>JAYESD010000006.1:84396226-85750680 GCA_036927565.1 Tuctoria greenei
AGAAGAGAAGAGAAGAGAAGAGAAGAGAGAAGAGAAGAGAAGAGAAGAGAAGAGAAGAGAAGAGAAGAGAAGAGAAGAGAAGAGAAGAGAAGAGAAGAGAAGAGAAGAGAAGAGAAGAGAAGAGAAGAGAAGAGAAGAGAAGAGAAGAGAAGAGAAGAGAAGAGAAGAGAAGAGAAGAAGAAGAGAAGAGAAGAGAAGAGAAGAGAAGAGAAGAGAAGAGAAGAGAGGAGAAGAGAGGAGAAGAGAGGAGATGGTGAAGTGAAGTGAGTGAATGAGTTGGGCCCAGTGGTCAGGTCAACTGCGATAGGTGGCGGCCCAAGTTAAGAATCCAAGGGGCCCTGGGCCCAATCCTACCTGCCTCCATAATTCTCTGCTCTCAGTCCCAGTCTCCCACCTCCCAAGGGCCGGGGGCAAGGCACCAAGGAAGGAGATCATTAAGGCCATCAAAATCCATGAGGTCGCTCGTTGATGAAAATGAAACGGGAGGTTGGGGTACCCAAGGAAGGAAGGGGGACGGTGTGAATGATTGCATCCCCTTTCTCTTTCTCACCACTGATGGCTGCCATGCCAATGACGTGGAGAAGCAGAAGAGGCACACAGAAGTACAGCCGGATTTGGTGGTGGGTCTACTAAAGTAGAGGAAGTGAGGAGGCATAACCGCCACCGTGTGTCGCCGCTGCCGCACCCTACCGCGGTCAGCCACCGCCCCACCCCGACGGGCCATTTAGGTTCTGTCGTGGCCCATTTAGTGTGAAGTTAAAGTATGCGTCTAAACCACCTGCACGTGTGTATGGCGGACCCCGACGGACCCAGTTCACTGTCTCTCTCATTCTTTCCTCTTTCTCTCTCTCGTTCTTTCCTCTTTTTTTGAAATGACTCGAATATAAAAGATTAACATAACCTACTTACGGTGGCTTGAAAACTACACCATTTTTGGTCAGTTGCCTCAGATCTTTAAGAACTACACTGTATTGGGGGCTGCAGTGTAAAAACAAGCGGTGTTATGATGCCAAAATTTTGTTGTGCATAAATTAAAAAAAAAACTAACAATAATTTGTCCCGCTTTAAACTGCAGAGTCAAACATGGGCGAAGACCGTAGTTCGATGTATACTGGTTGGAAGGGCAGAACTGGTGGTCACTCAAATGAGTGGTACGCCAAGACAGGAGGTTTATGGAACGAGCTTTTTTTATGTCAAATAGCGATAAGGCGCGGTGCCCATGTACGAAATGCCAGAACGGAACGTTTTAGACAAAGTGGAACTTACGATGCACTTGTGTCGAAACGGTTATGTGTCACATTATGAGTTGTGGAACTTCAACAGCGAGATAGCTTCTCAAGTTGTACAAGAAGTAGAAGGGGACAATGATGATGCCACGGAGTTGATATGATGGATGAGATGCTGGAAGCTATACGACCAGAGCTTACGGAGGATCCTCAAACAGCGGAGGTTAAAGAGTTCTTCAAACTTCTCAAAGATTCAGAGCAGCCACTGCATGGACACACTAAAATGACAATCCTCAATTTTGTGAGTAGACTTATGGCAATTAAGTTTAAGTTCTTCTTTTCTAATAATGGTTACAATGAGCTCATCATTTTGTTCAACGATGTCGTTCCACATCCCAACAAAGTGCCTAAAGATATGTATAAGTCAAAGAAAATTCTTTCTGGTCTCAGAATGAACTATGAGAAGATTGATGTGTGTCTGGACAACTGCAAGCTTTTCTGGAGAGAGCATGCCAATGAGAACAAATGTTTAAAATGTGGTCAACCGAGGTTTGTCGAAGTTGTTAATAAGAATAGTGATACTGTGACGAAGGAAGTCACACGTAAGTAGCTTCGTTACTTACCCGTGACACCTAGGTTGAAGCGGATGTTCCTTTAAAAAAACAGCCAGACACATGAGATGGCACAAAGAAGGTGAGCGTCAGAATAATGGAGTCATAACGCACCCGTCCGATGGTGAGGCATGGAAGTCGCTGGACCGGTTCGATCCAGAATTCGGTTTTGAAGCGAGAAATGTCCGCATTGGGTTGGCGACAGATGGGTTCACTCTGTTCAGCACAAACACCACACAATACTCTAGTTGGTCCGTCTCTGTCATTCTGTACAATCTTCCACCGCCTTTTTGCATGAAGTATGAGTTCATATTTCTTAGCCTCATTGTACCTGGGCCAGATCATCCTGGGTCACATCTAAACGTGATATTGAAACCGTTGATCGAAGAGTTGAAAATGTTGTGGACAGGAGTCGAAGCATACGACTGTTACAAGAAGCAAATATTCAACCTTCGAGCTGCTTATTTGTGGTCCGTCCATGATTTTCCGGCATACGACATGTTTTCTGGATGGAGCATTCATGGTATGTTGTCATGTCTGATATGTGCTTCGGATACCGATTGCTTTCGACTTACCCATGGAGGCAAGATATCTTACTTCAATTGTCATAGACGTTGGCTGCCCTCGAATCATGTGTTTAGACAACAGAGTAATGTCTTCAGAAAGAACATCGTTGTCACTAAAGGACCACCGAAACATCTTAACAGGTCAGAAATATCTGATATGTTGGACAAATCGGTGATTGATGAAGGTCATCCTGGATATTTTGGAGGTTACGGAGATGAAAACAATTGGACTCACATATGTGAACTTTGGGAGCTACCGTATGTGAAGTCATTGATTCCAAGGCACAACATTGATGACATGCATCAAGAGCGTAACATGGCCAAATGTATCATTAGCACATGCATGGACATGACAGGCAAAACAAAATACAATTTAAAGGCTCGAAAGGATCTCGCCAAGCTTTGTAATGTCAAACTCTTGAGCTCTCCAAAAATGGTGATAAACCACGCGCTCCTTTCTGTCTTCGAACTAAAGAAAAGAAAGAAGCTCTCGAATGGTTGCAAAGTTTGAAATTCTCAAATGGTTATGCAGCTAGTCCGAGACGAGCTGTGAATGTGAAAACGGGAAAGCTCATTGGGTCGAAGAGTCATGATTATCACATAATCATAGAAAGACTTCTGCATGTTATGTTTCGAGGCTACTTTGACGATGTGGTGTGGAAGGTGTCAGTCGATCTTAGCCACTTCTATAGGCAACTCTTTGCTAAAGAAATCACGCCAGAGGTAATGACTAAGTTGGCGAAGGAGATTTTGGTACTTTTGTGTAAGATGGAATTTGTTTTCCTCTAGGGTTCTTCAATCCAATGCTACATCTGTTAATCCATCTTCCATTTGAAGCGAAAGTGGGCGATCTCATGCAATATAGGTGGATGTATCATATTAAAAGATCACTCATATATCTAAAACCATTGGTTGGTAAAAAGGTAAGGGTTGAAGGTTGCATCTGAAAGCATCTAGGCCCCCATAAGGTATGGTTTCGGTGATTAATGACAACCGTTGGATATCACTAATAAGTTTGTGGATGCATGTCCTCTAATATAACTCATCACACTTAATGGACTCTATATTTATATCATCTACTGCTCATTGGATACAATTGGAGACCCCTCAACAAACTATTTTATGAGTTCAATCGATTCTCATGAAGACTGAAAGAAAAAACATATATGTAAAAATTATTCCATCAAAATTGACAGCACACGAGACTTAGTCGTCATCAGAAGATCATTTCAAACCAATGTCTACGAGGTCACTCGGACAAATTCCAAAAGAATCACTTAGAACAACTCGAAGCAGACACAATCAACTCACCGGATCATCGGATGTATCCAGGAAAAACTACATCGGTCGAGTTGGCTCTACTGCAGAAAAACACATCAGTCTTGGGTATACACCGGATCATCCGATGTTGAAGCATGTGTTACATCGGTCGATCATTCCAGTAAGCAATTTCACTGGACCAAGTACCGATGTACAAATATGCCACATTGGTCAATCATTCCATTAAGCATTATTTCTGGACCATCCTGGACCAAGTGTCACTGGATTATTCGATGTACAGGTGTATACAACATCGGTCGATCAACGGTCATATCTGACACAGTGACCTCAGCTAATTTGTATTCGACTGATGACAGCTGAAGGGAGAACATCAGATCATCTGGTGTTTGCAGAACAGTGATGTCAGCCTACTTTTCCAACGGCTATCTCGTGGAAGCTGGCTATTTGTACCCCTTCAACCAGTCATTTAGAAAAGTTTTGATGCCCTGAGATACTCTACACATTATCAAGCATTCAATACGTTGAACAACCACTTTCACATCATTTACACCACTTGTACACCAAGAGATAGGCTAGAACTTACTAGAGATGATGCTTGTATGCTTCCATTCATTGTGATTGGAGTCTCTATTCTAGTGGGAGTTGTAAGTGAGTGTCTCTTGGTGATTGCATTTACCGTGTATCAGTCGATGATCGGAGAGATCCTTCCAGAGCTTGCCAAGTCTGTTGTGGAAGCCCGAAAGATCAAACTTGTACAAGGCTTGAGCTCCACCTTGCCGGAGATGGTGAATGTAGACTCTTAGTGAGATCCCTGGTCTTGGTAACTTGGGAGTGGCTACACCCTTGGTGGGTGCCACAACGTGGATGTAGGAAGGTCTTGATGATCTTGCTGAACCACGGGATAAATCACCGTGTCTTCGTGTCTTCTCGAAAGTTCGCATACTCTTCCTTTCCCGTTATACTTATGCATTTCATATACCGCGAACTTATTATTCACATGAATGCATAGGTTGTTTGCATAGTGAATTGGGCTTTTAGTAGTTGAGTTTTTATTGCTTTAGTTTTTAAAAAGAAGCCCAATTCACCCCCCCCTCTTGGGCATTTGATCCTTACAATTGGTATCAGCGCGAGGCTGCTCATTGGATCATTCTAGCTTCATCGCTAGAGAGCCAAAATGGCCAAGATTGGGGGTTCGGTTCCCATCTTCGAGGGCAAGAACTTTGCCTATTGGAAAGCACATATGCGTGCTTATCTAGAGGCTATTGCTCCCGAGGTATGGGAAGCGACCCATGTGGGGTTTGGTGAGCATAACTACATAGGTGATCAAATCAAGTGGGATGCCAAGGCTAGAAATGCTATTTATGAATGCATTAGTCAAGATGTGTTTGCTATAATTGCTAGCAAAGAAAAATCTTGTGAAATGTGGGCTTGCTTGATTGAAATTCATGAGGGTTCTTCTCGCGTTAAAGAACTAAAGTATCACATGCTTAAGGCCAAATATGATGAGTTCAAAATGCTACCTCATAAGAATGTCAATGAAATGTTTTCTCGCTTGAATGTTTTTATTGAGGAAATTAATGCTCTTGATATTGCTCCTCTTGGCAAGGGACTCATCAACCGCAAGATCCGTATGCTCCTTCCTAAGCCAAAGTACAACATCATCAACTCCATGCTTCAAAGGGAATCTCTTGATCATATTGAAGTTTTTGAACTTATTGGAGAGATTCGCGCTCATGAGATGAGTGTGCTTGGGATGATGGAGGAATCATATTCAAAGACAATTGCTCTAAAGGCTTCCACCAAGAGAACAAATCTCAAGAAAAAGAAAGTGATCGAGCCTAGCTCAAGTGAAGAAGAGCAAGCATCAAGTGAAGATGACGATGATGAGCTTGCATTGATGATGAGAAAATTCTCTCGCTTGAACTCCAAGATTGCCAAGAATGGATACAACTTTGATCCCAAAAAGAAAGCATTTCTACCAAGGAAAGATGACAACAAGACCTGCTATAACTGTGGTGATCAAGGCCACATCTCCTATGATTGTCCAAAACCGGACAAAAGAAGAGAGAACCACAAGGGAAAGCATCGCAAGCTTGATGATAGTGACGATGATGAAGAAGAGGTCAAGCCCAAGCCAAGATTCTTTGGGAAGAAGAAGTATGACAAAGGAAAAAAGGCAAAACTCTTTCTGAAGAAGAGAAAAGGTCCACAAAAGGTGTTCATGTGTGAGGCAAATGAATGGATCACCGACGAAGAATCTAGTGGTGAAGAGAGTGAAGCTGAAGAAGAGAGCTTGGCCGGCCTTGCCATTGCCAACAATGATGATTCATCCCTTCGTCCACCTCCCATGTGCCTCATGGCAAAAGGTAACACCAAGGTATGTGATGACTCTAGCGATGATGAGCTTTCCCCCGATGACTTAGCTTCAATGATAAATGAATACCACACTATCATTAAAAGGGAAAAGAGTAAGGTCAAGGCTCTTGAAGAAGCTCGTGCTAAGCTCGAGAGTGCTAAACTCGATTTGCTTGACAAGTATGAAAGCATACTTAAGGAGCATGACACGCTCAAATATCATGTCAAGCAAGTTGAGGAGGATAAGGCTCAAATCAAGCTAGATAATCATGAGCTTGACTTAGCACAAAAAGCACTCTTGGGAAAGCACAATGAGTTAATCCAAGAGCATCAAATACTTAACCTTGCCTATGAAGTCATTGACCAAGAATTGAAAACCATAAAGAAAGAAACCCTTAATGATAAGGTATCCATTGTTTCACATGCCACTAATGTCTTGCATAAGTCTTTGCCTTTGAAAGAGAATGCTAGGGAGAAGGATTTGATGGATGAAATTGAAAGTCTCCGCACTAGTGTGGCAAGACTATCTAAGGGAGAAGTCAAGCACAAATAAATCCTCTTCCAACAAGCAAAGGCCTCCAATGAGAGAGGACTTGGATCCTTCCCGGTGCCTAACAAAGGAAAGGTGCCCTCACCGGAGCTTAAGACAAGCTTCATCAAGGAAGTTGGTTCTTATTGCTAACATTGCGAGGTCACCGGTCACCATACAAGGGAGTGTCCTTGTCGGTACCCTAAAAACCGTACACCCCTTGAAGTTACAAAGATCTCAAAGGAAAGTCATCTACTTGGTTTGAAGACCCTCGAAGGCCCACCTGTCAGACATAACCGGACCCGCTTCTCCAACATGGTTAATCCCTGGGTCGCCACGTGTACGACTAACCCGGAGCTACCGCCCACAAGGGGGAAGCTCCGGGCCCTGTACCGAAACGGCACCTCCGGACTTAACCCCAGACCGAGAGAAGCTCCGAACCTGACACGTGTCTGGTAGCCCCGGAGCTACCTGCTTCCCACAGCAAGCTCCAGAGCAGCCACGTGTCAAATCGTCGGACCTTTCAACTTCTAACCTCCGGAAGACCTTGTAACGGCTCCGGATCTTCAAAGGAGAGCCAAGGACTTCAAGACCCGATTAAGTGTCATTAGTGTCATATTAATGACACTTAAACGGACGATCTTAACACCAGTAACAGTGCTGTCAAAGCCCGTTACAGGGTTATTAAGAGCAATTAAGAGTGTATCAATTCTAGTAACCGCCGAGGCCACATGTCGGGCCAGGTTGAATTGTACGGCCTGCCCTTGTACTATAAAAGGACACGCCGACGATACACTCAGGGACGTTCACGGGCGATCATACGCACCCCATACACTCGTGATAAGCTCTTACTGCTAATACAACACCAACACACCCGTGGAGTAGGGTATTACGCTCAGGCGGCCCGAACCATGTAAATCCTCGTGTCTCCTACATTACTTTGATTTTCACCTTCTTGAATCTCCGCACGCCCACACCGAACCACAAACTCCTTAAACACTTTAGCAGTGTCGGGAGATCTGCCGGATCAAAACCGCCGACAGTTGGCGCGCCAGGTAGGGGCGCCTGAGATTTTCGAGAATGGTGAACTCTGCTGCTGGATCATCCAATGGCCAACCTGCCGCTCAGGCTGTTGGGGGCAATCCCTCCAACAGGCAGCCGCCAGCAGGAACCTCAGCACCAGCAGGAGCCACACTCCCACCACCACCATCCTCTCCAGCAAATCGTGCTGGGCAACGTGATGGTGCGCCGGCGTCGCTTACTGCATCGGCGAGTCATGACAACCCAGAACACGCGCTCCATGCAGCGCGTGCTCTTCTCCAACATCCACCACCTCTGAATGCATCTCGAGATGCAATGGAGCAGTGGAGGGCCGATGTGGAGCATTTGGTCGCAGCAGCGGCCGAACGCCTCAACAACCAGGGTCCTCCTCCTTCGGGACGAGCCCTGTCGCAGCGGCGGACTTTGTCTGGAAGACTTGGTCCACACGCCTCCAATAGTAGGAGACGTGCTGCATCTCAACAAGTGACGTCATTGCCCTCCGGGGCTCGACGCACTCACACGGTATCCAGGCTTTCGACTCATGACCTCCGGGCGGAGCTTGATCACCGATACCGCCAGCAGGATGGCCGTGTCCATATTGAGCGTGCCCGTGAAAGACGGGAAGCTCAGGACCTTTCTACTCTTGAAGGAGTAGGAGGAGGCTGTTCAGCCCTAGCCATGCACCTGCGCATGGTTAGATGGCCACAGAAGTTCCGGCCTCACCTGCCGGAAAAATTCGACGGGACTGTCAACCCCGCCGAATTCCTTCAGATATATTTCACTGCAATCTTGGCAGCTGGAGGAAACGAGGCCATGATAGCCAATTACTTTCTAGTGGCCTTAACTGGGACCGCCAGGTCCTGGTTTATGAGCCTTCCACCCAACTCTATCAACAGTTGGGAGGAGCTGTGCCATCAGTTCACTGCCAACTTCGGGAGTTCATTCACCCGACCAGGCACTGAACTGGACCTTTTTGCGGTCGTGCAAAAAGGGGGAGAATCTTTGCGGTCCTTCATCCAGAGGTTCTCTCAGGTACGAAACACTATCCCTTCTATCTCTAGCGCCTCTGTCATTGTGGCATTTAGACAGGGCGTACGGGACAAGAAGATGTTGGAGAAGCTGGCGATCAAGGAGATCACCAGCGTCACGGAACTCTTCAGCCTGGCAGATAAATGTGCCAGATCTGCGGAGGGCCGTGAGATGCACTCCAAACCAGCCTCGGAGGATCACAAGAAATCCTCCAAAGAAGAAGCCACTACCTCCGGGAGTGGCAAGAAGAAAAAGAAGACCAACGGCAAGAAGAAGCCATCGGCCGGCACATCCAACGTTGCAGCTGCTGCAACTCCAGGTGGCCGGGGGCCACGCCCCGAGAAGTGACCTCGACCGTCTTCTGAAGGCGGTGGCAAACCCAAAGTGTGGTGTCCCATTCACAAAACGGGTAGCCACGGTTTGGAAGACTGCCGGGAGGTCCAGAACCTTGCCGAGCGCTACAACAAGCGCCAGGAAGAATCTCCTTTCCAACAGAGGGAATGAAAACAGAAGGTCGATGAAGCTCCGGCTGAAGAGGAGTTAGGGTTTTAGGATCCCAAAAAGGTCCTGAAGGCCGTTTACACCTCCGTCGATGATGATTCTGACGTCTCTGACAACGAGCGTCGGAAGACCATGAACACCATTTTCGGTGGGTCATGGGATATCACCTCTCGTCGCGTCATCAAGACTATGCGGCGGGATATGGCCGCTGTAGCCCCTACAGTCCAGCCGGAACCTCATCGAAAGTGGATGGACACCTCCATCACTTTTGATGCCTCTGATTGCCCGAGGAGCATGGTTGGAGCAGGACAGTTACCTTTGATGGTATCTCCTACCATCAATAACATCCAGCTCCACTATGTCATGATAGATGGAGGTTCGGGGCTTAACCTCATCAGCTTCGAAGCTTTCACTAAGCTTCAGCTCCGACCTTCGGATCTTCAGCCCTCTCGACCTTTCTCTGGAGTAGGTCCGGGGGCCATCACCCCACTCGGAGCTATTACTCTCCCCATTACCTTCGGGACACGGGAGAAGTATCGCACCGAGAAGTTGGTCTTCGACGTCGCACAGATCAACTTACCATTCAACGCCATCTTGGGTAGACCTGCCCTGTACAAATTCATGGCAGCTGCTCATTATGGATACCTGGTGTTGAAGATGCCAACACCAGTAGGCGTTCTCTGGATCCGCGGAGATCGCACTGCCAGAGTAACTGCTCTGGAGGAACTCCACGCACTCACTACGGCGCAAGAGGAAGACTCCAGGCAGGAGCAAGCTCCAAGACCTCCGAGCATTCGTCAGAGAGGCTCGACCTCTGCACCCCCTGTGCAGCCAAGCGGTGACACCGACATTCCCGTCAAAGTCGTCCAAATTGGTTCCGATGCTGCTTAAACCACCCGTATATCGGGAGGGTTGAACGACAAATAGGAACTCGCGCTCATCACTTTCCTCTGGGCTAACGTTGACGTGTTTGCTTGGCAACCGTCACAAATGCCTGGGATCCCCAGGGAAGTGATTGAGCACAATCTGAAGGTCTACCCCGATGCCTGGCCTGTGCATCAGAAGCCTGGGAAGCAATCCGTAGAGTGACAGAACTTCATCCGACAAGAAGTGAAGAAGTTGCTCGAAGCCGGATTCATCCGAGAAGTCTTCCATCCAAAATGGCTGGCGAACCCAGTCATTGTGCCCAAGGCCGGCGGGAAGCTTCGGATGTGCATCGACTACACCACACTACATAAGGCATGTCCAAAAGATCCATTCCCACTTCCTAGAATAGATAAGATAGTGGATTCCACCTCCGGGTGTGAATTACTGTGTTTTCTAGACGCATATTCTGGGTATCATCAAATCAGGATGTCTAGGGAGGATGAAGAGCATACTTCATTCATCATAGTAGATGGATTGTACTGTTACACAGCCATGCCATTTGGTCTCAAGAATGCAGCTTCAACTTTTGTACGAGCTATGTACAAAACTTTTGGAGAACTCATCAGAGACATAGTGGAAGTGTACGTCGATGACATCGTGGTCAAGGTCAAGAACAAGGAGTCACTCCTAGACACCTTGCGGGTTGTCTTCGACAAACTGCGGGCCACCCGCACAAAGCTAAACCCGGACAAGTGCGTGTTTGGGGTTAGCTCCGGAAAACTTCTTGGTTTCCTGGTAAGTCACCGGGGCATAGAAGCTAATCCCGCGAAGATAAAAGCCATTGAAGACATGCGGCCACCAACCCGCATCAAAGACGTCCAAAAGTTAACTGGGTGTCTAGCAGCCCTCAGCCGGTTCATATCAAGACTGGCGGAACGGGCACTTCCCTTCTTCAAGTTATTGAGGAAGTCCGGACCATTCCAATGGTCCGAAGAAGCAGAGAAGGCGTTGCAGGAGCTGAAACAGTTCCTCACCACCCTACCAACTCTGGTAGCTACGAAGTCGTCAGTATGGTTCTGGTTGCGGAGAGACCGAAACTACCCCACACTCAGGAATCCAGACCCCTTCGGGAGGGTCCAGAGGTTCCTGAAAGCGAGTCTGGGTCCCAGCTCCCAGATTCGAACCCACAAGAAGTCGCTTCAGGGGACCTAGACCCTTCCGGGAGGGTCCAGATCATTTCTGAAGAAGCTCCGGGTTCCTCCAGCCAGAACCCGGAGTTCCCGAAGAGAATCTGGACCCCTCCGAGAGGGTCCGGATCAATGAACAGGAAGCTCCGGACCCCTCCGGGAGGGTCCGGACCATTCAACGCCCGGTATACTTCATCAGTGAAGTATTACATGATGCCAAGACTCGACACCTAGAGGTGCATAAGCTGCTCTATGCAGTTCTTATTGCCTCCAGGAAGCTTCGACATTACTTCCAAGCTCACAAAGTCTCGGTGGTGACCTCCTACCCACTACGAGCAATCCTGCATAATCCCAATTCAACTGGGAATATTGCAAAGTGGGCAGCGGAATTGGCTGAATTTGATCTTGAATTTATTTCAAGACAAGCAGTCAAAAGTCAAGCTTTGGCAGATTTTGTGGCAGAATGGACTCCCTCTCCATCAAACCCTGGGGGCCCCAGTGAACAGAAGACGGAGCATCAAGCTCCAACCTTCACCGAGCCTCACTGGACCCTCTACTTCGACGGCTCCATGCAGAAGCAGGGGGCCGGAGCTGGAGTCCTTCTCCTTGCACCGACTGGGGAGAAGGTGAAATACATGGCAACTGCTGGTCAAAGGAGATTCACAGCTCATCATCAAGCAGGTGAAGGGTGAATGCTCCTGCAACAATCTCCAGCTAGTTGCTTACCTCCTAGAAGTCCAGAGGCTTCAGAAGGACTTTGAAGTCCTAGACCTCCACCATGGTCAGCGTGCCCACAACGCTGAAGCCGGCGAACTCTCGACGAAAGCGTCAACCGAAGCTCTGGCTCCTGACGGAACTTTTGTCCAGAGATTGTCGAAACCCACAGCTCAGCCTGCCGAACTGAGCGAAGGGGGCGAGATCAGCATCCCGAAGCTGACGGTCCCGATGGCCCTGTTACCATGCCAGCCATCAAGGGTTGTAGGTGCTGCCGGGAGCTCCGAGCAACCCAGCACGCAAGATTCAAAAGCTCAAGCTAGCTCCGATGCATGGATCTCGGAGATCCGGAGCTACTTGAAAGACAACATCCTTCCTGATGATGATGTATCGGCTGACCGGGTAGTCAGATTGGCTAAAAGATACAAGCTGGTAGAAGGGGATCTCTACCGACGCGGTGCCAACGGCGTCCTAATGCGGTGCATCACAAGGGAAGAAGGTTGCGAGCTCCTCGCAGAAATCCATGGAGGCGAGTGTGGGAACCACGCGTCCTCCTGCACGCTGGTCGGTAAAGCCTTCCGGCATGGCTTCTACTGGCCTACAGTGCTCCAGGATGCCACTGAGCTGGTGAAGAAATGCGAAGCATGCCAATTTCATGCAAAGCAAATTCATACACTGGCTCAGTCCTTACAAATGGTACCTCCTACATGGCCCTTCGCTGTGTGGGGGGTGGATATCTTGGGACCCTTCCCAAGAGCCGTCGGAGGTTACAAGTTCCTGTACGTCGCCATTGACAAGTTCACCAAGTGGCCGGAAGCTACTCCAGTTGTGACAATCAACAAGCAATCTGCTATCAACTTTCTGCAATCCATTGTAAGCAGATTTGGAGTCCCAAACAAAATCATCACTGATAATGGGACTCAATTCACAAGCTCTGCATTCTAAGGATATTGCGAAGACCTCGGCATACAAGTTTGCTACGCCTCCGTAGCTCATCCAGCCAGCAATGGCCAAGCCGAGAGAGCAAATGCAGAAATCCTTAAAGGACTCAAAACACGCACCTATGAGCGCTTGAAAAAACACGGAGCCAACTGGATCGAAGAGCTTCCGCCCACTCTATGGGCCAACAGGACTTCTCCAAACCGGTCAACCGGAGAAACACCCTTCTTTCTGGTGTACGGAGCTGAAGTAATCCTTCCTCCGGAAATCACCTTGGGTTCGCTCCGGGTCCAGACCTTCGACGAAGCCGCACAGGACCAGCTCCGGCATGAAGACATAGACCTCCTCGAGGAGGGAAGGTGCCAAGCAGCTGTTCGGAATGCCCGATATCGCCAAGCTCTACGGCGTTATCACCTCCGGCATGTACACAACCGACAGCTCGAGGAAGGCGATCTGGTGCTACGGAGAATACTATCCAGAGAAGGGTTAAACAAACTCTCCCCCAGCTGGGAGGGGCCCTTCCGAGTGATCAAAGTATCCCGTCCCGGAAGCGTTCGCTTGGCTATCGAGGATGGGACACCTCTCCCAAATCCTTGGAACATCGAGCACTTTCGTAAGTTCTACACTTAATACCATGGAGGTGAGTCTTGAGTAACTTGAGATGTATGTTATAGAGTCATTGTACAGAGTCGGGTAGTTCCTCCGGGAGAGCAGCCGGACCTTTCCCGAAAGGTCCGCAAAGCTCATGCAGCACTTGTCACAGTCTCCGGACTAAAAGTGTGGCTAACTACCCTGGGTCAAACGAGAAACCAAACACACTTAGCCTGGTTCCGTACCCTAAGAGTGTACTTGTTTCCCCTGTACCCCGGACCTATAATGAAAGACATCTTCATGTGAAATAGGCTCCACGTGCATTTATTTTGTACAGGCTCAACATTTTTATTTTTCTCTTTCTTGTCTATAACAAAGACGTGCAATTCTTAAGAAATTTTAGTTCGACCGGTTTAAATACGATCCCAGTTGTATTGTCAGTTCTTTTGGATTCAAATATCGTTCATGGCGAACTCACCTGAAAGCCGCCAAGCCAATCTAGGGCCGGAGTGTGCTATCGACTTAGCCTGGTCAAGCACCCTAAGTACGCCACTCTACCTACACCCCGGCAGGCCGAAGTAAGGCGGGTCCATGAACAGTTGAACCTAGAAGAAAAGACAACGCATCCGGTTGTATTTAAAATCGCGTTCAACTTAAAATCTTCTTGAGAATCGTAAGTCGCGACGAAATTATAGACAAGGAACGAATTTTACTATTTTTCTTGGCTTAAGTGTGCAGGAAAAATAAAGCCTACGTTGATGGAGAAAAGCCGGAGCTTCCGACTCCCCAAAGGGGGCCAACCATCGACGCTGAATATAAGATGGTGGGAAGACCCCGTAAATGGAGTCTGCTGCCAACAAACCAAGTGTTGGCAAAGGTCACTGCCGGAGCTACCCAGCTCCGACACCCCGGAGGACTAACTATCGACGCTCTAGGTGTTGATAGAGGCTATTGCCGGAGCTACCAAGCTCCAGCGATAGACAATGCCGGAGCTTCTAAGATCCGACAACCTCAGGGGACCTTCACTATCGAGGACTTCGGACCTAAATGCTACAAGTTCGGAGCAAATGAGTCTTCAACAAAACTCAATATCCTTTTGGTACATGTTCACAATAAAATTGTATACATCTACCAGGGGGGCAAGTGAAGATAAAGATGTTGAAGACAAAAAGTGATATTCGCAAAAATTTGGGGATTTCATTCATCTGGAGACGGGAGATTACATCTGGAGACAAGGGATTACAAAATTGAGGAAGAAGAAGAGAAAATACAAGTGAGAGTTAAAGAGATGGTCCTAGACCCTATGGAAGAACTCGGCGACTTTCTGGGCGACCTCCGATACGCTGGCTCGGGTAGCTTCGCCTTCTCCTTCGACGGGGCCTTCAAGCACCGGGTCCAGAGGAAATTGGGGTTTCGGCTGGTGTAGCACGTCAGCACATACTCTGCAACGTTCTTCGCCAGGGATTGCCCCTCAACCTCCAGTTGGTCCGCGATGACATCGCCCACCTTGGAGAGCTTGCTACCTGCTGCACTCAACGCCTGCAGCGCAAGGTCCGGCTCCGGCTCCGGATCATCCGGGCGCACGGGGCTGAAACCCATCGGCGTCAGCGCATCATTGGCCTTGCCCAGGAACTCCCAAATCTGTAGGGAGTCCGCCGTCCTCAAGCTCTTCATCTCTTCCAGGGATCTCTTGGCCGCCGTCAGTTCGGAATTCTCACGGGCGAGGCGCTCAACTTCTTTGGCGTTTTGCTAAATCTTTGTAGCAACCCGCCTCTCAAGTCTTCCGAGCTCCTCCTCCCGGAGGTGGATCTTGTTCCGACGATCGACCAGGTCCTTCTCCCTAGCCTCCACTTTTTTCTCCCGGGCAACAAGGGCACACTCGTATTCGTAGAGTTCCTGCCCCCGCACCCAGGTCTTCTCCTCTTCCTCTTGGCAGCGCTCTTCCAACTTCTTGGTGCGCTCCTCGAGGCCCTTGTCAGCCAGTGCTACTTTCTCGGCGAGCTCCTCTTCCCTCCTCAGGACGTCATCCCGTAGCTCCAGGAGTTTCTGCTCTTCGTCCTCGAGCCGTCTCTCCCTCTCTTCAAGTGCCTCTCGGCGCTTGATGAGTGCGGTGTTGATGGCCTCAAGCTTATCGTGCCGAGCATTGGCCGCGTTGTTGGCAGCTTTGGCCTGGTCTTGGATCTCCCGGGATTGAGCATCGAGGGCATGAGTCATGCTCTCCCTGTCATCCAGCAGCTTGCCCCAGTACTCCAGGCGGATCTTCTCCCGCTTGATCCACTCCTTGTCATCCGCTAGCCTCGAGTGCGCCAGCTTGGTCTCAAAGTGGAGTCGGTTACGCCACCGCCTAAGGGTTTGGCGCTCCTCTTCAAGAGCCTTGCTGTCGTGGAAGAAGGCCAATTGGACTTGACGCAGACTGGAGCAGGTGTTGTCGATAGACATCGACAGCGGGATGGGCTCTGGACCTGTTGGGGTCTCCTCCGCTGGTTCCAGCGGGTCTTCACATACAAAAATTGGGTCCCACTCTACGAGAGCGAAACCCTGAGCTTCCAAGGCACTAGGGCCGTCCTCCGGGATGGCCTCAGTCGCCATCGAAGAAGGCCCTGCCGCCAAGTCTTCGTTCACCTCCTCGGGCAGGGGGCCAGCGACTTCGTTTGGGCACTCCGGCTCTGCCGCAGGTACCTCTGACGTCGTCGCTTCCGGAGCAGGAGCTGCTACTGGCTCCGTCCGGGACACCTCTTCCGAGGGAGGCTCGAGCTCCATCGCCTCTTCAACCACCGGCTCTATGACCGGCGCTCCAACAATAACCGGCTCAGCGGCCGGCGCTTCGGAGGTAACCGGCTCAACTGCCGTAACTACCTCGACTTCCGGCTCGCATGTCGGGGCTTCAGTCACCTCCGGCTCAACCGCCGGGGCTTCAACAATTTCCGGCTCCGAGGCCGGGACTACTACTACCTCCGGCTCAACAGCCGGAGCTTCCATCACTGCAGCACCTGGTCCCGGAACTTCAACCTCCGAGATAGGTGCCGCTGGCGTGTCTTCACTCCCGTGGTCCGGCACTACCACGGGGACTTCTGGGGACGAGTCGAGGTCCATGACCACGACAGCCGGCGCCGGAGCTGTCGCAGCCTCAGCCACCACCTGGGGCGGCACTGGGACAGGAGCAGAAGCTCCCATGGCCTCAGACATCGTGGCTGAGGGTGGAGCTTCACTCCCCTTCTTGGGGACGCTGCAGATGATGGACGAAGAAAATCAACAGACAATCGATACAATTAAAAAGTTAACCAAGGTAAAGATTAAAAATTACCTTGGAAGGCTCCCGCACCAGCTTGCGCGGAACCTTTTTCCTGGACGTTCCGGGCTGGCCACGGTCGGCGTAGAAGCTCCAGAAGGCCCCCCGGAACTTGTCGCAGCTACGGGTGTTTCCCGGGTCGAGGCGCTCCTCGATCGGGAAGAAGCCCTGGACCTGGAGGCTCCCACCGTTCCAGGTGTCGGAGTCGTGCTCCCGGAGCTAGCACCCCAGGAGGGTTCCACCATGGGGACAGACGTGCTCCCGAAGGATCCCACTGCAGGAACAGTATCGTCCCGGAAGGACCCCACTACGGGGACAG
This sequence comes from Tuctoria greenei, assembly GCA_036927565.1. Taxonomy (NCBI): domain Eukaryota; kingdom Viridiplantae; phylum Streptophyta; class Magnoliopsida; order Poales; family Poaceae; genus Tuctoria; species Tuctoria greenei. The sequence goes on from JAYESD010000006.1 coordinate 84,413,272, forward strand.
TCGCCACGGTGGCAGAAGATCTTTCCCCCTGGGGAGAAGGGACTGAGGCGGGAGTAGCGGGCCTGACGGACCTTCCGTCGGCATGTCGCAGCTTCCTCTTCCGGCCCTCCGGCTCATCCGCCAGCTCCTTGCCCTTGCCGACGACCTCGACCCTCGGCTGTGGGGCAGGGGCGGAGCCGTCTTCGGGCATCCCGGGGATCGCCACCCGGGTGGTTGATCTTCTCTCGACGACACCAAGGTCGTCAAGTAAGGGCATCGTCCGCCGGAGCTCCCTGCTGAACTCCACTTCCACGTTCAGAGGGAGAAAGGCCGACGGCGGAGTCAAGTCATCACCGTCGACGTCGATGCCGTGCTGGAATTTCTTGAGGTGCAACTCCAAGGTCTTCCCCACCATGTTGGACTTCAACCCGGTCTCAACCCGGTCCTCGTCCATCACGCTGTTGAGGGCCCAAGCGAGCTTCTCCCTCCTCTTCAGCGGCGCCCACCTGTTGGCCAGGAAATTACAGAATACCGCCTGGGGAGTCAATCCTCCCTCCACGCATTGGCGGATCCTGGTCAAGGCGGGGTCGAAAGCTTCCGCCAGCACCGGAACCTCACTCCAGATCGTCGTGTCGATGCCGGGTAGACCGTCGGGCAGCTCCAACCGCTCATGCTCCTCCACCCTGACGACTATCCAATCTATCTTCCAGTCATCCCACTTCCCAGAAGGGAACGACCGGAGGTACTTGAATGGGCACTTCTTGCTCTTCACAAAGTAGTAGAAGCCAAGGTACTCATTGCTCCGGCCGGTGGTGTGGACAGTGAAGAAGGTCCAGAAGAGTTCGATGCAGGGGGGGATGCCCACCCACATCTCACAGAAGTGGACAAAGATGGACATGAGGAGAATGGAGTGAGGGCCAAGGTGGTACAGCTGCAGACCATAGAAGTCTAGCAGCATCAAGAAGAAGGAAGAAAAAGGTGGGATCAACCCCACCATGGTGTACGAAGAAAAGTACACCATTTCGCCGGCGCGCTCCTTCTCGAAGGGGAGCTCTCCGCCGGCACGGACCAAACGGTTAAAGAAGTCCGAGGACCACCCCATGAGGGCCCGGACCTTCTTCAAATCGCCGTCGGTCTTCAAGCGACTCTCGCGCAGACCAAACTCCATCGCAGCCCAGCTAGGCAAGAGAAGAAGAGCTAAGCACGAGTTGGGAGTTTGAGCGCAAGATCAGATGAGAGGCGTAAAGAACTCCCGACGGTGCGCGCTTTCCTTCTTAACTAAGCCCTCGCAAATCTTGGATGGAAATCGCAGGGAAGTCGAAGATACCACTCAAGGATTCAACCCAGCCGATGACAAGAGGGCCCGGGACCACCCCGACGATCGAGTCGAGGATATTACCCAGGCGAACAGTTGTCATCACGAGGCGGGAAACCCAAAGGCGGCAGCCTGACAGGGCGCGCGGAACCAATACGGTTTTCGTATCGGGAACCGGCGACCTTCAATTGCGTGAGATCCGCACATCAAAAATCTCATCTGCCGCCTGAGGTGTGCCACGCGGCGGGATCTAACTATAAACCCCTGCCAACGGCACCTTCGAAGACCCTTGAAGACTCAGTTCAAGAGTCGCAAGGATGGACCCACCTCTGACGGAACGACTTCACCCCAGTGATCTTCCTCGGACGTAGGTCCAGGGGGCCATTGTCGGTACCCTAAAAACCGTACACCCCTTGAAGTTACAAAGATCTCAAAGGAAAGTCATCTACTTGGTTTGAAGACCCTCAGAGGCCCACCTGTCAGACATAACCGGACCCGCTTCTCCAACATGGTTAATCCCTGGGTTGCCACGTGTACCACTAACCCGGAGCTACCGCCCACAAGGCGGAAGCTCCGGGCCACGTACCGAAACGGCACCTCCGGACTTAACCCCAGACCGAGAGAAGCTCCGAACCTGACACGTGTCTGGTAGCCCCGGAGCTACCTGCTTCCCACAGCAAGCTCCGGAGCAGCCACGTGTCAAATCGTCGGACCTTTCAGCTTCTAACCTCCGGAAGACCTTGTAACGGCTCCGGATCTTCAAAGGAGAGCCAAGGACTTCAAGACCCGATTAAGTGTCATTAATGTCATATTAATTACACTTAAACGGACGATCTTAACACCAGTAACGGTGCTGTCAATGCCCGTTACAGGGTTATTAAGAGCAATTAAGCGTGTATCAATACTAGTAACCGACGGGGCCACATGTCGGGCCAGGTTGAATTGTAACGGCCCGCCCTTGTACTATAAAAGGACAGGCCGACGATACACTCAGGGACGTTCACAGGCGATCATACGCACCCCATACACTCGTGATAAGCTCTTACTGCTAATACAACACCAACACACCCGTGGAGTAGGGTATTACGCTCAGGCGGCCCGAACCACGTAAATCCTCGTGTCTCCTACATTACTTTGATTTTCACCTTCTTGAATCTCCGCGCGCCCACACCGAACCACAAACTCCTTCAACACTTTAGTAGTGTCGGGAGATCTGCCGGATCAAAACCGCCGACAGTCCTCTTCCTAACCAACCTTCTCCAAAATTGCCCACTAACTACAAGTCCACCTTTGATGATCGCTATTATCTCTTGAGTAAAGTAGATGGCAAGGTGAAGGCAAGGTTCATTGGCAAGGACATGAAGGGCATGAAGGGGAAGCTTCCCAAACAACTTGAGTCCCAAAAACACTTGTATCACACATACAAGGACCTAAGTTAGCTTGAGTGCCTAAAATCAAAAATTGAATTCATGTGTGTAGGTGAACTACAAAGCCGGAGGAAAGCATTGGGTACTCGATAGCGGGTGCACTCAACACATGACCGGCAATGATGGTTTGTTTGACCTCCATAGAGAACCCCAACAATCATGAACAAGTCACCTTTGGTGACAACTCTAAGGGGAAGGTAATTGGGTTGGGTAAGATTGCAATTTCACATGATTTATCTATTTCCAATGTGTTGTATGTTAAGTCACTTAGTTCCAATTTGCTTTCTATTGCACAATTATGTGATCTTGGACTAACGTGCACCTTTGGCAAGAATGATGTTGTTGTGACTACTGAAACAAACAAAGAACTAATCTTCAAAGGGTTTCGGCATGGACACCTCTACTTAGTAGACTTCTCCGCCAAGGATGCTAGCATGACCACTTTTCTTTTCACCAAGACGAGTTTGGGTTGGCTATGGTATCAACGCATCGCTCACATTGGAATGAGCAAGCTCAAGAAGTCATTCAAGCTCGGGATGGTGACTGGCGTGAAGGATGTCACATTTGAGAAGAACAAGCTCTGTAGCGCTTGTCAAGCCGGGAAAGAAGTTGCTTCACACCACCCGATGAAGACAATGGTGTCAACCTCCAAGCCACATGAGTTTCTCCACATGGACCTCTTCGGACCGTTCACATATCAAAGTCTTGGTGGTAATCTCTATTGTCTTGTTATAGTTGATAACTACTCTCGGTATGCTTGGACGTTGTTTCTAGGTGACAAGAGTGAAAATCTGGAAGTGTTCAAGACCTTCGCTAAACGTTCTCAAAGGGAATTTCAACTTCCCATAATCAAGGTCCGGAGTGACAACGACACCGAATTCAAGAACTACAACATTAAGGAATGGTATGATCGTGAAGGCGTGAAACATGAATTTTCAGCCACATACGCTCCTCAACAAAATGGTGTCGTTGAAAGGAAGAACAAGACTCTCATCACTCTTGCACGATCAATGCTTGATGACTATGGCACGTCCGAGAAGTTTTGGGCCGAAGCAATCAACACGGCATGCCATGCCGCAAATCGGGTCTATCTACATCGACTACATCAAAAGACCCCGTACGAACTCCTCATTGGGAGAAAGCCCAATATCTCCTGTTTTCGAGTCTTCGGGTGCAAGTGCTATATCTTTCGCAAGAAAAGGCTCGGTAAGTTTGAAAGAAGATGTGATGTTGGTATCTTTCTTGGTTATGCATCAAAATCAAAAGCATATTGAGTATTCAACCAAACCTCCGATTTAGTTGAGGAAAGTTGTGATGTTGAGTTTGATGAAACTAATAGCTCCCAAGAGGAGAGTTTTGGTCATGATGAAATAGATGGTGTGCCTCTATGAGAAGCTATGAAGAACATGACCATTGGAGACATCAATCCTAAAGTTGAGGAGAGCCATGATCAAGGGGGAGCTTCAAGTTCCAACATCGACACATCTATGACACCTTAAGTTGACGAAGAAGAAAAAGATGATCCATTGCCGAGACAAGATTCACAAGCCACACAACATCAAGAAGAAGAACAAGTCCATGATCAAGTCCAACCACAAGAAGAGCAACACGCATCACCACCACCAAATGCTTCACAACCACTTATGAGGCATGGACGCATCTCCAAGGCGCATCCGATTGATCAAATTATCGGTAGTCCATCAAGGGGAGTAAGTACACGTTCTCGCCATTTCGCTACGTTTTTGAGCACTACTCGTTTGCTTCATGTGTAGAACCCGCTCACATTGAGGAAGCACTCCAAGATCCAAATTGGGTAATGGCCATGCAAAAACTCAACAACTTCATCTGCAATGAAGTTTGGGTGTTGGAGGAGCGACCCAAGGACAAGAACATCATCGGGACAAAGTGGGTATACCGCAACAAACAAGACGAGAACAATTTTGTGATCCGCAACAAGGCAACACTTGTGGCCAAGGGTTTCTCGTAAGTTGAAGGACTAGACTTTGGAGAAACATTTGCTCCGGTCGCTCGACTAGAAGCCAATCGTATACTTCTTGCTTTTGCATCACATCATAATATAAATCTTTATCAAATGGATGTGAAAAGTGCCTTTCTTAATGGTTACATTAATGAGCTTGTCTATGTTGAACAACCTCCCGGGTTCGAATATCCGAGGAATCCTAATCATGTGTATAGGTTGCACAAGGCGCTCTACGGGCTCAAGCAAGCACCTAGAGCGTGGTATGAATGACTACGGGATTTCTTGATCATGCAATGATTCAAGATCGGGATGGTGAACACTACACTCTTCACCAAAGACATCGATGGATAACTATTTGTTTGTCAAATTTATGTCGATGATATTATTTTTGGTTCAAATAACGAAGTTCTTAGCCATGAGTTTGGCAAAATGATGTCTAGGGAATTCGAGATGTCGATGATTGGAGAGCTTAACTTCTTCCTTGGATTTCAAATCAAGCAACTTCGAGAGGGGACTTTCATCTATCAAGAAAAATATACCAAGGACCTCTTGAAGAAATTTGAGATGGGAGATTGTAGCTCAAGAAGTACTCCAATGGCAACAAATTGTCATCTCGACGCGGATAAGGACGATAAAACTGTTGACCAATCTAATTACCGTTCCATGATTGGTTCATTGCTTTATCTTACCGCATCTAGGCCCGATATCATGCTTAGTGTATGCTTGTGTGCTCGCTTTCAAGCGGCACCTAAAGAATCACATCGGAAGGCGGTATTTAGGATACTTCAGTATCTCAAGCATACCCCAAGTGTAGGCCTGTGGTACCCCAAAGGTGCTAAATTCCATCTCTTGGGTTACTCAGATTCGGACTTTGCCGGATGCCGTGTGGATCGCAAGAGTACCTCCGGAGGGTGCCACTTGCTTGGGCGTTCCCTAGTATCTTGGTCTAGTAAGAAGCAAAACTCCGCTGCCTTGTCCACTGCGAAAGCAGAGTATATAGCGGCTGGTGCATGTTGTGCCCCAATCCTATATATGAAGCAAACCCTTTTGGACTTTTGTGTTAAATTTGGTTGTGTGCCTCTCCTTTGTGACAATGAAAGTGCGGTTAAGATTGCTAAAAACCCTGTTCAACACTCCCACACTAAGCACATTGATATTCGCCATCATTTCTTGTGGGACCATGAAGCTAAGGGAGACATCTCCTTGCAAGGTGTTAGGTCCAAAGAAGAATTGGTGAATATCTTCACTAAACCACTTGATGAGAAAACCTTTTCTAGACTAAGGAGTGAATTAAATGTGCTAGATGCATCGAACGTCATGTAAGTTGCCATGGTCATGTAAGAATGCATCACATATAGGTCTTGTCTAACTTTCAAAGGATAGGGGCGAGCAAGGGTTAGCTTGGGATGGCGGTTTTTTTGGGTATCGCCAAGGCTTGCAGAATGGATCTTCCTGAAGAAGTCTTTGAAAGGTTCAAACTTGGCAAGATATATTCAATTTATGTCTTGCATGATGCCTGCCATATAGACTTGCACTCACATTTAATATCCTGCATTAAAAATTGTTTGGCATTGCATACGGTAGATTGTCACAAAGGGGAACCCACTTCATGAGAAAGAGACTTGTTTGAAATGCAATATCTCAACTCATATGATGTGGAAAGAACAAAGTGTTAAGTGTGTTGATGCCTAAAGGAACATGTTTTAAAGATAGAAGTCTTCATCCTCTAGCTCACAAAGCATGGGCCTTACATTTTGTTTGGATTTTTTTCATTGGTTTTTCTGGTGTTCTATTTGCTTTAGGGCTTAGCCAAGTTGTTGGCAACTAGTGTTAAAGTCTTTTTGAGGGGTTAGGGGTTGTCCAAAAAGCCCTAAGACTTGTGTTTCTCTTTGTTTGTTTAAGTCAAAGGACATATATGGGTTGTTGCTGATCTTTTGTAGTCATCGGATTATCCGATGCTTAGGACAGAAGCATCATCGGATCAGTTTGTGCTTCAGTACAAGGGTCAGCTCAGACAGAAAGTTCACATTTCTGGAGTTGTGCCAGATACAACCGATGATAAACTTTTCCACATCAGATAATACGATGCTAAAGGTGCCTATGAAATAACCTTACTGTACCACTCGACCAATGCACCCTCTCAACTAACGTCGGATCATCCGATGTTAAAAATCGAGCTAGGTTCGGGCCGCACCTATTTAGCGCGCCTCTCCGTTTTTCTTTCTTTTTTTCTCTCTCTTCTCTCCGCCGCCGCTCCGCGCCCCTCGCCTTGCCGCCGCTCGCCGTCGCGCTCCGGCTGCCGCCGCCGCCCTCAGCACCGCCGCCGCCCTTAGCGCCGCCGCTCGTCGTGCCGCCACTCCTCGTGCCCGGCCACTGTGCTCCCCGTCGCGCCGCCGCGTCAGTCCTCTTCGCCCAGCCGCCGCCACTCCTCTTCACTGCTAGGGTTCGCCCGGCCGCATCACCCTCTGAGCTGTTGCTCTTCGCGCCCGGCCGTGTCGTACTTTGCGTCGCCGCCTCGTGCACCCGGCATCGTCGCACCGCGAGATCCCGTGACGTACGCCACTTCCTCGCCGTTCCCCGTCGCACATTCTCCAAATTCGTTGTCGTCAACCCTAGCCCGTGACCTCATCCTTGTCGTCGTCACTCCTCTCATCAAGATGGGCCGTGACAAGAAAAGAAAGGGAAAGGCCATTGAGGAGCCGGCAGCTAAGAAGCAAAAGCTATCGAAAGAGATGAAGAAAGCTAGACAAGCTGAGATGGCCGCTCGCGCCGCTGAGGAGCGTGAGCGTGACCAAAGAGGATCCCTGAGGATCTGGGAGTCCCGACAGAGGCAGCTACAGCCACAGCAGACACAGGAGACAGAGGAGTCTGAGGAGCCGCTTGTTCGCCGGCGCACAGTCAGGACCCATGGAGGTCATCCAGCTGCAGCCCCGAGTCAGAGACCATCTGCAGTTGAGCTTCGGGAGGACAGAGCGGCCGAGAGAGCCGTCTATGAGATGGACACCAATGTTCGGATTGGTGAGGGTGTCTGCCTGACTGACTATAGGAAAATGAAGGCAAAGTAGCTCAGGAAGCTTCGATGGAGCATTCTGCTTGAGGAGTGGTTCCTGCAGCCCAGAGAGCCACTTATGGACAGTCGCTTCTAGACCCTGACACATGTGTCGCTGTATGAGACTTATAGAAGTTGGGGCCATAAACTTTCCAGCACAACTTCATTGACTGGGATCAGCTCGCACTTGCAGCCAGCACTGAGATTCGCCCTTTCTTTGAGAGGTACAGAGGGCTAGTGGAGCTGATGTCTTTCTAGCGGAGTGCCTACGTGGAGGACTGGGTCCAAGTTTTCTTTGTCACACTCTATGTTTCAGAGGGCCGGAGATCCATTGACTTTATGTTCATGGGCCAGCATCACCATCTGACTAGACAGACCTTGGGACAGCTGCTAGGCGTAGATCTCCATAACACCTGCCTACACGAGTTAGTCTATGGACAGGCTGACCCACCGAGGAGGACGCTCACTGGAGGTGTGGAACCACCTTTTGAGGAGATTCGGTCACTGTTTGCTCAGCCCTTCACACCTGACCATCCTAGGGTACCTACACTACTCACTTCGGCTGCACGTACTGTTCACCCTGCCTTGTGCTGCACACTACTACACAGGTCAGGATACCTTGAGGGCTTCACCAGTTTGCAACAGACCCTCCTGTTCTATGTCATGAACGGGATGCAGTTTGACATCGTGGATATCCTCATCTGTGAGATGGAGGATGTCATCACAGATGGATTTGGGATGATGAGACAGCTCGTGTTTTGCCACTGGGTCAGTCACGTGCTCTACCTGTTGGCTCCAGAGGGATCCGCCGTGCGTGACAGTCTCACCGATGAGAGCATCACTCGGTTCGGACACTACCGTGCTCCAGCTCCTGGAGACCGCCGCCTTGGCCGCCCAGTTGAGCGTTAGGTCCGAGCTCGATTTTCAGAAGAAGACTGGTCCATCTTAGAAAAGGAAGACAGGATTCTAGCATAGGCTGAGGCTCAGGGAGGGGATCTACAGCATATCTGGTCAGAGAGTGACACTAGTGATAGTGTTGAGGAGTACTTCCCACCTCCTCCCTCACCCAGGCAGCACGACGCAGAGGCTGGAGGCTCGACTGCACCACAACCTCCTACTCCACCTCCGGTGTCCGAGGCACAGGTCTCTTAGCCATCCGAGCTTACTTCTCTACTACAGCAAATGGTTGAGCAGCAGTGACAGGATCGGCTTGCAGCTGAGCAGGCCAGAGCTGAGCAGGTTACACGTCTTGTGGAGCTCCAGCAGCAGCAGCAGGAGATGCAGCGTCAGATAGCCCGCGAGAGGCGAGAGGACACTGACAAGCTCACTGGACTCATTGACCAGATGCATCAGCGTACTCTTGACCAGCAGCAGCAGATGCAGCAGGCCATGATGGGCATCCTGGGGTTGATCACCAACCTCTACACTCAGACCGGGATTGCCCTGCCCTCACAGCTTCCTGGTCTAGCTCCAGGTCCACCTGTCCTAGCACCAGTCTCAGCTCCAGTGCCGACCACGCCGATACTGACTATCAGCATGTCACCACTGCTTGCCCCAGGCGCACTGATTCACTCTTCTCTGCCTACGACCCTCTTTCAGCAGACTCCGGCTTCAATTGTCAGTGCCTCGCTACCGGTAGTCCTGACTCAACAGGCACCCTCAGTACCGACAGCGGCTCCCATAGCCCCGATCTCCTCCACTCCAGCCTCAGCAGTAGCAGGCAACAGCTCCATCTCTCCAGGAGATGGGACCGACGATAGCACCCCTGACGGCGACCAGTTCATCATCGCCCCAAGAGCTCAGGATCCTTAGACACTCGACTTCCCTTTTTAGTGTCTTGATGCCAATGGGGGAGAAGAGTCAGAGTCAGGGGGAGGGATAGCATAGTCTTAGGGGGAGTCCTAGCTGTAGGGGGGGGGGGGTATTTTTTTGGGATCTTTTGTAATTTGGGAGCTTTGCGGGAGTATTTTTTTGGGAGCTTTTGTAATTTGGGAGCTTTGCTATTCTTTTTCTATCCTTGAGTATCCGTGTGCTACTTAATTCTCTTATGTTTTATTGATCGTTTTTGTGCCTTCGAGCTTCGTGTGCTGGATGTTGTACTTGTTACATATCTTTTTGAGTATCGTATTCTAAATTTCATTACTATTATGCTTTACTCGTTGCGTTATCATCAATCACCAAAAAGGGGGAGATTGAAAGCATCTAGGCCCCCATAAGGTATGGTTTTGGTGATTAATGACAACCGTTGGATATCACTAATAAGTTTTTGGATGCAAGGCCTCTCATATAACTCATCACACTTAATGGACTCTATATTTATATCATCTACTGCTTATTGGATACAATTGGAGACCCCTCAACAAACTATTTTACGAGGTTAATTGATTTTCATGAAGACTGAAAGAAAAGACATATATGTCAAAATTATTCCATCAAAATTGACAGCACACGAGACTTAGTCGTCATCAGAAGAACATTTCAAACCAATGTCTAAGAGGTCACTCGGACAAATTCCAAAAGAATCACTTAGAACAACTCGAAGCAGACAAAATCAACTCACCGGATCATCAGATGTATCCAGAAAAAACTACATCAGTCGAATTGACTCTGCAGCCGAAAATGACCTTAGTCTTGGGTATACACCAGATCATCCGATGTTGAATCACGTGTTACATCGGTCGATCATTCCTGTAAGCAATTTCCCTGGACCAAGTAACATCAGACCATCCGATGTACAAATATGCCACATCGGTCGATCATTCCAGTAAGCATTATTTCTGGACCATCCTGGACCAAGTGTCACCAGATTATCCGATGTACAGGTAATACAACATCATTCAATCAACGGTCATATCTGACACAGTGACCTCAGCTAATTTGTATTCGACCGATGACAGTTGAAGGGAGAATATCGGATCATCCGGTGTTTGTAGAACAGTGATGTCAGCCTACTTTTCCAACCGCTATCTCGTGGAAGCTGGCTATTTGTACCCCCTTCAACCAGTCATTTAGAGAAGTTTTGATGCCCTGAGCTACTCTACACATTATCAAGCATTCAAGAAGTTGAACAACCACTTCCACATCATTTACACCACTTGTACACCAAGAGATAGGCTAGAACTTACTAGAGATGATGCTTGTGTGCTTCCATTCTTTGTGATTGGTGTCTCTAGTCTAGTGAGAGCTGTAAGTGAGTGTCTCTTTGTGATTGCATTCACCGTGTATCAGTCGATGATCGGAGAGATCCTTCCGGAGCTTGCCAAGTCGGGTGTGGAAGCCCAGAAGATCAAACTTGTACAAAGCTTGAGCTCCACCTTGTCGGAGATGGTGAACGGAGACTCTTAGTGAGATCCCTGGTCTTGGTAATTTGGGAGTGGCGACACCCTTGGTGGGTGCCACAACGTGGATGTAGGAAGGTCTTGATGATCTTGCCGAACCATGGGATAAATCACCGTGTCTTCGTGTCTTCTCGAGAGTTTGCATACTCTTCCTTTCCCGTTATACTTATGCATTTGATATACTACGAACTTATTATTCACTTGAATGCATAGGTTGTTTGCATAGGGAATTGGGCTTTTAGTAGTTGAGTTTTTATTGCTTTAGTTTTTAAAAAGAATCCCAATTCACCCCCCCTCTTGGGCATTCGATCCTTACAGCATCGCCGAAACTTTTACTCTTATGGAAGTAGGATACTTCTCAAGTGTTTACTTTGTAGAGGAACACAATGTCAATACTTTGGCAATGCGGTACAATATGGATGAGCAACCTCCTTGTAGCGATCTCTTTATTTTTGCAACAAGAGGCACTACTGTTGGTAGTTACATTTACTACGACATTAGCAAAAAAGAAAGGTGTGCTGCTTTCTTCTACATGTACGCTAATATGGATGAAATGGAAGAATATTTCAAGTAAGTGTTTCTCCTACATTTATGCTTTTCAACATATTTTGCAACAATTCTGTTCTAAAAGGTTCTCTTCTCATGCAGTATGTTCGACAAGCAAAATTGGAGATATAGACATCAACCCACGAGCAAAAATAGAACAGATGCGACGGGAAGGAATAAACAAGGGATCTAATTTTCTTTCTTGGTTTAGAGATCATGTAACATTTTCTCGTTAACTTATCAATATTAACAATGTTTTCTTATAACTTAAGAATGCTTACGTTTTCTAACACCTTCATATCTTGGACACTGTAAAAAAAATGCCAACGTCCATGAAGATTTGTGACAACTATCCTATGGAGTGATTAACGTTAGAAGATATGGTCAATATGACGTCAACGGCTTTCGATTCTGTACACCTCATTTGGAATCTCTTCGTCCTCTCACGGCAACATGTAATACTGGAGTTGTGATGAGAGCGATCGATTCGCAAGAACATGAAACTCATTACTATGAGATTATTAAAAAAATCCTTGAATTCACTTTTGTCACAAATAAGAGAATTCGAGCAGTATTCTTTGATTGTGAATGGTTTGATTCCATTCGTAGAATTCAAGTAAACGAATTTGGTATGGTCAAAGTAAAATACAAGGAATGGTTGAAAAGATTCGATTCATTAGTACTTGCACACCAAGTAGAGCAAGTGTATTATGTACCTTATACATGCAATAAATTCAAAGCTTGGCGGGTGGTACATAAGATGAATCCTCGTGAGCGGTTATATGCTCTAGGAGATGATGATTACCATGAGGAAGTTGAGGTTGATGAGGTCTACCAAGTGGAAGAGTTTCCAGACTCCTCAGTCGAGCCTGGTTTAGGAATCGATAACTTAGTTGGAGACGCTCAAGATATCGAGACTAGCACGGAAGCAGAAATGGAATCAGAATCGATTACTGAAGAAATCGATGACTTAGTCGAGCCTGTTGATTTGCGAAATCGAAAACGATATGCGGAAGAAGAAGATCGATGGGTTGGTTAAGGAGTAGGGTGCATGACCTTGATGTTGATGAATTTTAAAATTTATGAAGTAACATTTTATTAACTAACTAAACATTAATTTTCTATATAATCTTAGAATATTAATCATTTATTCCTTGCAGCAGGATGTCGTTGAAGGGGAAGGGGAAGCTAGTGAGAGGGTTTGAGCCGGCACAAGACCCTTGTTCAGGGACCTCGCTAACTTTGAGCCGACGTTACCTGCTTTTGGCGCATGCTCCGCGCTCAGCTCAGGTGTGCTTTTAGCGCACGAAGGTTAATTTCAGTTTACAATCAAGTTATTTTATTAATTGCACTTGTTCATAATTATTTATTATAAATCTTTTTGTTTAATGCAGGCATACTAAGAGTCATCTGAGTCTGAGTCAGAGGCTAGGGGGCCGCTACAGGAGCCCAAGTTAGAGGCTAGGGGGCCGCTACAAGAGCCCGAGTCAGAGGCTAGAGGGCCGCTACAGGAGCCCACCTTCGGAGCCTACCTTCGTAGCCTACCTTCGAAGCCGGCTAGCGCTAGCCTTCCTTCGGAGCCAGCGGGTGCTAGCCTCCCTCCAAAGCCTTCAGGGTCACACAATGCAGCGGTGCCGCAGCAGAGGCGACGAACGAGGAGGATCACTATCCGTCCTGTCGAAGACGGGTAAAAAACTGTATATAGTATATTAAGTATTAGATGTTGTTTCTATTACTTAATTATTTAATATATTTTCCAGATGTTGGTACGGCACATCGTTCATGGGGGCCTAGAAACACCACAGACAGATTAACAGTGTCCTGGGTGCTATATTGAAGTTGCACTACCAGGGTGTCATTGACGGTTTCTCTGCCATATTGTGGGATGACTACGCTTGTGTCTCTCACGAGGTCCACGACACGGTTCAGGGAGCCATATGGAATGATTTTATGGTAAGTTTAACTGTATCATTTTTAACTCGTCTGAATTGTTAATGCATATCACTTAAATGTTTGTTTGCTTAAAGCTGATGTAGCAAGTAGAGGAACAAAGTATGGAGGACCACATGAGACGTGTGTTCCGTTACAACACTCGGAAGCTCACAACGACAGCGTTGTTGAACGCCCGGCCCGGATTCAGGCCGTCAACGCGTACTACAAGTTGCACCCCCGGGAGCAGGAGCAGCAAAGGGGTCCATTTAGAAAGGACTCCAACACGTACTTGAAAGAGGAGCAGTACGTGGAGGTAATTTTTTAATATTGTTAGATATTTACAATACCTATGTATGTTAACTGCATTGATGAAAAATGAAATATGTGCATGTTAGTATTCCTGGTTACAGGGTAACCCCGAGGCGTACTTAGCTCTTTGTCAGCACTGTGCTAACGAAGCTTTCATCGGTAAGTCCACAAATGCTAGACAGTGCCGCATGGGGTCCGAGGGCAAACACAACTATGGCGGCGACATCTACTTGCATTTGGCTAAATGCATGGTAAGTACTTTTTCAATTTATTTATGTATTCTTAATATATTTATCTCACTATCACGGCTATACAGGAGAGACAGACGGGTCAGGAGTCGACCCTGATCCAGGTTTGGAAGAGAGGTCACAAGGGAAGTGACCCTTCTCAGCTGGGCCAGTGTAGTCAGGTTGCAGCCGATCGACTGTTAAGTTTTCAAAATTCATCAATTTCATTAAAACTAATACTATTATTGACATACTTATAAGATTTATTTTTTTTTAGGCAAAGTACGTGCAGAAGGTCATGAAGATACACGGTGCGGATTACGATTGGGAAAAGGTGCTGATCGACCCCCAAGCCGCGTATGGGAAGGCCCATGGATGGTGAGTTGGTGATTTGTTTCATTTCTTTTTCAATTTATCTTCTTCTACCTAGTGTTTTCATTCTTTTGCAGGTTTGCCATTTTTGATGGAGTTGTCGACTCGAGGTCGGGGCGACCTTTGAGAGGTTCTTCATCGAAGCAGGGCTCGTTCGTTGGGCCCTCAAGTGGTCGTCTCTCGCAGACCTAGTTTGAGCTCCTTGCCTTGAAGAAGACGTTGGCGCAGAACCAAGCGGAGCTGGAGAGGTCGAGGGCGGAAGCAAGGGAGGAGCAGTGGAGGACAACCTTAATGATGGCCCAGATGCAAGCAGCAGTGGTTGTAAGTAATTTAAACTACCATAGTTAAATTTCATAGAATTTCAATAACACATATCTTCTAATATTTTGCAATGACAGACTCTTGCTCGAAACAGCGGTCGGGATATCGAGCGCTTCCACCGCAGGAGACCCCGGAGCTGGTAATAAACTCTTTCTTTAATATTATCATATTCATTTTAGTATTTTAGAGCAAAGTTCTTGCCATAAAAAGTTACAAAAACAGGAGATGCACCACCCCACCCAAAAAATAAAAAAATGAAACCAAATGAGAACAAAGGAAATGTTAACACAAAAGACTTGAGCATGATTCGCACCAAAGACTATGTTTGCTGTTTTAACAATATAAGTCCGTAAGTCATTTTTAACCATCCAATATATACAAAAACCTAGACCCTGGGTCTTATGATAGTTTAAAATTTATAATCACAGGACTTAAAGAAATACTTTTCACCTCACAACAGAATAAAAAAACTTTTAAACAAACTAGTATAAGCCTCACATGGGCATCTCCTTGTGTTATGATTACTCACAGCCTTGTCGCTGGGAAGAAATAACCTGGTTAATTGGTTGTATTTTAAAGGGATTACGAGTTAGAGGGTATTCTATTTCCAAACGAAGTTGTGTTATGATTCTATTGTGAAGGCAGGTGAAAAATTAATCATTAGTTCATCAGGTAATGGTGGAACTTCCCAACAAAGTGTAGTCGTAAACTCGTAACTCAAAGAACCAACACCTGATTCTACAGTAGAATCATCTAACTAACTAACGAGACACAAGGATCAGTACCTCTTAATCTGTCTGATACTGTATACATCCTTTCCGGATATTTATTTGTTCTACTCCCTGTCACTACACGCTACTACTGTACTACACATGTAGCAATATCACTGGAACCTCTGATGCATCAAGGAAATATAAGAAAATACAAGAGTTTAATTCTAATGTTCTTTTGCAGGATTTGGGAACTGCAGCGCGAACTTCTTCGGCACCCGGAGGGATGTGCCGAGAAGATCTTCTCGGCTCCGGAGGTAGTGGAGAGGCTAGCGTGTAGCTCAGTGAAATTGTGTTGTTGTTGATGTCTTGAATGTTTTGAAACTGTTTTGTGGCTGCTGTCTCTGTCTATATCTTTTTGTGTATACCTGTTCTGTGTTCTCGCCATCGTGCGAGGTAGTCAGTTTCTGCTTTTTTTAAAAAAATTGAAAACGTAACTTACGTCGGCTATGACAGGGCCGACGTAAGTTAGCCCAGGTTAACTTTCGTCAGTCAGGCCATACCGACGTAAGTTAGGACATGTAACTTTCGTCTGTCTAGCCACAGCCGATGTAAGTTCTCCGGCCCAGCCCGCAGCCCATCCCAGTAACGAACTTACGTCGGCTACGGGACACCGACGAAAGTTAGTAACTTTCATCAGCGGTCATCGTAAGTTACCTTAATCACGTCCAAACTATTTCATCAGCTGGCAATCGACATAATTAATGAAAAACCGACATAATTAGTAACTTACGTCGGTAAAGACCCTAATTACGTCGGCCCTGGCCGACATAATTGATCGGGATTCCTATTGTAGATGGGATAGAACAAGGGGGATGTCAAGTTATTCTGCAAATGGTCACATCACGTGTTATCCATTCTGCAGATGTAGATGGCGTTCACCATCCGTCTTAAATGCCGCCAACTATCCACCTCTCTCGGGTACGAGCCCGGATGGAATCGTCCGCCCGATTTCAAAGGTCGGGACTCGGGCAATCTAGGTACCCCGACCTCAGTAGGTCGCGATGCTGGTGGCGGGCTTCTCCTTGTGCTGGAGGGTAGATACGGTTTGTCGGCATATAGTGGTCACGTACCACCGTCGGGTCCCATGTCTTCAATACCTCTGGTACAGAACCCTGTCAATCTTGAAGACCCGGATTTTGAAGAAGATCCTCTAGAAGAGTTTTCATGCAAGCTCTAACTTCTTAATCATGTTTAACCCATGATTTATCGCAGTTGCATCCAATGGTTTGTTTTAGTCTGCGTGTCTGAGTGTCTACTTTAAAGATTGCAGTAGATATAAGCAAATTGAAATGTGGTGGTTACATTAGGTTAGGGAATATAGTAATTGATGTTGATGTTTGTTACTTGCCCTTCTAAGGCAGTATCCAGGCATATCACATGAATTCACTGTCTAAGATATGAGTACCACAACCCCCCCCCCCCCCCCCCCCCCGGTTGACCTTGTTTGCACAACACCTTCGCTGACCTAAGAGTTTTGTCACCATACTATAATGGTGAGTATTTCTATGACACCCTGATTTTCGAGTTTCAGCAAATTAAAAACTTAAATGAGAATTTAGAGTTAATGATAGGAAGAAATTGTTTTTGTAACGAAAAATATAAAATATATGCATCTCATCTTGCATTTTGCATTCATCCCCAAGTACTGAAAATTAATTATCGAAATAAATACGATAAAAATAACTTATTTGCCATAATGAATATGGGATTAAAGAAATAAATGAAATCAAATATATATATAAAATATTTTAATATGTGAATTCATGCAAAAAGAATTAGGTAGGATGAAAAGGAACAAACGAAAAAGAATTAGAAATAAAGATGCAAGTAAAAATTGAGCCGGACCCCGGATTAGTCCGGATAATGACAGACTAGTCTAAAAGCCCTCACTGGACAACAACAGACTTGTCCGATATAATACCGGATTAGTCTGGTATGCACAGACTTAATAAATTTTCCCCCGCCACGGACTTGTCCATTACAATAATAGACTAGTCCGAAGTACCTTACTGTACGACCCCAAACTTGTCCGACATAATACCGGACCTATCCGATGAACTTTCTTTTCCCTGGACGGGCTTGTCCGGCACAACACCAGACTTGTCCGATATACCTCTCTGCACCAAAATGGACTTGTCCGATATTAAACGGACTAGTCTGATACTCCGCAGTTTGGTGTATTTTAATACTTGACCATACAATATATATAAATAATAAATATAAAGTCAACTACTGGTCAAAATATAATAATATCTGATCATTTGCTGCACATAGAGCCTTGCCGCACGCGAGAGAGAGAAAAAATGAACAAGCAAAGAAATAATATATAATAAACAAATATAAAAATAAAACAAAACAATAAAAAGGAAATCAACCATGACTAGACTCCCTAACCGCACACCCTGGCCCCACCAAAGAACCTGGAGCACAAAGAAGGAAAGAAAAAACTGACCGCAAGAAGGAAGAAAAGAAAGTAAAGAAAACAAACAAAAAAGCATCTTCCAGGCGGAGCTCCGACTGTACCAGGCCATGCCCCCCCCCCCCCCCAAAAAAAAAAAAACCGAAGGGTCAACGCCCTAGCTGCAAATCGTGTCTGCTAAGGACTCATGGAGTCACGCGAGCCCTAGGCCGCCCCGAGGCTATAAAAGGGCACTGTGCCCTCCGTTGTCCTGCCGCCCACGTAAAAACCATCGCCGCCTTTCATCTGTGAACAATCGCCACGAGAGAAAAAAAAAACCTAGGGCAGCAACTGCCGCTTGGAAAAACAAAAGAGGCCAACCGAAGGCAGCTGCCAGAGAAGAGAAGAAAAAAGGAAGAAGCCACCGTCCGCCAGAGATTGTCGCAACGCCGTCGTTCTTCGCAGAAGACCGCTGCATCATTTTCTTCGACTACATCGCCGTCGTTCCCTCATCAACGTCACAATGTCATCTTCTTCATCGACGGATCTTAGACGCCGAAGATGCACGCCATGTTTCGTCCCACGATTAATGAAGTCATTATATTTACGGTAACTATCCTAGATCCAACTTTCCACGTCGATTTTGATCTCACACTTGATTCAACCATGTCCTAGATGGGAAGTTCGCAAAACCCTAGACATAGCGGACTTGTCCGGTCCAGTACGGACTAGTCCGTTGAACTTTCTGGTGCAGTGCGAACTAGTCTGGATCTATGCAGACTTGTCTGATCAACTCTCTGTGCCCAAAAGGACTTGTCCAACCTCCTTCAGACTAGTCTGCTATTTAAAATTCAGCAACACCTAATTGTCACAAGAACCACTGTAACTGACTCAAAACTCACATAAACACTTGAGAACTAGTTGAACCTAATTAGTAAACAATAGTAGTGAATTAATAGCATGTATTACAATGTAATTACTTCCTGCATACACATCATGGCATATTGATTAATATGTGCATATTATTGATTGCATTGTCGTTGGTTTGTATATGTGCTTGATTGTGAGTAGATGTTTCGTTCAAGAGGTTATGATCGAGAAGCGAATATCTGAGGATCTTCTGTGCAAGACTTTAAACTGCGTGAGCCATCAAATTGCAGAATATTAAGGCAAGTGTCTTTGATCATTTTGATCATGTTTTAAAATGTTTTTTTTTTTGCAAAACTGCATGCTTGTGTCAAATTGATGTGAAATCCATGGTAGGTGTTTACTAGTCTTGTTTGACCATCCTTGTCGCTTGGAATATATTATAGAGAGTTGAGAAGGGTATTTTCGCCTTTTTGATTCACTCGAATTAATTGGGATGGGAAACAACCAAATGACTTAATTATGAATTAATGAATTTATGGATGATGAGAATTTATGAACATGGTTAATTGGTAACATGGGATTTGGGAGATCTAAGCAAGTCTGGTTTGTGGGTTGGGTTGGAAGAAATGGTGGTTTCGCTTGCTTTATATCTAAGGATCGGTTCGTGGAGCGACAATCCAGGTTTTACGGTGCCACCACAGGGCCAAGCATGAGTGCGGCTTAGCCAATTAATTAGGTGTATTGCCATCATTTTTTGGATCATTTGGGGGAGCGGGGAATGGAGCGGTTGGGTTTGCAATAGTGGTGGGGCTGCCTTGGGATCCAAACGGCAGAAGAGGGGGCCCTTGGTTGGATGTGCTCAGTTGGAGGCATCACCACAGGTGAATCCTTAGTGAGTCTGAATTTTGCAAAGCCTATTTTGTGATCTCTTGGCCATACACCTAAGGTACTGTATTTGGCATAAGGAAGGTTTCCTTTAGTTACCGACGGGTGATGAAATCACAAACTTGTGGGTAAAGTGGTAAAACCTCTGCAGAGTGTTGAAAATTATCATGATAGCCATGCTCCCAGTTATGAGCAACCTGTACCCTCACATGATTAGAGTTATGGATCTGTATATGGAATAATGGTTGGCATCGAATGGGAATTCAAATTGGGATATAGTTGGGTGATAATGATTTTGTTGGACAGTTATGAGTTGAATATGGTCGGTTATGGTTATAATATGGATGAATATGGAATATTATTGTTATTTATGCTGGAATAATAGTATTGACCATGATGGTATTGGTATTTGGGTTATGATGGGATTGACCTCACTTAATGTTCATAATATCGCATTTCAAATATTTTGAATGTACTTTTATATAATTAGCCATTTATTATCGTTTTTGTTTTTTTAGCTACATGTCATACTTTACCACACTTGCTGAGTACGACATGTACTCACCCTTGCTATTCCCATATTAATTTAGTAACAGGAGATAATTTGGAATTTCTGGAGGACTATGAGGAGTACTAGGCGTGCGTGTTACTGTTAAATTGCCTGTGGAGATGGAGTCTACTAGTGCTTAGTGAATCCACTGCAATGTATTAGAGTTTGCATTTGAGGCTATTGGATATTGTATTAAGGTACTATTTATTATTCGAAACATGGTTATTATCTGATATCGTTTATGATGTCTCGTGTATGTGTGTTTAACATCATGGGCACACATATGTGCTACACTTGGTTTATTTTTCGGAACCGGGTGTCACAATCTCCTGTTAGTACAGTGCTTAAGAAACCCAATGATGTTCACATCGTGAAGCCCTACACAAAAGTCACATGATTCTATGAAAAGTGTTAAATGTATTTGGTGGTGTGAGTTAGGATGTGGGTGGAGTGATTAAAGAATTGCATTATGTGAAGTGGGGTAGTGGCCAAGGTGAAAGTGTAGATGTGTGTTTTAGTGTAGTTCACTTGTCATGGATTTGATCAAGCCACCTCAACAACCACATAACCTGTCTGGGCGGGACTCACTCTATCTTCTTGGTGACGACCACATCGGGCATCTGGAGAGCCGTGGAGGACAACGGTGGACTAGGAAAGGACGTGATGAGTGATGATCTGTTGTCCAGTGAACGCTTGAAAAGGCTCTTTGTTGGGTTGAGACGTTATTGTAGGGTCACTCGGAGAAGATGAGATGAGCGTCATGTCATACCCTTGCATGGTATGCATGGCTTGTGGGTAAGGTGTACAAACTCGGTAGAGTCCTAACCTATTCGGATTACCATTGTCATGGTATTGACACACTATTCTCTAATCTCCTAGTCTTAGTTGAATCTTTGTGATGTGAGTTGTGGTGGATGTGTGGCAATGAATGGCGTGTTCTAGAAAGGTTGGTTCTGTACCAGAGTCATTGGAACGTGGGTCCAAGGGCTCATTTAAAACTGAGGGAACTACCATGGTAGAGTGAATCTCCCAAGGTCCCAATGACCAATGATATTGATTCAAATATTCTCTCTGTTATTTTAAAACTCTTTTCAAAGAGAACCTTGCACAAGATGTGTTTTAGCAAAACTAAGTCGTGTGGCCAAATCATTACTAAAGCATTCATGCATGAAGCACCTTCCCTTGATTAGTGTTAGAGTTTGCTGAGTATCTTTTGTACTCACTCTTACAACACATGTGGCTAATCAAATGAAGATGATGAAGGATGTGGGGATGAAGAGTAGGGTTTAGTCCTATTTTCCAAGGTTGCTTTAGGGCATGAGATCACTACTACAAAAAGCATTTTACAGGCGCCTCGATTTTTCAAACGCAGGCGATCCGTAAAAAAATGCAACAGTGATGACGAATGATACAATAACCGCATGTGATGACAGAACATCACAGGTGGATTTTAAGAAACAACCGCCTAGGTAAATACAATATTTTCTCAGACGGTTATTAATTAAGAATCGCCTATGATGTAGCAAACATCACAGGCAGTTCTTAATTAACCAATGCTTGGGTAAATACATGATTTTCACGGGCGGTCATTGTTTAAGAACCGTATGTACTGGTTCAATCATCACAAGTGATTTTTAATGAAGAACTGCCTGGGGAAGGTCATTGTTTTCAAAGGCTGCTTGTTAATTAAGAACCACCTTGATGCTGATAAGCTCCTGTCAAGCTAATCCCTGCACAACAAGATCTTGTAGATGCAAGTAACACCTCTGGCTCACCATTTGGATTGTTGAAAGCATCAATTTGAAGCCGGACGATCCTTGGAAGGATTTTCCCATCCATTTGAAGGATTTATTTTCCTCCTATCCATTTGAAAACTTAGGAAGATGCTCCTTTCTCAGTTTTAATGCCTAAATATATTGACTAAAAATCAGTACCTACTTTCTTAGTGCTTCACACAAGCGAGGAAGCGAACAACTTCAATCACAAATCTTGTTTTTACACTTTCATAGAGATTTGACTTTAATCTTTCAAGCATAGATTATCATAATAGTGAAGCTTCCTTATCACACATGTTAATGGTAGTTATAACTAAAGGATGTGCTGAAGCTAACGAAATCTGAATTGAACTGAAGATAAAGAGATTCTGAATATGAGTGGCAATGTCTAGGTTAGACAACGTGAAGCTATGATGACAACCTTCAACAACATGAAAAGTCATGTTGTGAGGGTATAACACTTGTTCGGGCAAGCATAACCGTGATGCTCTAACAAGTGTTATGCCCTCACAACATGCCTTGGTTGATGCAAGCATAACCTTGGCATCACTTTTCATGTTGTTGAAGGCTGCCATCATAGCTTCATGTTGTCTAACCTGGACATTGTCACTCATATGCATCATCTCTTTGTCTTCAACCCCGTTGAGATTTCGTTAGTTTCAACACACTCTTCACTTGTAACTGCCATTAACATGTCTGATGAGGAAGCTTCATTTATTGATAAATTTATGCTTGAAAGATTAAGGTCAAATTTCTATGAAAAGGGTAAAAACAAGATTGGTGATTGAAGTTGTTCGCTTCGTCGCTTGTGTGAAGCACTAAGAGAGATGGTACTAATTTGTAGTCAATATATTCAGCCATTAGAACTGATAAAGTAGCATCTTCGTAAGTTTTTAAAATGTAGAAAAGAGAAAAAAATCTTTTAGGGCTTGTTTGGGTGTACTAAATCTAATTGGATTGAAGTGGATTGAAGTGAAGAATGAACTAATTTTCTCCTCAATCCACCTCAAACCACTTATATTGAAGTGGATCCACTCCTATCCAAACAAGCCCTCAAATGGATGGGAAGTATCATCAGACTTCAATTGAAGCTTTTAACAATCCAAATTATGAGTCTTGGGTGTTACTTGCATCTACAAGAGTTTGCTGTGAAGGGATTAGCTTGACAGGAGCTTAAAGAGTTGTGCTTCTAGATGTTGTTTGGAACCAAGCTGTTGGAAGGCAAGTCTGATCATCATAGGTCAGAAGAAATTTATATACACATACAATTTGATAAATTATGGAACAGGTGAAGGTGATAAATATAATAGTCAACAAGCCGAAAAGGGTCACTTGTCCAAATTAGTCTTCTCTACAGAAGCTGAATTTAATAATATTCGAAACATGCTATCTAAAGCTGAAATAGAATATTGTTCTAAGTTGATTTTAAAGGATACAAATATATACAATATATATCATACATTTTTTTCCAGCATTGACATCTTCTCGCATATAGGGTTTCAAATCCTTTTTAATGCTTCTCTCTACGCGCTTGATGGTTTCTGGTTTGGTGAAAAGGTACATCTCTTCATACTGATTATATTCCTCTTCATTATTTCCCATATTCTCAACCCCAACAATATTTTGCTTTCCAAAAACAACTACGTGCATCTTCTCAGCTTTTGGATCTTGTACATAAAAAACGTGTGCAACACTATCGGTGAGAACCCACATGTCATCTTTATAACCCACTTTACTCAAGTCTACCAGTGTCAGCCCGTAGTTGTCAACTTTCACACCAACAGGATGTTTGACCCATTGGCACTTAAATACAGGAATTAGCATTCTTTCTCTATAATCGAGTTCCAATACTTCCTCTATGAACCTGAAGTATGTGGTCTTCTGCCCTTGTGAATCATAAGCCTTAATATAAACACCACTATTTTGTGCAACATTCTTACCGTCTTTTTCTTTAGTGTAAAATGTGTAGCCATTGATGTCATATGCTTGCCATGATGTCACCAAAGCAGATGGGCCAAAAGCTAACTTCTTCATTGTTCCCTCTTCTATAGAGTTTTTGTATGGTATATTTTTGTCTATTAACCACTCAGTGAAACATATTTTGTGCTCTTTCATTATTCAGTCCTCTGTGCAGTCTTGGTTTTTTCGCGAAGCTCAATTTGGTGTTCCTTGATGTATGACTCAGCTATTGTGAGCTGTTGTAGTACACCAAAATGTGCATGGTGTACATTCTTGTAATCTTGAACGATAAAAGTTTTCCTACCCACTTTGCCTCTCCCACGCAGTCTACCCTCATGTACTGGCATAGGCACACCTATAGGTTTTCCATCTTTGATGTAATCAGCGCAACCCTCAATCACTTCTTCAGTGGTGTATCCTTCCATAATTGAACCTTCTGGGTGAGCACAGTTCCGCACATAACCTTTTAATACTCCTAAATATCTCTCCAAAGAAAACATATGATGTAACTATAGTGGCCCCAATCCTTTTATCTGATCAACAAGATGTGTGATTAGGTGTACTTGCATATCAAAAAAAGATGGTGGAAAACACATCTCCAGCTTGCACATAGTCTCGACGATGTATGTTTTCAGATAGTCTAAATCTTCATGTGCTATCACCTTTTGCGATACTGCATTGAAGAAGTAACACAAACGTGTGATAACAACTTTTATATGCTCAGGTTTGATGACTCTTATTGCAATGGCAAGGAACACTGTCATCATCATGTGACAGTCATGAGAATTATAGCCGAATAAAGACAAGTCTTTCACCGAGACTAGTTTGCGGATATTGGATGAGAAACTCATGGGCACTTTGATCCCACGCAAGCATTCCCAAATTGCTTTTTTCTCATCTAGTGTCAAGTTGTAGTTGGCTGGGGGAAGGTAATGCTTCCCGTTCGCCTTTTTTACTGGATGAAGCTCTGGTCTCAAATCAAGATTTAATAGGTCCATACGTGAATTTAATCCGTTCTTTGTTTTCCTCGACATGTCTAGCAAGGTCCTAATGATGTTGTCAAATACATTCTTTGTAATGTGCATCAAATCAATATTATGGAAAAATTCTAGATTGTAGATACTTGAAAAAAATTGATTGTTTCTTGAAAGCCATGTCAGTTGTATCATTCGAAGATGTACTTTTCTTTCTCTTGATTCCTTTATGCCCTTACCGAAAGCAATATGAATGTTCTTGGCCATTTCGAACACAAGTTCTCCACTGTAAGGTTTTGGTGCAGTATCTTTTTTGATTTTGTTATCAAATTATTCTTTCATCTTCCTATACTTATGTGTATCTGTCAAGAACCGCCGATGTCTCATGTACACCATCTTTCTAGATGAAGTGAGGTATAGAAATCCAGTTCTATCCATGCACCTTACACAACCTTTCTTCCCTTTCATTTGTCCAGATAATGTAAACAGTCTGGGATAATCATGCATGGTAACGAATATCATCGCTCTTAGCGTGAAATACTCCCACTTGTACTCATCCCATTTACGTACCCCTTCATTCCACAATTTCTCCATATCTTCCATTAAAGGTTCCAATAACACATCAATTTCGATGTCGGGTTGTTTCGGACCTTGGATAAGAACAGATAACAAGATATATTTCCTTTTATGACACAACCACGTCATAGGTTGTACATCGTTAAGACCATGGGCCATGTGTTGTGTATGCTCCTTTTTTCACCAAACGGATTCATTCTGTCTGTACCCAAGGCAAACCTTACATTTTTTTATTTCCTTTGCAAATTTTGGATACTGAACATCAAAATTTTTCCACTGCATTGTATCACCAGGGTGTCGAATATGTTTTTCATTCTTCTTGCGCTGCTCGGAATGCCAACGCATAAGTTCAACCTCCCTAGGGTTTGAGAACAAACGCTTCAAGCGATCAATTACCGAAAGGTACCACATCACCAAGGCAGAAATTTTTCTCTTATTCTTCTCGTCTGCATCGCCAGAAGTATCGTCATCATCACCTTCAGGACCAATAATAAACTTCCTTCAGGACCAATAATAAACTTCTTATTCTTCTAAGACTTTTTCATGTTGGTAACATACTGGTGATTGTAGTCCTTCTTATATCTACCGACACCACAGATGGAGCATCTAGTTGCAAGCTCATACTCTTTGTGATACAGAATACAATGATTCACACAAGCGTGTATTTTTGTCACACCTAGTGCTATCGGGCAAAGAAGTTTTTTCGCTTTATAAGTGCTTCTGGGCAGTTTATTTGGATTTGGAAGAATTTCTACCAAAAGATTCAAAAGATCAGAGAAACTACAATCAGACCATTCGTGTGTGGCTTTCAACTTTAGTAGTTCTAGGACTGCATGCAATGTAGTAAACTCTTTATCACAACCCTTTGATTCATCATATAAATGCTCCGTCGCCGCATTCTGAAATGTCTCTATTTTACTTAAACCTATACTTGCTCCCATCGAAGTCAATACATATGGTTCAATGTGATGCAACATCTCCTCACAATCAAACTCATCATCATCACCATCTTGATTGTCACTACCATCATTGATATGAACATTATCGTCATATGAACCTCTCTCTCATCATATTTATCCACTTCATATGTATCTAACTCACCATGCTCTGCCCATATTGTGTAGTTTTTTTTAAACCTCTTTTCACCAAATGAGATTGAATTACTATAGTATCTATCGGTACCCTGCGTACTGGATACCCTTTGGGACTACAAAGAGCTCAAAGGAACTTCACCTATCTGAATTGAAGACCTCTGAAGGCCCCACGTGTCATACGAAACCAGACCTGCCTCCCTTCTATGGTTAGTCCCAGTGCCGCCACGTGTATCGTTAAACCGGAGCTACATTCCCTAAATGGGAAAGCTCCGGACTAAATACCCGTTGTTGGTGGTTTTGATCCGGCAGATCTCCCGACACTACTAAAAGTGTTTACGGAGTTTGAAGTTCGGTATGGGCGCGCGGAGATTCAAGAAGGTGAAATGTAAAATGACATAGGAGACACAAAGGTTTATGTGGTTCGGGCCGCCTGAGCATAATACCCTACTCCACAGGGTGTGTTGGTGTTGTATTGGATGTATGAACTCAACTCTGGTGACGTGAGTTGAGAGCGCGTATGAGCCGATCAGTCCAGCTTAGATCAGATCAGAGATCTCAGGTCAGAGAGCTCCCTATGTATCGTCGGCCTGTCCTTTTATAGTACAAGGACAGGCCATTACAAGTTGGCCTGGCCCAACATGTGGCCTCGAAGGCTACTAATATTGATACACATTTGATGCGCTTAATTACCCTTAATGACCGAGTTACGGGCTTTGACAGCGCCGTTACTATAAATTAAGGTCGTCCGATCGTGTGTCATTAACATAGTATTAATGAAACTTAATCGGGTCTTGAAATCCTTGATTCCCTTTTGAAGATCCGGAGCTGTTGTGGAGTCTACCGGAGGTTTGAGGCTGTATATCCAACGGTTGGACACATGGCAGCTCTGGAGCATACTGTGGGGAACAGATAGGTCCGGTGCCACCAGACACGTGTCAGTTCCGGAGCTTCCCTCGGTCTGGGGTTAGGTCCGGGGGGTGCCGTTATGGTACATAGCCCGGAGCTTCCCCCTTGTGGGCGGTAGCTCCGGTTTGATGGTACACGTGGCAACCCTGAGACTAACCATATTGGGGAAGCGAGTCCGGTTATGTCTGACATGTGGGCCTCCGAAGGTCTTCAAATCAAGTATATGACATTTCCTTGAGATGTGCAATCTCAAGGGGTATACGGTACTCAGGGTACCGACAGTGGCCCCCTGGGCCGACCTCTGGGGAAGACCCCTTGGGTGAAGTCATTCCGCCGGAGATGGGTCCATCCTTCGACATTTGGGCTGAGTCTTCAAAGGTCTTCAGATGTGCCGTTGGCGATAGTTTTGGAGTTAAATCCTCACCGCGTGGCATATCCCGGGTTTGGAGAATGAGATCTTTGGCGTGCGGATCTAACGCAATTGAAGGTCGTCGATTCCCGATACGAAAATCGTATCGGTTCCACGCACCTTGTCAGGGCGCCGCCTTCGGTCTTCCCGCCTTTCATGATGACAACCGTTCGCCTGGGTAAGAACCTCGACTTTATCGTCGGGGTGGTCCCGGGCCCTCTTGTCATCGGCAGGGTTAAATTTTTGAATAGTATCTTCGGCTTCCCTGCAATTTCCATCCAAGCGTTGCGGGGGCTTACTTAAGAAGGAAATCGCGCACCGTCTGGGGTTCTTTACGCCTCTTATCTGAACTTGCGCTAGAACTCCCAAACTTGCGCTTGCTTTTCCTCCCTTACCTCGTTGTGCTGCAATGGATTTGGGTCTCCGCGAGAGCCGCTTGAAGACCGAAGGTGACCTGAAGAAGGTCCTGGCCCTCATGGGGTGGTCCCCGGACTTCTTCAACCACCTGGTCCGTGCCGGGGAAGAGCTCCCATTCGAGAAGGAGCACGCCAGCGAGATGGTGTACTTTTCTGCATAGGCCATGGTGGGGTTGATCCCACCTTTTCCTCCTTTTTCTTGATGCTGCTAGACTTCTATGGTCTGCAACTGTACCACCTTGGCCCCCACTCCATTCTTCTAGTGTCTGTCTTTGTCCACTTCTGTGAAATGTGGGTGGGCACCCCCCCTGCATTGAGCTTTTCCAAACCTTCTTCACCGTCCATACCACCGGAAGAAGTAATGAGTACCTTGGCTTCTACTACTTTGTGAAGCGCAAGAAGTGCCCATTCAAGTACCTCCGGTCGTTTCCCTCTGGAAAGTGGGACGATTGGAAGAAACACTGGATAGTCATCTGGGTGGAGGAGCACGAGAAGCTGGAGCTGCCCGAAGGCCTCCCCAACATCGACACTGCAGTCTGGAGTAAAGCTCGGGTGCTGTCGGATGCCTTCAACCCTGCTCTGACCAGGATCCGCCATTGTGTGGAGGGAGGATTAACTCCTCAGGCGGTATTTTGCAATTTCCTGGTCAACAGGTGGGCACCGCTGAAGAGGAGAGAAAAACTCGCTTGGTCCCTCAATAGTGTGATGGACGACGACCGGGTCGAGACCGGGCTGAAGTCCAACATGGAGGGGGCAACCTTGGAGTTTCATCTCAAGAAGTTCCAGCACGGCATCGACGTCGCGGGTGATGACTTGACCCCGCCACCAGCTTTCCTCCCTCTGAACTTGGAAGTACAGTTTAGCAGGGAGCTCTGGCGGACGATGCCGGTGCTTGACGACCTTGGTGTTGTCGAGAGACGATCGACTTCCGGGGTGGTGATCCCTGGGGCTTCTGAAGGTGGCTCCGCTTCTGCCCCGAAGCCAAGGACCAAAGTCGTCGACAAGGGCAAGGAGCCGGCGGCCGAACCCTCGAGCCGGAAGAGGAAGTTAAAGCATGCCGATGGAAGGTCCGTTAGGCCTGCATCCTCTGCAGCAGCTCCTTCTCCCCGGAGGGGGAGGTCTTCTAAACTATGGCGACTGCATCTGCAGCAGCGTCTTCCTGGGGTACTAGCTCTGGGCATGTGACTCCAGTACCAGGGCCAGCTAAGGCCTTTGGGTCCGGAGGTCCTTCCCGGTCGAGGGGGCCTCGACTAAGGAAATGTCCGCGGCTGCAACAAGTTTCGGGGGGCCTTCTGGAGCTACCACGCCGGCGGCGGCCATGGTCAGTCCAGAACGCCTGGGAAAGAGATTCCGTGCAAGCTGGTGTGGAAGCCTTCCGAGGTAATTTTTAATATTTACCTCAGACAGTTGTTTTTTTGTAGTAATTGTTTTTAAGTTTCTTCATCCATCATCTGCAGCGTCCCCAAGAAGAGGAGTGAGGCTTCACCTCAGCCACAACGGCTGAAGCTGTGAGGGCAGAGGCTTCTGCTCCTGTCCCGGTACCGCCCTGAGTGGTGGCTGAAGCTGCGGCAGCTCTGGTGCCAGCTGTCATGGTCATGGACCTCGACTCATCCCCCGAGACTCCCGTGGTTGCGCCGGACAACGGGAGAGAAGATGCGCCAGCAGCACCTGCCCCGGAAGTTGAAGCCCCTGGTCTTGATGCTGAGATGTTGGAAGCTTCGGCCGCTGAGCCGAAGGAAGCAGTTATTCCGGCCCTAGAGCTATTTGAATTGGAGGTTATTGAAGTCCCAGCGAGCGAGCCAGATGTTGAGGAAGTCCCGGCGGTTGAGCCGACTACCTCTAAAGCTCCGGCCTCAGAGCCGGTTGCCACTGAAGCTCCGGCTGCAGAGCCGGTTGCAGTTGAAGACCTTCCGGCGCCTGAGCCAGTTGTGGTTGAAGCTCCGGCCTCAGGGCCAGTTGTTGCGGAGGCATCAGCACTAGAACCCATGATGGTCGAGGTGCTAACACCTGAGCCACCAACGGAGGAGAAGCCCAGGCCGGAGCCGGAAGTTGCCCCTACTCCAGAAGTGATGACGGCGGAGGTGCCTGCTGATGAGCCAGGGTGCCCTGATGAAGTCACTGGCACCTTGCCTGAGGGGGCAAATGAAGACCTGGTGGTAGGGCCTTCGGAGCCACTTCCGGAGGTCGGAACTTATTCTGCAGGACCCTCCTCGGTGGCGACTGAGGCTATCCCAGAGGACGGCCCTAGTGCCGTGGAGGATCAGGGGACCACTCTTGTGGAGTGGGACCCAATTTTTGTAAGCGAGAACCCGCTGGAACTAGCAGAGGAGACCCCAGCAGGTCCGGACCCTATTCCCCTGTCGTTGTCCATTGACAACGCTTGCTCCAGTCTGCGTCAAGTCCAGCTGGCGTTCTACCACGATAGCAAGGCTCTTGAAGAGGAGCGCCAAACCCTTAGGAGGTGGCGTAACCGGCTCTACTTCGAGACCAAGCTGGCGCAGTCGAGGCTGGCAGACGACAAGGAGTGGATTAAACAGGAGAAGGTCCGCCTGGAATACTGGGGCAAATTATTGGATGATAGGGAGAGCTTGACTCATGCCCTCGACACTCAATCCCGGGTCATTTATGAGCAGGCCAAGGCAACTAATAGTGCGGCTGATGATCGCCAAGAAAGGCTTGAAGCCATTAACACTACCCTCATCAAGCGCTGGGAGGCACTTGAGGAGAGGGAGAAGAAGCTCGAGCAAAAACTCCTAGAGCTGCGGGATGATGTCTTGAAGAGGGAGGAGGAGCTCGCCAAAAAGGTGGCTCTGGCTGACAAGGGCCTCGAGGAACGCGCCAAGAAATTGGAGGAGCGTTGCGTCGAGGAGGAGGAGAAGGCCTGGGTGCGAGGGCAGGAACTCTACAAGCAAGAGTGTGCCATCGCTGCAAGGGAGAAGAAAGTTAGGGGCCGGGAGAAGGACCTGGTCGAACGCCGGAACAAGATCCACCTCTGGGAGGAGGGGCTCGGAAAACTCGAGAAGCAGGTTGCTGAAAAGATTTAGCAAAATGCCAAAGAGGTTGAGCGCCTTGCTCGTGAGAATTCTGAACTGGCGACGGCCAAAAGATCCTTGGAGGAACTGAAGGGCTTGAGGACTGCGGACTCCCTACAGGTTTGGGAGTTCCTGAGCAAAGCCAACGACGTGCTGACACTAATGGGCTTCAGTCCCGTGTGTCCAGATGATCCGGAGCCGGAGCCGGAGCCGGACCTGGCGTTGCAAGCGTTGAGCTCGGCGGGTGGCAAACTAACCCAAGGTGGGTGACGTCATCGCGGACCAGTTGGAGGTTGAGGGGCAGTCCCTGGCAAAGAACATCGCAGAGTATGTGCTAACGTGCTACACCAGCCAGCATCCCCAATTTCCTCTGGACCCGGTGCTTGAAGGTCCCGTCGAAGGAGAAGGTGAAGCCACCCGAGCCAACGTGTTGGAGGTTGCTCAGAAGGTCGCCCAGTTCTTCCATAGGGTCTAGGA
Source organism: Tuctoria greenei (assembly GCA_036927565.1). Taxonomy (NCBI): domain Eukaryota; kingdom Viridiplantae; phylum Streptophyta; class Magnoliopsida; order Poales; family Poaceae; genus Tuctoria; species Tuctoria greenei. Next base: position 84,445,162 of record JAYESD010000006.1, read on the forward strand.
CCATCTCTGTAGCTCCCACTTGTATTCTCTCTTTTTCTTCCCCAATTTTGTAATCCCTTGTCTCCAGATGAATGAAATCCAAATTTTTGTGAATTTCATTTTTTGTCTTCAACACTTTTGTCTTCACTTGGCCCCTGGTAGATGTACAGAATTTAATTGTGAACATGTACCAAGAGGATATTGTGTTTTGTTGAAGACTCGTTTGCTTCGAACTTGTAGAGTGTAGGTCCGAAGTCTTCGATAGTGAAGGCCCCCTGGGGTTGTCAGAGCTTAGAAGCTCCGGCAATAGTCCTTATCAACGCGTAGAGCATCGATAGTTAGCCCTCCGGGGTGTCGGAGCTTAGTAGCTCCGACAGTGACCTTTGCCAACGCGTAGCTTGTCGGCAGCAGACTCCGCTTGTGGGGTCTTCTCACCATCTTTTATTCTGCATCGACGGCTGGCCCCCCTAGCTTTGCCGGATCTTGGTTGCTCCGGTAATGCTTGTTTTCAATGTTTAACATCGATTACAAGCCACCTAGGGGGAGTCGGAGCTTTGTTAGCTCCGGTTTTTCTCCATCAACGTGGATTCTTTATTTTTCCTGCACACTGAAGCCAAGAAAAATAGTAAAATTCGCTCCTTGCCTATAACTTCGTCGTGGCTTACGATTCCCAAGAAAGTTTTAGGTCAAACACAATTCTGAATACAACCGAATGTGTTGCCTTCTTTCTTCTAGATCCAATTGTACTTGGACCCGCCTTACTTCGGCCTGTCAGGGTGTAGGTAGAGTGGCGTACCTAGGGTGCTTGACCAGGCTAAGTCGATAGCACACTCCATCCCTAGATTGGCTTGGCGGCATTCAGGCGAGTGGGCCATGAACAATATTTGAATCCAAAAGAATTGACAATACAGCTCGAATTGTACATGAATTGGTCAAACTAAAATTTCTTAAGAATTGCGCAACTTTGTTATAGACAAGAAAGAGAAAAATAAAAAATGTTGAGCCTGTACAAAATAAATGCACGTGGAGTCTGTTTCTCATGAAGATGTCTTTCATTATAGGTTTGGGGTACAGGGGAAACAAGTACACTCTTAGGGTACGGAACCAGGCTAAGCGTGTTTCATTTCTCGTTTGACCCAGGGTAGCTAGCCACACTTTTAGTCTTAAGACTGTGACAAGTGTTGCATGAAATTTGCGGACCTTCCGAGAAAGGTCCGGCTGTTCTCCCGGAGGAACTACCCGACTATGTACAATGACTCTATAACATACACCTCAAGTTACTACAGACTCACCTCTGTGATATTAAGTGTAGAACTTACGGAGGTGCTCAATATTCCAAGGATTTGGGAGAGGTGTCCCATCCTCGGTAGCCAAGCGAACGCTTCCAGGACATGATACTTTAATCACTCGGAAGGGTCCTTCCCAGCTGGGGGAGAGTTTGTTTAACCCTTCTCTGGATTGTATTCTTCGTAGCACCAGATCGCCTTCCTCGAGCTGTCGTTTGTGTACATGCCGCTGATGATAGCGCCGAAGGGCTTGGCGGTATCGGGCATTCCGAACAGCTGCTTGGCACCTTCCCTCCTCAAGGAGGTCTAGGTCTTCACGCCGGAGCTGGTCCTGCATGGCTTCGTCGAAGGTCCAGACCCGGAGTGACCCCAAGGTGATTTTCAGAGGAAGGATTGCTTCAGCTCCGTACACCAGGAAGAAGGGTGTCTCTCCAGTTGATCGGTTGGGAGTTGTCTTGTTGGCCCATAGAGTGGGCGGAAGCTCTTCAATCCAGTTGGCTCCATGGTTTTTCAAGCGCTCATAGGTGTGCGTTTTGAGTCCTTTCAGGATTTCAGTATTTGCTCTCTTGGCCTGGCCATTGCTTGTCAGGTGAGCTACGGAGGCGTAACAAACTTGAATGCCGAGGTCTTCGCAATATCCTTGAAATGCAGAGCTTGTGAATTGGGTCTAGTTATCAGTAATGATTTTGTTTGGGACTCCAAATCTGCATACAATGGACTGCAAAAAGTTGATAGCAGATTGCTTGTTTATTGTCACAACTGGAGTTGCTTCTGGCCACTTGGTGAACTTGTCAATGGCGACATACAAGAACTTGTAACCTCCGACGGCTCTTGGGAAAGGTCCCAAGATGTCCACCCCCCACACAGCGAAGGGCCATGTAGGAGGTATCATTTGTAGAGGCTGAGCCGGTGTGTGAATTTGCTTTGCATGAAATTGGCATGCTTCACATTTCTTCACCAGCTCAGTTGCATCTTGGAGTGCTGTAGGCCAGTAGAAACCATGCCAGAAGGCTTTACCGACCAGCGTGCACGAAGACGCGTGGTTCCCACACTCGCCTCCATGGATTTCTGCGAGGAGCTCGCAGCCTTCTTCCCTTGTGATGCACCACATTAGGACGCTGTTGGCACCGCGCAGATAGAGATCCCCTTCTACCAACGTGTATCTTTTAGCCAATCTGACTATCCGGTCAGCGGATACATCATCGTCAGGAAGGATGTTGTCTTTCAAGTAGCTCCCGATCTCCGAGATCCATACATCGGAGCTAACTTGAGCATTTGAGTCTTGCGTGCTGGGTTGCTTAGAGCTTCCGGCAGCATCTACGACCCTTGATGGTTGCCATGGTAACAGGGCCATCGGGACCGTCAGCTTCGGGATGCTGATCTCGCCCCCTTCGCTCAGTTTGGCAGGCTGAGTTGTGGGTTTTGACAACCTCCGAACAGAAGTTGCGTCAGGAGCTAGAGCTCCGGTTGATGCTTTCGTCGAGAGTTTGTCGGCTTCAACGTTGTGGACACGCTGGACGTGGTGGAGGTCTAGGACTTCGAAGTCCTTCTGAAGCCTCTGTACTTCAAGGAGGTAAGGTGCTAGCTGGAGATTGTTGCAGGAGCATTCACCCTTCACTTGTTTAATGATGAGCTGTGAATCTCCCTTGACCAGTAGATGCTTGACACCGTATGACAGTGCCACCTTTAGTCCATAGATGAGTGCTTCGTACTCCGCCATGTTGTTGGTCGCCTTGAAGTCAAGGTGTACCATGTATTTTACCTTCTCCCCGGTTGGTGCGAGGAGAAGGATTCTAGCTCTGGCCCCCTGCTTTTGCATGGATCCGTCGAAGTAGAGGGTCCAGTGAGGCTTGGTGAAGACCGGAGCCTTGTGTTCCGGCTTCTGCTCACTGGGACCCCCAGGGTTTGATGGAGAGGGAGTCCATTCTGCCACAAAATCTGCCAATGCTTGACTCTTGATTGCTTGTCTTAGAATGAATTCGAGATCGAATTCAGCCAATTCCGCTGCCCACTTTGCAATATTCCCAGTTGAATTGGGATTATGCAAGATTGCTCGAAGTGGGGTAAGAAGTCACCACTGAAATCTTGTGAGCTTGGAAGTAATGGCGAAGCTTCCTGGAGGCAATAAGAACTGCATAGAGCAGCTTATGCACCTCTAGGTATCGAGTCTTGGCGTCATGAAGTACTTCACTGATGAAGTACAGTGGGCGCTGGATGGTCCGGATCCTCTGTAACCACTGAAATCTTGTGAGCTTGGAAGCAATAGCGAAGCTTCCTGGAGGCGATAAGAACTGCATAGAGCAGCTTATGCACCTCTAGGTATCGAGTCTTGGCATCATGAAGTACTTCACTGATGAAGTACACTGACGTTGGATGGTCCGGACCCTCCCGGAGGGGCCCAGAGCTTCCTCTTCATTGACCCAGATCCTCCCGGAGGGATCCGGACCTTCTTCGGGGACCTCCGGGTCCTTGCTGGAGGGACCTGGAGCTTCTTCAGAAGCGACCTGGACCCTCCCGGAGGGGTCTGGGTCTTCTGAAGTAACTTCTTGTGGGATCAAGTTTCGGAACTGGGACCCAGACTCACTTTCAGGAACCTCCGGACCCTCCCGGGGGGGTCTGGATTCCTGAGCATGGGATAGTTCTGGTCTCTCTGCAACCAGGACCATACTGACGACTTCGTTAGTTGCTAAAATGTAAAGCAGCAAAGGCTCACCAGAGTTTGGAGCTACCAGAGTTGGTAGGGTGGTGAGGAGCTGTTTTAGCTCCTGGAACGCATTTTCTGCTTCTTCAGACCATTGGAATGGTCCGGACTTCCTCAATAAATTGAAGAAGGGAAGTGCCCGTTCCGCCAGTCTTGAAATGAACTGGCTGAGGGCTGCTAGACATCCAGTCAGCTTTTGGACATACTTGATGCGGGCTGGTGGCCGCATGTCTTCAATGGCTTTGATCTTTGCCAGATTAGCCTCTATGCCCCGGTGATTTACCAGGAAACTAAGAAGTTTTCTGGAGCTAACCCCGAAGACACACTTGTCTGGATTTAGCTTTGTGCGGGTGACACGCAGCTTGTCGAAGACAACCTTATTTAGTGTTGTGTAGTCAATACACATCCGAAGCTTCCCGCCGGCCTTGGGCACAACGACTAGGTTTGCCAGCCATTTTGGATGGAAAACTTCTCGGATGAATCCAGCTTCGAGCAACTTCTTCACTGCTTGTCGAATGAAGTTCTATCGCTCCACGGATTGCTTCCGAGGCTTCTGATGCATGGGCCGGGCGTCAGGGTAGATCTTCAGATTGTGCTCAATCACTTCCCTGGGGATCCCAGGCATTTGTGACGGTTGCCAGGCAAACACGTCGACATTAGCCTGGAGGAAAGCGATGAGCGCGAGTTCCTATTTGTCATTCAGTCCCCCCAATATGCGGGTGGTCTGAGCGGCATCGGAACCAATTTGGACGACTTTCACGAGAATGTCGGTGTCGTCGCTTGGCTGCACACGAGGTGCAGAAGTCGAGCCTCGTTGACGAATGCTCGGGGGTTTTGGAGCTTGCTCCTGTCTGGAGTCCTCCTCTTGCGCCGTAGTAAGCGCATGAAGTTCTTCCAGAGCGGTTACTCCGGCAGTGCGATCTCCGCGGATCCGGAGAACGCCTACTGGTGTTGGCATCTTTAACAACATGTAGCCATAATGAGCAGTTGCCATGAATTTGTACAAGGCAGGCCTACCGAAGATGGCGTTGAAAGGTAAGTTGATCTGAGCAACGTCAAAGACCAACTTCTCAATGCGATATTTCTCCCGGGTCCCGAAGGTAACGGGGAGAGTAATAGCACCGAGTGGGGTAATGGCTCCCGGACCTACTCCGGAGAAAGGTCAGGAGGGGTGAAGATCCGAAGGTCGGAGCTGAAGCTTGGTAAAAGCTTTGAAGCTTATGAGGTTCAGCCCCGAACCTCCATCTACCATAACATGGTGGAGCTAAATGTTATTGATGGTAGGAGATACCATCAACGGTAACTGGCCTGCTCCAACCATGCTTCGAGGGCAGTTTGAAGCATCAAAAGTGATGGCTGTGTCCATCCACTTCTGATGAGGCTCCGCCCTGGCTGTAGGAGCTACAGCGGCCATGTCCCGACACATTGTCTTGAGGACGCGGCGGGAGGTGATGTCCCATGATCCACCAAAAATGGTGTTCATGGTCTTCCGACGCTCATTGTCGGAGACGTCAGAATCATCGTCGACGGAGGTGTAGACAGCATTCAAGACCTTTTTAGGATCCTGAAAACCTAACTCCTCTTCAGGCGGAGCTTCGTCAACATTTTGTTTTCCTTCCCTCTGTCGGAAAGGAACTTCTTCCCGGCGCTTGTTGTAACGCTCGACAAGGTTTTGGACCTCCCGGCAGTCTTCCAAGTTGTGACTGTCCATCTTATGAATTGGACACCACACCTTGGGTTTGCCACCGTATTTAGAAGACAGTCGAGGTCGCTTCTCGGGGCGTGGCCCCCGGCCACCCGGAGCTGCAGCAGCTGCAGCATTAGATGCGCCAGCCGACGGCTTCTTCTTGTCGTTGGTCTTTTTCTTCTTTTTGCCACTCCTGGAGGTAGTGGCTTCTCCTTTGGAGGATTTCTTGTGATCCTCCGGAGGTGGTTTGGAGTGCATTTCACGTCCCTCCGCAGCTCTGGCACATTTGTCGGCCAAGCTAAAGAGTTTCGTGACACTAGTGATCTCCTTGATCGCCAGTTTCTCCAACATCTTCTTATACCGTACGCCCTGTCTAAATGCCACAATGACAGAAGCGCTAGAGATAGAAGGGATAGTGTTTCGTACCTGAGAGAATCTCTGAATGAATGATCGCAGGGATTCTCCCCCTTTTTGCACGACTGCAAAAGGGTCCAGTTCGGTGCCTGGTCGGGTGTATGAACTCCCGAAGTTGGCGGTGAACTATCGGCACAACTCTTCTCAACTGTTGATGGAGCTGGGTGGAAGGCTCATAAACCAGGATTGGGCGGTCCCAGTTAAATCCACTGGAAAATAGCTGGCTATTACAGCCTCATTTCCTCCAGCTGTCAGGATAGCAGTGGAGTAAATCTGAAGAAATTCGACGGGATTAACGGTCCTGTCAAACTTCTCCGGTAGGTGAGGCCGGAATTTCTGTGGCCACCTGACCATACGCAGATGCATAGCCAGGGCTGAACAGCCTCCTCCTACTCCTTCAGGAGCAGGAATGTCCTGAGCTTCTCGTCATTCACGAGCACGCTCGATATGGACTCGACCGTCTTGTTAACGGTATCGGTGATCAAGCTCCGCCTGGAGGTCATGAGTTGAAAGCCTTGATACCGTGTGAGTGCGTCGTGCCCCGGAGGGCAACGACGTCACTTGCTGTGACGCAGCACGTCTCCTGTTGTTGGAAACGTGTGGACCAAGTCTGCCAGACAAGGTCCATCGCTGCGACGGGGCCTGTCCTGAAGGAGGAGGACCCTGGTTACTGATGCGGTCGGCTGCTGCTGCAACCAAGTGTTCCACATCGGCCCTCCACTGCTCCATTGCATCCCGGGATGCATCCGGAGGTGGTGGGCGCTGAAGGAGAGCACATGCTGCATGGAGCGCGTGTTCCGGGTTGTCATGATTCACCGACGCAGTGATTGATGCCGGTGCACCATCGCGCGGCCCAGCTTGATTTGCTGGTGGAGGCGGTGGTGGTGGAAGTGTGACTCCTGCTGGAACTGAGGTTCCTGCTGGTGGCTGCATATTGGAGGGATTGCCCCCAGCAGCTTGAACAGCGGGATGACCATTGGATGATTCAGCAGCTGAGTTCACCATTCTTGAAATCTCAGGCACCCCTACCTGGCGCGCCAACTGTCAGTGGTTTTGATCCGGCAGATCTCCTGACACTACTAAAAGTGTTTGTGGAGTTTGAAGTTTGGTATGGGCACACGGAGATTCAAGAAGGTAAAATGTAAAATGACACAGGAGACACAAAGGTTTACGTGGTTCGGGCCGCCTGAGCGTAATACCCTACTCCACGGGGTGTGTTGGTGTTGTATTGGATGTATAAACTCAACTCTGGTTACGTGAGTTGAGAGCGCGTGTGAGCTGATCAGTCCAACTTAGATCAGATCAGAGATCTCAGGATAGAGAGCTCCCTATGTATCGTCGGCCTGTCTTTTTATAGTACAAGGACAGGCCATTACAAGTTGGCCTGGTCCGACTGTGGCCCCGGCGGCTGCTAATATTGATACACATTTGATGCGCTTAATTACCCTTAATGACCGTGTTACAGGCTTTGACAGCGCCGTTACTAGTAATTAAGGTCGTCCGATCGTGTGTCATTAACATAGTATTAATGACACTTAATCGGGTCTTGAAATCCTTGATTCCCTTTTGAAGATTCGGAGCTGTTGTGGAGTCTACCGGAGGTTTGAGGCTGTAGATCCGACGGTTGGACACGTGGCAGCTCCGTAGCATACTGTGGGGAACAGATAGGTCCAGTGCCACCAGACACGTGTCAGTTCTGGAGCTTCCCTCGGTCTGGGGTTAGGTCCGGGGGGGTGCCGTTATGGTACATAGCCCGGAGCTTCCCCCTTGTGGGCGGTAGCTCCGGTTTGATGGTACACGTGGCGACCCTTAGACAAACCATATTGGGGAAGCGGCTCCAGTTATGTCTGACATGTGGGCCTCCGAAGGTCTTCAAATCAAGTAGATGACATTTCCTTGAGATCTTTGCAATCTCAAGGGGTATACGGTACTCAGGGTACTGACACCTGTGTAGCACCCCCGGACCTAACCCCCGACAGAGGGAAGCTCCGGTACTGACACGTGTACTACAGCACCGGACCTACTCGTCCAAGACAGTAAGCTCCGGAGCTGCCACGCGTCCAACCGCCGGACCTTCAACCTCAACAGGCAGAGTGGTGGACTTCCAACGGCTCGGGCCTTCAAGGGACAATTAAAGACTTCAAGACCCGATTAAGTGTCATTAATGATATCTTAATGACACACAATCGGAGGGCCCTTAATACCAGTAACGCCACTGTCAAGGCGCGTTACCACACTATTAAGGGTAATTAAGCTCATTAATTGTGTATTAAACATCACTAACCGTCATGGCCACATGTCGGGTCAGGCTAACGATATAATGGCCAACCCTTGTACTATAAAAGGTTTGGCCGAGCGATACACAAGGGGGGACGTCCAGACTCTGCTATGACACACGCCCACAAGTGCTCAGACTCTCAATACAACAACAACACACACCCGTGGAGTAGGGTATTATGCTTAGGCGGCCCGAACCATGTAAATCCTCGTGTCAACTTGCTATCGTGTTCTGAATCTCTGCAAGCCCACAATCGAACTACAAACTCCGTGGGCTGCCAACAGTAGTACCAGGAGAATTGCTAGAATCACACTCTGACAGTTGGCACGCTAGGTAGGGGGTGCCCGAGATTCAAGGATGGTGAACTCTGCTGCTGGATCGTCCAACAGCAACCCTGCTCCGCAACCTGCTGGAGGCAATCCCTCCAACATGCAGCAGCCAGCAGGTGTTGTGGCTCCAGCAGGAGTCATGCCACAACCGCCACCATCTGCTCCTGTGAATCAAGCTGGACGTCGAGATGGGGCGTCCGCGTCGGTCACTGCATCGGCGAACAACAACCCCGAACACACGCTCCATTCTGCGCGTGCTCTTCTCCAACGTCCACCGCCTCCAGGAGCATTCCAGGGTGCAATGGAGCAGTGGAGAGATGATGTGGAACATTTGGTTGCAGCAGCAGCTGATCGCATCAGTAACCAAGGTCCTCCCCCTTCGGGGCGGGCCCCATCGCAGCATCGGACTGTGTCTGGTAGACTTGGTCCGCTGCTTCACAACACAGGAGGCGTGCTGTGTCTCAGCAGGCGACGTTGCTGCCTTCCGAGGCGCGACGTACCCACAAGATAACAAGGCTTTCGACTCATGACCTTCGGGCTGAGCTCGATCGTCGTTATCGAAAACAGGACGGTCGCGTCCACATCGAGCGTGCTCGCGAGAGGCGAGAGGCTCGGGACAGCCCTGCTCCTGAGGGAGTAGGAGGAGGCAGGTCTGCCTTGTCCATGCATCTACGCATGGTCAAATGGCCGCAAAAGTTCTGGCCTGACCTGCCGAAGAAATTTGGTGGGACTGTCAATCCCGCTGAGTTTCTCCAAATCTAGTCCAACGCAATCCTTGCGGCTGGAGGCAACGAGTCGTGATGTCCAACTATTTCTCTGTGGCTTTAACTCGGACCGCCAGGTCCTGGTTCATGAGCCTTCCGTCTGACTCCATCAACAGTTGGCGGAGCTGTGCCAACAGTTCACCGCCAACTTCGGGAGCTCATATACCCGACCAGGCACAGAACTGGACCTTTTTGCTGTCAAGTAGAAGGGGGGAGAGTCCCTGCAATCCTTCATCCAGAGGTTCTCCCAGGTACGAAACACCATTCCTTCTATCTCTAGCGCTTTTGTTATTGTGGCATTCAGACAAGGCGTGCGAGACAAGAAGATGTTGGAGAAGCTGGCGACCAAGGAAGTCACTAGCGTCACAGAACTCTTCAGCTTGGCACACAAGTGTGCCAAAGCTGCAGAGGGCCATGAAATGCACTCCCAAACACCTCCAAAGGACAACAAAAAGTCCTCCAAGGGTGGATCCGCTACCTCCAGGAGTGGCAAGAAGAAGAAAAAGTCCAACGGTAAGAAGAAGCCGTCGGCTGACACACCCACTACCACTGCTGCCGCAGCTCCGGGTGGTCGGGGGCCACGCCCCGAGAAACGACCTCGGCCATCGTCTGAAGGTGGTGGCAGCTCCAAAATGTGGTGTCACATACACAAGACGCACAGTCACAACCTGGAAGGCTGCTGAGAGGTCCAAAACCTCGCCAAGCGCTACAACAAGTGCCGGGAAAAAGTTCCTTTCCATCAAAGGGAAGGAAAACAAAAAGTCAACAAAGCTCTGGGTGAAGGGGAGTTAGGCTTTGAGGATTCTAAAAAGGTCTTGAAGGCTGTTTACACCTACGTTGACGATGACTCCGACGTCTCCGACAATGAGCGTCGGAAGACCATGAACACCATCTTTGGTGGTTCGTGGGACATTACCTCCCATCGTGTTCTCAAGACAATGCGGTGGGGCATGGCCTTAGTAGCTCCCACCGCCAGGGCGGAGCCTCACCAGAAGTGGATGGACACTCCCATCACTTTCAATGCTTCGGACTTCCCTCGGAACATGATCGGAGCTGGCCAACTTCCACTGATGGTATCTCCGACCATCAATAACATCCAGCGCCACCATGTAATGGTGGATGGAGGTTTGGGGCTGAACCTCATAAGCTTTGAAGCTTTTGTCAAGCTTCAGCTCTGACCTTCGGATATTCGCCCCTCCCGACCTTCTCCGGAGTAGGTCCGGGGGCCATAACTCCACTCGGTGCCATTACTCTCCCGGTGACCTTCGGGACTCAGGAGAATTACAGGACCGAGAAGTTGGTCTTTGACGTGGCGCAGATCAACTTGCCATTCAACGCCATCATGGGCAGGCCAACCTTGTACAAATTCATGCCTGCTGCTCATTATGGCTACTTGGTGTTGAAGATGCCAACACCAGCAGGTGTTCTCCGGATCCGTGGTGATCGCACCACCGGAGTTACTACTCTGGAAGAACTCCACGCGCTTGCTACAGCACAGGAGGAAGAATTCGGAAAGGAACAAGCTCTGAAGCCTCCGAGCATTTGTCATCAAGGCTCAACCTCCGCACCTCGCGTGCAACCAAGCGGCAACACCGACATTTCCGTCAAATTCGTCCAAATCGGTTTCGACACCGCTCAGACCACCCGTATATCGGGAGGTCTAAACAAAAAATAGGAACTCGCGCTCATCACTTTCCTCCGGGCTAATGTCGATGTGTTTTCCTAGCAACCGCCACAAATGCCTGGGATCCCTAGGGAAGTGATTGAGCACAATCTGAAGATTTATCCCGATGCTCAGCCTGTACATCAGAAGCCTTGGAAGCAATCAGTAGAGCGACAAAACTTCATACGTCAAGAAGTGAAGAAGTTGCTTGAAGCTGGATTCATCCGAGAAGTCTTCCACCCAAAATGGCTGGCAAACCCAATCGTTGTACCTAAGGCCGGCGGGAAGCTTCAGATGTGTAACGACTATACTACACTGAATAAGGAATGTCCTAAGGATCCATTCCCACTACCTAGTATAGATCAGATAGTGGATTCCACCTCCGGGTGTGAATTACTGTGTTTCCTAGACGCATATTCTGGGTATCATCAAATCAGAGTGTCTAGGGAAGATGAAGAGCATACTTCCTTCATCACAGTAGATGTATTATATTGTTATACTACCATGCCATTTGGTCTCAAAAACGTTGCTTCAATGTTTGTGCGAGCTATGTACAAAACGTTTGGAGAGCACATCAGAGATGTAGTGGAAGTGTACGTCGATGACATCGTCGTCAAGATCAAGAACAAGGAGTCATTACTTGACACCTTGCAAGCTATCTTCGACAAGTTGCGAGTCACACGCACGAAGTTGAACTCAGACAAGTGTGTCTTCGGGGTTAGCTCCGGAAAGCTTCTTGGATTCTTGGTGAACCACAGAGGAATAGAGGCGATTTTGGCGAAGATTAAAGCTATTGAAGACATGCGGCCACTAGCCCACATCAAGGACGTCCAGAAGCTGACTCGATGTCTAGGTGCCCTCAGCCGGTTCATATCAAGACTGGTGGAATGGGCGTTACCCTTCTTCAAATTATTGAGGAAGTCCGGACCATTCCAATGGTCTAAAGAAGCATAAAAGGTTTTCCAAGAGCTAAAGCAGCTCCTCACCACTCTACCAACTTTGGTAGCTCCAAATCCTAGTGAGCCGCTTCTGATTTACATTTCGGCAACTGACGAAGTTGTCAGCATGGTCCTGGTTACGGAAAGACCAGAACCATCTCCAGTTCAGGGAGCCAGACCCCTTTGGAGGGTCCGGAGCTACCTGAAGGAGACCCTTGGTCCCAGCTCCTAGACTCGGATCCTCAAGGTGAGACGCCAGAGGATCAACCTCCTTCAGGTGGAGGAGTTACTATTGCCAAACCAGAAGATCTGTACCCCTCCGGGAAGGTCCGGGTCACTTCAGAAGAAGCTCCGGGTTCTTCAAGTAAGAACATGGAGGTCCCCGAAGATGGTCCGGACCCCTCCGGGAGGGTCCGGGTTGATGAGGAGGAAGCTTCGGGCCCCTCCAGGAGGGTCCGGACAGTCCAGCGCCCAGTGTACTTCATCAGCAAAGTACTTCATGACGCCAAGACTCGGTACCTAGAGGTGCATAAACTGCTCTACGCAGTACTTATTGCCTCTAGGAAGCTTCGACACTACTTCCAAGCTCACAAGATTTCAGTGGTAACTTCTTATCCACTACGTGCAATCTTGCATAACCCCAACTCTACTGGGAACATTGCAAAGTGGGCAGCAGAATTGGCCGAATTTGATCTTGAATTCGTCCCAAGACAAGCAATCAAGAGTCAAGCATTAGCGGACTTCATGACGGAATGGACCCCCTCTCCATCAAATCCTAGGGACCCCAGTGAGCGGAAGCCGGAACCCAAGGTTCCAGTCTTCAGCGAGCCTCACTGGACTCTCTACTTCGATGGCTCCGTGCAGAAGCAGGGGGCCGGAGCTGGAGTCCTTCTCCTCGCTCCGACCGAGGAGAAGGTCAAATACATGGTTTACCTTGACTTCAAGGTGACCAACAACATGGCGGAGTATGAAGCACTAATCTATGGGCTCAAGGTGGCACTGTCATATGGTGTCAAGCAGCTGTTGGTAAAGGGTGATTCGCATCTTGTCATAAAGAAAGTCAAAGGTGAATGCTGCTGCAACAACCCTCAACTAGCTGCATACCTACTTGAAGTCCAGAAGCTTCAGAAGGACTTCGACGTCCTGGATCTTTGCCATGTCTAGCGTCTCAACAATGCTGAAGCCGACGAACTCTCGACGAAAGCTTCAACCGGAGCTCCGGCTCCCGAAAGAACCTTCGTACAGAGATTGTCAAGACCAACAGCTCAGCCTGTCGAACTGAGCGAAGGGGGCGAGACCAGCACCTCTAAGTTGGCGGTCCCGATGGCCCTATTACCATGGCGTCCATCAAGGATCGTAGGTGCTGCAGGAAGCTCTGAGCAACCCAGCATGCAAGACTTAAATGCTCAAGTTAGCTCCGATGCATGGATCTTGAACATCCGGAGCTACTTGAAAGACAATTTCCTTCCTGAAGACAATATATCCGCTGACCAGATAGTCAGATTGGCTAAAAGATACACACTGGTAGAAGGGAATCTCTACCGGCGTGGTGCCAATGGCGTCCTAATGCGGTGCATTACAAGGGAAGAAGGTCGCGATCTCCTCATGGAAATCCATGGAGGCGAGTGTGGGAACCACGCGTCTTCCCGCATGTTGGTCGGTAAAGCCTTCCGGCATGGTCTTTACTAGCCTACAGCACTCCAGGATGCAACCGAGCTAGTGAAGAAATGCGAAGCATGCCAGTTTCATGCGAAGCAAATTCACACACCAGCTCAACCTCTACAAATGATACCTCCTACATGGCCATTCACTATGTGGGGGATGGATATCTTGGGACCTTTGCCAAGAGCCGTCGGAGGTTACAATTTCTTGTACGTTGCCATCGACAAGTTCACCAAGTGGCCGGAAGCAACTCCAATTGTGACAATAAACAAGCAATCAGCTATCAACTTCTTGCAGTCCATTGTATGCAGATTTGGAGTCCCAAACAAGACAATAACAGACAACAGGACCCAATTCACAAGCTCTGCATTCCAAGGATATTGTGAAGACCTCGGCATTCAGGTCAGCTACGCTTCTGAAGCTCACCCGGCAAGCAATGGCCAAGCTGAGAGAGCAAATGCAGAAATCCTAAAAGGACTCAAGATGCGCACATGTGAGTGCCTGGAAAAACATGGAGCCAACTGGATTGAAGAGCTTCCGCCCACACTGTGGGCCTATAGGACAACTCCAAACTGGTCAACTGGACAGACACCCTTTTTCCTGGTGTACAGAGCTGAAGCAGTCCTTCCTCCGGAAATCACCTTGGGGTCACTCCGGGTCACGACCTTCGATGATGCCACGCATGACCAGCTCCGGCGTGAAGACCATGACCTCGTTGAAGAGGGAAGGTGTCGAGCAGCTGTTCGGAATGCCCGATACCGCCAAGCTCTTCGGTGCTATCACCAAAGGCATGTTCACAACCGACAGCTCGAAGAAGGCGATCTGGTGCTACGGAGAATGCAAACTCGAGAAATGTTAAACAAACTTTCCCCCAGCTGAGAAGGACCCTTCTGAGTGATCAAAGTATCCTGTTCCGGATGCGTTCGCTTGGCAACCGAGGATGGGACACCGCTCCCTAATCCTTGGAACATTGAGCACCTCTGTAAGTTCTATGCTTAATATCATGGAGGTTAGTCTGTAGTTACATGTGATGTATGTTATAGAGTCATTGTACAGAGTCAGGTAGCTCCTTCGGGAGAACAGTCGGACCTTCCCCGGAAGGTCCGCAAAGTTCAGGCAACACTTGTCATAGTCTTAGAACTAAAAGTGTACCTAGTTACCTTGGGTCAAACGAGAAACACAACACACTTAGTTTGGTTTCGTACCCTAAGAGTGTACTTGTTTCCCCTGTATCCCGGACCTATAATGAAAGATATCATTGTGTGAAAACAGACTCCACGTGCATTTATTTTGTACAAGCTCAATATTTTTTATTTTTCTCTTTCTTGTCTATAACAAAGTTGTGCAATTCTTAAGAAACTTTAGCTCGAGCATGTATAATTCAAGTTGCATTGTTAATTCTTTCGGGTCTAAACATTGTTGAATGGCCTACTCGCCTGAATGATGCCAAGCCAATCTAGGTTCGGAGTGTGCTATCGACTTAGCCTGGTCCTACACCCTAAGTACGCACTCTACCTACACCTCGACAGGCCGAAGTAAGGTGAGTCCAGGAAACAATTGGACCTAGAGAACATAAGCAAATGCACTTCATTGTATATAGAATTGCGTTCGACCTAAAAATTTCTTTCGGGAATAGTAAGCCACAAACGAGTTATAGATAAGAAATGGATTTTACTATTTTTCTTGACTTTAGTGTGCAGGAAAAATAAAGATCTCATGATGATGGTGGATGAAGCCAGAGCTATTAAAGCTCCGACACCCCCTAAGGTGATCCGCTATCGATGTTTCAAAATTGATAGTAGGCATCGCCGGAGCTACCAAGTTCCGGCAAATCCAGGGGGCCAGCCGTCAACGTGAGGAAAAGATGGTGGGAAGACTCCCTAGTGGGGTCTGCTATCAACGCACCGCATGTTGAAAATGGTCGCTGCCAGAGCTACCAAGCTTCGACAACCCTAGAGGACTAACAGTCGATGCTCTACATGTTGACAAGGGTCACTGCCGGAGCTACTAAGCTCCGACAACCTCAGGGGGCCCCTACTATCAACGACTTCGGACCTACAAACTACAAGTTTGAAGCGCGCAAGTCTTCAACAAAGTGCTACATCCTCTTGGTACATGTTCACAATCAAAGTGTGTACATCTACCAGGGGCCAAGTGGGACAAAGGTGTTGAAGATAAAAAATGAAATTCATAAAATTCTTGGATTTCATTAATCTGGAGACAAGAGATTACAAATTTGGAGAAAAGAAGAGAAGATACAAGCAACAGCTACAAAGAGAAAGTCCTAAATCCTACAGAAGAATGAGGCAACCTTCTGGGCAACCTCCGACACGCTGTCCTTGGCGGCATCTCCCTCTCCATCGATGGGGCCTTCAAGCACCGGGTCTAGTGGGAAGTGAGGATCCCGGCTGGTGTAGCACGTCAGCATGTACTCTGTGACGTTCTTTGCCAGGGATTGTCCTTCGGTTTCCAACTAGTCCATGATGATGTTGCCCATCTTGTTGAGCTTGTTTCCTGCTCAACGCCAGCAACGTCTGGTCCAGCTCCGGCTCTAGGTCGTCCGGGCGCACGGGACTAAAACCCAGCGGCGTCAGCGCATCATTGGCATTGCCCAAGAAGTCCCAAACTTGTTGGGACTCCGCAGCCATTGATCCTCGCACCTCTTCCATGGACCTCTTGGTCGCCGCAAGCTTCGAATCCTCCCGGGCAAGGCGCTCGACCTCTTTGGCGTTCTGGTGAATCTTTTCAGCAACCTCCCTTTCGAGTTTACCAAGCTCCTCTTCCCGGAGGTGGATCTTGTTCTGGCGATCGACCAGGTCTTTCTCTCGGCCCCGCACTTTCTTCTCCCTGGCAGCAATTTCATTTTCCCTCTTGGTGAGGTCCTATCCTCGCTGCCAGGCTTCTTCTCCTCTTTCTCGCAGCGCTCCTCCAACTTCTTGGTGCGCTCCGCGAGACTCTTGTCACCCAGAGTCAGCCTCTGAGTAAGCTCCTCCTCCCTCTTCATGAGGTCATCATGCAGCTCCAGGAGTTTTTGCTCTTCATCTTCGAGATTTTTTCCCGCTCCTCAAGAGCCCCCTAGCGCTTGACAAGGCTGTCGGTGATGGCGCTGAGCTTCTCTTGGCGGTCATTCGCTGCTTCATTAGCAGTCACGGCCTGTTTGTGGATGGCCCGGGACTGGTTGTCAAGTGATTGCGTCATGCTTTCCCTCTCATCCAGCAGCTGACCCCAGTACTCCAACCATACCTTCTCCCTTTTCACCCACTCCTTGTCGTCGGCTAGCCTCGTCTGCGCCAGCTTGATCTAGAATTGGAGCCGGTTGCGCCACCTCCTAAGGGTTTGGCGCTCCTCCTCGAGGGCCTTGCTGTCGTGGTAAAAGGCAAGCCGGACTTGACGAAGGCTGGAGCAGGCGTTGCCAATAGACAGCGACAAAGGGATTGGCTCCAGACCTGTCGGGGTCTTCTCCGCTGGCTCCAACAGGTTCTCCGTAACAAAAATTGGATCCCACTCTACAAGAGCGATCCCCTGATCTTCCGCGACACTAGGGTCGCCCTCTGGGATAGCCTTGGATACCGCCGAGGAAGGTCCTGCAACAGAAGTTCCTACCTCCGGAGTCGGCTCCGAAGGTCCTGCTACCAGGTCATCAGCAGCTGCTCCCTCAGGCGGGGACTGGCGGCTTCATATTGTCACCTTGGCTCAGGTGCAGGTACCTCTGGAACAAACAATTCCAAGGCAGGCGCTGAAGATTCGGCAGGAGCTGAGGCCACTTCTGGCTCCAGTGTTGGCGCCTCCTCCGTCGCCAGTTCAGGCGCCAGCGCTTCGACCTCCACCGACTTGGGCGCCGGCACTTCTGCGACAACCGGCATAGGCGTCGGAACATCATCAACACGCAGCTCCACCGTCGGGGCTTCAACAACATCCAGCTCTATGGCCGGAATTGCAGCTACCTCTAGCTGTGAGGGCGGAGCATCCATTATCTCAGCATCCAAAACCAGAGCTTCAACCTCCGGAGCTGGTGCCGCTGGTACATCTACATTCCCGTGCTCTGGCGCTACCAAGGGAGCTTCAGGGGATGACTCGAGGTCAAGGACCACGACAGCTGGCGCCAGAGCTGCCGCGGTCTAAGCCACCTCTTGGTTCGACGCTGGAACTGGAGCCGAAGCCTCCATCTGTGCAGCGTCAATTGCTGTTGCAGGAACCGGAGCTTCAGCCCCTTTCTTGGATACCCTGTGGATGAAGGACGAAGAAACTCAAAATACGATTACAACAAAAACAATCAACTGAGGTAAAAAATCAAATTTACCTTGGAAGGCTTCCACTCCAGCTAGCGCGGAACCTCTTCACCTGACGCTCAGGACCGGACCCTGTCGCCACTGGCGTAGTAGCTCCGGAAGGCTCCTCGGATCTTGCTGCCGCCGTCAGCGACGTCTTGTTCGAGGCCCCCCTCGACTGAGAAGGACCCTCGGACCTAGAGGCCTTAGCGGGCACTGGTATCGGAGTCACAGGGCCGGAGCTGGCATCCCAGGGAGACGCCAATGCTGGAGTAGGTGTCGTCGTTGAAGACCCCCCCCCCTTCAGGGAGAAGGTGCTGCTGCAGAAGGAGTAGGTCTGACGGACCTCCCGTCAGAGTGCTTCAACTTCCTCTTGCGGCTGGAGGGCTCGGTCAACTCCTTGCCCTTGCCTACAACTTCAACTCTCTGTCTCTGGGCGGAAGGGGGACCACCCTCGGAAGCTCTGGGGATCGCCAACCCGGTGATCGAACGCCTCTCAACTTCACCGAGGTTTTCAAGCACCGGCATCTTCTGTCGGAGCTCCCTGCTAAACTCTGCCTCCATGTTCAGAGGGAGGAAAGCCGCCGACAGAGTCAAGTCGTCGCCCTTGACGTTGATGCCATGCTGGAACTTCTTGAGGTGAAGCTCCAAAGCTGCGCCTTCCAGGTTGGACTTCAAACCGGTCTCGATCTGGTCGTCGTCCATCACGCTATTGAGGGCCCAGGTGAGCTTCTTCCTCTTCTTCAGCGGAGCCCACCTATTGACCAGGAAGTTGCAAAAGACCGCCTGGGGAGTCACCCCTCCTTACACACATTGGCGGATCCTGGTCAGGGCGGGGTTGAAGGCGTCCGACAACATCGAAACTTCGCTCCAGGCTTCAGTGTCGACGTTGGGAAGGCCTTCGGGCAGTTCCAGCTTCTCATGCTCCTCCACCGTGACGACAATCCAATCCTTCTTCCAGTCGTCCCACTTGTCGGAAGGGAACGACTTCAAGTACTTGTACGGGCACTTCTTGCGCTTCACAAAATAATAGAAGACAAGGTACTTGTCACTCTTGCCAGTGGTGTGGATGGTGAAGAAGGTGCGGAAGAGCTCGACGGAGGGGGGAATACCCACCCACATCTGGCATAAGTGGACAAAGGTCGACACCAGAAGAATGGAGTGGGGGCCAAGGTGGTACAGCTGCAGACCATAGAAGTCTAGCAGCATCAAGAGAAAAGTGGAGAAGGGTGGGATCAGTCCCACCATGGCGTACGCGGAAAAGTACACCATGTCGCCTTTGCGCTCCTTCTTGAACGGGAGCTTGCCGGCGCGGACCATGTGGTTGAAGGAGTCGCTGGACCACCCCATGAAGGACCAGACCTTCTTCAAATCACCGTCAGTCGTAAGACGGCTCTTGCGGAGACCCAATTCCATCGCAGCACAGCGGGGCGAGAGATGAAAAGCAAGAGAAAGTTTGGAGGATTCGAGTGCAAGTTCAAATGAAGGCGTAAGGAATCCCCAAATGATGCACGCTTTCCTTCTTAAGTAAGCCCCCACAACGCTTGGATGGAAACCGCAGAGGCGCCGACGACAAAGTTCAAGAACTTCACCTTGCCAATGACAAGGGGGCCAGGGGCCACCCTGACGATTACATCGAGGTCCTTACCCCAAGCGAACAGTTGTCATCATGAGAGGCGGGAAACCCGAAGGTGGTGGCTTGACAGGGCGCACGAAACTGATATGGTTTTCGTATTGGGAACCGGCAACCTTCAATTGCGTGAGATCCGCACACACAGATCTCACCTGCCACATCCTGGATATGCCACGCGGCGATGGTTTAACTGCGAACTACCGCCAACGGCACATCCAAAGACCCTTGAAGACACGGCTCAAAAACCGAAGGATGGACCCACCTCCAGCAGAACGACTTCATCCAAAAGGTCTCTCCCAGAGGTGGGCCCAGGGGGCCACTGTCGGTACCGTGCATACCGGATACCCTTTGGGACTGCAAAGAGCTCAAAGGAACTTCACCTATCTGAGTTGAAGACCTCTGAATGTCCCACGTGTCATACAAAACCGAACCTGCCTCCCTTCTATGGTTAGTCCCAGTGCTGCCACGTGTATCGTTAAACCGAGGCTACATTCCCTACATGGGAAAGCTCCGGACTAGATACCCGTGTAGCACCCCTGGACCTAACCCCCGACAGAGGGAAGCTCCGGTACCGACACGTGTACTACATCACCGGACCTACTCGTCCAAGACAGTAAGCTCGAGAGCTGCCACGCGTCCAACCGCCGGATCTTCAACCTCAACAAGCAGAGTGGTGGACTTCCAATGGCTCGGGCCTTCAAGGGACAATTAAAGACTTCAACACCCGATTAAGTGTCATTAATGCTATCTTAATGATACACAATTGGAGGGCCCTTAATACCAGTAACGCCACTTTCAAGGCGCGTTACCACACTATTAAGGGTAATTAAGCTCATTAATTGTGTATTAAACATCACTAACCGCCAGGGCCACATGTCGGGCCAGGCAACGATGTAACGGCCAGCCCTTGTACTATAAAAGGACTGGCTGAGCGATACACGAGGGGGGACGTCTAGACTCTGCTCTGACATACGCCCACAAGCGCTAAGACTCTCAATACAACAACAACACACACCCGTGGAGTAGGGTATTATGCTTAGGCGGCCCGAACCACGTAAATTCTCGTGTCAACTTGCCATCGTGTTCTGAATCTCTGCGCACCTACAACCGAACTACAAACTCCGCGGGCTGCCAGCGGTAGTACCGGGAGAATTGCCGGAATCACACTCCAACAGTATCTATCCAAGCAATCATATTTTCGCAGTCGATACATAGACATCATGTGTCATCTATCTTTTGCAACTTTGCATGTCTCTTGGATGCTTCAATAAAATCTGCAACATTATGAATGTACATAGGATTGGGTCTTCGCATGTTATAATCCACGCTCGATGGTCCATGCTTCAATAATAGATTTTTTGTAAGATTTACAAAATTTGGCCACATATATATATGACCTAAAGGTCTTCTATAAAATGAATTTACAGAGACATAACAAGCATGTATCATATGAGTGTATACTAGTATCATGTAGGTCTTTTCATAGGGGTTTCAAGAAAATTTGTTCCATAATTTTCTAAGCTTCCTAGTGGCCATAATGGATTTTTGAAGTTAGGCATATTCATTGAAACATTTCATCGAACACGTGATGAGCTTGTATTCATCTTCAACCTTTAATCCTTCAAATGTACTTCTTGTTCTGTAAAATTCATGAGTGAGCTCAAGAGGACACTAAACTACATCTTTCAACCTTTAACCATTCAAAACTACTACAAATCTCAAGTGGTTGGGGGGGGGGGGGGGGGGCTGGACGCATATGCAAACACAACAAACGAAACTGTGAAAAAAGAACAAATTAAAAACGTGATACTGAAGAAGAAGAAGTCTCTTCTAACCTTTTCTTTGTTCGAAGGTTGATCAACTAATGAATGCAGTATCGGCCGGCGCACGGTGGAAAATTTTGGCAGCCTAGCGGCGTCGATGGAAAATCTCCAGGGTTAGGTTTTTTGTGGTGCCCGAGGGGTATTTATATAGGCGTCAGTTTTCACAGGCGGTTTTTAACTTCTTCTCTGGCAGTTGGCACCTAATAACCGCTTGAGAAAAAGATTATCTCAGACAGGTATTACTTACCAACCGCCTGAGATAATTGCCCCAGCATGTTCTTCAGTTTTCTTTTCCCTTGTTTCTTTTTTATTTAAATTCCAATATAAATACTCAAACATGTATAGATTCTGCAAATTGAGTACAAATTAGATGATTCTTTCTTCTATATTTTTCAAAAATTAACATCTCTTACCTGAGCCAAATATTTTAAAACTTGTATAGCTAACATTGTAATGTTTTGGTAAATATAAAATTAATTTATACTCACATATATTCACATTTTTGTATCTCCTAAAAAAAGGATCCTTCACTGAAATTGGTTTGTATAAACATATTTGTATTATTTATACATGCCGAAATTCAAATTATCCATCATTCTCACTAAATGCTCATACACATATGAGGCATTCATCAAATTTTGAACACACATTGATTCAAAAAAATTTAAAAAATCTAAAAAAATCATAGAGGTTGGTATGATGACTAAAAATGTCCATTGAAAAAATAAATGAAAAAATCATTATATTCATCAAGATAGAAAAATGACAAATAGCAATTGTTATATGTTTTTTATGTTCTGACCAATTTCAAAGGCTTTATGAAGTGAAATTTAATGGTAACCTTTAATAATCAATCATATTACAAGAAAGTGAAATTTTGGCATTTGAAATGCCCCACATTTAATTAAGAATATTAATCAAGAAGAAGTAAAGATCTTCTCAGGCGGTTGGTACTGAATAACCGCCTGAGAAAAATGTTATCTCAGGCGGGTATTACATACCAACCCCCTGAGATAATTACCCGAGCCTGTTCTTCAATTTTCTTTTCCCTTGCTTTTTTTTGTTAGATTCCAATATAAATACTCAAACATGTATAAGTTCTGCAAATTAAGTCCAAATTCGATGATTCTTTCTTCTATATTTTTCAAAAATTAACATCTACCACCCGAACCAAATATTTTAAAACTTGTATAGCTGACATTGTAATGTTTTGGTAAATATCAAATTAATTTATACTCACATATTATTCACATTTGTGTATCTCCTAAAAATAGAATCCTTCACTGAAATTGGTTTGTATAAACATATTTGTATTATTTATACATGTATGAATTTTGTTAATTTTTTTAAAGCATTCCAACATGTCAAAATTCAAATTATCCATCATTCTAACTAAATGCTCATATACATATGAGGCATTCATCAAATTTTGAACACACATTGATTCAAAAAAAAATTTAAAAAAATAATTGGAAAAAATCATAGAGGTTGGTATGATGACTAAAAATGTCCATTAAAAAATAAATGAAAAAATCATTATATTACTGAAGATAGAAAAATGACAAATAGAAATTGTAATACGTTTTCTATGTTCTGACCAATTTCAAAGGCTTTATGAAGTGAAATTTAATGGTAACATTTAATAATCAATCATATTAAAAGAAAGTGGAATTTGGGTTTTTGAAAGGCCCCACATTTAATCAAGAATATTAATTAAGAAGAAGTAAAGATCTTCTCAGACAGTTGGTACTGAATAACCGCCTGAGAAGAATGTTATCTCAAGCGGGTATTACTTACCAACCGCCTGAGATAATTGCCCGAGCCTGTTCTTTAGTTTTCTTTTCCCTTGCTTCTTTTTTACTTAGATTCCAATATAAATACTCAAACATGTATAGATTCTGCAAATTGAGTCCAAATTCGATGATTCTTTCTTCTATATTTTTCAAAAATTAACATCTACCGTCTAAACCAAATATTTTAAAACTTGTATAGCTGACATTATAATGTTTTGGTAAATATCAAATTAATTTAAACTCACATATTATTCACATTTGTGTATCTCCTAAAAAAAGATCCTTCGCTGAAATTGGTTTGTATAAACATATTTGTATTATTTATACGTGTATGAATTTTGTTAATTTTTTTAAAGCATTCCAGCATGTCAAAATTCAAATTATCCATCATTCTAACTAAACGCTCATATACATCTGAGGCATTCATCAAATTTTGAACACACATTGATTCAAAATATTAAAAAAATCTGAAAAAAATCATAGAGGTTGGTATGATGACTAAAAATGTCCATTGAAAAAGTAAATGAAAAAAATCATTATATTCATCAAGATAGAAAAATGACAAATAGCAATTGTTATATGTGTTTTATGTTCTGAGCAATTTCAATGGCTTTAGGAAGTGAAATTTAATGCTAACCTTTAATAATCAATCATATTACAAGAAAGTGGAATTTGGGCTTTTGAAAGGCCCCACATTTAATCAAGAATATTAATTAAGAAGAAGTAAAGATCTTCTCAAACGGTTGGTACTGAATAACCGCTTGAGAAAAATGTTATCTGAGGTTGGTATTACTTACCAACCGCCTGAGATAATTGCCTGAGCCTGTTCTTCAGTTTTCTTTTCCCTTGTTTCGTTTTATTTAGATTCCAATATAAATACTCAAACATGTATAGATTCTGCAAATTGAGTCTGAATTCGATGATTCTTTCTTCTATATTTTTTCAAAAATTAACATCTACCACCTGAGCCAAATATTTTAAAACTTGTATAGCTGACATTGTAATACTTTGGTAAATATCAAATTAATTTATACTCACATATTATTCACATTTGTGTATCTTCTAAAAAAAGGATCCTTCACTGAAATTAGTTTGTATAAACATATTTGTATTATTTATACATGTATGAATTTTTTTAATTTTTTTAAAGCATTCAAGCATGTCAAAATTCAAATTATCCATCATTCGAACTAATTGCTCATACACATATGAGGCATTCATAAAATTTTGAACACACATTGATTCAAAAAAAATTAAAAAAATGAAAAAATTCATAGAGGTTGGTGTGATGACTAAAAATGTCGCCGCCGAGCTTAGCCTTTGTTTGTTTGCTTTGCCCTTGCCACTTCCAGGTACGCCGAGTGAAGCCCTTACCGTCGCCGCCGAGCTTCACGGTAAACCATAAACCCTTCGACCTTCCCTCCTCCGTCCCCGTGCCGCCTCCCTCCTTGGTTATGGTTCGGTAGATAAAGTTCTAAAACTAAATATTTCCTGCATCCCGAATGTTTGACATTTTTTAGAACTAATTTTAGGCATGTGTTGCGGTGTAGGCAGTGACCATGGGGTGCTACATTGGTTGACCTGCTCCACTTTTTCAATTCTTTTAAACAGTTTCTCAAACTTGTTACATATTCTAATTGCAATACTGCCATTTTTGGTGCTTGAAGACCATGCCATGAAATGAGTTTCTTTGGTTGTAGAGAGCAAAGTTGGGAAAGTGTTGTGTGTATACTATGGCAAAAGCTACATGAGGCATCACCAGATCAATTTGCTTTTGACCATGTTTTCTTTCACTAATATAGCATCATTTTCAATCAACCACATAAAGATTTTGATTTTGGCAGGGATTCTAGCTTTCCAAATTTGTTTATAACCATGTTCAGAATATGACCTCGTCAATTTAGTATAAACAGAGATGTCTTTGTCCACACAATGTTCAAAGAGAATGATGTACAAGCTGGCTAGAGGCTTTACCTCTAACCAAATTTCTTGCCAAAAACTTATTGTTTCACCATTCCCTAAAGTAAATTTTCTGCTCTTGTATATATATTATTGACTTTTTGAAGGTCTCTCCATATGGGAGAGTTAGACATTTTATGTCTCAATGTCCCAACCGGAGAATCCATATCGTATTTAACTCTGACAATGTCCTGCCAAAGCCCTAGTTCCTTTTCCAATCTTCACTACCATTTGGTCAGCAAACTGACATTCATCTTACTAAGGTCCTTAACCCCCAACCCACCCCTCCCCCTTTTTTATTTTTTACAAATGATACCCTCTCATATATGGACATGGATCTCTCTCTTTAAGCATATATGGACTAAGCACTTTGCACAGTACATAGCCTTATAATCATGTGATACCCTCTCGTTGCCACCGTGCATTGATTTTTTCAAATTTTTTGAACCCTAGCCGTCCTATGAAGGTCTGAGTTAGTTTTTATTTTGCAAAATGTCAAGCTTAGCCATGCTTATACCGGTAAAAGTTGAATTGTGTGGCAAGGCCACCACTGTTAATGAGCTTAGGGCACAATATACTTAGATATGGGATAAAATCTGAAAGGAGATGAACTTGTGTAATGAGAGGCGATTTGGATTGTAGTCCCTCTCGGTCAATTAAGGAATGTGTCTTGTTCTTTTTATCCTAAGCACCATCCATTCTAACCACATGTTGGATGTAATGGTATAGCAAGTCGAATATCTCACCTTGTACTCGTGTTTTGGCGATGACTTCATAAATTTTTTGACACGCACAAGTGGTTGATGATTCTGCGGGACACTTCATGTAGAGTTAATATGCCATTTATTATATTTTTTTGTCTTATTAGTTCTAGCATGGAAAGCCCTAAGAAGACTACTGCTGGTAGTAACAATAAATAAGACAATATGGAGTTTACTGACTCTAGCAGTTCAGGCTCCTTTCACAGTCCATCGGATCCTTTTCCTAATATAAAAATTAAAAAGACTTCAGAGGATCTCGACCCGGAATATGATCCTACCGACGAGGTATGGATCACGAATCTTAACTTCAGCAGTTCAAGTTAATGTTGGTTGTCAAGTATACGAAGTCTTATAATTCTTTTCTACCTAGATTAACCACGAAGACAACGAGATGACTTCGGCTCCTAAAATTGCAGAAGGTTCTCCAATTGATGAATCCTCAGGTTCTCAAGCGGAAACGAGGGCAACAAGGTCCCAATAAGGGTCCATTGGACTGCATCATGCACATAACAAGGGTCGGTCCAGGTGGGCTGCCCCAAGAACTACTGGATTTAGTTACCAAGTACCGAAATGCATGCGGTTTTCTTGTTAGAGATCTCGTGCCGATCACAACCGAGAATTGGAGAAAATTACCTGAGGAGACCAAGAATGAGTTGTGGGAAAGGATAAAGAAACAATTCAAGTTCCCGAAAGGCACGGAAGAAGCTATAAAGAAAGTAACATTGGTCTCTTGCGACAAGAAGTTTCGTGGTTGGAAGAGTGAAATGAATTCTTATGTTAAGGTCGATAAGGTCCCTAGCCCGAGGAAGATGGGAAAAATCAAACAAGCTCAGTGGCAAGAGTTTGTTCGTCAAAAGACCACACTTGATGCTAAAGCTCTAAGTGCAACTAGGTCAGAGCTTGCCAAAAAGAAAAAATACCATCATTGCTTGGGGTCTGCCGGATATGCCCCCAAAGTCCATAAATGGAATAAGATATTAGCCGAAATTACCAGTAAGGGCAATCCTCACCCGTTAGAAGGTTGCGATGAGAGAACTCGACAGTGGGTCTTTGCACTGTCAGGTTTGACCAGCGAGGGCAAACTTGAAAAGCCCGACTCTGTGAATGAAGTAGAGGGAAAAATAAAAGAAGTAATTGAAAAGCAACAGAAGTGTCTCTTCAAGCCGAAGAGGGAGAATGACCAACTTGCCGCTATCTTAGGAAACCCTAAACACAGTGGATGGGTTCGAGCAGTCTCTTCTCAAATGTCTTGGCTAGATGGTTTCCCTAAAGATAAAGACACATATAGAAGATGTGAGAAGTTTAAGAAAACACTTGATGAAACGATTGCTCAAAAGGTCAAAGAAAATGTGCAAGAAATAATGGAACAACTTAGACAATCGGGACAATTAGTGGCACCGAGTATAGCGATGGTTCCCGTGCCAAAGGAGCAATTGGTATCTCCAACTGCCTACCCTAGCAGCGTAGGTTCTGTGCCAGGCTCAGAGTCAACCCATAAGTTCGCTGTCGATGATATTTCTAAGGACAAATCTTGTTGTCTTCTTGTCCCGATCGGCAGAGCAGGGAACAAAACCAAACAGGTTGCCACTGCTATGGCAAAGCCTGATTGTGACTTCAACGGGAATCCACTTCTGTTGTATTATGCTGTGGTGCAAGTTCTTCAGATCATTGATAATGATTATGAAGATTATGAAATAGGCCACATCACACATGAGGGGATGGCGACTCTGGGGCAGGCTATCAACCAATTAATCCTTTGGCACTGACGTGATATCGTGTTGCACGTTGAGCCAATTTCTAGCCCCATCGCATCTCAAAATACAACAACCCCGTCTTCTAAGGCGAAAGTATAAGGAGATCCACCCCCAGTCCAGGAAGATACACTTCCCCTATGTCTCATCAAGGATGATAGTAACCTTGTTAGTAAAGATAACCAAGAGCAACAAGTTGGACAACAGCTTTAAGAAGTACCAGGGCAAGATGTTGCCAGTAAAGAGCAACCAGTTGAGAAACAACTTCAAGTAGTACTAGAGCCAGCTGCTGAGAGTAAAGAGCAACAGTAGAACAACATGTTCAACAATAAGCCAGTGTCCAACTTGCAACGACTACTCCTCGATCATCAGTGCCTATCAAAGTTAGCTCATACAAAATTAAGAAACCTTCATCAGAAGTGTCAAAGTATTTGAAAACTATGAAGGAAAATATTATAAAATCGAGTGCATCTCGTTCTTCTCATGAGACAACATTATAAGATATCGAGGAGTGGGAAGAAGACGGTGTCATGTACAATCGGCGGACTGCTTTAGTTAAACCAGAAGTTCCAATATACAAGCTTGAGGATGTTCCTCCTAAATTTGAGAATGGGAATCCGTTCATGACATCCGTACAACTTAGCAAACAACCTGCCCCGCTCAAAAGAATGCACGAGTGGTACATCCTTGCCAGCACAAAATATTATCTTTCTTGCGTCACATTTCGTATTCCAAAAGATGCATTCTGGAGCACTGGAGCAGATAAACGAGTCATTTTATTTGAGGAGTTGCATAGCCTTTTCCTTCGGGGCATACTCGAAATCAACCTGCTACTCGTATGGTGCTTGTAAGTGCCTCTAATATTTTGCATTTGCTTTTCTTACTACACGCATACACATTTCATGAGATTACAAAAATTCTGGACTTCTTCAATAGGATGAAATACATGGATAATGAAAAGATGAGAATCAAGACAGGTATCCTTGACCCTAAATGGATTGCAAAGATGCTATTCAACGTCAAGGCGGATCGAGACACAGCACAGTTCAAGCACATGAAAAAAAAAGAATTTGAAAAATCAATCGCAAAACTTAAGAAGGATAGAAGGACAGAAGTTGCAGCTTACATAGGACATGCAATGTTTAATGTTGTCAGAGATGGCAAGGACCTCATAAAGGCTCCGTACCACTTCGAGTAAGTTCGACACATGACACTGAAATAGCAATTATTGCTAATTGTTAACACTTGTGTTTGTATGTTTGCAGTAATCACTACATAATGATTTTCATCAAGCCAACGCAGGGTTTGGCAACAGTCTTGGACTCAGCCGATTACCCACCAGATCGTTACAAAGATTTCCTTTCCATTTTGAAACTGTACATTTATTCAATAATTTTAATTTACACACATAAAGAATGTGTTGACAAGTTTTATATGAAATTTCTTGTATTACAGCGCTTGGCGGTTTTATGCGGAACATCTTGGCGGTGAGAGACCTCCTAATATGAATGCATTGGACATTAAAACGTATTATGCTTGTCTGAAGCAGCCTACTGGGAGTGTCTTATGCGGTATTATGTATGTGAGCATCTTCGGACTACCGGCGAATATAGAGTGAATCGTGAGGATGTAAGTTATCCTTAATGTCGATATCTTATTTTCTTACTTTTGAGTTTCATTTTCATTGTAACTAGCATAGTTTAATACTTATATTCTATGCTGTTCAATATTACCATAAACATTATTTTCATATTTTGATTCCAACTTCAAAATTCAATTGCTCATAGTACAACTACTTCAAAAATACCAAATAAATTCATGTATACTCTCACTTTGATCTATACTTCGAGATTGTTCAAACCAACATATTCTAAACCTTGTTATGTGTTTCATTGCAGCACACGAAGAATGTGAACGAAGAATGGCCGGTTTGTAGAAGTATTCCTGGTGGAGGAGCCGACAAGATTGCTGTTGATCTGTATCAATTTGTGCGTTGTGAAATTTGGCACAAAAGGGGGGAGTTCTTGGATGAGAATGGTGCAATAGGTGATGTGCCATAACTTTGTGACTATGCCAATAGAAATAGTTTTTAGTGAAAACTTGTAAACTATGAGATGAATTGAATGTGTAACTTGTACATATGTATATTGTTTTAGTGAAATTGACTTCTGTGAGATGACTTCTGTGATGATATTGTTGACTTCTGTGATGATATTATTGACTTCTGTGATTATATTTAATTGACCTGGAAATTAGAAATAACAACAGCTAAGTACTGCATAGGTAAAGAACCATTTGTGATAACCTAATTATCACAGGAGGTTACTATTATGGTACAAACCAGCTGCGATAAACAGTCTTCATAGGAGGCTTGACATAGGTCAAGATCCGCCTGTGATAACACAATTATCACAGGAGGTTATATATGTTGCACGACCCGCCTGTGATAATATGTCTTCACAGGCGGCTAGTCTAAGTAAAGAACCGCCTGTGATAATGTGTCTTCACAGGCGGTTTCACTTCTCCGCCTGTGAAATTGCGTTTTATCACAGGCTCTTCGTTTCAGGCGGTTCTAGAAACCGCGTATGATAATATGTTTAGAGCCGCCTACGATGAGGCTTATTGTAGCAGTGCATCTCCATTCGTTGTATACTATTTAGTGACCATACTTGGTCACTATGAATGTACTTTAAGACTTAATTGCAAGACCTTTAAGGTTGTATAATGTGCAATCATTGTATATTTGTGATATTCAGATGTGTATATTAACTACTGATTCAAAGATTGGTACGTAATGTACAAATGAACTCCGAGAAGAATAGCTCCTGACACTTTGGTTTGTTGGAAAATCTTACATTATGGTAGTGATATTAGGTACTCTCTGTTTCTCTTTATTTGATGTCATTTAGTTCAGTTTTGAACAAATTAACCGGCGTAAAATAAAACTCAATGGAGTAAGTAGAATGTCTTGTTATTGGTCTGAGTAGCTAGTGGGTACAAGTAGCCCTAGATGTTTCCTACAGTTATTGATGGTGTCGCGCATAGCACTTCATACTAAGTTCACCATGACTCCATGATCAATCCCAATGGGATTATATATGGAGAAGAGAGGGTCAAGACAACATGGAGAATAAGTTGGCTGTCCCGCTCTAAGCTAGGACACGACCATGCAGAGTATGCTGCCATTTGTTGGACCGCTAGAAACAAAGCCGGTGCATGGCACTCCGTCACCCGTCGCTGTTACCCCGCCATAGGCAAACCAAATGGCATTGATCAAACGGCAAGCTGTATCGTTCATCTGGACCTACACGTATGATGCCGGTAACTTATCGATCATTCCGGGCCCGGACAAGAGAAGAGACCCGCTTACGATTGGAGAGGGTTGTTGCGGCCACCGCAGTATTAAAACCCGCGTCTCACCGGGCAAGGCGGAACGCCCACCAGGACGGCATCGTTCTTAACGTAGTTAAATTCGCCGGTGCTCGTCATGTTGTGGCTTGTCGCACGCGCGTGCGTGTGCAGGGAGTATATATGCTTGTGATGCAACGCTAAGCCGGCCGCAGTTTGGTAGTATATGCAAGCCCGTAGTTAGCCTCTTGCATTGCATTTGCACCCTCATTTGTGCCGCTTGAGAGCCAAGTAGAACAAGCAGGCAACAGCAGTAGGACGAAGCGATGGCGGGGAGGTGGAGGCACGACGAGAATCCATTCGAGGAGGGCGAGGGCAACGTCAATCCATTCTCGGTATGTACCTAACTTATAATAACCTCCTCTGGTTGCGTGCTCTAATAATCGGCCTGCTTTCGTCTAAAAAAATTAATCGGCCTGCTTTCGTCCAAAAAATAGTCCTCTGCTACGATTCATCATGTACATTTTAAGAATCCAAATTGCAGTTGCAGTGATCTTGTGTCCATGCCATAGATCACTTTGTCACGTGTTTTATCGATTCATTATTGGTTGCACTCCGACGAATCTACTATTCATGTGGATGTTAAGAACATGATAGAGTGGTACTGATACTACAAAGATCGATGGAGTTTCTTCGTAACTATGACGAATCCTTATTCCTTCCTTACTGCATACTAGAACTACTCCCTCCGTACACAAATATTTGTCACTTATTAGTTAAAAATGTACTAACAAGTGATAAATATTTAGAAACGGATGAGTTATCTTTTTGGGGAAGGAAAACTCTTTGGACGGAAAAAATCTCCAAAGTAGCTTGTACCATCTAATTTTCCTCCACAGTAAATATATAAGTTGCAGAAAATATAAAAGTATATAATTAACAAAATATATAAGTATTGTTACTACTGGCATTAGTCATGATATTTCTTAATTTTATATTATTCTTATCATTTTAGTCACTTTAAATCATATTTCAATGGATATCGAATCAATTTACATTATTGATAATATTCCAATTCAATTATATATAATCTAAAAAAACTTCAACTATTGAAATGCTTTTCATGAACCTATAATTTTCTGTGCCAATTGTGGAAACTAGAATTAATTTGACACTTGGTTATGAAAACTTACAATTTGAGCTGTTTGCCGCCACAATATATGTTTAGTTTGATAGGTGGTAAAGTTGTAGGCTTTCGCCGCCAAAAACCTAATTATTTGTAGATTCCTACAATTGGTATGAATAAGGCGGGTTCGACGCTGTGGTAGCGTCTCTCCACTTGTGTCCTGAGGTTCTAGGTTTGTATCAACCTCCTTGCAAAATAAGAAAGGAGAAGGCCGCTAGAAATCCCCTTTCCCAGATTCCATCTTGTGTAAGAGCTTTCAACACTGGATGCATACTTTTTTATAGCTGCAACTAGTATGGAAAGTTGTTGACCTTTGGACTCTTAAATTTTCTGAGCATGTTTTAATCACGTATGTAGTAGCAAAAAGTTAATCATGGGAGGAAAAGAATAATTGTGAGAAGATCATTACGGGAATTGACACAGGAAAAGATGGTTTACTTTTTAGAGAATCAGGTGATACATTATATCAAATATATTTGAAGATATGGCATCAAAATAAATCTGAGAGGTGAATCACACGGTCCGATGTGGATTTTAAATTATATGGTATTCCTTCTCTTATGGTTGTGATAAGTTATAACTAAACAATTTCCGTCGGAATGAGCTCAAATGCATAATATTTTGGAGGAAATACAAAGGGCAGAAGAATTTATTTCGAATAAAATGTCATTTCTCCGAAAATTTGAGGACTAAATCAGAAAGGGCTTTATTTAAGGAAACTTGGGATCAATAATCGGTCCACTGGTCAGTTCGACAGGCAGAGTCCGTTCCTGGCTTCAAGCGTATTGCAGACAATATATTGGTCCCTGGCCAAACGTTCCATTGCCTTTCAGGTTCTTTCAGCTGGCAGCACAATTTATATTATAATAAAAGGAAAATATTTTTATATTTGTGTGTACAATATATATGGACCGCATGATGTGGTTCTCCCAGTCAAAGAAAAAAATTAAAGAAAAAATATGAAATCCATTGTATATAAATCTGTTGTTCTTAGAAAAGAAGTACAAATATGCCGAAGTGAATCATGTATTATGGTCCTGAATTTGTTTCTGTATATTTTTATGATATTTCCTCTAGTTCTTCTGTAATGCGTAAAATCTGATCTTATGTTTGTACTCATGTAGCATCCACGGCCAACTCCCCTTCCTCCTGAACCAGCTGGTTTTTACAATGACATTGACGCATCTGTAGATATCCCTCTTGGTACCAAAAAGGTAGCTCGACAATTTGAATTATTTGTATTAATTTATCACCTATATAGTGGCATTTATTTCTTTGTTTTGTACTATCTTTCAGAGTTTCAGTCATTCCAGAAGTTTATATGTCCACTTATGTATAGCTTTATATTTCCACCTTAAAGTAGCCAGTATGTCTCATATCCATCGTTACTAGTTGTTACAACGTGTCACTAAGAAGTCAAAGATTTGGAGTCATTTTTTCAAGCTACTCAATCTTTCTTCCATTTTCTGCAACAACTATATTTCTTTCTTTTGGTATGGGTACCTGATCCAGTTAATGGGATCGTGTACAAAATATCCAGGATCTAAAGAAAAAGGAGAGGGAACTTTTGGTCAAAGAGGCCGAGCTAAACAGGAGAGAACAGGTACATACAAATTGAATCATGAATACAATCTGCTGTTCATTTATTAAAAAATATACAGCTAAGTTTAATATACATGAAGAATATATATATATATATATTTTCTACATTATCTTTACTATATACATATAACTGTGTCCCTTTTCTAGGAAATAAAAAGAAGGGAGGAAGCTTTGGCAAGAAGTAAAACTTTATTCCATTGCCTGCATGCACATTTATTGCTCTTATAAAATTGCCCCACAATATTTTAGAATTGCCTCTCTTTTATATGCAGCCGGAGTCTTTATAGAGCCGAAAAATTGGCCACCACTTTTCCCCATTATTCATGTTGATATCTCAAATGATATTCCTGTTCACTTGCAGCGAGTGCAGTATGTTGCTTTTGCATCACTCTTAGGTATAAAGCCAATAAATGTAGCAGCTACATAAAAATAATTACTGTTTAAATACATATCCTCTATCAATGTATCGCTCCTCTGATACTTGAATATTTCACTTGCAGGATTGGTCCTATGCCTATTCTGGAACATTATATGTGTAACTGCTGCTTGGATTTCTGGGGCAAGTATGTTGGCTGAAATTTAATTTATTTGTATTTATTATTTTTATGTAATAATTTAGTTTCTAAAAAAGAGTAATAATATATTGATTTTACATGTTACTTCTGTTTAATTAGCATTAGCATTTCTTCCATGCAGATCCTAAGATATGGTTTATCGCCGTCATATACATCATTACTGGATGCCCAGGTGCCTACTATTTATGGTACCGACCACTTTACCGGGCCATGAGGTACTATGTTATTACTAATCCCCTTATTTAGTTCTTGTAACGTTTTTGTTAAAATCGTATCTCTAATCTGATGTGCTGCAATTTCACTAGGAAGGAGAGTACATTTAGCTACGGGTGGTTCTTCATGTTCTACTTTGTAAGATTCTTGTAGAGAACGTGAACTGTAATTGCTTTGTAGATATCTGCAAGCTTTACTTATTTAAATAGAATGGCTAATGTGTTTGCGACCTCCGAATTGCCTATGCAGTTTCATATCGTCTTCTGCATATATGCTGCAGCAGCTCCGTCATTCTTTTGGTCCGGAAGATCACTGACGTATGTTTTCTGCTTGCATAATGTGCTTTTTACGTAGTTACTCATTATTGTTCAGGTTTCGTTATTCTACAAATCCATGTGAATATCATGATTTTGCCAATGGAATTAGTAACAATTTCTAAGCGGAAACATTGCATAGTCTGTTTTTTTCAGAAAAAAACGA
Source organism: Tuctoria greenei (assembly GCA_036927565.1). Classification (NCBI taxonomy): domain Eukaryota; kingdom Viridiplantae; phylum Streptophyta; class Magnoliopsida; order Poales; family Poaceae; genus Tuctoria; species Tuctoria greenei. The sequence continues at coordinate 84,480,255 of JAYESD010000006.1, forward strand.
CTACGCCAGCATTTAATTATAAGAGGCAATAAGTAGAGCTCTTACAAATTGAACAAGTTGTACAATGTAAACAGTAGAAATAACACCAAGGGTACTACAACAGGCAGCCTCATTAGGCAGCCGAAAGGAGCCTCAAGTGCTTTGATCCTGCTATGGTCCATTTTTAGACAGCGCTCACCGTATCCAGCTATACAGCATACGGGAGGACTCCTAGTATCCTACATATGACACTATCATCCACCATTTCTCACTAGATATAAGAAAAACTTTGCCATGCTTTGTTTAAATTTTATCTTGAACTTGATGTCAGAAACTTGCAAAGATAAATAAATTATTTTATTTCACAGTAGCCTGTCCTTCATTTTTTATCTACTATTTGCAGGGGATTTTTTCAAGCAATATACGAAATATCCAACGATAGTGCTGCTATTGGGGTGAGTTGATATTATTTTGATATTTCTACCACAGTGAACTATGAACAAATACTCCCTACATTTTAAATAATTTGATGTTTGAACTAATCAGTGTTTGATACTTCGAAATGGAGGGAGTATGATTTTATCTACTTTCTAACACCAAAATATAGGATGAGCAATAAGAAGATCAGGGTTGCTTTATATCCTTGTTTTGCGCAAGAAGTTACCAAGGCCAGCCGTGAAATTTACTTTATTTTCTTTATGCTTGTGGGAGTATTTTTTTTTCAAAACTGTAAAATGTTGGACCAATCTAGGAGGACCTAAATGGTTTTATATTAAAAAGAACATAAGCATTGGTTTGCTTCCAAGAGAATTTGAATTTGGGTGTTTAAGGTGTAGACTCACAACCCTTAACCAACTAAGCTACGTTGAATTCATGCGGGAATATATTCTGAGACAATTGTTTCCATGTAGCTGGGTTCAGTTTAAGTTATTGATAGAACGATTCAGTCAAGTTACGTCGGTCTTAATTAGATCATGGAAACTTTCCAATCCTTGCATAACAGGCACACTATTTCTCTTTTCAGATAATGTATTTCGTGGGCTTCGCACTGTTTGTCCTGGAGACACTGCTGAGCATCTGGGTTATGCAGGTAGGCATGCATGTCGTACCTACCCTAAACGCGGTGTACAAAACGTATTCACAGCTAGCCAGCTAGCTTAAATGATTTGATTACATAAAAAAAGCTAGGTTAAAAGCTTTGGTGATTTTCCTTTAATTTACGTTTGCAGAGAGTATACTGGATTTTCCGCGGAAAAGGAAAAGAGATGGCGGCTACGAGACCCGACATCCATGGCACGCCACCGTTTTGATACGCTCTCCCGTAGCTCTGCTCTGATGCGCGGGAGGGAAGATCAAGCATGGGAACTATTCGGTTTATTGTTGGAGTGAAACGGTTAATAATGAATTGAACACGAGTGACACACAGTTTTCTACCGTTTCTGTAATCATTAATATGATACCGTTTTCGTTTCTGTTTTTTTTTTTGCAAGAGTTTCGCTGTCAGTGTTGCAACCTGAGGCTGACTCCAAGAGAACAACCCAAATCGTACTAGCCATTCCACTCTTTGGGTATTGCCAACAGCATCTGTCCAGCACGCAAAAGACGCGGTCTCCAATGGAAGAACACGCACGCGGCACGTAAAAACTTTCCCGCCCATAGGACGTCAGAAAGCGCGCACCACTGCCTAGTTCGCGCCAAAATCGCTAGTACTTTTACCTGTTTCGCAGCGAAAACGCACGCCCCGCGCTAGTTTGCCGCCGAAAACACACGCTCGCTGGATGCGTCGCCACGGAAGGAACACCAATATTTCGGTTACGGGTGACCAGCTGCCAAAAATCAGTCGTGTGTATTCGTCGCCCGTTGGAGACGTTTACGTGAGGACTCGTCACCTATTTCGCTTTTTCGTGCTGGGATGCGTCGCCCGTTGGAGTCAGCCTGATGAAGATGAGCCTGTGGAAGTATCAAAATAACGCAGGCCGTCGCAGTCACCATTGCGTAGCTAGTAGGGGTGGGCAAAAAAACCGGTAACCGAAAATCGAAACCGAATAAACCAGAACCGAAACTGAATTAACCGAAACCAACTAAACCGAACTCTATTTCGGTCCCCAAACTGCATAAACAGAAAGTTTTTTCGGTTTTCGGTTTTTTTTATCGGTTAACCGGGTGAACCGAATTTCTGGAGGCCCAATCGATTATCTGGCCCACGGCCCAGGAAAATCATAAACTGACACTACCCTGTACCGTAAGTCGGCCGCCTTCCCAGCTCCCCGATCCCCCGAAAGGCCCGATACGACTCCTGCCTGCCGCCTTCCCCGACGATCGAGCAGACCTAACCCTAGGTTCGCGCCCGCCGCCAGTCCCGCCACGCGCCATGGCGCCACCAGTGCCAACGCCACCGCGCGGCGGCCGCGCCAGGCCGCCAACCCTCGATCCCCTCCGGCGCTCCCGACTGCGATCGTGCCCGGCGCGCTGCGCGCCACAGGTCGCCCTCGACGGCCCTACCCAACATCACTCTTCGGTGGCCGCGCCCTTCGTCCGTCGCGTGCCGCCGCCGTCGTCAGACGTGCCGCCCTGGTTCGCACTCGACAGACACATCGCTCCTGCTGCTGACGACCAGATCAGGAGGTGTCGAGGCCGCTGCGCCCTGCTGGTGGCGACCAAATCGGGGGGATGACGACCAGACCGGGAGGGGAGGGATCGAGCTGAAGCATTGAAGTCCGGTTCTATCCAGTTAACCGGAAACCAAACTGAATTTCCCGGTTAACCGAGGATCCGGTTTTCATTTTGCATATTACATTTCGGTTTTGATTTTTGGAAAACCGAATTTTTTAAAAAACCGAAAAACCGAACCGAATTAGGTCGGTTAACCGAATGCCCACCCCTAGTAGTTGGGGCGGCAAAGTAAACCGTTTACCGTCCTGTCCATTCATTGCCGGACGGACAGGGGCTCACCCGTTTGATGGCAACGTAACAAAAGTAAAAGCTGACGGCAGCCGGATCGGAGGCCGGGCAAACGAATCCATGCGGAATTCGCTAGAATTTCTTGGTCACCGCTTTGTTAAACATGCTGAAATATTTGGTATTGTGAGACTACATTTGGTATTCTATTTAGATTACCATATGTGTTAGAATAAATGTTAATATGTTAAATAAACTATCATATATCTCTAAAATATATTTAGTAGGCCAAATATTACCATCATATACTTCTATATGTATTAGCACCCGGTACACTATAAATACTAGCCTTAGGACACCTGCAATACATCAACCATTGTACAAAATATATCCAGACTAAAGAATAAAAGCTTTTCCGACTATCTTTCTCAGGCCGCTCTCTTCCTCAGTGTCTGATCACTCACCCTTGTTCCTCTGAATAGAAGACATGCCAAAGCAACCCCGCCAGTTCAGATTTGAAACCTTCTGAACCAGAACCTCTGATTTCCTAGAAGTGGTCAAAGAAGCACGGGACAAGGAGGTCCCAGCAGTCTCATCATTCAACATCTTCTATGCCAAGCTCAATCGCACAGCTCAGGCTCTGCGACAGTGGAGTGTTAGTTTGTGTGAACACGGATTAAAATACAATTAGCATGTGTCTTAATTGAATAGATACAACCCAACGAATAGTTGTGTCCGTGATCAGGGGACACGACCATTCCCAAAAGTTGGGAGACCCCCTCTTGTGTCCCATGGGTAAGTATAAATATGAGGGGATGCACTCTATTGTGTATGATAATGTATTGCATCGAAAACATCCACAACACTAAGTAACTGATCAAAATGATTGGAAAAGCGAGGGGAAGGTTCCTCTCACGATCTTCATCGTCTACAAGGTTACAAGTCTTCATGTGCCGCTGTCGACACATGGCTCGATGGCCGCATAAAGGAATGAGAAGATAAGTTTTGTCTTGATCATGGTTATTTCTTTGTTAATCCGAATTAGATTAAGTGACTAATTAAGATCCTAATATTACAGTATTTCTAACAATGGTATCAGAGTCAGGTTACTCTACTTAATCTAATTACGGATTTGATTCTATTAAGTTGAGTCTTACAACAACTAATATCAAGAGAACTAGTATGCTCTTCTGAGATGTTGTCTGGATGCCGTCTTTCTTGGATCTTGTTGGATTATCTCCAGGAGACAAAACCTTCTAGGGGCACGTGCACATCCGACCGTGCTGCTGCGCCATGCGCACAGGCTCCGTGCGCTCGCCCAAGGAGCCCACCGGCGCCGGAAGAGGGGGCGACTCTCGCAGCCGCCGTCGCTGCTGCCTGCGACGTCGTCGTCCTCGACCACATCTCCGTTGGCGATCCTCATGAAAATCGGCAAAGGAGAGGTCGGCGAAGGGTCCTGCGCGACCGGTGCGAGCAGAGACGGCTCTGCCATGGGTTTCGCCGCCGATTCGGGTCAGGGCTGCCTCCTAAATGATGTCGCGAGCAGTTGCAGATGCGGGGCTCGTGCGATGCTATCGCAGATGCTGACCCTTGTCACACGGACGCGTGGCTCAGGCTAGAGCCTGTGGAAGAATAAGATATAAAAGAAAAGAAAATCACGTGTGGAAGGAGGGCTTCACCCTGAGTACGGTAATGAAGTCCAGCCTAATGCAAGCATATGCTTGCACTGGTATGGCTTACAAGGGCTAGAGCAGCAAAGCAGGCCGAGTAAGAGGCCCAAGAAATATTAAGTTTTTAGCTTCAAGTCTCCGAACCAGTTTAGATTTGGGTCAGCACGCTCGTTGGGAAACGAAGGACCTTGTTGGCCAGGCAGGATGCCATATCGGGCCAAAACAGGGCAGTTTTCCTTACTGTGCTGACTCAGGATTATAAGGAATTATGACCTTTTAAGTGTTGGGCTTTTGGGTCAATTCTAAGTAAGAGGCCACAGGACTGTTCAAGTTTTTCCAATTTTGAAAATATTAATTAAGGGCCCTAGGCCAATCCATAGTGTGGGCTGAGCTCTTATGGGCTGCACCCGTAAAAGATTATTATATTACTCAGAGATTTTAAGAAATGGGCTTCATGAGAATAAATCAGTGGGCCTTTTTGATTTTGATGAGAATACTAAGGATTTAGGTTGTGAGCCAAAATCATTTCGGGCCTCACTGAATTAAGTTATTTGTACTGAGAAAATATTAATTTTTTTCTTGGTCAAATAATTTAATTATGTTAAGGTGATTATTAATAAATTAAGCTTTTGCTGATTATTATGTTTATAATGTCATAGCAATTTGATCGAGTAATCAAAGCGAAAGATAAATTGCTATGTCATTTAATGTCAATTAAGCTTCCACTGATTATTAAGTTTATAATGTCATAGCAATTTGGTCGAGTAACCAAAGCGAAAGATAATTTGCTATGTCATTTAATATCAATTAATTTGCATGAAATTTTATTGAGTAACCAAAGCAAAAAATAAAATTTCCAAGTTCTTAAGTTATATTAAATGTCATTTTTTATCGAGTAACCAAAGCGAAAGACACTAATGACATTTATCTTCAATTGAAGAAATTAAGTGCATAGTAATTTGATCAAGTAACCAAAGTGAAAGATAAATTATTATATTTTTTAGTTGGTCTCAAATGTTGAGTTTTAGTCGAGTAACCAAAGTGAAAGATAGAACTCAACATTTATTATAAGATGTTTTTGAATGTCATATTTGTCGGGTTGACAAAAGATGACATTTCTACTTTACTAAGCTAATTAAATTTATTCAGTACATAGAAATTTTTTCAAGTAACCAAAGTGAAAAAAAAAATAATTTCTTATGTTTCCAGTTGTTGGTGGTTGAATCCGGTAGATCTCCCAACACTACTGTTAGTAGTTCGTGGAGTTTATAGTTCGTTAATGGGCGCGTAGAGATTCAAGAGATGGTGGCAAATTGATACAAAGGTTTACATGGTTCGGGCCGCCTGAGCGTAATACCCTACTCCACGGGATGTGTTGATGTTGTATTGAGCGAGTGAGTATGTGTGTGAGGGCATGTGAGAGTCTCTGAGTCCCAGAGGGTTCTCTGTGTATCGCCGACCAGTCCTTTTATAGCACAAGGACTGGTCGTTACACTGTAAGCCTGGCCCGACATGTGGCCCTGGCGGTTACTAATGTTTAATACACAATAAATGGGGTTAATTACCCTTAATAGTGTGGTAACGGGCCTTAACAGTGCTGTTACTGATATTAAGGGCCTTTCGACCGTGTGTCATCAATATAGTATTAATGACACTTAATCGGGTCTTGAAGTCCTTGATTGCCCATTGAAGGTCCGAACCGTTAGCGCTCCACCAGTCTGATTGTTGAGGTTGAAGGTCCGGCAGTTGGGACACGTGGAAGCTCTGGAACTTACCGTCGTGGACGGGTAGGTCCGGTGCTGTTGGACACGTGTCGGTACCGGAGCTTTCCTCTATCTGGGGTTAGGTCCGGGGGTGCCATACTGGTATCTAGTCCGGAGCTTTCCCATGTGTGGGCGGTAGCTCCGGTCTTATGATACACGTGGCGGTCCTGGGACTAACCATGTTGGGGAAGCAGGTCCGATTACGGCTGACATGTGGGTCCTGCGGAGGTCTTCAAAACTGGTAGATGGAGTTTCCTTGTGATCTTTGCAATCCCAAGGGGTATCCGGTACGCAGGGTACCGACAGTGGCCCCCTGGGCCCACCTCTGGGAGGGACCTTTTGGATGAAGTCATTCTGCCGGAGGTGGGTCCATTCTTCGGTTTTTGAGTTGTGTCTTCAAGGGTCTTCGAATGTGTCGTTGGCAGTAGTTCACAGTAAAACCACCGCCGCATGGCATATTCTGGATGCGGCAGGTGAGATCTTAGCTTGCGGATCTCACGCAATTGAAGGTCGCCGGTTCCCGATACAAAAATCATATCGGTTCCGCGCGCCCTGTCAGGCCGACGCCTTCGGGTTTCCCGCCTTTCTTGATGACAACCGTTCGCCTGGGGTAAGGACCTCGACTTGATCGTCGGGATGGTCTCGGGCCCGGGATGGTCTCGGGCCCCATTGTCATTGGCAGGGTGAGGCTTCTGAAGCGTTTCGGGGGCTTACTTAAGAAGGAAAGCACGCACCGTTTGGGGGTTCATTACGCCTTTCATTCGAACTTGCGCTCAAACCCTCCAAACTTTCGCTTGCTTTTCATCTCTCGTCTCGCTGTGCTGTGATGGAGTTGGGTCTTCGCCAGAGCCGACTGAAGACTGACGGTGATTTGAAGAAGGTCCGGGCCCTCATGGGGTGGTCCCCTGACTTCTTCAACCACCTGGTCCGCGTCGGCAAGCTTCCTTTCGTGAAGGAGCATGCCGGTGACATGGTGTACTTCTCCGCGTACGCCATGGTGGGACTGATCCCACTTTTCTCATCTTTCTTCTTGATTCTACTAGACTTCTATGGTGTGCAGCTGTACCACCTTGGCCCCCACTCCATTCTTCTAGTGTCGATCTTTGTCCACTTCTACGAGATGTGGGTGGGCATTCCCCCCTGCGTTGAGCTCTTCTGTACCTTCTTCACTGTCCAGACCACCGGCAAGAGTGACGAGTACCTTGGCTTCTATTATTTTGTGAAGCGCAAGAAGTGCCCGTACAAGTACTTGCGGTCGTTCCCTTCTGGGAAGTGGGACGACTGGAAGAAGGATTGGGTCGTCATCAGGGTAGAGGAGCATGAGAAGCTGGAGTTGCCTGAAGGCCTCCCCAACGTCGACACTGCAGTTTGGAGTGAAGCTCCGATGTTATCGGACGCCTTCAACCTTGCTCTGACCAGGATCCACCAATGCGTGGAAGGAGGGGTGACTCCTCAGGCGGTGTTTTGCAACTTCCTGACCAACAGGTGGGCTCCACTAAAGAAGAGGGAGAAGCTTGCTTGGGCCCTCAATAGTGTGCTGGACGACGATCGGATTGAGACCGGTTTGAAGTCCAACATGTAGGGTGCAACTTTGGATCTTCACCTCAAGAAGTTCCAGCACGACATCGACGTTGAGGGTGACGACTTGACTCTGCCAGCAGCTTTTCTCCCTCTGAACATGGAGGTAGAGTTCAACAGGGAGCTCCGGCGGATGATGCCGGTGCTTGACGACCTTGGCGTCGTTGAGAGGCGTTCGATCACCGGGTTGGCAATCTCCGGAGCTTCCGAGGGTGGTCCCCCTTCCATCCCGATACAGAGAGTTGAAGTCGTGGGCAAGGGCAAAGAGTTGGTCGAGCCCTCGAGCCGCAAGAGGAAGTTGAAGCATGCCGACGGGAGGTCCGTCAGGCCTGCTCTTCCGCAGGGACTCCTTCTCCCTGGAGGGGAAGGACTTCATCGGTGGCAACTACTCTAGCATCAGCATCTCCTTGGGGTGCTAGCTCCGGCCATGCGGCTCCAGTACCCGGGCCAACTAAAGGCTTTGGGTCCGGAGGTCCTTCCCAGTCAAGAGGGGCCTCAACCAAAGTGACACCGACAGCAGCAGCGAGCTCCGGGGAACCTTCCGGAACCACCACGCCAGTGGCGACAGGGTCCGGCTCCAAGCATCCGGAAAAGAGGTTTCGTGCTAACTAGTGCAGAAGCCTTCTGAGGTAATTTTTGATTTTTTACCTTAGTTGATTATTTTTTGTTGTAACTATGTTTTGAGTTTCTTCGTCCTTCATCCACAGAGTGCCCAAGAAAGGGGCTGAAGCTCCAATTCCTGCAGCAACAGTTGAGGTTGTGCAGGCGAAATCTCCGGCTCCAATTCCAGCGCCGCCCAAGAGGTGGCTGAGCTGTGGCAGCTCCGGCGCCAGCTGTCGTGGTCTTGGACCTCAACTCATCCCCAGGAGTTCCCGTGGTAGCGCTGGACCACGGGAATGAAGATGTACCAGCGGCCCCAGCCCCGGAGGTTGAAGCTCCGGGCTCGGATGCTAAAATGATGGACGCTCCGGCATCAGAGTCGGAGGTAGCTGCGATTCCGGCCCTGGAGCCAGACATTGTTGAAGCCCCAACAGTCGAGCCGGTGGTTGATGAGGCCCCGAAGGTAGAGCCGGGTGTTGATGAAGTTCCGGCTCTTGAGCCGGTTGTCGAGGAAGCTCCGGCGATAGAGCCGGTTGCTGTAGAAGTTCCGGCGGTAGAGCCAGTCGTCGAAGAAGTACTGGCGCCTGAGCCAGTTGCTGTAGATGTGCCGACGCTCGAGCCCATGGTGGTCGAGGCGTCAGCACCGGAACCGGCGGTGGAGGAGGCGCCAACGTCGGAGCCGAACGTGGCTTCAGCTCTGGCAGAATCTTCTACATCCGCCCCGGAAGCTGTGGTCCCGGAGGTGCCCGCATTTGAGCCAGGGTGCCAAGATGAAGCTGCCGCCCCCCCGCCTGAGGGGCCAGTTGTTGATGACCTGGCGGCGGGACCTTCGGAGCCAATTCTAGAGGTCGTAACTTCTACTACAGGACCTTCCTCGGCGGCGGCCGAGGCTATCCCGGAGGACGGCCCTAGTGCCGTGGAAGCTCAGGGGACCGCTCTTGTAGAGTGGGACCAATTTTTTGTCACGGAGAACCTGCTAGAACCGGCGGAGATGACCCCGGCAGGTCCTGACCCGATCACCCTGTCGTTGTCCATTGACAATGCCTGCTCCAGTCTTCGTTAGGTCCAACTGGCTTTCTACCACGACAGTAAGGCCCTCGAGGAGGAGCGCCTAACTCTTAGGAGGTGGCGCAACTGGCTCTATTTTGAGACCAAGCTGGCGCAGTCGATGCTGGCTGACGACAAGGAGTGGGTGCAAGGGGAGAAGGTCCGCATGGAATACTGGGGTAAGCTGTTGGATGACAGGGAAAGCATGACGCGATCCCTTGACAACCAGTCCCGGGCCATCTATGAACAAGCCAAGGCTGCTAATAGCGCAGCGGATGATCGCCAGGAGAGGCTCGACGCCATCCACGCCAGTCTCGTCAAGCGCCGGGAGGCTCTTGAGGTGCGGGAGAGAAAGCTTGAGGATGAAGAGCAAAATCTCCTGAAGCTGCGGGATGACGTCGTGAAGAGGGAGGAAGAGCTCACTCAGAGGCTAACTCTGGGTGACAAGAGTCTCGTGGAGCGCACCAAGAAATTGGAGGAGCGCTGCGAGAGAGAGGAGAAGAAGGCCTGGGAACGAGGGCAGGAACTCCACAGGAGGGAGAACGCCATTGTTGCCAGGGAGAAGAAAGTGCAGGGCCGGGAGAAGGACATGGTTGACCGCCAGAACAAGATCCACCTCCGGGAGGAAGAGCTCGGAAAATTCGAAAGACAAGTTGCTGAAAAGATTCAGCAGAACACCAAAGAGGTTGAGCGCCGTGCCTGTGAGAATTCGGAGCTTGCGGTGACCAGAAGATCCTTGGAGGAGATGCGAGGCTCGAGGACTATGGAGTCCCAACAAGTTTGGGACTTCTTGGGCAAAGCCAACGACGTGCTGACGCCAATGGGTTTTAGCCCCGTGCGTCCGGATGATCTGGAGCCGGAGCTGGACCTGGCATTGCAGGCGTTGAGTTCGGCAGGCAACAAACTCACCAAGATGGGTGACGTCATCGCGGACCAGCTGGAGACTGAGGGACAATCCCTGGCGAAAGACGTCGCAGAATTCATGCTGATGTGCTACACAAGCCGGGACCCTCAATTCCACCTGGACCCGGTGCTTGAAGGCCCCATCGAAGGAGAGGGAGAAGCTGCCCAAACCAGCGTATCGGAGGCTGCCCAGAAGGTCGCCTCGTTCTTCCATAGGGTCTAGGACCATCTCTTTGTAGCTCCCACTTGTATCCTCTCTTCTTTTTCTCCAATTTTGTAATCTCTTGTCTCCAAATGAATGAAATCCAAGTTTTTTGTGAATTTCATTTTTTTTCTTCAACACCTTTGTCCCTCTTGGCCCCCTGGTAGATGTACACAATTTGATTGTGAACATGTACCAAGAGGATGCAATAGTTATTGAAGACTTGCGCACTTCAAAATTGTAGAATGTAGGTCTGAAGTCTTCGATAGTGAAGGTCCCCTGAGGTTGTCGGAGGTTAGCGGCTCCGACATTGACCATCGTCGGAACTTAGTAGCTCCGACAGTAGTCTCCATCAACGTGTAAAGCATCGATGGTTAGTCCTCTGGGGTGTCAGAGCTTGATGGCTCCGGCAGTGACCTCTGTCAAAACGTGGTGTGTCGACAACAGACTCCACTATAGAGTCTTCCCACCATCTTTTCTTCACGTTGACGGCTGGCCCCCTAGCTTTACCGGAGCTGAGTAGCTCCAGCGATGCTCGCTATCAATGTTTGAACATCGACCACAAGCCGCCTAGAGGATGTCGGAGCTTTGGCAGCTCCGACTTCATTCACCATCATCGTGAAATATTTATTTTTCCTGCACACTGAAGTCAAGAAAAATAGTAAAATCCATTTCCCTATCTATAACTTCATTGTGACTTACTATTCCTGAGAAATTTTTAGATCGAACACAATTCTAAATACAATCAAGTGCACTGCCTTGTTTCCTTCAGATCCGATCGTTTCTGGACCCGCCTTACTTCGGCCTGCTAGGGTTTAGGTAGAGTGGCGTACTTACGGTGCATGACCAGGCTAAGTCGATAGCACACTCCGGCCCTAGAACTGCTTGGCGGCATTCAGACAAGTAGACCATTAACAATGTTTGAACCCAGAAGAATAGACAATGCAACTCGAATTGTACATGAACTGGTCGAGCTAAAGTTTCTTAAGAAATGCACAACTTTGTTATAGACAAGAAAGAGAAAAATAAAAAATATTGAGCCTGTACAAAGTAAATGCACGTGGAGTCTGTTTTCACACAATGATGACTTTCATTATAGGTCCGGGGTACAGGGGAAACAAGTACACTCTTAGGGTACGGAACTAGGCTAAGTGTGTTTCGTTTCTCGTTTGACCCAATGTAGCTAGCTACACTTTTAGTTCTGAGACTGTGACAAGTGTTGCTTGGACGTTGCGGACCTAACGGGGTAGGTCCGGCTGTCCTCCCGGAGGAGCTACTCGACTCTGTATAATGACTCTATAACATACATCACATGTAATTACAGACTCACCTCCGTGGTATTAAGCGCAGAACTTACGGAGGTGCTCAATGTTCCAAGGATTTGGGAGAGGTGTCCCATCCTCGGTTGCCAAGCGAGCGCATCCAGGACGGGATACTTTGATCACTTGGAAGGGTCCTTCCCAGCTGGGGGAAAGCTTGTTTGACCCTTCTCTGGATTTTATTATCCGTAACACCAGATCGCCTTCCTCGAGCTGTCGGTTGTGAACATGCTGTTGGTGATAGCGCCAAAGAGCTTGGCGGTATCAGGCATTCCGAACAGCTACTTGGCACTTTCCCTCTTCAAGGAGGTCAAGGTCTTCACGCCGGAGCTGGTCCTGCGTGGCTTCGTTGAAGGTCCGGACCAGGAGCGACCCCAAGGTGATTTCTGGAGGAAGGACTGCTTTATCTTCGTACACCAGGAAGAAGGGTGTCTCTCCAGTTGAACGGTTTGGAGTTGTCCTGTTGGCCCATAGAGTGGGTGGAAGCTCTTCGATCTAGTTGGCTCCATGTTTTTTCAGGCGCTCATAAGTGCGCGTCTTGAGTCCTTTTAGGATTTCAGCATTTGCTCTCTCGGCTTGGCCATTGCTTGCCGGGTGAGCTACGGAAGCGTAGCTGACTTGAATGCTGAGGTCTTCGCAGTATCCTTGGAATGCGGAGCTGGTAAATTGGGTCCCATTATCAGTTATGATTTCATTTGGGACTCCAAATCTGCATACGATGGAATGCAAGAAGTTGATAGCTGATTGCTTATTTATTGTCACTACAGGAGTTGCTTCTGGCCATTTGGTGAATTTGTCAATGGCAACATACAGGAACTTGTAACCTCCGACGGCTCTTGGGAAAGGTTCCAAGATGTCCATCCCCCACACAACGAAAGGCCATGTGGGAGGTATTATTTGTAGAGGCTGAGCCGGTGTGTGAATTTGTTTTGCATGAAACTGGCTTGCTTCACATTTCTACACCAGCTCAGTTGCATCCTGGAGCGCTGTAGGCCAGTAGAAGCCATGCTGAAAGGCTTTACCGACTAGCGTGCAAGAAGACGCGTGGTTCCCACACTCGCCTCCATGGATTTCCGTGGGGAGCTCACGACCTTCTTCCCTTGTGATGCACCGCATTAGGACGCCGTTGGCACCGCGCCGGTAGAGATCCCCTTCTACCAATGTGTATCTTTTAGCCAATCTAACTATACGGTCAGCGGATACATCATCGTCAGGAAGGATATTGTCTTTCAAGTAGCTCTGGATCTCCAAGATCCATGCATCGGAGCTAGCTTGAGCATTTGAGTCTTACGTGCTGGGTTGCTCGGAGCTCCCGGCAGCACATACGACTCTTGATGGCTGCCATGGTAACAGGGCCATCGGGACCACCAGCTTCGGGGTGCTGGTCTCGCCCCCTTCGCTCAGTTCGGCGGGTTCAGCTGTGGGTTTTGACAACCTCCAGACAAAGGTTCCGTCGGGAGCCGGAGCTCCAATTGACGCTTTCGTCGAGAGTTCATCAGCTTCAGCGTTATGGACACGCTGGACATGGTGGAGGTCCAGGACTTCAAAGTCCTTTTGAAGTCTCTGGACTTCAAAGAGATAAGCAGCTAGTTGGGGATTGTTACAGGAGCATTCACCCTTCACCTGTTTAATGATAAGCTGCGAATCTCCCTTGACCAACAGCTGCTTGACACCGTATGACAGTGCCACCTTTAATCTGTAAATGAGTGCTTCATACTCCGCCATGTTGTTGGTCGCCTTGAAGTCAAGGTGGACCATGTATTTAACCTTCTCCCCGGTTGGAGCGAGGAGAAGGACTCCAGCTTCGGCCCCTTGCTTTTGCATGGAGCCATCGTAGTAGAGGGTCCAGTGAGGCTCGGTGAAGACCGGAGCCTTGAGTTCTAGCCTCTGCTCACTATGGCCCCCAGGGTTTGATGGAGAGGGGGTCCATTCCGCCACGAAGTCCGCCAATGCTTGACTCTTGATCGCTTGCCTTGGGACGAATTATAGGTCAAACTCGGCCAATTCTGCTGCCCACTTTGCAATGTTCCCAGTGGAATTGGGATTATGCAAGATCGCACACAGTGGATAAGAGGTCACCACTGAGATCTTATGAGCTTGGAAGTTATGGCGAAGCTTCCTGCAGGCGATGAGAACTGCATAGAGCAGCTTATGCACCTCTAGGTATCGAGTCTTGGTGTCATGGAGTACTTCGCTGATGAAGTACACTGGGCGTTGGACTGTCCGGACCCTCCCGGAGGGGCCCGGAGCTTCCTCCACATCGACCCGGACCCTCCTGGAGGGGTCCAAACCTTCTTCGGGGACCTCCGAGTCCTTGCTGAAGGAACCCGGAGCTTCTTTTGGAGTGATCCAGACCCTACCAGAGGGGTCCGGATCCTCTTGTTCAACAAGAGTAACTACTTGTAGATCCAAGTCTAGGGGCTGGAACCCAGACTCGCCTTCAGGAACCTCCTGACCCTCCCGGAGGGGTCCAGATTCCTGAGCTTGTGAAGGTTCTGGTCTCTCTGCAACTAGGACCATGCTAACAACTTCGTCAGTTGCTGAAATGTAAAGCAGTAAAGGCTCACCAGGGTTCGAAGCTACCAAGGTTGGTAGGGTGGTGAGGAGCTGCTTTCGCTCCTGTAACACCTTTTCTGCTTCTTTAGACGATTGAAATGGTCCGGACTTCCTCAATAGCTTGAAGAAGGGTAGTTCCTGTTCTGCCAGTCTTGAGATGAACCGGCTGAGGGCGGCTAGACATCCAGTCAGCTTCTGGATGTCCTTGATGTGGGTTCGTGGCCGCATATCTTCAATAGCTTTAATATTTGCCGGATTTGCCACTATGCCCTGGTGGTTTACCAGGAAACCAAGAAGCTTTCCGGAGCTAACCCCGAAGACACACTTGTCTGGGTTCAGGTTTGTGCGGGTGACCCGCAGCTTGTGGAAGATAGCTTGCAAGGTGTCAAGAAGTGACTCCTTGTACTTGATCTTGACGACGATGTCATCAACATACACTTCCACTACTTCTCTGATGAGCTCTCCAAAGGTTTTTTACATAGCTCGTACAAATGTTGAGGCTGCATTCTTGAGACCAAATGGCATGGCAGTATAACAATACAATCTATCTACTGTGATAAAGAAGTGTGCTCTTCATCTTCCCTAGACATTCTGATTTGATGGTACCCAGAATATGCGTCTAGGAAACACAGTAATTCATACCCGGAGGTGGAATCCACTATCTGATCTATTCTAGGTAGTGGGAATGGATCTTTTGGACATGCCTTATTCAGTGTTGTGTAGTCGATACACATCCGAGGCTTCTCGCCGGGCTTGGGTACAACGACTGGGTTTGCCAGCCATTTTCGGTGGAAGACTTCTCGGATGAATCCAGCTTCGAGCAACTTCTTCACTTCTTGTCGTATGAAGTTCTGTCACTCTACTAATTGCTTCTGAGGCTTCTGATGTACAGGCCGAGCGTCAGGATGGATCTTTAGATTATGCTCGATCACTTCCCTATGGATCCCAGACATTTGTGATGGTTGCCAGGAAAACACGTCAATGTTAGCCCGGAGGGAAGTGATGAGCGTGAGTTCCTATTTGTCGTTCAAGCCTCCCGATATACGGGTGGTCTGAGCGGCACCAGAACCGATTTGGACGACTTTGACGGGAATGTCGGTGTTGCCGCTTGGTTGCACACAGGGTGCAGAGGTTGAGCCTCGTTGACAAATGCTCGGGGGTTTCGGAGCTTGTTCTTGCCTGGACTCTTCCTCCAGCACTGTAGCAAGCGCATGAAGTTCTTCCAGAGCTGTCACTCCGGCGGTGCGGTCTCCGCGGATCTGGAGAACACCAGCTGGTGTCGGCATCTTCAACACCAGGTAGCCATAATGAGCCGCAACCATGAACTTGTACAAGGCTGGCCTGCCCAGAATGGCGTTGAAGGGTAATTTGATCTGAGCAACGTCAAAGACCAAGTTCTCAGTGCAATACTTCTCCCGAGTCCCGAAGGTCACGGGGAGAGTAATGGAACCAAGTGGGGTTATGGCCCCCAGACCTACTTCGGAGAAAGGTCTGGAGGGGCAAAGGTTCGAAGGTCGGAGATGAAGCTTGACAAAAGCTTCGAAGCTTATGAGGTTCAGCCCCGAACCTCCGTCCACCATTACATGGTGGAGTTGGATGTTGTTGATGGTCGGAGATACCATCAATGGGAGTTGGCCAGCTCCAATCATATTCCGAGGGCAGTCTGATGCATCAAAAGTGATGGTAGTGTCCATCCACTTTCAATGCGGCTCCGCCCTAGCGGTGGGAGCTGCTGAGGCCATGTCCCGCCGCATGGTCTTGAGGACACGGCGGGAGGTGATGTCCCATGAACCACCAAAAATGGTGTTCATGGTTTTCCGACGTTCATTGTCGGAGACGTCGGAGTCATCGTCGACGAAGGTGTATACAGCCTTCAGGACCTTTTTAGGGTCTTGAAAGCCTAACTCCTCTTCAGTCGGAGCTTCATCGACTTTCTGTTTTCCTTCCCTTTGTCGGAAAGGAACTTCTTCTCGGCGCTTGTTATAGCGCTCAACAAGGTTCTGGACCTCTCGGCAGTCTTCCAAGTTGCGGTTGTTCGACTTATGGATAGGACACCACATTTTGGAGTTGTCGCCATCTTCAGATGAAGGTCGAGGTCGTTTCTTGGGGCGTGGCCCCCGACTACCCGGAGCTGCAGCAGCTGCAACAGTAGGTGTGCCAATCGACGACTTTTTCTTGCCGTTGGACATTTTCTTCTTTTTGCCACTCCTGGAGGTAGTGGCTTCGCCCTTGGAGGATTTTGTGTTATACTCTGGAGGTGGTTTGGAGTGCATTTCACGGCCCTCCGCAACTTTAGCACACTTGTCTGCCAAGCTGAAGAGCTCCGTGACACTGATGATCTCCTTGATCGCCAGCTTCTCGAGCATCTTCTTATCTCGTATGCCCTGTCTAAATGCCACAATAATAGAGGCGCTAGAGATAGAAGGAATAGTGTGTCGTACCTGGGAGAACCTCTGGATGAAGGAACGCAGGGATTCTCCCCCCTTCTGCGTGACAGCAAAAAGGTCCAGTTCAGTGCCTCGTCGGGTGTATGAACTCCCAAAATTGGCGGTGAACTGTTGGCACAATTCCGCCCAGCTGTTGATGGAGTTGGGCGGAAGGCTCATGAACTAGGACCTGGCGGTCCCAGTTAAAGCCACTGGGAAGTGGTTGGCCATTACAACCTCGTTACCTCCGGCTGCAAGGATTGCAGTGGAGTAAATCTGGAGAAACTCAGCGGGATTGACAGTCCCATCAAATTTCTCCGGCAGGTGAGGCCAAAACTTTTGTGGCCATCTGACCATGCGTAGGTGCATGGCTAGGGCAGAATAGCCTCCTCCTATTCCCTTAGGAACATGACTATCTCGAGCTTCTCGCCTTTCGCGAGCATGCTCGATATGGACGCAGTCGTCCTGTTGACGGTAACGGTGATCAAGCTCCGCTCGGAGGTCGTGAGTTGAAAGCCTCGTTACTGTATGGGTGCGCCGCGCCCCGGCAGGCAGCAACGTCGCTTGTTGAGATGCAGCACGCCTCCTATTTTGGGAAGCATGCGGACCAAGTCTACCCGACAAAGTCCGATGTTGCGGTGGGGCCCACCCCGAGGGGGGAGGACCTTGGTTGCTGATGCGATCGGCTGCTGCTGCAACCAAGTGTTCTACATCAGCCCTCCACTGCTCCATTGCACCCTGAGATGCACCCGGAGGTGGTGGGCGTTGGAGAAGAGCACGCGCTGCATGGAGCGCGTGTTCGGGGTTGTTGTTATTCGCCGACGCTGTGACCGACGCAGATGCTCCGTCCCGCTGTCCAGCTTGATTTGCTGGTGCAGGCGGTGGCGGCGGAGGCATGAATCCTGCTGGAGCCGTGGCACCTACTGGTTGTTGCATGTTGGAGGGATTGCTTCCAGCAGGTTGAGCAGCGATGTTGCCGTTGGACGATCCAGCAGCAGAGTTCACCATCCTGGAAATCTCGGGCACCCCCTTCCTGGCGCGTCAACTATCGGTGGTTGAATCTGACAGATCTCCCGACACTACTGTTAGTAGTTCGTGGAGTTTATAGTTCAGTAATGGACACGCAGAGATTCAAGAGATGGTGGCAAATTGACACAGAGGTTTACGTGGTTCGGGCCGCCTGAGCGTAATACTCTACTCCACGGGATGTGTTGATGCTGTATTGAGCGAGTGAGTATGTGTGTGAGGGCGTGTGAGAGTCTCTGAGTCCCAGAGGGTTCCCTGTGTATCGTCGACCAGTCCTTTTATAGCACAAGGACTGGTCGTTACACTGTAAGCCTGGCCTGACATGTGGCCCTGGCGGTTACTAATGTTTAATACACAATAAATGGGGTTAATTACCCTTAATAGTGTTGTAATGTGCGCTAACAGTGCCGTTACTGGTATTAAGGGTCTTCCGCTCATGTGTCATTAATATGGTATTAATGACACTTAATCCGGTCTTGAAGTCCTTGATTGCCCCTTGAAGGTCCGAGCCGTTGGGGGTCCACCGGTCTGATTGTTGAGGTTGAAGGTCCGGCGGTTTGGACACGTGGCAGCTCTGGAACTTATCATCTTGGACGCGTAGGTCCGATGCTGTTGGACACGTGTCGGTACTGGAGCTTCCTTCTGTCTGGGGTTAGATCCGGGGGTGCCATACTGGTATCCAGTCCGGAGCTTTCCCATGTGTGGGCGGTAGCTCCGGTCTTATGATACACATGGCGGCCCTGGGACTAACCATGTTGGGGAAGCAGGTCCTGTTACGGCTGACATGTGGGGTCTGCGAAGGTCTTCAAAACTGGTAGATGGAGTTTCCTTGTGATCTTTGCAATCTCAAGGGGTATCCGGTGCGCAGGGTACCGACACCAGTAATTATGAATGTTGTGTTTTTCATGTAGCTAACATGAAAAACAAATATAAGATTTAAGTTTATGCATTCATATTTAAGTACTCTACTCAGATGGTTCCTCCATAATGAATTTAACAGTAAGTTATATCTCGATCATTGATTCTCTCAAAAAAGATAATTTCTACTCATATTGAGATTCTACTAAGTTTTTCCTTCACATCTTTTGTGATGGAGAATAAAAGAAAGCTTTCATTGGAATATGAAAGTATAAGATAAGAATTTTTTTGTGTACGACATTGCTCATACTAAGTAAGTGCATTAAACGAGAAATTATTGATGCAACATTGCTTTTAAGTGCCTCCTTAAGATAGAAAGACAATTTATTGTCTCCTAGAAATATACGCACTCTTTTGAAGAGGCTCACCACTCACGAAAGTTTTGGAGGTGTTGTGCGTGCGCACATACTAAGAATGATGAACATAATCACTAAGCTTATGAAATTGAGACTAAAATATAAGTTCTTTGTGCATTTTATACTTGTCTCACTTCCAAAAGAATTTCAGAAATTCGTCATCAATAAAGATACTAAGTAAGAGAAGTGAGATATTAAGAAATTGATCGCCATGTGTGTTCAAGAAACAAGCATTGTTAAGTCCCTTAGACATTTTGACACTGTCAAAAGCATTAAGTGTTAAGTAATGGGAGGATCCTAAAAGAGGGGTAATGGTCATTGAAGTCGCATATGACCATAAAAGAAAAGTATAAGCCAACTGAGACTCTAAGTAAGTATTAAGAGATGGTTCTGAACTTAAGCTTCATAAAGTTCTTAATGTACCATCTTACAGAGAAATTTGATTTTAGTATCATGCTTGGACTACTGTGTTTTGTTTGTCATTTTGACAAACTATATTATTATGATTTCATAATGAGATTGCGTCTTGCATACCACAAGACATGCTCATTGTCCTTACATGATTAAGTGATAATCAAATTTTCTCTCATAACTAAGTATTTAGTAAGCGCATAAGAATCTATTATGAAACGTCTTCGAAATTATGGCACTATCGTTGAGATCATATTTCAAGGGGGAGGATTGAACACTTCATTTCACAATCAAAGATTATTTCTACTAAGTATTTTTTACTTAGACGAATGCATACACAATATTTAAAATCCGATTGTGAGTGGGATTATCACGATCGAAATACCCCTCTCAAGTTACGGATATAAATCATAATTAAGTTTTATTTACAAGGTTGTCATGGTAAGATTATTTTAATTAACCCAAACAAAAGACAATAAGACTATTTGATAAGATAGCATTGTTTTCAATGTCTTAATCGACACTAAGTCTAAGAGAAAGAATATATGTTATAATTAGGGGGGGTATGGTAAGACGAGAAAAACATTCTAGAGGAGAAGTGGATGTTTATCCATTTTTATTATTCAAGAACTGTTCTTTTTGGTACTTGCTGAAGTTGGGTCACGTTGGTCTTTAATTTTTAATTTTGGCTCAATACCTTTTGTTAGTTCTTCATCGGCGACATTTATGCTATATAAGGCTTCTATTCTACAGAAGCATTCTCAATTTTGTAAGTTCACTAAGCTGTCGCTTCTTATGATGAAGAGCGATAATTGCCTAAATAAGTGATGTGCTGGTAAGAGATCTCATTATGAGATCTACATTCAAATGATGGATTATTCGGTTCATTTGAAGTAAGAGGCAAATAACCCTCATCTATCCAAAT
The DNA here is from genome assembly GCA_036927565.1 of Tuctoria greenei. Classification (NCBI taxonomy): domain Eukaryota; kingdom Viridiplantae; phylum Streptophyta; class Magnoliopsida; order Poales; family Poaceae; genus Tuctoria; species Tuctoria greenei. The sequence goes on from JAYESD010000006.1 coordinate 84,500,832, forward strand.
GCCAACAAGCCATGAAGGATTTAATGAGGATGAAGCGTATCACTAAAGTCTTGAATTAAGTCATATTCCTAATAGAGTCAAAACAGTAGACTATAATGGGTCTACAAAATTAATTGTAACTCTAAAGGGAAATTTTCAGATATTATTAAGATAAACTTATGGTAAAAAGCTTTACTAAGAGATAAGGTATTGATTACGATGAATTGTTCTCACATCTTTAAAACTAATGATTCGTTCAGGATCATTATGTCATCAGTAAGTGTATCACCACTTAGAATTACATCATATGGACATAATAATGGTGTTTCTCAATTGGAATCAATACGAGAAAGTTTACATGACACAACCGAAAGGTTTGTCATGATGAATAAGGAACATTTGAGATACTAGTTAAGAATGTCCATTTATAGACTCAATAAGGCTTTGTGCAATAGTATCTCAAATTCAGTAAGTCCATAAGAAAGTTTGGGTTATGTTAAGAATAAGAAGGACAATTATAAGAGCGAGAAATTAATTTTTCTCGTATTTTGTAGATGACATATTACTTGTGTGTAGTAATGTCAATCTACTATTAGAAATTTATAAGTTCTTGTCCTCTATTTTGGTATTAAGAATCTTAGTGAAATATCCTACGTGTTAGGAATTGAGATTCACTAAGAGAAATATAAGGGGGTATTAAGATAATTCATATGACATACTTGAGAGCGTACTTGGGAAGTATGATATAAATGAAATAAATCTTCGTCTGCTCTAATGAGTCAAGGTTGGTAAGTACGGAACCAATAAGAGGTCGACCTAATAAGAATCGGTTCCAAAGCTTCTCGCTGTCAGAAGTTTTAAGTTTTGCTCAATTCATAAATTACCTTGACAAATTTTAAGTATCGGGTTAATTTTGGCATAAGTAAGTCCAAACCAGATTATTACTTGCAGTATTGCAAGTATCAATGTCTCATGATAAGTTAAGTATAAGACTAAGTCATTGGAATAATGACTTACTGAGACTTAGTATCTGCGAGATGTGTAGTAAATCCACATCAGTAATCAACACTCGCAGATTGGAGTTTTATTGTGGAAAAACTCCTAACTTAAGGTCACTGCGTCATGTGTGATGCATACCAAATATAAGTTATAAATGAGACCATCGAGCATACACAATAAGTCAACCCAAATTATGAGTGGTTGATAACATTAAACCACTTTTGTTTTTTGTACTCCAGAGGCAACAAGCCATATGTGATGCCAAACACATTGACATAGGTTATGTGTTGCAAAGGAGTAAATCCAGAATCATATTATGTAGTGAATATTGAGCAAATAAGTATCAAGCGAATGCTTGCGGATCCGCTTATAAAAGGACTTCCACCCAATGTGTTCCGTGAACATATAGCGCGCTTGGGTTTTAAGGAGGATCCTATGATTACCTGGATACTAAGGGGCCAAAACTGAGTATAAGGTCATTTCTAAGTGTAAGACGTATTGTGGTCTTCGAGTCAAGCAATACGTAAATGGTTGCTTTTATGTGTCGTGCCCTATATGTCGAACATGAGGAAATAGACATTAAGTTTAGTATTAAGTAAGTAAGTTTTAATCCGAGTTCGAAGGGGAGAATGTTAGTTTGTGTGAACATGGATTAAAACACAATTAGCATGTGTCTCAATTGAATAGACACAACCCAACGAATAGTCGTGTCCGTGATCGGGGGACACGACCATTCCCAAAGGTTGGGAGGCCCCCTCTTGCGTCCCATGGGTATGTATAAATATGTGGGAGATACACTCTATTGTGTATGACAATGTATTGTATCCAAAACACCCACGATACTAAGTAACTGATCAAAATGATTGGGAAAGTGAGGGGAAGGTTCCTCTCACGATCTTCATCGTCTACAAGGTTGCAAGTCTTCATGCGCCGTCGTCGCCACATGGCTCGATGGCCGCATAAAGGAATGAGAAGATAAGTTGTGTCTTGATCATGGTTATTTCTTTGTTAATCTGAATTAGATTAAGTGACTAATGAAGATCTTAATATTACAGTATTTCTAACATGGAGCTCCATTTGCTTTGGAAAAACAGCACTGCTCGTCGCCATGGCAAATGAGGTCATCTTTCAACTTGACAAAGCTCAAGAAACTCGCCCTTTGTCGGATGCCGAGCTGCTTCTTCATAAGGATGCAAAGACAAGATTACTGGGACTAGCAGCTGTTGAAAGAAGCAGGAAAAGACAAGCATCACGCACCAACTGGCTAAGGGAGGGGGATGTAAACACAAGATTCTTTCACTTGAAAGCTAACGGCAGAAGGAAAAAACTACACACTGCTCATCTTATAAACAATCAGGGGATCTCAATCCACAGTCATGATGAGATGCAGAAGATTGTGGACCAGCATTTTCAATCGCTGCTTGGTACCAAGGAAGAGAGACACTGCACTCTAAACTAGCAAGATTTGAATTTGCCAATCATGCAGCTGCAGGACCTGGACAGTCCGTTCACCGAGGAGGAGATATGGGCTGGAATTCAACAGATGCCTTGCGAGAAAGCCCTAGGGCCCGACGGATTCACGATGGATTTCTACCAAAAATGCTGGCAGCTGATCAAACATGACTTATGCAGGGTTTTTCAGAGCTTCTTCGACCTCAGAGCGCCCTCATTCGGCAAACTCAACAGGGCCCTGATTACCCTTATTCCCAAGCAAGCCAAAGTCCAATCCCCAGCAGATTTCCGCCCTATCAGCCTTATACATTCGGCCGCCAAGATCTTTTCCAAAGTATTGGCATTACGCCTCTCCAAACACATAGACAGTCTGATCTCCCCCTCGCAGAATGCATTTATCCATACTAGATGCATTCAAGATGGCTACCTCTATGTCAGAAACCTCATTTTGGGCGTACCAACAGAAAAACAAACCTCTCCTGATGCTAAAGTTAGATATTACCAAAGCATTTGACTCTATCTCTTGGGAGTTCCTCATCGAACTTATGCAGCACAGGGGATTCCCAGGGCAAACTATCCATCACATGAGAGGGCCTCGGCAGGGAGATCCACTTCCCCCCTCCTCTTCATCCTTGTTATTGACACAATTCAGAAGATCCTCAGTCTAGCAACTGCAGAAGGGATACTTCCACAGCTAACGGACAGAATTGCCAAGCAGAGAATGTCACTTTATGCCGATGACTCGGTTCTCTTCCTCAACCCAAACCAGCACGAGGTTAACTTTACCGTCACAACGTTACAACATTTTGGCAGTGCCACCGGTTTAAAGGTAAATGTCCACAAGAGCTCCGCTATACCAGTTAACTGCTTGGAGGAGTTATCGCACACAGTGCTGATGTCCTTCTAAGGACCAAAAGTCAATCTGCCAGTGACCTTCTTAGGGCTGCCACTAACAGTGGCAAGGCTGCGGGCGCCCCAACTGCAGTACATGGTAGACAGGACTGCAGCCAGACTCGCCTCCTGGCAAGGGAAGCTGTTCACTACAGGAAAAGCGATCATTTGCGACGGCTACATTTATTTGCGACGGTCAGCCGTCACAAATAGAATAAATTGCGACGGCCCGCCTCTGGCCGTCGCAAATAACATGACCGTCGCAAATAACAGCTTATTTGCGACGGCCAGCCCCAGTGCCGTCGCAAATAATAACTTATTTGCGACGGCCAACCCTAGTACCGTCGCAACTAAAGCAGCCGTCGCAAATAAGTGTTTATTTGCGACGGCTGCAAAATGGGCCATCGCAAGTAACATTAATTGCAACGGCCACATGGTTGGACCGTCGCAATTTAGCTGGCCGTCGCAAATAAGGGCCTTTATCCCGACCCGACCATTCGTTCTCGTCCACTCACAACTCATCACCAACCAGACCCCGCCGCCTGCCTGCCGCGCGCTGTCGCCTGCCCGCCGTCATCGCGCCGCCGCCGGCCCACCGCCTTGCCGTCGCCGCCCCGCCATCGCCGCCCCGCCGTCGCCGCCCCGCCGCCGCCCCCGGTCTGTGGCGCCCCCGGCCTCGGCTCGCCGCGCCCCCGCCCCCGCCGCCCCGGCCCGCCGCGCCCCCGGCTTCGCCGCCGCCGGCCCCGCCGGCCCGAACCGCCGCGCCCCCGCTGCGCCCCCGGCCCCCGACGCCTCCGGCGCCACTGAGGTCCGTGCTATTTCCGTGCTAATCCGTGTTACTCTTCTTTTTTCAGATCTAGCTAGCAATTTTGTTAACAGAGGTAGCAGCAATTAGCTATAGTAGCCTAGAATAGCTGGTATAGCATACGAAGATCACAGCAGCTTATTCAGGAGCTGATAAATGAACATGCACTGGTATTTTACTGTGGATGACTTGGGCGAAGCCTCGGATGCCTATCATCTTTAGCATGCTCTAGGATCAGCACTAAGTGCAATAACCATAGACCATAGTTTATGTTCAAGACCGAGTTAGTTGATCTTTAACCCTGTATATGACGTTTTCAGTTGAAGTTAAACACCAGTTCTCCAGCATTCTGGGACCTCCATATCGGTTCCTGTCTGCCATCTAAATGGACCGCTAACTTAGATTTGTCATCCATGAAATGACACCACAGTTGTGCAGAGTTTGGTTAAACGAGATGTTTCTGGTTGTCGTTTGCATGGTAATGTGCTTTATGTTTTCTGCTCTGGATACAGATCTTTAAAATTTCACAACAAAATCGTTGCCTCATCATAAGAAGCATACACAAATAGATCAACGATGCCAAGCGTGTATGATCAAAACTGTCGGAAGAATGTTCATTGATCCCTGTACATTTATGCTCGCACATAATACTAACTGTGAGTTTGTGAATTTCGGAAGCATCTACAAGCTAAGAATGTTCAGCAGGGAAACCCTGCTTCGAATCAACCTCCTGAAAAGAAACTCAACACCATCTTATAGTTCTCCCATGCTGCGCTCAAGTGATCGCAGCTGCTGCTCCTCGCATACAACGACCTTCCTCGTCTGGAACCTCTTGGAGACAAGAGCCCATTTTCTTGCCCTCCTGCTAGAACAACCGATTTGCTTCGGCAAGACCCGCGAGGTAGTTTCAAGTAGAGAGACAGCCATCTCTCTGGCCTCCGCCATTATCCTGACCACCCTGCAACCTTCACCACCACCACCACCAGCAGCGGCAGCTCTGCCGCAACTCGACTTCTTCACCGGCCTTTGCGCCTTCTTCGCCAGCCGGATGAAGGTGGCGCTAGAATGCCAGTACAGTATATCCCAATGAGTTTGGCGCTAGAATGATTTCATATTACAGGGTTCAATTTGCACATGCATTTGCTGTTACCGAATCTTGGAGAGCTCCAGGTCCCGCAGAAGGCCGCCGACGAGCTCCACGTGCTGCGCCAGCCGCCAACACGCGTCCCAGTGGTGCCGCGCCGCCAGCGCGGCCTGCACGACCATGGACACCAGACCAAGAGCGTCCACGCCCACCAGCTGCGCCACGTTCGACGCCTGACCGAGCGAGCTCCACAGGCCGCTCGGGCTGTCCCCAAGGGTCACCATGGCGCAGCGCCTCTCCACTCCAACTAGGAGGTTGGTCGCCGCCATTGACAGCAGCATTTATCAATTGACGGGGGAGTGAGAACGACGACTTTGATTAAGCGTTGCTTTTGTGTGGACTTCACTTGTTGGCTTCTGTCTGCCAGGTTTCTTCTGTTGGGTGATGCTTAAATGGGCCGGCCTGCTTGGCCCATAAGCTCAGTAAGGGTTGACGCCGTGGGGGCGCAACGGTGACGATCTGGGTTATTGAAAACAGATCGGTTTGGGTTGGGCTCAAAAGTAGGTGTGGGTTGGGTTGTTTAGTTTTGTATGTTAATTTTACAGGCTGGGTTGGGCCGGGTTGATTGACACATAAAAAATGGATTGGGTTTGGGTTTAGTCCAGATCTTGGCCGGGTTGAGTCGGAGAATTAGATCCTAATTTGATACTAATTGTCATGCTTTGGTAAATATGTTTATTATGCAGGTTACTAGAATTAATATTTTTTCTCTTGTTCTTTTGATTGCGTTAGTGTTTAGAATTAATAATTTTTTTCTATTCTGTTTAGTGTATGTTTGGACTTTAGTGCATTCAGATAATGTTTTTGAGTAACTACTTAATATATATAAATAAAGGGGTTTTGGGCCGGCTCGGACCAACCCAGAAGAGCACGACACGAAATAAGTGTGGTCGTGCCGTGTAAACCATAGTAGTCAAGGCGACATGGAAGCGAACGGGTTGGCAAGGACGTCAATGACCCGTGATTGCGTGGACGGTGGAAATGGATATGGAATTGTCATCTAAGACCAACTTTCCTCTCACTCTTTCTCTAGTTCTTTCCTCTCTCGACACGTGGGCCCTGCCTACTGAACTTATTTGCGACAGCCCGACCGTCGCAAATAGAGGCACTTAATTGCGACAGCCTGGCCGTCGCAAATAAGCTTTAATTGCGATGGCCTGGCCGTCGCAAATAATGTTGTGGGGCCCACAGACCCACGGCAATAAATTGCGACGACCTCTCTTAGCCATCGCAATTAAGCTTATTTGCGACGGTGGCCGTCGCAAATAAGCTTCATTGTGACGGCCAAAAACCATCGCAAATAAGGGAAGCCGTCGCAAATAGCTTATTTGCGACGGCATATGGCTTATTTGCGACGGCCAGGGCCGTCGCAAATCGTCGGGATTCCTGTAGTGGTTATCCATAGGTGGTAGAAGACAGTTGACGATGACTGTGCTATCTTCCCTCCCAACCTACACCATGTCAGTGCTGCATGTGCCCAAAGGAATCCTAAAGGAACTCGATAAGCTGCGCAGAAAATTCCTATGGGCAGGCTCCGAACAGATGCACGAGGGAAAGGCCAAGGCAAACTGGGGTCGAGTTTGCCGACCACTAAACAAGAGGGGTTTGGGAATTCTAGATCTGGACAAGTTTAGTAGAGCTCTCAGATTGCGTTGGGCATGGCTCCAGTGGAGAAGACCGGACAGACTGTGGGTCGACTCGAAGTTACCTCTAAAGGAGCCCGATGATCAATTGTTTGTCGCGGCAACACAAGTGAATGTAGGCAATGGTTCCATGGACCAGTTCTGGAAGAACAGTTGGATTGGTGGTAAATCCTTCCTCTTTCTCTTCCCAGAACTCTTTCATCACTCCAAAAGAAAGCACAGAACGGTTGTAGAGGCCCTTCACAATAATAACTGGATTATAGATGTCTCACACGACCTAACCACTGAGCTTAACCATCAGCTAGTTTCCAACATCCCTGACCAGATTACTTGGACTGCATCCTCCTTAGGCGAATTCTCTACTAAATCAGCCTATGAGCTGCAGTTCGCAGGGGCGGTACAGGTGCCTTACAAGAAGCTAATCTGGTTAGTTTGGGCGCCGTACGTCTCGATGTAAGATTTTCGTGTGGCTGCTACTGCAAAACAGGCTTGGACCGCGGATCGTCTTCAACAGAGAAGATGGCCAAATTCTTATTTCTGTCAACTCTGCCAGAGAAATTTGGAGACTGCCCATCATTTGTTTGTAGAGTGTCCGACTGCCAAGCAATTCTGGAACAACCTGGCGAAGTGGTTTACAGTAGGATCTATGGAGCCAACAAGATGGGTTTATCAACATGACCTACTGGACTGGTACATGGGTCTCGCTGCAGCCCAAAGCATACAAAGAAGGCCTTGCGCACGGTTGCTATTCTTGCTTGCTGGTGCTTATGGAAGGAACGCGTAACATCGCAAATTTCGTAGGCCAATAAATCACGCTATTAAATTAATGTATGCAAGTAATAATAATAATAATCAGACTTACAAAAACAATCATCGATATATGTATAAGTCAAAATCAAATCAATAGTAAATAATGACACTAAATAATAAAATAAATAATACTTATAGAATTAGTCAGCAAATATATTTCTGCACACTACTAATATTAAACTAACAAATGAGGAATAATAATAATAAAATAAAAAGAAAAAACTAAAATATCAGAACGCACGTCAATCTCAGTGACGGGTTCTTTCGGGGAAGCACCGGGCAAGTCCCACACTCAGCAGCCACGATCTTTCTACCTGCTCACCCCATTCTTCATCCACCCCCTTCCACTTTCCTGTAACTGCAAAAAAAGACCCTTCTTCCTCCAGCTAAACAAGGGCCCATTCTTCTCTCTGAAGCAAAAATGCAGCAGCGTTGCCAACAGCCTCTTCTCTTCTCGCCTGTCCATGACTCCTCCCGAAGTATCTTGAGCCGTCATTCGACATATTAATCCAGACGACCACCGCACAGTTGAAGAGACCATTACTTAGCAAGCTTCACTCACAAAGCGACGACGCTGGTGCCCGCCCCGACGGTCGTGTGCACGCCACTAGCTGACGACTGGCTGATGGGACGCATCATGCAGCGCCGCGGCCCCGCGCAGACCCAGTTCGGCGTGCTTGTACGGCACAATTATTGCGCCCGATCGACCTCTGACGAGGTCGGCCGGCAACTGCCTTTCTTTCGCCTATAAATTGAACGCACCAGCCTCTCCTTGCTTCAATCTCGCCGGTCGACCACGCACAGGTGAGCAGCTGCCGCCCCTTCCCTTTCCTTTCCTCCTCCGCGAACAACAGCCGCCATGGCCGCTCTCATCGCGAGCAGCTGCCGTTCCCTTCCGCTGATGCCCAAATTGATACCCCAATTGGATTCGCCGGCCTCCAATCCTCCGATTCACACTCCCAGCGGGTCTCTCTCTCTCCATTCCCCTCCCCTATTTGAGCCGGCGAGCAAACATGGCCTCCTGGCGAGAGGTAGACGAAGGAAGGTCTCAGGTGTAACCCGTAAGCTCTCCCAGTCCTCACGTGCTAGTGATTTGGATCATGGCCCTCTAACCTATTAGCCCACACAAGCAAGCCGAGTAGCAACCTGACCAGGCCATGTTCCACCGCCACTAAACCAGGCCCTAGGCAGCATTCAAGTACTTTAATTATTTTTCATAATTAATTCAACATCCACTTTATAAAATCAATATCCCACACATAGAACCTTCGATTAATCCAATCCTTCTTCTAAAACTTATGAAAAATCATAATCTATGTAATACACCTAAAATTATATGATGTACTGATATATGCTTATCTTTCTTGTATGGTTGTTTGTGTGTGCACTTCGGAGTAGATCCAATGCCGGAAGAGAACCTGGAGGAACCAGGTGAACCGGAGAACGACGCCGCAGACGGTAGCGAAGGCAAGTTCCATCTATCCCTTTTTGATCATATCACACCTATGTGAGGTTTATCAATTGTGACCAGTAGATTAGGTATTGCATTTGTTGAGCGTTGAGTGATAGAGTAGAGCCGTGCTAGTTCTATTTGTTGCATATTGTAATGATGAGATTATACATAATGATGTTGCCTCTTGTATGTTGTATCGTTGGTGAGAGCATGCATGAGTTGTGATCGGAGCAGATGGGTTAGTGTTGGTCTATGTGCTGCCGTGGTGGTAGACTTACGGCGAGTTCTATCATGAGGATAGGCTCGTGATGAGTGTATGGAGGCTGCCCTGGTGAGCCTTAAAGACCGAGTTGTTTTGACATCTCACCTAACTTCTTGTCAGTACGACCACATGTCCCAGTATGGACGGGGATTAGCCTAATCCCGGTAGCTAACCCGACAGTCCTCCACGGTGGAAAGAGAGTTATGTTGAGAGATTATTGAGCTCACTGATGATATTGATACTGGGTTGGGGGTGACTGGTCTGGGTGATGTTTCATCTGGGTGTCGGTTATGTTGGGATGTCTTTGATGGTTCGTGCATGTGGGTACAACGTACAACCTCTGCAGAGTGTAAAATCCATTCGGATGTCCATGTCCTCGGTATAGGATGGGTTATGGTGTGGTCCTAACGACTAGAAAGCCAACTATGGTGAGATTGAGATGAGTGATGTGGGATATCTTCACTTCCATTAGTTGCATCGTTATTTATCTTGTGCATTGCATTGATATCTGTTTATTCCCCTCCCGAGGGACAAGGTGGAGCTTACTGAGTACTTTTGTACTCAAACATTGTTGATTGATTGTTTTTCAGAGGATCCTGACTTCGTACCAGAGGACTTTGATTAGGGTCGCGTCCGCACCCATGTTGTGTGTAGTGGAACCATGGGCAACGACGAGCTACTAGTCTATGTGTTGATGTTCAATATATTTGTCTTGTCACTAGTTGTAGTTTTTATCCATAAGGCTATGCTGTCGAAATAAAGCTCTGTACGGTTGTGGTTCAACTTGTGTTGTAATATTATGTACCGAACCTTGTATTTGGTAATAATATTACATGTTTAGTTCCGATCTTATGTGCCGGGACACTTCAAGTGGTATTAGAGCCATACTTGGCTGTAGGATGCGGACCCTAGGGCGTAGGTGACCGTAGGAGACTGTAGAATGGTTTTCCTGTAGGAACCTTTAACGGTAGAGCCTTGGTGATAGGTTTTACCCTCATCTAACCCTTGTGCCTTATTTTAAGCCAGATGTCCGACGATCGTATCACCACTTTCTGCATCAACGAACACGGCTTCCCCAAGGTGCTCTATGCTGCCACGACCCGACTTGGTATTCCAGACCGCCCGGAATATGTGGGTCGTGAGTTATAGAGCACAACACTGAAAGTTGTGAGGTCACGATGCACATCGGTGCCAGTGAGAGATTCCTGGAGATGAAGCCATGGAATGTCACCGCCACTGGATGTCGGATGAAAGACACATACCAACTGGTGGCCCGCAAGGCTCTGAAGTACTTGTGCCACATGTTTGACTGGCACTTGGGTTCCACACCCATGAAGTACTTTCCACCGTTGGATCGTAGTCGTCCCGCCTGAGCGGCAAGGATCCGCAACTTGGAAGTCCTTAGGACTACCGAAGATGACCCCACCGTTGTTGCCATGTCTGTCTATTTATTGAGCCTCGACGACCTATGCGACCAGCTGAACCAACGTGTGAAGACCCTCGTCAAGCGCACTGAGGCATTGGAGACCCGTTGGCGAAAGGCTAAGCTAGCGGTAGCACAAGCTGAGGCCCATGTTGCCAGTGCTGAAAGCCGTGTCGCCTTGGCCGAGGAGAACCTTAAGGAGCAGGCCGACCGCCACAGTCAGTTCCTTAGGGGTGTCTACCTCATAGACCGAGCCAAGCGGAAAGACTGTCACACCCGTGCAACGGCCGAACCGCTCACTCTTGAAGGGACTCTAGTGTACCATCTGTCCAACCCCCGTAGAAGGATTTGTGAGCTTGTACCGCTCGCTCCTCCGACTTCACCCCACGAAGCCTTGCATGAAGACCCTCAAGATCGGGACGTAGGACCCAGTAGTCAGGCAGAGGTCCCGACTGACCCTTAAGGGGACGGACCTAGGGACTACATGCCCAATGTATCTTGTACCTGTTTGCTAGAATGATTGAATGTTTGTTGTATTGCTTGCAATGCTTGATGTTTGTATGCCTTGTGTGATATAAAATAATAATTATATTTATATATATAATTTGTGTATATATATACATACACATAAATAATAATAGTAATAATAATAACGAAATAGTAACAAGCCACATATTAATACACTTTAATAATACATTCTAATAATAAACTCTAAACCGCACTCTTGCATTGTCACAAATGTCTCGCCGCTAGAGTCGAGCCAGAAATGGACAGGAGGTGGAACAAGGACTCTGCGAGATCCCCCTCTACTGAGCGAGCATGACGAGCATGACACGGCGGAGAGTAACCCCGTCCTCCCAGGACCGCCTTCCCAAGCACCTGCCTTTGACTTGACTGCCATCTTGGATCGTCAGACTCGACTCCTTAAGATACTGGCAAACACATTTGCTACTCAGGACAACAATGGACTCAACAACCGTCATCTAGCACCCTAGAACAATCCTCAGATCACAGATTTCAACGGGATAAACCCACCCAAGTTTGCTAGATCTGAGGACCCCATTGAGGCGGATGATTGGTTGATGGAGATTGAGATGAAGCTCGAGGTTGTCCATGCTAACGAGCAAGATAAGGTTCTACTTGCAGTCCAACAGCTGAGAGGACCTGCTTTAGCATGGTGGCAAAGCTACAGGGAAATGCATGCAGATGCCAATACTATATGATATGGGATGAGTTTGTGAAGTTGTTCAGAGAGCACCACATCCCTAGTAGTATTGTGAAGATGAAGAAGGAAGAATTCATGAACCTCAAGCACAAGGGTTTCACTGTGACGGAGTATTTGCAAAAGTTCACGGGATTATCCCGCTATGACCTCACTCTATGGATACTGATGATAAGAAGCAAGAAGCTTTTCTTCATGGTATTAACCGAGGGATGAGGACCTTGATTGGAGCATCGGTCTACCCTAATTTCAGCACTATGGTGAACAAGGCTATTACCACAGAGAAGAACATGGAGGATGAGCAGCAAGAGAAGAAAAGGAAGTTTGAGAGCAAGAAGATGTTCCAGTAGGCAAAGTTTCAAAGGACTAGTTAGCCTGCCTATTCTGGACAGAGGATCCAACAGCCAGCATACTCAGTGCAGAGGATGCAACAACCAGCTTACTTAGGACAGAGGACTCATAGTGGACTATCCTACAGAGCACCAGCCATGACATCAAGCAGCCAGTGCAGTCTGCTAACCCACAGGGCTCCTTCCGTCCTCAGCAGTCTCGAGTGAGTCACACTAGTGACCTGAGGATTTGCTTCATTTGTCATGAGCCTGGTCACATCTTTGTTAACTGTCCTTACAAGAGCAAGCCAACACCTTCTGTCATCTCCAACTCAGTTAATGGACCAAGGCAGCCAGCTGGAGGTAGCCGTGGAGCACCCACAAGGACCCAACAATCCTTTGGAAAGGCTACAGTGAACCACATCTACGCCGAGGAAGCAGATGCAGCACCACGAGTTCTACTCGATGATTTCTTGGTTCAGTCAGTTTTGGCTTCAGTACAGTTTGACTCTGGTGCATCACATTCTTTTATATCATCGCACTTCGTGGAAGCACATGATATAGCCACGATAGCCCTTAAGAAGCGATCAATAACCCGATCATCGGGACGTTATATACCCTGCCGCTTAGGAGTTAACAACATCCCTTTAAACCTAAGTGGGGTAGTATTCTTGGTTAACCTAGTGGTTCTTGACTCCCACGGGATAGATGTAATCCTTGGCATGGATTGGTTAGCCAAGTGCAAAGGGATTATATCATGTGTAGAAAGGATTGTGACTGTGATGAACCAGTAAGGGAAGACTGTCACATGCCATGTTCACTCTAGCCTATCTGAGCTAGTGGTAAACAACTTAAAGGCAGAAACACCCCAAGAAGTGATGGTAACCAAGGAGTATGTTGATGTGTTCCAAGAGGAATTACCCGACATGCCACCAAAAAGAGAAGTAGAGTTCTCCATTGACCTAGTTCAAAGAACTGCTCCCATTGCCAAGAGACCTTATAGGATGGCAGCCCATGAACTGGTATAGTTGAAAAAACAGTTGGATGAGTTATAGCAAAAGGGATACATCAGACCTAGTGCATCCCTATGGGGCACTCCAGTCCTCTTTATGAAGAAGAAGGATGGAAGCATGAGACTATGTGTAGATTATCGAACCCTCAATGATGTGACCATCAAGAACAAATATCCTCTACCATAGATAGACGACCTATTTGATCAATTAAAATGAGCTAAGTTCTTTTCAAAGATCAACTTAAGGTTCGGATATCATCAAGTAAGGATCAAGTCTAAGGACATACCCAAGACATCGTTTGTGACTCGCTATGGCCAGTTCGAGTTCATAGTGATGTCTTTTGGATTAACCAATGCCCCTGCTTACTTCATGAACCTGATGAACTGGGTGTTCATGCAAGACTTGGACAAGTTTGTTGTTGTCTTCATCGACGACATTCTGGTCTATTCGCGAAGTGCAGAAGAGAACGCGCAACACCTGCATGTTGTTTTGGACAGACTTAGAAGCCATCAACTTTATGCTAAGTTCAGAAAGTGTGAGTTTTGGTTGCAGAAAGTTAGCTTCCTTGGGCATGTTCTAACAGCTGAAGGAGTTGCAGTTGATCCGGAGAAGGTTGAGGCAGTATCATCTTGGAAGCAACCAACATCAGTCTCAGAGATTCGTAGTTTCCTAGGTCTGGCTACCTATTATTGGAAGTTCATCAAGGGGTTCTCTAAGCTAGCCCGACCGATGAAGGAGCTACTCAAGAAGGACAAGAAGTTTGTGTGGACTGAAGCTTGTGAGCGGGGTTCTAGTGAGTTGAAGAAGAGACTCACCACCGCACCAGTCTTAGACCTACCGGATATTCACAAGAGCTTTGTCATTTATTGTGACGTATCAAGACATGGCCTAGGATGTGTGCAAATGTAGGAAGGACGAGTGGTGTCCTATGCCTCTCGCCAGTTAAGGCCACAAGAGCAGAACTACCTGACCCATGACTTGGAGTTGGCTACAGCAGTTCATGCTCTTAAGATTTGGAGACACTACTTGATTGGTAACAAGTGTGAGATATATACGAATCACAATAGCCTTAAGTATATCTTTACTCAGCCAGACCTCAACTTAAGGCAACGAAGATGGTTGGAACTAATAAAGGATTATGACTTGGAAATTCACTACCACCCGAGTAAAGCAAATATGGTAGCTGACGCTCTTAGTAGGAAAGCATATTGCCATCACTTGGTGACTCAAGTACCGCAACTATGTGAGAAAATGAGGAAGTTGAACCTAAGTGTTGCATCTCACTCCTACAACTACAACCTTAGTGTTCAGCCTGTTCTAGATGAACAAATCAAGAAGGCTCAGCATGAGGATGAGAAGTTGATGGAGATCAAGGAACAAACCGGTGAAGTCAAGGCCCCAAATTTTAGTGTTCATAGAGATGGAATATTATGGTTCAAGAAACGAATGTGTTTGCCTTCACATGGTCACTATCGGAATACCATCATGGATGAAGCTCATAACTCCGCATACTCTATCCACCCTGGAGCTACCAAGATGTACTTGGATCTTAAGCAGAAATATTGGTGGATTGGTATGAAAGGTGACATAGCTAGATTTGTAGCCTGCTGTGATGTGTGTCAGAGAGTCAAAGCTAAGCATCAGAAGCCAAGTGGCCTACTACAGCCCTTACCGATTCCCGTTTGGAAATGGGATGAAGTAGGGATGGATTTTATCATGGGGTTACCAAGAACCAAGAATGGTAACAACTCTGTATGGGTAGTGGTCGATCGTCTCATGAAGGTTGCACACTTTATTCCTGTACGCACTACCTACAGTGGAGACAAGCTGGCCAAGCTGTATATAGACCATATTGTGAAGCTACACGGTGTACCCTCGATGATAGTCTTAGACAGAGGTACCCAATTCACACTGAGATTTTGGAGAAGTCTACTGTCGGTACCCTACGTACCGGGTACCCTACGATACCGCAACAAGAGTAAGAAAGTTCCACCCGTCAGAGTCGAAGGCCCTTGATGGTCCCACATGTCACGTTGCACCGGACCTGCTCCCCTCATATGACTGGCTCCCAGAGTAACACGTGTAAAATAAGCTCAAAACAGAACTCCCAACCAAGGGAAGCTCCGGCGGCTACACATGTACAACGGCCCCGGACCTAGCCCCCATCAGAGAGGAGCTCCGGTACTGACACCTATACAGCAACCCCGGACCTGCTCTCCCGCAAGGGAAAGCTCTGGATCTGACACGTGTGGAGCCTCCGGACCCTTGTCACCAACGGAAATACAAGCTGGACAAGACCATTACAGACATTCAAGGATGGTTAAAGCGACAGTTACAAGGCTTGAAAATGTGTCATTAATACCATATTAATGACACACGATCAGTATAACATTAATAGCGGTAACACTGCCATGAAGGCACGTTACGACACCATTAATTGTACTTAATACTCTTTAGATAGTGTATTAGGTCATTAAGCACACCAGGGCCACATGTCGGGCCAGGCTAGCTTTGTAACGGTCAGTCCTTAGAACTATAAAAGGGCTGCACCGCACGAACATAAGGACATTCTGATCCAGGCGATCACAACCTGACCTTAGCGAACTAACTCGCTCAATACAATTACACAAACCCCGTGGAGTAGGGTATTACGCTCAGGCGCCCTGAACCACATAAATCTCTGAGGTCACCATCTCGATATTGATCTTGTGCTCCCTAACCACAAAAGAACCTCTACGGGCTGTTTCTCAGTGAGTCCGGGGGAAGTGTCGTATTCCACACTTTGACATTTGGCGCGTCGGGAAGGGGGAGTTTGTTCCAAGATCACGAGATGGTGAATTCAGCTGCTAGATCATCCAACGGCAATCATGCTGAACAACTTGCTAGAGGCAACCCCTCTAATGTTCAGCAACCAACAGGTGCCAATGCTCTGGCAGGCGCTGTAGCACCATCTGTTCCGACAAACAATGCCGGTCAACGAGATGGGGCATCTGCATCAATCACTGCATCGGCAAACAATAACCCCGAGCATGCGCTCATTGCCACGCAAGCTCTTCTGCAACATCCACCACCTCCAGGTGCACCCCAGGGTGCTATGGAGCAGTTGAGGGCTGATGTTGACCATCCGATCGCAGCTGCGGCTGCAGGCATCAGTAACCAAGGTCCTCCTCCTTCTGTAAGGGCACCTTCACAATGATGGACCTTGTCCGATCGGCTTGGTCCACAAGCCTCTCAACAAAGGAGGTGTGCCACTTCCCAACTTAAAGTGCATCTAGGAATCTCTTGTGGGTTTTGGATGATTTATGACAAGCAAATGAGATCCTAACCACTTTGTTGAGATGAGCACAGGTTATAATGAGAAAATGAGCAAAGTGCCAAAAGAAGGGAGAATGAGGAGCAATGTGGATAAGAGCTCAAGGAACAAGTGTAGTAGATCATTGTGTATGGAGTTTGTTAAGGAAACACACCCCAAGAGCTCAAACACAAATAAACACACACATTGCACAAATTTACACAGGACTGGACTAGTCCGACTGACACCAGACTAGTCTGATATCTCTCTGCACAAGATCGAACAAGTCCGATATCAACACGGACTAGTCCGATATCTCTCTGACTAGAATCGGACTAGTCCTCCCCAGTGCGGACTAGTCCTCAAAACACTTCACAAGATGCACAAAATCGGACAAGTCCAGTAACACAACAGACTAGTACGATATCATTCTAATGTAAATCAGACAAGTCCGATATTGGCACGGACTAGTCTGAAAACCCTCTGACATAAATCGGACAAGTCCTCCAAGTGCGTACTTGTCACCCAATTCACTTAGGGTTTCAACCATCCGGACAAATCCGATGATTATCAGACTAGACCGAAGATTTCCAGAAGCAAAATCAGACAAGTCCGCTCCTAGACGGACTAGTCTGATATTTTGGGACACTTAGGGTTTGATACACAGCACATCGGACTAGTCCGGTGTCCACCACGGACTAGTCTGATCTTTCTAAACCCTAACAGTCACTTATAGAAACCCCATATAAATAGATGTGCACGGCCCAACTTTAAACTCTCTCAATCCCCTGCGCTGTCACACCTCCCAAGAGCCTCAAATACACATCTCTCCACGAAATCAAAAGCTACAAAGATCAATCCCTTGAGGATACATTTTGGAACTTTGGAGAGACACGATTCATCACTCATTGAGCTCTTGGTTTGATTCCCTAACACACTCCTGTGATTTTCATTGTAATCTTTCGAGTGTGTTCTTGGTGTAGTTCTTGTTGTAATCTAGGGGAGCCCTCAACGTGTGAGAAGGCCCCTTGAATTTGTTTATTTAACCATTGTGATAAGTGAAGAGGATTGGCCTTCGTGGCGATCCGACGAGGGTAGGGTTGGAGAAGACCCGGTCTTTTTGTGGACTCCTCAACGTGGATAGGTTGCCTCTGTGGGAACTGAACCACGGGATAAATTTCTTGTGTTTCTGCTTTGCGTTCATCGTTCTTATACATCATATCAATCTAGTGTTTCAATCAATCTTGCTTACTTTACGTTGAAACATCAAATATAAGACTGACTTGTGGTATACCCTAGTTCATAATCTTGTAACACTTCAATTACAACTATATTTCTGCTGCATACATCCTAGAATCAAATTAATCAATCAAACTTGATAAACCTAGTCAGTACACACCGGACTAGTCCGCACCTGACCGGACTAGTCTGATATCTCCAGTTTTGATCTGGTTGTTAAGTGTTGCAGGTTCTGACAAAATTCAAAAAGGCCTATTCACCCCCCTCTAGGCCACATTCAATTGGTATCAGAGCAGGTTCTTCAAGAAGGAGACTAACCGCTCGAAGAGAACATGTCGGACATGAAGGAAGTGAGCAAGAACTTCAACCAAGAGAAGGTTGAAGAAGAAAAGAACCAAAAATTGAAGAGACTCCTCGAAGCCATTCAGGACTTTGAGGATGACGATGAGGAGACGCTGGAACTCAAGGCGCTCCTAAGGAAGAAAACCCTCTCCAAAGGGAAGGTGAAGGTCGAAGACGAGAAGAATAAGAAGGAGAGTAGTCACACTGACTACTCCCGATATCCTTTTAACTACGAGCGTCTTAATTCTAGCAATAATCATTATTTGTCTATCCCTCTAGGAAAAGCCCCACACTTCGATGGAAGTGATTACTCAATGTGGAGGCAAAATATGAAAATGCATCTAATCTCTCTCAATCCAAGTTTGTGGCATATTGTGTGCACAAGGATAGATGTCCCGGACGACGACAAAGAGCTCACGCCAAGCCAAGAGCAGGCAATTCATCGAAATGCTCAAGCCACGGCAGTCATTACCTCTTCGCTCAGTCGGGACGAGTTCACCAAGGTGGATGGACCCGAGATTGCAAAGGAGATATGGGACACATTGCAAACTGCACATGAAGGTGATCGTCATGTGCGTGAAGCGAAGATCGAAATGATAGAGTGCGAATTGGGAAGATTTGCAATCGAAGAAGATGAGTCGCCTCAAGATACGTACAACAGACTTAATACGCCCATCAACAAGGTTCGATCGTACGGAAGAAAGAAGTTGAACGACCACGAGGTGGTGAATCTCATCCTTCGAGCTTTCATGCCTTGCAAAGTCACCTTATGCTCAATGATTAGAGAAAGCCCTGGATACAAGAGAATGACTCCGGATGAGCTACTTGGAAAAATCATCAATTTCGAGATGATGGAAAAGCAAGCGAAGCATGTCAAGGAAATTGCCGACCTCACCTCGGCAAAGAAGAAAGGGGTTGCTTTGAAGTCCTCCCTCAAGCCCTTATCTAAAGAAGCGCGAGAAGCACAACTAGAAGAAGACAGTGATGATGAGAGTAGTGAATTGGATGAAGATGACATGATACTATTTATGAAGAAATTCAAGAAGATGATGAAGAAGAGACAAGGCACTGAATCAAGTGAAGGAAAATACAAGGAAAGATCAAAGGCAAAGTTGAGGCGGGCATGCTATAATTGTGGTGAGTATAGCCACTTTATAGTTGATTGGCCATATGAAGAGAACAAGAAGAAGACCAAAGAAGCAAAGCCTCAACCAAAGAAATTGTTCAAGAAGAAGAAACAAGCCGAACAAGCACATATAGGGAAAGAGTGGGACTCAAATGATGAGTCCTCATCCGAAGAAGAAGAAGAGATGGCTAGCATAGCCATCGAGAAGACATACAAGAAGTCTACTCTCTTCCCCACGCTCGACGCATGGAAGGGGAACGACACTTGCCTCATGGAAAAGGATGGTAAACGCAAGGTAACTACCAAACCCTCTTCTGTGCACTCCTATTCTAGTGATAGTGAAGTTAATAGTGATAATGAAGACATGCTCATTGGAATAGAAAAGAAAATAGCCACAAAAATGAAGTTTTTGCTTGATCAACTTGTTGAGAAGGAGAGGTTAATACATTGTCAAGAAGACATGATTATCTCTTAAAAGGAGGAACATGTTGAACTTGAAAAGCTTCTAGAACTTGAAAAGGAGTGAAGCAAGTCACTAGAGCTTGAATTAGCTTCAAGCAAGGAAGCTTGCTTGGAGTTAAGCGACTCAAATGCTACAATCAAGGATGAACTTGATAACCTAATCAAGGTTAACAAGATCCTTGAAGTGCAAGTTGAGTCACTCAAGCAAGGTGACCCTTCATCCTCTTCAAGTTCACCTTCTCAACCCATTAAAACTGAAATTACTTCTACTTGTACATGTGGTAAGGTTGACACCAGTTTGAAAGACAAGTCAACCTCTACCAAGGACAAGCATCCTGAACAAAATGGCATATTTGACAAGGAGAAGATCAAATATGCACGTAGTGCATACTTGGTCACAAGACCTCCAAATGTCAAATATGGCATTGGTTACTCTTATGGTGAAAAGCAACATGCTGGAAGCCATAAGAATAATAAGGAGAGCAATGTCTTTGTAAAGGGAAGACTCTCTCAAACTGGAAAAATCCAAAATTAATGAATCCAACACGCATGATCACCGGACTAGTCCGGTCGGGATTCAGACAAGTCCGGTCCACCGGACAAGTCCGCTCTCCCAGACTAGTCCTTTGTATAAACAACAACAATTGCTATTTAGAACTTTCGATGCATCTTATGTCTTAATGGGAAGTAATTATGGAAAAATTTATGCTCGTTATGTTGGGACACGCCATGGGAACACCAAGCCTCATGTGTGGGTGCCCAAATCCCTTGTGACTAACCTAAAAGGACCCAAGCAAGCTTGGGTACCTAAAACCAAGGCATAATTAGTTTTTGCAGGCCTATTCCTCCGGTGGATCCAAATGGGTGCTAGACAGTGGCTGCACCAACCATATGACCGAAGAAAGAAGGATGTTCGTTGAATATGAAGCAAATGAGGATCCTAGCGAGGGCATCTGTTTTGGAGACAATAGTCAAGGAAAAGTGCTCGGTACCGGTAAAATTGCCATATCACCACAACACACTCTTTCTCATGTATTACATGTTGATTCCTTAGATTATAACCTGCTGTACATATCTCAATTATGTGACAAAGGTTATAATTGTTTGTTCACCAACGAGGGTGTGACCGTCTCTAGGAGGAGTGATGGTTCCATTTCCTTCAAGGGTATGTTAAAGGGAAATCTTTATCTTGTTGACTTCAACTAGGATAAAGCTGAACTTGACACATGCTTGATTGCAAAGACCAACATGGGTTGGCGGTGGCATAGACGGCTAGTGCATGTTGGTATGAGGAATCTTCAAAAACTCCTCAAGGGCGATCACATCCGAGGTTTGAAGGATGTTGTTTTTGAGAAAGACAGGCCTTGTAGCGCGTGCCAAACCGGGAAGCAAGTTGGAGCACCTCATCCCACTAAGAACGTCATGACTACAACAAGACCGCTCGAGCTACTCCATATGGACTTATTTGGTCCAATTTCTTACATAAGCATCAGCGGTAACAAATATGGTTTAGTAGTTGTTGATGATTTTTCTCGCTTCACCTGGGTTTTCTTTTTACATGATAAGTCAAAAACACAAGGAATACTCAAGAAGTTCTTCAAGAGAGCTCAAAATGAATTCTTATTGACAATCAAGAACATTCGAAGAGATAATGGCACGGAGTTCAAGAATACACAAGTGGAGGAGTACCTAGATGAAGAAGGCATAAAGCACGAGTTTTCAGCTCCGTACTCCCCTCAACAAAACGGAGTTGCCGAAAGAAAGAACTGAACCCTCATAGAGATGGCAAGAACAACGCTCGTTGAGTACAAGACCTCAGATCGATTTTGGGCGGAAGCGGTCAACACCGCTTGCCACGCCATAAATCGACTTTATCTTCATCGACTACTCAAGAAGACATCCTATGAGCTACTCACCGGTAACAAGCCTAATATTTCATATTTTCGAGTTTTCGGTTCCAAATCCTATATTTTGAACAAGAAGCCTAGGACTTCAAAGTTCGCTTCAAAGTCCGATGAAGGTTTCTTGCTTGGTTATGATTCGAATACTTACGCTTATCGTGTCTACAACAAGACCTCCGGACTTGTTGAAGTAGCACGCGACGTAGTGTTCGATGAAACTAATGGCTCCCAAAAGGAGCAAGTTGATCCATGTGTGCTAGATAAAGAAGAAGCTCCTTGTCAAGCATCAAGAAGAATGGCGTTAGGCGAAGTACGACCACAAGAGCCACCTCTACATATGCATGAGGAAAACGAACCACATGAGGAGACCAATGATCAAGGGGGAGCTTCCATACAAGATCAACCTCAATAAAGTGAAAATGATCAACAAGTCAATGAGGGCAACCATTTAGAGGGAGAAGAAGATGATCATGAAGATTCAAGACAGCAAGTACCACACCAAAGAGTACACCAATGCGTCCAAAGGGATCACCCAATCGACAACATCATCGGTGACATCCAAAAGGGAGTAACTACTAGATCTTGCATAGCTAATTTTTGTAAGCATTACTCGTTTGTGTTCTTTTTGGAACCATGCAGGGTTGAGGATGCATTGAAGGATCCGGACTGGGTAGAGGCCATGCAAGAACTCAACAATTTCAAAAGGAACGAGGTTCGGGAACTAGTCGAAAGACCCAAATCCAACATCGTCGGCACCAAAGGGGTCTTCCGCAACAATTAAGATGAACACGGGGTGGTGACGAGGAACAAGGCACGACTTGTGGCCAAAGGGTATTCACAAGTCGAAGGTCTGGATTTCAATGAAACCTTTGCTCCTGTAGCTAGACTTGAGTCCATTAGAATATTACTTGCATATGCTACTCACCATGATTTCAAGATCTATAAAATGGATGTGAAAAGCGCCTTCCTCAACGGACCAATCAAGGAGGAGGTGTATGTGGAGCAACCCCCCCCCCCCCCCGGTTTGAAGATGAAGAGTTCCCGACCACGTATTTAAATTGCGTAAGGCTCTCTACGGCCTCAAACAAGCTCCTAGAGCTTGGTATGAGTGTCTTAGAGATTTCTTAATTGATAATGGCTTTAAGATCGGTAAAGTAGATTACACATTGTTTACAAAGAATTTTGACGATGATCTCTTTGTTTGTCAAATTTATGTTGATGATATAATCTTTGGTTCAACTAAAAAATCTTTTCGTGATGAATTTAGTAAAATTATGACAGATAGATTTGAGATGTCTATGATGGGAGAGCTAAAGTACTTCTTGGGATTCCGAGTGAGGCAACAAAAGGAAGGGACGTTCATAAGCCAAACTAAGTACACTCAAGACATACTCAAGAAGTTTGGGATGGACAAGGCAAAGCCCATAAAGACTCCCATGGCAATGAATGGCTACTTGGATCTCAATTGTAACACCCTAAATTTTCGCATCATGCATTGCATACATGGTCATGCATTAAACACTAGTAGAATAAAAGAAAAATAATAAAACATATGCATATACAAATACGTGTGGCAAAAGAAGAAAAGAAAACAATAATTATAGGCTAAAACTTGTAATAGGGAATAAGAACAAAAAAAAAGAATAATATAAATATATATAAATAATATATATATAACAAAATATAAAAAAAAGTATAATAGAAAAAAATATAACATTAATAATATATATTATAAAAATAATAGATAAAAAAATAATAAATAAAATATAAGTAATAAAATATATTATAATATATATATATATAAAAGAATAAAAAAAAGAAAAAAAAAAGCAAGCAGCCGCCGGCCAGCGGCCGAGCCGCAGCCGGCCACGCCCGCACGCGCGTCGCCCGGGCGAGCACGCCCGCCCCGAGGCCCCGCCCCCCAGCCGCCTGCCGCTGCAGCGCAGCGCGTTGCGCTGGGCCCCGCCCCCCGGTCCTCTCTCTCCCCCTGACGTGACCGCGCCCACGCCCGACTCCCCCCGCCTGCTCCCTGACGCGACGCCGCCTGCGCTGCAGCAGCGCGCAGCGCGCTGCGCCGGGCCCCGCCGGCCGAGCCGCATCCGAATTTTTTCCTAACCGCCCGATACTCCCGCTCCCGCTGGACTCCCTCCCGCGTCCGACTCCTCTGCCGCGAATCCTGCCCCGAACAGAGTCGGTACCAAGGCCGTACCCTAGCACCGCCCCTATAAATAGGACCCAGGCCTAGGCTCTTTTTCCCCACGAACCAGCAGCCGCCAAAGCCGCCGGAAGCAGCCGCCGGGAACAGAGAAACAGAGGCGCCCAGGGAAGAAAAAAGGGAGAAAAAAAGAAGGGGAAGAAGAGGGAGAAAAAGAGGAGGACACCGCCGTTCGCCGGAGATCGTCGCCGACATCGCGCCGCCGTCGTCGTGCCGCCGAAGGACTGCTGCACCACCTATTTCGTCTTCGCGTCGCATTTATTCCGCGACCGTCACGCCGTCAGATCTACGGTAGGGTCCGTTCCCGATGCGAATTTTTGCGATCACATTGAATCTAATAGGCGTAAATTAATTTTAGTCGCACCATAAATTTTATTTCAGCAGCATTAATCCGCCCTAAAACCCCCGTAAACCCATATGAACACGTATGAACTAGTCGCATCTAATTAATAAACGACCGTAGTAAATTAATTATTAAACTGTGCATGCATGCATGTCATTGCATGTTGATTATTTTGTGTGTATTATGTTGAATTGTATATGTTTTCTTGTATGTATGATCACGCGTAGAGGAACGTGCTCAAGAGGCCGCATACGAGGATTTCCAAAATCAAGACTTTGAAGCGCTTGAGCAACCCCATCCGCCGGAGCAAGGCAAGTGTCCTTGAAGCATATTGATCCTATTTTAAATTAAATGTTTTGGTTGCAAACTTGCATGCTTGTGTCAATTTGACGGGAATCCTATGGTAGGAAGTTTACTAGTTTTGTTTGACCACCCTTGTCACCTGGAATTATGGTAGAGAGTCGGGAAGGGTTTTTACCTTATTGTTTCGCTTAATTAATTGGGATGGTAAACAACACTACACATTTAATTATGCATCAATGATATTCTGGTTAATGTGAACTGGTCAATACGATGGGTGATCTAAGCAAGCATGGTTATGTGGATGGGTTGGTCGTTATGGTGGTTTGCTTGCCATAGATCTAAGGACCGGTTCATGCGAGAATATGCCAGGTCAACAGTGCCACCACAAGGCCAAGTATGGGTGCGGCGTAGCTGAATAATTAGGAGCGCTGCTAGTATTGTATGGACCATTGGATGGCGCGGGGAATGGGAGTCAAGGAGGACTGCCCTGGGATCCGCATGGCACACGAGGGGACCCGTGGGTGGGAGAATAGAGATTCAAGCCTGCCGGTGAAACCTTAGTGGGGTCGTACATACTAGTAGTCCCTTTTGAAAGGCTATTTTGTGATCTCTTGGCCACACACCTACGGAAGTGTGAGATGGCACAATGGAGGTTTCTTAGTCATCGAAAGGTGATAAAATCACAAACATGTGGGTAAAGTGGTACAACCTCTGCAGAGTGTTTAAAAACTATCATGATAGCCGTGCTCCCGGTTATGAGCGCCTGGATGACCTACATGATTAGAGTTGGAATTGGGATTTGGGATGGTTATGGTTGGTTTATGGTTGTGGTCTGGTAATGGTTATGGTTTATACACTATGGACATGGATAATGGTAATGTTGGCAATAATTGGATATTGTTTATATTCTGTTAAATGACGGTTATGATGGGATTGTTCCACATAGACATAGTATAATGCTTTTCAAATGCTTTACTGTACTTTTCAGCACTTATCCATTATTATTGTCGTCATTTGAATTAGCCACATGTCATACTTTCCACACTTGCTGAGTACGACATGTACTCACTCTTGCAATCCCCCCCAACAGCTACTGGAGACAATTGGGAGTACCCTGAGGATCACGTGGAGTACTAGGTTGCGTACCGCCGTCAATTGCCTGTGGATTGGAGTCGTGCTGTTTAGTTTATTTTCCGCTGCAATTATTTAGAGTTTTACTATTCGTGAACTATTGGATTATTGTAATAAAGTACTTATTTATTAGTTAAGACGTGGTTAAATTCTGTTTATCATTTGTGAATCAATCGTGTATGTGTGTTGAACATCCTGGGCACACATATGCGTTACGCTTGGTTCATATTCGGAACCGGGCATCACAAATTGGTATCAGAGCCGCGTTGACCGTAGGACGCAAGCCTAGGTAGAATGGACACTCTAGAGCACTTAGGAACACTCTTCTAATATGCTATTTTCGAAAATTTTTGCTGCTGTTTTGTTTCCTTTATTTTCGGCCGCAAAAAGTATTGATCGCTGCTGCGTTTTTGATAAAAATTTTCAGAAGTGAGCAATATTAAGTGCTGCTGTTTTGCTGTATAAATTTTCGCGAAAACGGTGTGTTTTGCTGCTATTATGTGTGGGTAAAATTATTGTGTTGGTTTCTGTAATTTTTCTCTTTATTTTTCGTTCTTTTGGAACCGCTGCACCGCTTTTTGTCCGCCGTTTAACTGCTGAAATTTTCAGATTTGTTTTTCATTATTTTTCTAATGTATTCTTGTTTCTTGTAGATGGCCCGCACCAAGACAACCCCCCGTAAGTCGACCGGTGGACTCGTGCCCCCGCGTAGGTTGGCTAGTCGCTCCCCGGCCGTCGACCCCCGTCACCCCGTGGTGATCCGTTCTGACGGCAGAGCCGCAGGACAACTGCGACACCGTCTCCGTGCCCTACTCCGTGAGGCTGGCTACCGCCACCACAGTCTCTCGCTCTCCTACCACACCACTGGAGTGCAGCGCCCCGGCAGGAAGGAGTGGAGCTGCAAAATTTATATCTACTACGGTGACGAGTTGGTGAAGACCCACAGCAGCCCTGCTTGGAGGAGCTCCCGCCGATCTGCAGAGCAGGATGCTAGCTGGGAAGCAGCCACTTTCTGGAGCCACGCTCGCCGTTTCCGTCTGGAGGACACGGTTCACGCCTTCGTCCCGCAGCGTCCTAGTGGCACTGCGCGCTTCGTCTCCAGACACGTGGAGGGACCCTGGACCTCCCGCAGTCTCGTCAGACTGTTGACGACGTGACCCAGCTGAGTGCCCGACTTCAGAGGGCGCAGCAGGAGATCCAGGATGGACGTGACCTCGCCCAGCGTCACGAGGCGATAATCAGGAGGTATCGTCGGATCACCGACGAGGACCCGGACGACTACGCGTCCGACACCCCGATGTGGACCCCAGACTCTCCAGACCGTCGCAACGGTCAGCGTGAGTCATCTTCTGAGGAGTCCTCTGACGAGGAGCCTTCCAGTGTGGCGTCTACCGCACCACCGCCGCCTGCTGCCTCACCACCCCAGGACCCACAGGACCCCGAGGACCCCGACGACGACGACGAGGACCCGAATGAGTTCCCGCTCGACGACGAGTAGTCCTCGACCTATGCCACGACTCAAGGATAGGCACACCCCCATTAGTAAATAAGAGCGATGTAGATATACTTGTGTGGCCTTGAGTTGTATTACTTCTTTTAGGATCTTTGTAAATTCTGTTTGGTGCTTGTTTGAGTGCTTGTGTGCTTAGTAGAGAGTTGTGGGATGCTTCGGCAATTGTCCACATCCTCATAATATAGGTCTATATTAATAAAGGATTATTTAGTGTCACATACCTTGATGCATATAGTTGGGACGTTCCCTTCCAAATTCTAAATCCTTCTATCCCCACCTTTCTTTCGCCAACAGATGGTGAGAACTCGTAACCAGAGGGATGCCAACGATGAGGAGGAGCGCAATGAAGTACCTCAGAACAACCAGGGACATGCTCATGGAGCCATCAATATTGAACAACTGTTAGCTATGCAGAACCAGCTCATGCAGACCATGATACAGACCATGGGACAGCTGCAAGCTGGCAACAACAATCAGCCCCACCTGCCTCCACCGCCACCCCCGCCACATCACAACCGTTTGGGAGAGTTCATGAGGACCAGACCGCCTACCTTTGCACAAGCCACAGACCCAATGGAAGCTGATGATTGGCTGAAGTCGGTTGAGAAGAAACTTGCTATTGTCCAGTGCACTGATAGGGAGAGGGTTCTCTTTGCATCACATCAACTAGTTGGAGCAGCCGCTGACTGGTGGGAAGCTCTTTGCAACGCTCATGATAACCAGGAAACAATCACTTGGGCTGAGTTTAAACAGAGTTTCCGTTCCCACTATGTACCTGAAGGAGTTATGATACTGAGGAGACAAGACTTTGAAAATCTCAGGCAAGGAAGGATGAGTGTGAGTGAGTATCTCAACAAATTCACTCAATTATCAAGATATGCTCCAGAAGACATCAAAACTGATAGTAGGAAGCAGTATCTATTTATGAGGGGTCTCAACAATGAAATTCAAGTCCAGTTGCTCAATACTGATTATCCAAACTTCCAAAAGCTGGTTGACAAGGCTATTGTGGTTGAGAACAAGATTCGTGAGATGGAGCAGGACAACAAGAGGAAGATGTCACATCATGGACCGCAGCAAGGAAGCAATGTTCGCCCCCGCTATGCACCACCTACTGCACCACAATACAACCCCTCTGCTCCTGCATACCGCACTGCTTATCCGCCCCGCCCAAATCAGCCACCGCAGCAACGCCCTGCCATGCAAGCGCCTCGCAATCCTGTGCCACCTGCGCCGCGTCCTAATATGGCGGCAAATGGTCAAAACCAGATGCGCCCAAACTTCCCCAATGCTATGGGTGGTAAGACATGCTATGCGTGTGGAGAACCCGGACACTTTGCAAGTCAATGCCCAAGGAGAAACAATGGACCTATGAACAATGCACCAAGGCCAAATCACCCGCGACCAAATGGAGGAGCACCACAAGGCAACCGTGGACAGCAGAATTTTGCTCGTGGTAATGTCAATCATATCTCTACTGAGGAAGCCCAACAAGCTGATGACGTCGTGATTGGTATGTTTCTCGCCAACTCCAACCCCGCGACTGTTTTATTTGATTCAGGAGCATCTCATTCATTCATCTCGTCAAAGTATGTTGCCAAGTACAATTTGCCTATATCTCATATGAAGCAAACTATGCTAGTAAGTTCTCCTGGCGGAGAGATGAGGACAAATATAGTATGTCCGAAAGTAAGCATTAAAATAAGGGGGGTAGACTTTCTCGCAAACCTCATAGTATTGGACTCCCAAGGAATAGACATAATACTTGGAATGGACTGGCTGAGCAAGAATAATGGAGTCATTCAATGCGCCGAGAGGATTGTGCAGTTGACAAGTAAACATGGTACACGCATTGAAGTTGAAGCAGCCCAACCTGCAAGAGGAAAAGTGATGCTGGATCACGTGGAAGAAGTGACATTGGAAAGCATTCCGATCGTTCGCGAGTACCCGGACGTGTTCCCAGATGAGTTGCCAGGTATGCCACCTGATCGTGACATAGAATTCGCCATTGAGTTGATACCCGGAACTGCACCTATAGCTAAGAGGCCGTATAGGATGCCTCCTAAGGAATTAGCAGAGCTCAAGAAGCAAATTCAAGAGCAGCTAGAGAAGGGTTTTATACGCCCAAGTTCATCCCCGTGGGGAGCCCCAGTGCTCTTCGTAGATAAGAAGGATGGAACCCAGAGGATGTGTGTGGACTATAGGTCTCTCAATGAAGTGACAATTAAGAACAAGTACTCACTGCCCCGTATTGAGGATTTGTTCGACCAAATGAAGGGTGCATGTATCTTCTCCAAGATCGACTTGCGGTCAGGATACTTCCAAATGAAGATTAGACCATCGGATATACCCAAGACAGCATTTCGGACACGATATGGATCTTATGAGTACACCGTCATGTCATTTGGATTGACGAATGCGCCTGCGTACTTTATGTATCTCATGAATAAGGTCTTCATGGAATATCTGGATAAGTTCGTTGTAGTGTTCATCGATGATATTATGATCTACTCGAAGGACGAGAAGGAACATGAGGAACACTTGAGGCTTACGCTGCAAAAATTGAGGGAGCATCAATTGTATGCCAAGTTCAGTAAATGTCAATTTTGGTTACGAGAAGTTTCTTTCTTAGGCCATATTATCTCTGGAGGAGGAGTATCAGTTGACCCAGGGAAGGTGAGACATGTGCTTAAGTGGGAACCGCCACAGAACGTCAAGGAAATTCGGAGTTTCCTTGGAATGGCTTGATATTACCGCCGATTCATTAAGGATTTCTCCAAAATAGCCAATCCTATGACCGAATTACTCATGAAAGGGAAGGCATTCCGATGGACTCAAGCTTGTCAGGATAGCTTTGAAGAGTTAAAGAAAAGATTGACAACCGCGCCAGTGTTAGTATTACCGGACGTGAGCAAGAGTTTTGATATATACTGTGATGCATCAAGACAAGGATTAGGATGTGTGCTCATGCAAGAAGGCCAAGTGGTAGCTTATGCATCGAGGCAACTAAAGAAACATGAGTTGAATTATCCTACACACGACCTTGAACTCGCAGCCGTGGTGCACGCCTTGAAGATATGGAGACACTATGTTTTTGGTCACCGATGTGAGATTTATACGGACCACAAGAGTCTCAAGTACATATTTACGCAAACGGATCTGAACCTGAGGCAACGCCGATGGTTGGAGCTCATCAAGGATTATGACGTGGGAATCAACTATCACCCAGGGAAGGCCAACGTAGTGGCTGATGCCTTGAGCCGTAAAGGAGTAAGTCATCAACTCACAGTTCGAGAGCTGCCATCCGAGTTATGCAAGGAGTTTGAACGGTTGAACCTTGGATTCATAAATGAGATGGGAACGATGGAAGTCAACCCAACATTAGAGCAGGAAATACGGGAAGGACAGACGAAGGACAAGGAAATACAAGAAATCAAAGAAAGGACCCAAGAAGGAAAGGAATTCAGATTTGATGAGGACGAACAGGGTACCTTATGGCTTGGAAAGAGGATTGTGGTACCTAATGTTAGGCATATCCGAGAAGCAATATTGAAGGAGGCACATGACACGCCTTACTCAATTCATCCCGGCTGTACAAAGATGTACAAGGACTTAAAGACATGTTATTGGTGGGCCAGCATGAAAAAGGACATAGCCGAATATGTTGCACTTTGTGATGTGTGCCGACGAGTTAAGGCTGAACATCAAAGGCCAGCCGGATTGTTACAGCCATTGAAGATCCCGGAGTGGAAGTGGGAAGAGATTGGTATGGACTTTATAGTTGGGTTACCGCGAACTCAGTCTGGCTATGATTCAATATGGGTTATTGTGGATCGATTGACAAAGTCAGCTCATTTCATCCCTGTCAAGACCACATATACCACCGCGAAGCTAGCAGAATTGTATATGGAACATATTGTGTGCCGACATGGAGTTCCAAAGAAGATAGTCTCGGATAGAGGTTCTCAATTCACCTCTAGATTTTGGCAGAAATTGCATGAAGCAATGGGAACAAGGCTGAACTTTAGTTCGGCGTATCACCCTCAAACAGATGGACAAACCGAGAGGACCAACCAAATTTTGGAAGACATGTTGAGAGCATGTGCTTTAAAGCATAGGAAAAGTTGGGATAAAAGTTTGCCGTATGCTGAATTCTCGTACAACAATAGTTACCAAGAAAGTTTGAAAATGTCGCCCTATGAAGCATTATACGGAAGGAAATGTAGGACTCCCTTGTTTTGGAATGAAACCGGAGAGAATCAGGTGTTTGGTCCAGACGTGTTACAAGAAGCTGAAAGGCAAGTCCAAATAATACGGGAAAACTTAAAGGCTGCCCAGTCTCGACAGAAAGGTTATGCTGATAATAGGCGAAGGAGTTTGACTTTTGAAGTTGGAGATTTTGTATACCTCAAAGTGTCACCTATCAGAGGTCAGCGACGGTTTAACGTCAAGGGAAAACTCGCACCACGTTACATCGGACCATTTAAGATTCTGGACAAGCGAGGAGAGGTAGCTTATCGACTTGAGCTGCCAACGTATCTCTCCGATGTATACGACGTGTTTCACGTCTCTCAACTCAAGAAGTGTCTCAGGGTACCGGAAGAACAAGTGCTGATGGACGAGTTAGAACTTCAGGAGGATTTGTCCTATGTCGAGCAACCTATCAAAATTTTGGATATGAAGGAAAGGGTCACGAGAAATAAGAGGATCCGTTGGTGCAAAGTGCAATGGAAACACCATACAGAAGCCGAAGCTACATGGGAACGTGAAGAAGACCTGAAGGCAGAATTCCCTCATCTTTTCTCCACGCTATCGAATCTCGAGGGCGAGATTCACTTTAAGGGGGGTAGGTTTGTAACACCCTAAATTTTCGCATCATGCATTGCATACATGGTCATGCATTAAACACTAGTAGAATAAAAGAAAAATAATAAAACATATGCATATACAAATACGTGTGGCAAAAGAAGAAAAGAAAACAATAATTATAGGCTAAAACTTGTAATAGGGAATAAGAACAAAAAAAAAGAATAATATAAATATATATAAATAATATATATATAACAAAATATAAAAAAAAGTATAATAGAAAAAAATATAACATTAATAATATATATTATAAAAATAATAGATAAAAAAAATAATAAATAAAATATAAGTAATAAAATATATTATAATATATATATATAAAAGAATAAAAAAAAAGAAAAAAAAAGCAAGCAGCCGCCGGCC
The DNA here is from genome assembly GCA_036927565.1 of Tuctoria greenei. Taxonomy (NCBI): domain Eukaryota; kingdom Viridiplantae; phylum Streptophyta; class Magnoliopsida; order Poales; family Poaceae; genus Tuctoria; species Tuctoria greenei. The sequence continues at coordinate 84,533,356 of JAYESD010000006.1, forward strand.
AGCGGCCGAGCCGCAGCCGGCCACGCCCGCACGCGCGTCGCCCGGGCGAGCACGCCCGCCCCGAGGCCCCGCCCCCCGGCCGCCTGCCGCTGCAGCGCAGCGCGCTGCGCTGGGCCCCGCCCCCCGGTCCTCTCTCTCCCCCTGACGTGACCGCGCCCACGCCCGACTCCCCCCGCCTGCTCCCTGACGCGACGCCGCCTGCGCTGCAGCAGCGCGCAGCGCGCTGCGCCGGGCCCCGCCGGCCGAGCCGCATCCGAATTTTTTCCTAACCGCCCGATACTCCCGCTCCCGCTGGACTCCCTCCCGCGTCCGACTCCTCTGCCGCGAATCCCGCCCCGAACAGAGTCGGTACCAAGGCCGTACCCTAGCACCGCCCCTATAAATAGGACCCAGGCCTAGGCTCTTTTTCCCCACGAACCAGCAGCCGCCAAAGCCGCCGGAAGCAGCCGCCGGGAACAGAGAAACAGAGGCGCCCAGGGAAGAAAAAAGGGAGAAAAAAAGAAGGGGAAGAAGAGGGAGAAAAAGAGGAGGACACCGCCGTTCGCCGGAGATCGTCGCCGACATCGCGCCGCCGTCGTCGTGCCGCCGAAGGACTGCTGCACCACCTATTTCGTCTTCGCGTCGCATTTATTCCGCGACCGTCACGCCGTCAGATCTACGGTAGGGTCCGTTCCCGATGCGAATTTTTGCGATCACATTGAATCTAATAGGCGTAAATTAATTTTAGTCGCACCATAAATTTTATTTCAGCAGCATTAATCCGCCCTAAAACCCCCGTAAACCCATATGAACACGTATGAACTAGTCGCATCTAATTAATAAACGACCGTAGTAAATTAATTATTAAACTGTGCATGCATGCATGTCATTGCATGTTGATTATTTTGTGTGTATTATGTTGAATTGTATATGTTTTCTTGTATGTATGATCACGCGTAGAGGAACGTGCTCAAGAGGCCGCATATGAGGATTTCCAAAATCAAGACTTTGAAGCGCTTGAGCAACCCCATCCGCCGGAGCAAGGCAAGTGTCCTTGAAGCATATTGATCCTATTTTAAATTAAATGTTTTGGTTGCAAACTTGCATGCTTGTGTCAATTTGACGGGAATCCTATGGTAGGAAGTTTACTAGTTTTGTTTGACCACCCTTGTCACCTGGAATTATGGTAGAGAGTCGGGAAGGGTTTTTACCTTATTGCTTCGCTTAATTAATTGGGATGGTAAACAACACTACACATTTAATTATGCATCAATGATATTCTGGTTAATGTGAACTGGTCAATACGATGGGTGATCTAAGCAAGCATGGTTATGTGGATGGGTTGGTCGTTATGGTGGTTTGCTTGCCTTAGATCTAAGGACCGGTTCATGCGAGAATATGCCAGGTCAACAGTGCCACCACAAGGCCAAGTATGGGTGCGGCGTAGCTGAATAATTAGGAGCGCTGCTAGTATTGTATGGACCATTGGATGGCGCGGGGAATGGGAGTCGAGGAGGACTGCCCTGGGATCCGCATGGCACACGAGGGGACCCGTGGGTGGGAGAATAGAGATTCAAGCCTGCCGGTGAAACCTTAGTGGGGCCGTACATACTAGTAGTCCCTTTTGAAAGGCTATTTTGTGATCTCTTGGCCACACACCTACGGAAGTGTGAGATGGCACAATGGAGGTTTCTTAGTCATCGAAAGGTGATAAAATCACAAACATGTGGGTAAAGTGGTACAACCTCTGCAGAGTGTTTAAAAACTATCATGATAGCCATGCTCCCGGTTATGAGCGCCTGGATGACCTACATGATTAGATTTGGAATTGGGATTTGGGATGGTTATGGTTGGTTTATGGTTGTGGTCTGGTAATGGTTATGGTTTATACACTATGGACATGGATAATGGTAATGTTGGCAATAATTGGATATTGTTTATATTCTGTTAAATGACGGTTATGATGGGATTGTTCCACATAGACATAGTATAATGCTTTTCAAATGCTTTACTGTACTTTTCAGCACTTAGCCATTATTATTGTCGTCATTTGAATTAGCCACATGTCATACTTTCCACACTTGCTGAGTACGACATGTACTCACTCTTGCAATCCCCCCCAACAGCTACTGGAGACAATTGGGAGTACCCTGAGGATCACGTGGAGTACTAGGTTGCGTACCGCCGTCAATTGCCTGTGGATTGGAGTCGTGTTGTTTAGTTTATTTTCCGCTGCAATTATTTAGAGTTTTACTATTCGTGAACTATTGGATTATTGTAATAAAGTACTTATTTATTAGTTAAGACGTGGTTAAATTCTGTTTATCATTTGTGAATCAATCGTGTATGTGTGTTGAACATCCTGGGCACACATATGCGTTACGCTTGGTTCATATTCGGAACCGGGCATCACATCAATGAAGATGGACCTAGCGTCGATCAAAAGGTATACCGCTCCATGATTGGATCTCTACTCTATTTATGTGCATCTAGGCCAGATATTATGTTGAGTGTATGTTTGTGTGCAAGATTTCAAGCCAATCCTAAAGAGTGTCACTTGACAGCCGTAAAAAGGATCTTGAGATATTTAGTTCATACACCCAACCTTGGTGTTTGGTATCCAAAAGGCTCCAAATTAAATATCATTGGTTACTTCAATGCAGATTATGCCAGATGCAATGTAGATAGAAAAAGTACCTCTGGTACATGCCAATTCCCAGGTAGATCCCTAGTTTCTTGGTCCTCCAGGAAACAAAACTCCATTGCCCTATCCACAGCCGAAGCGGAGTATGTTGCCGCCGAGAGTTGTTGTGCACAACTCCTTTGGACGCGACAAACTCTAAGAGATTACGACTATAATATGAAGCGTATTCCACTCCTTTGTGATAATGAGAGTGTCATTAAAATTGCCCATAATCCAGTTGAGCACTCTAGAACCCAACACATAGACATCCAGCATCACTTCTTGAGAGACCACTCAATGAAAGGAGATATAGCCATTTCCCATGTCAACACTGAAAAGCAATTAGCCGACATATTCACCAAGCCACTTGATGAAAAATGCTTTTGCGAGCTTCGAAATGAACAAACTATCCTTGATGCTCGGAATGTGGCTTGAAAATTTTCATACCTGTATGAATTCTTCAAAATATGTTGATTGGATTGTTAAATCATCTCTCTCAATTTTCTCCGAAAAACTATGTCAATTACTAGATCTTGGTGAATTATGGTCATTGCTTGATTGTTGTATGCTTACTGATCATATTCATCAAGATTATTTGATTTGATTTGCCTCCCTATTTTCTAAATATGTACCTTCGAATATTACGAATGGGCTAAGAAGTTCTTCCCTGGTGACCACGGACTAGTCTGTGGTTACCCGGACTAGTCCGCCCAAGCAGACTAGTCCACAGAGCGCCGGTTAGGCCGGACTAGTCCGGTAGACCACGGACTACTCCGATATAGCCTCTGGAAAAGTTCAGACTAGTCCGATCATTTTCGGACTTGTACGATTTTTCGTGTCCATTACCCTAGCTGCCGCCAAACCCTAATTTCTCACCCCCACACTTGCCTCAAGCTTCCTCTCTCCGCGCTCGAGCTCCCCAAGGCGATTTTGCATCTCCTCCATCAAAAAGCTCCACATTTGGGTGGAAATCAAGCTTCCTCGCTCAAGGATTGAAGTTCGCAGACTTGTCCGTCTTCAACTCCCTCCTCTCCGAGATTCAAGTAATTTTTCGGTAAATTTTTCCCCAAACCCTAGAAATATCCATTTTCTTCATTGTTGATCGAATAGCCTAGCTTCTTTCACCTAATACTAGTGTCCTTGATGTATTACATTTCTGTTAGGCTATTTTTGTATTGAGCAACTCTAATTGTCTCATAGTTAGGGTTCTTGAGGATGAATACCGGACTAGTCCGGTCCATACACGGACAAGTCAAGTCACCCAGACTAGTCCATGTCTGTACACCAGACTTGTCCGGTTTTTCTGAACTCAAACTTAACCTTTTACTTCCTCAATGCAATTCCTTGTTATCCATTCTCATCCATACCTTGTACAATCCATTCTCAGGGCATGTTGAACTCTCATGACGAAGTTTCCGACTTCGAAGCCGAGATGGAACAAGAAGCCCCGCTTCGGTCCCCGATGGACCAAAGCAAGAAGCGCCCTTCCAAGCCAGCCCCCTCTCCTCCTCAGTCTCAAAAGAGGGTGGCTCGACAAAAGGTGCCCGCTTCCAGGTCCTGCGCTGGTGGTGGCCCTAGCTTGGTGAGTGCCTGCCTAGCAAAATGGAAAGGGAAAGGGATCGCGACGTGCCCGATTGGCCCGCTAAAGATGTCAGCTCCAAAGAAAGGGGCTCGGGATCCCGCAGAGGAAAATTTCATTGGGAAGGGCAGTGACTCAGCGGCTAAATTCTGAAATGTTGATTGCTACATTCGTCCGAAGCAAGCTGTCAACGGCAGATTTTGGAGCAATTTTCATGCAGATTTCTACAAGTCTGTATACCTCCAGATGGAGACTCCTGTAGTGCGCAGCCAATGGATTGATTGGGCACATTTTGAGAAGAAGGGCTGCTTACCGTTTGTTGAAGTTGTGGAGGCAGTTGAGAGGCATGGCCTGAAGGATCTCTTTGCCTTCAGGAACACATGGAATGACGAGGTCATCGCGCAATTCTTTGTGACTTGCCATTTCTCAAGTGATGATGAAGAGAGTGTTACTTGGATGACTCACGGATCCAAGTACAGTATAACTTATGAAGACTTTGCAAGCCTGCTACACCTTGACACCTCAATCCTTGGCAATTTGATCATCCACAACATAGGTATCATTGAGAAGGACAAGATGAAATTCCTCTACGAGCCCAACTCCAAGTTCAACCCTCCCTCCACAAAGAACATGAAGCCTTTCTTTGTGGTCTTGAACAGAGTCTTGAGGAAGACAATTGCCCCAAGGATGGGGATGCTGGGAGTGTGCAGGGCTATCTCCGGACCTTGATGAGGGTCATAAGCAAGGATTGCAAGTTTGATGTGCCTGACTATATCTGGAACGATATGGTCAACATCTCTTGCACACCCAACAAGTCATGTGGCTATGCTCCTTATCTAATGTTCATGATTGAGAAGGTCACTGGCATAGAATTCGTCAAAGATGTGGAGCACCTTCCTTTAAGGCTGCAAATGCCTCAAAAGCCAAGCATACAGGCTGCTTCATCTCCGACCTCCAGTCTTGAGGCTCCAGCGAGAGCCGATGCCGGTGCTAGGGCTGCCCCTGCCACTAGGGCAGCTCCTCAAAAGGGATCTGCGAGTGGCATCTTCAAGTACCTGGCTGCCATCTTTGCCTCCTACAGAAAGGCCGAGGTGAAGGCCCACAAGTTTAACAAGAGAAAAAAGGAAGACATGAAGTATGTCAAGGCAAATGTGAAGAAAATTTGTCAAAATCTGGAGATCAAGACCATTGGATCTCCAGTCATCTCTGAAGATTCTGATTCTGACTACACTGAGCTCGGGCCCTTGACTCCCTCCGAGCTTGCCTGTTTTGGCATTGGGGGCTCGAGTGGCTCCATTCCTCCTCCTCCTCCTCATCAGCCCGAAGATGAAGATAAAGACAATGAGAGGACCGACAGCGAGGCTTGAAGACTTTAGGTCCCTCCTCTCCTTCTTTTTGGTGTCTTGATGCCAAAGGGGGAGAGATTGAGGGGGAGTCTTAGGTGTTAGGTTTTAGCTGTAGGATGCGAGGAGAGAGCTTCCTTTATGCTTGTTGTCTATTTTTTGGGTTGTAAAACTTTTAATATGCTCTTATGATTCTTATGGTCCTGTGATGCAATGTTTTGAACTACTCATGAAGTAATTGATGAAATCTGTGATTTTGCTCCTAGAATGACATATATGCTTGTTGTTGGTACATTAATGTCAATTATGTCATTATCATCATGATTATTGTTTCTATACACTTAGTTCTACATCCCACCATAAAGAATGCACATATGAATCATGTTTTCATTGCTTAATGTATATTAAACTCATATGTGCATACTTTATGAAAATCTCAACTTTTTATCATATTTTGTGAAATCTCAATTGGTTGTCATCAATCACCAAAAAGGGGGAGATTGAAAGTGCATCTACGAATACCTTGTGGGTTTTGGATGATTTATGACAAGCAAATGAGATCCTAACCACTTTGTTGAGATAAGCATAGGTTATAATGAGAAAATGAGCAAAGTGTCAAAAAGAAGGGAGAATGAGGAGCAATGTGGATAAGAGCTCAAGGAACAAGTCTAGTAGATCATCGTGTATGGAGTGTGTTAAGGAAACACACCCCAAGAGCTCAAACACAAATAAACACACACATTGCACAAATTTACACAGGACCGGACTAGTCCGACTGACACCGGACTAGTACGATATCTCTCTGCACAAGATCGGACAAGTCCGATATCACCACGGACTAGTCCGATATCTCTCTGACTAGAATCGGACCAGTCCTCTCTAGTGCGGACTAGTCCTCAAAACACTTCACAAGCTGCACAAAATCGGACAAGTCCGGTCACACAACGGACTAGTACGATATTATTCTGATGTTAATCGGACAAGTCCGATATTGGCACAGACTAGTCCGAAAAACCTCTGACCTAAATCGGAAAAGTCCTCCAAGTGCAGACTTGTCACCCAATTCACTTAGGGTTTCAACCATCCGGACAAGTCCGATGATTATCGGACTAGTCCAAAGATTTCCAGAAGCAAAATTGGACAAGGCCGCTCCTAGACGGACTAGTCCGATATTTCTGGACACTTGGGGTTTGATACACAGCACACCAGACTAGTCCGGTGTCCACCACGGACTAGTCCGATCTTTCTAAACCCTAACGGTCACTTTTAGAAACCCCATATAAATAGATATGCATGGCCCAACTTTAAACTCTCTCGACCCGCTGCGCCAGCACACCTCCCAAGAGCCTCAAAAACACATCTCTCCACGAAATCAAAAGGCACAAAGATCAATCCCTTGAGGATACACTTTGGAACTGTGGAGAGACACGATTCATCACTCATTGAGCTCTTGGTTTGATTCCCTAACACACTCCTGTTATTTTCATTGTAATCTTTCTAGTGTGTTCTTGGTCGAGTTCTTGGTGTAATCTAGGGGAGCCCTCAACGTGTGAGAAGGCCCCTTGAATTTGGTTATTTACCCTTTGTGATAAGTGAAGAGGATTGGCCTTCGTGGCGATCTGACGAGGTTAGGGTTGGAGAAGACCCGATCCTTTTGTGGACTCCTCAATGTGGATGTAGGTTGCCTCTGTGGGAACCGATCCATAGGATAAATTGCTTTTGTTCTTGCTTTGCGTTCATCGTTCTTATACATCATATCAATCTAGGGTTTCAATCACTCTTGCTTACTTTACGTTGAAACATCAAATATAAGACTGACTTGTGGTATACCCTAGTTCATAATCTTGTAACATTTCAATTACAATTATATTTCCGCTGCATACATCCTGGAATCAAATTAATTGATCAAACATGATAAATCTAGTTGGTACACACCAGACTAGTCCGCACCTGACCAGACTAGTCCGATATCTCGAGTTTTGATCTAGTTGTTAAGTGTTGCAGGTTTCCACAAAATTCAAAAAGGCCTATTCATCCCCCCCTCTAGGCCACATTCACCAACAGGTGACTTCGTTGCCCCCTGGGGCGCGACACACCCATACCATCACTAAGATACCGACCCATGACCTGTAGTCGGAACTAGATCGCCGTTACCGGCAACAGGACGGATGAGTCCACATCGAGCATGCTCGTGAAAGGCGAGAAGCTCGGGACAATCCTGGTCCTCAAGGAGTAGGAGGAGGTTGTTTTGCCGTGTCCATGCACTTACTTATGGTCAGGTGGCCACAGAAGTTCTAGCCTGAATTGCCAGAGAAATTTGACGGGATAGTCAACTCCGCTGAATTTCTACAAATCTACTCTACTACCATACTGGCAACGGAGGTGATGAGGCTGTAATGGCCAATTACTTCCCGGTGGCCTTAACTGGGACTGCAAGGTCCTGGTTCATGAGTCTTCCACCCGACTCCATCAATAGTTGGGCGGAGCTATGCCAGCAATTCACTGCCAACTTCGGGAGCTCCTACACCCGACCCGACACTAAACTGGACTTGTTTGTTGTGAAGCAAACTTCGGGGGAATCACTATGATCTTTCATCCAACGATTCTCTCAGGTACGAAACACCATCCCATCTATCTTGAGCTCTTCTGTTATTGTTGCATTCAAACAGGGTGTTCGAGATAAGAAGATGCGGGAGAAGCTGGCTATTAAGGAAGTTACCAGCATCACGGAACTCTTTAGCCTAGCTGACAAATGCACTAGAGCTGTGGAGGGCCATGAAATGCACTCAAAGCCAGCTTCGGGGGTCAATCAAAAGTCCTCCAAAACTGAAGCTGCTACCTCCGGTAGTGGCAAGAAGAAGAAGAAGCCCAACGACAAACAGAAGCCGTCAGCCGGCGCTCTGGCTGCTGCTGCTGCAGCTCCTGGAAGCCGGAGGCCACGCCCCGAGAAGCGACCTCGTGCTTCATCAGAAGACGGTAATAGTTCCAAAGCATGGTGTCCGATTCACAAGACGAATCGATACAGCTTGGAAGAGTGTCGGGAGGTCCAGAACCTTGCCGAGTGCTACAACAAGCACCGGGAAGAAGCTCCTTTCCGTCAAAGGAAAGGAAAACAAAAAGTCGACGAAGCTTCGATTGATGAAGAGCTAGGTTTCTAGGATCCTAAAAAGGTCTTGAAAGCCATCTACAACACTATTGACAGCGATTTTGACGCCTCCGACAACGAACGTCGGAAAACCCTGAACACCATCTATGGTGATTCTTGGGACATCACTTGTCATCGCATCCTCAAGGCAATGCGGCGAGACATGGCCATGGTAGCTCCTACTGCTAAGGCAGAACCACAACGGAAGTGGATGGACACACCCATCATTTTCGATGCTTCGGACTGTCCTCGAAACATGATCGGGGCTGGTCAACTCCCGTTGATGGTGTCACCCACCAATAACAATATACAAATTCACCACGTGATAGTGGATGGAGGTTCCGGGCTTAACCTCATAAGCTTCAAAGCTTTCGTTATGCTTCAGCTTCGGCCTTTGGACCTCTGTCCATCCCGACCTTTCTCCGGAGTAGGTTCGAGAACCATCACTCCTCTTGGTTCTATTACACTCCCGGTGACCTTCGGGACCCGGGAAAATTACAGAACCGAGAAGTTGACCTTCGACGTTGTGCAGATCAGTCTGCCTTTCAATGCCATTTTAGGCAGGCCTGCTTTATACAAATTTATGGTTGCTGCCCATTATGATTATTTGGTGTTGAAGATGCCAACACCTACGGGCGTTCTTCGGTTCCATGAAGACCGCACTGCAGGAGTCACAGCTCTGGAAGAACTCTGTGTGCTTACCACAGCACAAGAGGAAGCATCTAGAAAAGAGCCAGCTGTGAATCCTCTAAGCATTCGCCTCAAAGGCTCTACCTCCGCACCTCGTGTGCAACCAAGCGGTGATGCCGACGTTCTCGTCAAAGTCTTCCAAATCGGTTCCGATGCTGCTCAGACTACCCGTATATTGGGAGGTCTGAACAACAAATAGGAACTCGCGCTCATCACTTTCCTCCGGGCTAATGTCGATGTGTTTGCCTGGCAACCGTCACAAATGCCTGTGATCCCTAGGGAGGTGATTGAGTACAATCTAAAGATTTACCCAAACGCCTGACCTGTACACTAGAAGCCCCGGAAACAATTAATCGAGTGACAAACTTCATCCGACAAGAAATCAAGAAGTTGCTCGAAGCTGGATTTATCCGGGAAGTCTTCCATCCAAAATGGCTAGCAAACCCAGTTGTTGTACCGAAGGCCGGTGGGAAGCATGGGATGTGTATCGACTACACCACCTTAAATAAGGCATGTCCGAAAGATCCATTTCCACTACCTAGAATAGATCAGATAGTGGATTTCACCTCCGGGTGCGAACTACGTGTTTCTTAGATGCATATTCTTGATATCATCAAATCCAAATGTCTAAGGAAGATGAAGAGCATATTGCCTTCATAACAGTAGATGGATTGTATTGTTATACTGCCATGCCATTTGGTCTCAAAAATGTTGCTTCAACATTTGTGCGAGCTATGTACAAAACATTTGGAGAGCTAATTAGAGACTTGGTGGAGGTGTATGTTGATGACATTGTTGTGAAGATCAAAAACAAGAAATCACTCCTTGACAACATACAAGCTGTCTTCGACAAATTGCGTACTACACGCACTAAGCTGAACCCGGACAAGTGTGTCTTCGGGGTTAGCTCTAGAAAACTTCTGGGTTTCTTGGTGACTCATCGAGGAATTGAAGCAAACCCGGCGAAGATCAAGGCTATAGAAGAAATGCGGCCCCCAGCTCACATTAAAGACGCCCAAAAGTTGACTGGATGTCTCGCTGCGCTTAGTCGGTTTATCTCAAGACTGGCAGAACGAGCACTACCCTTCTTCAAACTCTTGAGGAAGTTTGGGCCATTTCATTGGTCTGAAGAAGCAGAAAAGGTGTTTCAAGAGCTGAAACAGCTCCTCACCACACTACCAATCCTGGTAGCTCCGAACCCTAGTGAGCCTTTACTGCTTTACATTTCGGCAACTACCGAGGTTGTAAATATGGTCCTGGTTGCGGAAATACCGGAGCCATTCCCAATTCAAGATTCTAGACCCCTCCGAGAGGGTTCGGAACTACCTGAAGGCGAGTTTGGGGACCAACCTTCAAGCACATATCCTCAAGGCGAGATGCTGGAGGATCAACCTCCTTCAAACGAAGGAGCAACTGCTGCTGAACATAAAGATCTAGACCCCTCTGGGAGGGTTCGGGTCACTCCAGAAGAAGCTTTGAGTTCCTTTGGAAGGGACAAGGAAATTCCAGAAGAAGGTTTGGACCCCTCGGGAGGGGTCCAGGTCCATGAAGAGGAAGCTCCAGGCCCCTCCGGGAGGGTCCGGATAGTCCAGCGCCTAGTGTACTTCATCAGTGAAGTACTCCACAACGCCAAGACAAGATACATTGAGGTGCATAAACTGCTTTACACAGTTCTCATTGCCTCAAGAAAGCTTCGTCATTACTTCCAAGCCCACAAAATATCAGTGGTAACTTCTTTTCTACTACGTGCAATTTTTCATAACCCTAATTCTACTGGGAATATTGCAAAGTGGGCAGTGGAGCTGGCAGAATTCGATCTAGAATTCGTGTCAAGACAAGCAATTAAAAGTCAAGCCTTGGCTGACTTTGTGGCGGAGTGGACTCCCTCTCCATCAAACCCTAGGGGCCACAGTGAGCAGAAACCAGAGCTCAAAGTTCCGGTATTCACTGTGCCTCACTGGACCCTCTACTTCGACGGCTCCGTGCAGAAGCAGGGGGTCGGAGCTGGAGTCCTTCTCCTAGCTCCGACCAGAGAGAAGGTCAAGTATATGGTACACCTTGACTTCAAGGCAACCAACAATATGGCAGAGTATGAAGCCCTCATCTATGGACTCAAGGTGGCACTATCTTATGGTGTCAAACAGCTGTTGGTCAAGGGAGATTCACAACTCATCATCAAGCAAGTGAAAGGTGAATGCTCCTGCAACAATTCTCAATTAGCTACTTATCTCCTTGAAGTCCAGAGGTTTCAGAAGAACTACGAAGTCCTGGATCTCCATCATGTTCAGCGCCTTCACAACTCCGAAGCCGATGAACTCTCGACGAAAGCCTCAACCGGAGCTCCAGCTCCCGACGAAATCTTCGTCTGGAGGTTATCAAAACCTACATCTCAGCCTGCCAAACTGAGCGAAGGGGGCGAGACCAGCACCTCGAATCTGGCGGTCCCAGTGGCCCTGTTACCATGGCGTTCACCAAGGGTCGTAGGTGCTATCGGAAGCTCCGAGCAACCCAACATGCAAGACTCAGAAGCTCAAGTTAGCTCCGATGCATGGATCTCGGAGATCAGGAGCTACTTGAACGACAATATCCTTATTGAAGAAAGTGTATCCGCTGACCGGATTGTCAGATTGGCTAAAAGATACACGTTGGTAGAAGGGAATCTCTCTTCATATGGTGCCAATGGCATCCTAATGTTGTGCATTGCAAGGGAAGAAGGTCGCGATCTCCTCGCAGAAATCCATGGAGGCGAGTGCGGGAACCACACACCTTCTCGTACGCTGGTCGGTAAAGCCTTCCGGCATGGCTTTTACTGGCCTACAGCACTCCAGGATGCGGTTTAGCTAGTGAAAAAATGTGAACCATGTCAATTCCATGCAAAACAGATTCACACACTAGCTCAATCACTGCAGGTGATACCTCCTACATGGCCATTCGCTGTGTGGGGCATGGACATCTTGGGACCTTTCCCAAAAGCCGTCGGAGGTTACAGGTTCCTATATGTTGCCATCGACAAGTTCACCAAGTGGTCGGAAGCAACTCCAGTAGTAACAATCAACAAACAATCAGCAATCAAGTTCTTGAAGTCCATTATATGTAGATTTGGAGTTCCAAACAAAGTCATAACTGACAATAGAACCCAATTCACAAGTGCTGCATTCCAAGAATATTGCAAAGACCTCGACATTCAACTTAGCTATGCTTCAGTAGCTCATCAAGCAAGCAATGGCCAAGCCGAGAGAGCAAATGCAGAAATCTTAAAAGGACTCAAGACGCGCACATACGAGCGCTTGGAAAAGCACGGAGCTAACTGGATTGAAGAGCTTCCATCCGCACTTTGGGCGAATAGGAAAACACCTAATCGGTCAATTGGGGAGACTCCATTTTTCCTGGTGTACGGAGCCGAAGCAGTCCTTCCTCCGGTGATCACCTTGGGGTCCCTCTGGGTCTGAACCTTTGATGAAGCCATGCAGGACCAGCTCCGGCGTGAAGACCTTGACCTCGTTGACGAGGGAAGGTGCCGAGCCGCTGTTCGAAATGCACGTTTGAAAGCATCTAGGCCCCCCCATGAAGTACGGTTTCGGTGATTAATGACAACCATTGAACTTTACTAATGAATTTGTGAATGCAAGGTCCCCATAATCACTCAATAAAATGGAATGAATATGTCATTGGAGACCCATATACAATAAACTTTTGAGATCAAATCAATGAGATAAAGACAAGAAGTGAAAGCTCTCATGTCTAAGTCACTCAACCATAAGTTGACAACATACAATGCTTGAAGATCATCAGAGAGGCTTATGAAACAAATGTCTAAGAGGTCATCTGAGCAAGACTCAAAAGATTCACTCAAAACAACTCGAAGCAAACAAAATCAACTCACCGGATCAACCGATGATTTCAGAAATGTACACATCGGTCGAGTTTGTTCAACTGAAGAAGAAGACCTCAGAACAATGTACTCACTAGATCATCTGATGTGAATGGCTCAGTGACATCAGTCCATCAGTACAGCTTGCAATACCATTGGACCAAGTGTAGCACTGGATCATCCGATGTACAGGCTTACACACATCGGTCAATCACTCCAGTAAGCATCAAGATTAAGTAAATTCTGGAGGAAGAGCCACCGGATCATCTGATGAGAAGACAGGAGCAACATCGGTCTAACAACGGTCATATCTGACACAATGACGTCAGCCAAAGTAATTAGACCGATGATAACTAAAGGGGAGACATCGGATCATCTGGTGTTCAAAGTAAAGTTCTGTCAGCCTACTTTTCCAACGGCTATTTCGGGAAGGCTGGCTATAAATACCCCCTAACCCTGTCATTTCGCAAAGTCTTGATCACCAGAAGCTATCAACACATCCACAAGTGTTCAAGGCCAAGAGCAATCACTTCCACACCATTTCGATCATCTCTACACCAAGGTTTAGGCTAGAACTAGCTAGAGAGAGAGCTTGTGTGCCACCATTCTGGGTGAGTGGACTCTCTAGGATAGTGTGAGAGCCTCAAGGGTGTGCCCTTGGTGTTTTAACCGTGAAGAGACTTCCGGAGCTTGCCAAGGCGTGTGTGGAAGCCCGAAAGGTCGAAGTTGTACAAGGCTTGAGCTCCACCTTGCCAAAGGAGGCGAACGGAGAGGAATAGTGAAGAATCCTCGTCTTGGTGACGTGGGTGTGGCAAAACCCTTTGGTGGGTGCCACAACGTGGATGTAGGACGATCTTAACGATCTTGCTGAACCACGGGATAAATCCTTGTCTCCTCGGGAGTTTGCATCCTTCTCCTTCCCTTACTTTTATACATTTTATGTTCCGCAAAGTTTCTATCTACTAGAATGCATAGATATTCGCGTAGGGAATTGGGCTTTATAAATTAAGTTTCATTGCTTTGAATTTTTCGAAGAAAGCCCAATTCACCCCCCCCTCTTGGGCATTCGGTCCTTACAATTGGTATCAGAGCGAGGTTGTTCATAGGATCATTATAGCTTCACCGCTAGAGATCTAAAATGGCCAAGGTTGGGGGTTCGGTTCCCATCTTCGAGGGCAAGAACTTTGCCTATTGGAAAGCACACATGCGCGCTTACCTTGAGGCTATTGCTCCCGAAGTATGGGAAGCGACCCACGTGGGGTTTGGAGAACACAATTATGTTGGTGATCAAATTAAGTGGGATGCTAAAGCTAGAAATGCAATCTATGAATGTATTAGTCAAGATGTATTTGCTAGAATTGCTAGTAAAGAAAAAGCTTGTGAAATTTGGGCTTGCTTAATAGAGATTCATGAGGGATCTTCTCGTGTCAAAGAACTAAAATATCATATGCTTAAATCCAAGTATGATGAATTTAAAATGCTTCCTCATGAAAATGTCAATGAGATGTTCTCTCGCTTAAATGTGCTTATTGAAGAAATAAATGCTCTTGACATTGCTTCTCTTGGCAAGGGACTCATCAACCGCAAGATCCTCATGCTCCTTCCCAAGCCAAAGTACAACATCATAGACTCCATGCTCCAAAAAGATTCACTTGACCACATTGAAGTTTCGGAGCTCATTGGAGAAATACAAGCTCATGAGATGAGTGTACTTAGGATGATGGAGCAATCATCATCAAAGACAATTGCTCTAAAGGCCTCCACCAAGAAAACAAGCCACAAGAAGAAGAAGGTGGTTGAGCCTAGCTCAAGTGAAGAAGAACAAGCATCAAGCGAAGATGAAGATGATGAGCTTGCATTGATGATGAGGAAGTTCTCACGCTTGAACTCCAAGATCACTAAGAAGGGATACACATTTGATCCCAAGAAGAAAGCATTCCTACCAAGGAGAGATGATCACAAGACATGCTACAATTGTGGTGATCAAGGCCACATCTTCTATGATTGTCCAAGACCGGACAAACGAAGAGAGAACCACAAGAGCAAGCATCGCAAGCTTGAAGGAAGTGATGATGATGAAGAAGAAGCCAAACCAAAGCCAATATCCTTTGGGAAGAAGAAACATGACAAGGGCAAGAAGGCAAGGCTCTTCCCAAAGAAGAGAAATGGCCCACAAAAGGTGTTCATGTGTGAGGCAAACGAATGGGTCACCGACGAAGAAACAAGTGAAGAAGAGAGTGAAGAGGAAGAAGAAAGCTTGGCCGGCCTCGCCATCGCCAACAATGATGATGCACCTCTTCATCCACCGCCCATGTGCCTCATGGCGAAAGGTAACACCAAGGTATGTGATGACTCTAGCGATGATGAGCTTTCCCCCGATGATTTAACGTCTTTGATAAATGAATATCATGCTATCATTAAGAGGGAAAAGAGTAAGGTTAAAGTGCTTGAAGAAACTCGTGCTAAACTAGAGAGTGCTAAACTTGATTTGCTTGACAAGTATGAAAGCATACTCAAAGAGCATGACACGCTCAAATCTCATGTCAAGCAAAGTGAGGAAGAAAAGGCTAAAATCAAGATAGATAATCATGAACTTGACTTAGCACACCAAACACTCTTGGAAGAGCACAACAGGTTAATACAAGAACATCAAACACTTAACCTTGCTCATGACATGCTTGATCAAGAGTTGAAAAATATGATGAAGCAAACTCTTAATGATAAGATATCCATTACTTCTCATGCCACTAATGCTTTGCACAAGTCTTTGCCTTTGAAAGCTAATGCTAGGGAGAAGGACTTGTTGGAAGAAATTGAGAGTCTCCGCACTAGTGTGGCTAGACTTTCAAAAGGAGAAGTCAAGCACAAGGAAATTCTCTTCCAACAAGCAAAGGCCTTCAACAAGATAGGACTTGGATCCTTCCCGGTGCCTAACAAAGGAAAGGTGCCCTCACCGGAGCTAAGAACAAGCTTCATCAAGGAAGTTGGTTCTTATTGCCAACATTGTGAGGTCACCGGTCACCACACAAGGGAGTGTCCTCTTCCTAACTGACCTTCTCCAAAATTGCCTACTAACTATAAATCTACTTTCAATGATCATTATTATCTCTTGAGTAAAGTACATGGCAAGGTGAAGGCAAGGTTCATTGGCAAAGACATGAAGGGCATGAAGGGGAAGCTCCCCAAGCAACTTTGGGTCCCAAAAACACTTGTATCACACATACAAGGACCTAAATTGGCTTGGGTGCCTAAAGTCAAAAATTGAATTCATGTGTGTAGGTGAACTACAAAGCCGGAGGAAAGCATTGGGTACTCGATAGCGGGTGCACTCAACATATGACCGGCAATGATGGTATGTTCACCACCATAGAAAACCTCGGTAATCATGAACAAGTCACCTTTGGTGATAACTCTAAGGGAAAGGTAATTGGGTTAGGTAAAATTGCTATTTCAAATAATTTATCCATTTCTAATGTTTTGTACGTTAAGTCACTTAGTTTTAATTTACTTTCTATTGCACAACTATGTGATCTTGGACTAACGTGCACATTTAGCAAAAATGATGTTGTTGTGAGTAGTGAAACAAGCCAAGACATAGTCTTCAAAGGATTTCGGCATGGACATCTCTACCTAGTGGACTTCGCCAACAAGAATGCTAGCTTGACCGCTTGTCTTTTCACTAAGACAAGATTGGGTTGGCTATGGCATCGACGCATAGCGCACATTGGAATGAGAAAACTCAAGAAGTCATTCAAGCTTGGGATGGTGACCGGCGTGAAGGATGTCACATTTGAGAAGAACAAGCTTTGTAGCGCTTGTCAAGCCGGGAAGCAAGTTGCTTCACACCACCCAATGAAGACAATGGTGTCAACCTCCAAGCCACTTGAGCTACTCCAAATGGACCTCTTCGGACCGTCCACATATCAAAGCCTTGGTGGTAACCTCTATTGTCTCGTTATTGTTGATGACTATTCTCGCTATGCTTGGACTCTATTTCTAGGTGACAAGAGTGAGACTCCGGAAGTGTTCAAGACCTTCGCCAACCGCGCTCAAAGGGAATTCCAACTTCCCATCATCAAGGTCCGGAGTGACAACGGCACCGAATTCAAGAACTACAACATTGGGAAGTGGTGTGACCGTGAAGGAGTAAAACATGAGTTTTCGGCCACATACACCCCTCAACAAAACGGTGTCGTTGAAAGGAAGAACAAGACACTCATCACTCTTGCAAGAGCAATGCTTGATGACTACGGCACGTTGGAGAAGTTTTGGGCCAAAGCAATCAACACGGCGTGCCATGCCGCAAATAGGGTCTATCTCCATCGACTACTTCAAAAGACCCCGTACGAGCTCCTCATTGGGAGAAAGCCCAACATCTCCTACTTTCGAGTCTTTGGATGCAAGTGCTACATCTACCGCAAGAAAAGGCTCGGTAAGTTTGAAAGAAGATGTGATGTTGGTATATTCCTTGGTTATGCATCAAACTCAAAAGCATACCGAGTATTCAACCAAACCTCCGGTTTAGTTGAGGAAAGTTGTGATGTTGAGTTTGATGAATCTAATGGCTCCCAAGAGGAGAGTTTTGGTCATGATGAAATAGATGATGAGCCTCTACGAGAAGCCATGAAGAACATGACCATTGGAGACATCAAACCGGAAGTTGAGGAGAGCCATGATCAAGGGGGAGCTTCAAGTTCCAACAACAACACCTCTATGGCGCCTCAAGTTGACGAAGAAGAAAAGGATGATCCATTGCCAACTCAAGACTCACAAGCACAACAACATCAAGAGGAAGAAGAAGTCCATGATCAAGTCCAACCACAAGAGGAGCAACACGCATCACCTTCGCCAAGTGCTTCACAACCACTTATGAGGCATGGACGCATCTCCAAGGCGCATCCAATGGACCAAATCATTGGAAGTCCGTCAAGGGGTGTAAGTACACGTTCTCGCCACTTTGCTTCATTTTGTGATCACTACTCGTTTGTTTCGTGTGTAGAACCCACTCACATTGAGGAAGCGCTCCAAGACCCAAATTGGATGATGGCCATGCAAGAAGAACTCAACAACTTCATCCGCAATGAAGTTTGGGTGTTTGAGGAGTGACCCAAGGACAAGAACGTCATCGGAACAAAGTGGGTGTACCGCAACAAACAAGACGAGAATGGCGTTGTGGTCCGCAACAAGGCAAGACTTGTGGCCAAAGGGTTCTCACAAGTTGAAGGACTAGATTTTGGGGAGACATTTGCCCCGGTCGCCCGGCTAGAAGCCATCCGTATACTTCTTGCCTTTGCATCACATCATAGTATTAGACTTTATCAAATGGATGTGAAAAGTGCCTTTCTTAATTGTTACATTAACGAGCTTGTTTATGTTGAACAACCTCCCGGGTTTGAAGATCCGAGGAATCCTAATCATGTGTATAGGTTGCACAAGGCGCTCTACGGGCTCAAGCAAGCACCTAGGGCGTGGTACGAACGACTACGGGATTTCCTCATCATGCAAGGATTCAAGATCGGGAGGGTGGACACTACACTCTTCACCAAGGACATCAAGGGAGATTTGTTCATTTGTCAAATTTATGTTGATGATATTATTTTTGGTTCAACTAACGAAGCTTTTAGCCATGAGTTTGGTGAAATGATGTCTAGGGAATTCGAGATGTCAATGATTGGAGAGATCAACTTCTTCCTTGGATTTCAAATCAAGCAACTTCAAGAGGGGACCTTCGTCTATCAAGAGAAGTACACCAAGGACCTCTTGAAGAAATTTGAGATCGGAGATTGTAGCTCAAGAAGCACTCCAATGGCAACCAATTGTCATCTCGACGCGGATAAGGACGGTAAACCTATTGATCAATCTAACTACCGTTCTATGATTGGTTCATTGCTTTACCTTATCGCATCTAGGCCCGATATCATGTTTAGTGTATGCTTGTGTGCTCGCTTTCAAGCGGCACCTAAAGAATCGCATAAGAAGGCGGTCTTTAGGATACTTAGGTATCTTAAGCATACTCCTAGTGTGGGCTTGTGGTACCCTAAAGGTGCAAAATTCCATCTTGTGGGATACTCGGATTCGGACTTTGCCGGATGCCGCGTGGATCGCAAGAGTACCTCCGGTGGGTGCCACTTGCTTGGGCGTTCCCTAGTATCTTGGTCAAGCAAGAAGCAAAATTCCGTCGCTTTGTCCACGGCGGAAGCGGAATATATTGCGGCCGGTGCATGTTGTGCCCAAATTCTTTATATGAAGCAAACCCTTTTGGACTTTGGTATTAAACTTGGTTGTGTGCCTCTCCTTTGTGACAATGAAAGTGCGGTTAAGATAGCTAAAAACCCCGTTCAACACTCCTGCACTAAGCACATTGATATTCACCATCATTTCTTAAGGGACCATGAAGCTAAGGGAGACATCTCTTTGAGAGGTGTTAGGTCCGAAGAACAATTGGCGGATATCTTCACTAAACCACTTGATGAGAAAACTTTTTCTAGGCTAAGAAGTGAATTAAATGTGCTAGATGCAACGAACGTCATGTAAGTTGCCATGATCATGTAAGAATGCACTTCATATAGGTCTTGCCTAACTCTCAAAGGATAGGGGTGAGCAAGGGTTAGCTCGGGATGAAGGTTCCTTTGGGTTTCCCAAGGTTTGGAGAGTGGTTCTCCCTGAAGAAGCCTTTGAAAGGTTCAAACTTGGCAAGATAGATTTTCTTTATGCCTTGCATGATGCCTGCCATATAGACTTGCACTCATATTTAAATTTCTTGCACTATAATTTGTTTGGCATTGCATACGGTAGATTGTCACAAAGGGGAACCCACCTCATGAGAAAGAGACTTGTTTGAAATGCAATATCTCAACTCATATAAGGTGGAAAGAACAAAATGTTAGGTGTGTTAATGCCTAGAGGAACATGCTCTAAAGAGATAGAAGTCTTCATACTCTACCTCACAAAGCATGGGCCTTACATTTTATTTGGATAATTTCCTCCTATTTTTCCCGGTGTTCCATTTGCTTTAAGGCCTAGCCAAGCTATTGGCATATTAGTCTTTTTGAGGGGTAAGGGATTGCCCAAAAAGTCCTAAGACATGTGTTTCTCTTTGCTTGTTTGTTTGGTCAAAGGACATATATGGGATGTTTTGTTCTGTAGTCATCGGATTATCCGATGCCTAGGTCAATCTCTCATCGGATCAATAGGTGTTAAATCTCCAAGTGCCAGTTCAGTCAGTACCTCAATTCAACCGACGCGTTCAATCTGGAAAACTCGGTCCATCTGGTGTTCACAATTCTGGAACTGTGGTCAATTCCACCGATGCTACCTTCTCCCTCGTCGGACCATCCGGTGTCAACAGTACATTTTTGAATACCCTTACTGTGCCATTCGACCGATGATCTCATCTCTCAACGTCGGTCCATCCGATGTCAATAGCAACTTTTTGAATATCCTTACTGTGGCGTTCGACCGATGTATATCCCATCTAACATCGGTCCATCCGGTGTTAAAAATACGGCTAGGGTTTGGGACCCACTATTTAAATCGGCCATTCATTCTCCCTTCTCTCTCTCGATCCCGACGCCGCCACCCGCCCTTCCTCTCACCTTGCGCCACCACCACCGCCACCGGACACCGCCGCCGCCCTCCGGCCGCCGCCGCCCGTCCACGTGCCGCCGCCTCCAAGCGCTGCCGCCTCCAAGCGCCGCCGCCTCACCGCCGCCGCTCCACCAATCGCCGCCACCCGCTCTCCCCATCACCACAGCGCCGCCGCTGCCCCTCGCGCACACATTGCCGTCGTGGTGCATCCATCACCGCTAGGATTTCCCAACCCCGTTGATCTCCACGTCACCGTCGTCGACTCCATTAAATCGAGCGATCGCAATGGCTCGCGACAAGAAGAACAAGGGGAAGGCTATCGCGGAGCCGACCGCGAAGAAGCAAAAGTTGTCGAAGGAGGAGAAGGAGGACTTGATGGCCGCTCGCGCCGCCGAAGAGCGTGAGCGTGGCCGAGGAGGGTCGCTGAGGATCCGCGAGGCTCATCCGAGGCAGCCTCCAGTGATCGACGACTTCGAGGCCGAAGAAGAGCCGGTAGAGCCTCTCGTCCGCCAGTGCTCAGCCCGGACCCGTGGGGGTCACACCACGGCAGCACCACGTCCGAGACCGACGGCTGCCGACCGTCGTGAGGACAGGGAGGCCCAGTGTGCTATCTACGAGATGGACACTACTGTCCATGTTGCCGAAGGAGTCCGGTTGACCGACTACCGGAAGATGAAGGCCAAGCAGCTTCGCAAACTCAGGTGGAATGTGCTGCTTGAGGAGTAGTACCCGCAGACCAGAGAGGCTCTGGTGGATAGTCGCTTCTGGACTGTCACCCAGGCATCACTCTATGAGACCTACAGGCGTCGAGGTCACAAGCTGTTTCAACACAACTATCTGGATTGGGGCAGCTAGCTTTGGCAGCAGAGACGGAGATCCATCCTTATTTTGAGAGGTACCAAGGTTTGGTGCAGCTAATGGCATATGAGCGAAGTGCCTATGTGGAAGATTGGGTCCGCTTCTTCTACGCCACCCTCTATGTCTCTGAGGGCAGAAGATCAATTGACTTCATGTTTATGGGTCAGCACTACCACCTGACGAGGCAGACGCTGGGACAGCTGCTGGGAGTGGACTTGCACGACACCTGCGTGCATGAGAGGGTCTATGGTCAGGCAGACCCACCGAGGAGGCCGCTTACTGGAGGAGTGGCACCACCGCTGGTGGAGATTCGTTCCCTGTTTGGTCCCACCTTCTCTCCTGACCAGCCGAGAGTACCAGCTTTGTTGACTCCAGCTGCGCGCACAGTGCACCTCGCCTTGCACCGCACGCTCCTGCCAAGGCCTGGTTACTTGGAGGGGTTCACCAGCTTACAGCAGACTCTCCTGTTCTATATCATGAACGGGATGGAGTTCGACATCGTGGACATCCTCATATGCGAGATGGAGGATGTGATCACAGATGGAGTGGGGATGATGAGGCAGCTCGTATATGGACACTGGATCAGCTACCTGCTCACTATGATGGTTCCTGAGGGGTCCACCGTGCACGACCGTCTCACTGATGAGAGTGTGACATGGTTTGGTCACTACCGTGCCCCGGCTCCTGGATACCGCCGCCTTGGCCGTCCAGTCGAGCGTCAGGTCAGGGCTCGCCTTTCTGAGGAGGACTGGTCTGACTTAGAGAAGGAGGATGAGAGGCTTGCTGAGGCTGAGGCACAGGTGGAGGACTTGCAGCATATCTGGTCAGAGAGCGACACTGACGACAGTGTCGAAGAGTACTTCCCTCCTCCGCCCTCACCCAGGCAGCACGACGCGGAGGCTGGAGGCTCTACAGTGCCACCACCTACTCCACCTCCCGTCACTGAGGCGCAGCTCACGCAGCCGTCAGAGCTGACATCGCTCCTCCAGCAGATGGTTGAGAAGCAGCGTCTGGACGGGCTGGCAGCCGAGCAGGCCCGAGCGGAGCAGGCTGCCCATCTCCTTGAGCTCCAGCAGCAGGAGATGCAGCGTCAGATCGCCCGTGAGAGGCGTGAAGACACTAACTGGCTGACGGGGCTTATCGACCAGATGCACCAGCGCACTCTCGACTAGCAGCAGCAGACGCAGCAGGCGATGATGGGCATCCTGGGGTTGATCACCAACCTCTACACCCAGACCAGGATTGCCCTCCCGTCGCAGCTGCCAGGAGTCGCTCCACCACCTCCAGTCCTGGCTCCATCTGCCGCAACAGTGGCCCCAGTACCTTCTACGCCGATTCCCTCCTTCAGCATGTCTCCTCCTCTTCTGGCTCTTGGTGCTCCGATCCACTCCCCGCTGCCGGCCACGACCCTGTTCCAGTAGTCACCGGCCTCCGCCATCAGTGCCCCTGCTCCAGCAGCTCCTCCATAGCAGGCACCAACGGTGGATCCTACGGCTCCGGCAGCTCCCTCCACTGTACTCCAGCTAGCAGCTCCGACGACAGTGACGGTGACCAGTTCGTCATTGCGCCCAGTACTCAGGGTCCTTAGGCGCTCAGATCCCTTTTTGGTGTCTTGATGCCAAAGGGGGAGAAGAGTTAGAGGAGTCAGGGGGAGCGTCTTAGTGTCAGGTAAGAGTTAGAGGAGTCAGGGGGAGCGTCTTAGTGTCAGGGGGAGTCTCTTTTATCATTTATCGTTTATCATTCTTGTAATTCAGTATGTTTGCTACATTTGGTGTGTTTGCTACTCATTTTCTACTTATTGAGCTCAAATGAACTTATTTCCATGAGTTATAAATTGATTGGGCTCATTTGGTGTTTATCTATGTTTATGATCACTTGTTATTCACACTTGAGTTATTAATTGATACTTAAGCTTCAAGTGTGACATCCTGTATTCATTGCATATTCCTTTAAGTTTCATTCTATCAAATTCATTACTATTGCGCTTTGATTATTGTGTTGTCATCAATCACCAAAAAGGGGGAGATTGAAAGCATCTAGGCCCCCCCATGAAGTACGGTTTTAGTGATTAATGACAACCATTGAACTTTACTAGTAAATTTGTGAATGCAAGGTCCCCATAATCACTCAATAAAATGAAATGAATATGTCATTGGAGACCCATATACAATCAACTTTTGAGATCAAATCAATGAGATAAAGACAAGAAGTGAAAGCTCTCATGTCTAAGTCACTCAACCATAAGTTGACAACATAAAATGCTTGAAGATCATCAGAGAGGCTTATGAAACAAATTTCTAAGAGGTCATCTGAGCAAGACTCAAAAGATTCACTCAAAACAACTCGAAGCAAACAAAATCAACTCACCGGATCAACCGATGATTCCAGAAATGTACACATCGGTCGAGTTTGTTCAACTGAAGAAGAAGACCTCAGAACAATGTACTCACCGGATCATCCGATGTCAATGGCTCAGTGACATCGGTCCATCAGTACAGTTTGCAATACCATTGGACCAAGTGTAGCACCGGATCATCCGATGTACAGGCTTACACACATCGATCAATCAATCCAGTAAGCATCAAGATTAAGTAAATTCTGGAGGAAGAGCCACCGGATCATCCGATGAGAAGACAGGAGCAACATCGGTCTAACAACGGTCATATCTGACACAATGACGTCAGCCAAAGTAATTAGACCGATGATAACTAAACGGGAGACATCGGATCATCCAGTGTTCACAGTAAAGTTCTGTCAGCCTACTTTTCCAACGGCTATTTCGGGAAGGCTGGCTATAAATACCCCCTAACCCTATCATTTCGCAAAGTCTTGATCACCAGAAGCTATCAACACATCCACAAGTGTTCAAGGCCAAGAGCAATCACTTCCACACCATTTCGATCATCTCTACACCAAGGTTTAGGCTAGAACTAGCTAGAGAGAGAGCTTGTGTGCCACCATTCTGGGTGAGTGGACTCTCTAGGATAGTGTGAGAGCCTCAAGGGTGTGTCCTTGGTGTTGTAACCGTGAAGAGACTTCCGCAGCTTTCCAAGGCGTGTGTGGAAGCCCGGAAGGTCGAAGTTGTACAAGGCTTGAGCTCCACCTTGCCAAAGGAGGCGAACAGAGAGGAATAGTGAAGAATCCTCGTCTTGGTGACGTGGGTGTGGCAAAACCCTTTGGTGGGTACCACAACGTGGATGTAGGAAGATCATAACGATCTTGCCGAACCACGGGATAAATCCTTGTCTCCTCGGGAGTTTGCATCCTTCTCCTTCCCTTACTTTTATGCATTTTATATTCCGCAAAGTTTCTATCTACTAGAATGCATAGATAGTCGCGTAGGGAATTGGGCTTTAGAAATTAAGTTTCATTGCTTAGAATTTTTCGAAGAAAGCCCAATTCACCCCCCCTCTTGGGCATTCGGTCCTTACAACGTTAGCACCAAGCACTCCGGCGCTACCATCAAAGGCACCGTGTGTGACCGACAGCTCGAAGAAAGTGACCTGGTGCTCTGGAAGATACTAACTCGTGAAGGGATGAACAAACTTTCCCCCCAGCTGGGAGGGTCCTTTCCGAGTCATTAAAGTATCCCGACCAGGCTGCGTTCGCTTGGCAACTAAGGATGGGATCCCACTCCCTAATCCTTGGAACATCGAGCACCTCCATAAGTTTTATGCTTAGAATCATGGAGGTGAGTCTGTAATTACACACAAAGCATGTTATAGAGTCATTATACATAGTCGAGCAAGTCCTCCGGGAGAACACCCGGACCCCTCCGGGAGGGTCCGAAAAGTTCAAGTAACACTTGACACAGTCCTAGTACTAAAAGTGTAACTACTTGCTCTGGGTTAGCACAAGATGTATAGCACATTTAGCTTGGTCCAGCACCCTAAGTGTCCTTGTCTCCCCTGTAATCCAGACCTATAATAAAAAGCATTGTTGTGTGAAGGCAGACTCCACGAGCATTTACTTTTTTGTACAAGGTTCAATATGATAAATTATTTTTACCTTGCTTGTCTATAATAAAGTTGAGCAAATCTTTTTGAATTTTGTTCCAAGTAACTCATATGCATTACAAGCCTTATTGATAGTCTTTTTGGATCTTAACACCGCTACATAGTCTACTTGCCTGAACACCAAGCCAACCTAGGTCCGGAGTGTGCTATCAACTTAGCCTGGTCCCGCACCCTAAGTACGCCACTATACCTACACCCCGGGAGGCCTCAGTCGGGTGAGTACTAAAAAGGCACGTGGATCTAAGAAGATTATATCAAAACTCTTGTTATCATATCGAGTTTCTTCGAATATAAAAGTTCAAATAAGAACAATAAGTCACAACCAATTTATAGACAAGAGGATGAATTTTACTTTTTCTCTAGCCTTTAATGTGCAAGAAAAGAAAAAAATTCATAGTGATGATGGACAACAACGGAGCTACTAAGCTCCGACATCTCCCAAGATAGGTCTGCCGTCGACATCCAACATGTTGACACTGGAGCTACAAAGCTCCCACCATTCTAGGGGGCCTGTCTTCGATGCTTCAGAATTGAAGACTTCAGTATACTGTCATAACCATTGCTACATGTACACACCTTAATTGTACACATTTACCAGGGGGCCAATAAGTCACGACATAGTATATTGAAGACGAAGTGAAATTCAAGGCGAAAAGGAGGATTTTATTTATCAGAAGAACTGGATTACAAAATTGAGATTACAAGGGACAAAAGGAGAAAAGTCTAAGCTACTGGAAGACCTAAGACCTGCGGAAGAACGAAGCTACTTTTTGGGCAACCTCTTGGACGCTGGCTTTGGCGGCATCTTCCTCCTCAGCGACAGGGCCTTCGTGCACCAGGTCCAGTGGGAATCGGGGATCTCAGCTTACATAACACGTCAGCACATACTCTGCGACGTTTGTAGCTAGAGTTTTCCTCTCTGTCTCCAGCTGATCCGCAATGACGTCGCCCATTGCATCAAGTTTGCCGCCAGCACCATTGAGGGCCACCAGCGCTCGGTCCAGATCCAGCTCCGAGTTGTCCGGACGTACTAGGCTGAAACCCAGTGTAGGATCAAAGAGCACGTTAAAAGCAACAAGAGGGGGGTGAATGGTAGATTTAAAAAATCTTACGCAGCGGAAGCAGTTAAATCCCAACCCCTTCGTCAGAAAAACGATCTGTTAAACAAATCTTGTGTGGGACTAATCTAAACGTGTTTAATCGTGACAAAAGTGATATATATTAGAGAGAATCAAGTCACGAAGAGAACACAAGAATAATCACTCAAATCCGTCGAGAGAAACTCAAGTTATGATTGAAAGATCGAACAAAGGTCAATCTGTCCTACCCGAGAAAACAGTTCTGGAACGCTGCAAAGAAACTCGTGTAGATCAGAAAACACAAATCTAATGACCGTGAAATTTTGACAAATGATAGATAATCAAGTTGTCAAAACAAATCAAAAAGAATCACGTCAATTGGATCTGTAAAACTCAATTTATGATAAAACCACCGACGAAAGGTAGTGCTGTCCAGAAACTCGACGAGTAAAACTTGTCTGGAACAAGTCGGACGAACAAGGCACAAAAGTTCCTTCAAAATACGAATTTTATTCAATAGAACACAAGAGGAACAGACCCAAAGTCGTGCACCACGATCTCTGGCCTCCCTTGCTTATATAACCAGCTCGAAAGCCAACTCAACTCAAATCAGGACTCTAATCCTACTCCGTTCACAGATTGAAACTTTCCATAACTGCTTAAGACTCTTCTATACGCAGATAGAAGCAATCTTAAGACTTCCAAACACCTTAGAAACATATCCCACATTCTTAAAACAACTCCAATTCGTGACCCACAAGAAATCCTATCATAACCAACTCAAAACATTCCATATTTGAGTCAAACCTGACTCAGCCACAGCCTGAGTCCATAACCTAGTTGGTTGGACCTTTCTGACCAATTCTTTACGTCCACATCTCTTCATCACGCCTCCGAACCATGCAGCCGCGTCCATGAACTCCTTGCACACGTGCAAACATCTTCCAATGACGTCCACGACACCTTCATATACATTGTTCTTGATTCAAACATGTTGCGCAACCTCCCGATCAACTCAACCACAATTCCTCCCGAACTTGGTTGTTGAACCTCATCTTCTCCCTAAGACTAGTTCAATGTATCCCTTCACCAGCCATGTATTGAACTCAAGAAACACCCGCACAAGAATAAACAACCAATCCGTACGAGCCCAGGTCCGCGACTTGACTCAAGTCAGTTCCGAGCACAACACCTTACGTGAGCACCTCACATAAGCATGTTGCAAAGTATATCAAAACGATATCAACCATATCAACCAAAACACACAAAAAACATAGCAAATGAATACTAAGCAATCTTTCTAAGAATATAAAGCATGTTTGAAACATTCCACATGAAAATTTGGAACATTACGATCAAGCTCCGAACCTTGCCAAAGCTAACCGGAGCTTGAGCCGGAACTTACCAAAGCTAGTACAACCTAGCACCAGAGCTTACCAAAGCTAGTCGGACCTTGTGCCGGAGTTAACCAAAGCCAGTCGGACCTAGCGTCAGAGCGAACCAAAACTAGTCGGAACTAGTCAACCCAAAAGCCAGAGCTAGAGAAACATGTCGAAGCTTAACAAAGACATGCCGGAGCTAACCAACATATGTCAGACCTAGCAAAACATATCGGAACTTACGTCGGACCTTGCAAAAGCTCAGAGCTAGAGTCGAACCTTGCTAAAAAAGATGTTTTAGCAGAATTTCAGAACTTTTATCATCAAAGCACATGTATTGAGTACAAGCCAATGTATTCAGCACACATAGGTCTCACAATCTCCCCCTTGATGAATGCATTGGCAACACCACTTAAAATCCGAACATTGGATTATTCACATTAAAAATTTTGAAAACAATTTCTCCCCCTTTGTACAACAGAAATAAAATGAGAAGAAAAACAAGTTCTCCCCCCGAGAAGAATCGTGCCAAAACAATTATGAATATGTGCAATGTGTAATCAATTTCTCCCCCTTGCATACTTATCTCTAAAAATTCACATATTATCTCTCCCCCTTAGGCAATGTATTCAACAAGGTCCAAAAGAGAATTTTTAATTATTATGAGCATATTATAACATATACATATAGAACAAAGCTCATCCAAGTCATACTATCAAGTAACTTACACTATCACATCAATGAGATACATAAAGTAGTGTAAGCCATGCTAGAGATCAAATGTAATTTTCAATTTAAACAAGTCATGATCTCACAAACTTAACTATTTCAGAACGTGAAAGCGTGACACTTGTTGCTGCATTTTATTATTTTTCAAAGCATAAATTTAGATCATATGATATTTGCAAGAGATTATATGCGCATCTGCCTTATTCTAACCAACCAAGCGAAGCCTATGTCATTTGACAATCAGAAGCTTAAGGACATGGTTTTAGTCATACACAACTTCTTCCAAGTTCATATCTAAGTGCAATGATAAGCCATCTCAATAGAAGAAGTGTGATGCATGCATATTCTCTTGATCTTTTATCAATTTATATTTGTTCATAAAAACTCAACATTTGAGTTGATTACTTGATTAATTCTTTACAATTAAAAGCACTTGTGAACATGCAACAAGTTCAAAACAGCAAGAAAGTTCGATCATGACCCGATTTAGTGTAAGTAATTATTCCAATTACTAGTCATGGCAAAAACAACAAAATGTATAACATGAGTAATGTAGTAAGAACTTTCAGCATGTAAAAGGAATCATAAGTCATATATGTATGAAATACTATGCTCATATTATTTTAGTTCAGATTCACACATAGACTTCCCAAGTATCAAAACTCCCCCTCAATTTAAGCCATGGGGATGCATAACCCCTATTTCACTACGAATGTAACAAAAACGAGTGAAATCCAAAGGTTTTGTAAAAATGTCAGCCAATTGTTGTTCGGTATCTACATGGTGAAGCACAATGTTTCCGTTTTCAACATTATCACGGAGAAAGTGATACCTAATGTCAATGTGTTTAGTTCTAGAATGTTGCACGGGGTTTTTAGCAATGCAAATGGCACTAGTGTTATCACAAAAAAGTGGAACACTATCTAGATCAACCCCATAGTCCTTAAGTGTTTGAACAATCCAAAGAATTTGTGAACAAGCGCTAGCAGCAGCTACATATTCAGATTCGACCGTGGATTGTGCAACTGAGTTTTGTTTTCTAGAGGACCAAGCAACAAGTGAATTACCAAGAAAATGACAAGCACCCGAAGTACTTTTCCTATCAATCCTACAACCCCCAAAATCAGCATCAGAATAAGCTTTCAAAGTAACGGTTGAGGAAGAAGAAAGAAAAATGCCAAATTCTTGAGTTCCATATAAGTACCTGAGAATCCTTTTGACGGCTTGACGATGTGAAGCACGTGGGGAGGCTTGACAACATGCACAAAGACATACGCTGAATTGTATGTTCGGTCTTGATGCCGTGAGGTACAAAAGTGATCCAATCATGCTTCTATATTCTTTTTGGTCCACGGGTTCACCATCTTCATCAAGTTCAAGTGTTGTTTTTGTCCCATTGGTGTCTGAAGAGGCTTGCTTTTGTCCATGTTGAAGCGCCTTAGGAGGTCTTTTGTATACTTCGTTTGATGCACAAAGGTACCCTCCTTGGTTTGCTTGATTTGCAGCCCCAAAAAGTACGTGAGTTCTCCCATCATACTCATCTCAAATTCTGAACTCATCATAGCTAAAAACTTGGACACAAGATCATGAGAAGCACAACCAAAGATAATATCATCCACATACACTTGAACGAATAATGAGTCATTGTCATGCTTAAGCACAAAAAGAGTTTTATCAACCTTGCCCATGGTAAACCCCTTTTCAGGTGAGAATGTTTTTAACCTATCATACCATGCTCTAGGGGCTTGTTTGAGACCGTACAAGGCTTTGGACAGTTTGTAAACATGATTAGGAAAATCTGAATTTTCAAAACCCGGTGGTTGTTTGACATAAACCTCCTCATCTATGTAGCCATTAAGAAAAGCACTTTTAACATCCATTTGATATAGCTTAAAACCTTTAGATGAAGCAAAAACTAACAAAATTCTTATGGCTTCTAATCTAGCAACAGGAACAAAAGTTTCATCAAAATCTAGACCTTCAATTTGAGTGAAACCTTGAGCAACCAACCTAGCCTTATTCCTAACCACAACCCCATCCTCACTTTGTTTATTTTTAAACACCCATTTAGTTCCAATTAAAGTGTGACCTTGAGGTGGAGGTACAAGTTTCCAAACATTATTTCTTTCAAAATTTTCTAACTCTTCTTGCATGGCAATAATCGAAGATTCATTAGTGAGTGCGTGTGATATATCTTTGGGTTCAAAAGAAGCAACAAAAGTAGAATGAGCATGAGAGTTTGGATCACAAAACCTGGACCGTGTAACTCGTTCGTACAAGCTTCCAATAATCTGTTGTGGAGGATGAATTTTGAGAACCCGGAGGGGAGTGGACACTTCACAAGCTTCTTCTTCTTCATGTTCATCACAAATCGATGAGCTTATGACTTGAGGAGGATCTGGACCAGCAATGGTGGTCATCGATGCTGGCCGTGAATCAAAATCAGGAGCTCGAACAATGTCATTAGCTGCTGAATTTTTGGGCAGCAGCTCCACCTCATCCTCATCTTCAACGAAAATGCTCTCCCCTTGCGGATATGGATCTGGATCTGCAATGTTTGAGCTAGTACCTGGGCTAGCTTCATCAAAAGACACTTCACAAGTCTCCACAATTTTGTTAGTGTCAGGTAAAAGCACACGGTAGCCTCTAGTATGAGATGGATAACCAAGAAATATGACATCAATGGATCTAGGTTCAAATTTATCAAGATTACCATGTTTCTTAACAAAGCATCTGCAACAAAAGACCCGAAAGTGCGTAACACTAGGCCTATGTACAAACCGGAGTTCATATGGGGTTTTGCCTAGCTTAGCGCGCAAGAAAACATGATTTGAGACATAACAAGCGGTTGCAATCGCATCAGCCCAAAATTTCCTAGGAGTTTGATATTCATCAAGCATAGCCCTAGCCATCTCAACTAAGGTTTTGTTCTTTCTTTCTACAACACCGTTTTGTTGAGGTACATATGGTGAAGATAATTGATGATCTATTCCATTTTTAGCACAAAATTGATCAAAAGATTGATTTTTAAATTCAGTTCCATTATCACTTCTAATTGCTTTTAAAGATCCTTGGTGATCAATTGGTAATCTAAGAAATAAAGTTCTAAAGTGACCAAAAGCTTCATTCTTAGACGCCATAGAGTAAACCCAAGAGTATCTAGAATAATCATCAACAATAACAAGAACATACCATTTACCTCCGAAGGATTGAACACGTGAAGGTCCTAAGGGTCAAGGTGCAAAAGTTGACCCGGTTCAGTTGTCATGATCATTGTGAGAGGAGTATGTGAACCTGCAACCATCTTAGCATGTCTACAAGAAGAGCACACAATTTCTTTGTCCCCTTTTAGCTTAGGCAACATACGTATACGATCAAGAGCACTAACACGCGTTAGGTGATCAAAGCCTACGTGACCAAGTCTACGATGCAAAAAATATACGTCCTTTGAATCATTAGCAACTAGACACCTATGCTTAGGGGAAGACATATCAAAATCAGCTTTAAAAACTCTTCCAAACCGAGACATGTTAAAAATGAGCTCACTATTTGAACCTAGAACTTTGCAGCAGTTTTTATTGAAAATAATTTCCAGATTTTCATCTAGCAATTGTGAAGCAGAAAGCAAGTTGTATTTCAAATTTTTTACATGTGCCACATCCTTCAAAGTGTAGTGATCATTTACTCTAACCGAACCCTTAGCAATTATAGGAGTTGAAGAATTATTGGCAAAAGTAACATTCTCTACACGTGATACAAAAGAGAGGGAGGAGAACCAATCTTTGTTACCGGTCATGTGGCTTGAGCAACCTGAATCTACAATCCAAATGTTCACCTTCCTCAAATGTGTAACCTACATAGAAGCACAATACGTCGATGACCCAATACTGGGGTTAGTCAAAAGGCATTTAGGAATCCAGTACTGAGTCACGCAACGTGCAGCAGGAAAAACACTCGAAAGCTGAGATAAAACAGCAGGTTTACGCATCAAAGTTTGAAGTTTTTTACTCTTAACTACTGACCTATAAGATGTTACTTGAGTAGCACAAAACTTAGTAGCTCCGAAGGCAACAACAGAAGGTCCGAAGGTAAATTTTGAATGTTTTTGACTCATAACAACAGGTTGCGTGTTCCTGGCATTCGGTTTAATATGTACAGCAAATTTTGCATGAAAGGTATGAGATCTAGCAATCATTCTTTCCCGTTTCTGTTGTTTATCTAGTCTATAACAAAAATCTATGACATGACCATCTCTACCACAGTAGGTACAATGAAATTTAACTTTGTGTTCATATCTAGATGAGCAAACAACATTTTTATTTGAAACCGAATGAGACAACACCCCTGCAGATTTGAAAACCACTTCTTTTTGTTTAGGAACTGTTTCAATCAAACCACTTCCTAATGACTTTACAATTTTAGGTGGATGTGCCTTAGCATGAGCATGAGAATCAAAACCTAAACCAGTTTTATCTTTGCAAGACTTGGAAGAATTCAGTAGCAAGTTTAGGTTCTTATTCCCATTACAAAACCGATCTAATGTCCTATGCATGTTATCAAGTTTATCGGACAAATCAAGGCAATTTTCACATGATGTTTTTCCTTTTAATTTGCAATTGGAACAATATTTAACTTCATGAGAATGTAAGAACAATATTTAACTTCATGAGAATGTAAAGCATTATTCAATATTGAATTTCATTCATAGCATCTTTTAGTTTCTTTTCAAGATCATCACAACTAGAACAATGCAAATCAATTGTAGAACAAGAAGCATCTTTTAGGTTTCCAATGTCAAGTGCAGCAAGCTTTTTGTTCTTTTCAATT
Organism: Tuctoria greenei; assembly: GCA_036927565.1. Taxonomy (NCBI): domain Eukaryota; kingdom Viridiplantae; phylum Streptophyta; class Magnoliopsida; order Poales; family Poaceae; genus Tuctoria; species Tuctoria greenei. The sequence goes on from JAYESD010000006.1 coordinate 84,567,121, forward strand.
TTAAGTTCAAGTATATCTAGAGTGGAGGAGTGTGCAGTTCTTAGTGTGGACAATTGTTCATAGATTAAATCACATGAGGGACAAGAATCATCACTAGGAATCAAGGTTTTCAAACGGTTGATTTCAGATTCTAGTGATTCAATTTTAACAGCATTATCCCTAATCTTTTTGTCCTTTTTCTTAACAATAATAGTTGCACGAGAAATTGCATCACATATTTCATTACAGGTAGAACATATCTCATCGTTGTCACTATTGTGTTCTGCATCCTCCTGACTTGATCTTGATCTTGTTCTGTCCGCCATGAAGCATAAGTTGGCCAGATCGTCATCATCTTCATCACTTTGAAAGTATACATCGCTTGAACCGATCTCTTGAAGTGCAGTGATGAAGCTGTTAATCGTCGTGCGTCATATGGTGCCCTTCTTTTTCTTGTTGGGGTTTCCAGAGGTGGTCTTGACTTTGTTATGTTTTTCTTCACGGGTAGTAGGACCTGTAAGGTTAGGGCATTCTGTATGAAAGTATCCTGTCTTACCACTTCAAAACAGCGTTGAGGTCCGGAGCTTCCTATCCTTCTAGTTCTCACATTTTGCTATGCTTTTGAGAACCTAGTAGAGATTAGTGCTAACTCCTCTTTTGAAAATTCCTCGATATGCTCCAGGGTTAGTGAGGACAAAAAATCAAGAGTATTGCAAGATGATTGGCCGGAGCTAAGCATATCACGTTGTAAGACAAATGCAATAGACTTATTTGGGTTCTTACGTGATAAGATGTCACTTTCATGAGTTTTGAGTTTAGAGTGTGTGAGACTAATCTAAACGTGTTTCATCGTGACAAAAGTGATATATATTAGAGAGAAAGAAGTCACGAAGAGAACACAAGAATAATCACTCAAATCCATCGAAAGAAACTCAAGTTATGATCAAAAGATCGAGCAAAGGTCAATCTGTCCTACCCGAGAAAACAGTTCTGGAACGCTGCAAAGAAACTCGTGTAGATCAAAAACCACAAATCCAATGACTGTAAAATTTTGACAGATGATATATAATCAAGTTTTAAAGTCAACACAAAAAAAACACGTCAATTGGATCTTTAAAACTCGAGTTATGATAAAACCACCGATGAAAGGTAGTGCTGTCCAGAAACTCGACGAGTAAAACTTGTCTAGAACAAGTTGGACGAACAAGGCACAAAAGTTCCTTCAAACTACGAATTTTATTCAATAGAAAAAAAGAGGAACAGCTCCAAAGTCGTGCACCACGAGCTCTGGCCTCCCTTGCTTATATAACCAGCTCGTAAGCCAACTCAACTCAAATCAGGACTCTAATCCTACTCCGTTCACGAATCGAAACTTTCCATAGCTGCTTAAGACTCTTCTATACGCAGATAGAAGCACTCTTAAGACTTCCAAACACCTTAGAAACGTATCCCACATTCCTAAAACAACTCAAATTCGTGACCCACACAAAATCCTATCATAACCAACTCAAAACATTCTATATTTGAGTCAAACCCCCTAGTCGGTTGGACCTTTCCGACCAATTCTTTACGTCCACATCTCTTCATCACGCCTCGGAACCATGCAGCCACGTCCATGCACTCCTTGCACACGTGCAAACATCTTCCAATGACGTCCACGATACCTTCATATGCGTTGTTCTTGATTCAAACATGCTGCGCAACCTCCCGATCAACTCAACCACAATTCCTTCCGAACTTGGTTGTTGAACCTCATCTTCTCCCTAAGACTAGTTCAATGGATCCCGTCACCAACCATGTCTTGAACTCAAGCAAAACCTTCACATGAATAAAAAACCAATCCGTATGAGCCCAAGTCCGCGACTTGACTCAAATCAGTTCCGAACACAACACCTTACGTGAGCACCTCACATAAGCATGTTGCAAAGCATATCAAAATGATATCAGCCATATCGACCAAAACGCACCAAAAACTTAGCAAATGAATACTAAGCAATCTTTCTAAGAATATAAAGCATGTTCGAAAAATTTCACATGAAAACTTGGAACATTATGATCAAGCTCTGAACCTTGCCAAAGCTAACCGGAGCTTGAGCTGGAGCTTACCAAAGCTAGTACAACTTAGCGCAAGAGCTTACCAAAGCTAGTCGGACCTAGTGCCGGAGCTAATCAAAGTAAGTCGGACCTAGCGCTAGAGCTAACCAAAACTAGTCGGAACTAGTCAACCCAAAAGCGGGAGCTAGAGAAACATGTTGAAGCTTAACAAAGACATGTCAGAGCTATCAAAGACATTCCAGAGCTAACCAACATAAGTCGGACCTAGCAAAACATATCGGACCTTACGTCGGACCTTGCAAAAGCACGGAGCTAGAGTCGGACCTTGCTAAAAAAGATGTTTTAGCAAAATCTCAGAACTTTTATCAGCAAAGCCATTGTATTCAGTACAAGCCAATGTATTTAGCACACATAGGTCTCACACCCAGCGGTGTTAGCGCGTCATTCGCTCGTTCGAGGAAGTCCCATACTTGAATAGCTTCGGTCTCCTTAAACTTCCGCAACTCCTCCAGTGACCTCCGGGCGGCCGTAAGCTCTGAGTTTTCACGAGCAAGTCGCTCAGCCAGCTTGGCATGTTGCTGCTTGACCTCATCAACTTGCTTCTCTTGGTCTGCCAGCTCCGTATTCTGGAGGTGGATGCAATTCCGCCTCTCAACAAGGTCTTTTTCCCTGCCCTTGACCTTCTCCTCCCTAGAGGCAATGTCAGAATCTCTCTTCGAGAGCTCTTGCCCCACCTTCCAGTTCTTTTTCCCTCCTTACATTGATCTAGCTTTTTGTTGCGACCCGCCAAATTTTTCTCACCCAGAGCCAACTTCTGGGTGACCTCCGCTTCCCTCCTCACCACATCCTCCTACTGCCCCAGGAGCTTTTCCTCCCTCGCCTCTAGGTCTGCTTGACGCTTCATGAGAGTTTCATTCAACTCTGCGAGCTTTTCGTAACACTCGTCAGTAGCGTCAAGTCTCTCTTTAGCTTGCTCCAGGATTTCCCTGGAGTTAGCATCGAGTGCCCTGATGGCGGCCTCCTTCTCCTACACCAACTTGTCCCTGTACTCTAACCGGGCCTTTTCCTTCTTGATCCATTCCTTCTGGCCAGCTAGCCTTGTCTAAGCAAGCTTGGATTCAAAATGGAGTCTACTGCGCCAACGCCTCAAGGTGTTGCGCTCCTCCTCCAAAGCTTTGCTCTCATGGTCGAAGGCGAGCTAGACCTGCCTGAGGCTCGAGCAGGCGTTGTCTATGGACAACGCCAGGGGCATAGGTTCTGGGCCTGCTCGGACCATTTCCGCATGCTCAAGCGGGTTCTCCGTAACAAAAATTGGGTCCCACTCTACAATAGTGGTCCCCTGTACTCCCACGGCGCTGTGATCGCTCTCTTGGAGCCCTTCAGTGGCAGCAGAAGAACCCACGGTGGGAACTTCCGCCTTCAAAGCAGGTGAAGGCACCATGTCTGGATCTTCAGTCGACGGCTCCGATGTCGAAGGACCTGTCGCCGGTCCTGCAAGCTGCTCTTGCTCCGGCACTGGTACCTCCGGGACGACCACTTCTGGAGCAGTAGCAGGAGCTTCGAGTGGGGCCTCGACCTCCACTGGTTCGGGCCCCGGTACGGCGACCACCTCCGACACAGCCGCCGGACCTTCAATCACCTTTGGCATAATTGTCAGACCTCCAACCTCCTCCGGCTCAGCAGCCGGACACTCTACAATTTCCGGCTCTACTGCCGGTTCTTCAACTATCCCCGTCACAAGCGCCGAAACCTCAACAATCTCTGGCTCAACAACCGGGATTTCAGTTACCTCTGGCTCAACAGCCAGGGCTTCGGCAACTTCTGGCTCGGGAGCGGGAACTTCTTGCGTCGTCAGTGCTGGAGCATCAGCCTCTGCCGCCAGAGGCACTTCTTCAACTTCCCTCCTACAGTTCGGCGCTACCACAGGAGCTTCAGGCGAGGACTCCGAGTCCAGGCTCACGACAGCTGGTGCTGGAGCTATCGCGGCTTCTACCTCCGCTTGACCAGGAGGCTCAATAATCAAAGTCGAAGCTTCAGCAGGAGCAGCCTCAGCTATTGCAACAGGCATTGAAGCTCCAGGTCCTTTCTTCGACACCCAGGAAGTAAAGGGAAGAAAAGACTAAATACACATCCAAAAGCAAGATTAACGTTTCAGAATGAGCAATCAATGCTTACCTTGGGATGCTACCACCCCAGTCGCCTCGGAACCTCTTCTTTTGAGGCCCGGAGCTAGAGCCCACCAAGTCTGATGAGACACCTGCTTTGAACCTCGGTTGAGGCACACTTGCAGCCGTCGGAGTTCTTTTGGCGGGATCTTCCCTTTGCCAGGAAGAACCCCCGGATCTGGAACCTCTGGCCGGCGCTGCAGCCGGAGTCGACTGCCCGGAGGTTACACCTCTTGAAGACGTTTGCACCGGAGAAAGAGTAGTAGCTGAAGACCTCCCCCTCTGGGGGGGAAGCAGCCGTCGTGGAAGGAGCAGGCCTGACGGACCTACCGTCAGCGTGCTTCAACTTTCTCTTCTGGCTGGAAGGCTCAGCTGGCTCTTTGCCCTTGCCCTTGCTGACATCTTCAGTCCTTCAGCTTGGGGCGGGGGCAGGACCACCCTCGGAAGCTCTGGGGATCGTCAATCTAGTGGTCGGAAGCCTTTCCACCCCACCAAGATCATCAAGCGTCGGCATACTCCTCCGGAGCTCCCTGCTGAACTACACCTCCATATTTAGAGGGAGGAAAGCCGCCGGCGGAGTTAAGTCGTCACCTTCAACGTCAATTCCATGCTGGAACTTCTTGAGATGAAGCTCCAAAGCTGCACCCTCCAAATTGGATTTCAGACCGATTTCAATCCGGTCTTCATCCATCACGCTGTTGAGGGCCCCCGCAAGCTTCTCCCTCTTCTTCAGCGGAGCCCACCTATTTACCAGGAAGTTGCAGAAGACCATCTGGGGGGTCACTCCACCTTCCACGCATTCTCGAATCCTATTCAAGACAGGGTTGGAGGCCTCTGACAGCACCGGAACCACACTCCATGCGTCAGTGTCAACATTTGGGAGGCCTTCGGGCAGCTCCAACTTCTCGTGCTCCTCTGCCGTGGCGATGATCCAATCTTTCTTCCATTCGTCCCACTTGCCGGAAGGGAACGACCTCTAAGTATTTGAAGGGGCATTTCTTGCGCTTCACGAAATAGTAGAAGCCAAGAAATTCAGACCTCTTCCAAGTGGTGTGGATGGTGAAGAAGGTGCGGAAGAGCTCAATGCAGGGGGGAATACCCACCCACATCTCGCAAAAGTGGACAAATGTTGACACAAGAAGAAGAGAATGGGGGCCAAGGTGGGCATACCATAGAAGTACAACAGCATCAAAAGGAAAGTTGAGAAAGGTGGGATCAGCCCCACCATGGCGTACGCAGAGAAGTACATCATGTTGTTGTTGCACTCCTTCTTGAACGGGAGCTTGCCGGCGCGGACCAGATGGTTGAAGGAGTCGCTGGACCACCCCATGTAGGTTCGGACCTTCTTCAGATCGTCATCGCTCTTGAGGCGGCACTTGGGGAGACCCAACTCCATCGTGGCAAAGTGGAGCAAAAGATGGAAAATTAAGCAGAGTTTGGGTGGCTCTGAGCGCAAAGATGATCGAAGGTGTAAAGAGTCCTCAACCCGTGCACACTTTCCTTCTTAAGTAAGCCTCTGCGACGCTTGGATGGAAACCACAATGAGATCAAGAGTACTTTTCCAAAATCTACCCCGTCAATGGCGAGTGGGCCTGAGGGCCACCCCGATGAAGAGATCGAGGTCCTTACCCAAGGCCAATCGTTGCCATGATGAGCGGCGGGAAACCCAAAGTCAGCGCTCTTACACGGCGTGCGGAACCGATACGGTTTTCGTATTGGGAACCGACGGCCTTCAATTGCGTGAGATCCGCACTCAAAGATCTCATCTGCCGTATTCATGACAAGTCACGCGTTGAAGGTTCACCCCTGAACCGCCACTCTATCGGCGCATCAGAGGACTTTCTGAAAATCAAAGCGCGGGAATCAAGAATTGCCCCACCTCAGGCAGAACAACTTAACCCAAGGGGTTTCTTCCAGAGGTGGGCCTGGGGGCCACTGTCGGTACCCTACGTACCGGGTACCTTACGATACCGCAACAAGAGTAAGAAAGTTCCACCCGTCAGAGTCGAAAGCCCTTGCTGGTCCCACATGTCACGTTGCACCGGACCTGCTCCCCTCATATGACTGGCTCCCGGGGTAACACGTGTAAAATAAGCTCGGAACAGAAGTCCCAACCAGGGGAAGCTCCGGCGACTACATGTGTACAACGGCCCCGGACCTAGCCCCCATCAGAGAGGAGCTCCGGTACTGGTACGTGTACAGCAACCCCGGACCTGCTCTCCCGCAAGGGAAAGCTCCGGATCCGACATGTGTGGAGCCTCCGGACCCTCGTCACCAACGGAAATACAAGCTGGACAAGACCATTACAAACATTCAAGGATGGTTAAAGCGACAGTTACAACATCTGATAATGTGTCATTAATACCAAATTAATGACACACGATCAATATACTGTTAATAGCGGAAACGCTACCATGAAGGCACGTTAGCACACCATTAATTGTACTTAATACTCTTTAGACAGTGTATTAGGTCATTAAGCACGCCAAGGCCACATGTTGGGCCAGGCTAGCTTTGTAACGATCAGTCCTTAGAACTATAAAAGGGCTGCACTGCACGAACATAAGGACATTCTGATCCAGGCAATCACAACCTGACCTTAGCAAACTAACTCGCTCAATACAATTACACAAAACCCGTGGAGTAGGGTATTATGCTTAGGCGGCCCGAACCACGTAAATCTCTGAGGTCACCATCTCGATATTGATCTTGTGCTCCCTAACCACAAAAGAACCTCCGCGGGCTGTTTCTCAATGGGTCCGGGGGAAGTGTCGTACTCCACACTTCGACATCTACAAAAGTCACTTGGTACTAAGTTGGATTTTAGATCGGCGTATCACCCTCAGACAGACGGTCAGACAGAAAGGATCAACCAAACCCTAGAGGACATGTTGAGAGCAGCCGTTCTTACCTACGATGAAGATTGGGAAGATTGTCTTCCATATGCCGAGTTCTCTTACAACAAGAGTTATCAGGCTAGTATCAAGATGTCCCCATTTGAAGCCCTCTATGGAAGAAAGTGTCAGCCTCCGCTTATGTGGTCAGAATTTGGAGATCGTATTATAGAGCAACAGATTTCATCGTGGAAGCAGAAGACAAGGTAGCGGAGATCCGGGCAAATTTGAAGGCAGCTCAGTCACGCCAGAAAAGCTACACAGACAAGAGAAGGCATGAACTCAGCTTTGAAGTCGGGGACCACGTTTACCTTAAAGTGACTTCGATCCGTGGCACCCGCAGATTTCAAGTACGTGGAAAGTTGGCACCACGATATATTGGCCCTTTTCCCATTCCGAAAAGGATAGGATCAGTGGCATATGAGATCCAGCTACCCGAAGAGATGTCAGACATGCACAACGTCTTACACGTGTCATAGTTGAGAAAGTGCCTACGGGTGCCAGAGGAACAAGTAGTACGGGACACCCTAGACCTACACGATGACCTGCGTTACCATGAGGTGCCTATAAAGATTTTAGATACCATCACCCGAAAGACAAGGACAAACTCCGTCAGGCTTTATTGAGTTCAGTGGAGCAGACACTCTAAGGCCGAAGCTACATGGGAGAGAGAAGATGCGCTAGGAGCCAGTTTCCCATCTCTTCGAAGATCAGCCGAATCTCGAGGACGAGATTCCACCTAAGTGGGGTAGGTCTTTAACATCCCAAATTTCGTAGGCCAATAAATCACACTATTAAATTAATGTATGCAATTAATAATAATAATAATAATAATAATAATAATAATAATCAGACTTACAAAATCAATCATAGATATATGTATAAGTCAAAATCAAATCAATAGTAAATAAGGACACTAAATAATAAAATAAATAATACTTATGGAATTAATCGACAAATATATTTGTGCACACTACTAATATTACACAAACAAATGAGGGATAATAACAATAAAATAAAAAGAAAAAAACTAAAATATCAGAACGCACGTCAATCTCAGTGACAGGTTCTTTTGTGGGAGCATCGGGCAAGTCCCACACTCAGCAGCCACGATCTTTCTACCTGCTCACCCCATTCTTCATCCACCCCTTCCACTTTCTTGTAACTGCAAAAAAAGACCCTTCTTCTTCCTCCATCCAAACAAGGGCCCGTTCTTCTCCCGGAAGCAAAAATGCAGCAGCGTTGCCAACTGCCTCTTCTCTTCTCGCCTGTCCATGACTCCTCCTGAAGCCTCTCGAGCTGCTGTACGACACATTAATCTCGACGACCACCGCACAAATGAAGAGACCATTACCTACATCGCTTCACTCACAAAACGACGACGTTGGCGCCGCCTCGACTGCTGTGTGCACGCCTCTACTGACGACTGGCCGACGAGACGCATCATGCAGCGCCGTGGCCCCGCGCAGACCCAGTTCGGCGTGCTTGTACGGCACAATTACTGCGCCCGACCGACCTCCAATGAGGCCGGCCGACAACCGCCTTTCCTTCACCTATAAATTGAACACACCGGCCTCTCCTTGCTTCAATCTCGCCGGTCGACCACACACAGGTGAGCAGCTGCCGCCCCTTCCCTTTCCTTTCCTCTTCCGCGAACAACAGCCGCCATGGCCACTCTCACCCCGAGCAGTCGTCGTTCCCCCTGCCGATGCCCAAATTGATATCCCAATCGGATTCGCCAACCTCCAATCCTCCGATTCCCACTCCCAGTGGGTCTCTCTCTCTCCATTCCCCTCCCCTATTTGAGCCGACGAGCAACCATGACTTCCTGACGAGAGGTAGACGAAGTAAGGTCTCGGGTGTAACCCGTAAGCTCTCCGTGTCCTCATGTGCTAGTGATTTGGATCATGGCCCACTAACCTATTAGCCCACACAAGCAAGCCGAGTAGCAACCTGACCAGGCCATGTGCCACCGCCACTAAACCAGGCCCTAGGCAGCATTCAAGTACTTTAATTATTTTCATAATTAATTCAACATCCACTTTATAAAATAAATATCCCACACATAGAACCTTCAATTAATCCAATCCTTCTTCTAAAATTTATGAAAAATCATAATCTATTTAATACACCTAAAATTATATGATGTATTGATATATGCTTGTCTTGCTTGTATGGTTGTTTGTGTGCGCACTTCAGAGTAGATCCAGTGTCAGAAGAGAACCCGGAAGAACCAGGTGACCCAGAGAACGACGCCGCAGACGGTAGCGAAGGCAAGTTCCATCTTTTCCTTTTTGATCATATCGCACCTATATGGGGTTTATCCATTGTGACCAGTAGATTAGGTTTTTGCATTTGTTGAGCATCGAGTGATAGAGTAGAGCCGTGCTAGTTCCATTTGCTGCATATTGGAATGATGAGATTATATATAATGATGTTGCCTCTTGTATGTTGTATCGTTGGTGAGAGCATGCATGAGTTGTGACCGGGGCAGATGGGTTAGTGTTGGTATATGTGCTATCGTGGTGGTAGACTTACGGCGAGGTCTATCATGAGGATAGGCTCGTGATGTGTGTATGGAGGCTGTCCTAGTGAGCCTTAAGGACCGAGTTGTTTTGACATCTCACCTAACTTCTTTTTAGTACGAGCACATGTCCCTGTATGGGCGGGACTTAGCCTAATCCCGATAGCTAACCCGACAGTCGTCCACGGTGGAAAGAGAGTTATGTTGAGAGATTATTGAGCTCACTGATGATATTGATACTGGGTTGGGGGTGACTAATCTGGGTGATGTTTCGACTGGGTGTTGGTTATGTCGGGCTGTCTTTGATGGTCTGTGCATGTGGATACAACGTACACCCTCTACAGAGTGAAATCCATTTGGATGGTTGTGTCCTTGGTATAGGATGGGTTATGGTGTGGTCCTAACAACTAGAAAGCCACCTATGGTGAGATTGAGATGAGTGATGTGGAAGATCTTTACTTGCATTAGTTGCATCGTTATTTATCTTGTGCATTGCATTTATATATGTTTATTCTCCTCCCGAAGGACGAGGTGGAGCTTGCTGAGTACTTTTGTACTCAAACATTGTTGATTGATTGTTTTTCAGAGGATCCTGACTTCGTGCTGGAGGACTATGAGTAGGGTCGCGTCCGCACCCAAGTTGTGTGTAGTGGAACCATGGGCGACCACGAGCTACTAGTCTACGTGTTGATGTTCATTATATTTGTCTTGTCACTAGTTGTAGTTTTATCCATAAGGCTATGCTGTTGAAATAAAGCTCTGTATAGTTGTGGTTCCACTTATGTTTTAATATTATGTACTGAACCTTGTATTTGGTAATAATATTACATATTTAGTTTTGATCTAATGTGTCGGGACGCTTCATAACGGAACGCCGGGACCTTCGACGACACCGAGAAATCGATTAGCACACTGACGGCAGAGGCAAAAGAACTCACTTATAGCTGGTTACGTGCAGGAGCAACAGCGTTGGGAAGTATCTTTCCACTGACGTAATTGTTATAAGACTGTTAATTCTTGTTTCTCCTTAGCTAATTCTCCTTTCCTCGCATTTCTCTGTCAGCGACACCTTGTCGCACAACTTTTGTAATCGGCCGGTCTTGGCCTTTCGCCTTAATTATAAAAGTCAGGTTTTTCTAAAAAAAAGAATTTTCTCATGGTACCAAGAGCCTAGACTCGATCATCCTTCCACTGTAATGTCGCTCTCCTCCACCACCTCTAGTGCATCATCCCTTTCATTCAGCCAGTTCATCAGCATGAAGCTATCAAGAGATAACTTCCCAGTATGGAAGGCCCAACTCATGCCCTACCTACGTAGCCAGCAGCTGGTAGGCTGCATTGATGGATCAATCGTCGAACCATCAAAGAAGATTATGCAAGATTCTGGCGCTGCAGCAACTGGAGTACCAAATCTTGCGTACCAAACACGGTATCAACAGGATCAAATTGTACTCGGTGCTCTGCTCTCACTCTCATCAATGACAGAGGAGGTTCTCTCCCATGTCACTGCCTACACCAAATCATCAGAGGTGTGGAAGACTCTTGAAAATGAGTATGGATGTCGCTCGCAAGCTAAAGCCATGCAACTGCCAATCCAGTTGGCAGGCCTTCAGAAGAAAAGCATGACCATGTCAGACTACTACAGGAAAGTGAAGATTATTGCTGACACCATGGCTCTCATCGAGGAACCACTAAGGGAGCAGGAGATCATAGCATATCTCCTCACCAGTCTGAGATCAGACTATGACTCACTGGTGACCTCCAACACGACGAGTGCAGAACAAGTTTCGCTGAGCGAGCTATACTCCCATCTCCTCAGTTTTGAACTTCGTCAAGAACGCAACAACTCTGCAGTTGAATTCAATGGCCAAGTTTCTGCACAACAAGTCAACCGTGCCCCAGGAGGGCGTGGTCGTAGCACCAACAGTTGTGGTCGTGGATGATCCTCAGGAGCAGGACGTGGTCAGAATGCATCAAGCACCAGAAAGATTATCTGTCAGGTATGTCGTAAAACTAGTCATGATGCTGTTAGATATTGGTACAAATTTGACCAGGGCTACCAGGCAGAAAATCAACATGCAGCAAACCTTGCTTCAGCTGGGTATCAGGTTGACACCAACTGGTATGCTGACTGCCGTGTAACATACCATCTGACTAGTGATCTTGAGAGGCTGACTGTGAGAGACCGCTACAATGGAGGAGATAAAGTCCAGATTGCGAATGGCACACGTTTGCTCATTTCTCATACTGGTCAATCTGTTAATACTGGTTCTATTAGAGATCTAATACTCAAAAATGTCCTTCACGTACCTGATCTACACAAAGACCTTCTATCAGTTCATAGGCTCACCCTTGATAACCATGTCTCAGTTGAGTTCTTTCCTAACTCTTTTTTTGTAATGGATCTGGAAACGAGGCAAATACTTCTTGAAGGTCCTTGTGTGGGTGGACTCTATCCCCTGAGTGCTGCAAGACTTCCTGGTTGTGGATCCACATTTTCTGCAACCAAGATTTCAGCAGCTCAGTGGCACAGATGCCTTGGTCACCCAGCACATCCAGTAGAGTGTTCTTAGGTCTTATGGCCTAGTCTTTTAATCAAATAAAGATGAACCAGTTTGTGGTGGCTGTCAACAGGCTAAAATTCATCAATTTCCTTTTCAATCTTCGTCTAGAAAATTCACTTGTCCCTTAGCCCTCATTCATTCTGATGGATGGGGACCAACAATAAAATCTGTTGGAGGTTATCAATATTGCATAAGCTTTATTCGTGACTTCAGTCGATACACATGGATTTTTCTTATGAAACATGAGTCTGATGCTGAACAAATTTTTCTTCAGTTTCAAAACACCGTTGAAAGATTTCTAAAAGCAAAATTTTGCTCTGTTCAAACTGATTGGAGAGGAGAATATCAAAAACTTAATAAGTTTTTCAATAGTGTTGGCATTTCTCACAGAGTCTCTTGTCCCCCCCAAACACCAGCAAAATGGCTTAGCAGAACGTAAGCATCGACACCTTGTTGAGACAGGACTAGCCCTTCTTGCTCAGTCTGGCATGCCTGTTTGATTTTGGGATGAAGCATTTTTAACTTCCTGTTATCTCATAAATAGACTGCCAAGTCGAGTTATTGAGAACCAAGCTCCCATTTATGGACTCCTAAAAACTAAGCCCGACTACAACTTTCTCAGAACCTTTGGATGCAAGTGTTGGCCTAATCTGAGACCATACGACCACAAAAAGTTGGCCTTTAGATCCCTGCCATGTATTTTCCTCAATTACAGTCAAGCTCACAAAGGTTACAAATGTATTTATAGACCCACTAGTCGTGTTTACATTTCCAGAGATGTAACCTTTGATGAAAGTGTCTTCCCTTTCATCTCTAACACTATCACACCACCACATTGTCAATCAAAATCACCCATGACTGAAACTACTCTTCTGCCACCCATTGCACCCATAGAACCATTAATTTCAGGTTTACCAAGTGAGTCACATGCTTATCCTGGTGCTTCGGACGATCCTAATGTTGTTAGTGAACAATCATCTGCAGGAGTGTGTGACCAAGGGGGAGAAACAAAACTTATATGTGCTGCAACTGATGAGACTAAAAATATTCCGGTGCAACGAGAACCTTATGTTGAAACCGGTGAGACTGAAAATGTTCTGATGCAAACTGAAGATCACATCTTCTCTGAATCTGAATCTCAGGCTGAAAATAGAAGACCAGTCACAAGATTACAAAACAATATTGTTTGTCCAAAGAAATATACTAATGGTACAATCGTCTATAAAAAGGGCTTTTCTGCGTGTAAACAAAGTGTCACTGAAGAACCAAGTGACTATAAACAGGCACTTGCAGACCCAAAATGAAACAAGCAATGGATAATGAGTATTCTGCTCTTATCAAGAACAATACATGGCATCTTGTTCCTCAACAAAAGGGTCAGAATATTGTTTTTTTTGAATATGCAAGAGAGAGCGCATCTTTGTATTAAAAGAAGAAAAAGCAGACCCTGTTACAGCAAACCATCACATATAGGGTCCAGATATGAGAGGCTCAATACACCGAAAAAATATTACAATAGGTTCTCTGACCTAACCTGGATTGCTTCCTAACACCTGCTGCAAATTAAGGGCTTGGAGTTTTTAGCTCCAGCAAAGCACCATAACCTATATTCATCTGAGAATGTTCTCATAACCTCACTAATGGAGGGAGACACATTATCGAAAACACAAGCGTTTCGCTGTTTCCAGATGAGCCAAGCACCAAGATGATTAACGAGTTTATTCCTTTCTTGTGTTCCTTTCAAACTTTACTATTAGTGCGGCTCCACCAGTCTCCAAACGACCTCTCATTTGTCATAGGTATAGCATGTGACATGTGGATCATAAATAGCAATCTGAACCAAATCTGCCTCGCAAACACACACGTTAAAAGGATATGTTGGATGGTTTCCTCCTCTTGATCACATAGGAGACACTTCTCGGGATGTGGCAGTCCGCGTCTAGAGAGGCGATCAGCTGTCCAACATTTGTTATGGAGCACCAACCACAAAAAGAACTTATATTTTGCGGGAGCCCAAGATTTCCATAGACGGCGCCAAGGTTCAAAGATGACAGCACCAGCGAAATAAGCTCAATAAGCAGATTTGGAAGAATAATGTCCAGATGCCTCGAATCTCCATAGGTGTTGACCGTATTCTGCTGATAATGTCACATTTTGGATACTTCACCACAACTGAAAATATTCTCCTAAACCCTCTGAACTTAAGCCCCCAACTATATCGTGCACCCAAGCTTTCTCATGCAAAGCTTCAGCCATAGTTCTGCGTTGTTTTATCCTTGTTGGCATGTGTTGGAACACAAGCGGCAACACCTCAACTATAGTCGCTCCATTCAGCCAATGATCTGTCCAGAATAGAGTGTTATTTCCGTTCCCGACTTGATGGTTCTGGCAACACCCAGTAGCGCGAGTGTGTTTGGGTGTGATGGGAGTTCAAGTTCCGTCCAAGATCGATTCATTCTGATTTGTTTGTACCAGTGCCATCATAATTTGAAGGCCCACGCCATGATTTCAGGGTTAGGAATACCTAATCCTCCAAGATCAATGGTTCTAGTAACCTTGGCCCATTGCACTAGACAACAACCACCATTAGCATGTTCCCTTCCTTGCCATAAGAAGCCTCTTCGGATTTTGTCGATGGCCTTTGATGAGGACATCACTTCTATAGATACAAACAATAGTCCATTGAACATACAAGATGCAATTAATAGAGTTCATACATAACAATTAATTTCAGAGGTGAACTCGTTCTTATATATTTCCTTATATGTTTTTGAGCATAGATTGCTACTTAATGATTTATTTGTGATTAGGATCTATGGAGAGGTTCAAGGAGTACTTGGAGGGAGTATTAGGGACGTGGAAGACCAGAGAATTCGTTCAAAGAAGATGGAAACCGAACCAAACTCCAAATCGTATCCAACTCGGAGTCCAGGAGCAGTACACACTAAAACGGATGCCCAGGACGCATACGAACTCCGTTTTGGACGTTCTACATATGCATGGAAAGGGGAGAGGATAACCTTTCCAATGACGCCGGTCCCATGTCAAAATTCCTTCGGAGTCGATGGGAATCGTCGAAACAAAATCAAGTACAGAATCTGTCAGGGTGCTGCGCCACCGTATTGGGCCATTGGGCTTTGTATCAAGTCTAAGTCCATTATTTTCGTGTCTTAGGGTTAGGTCACGACCCTAACACACCATTGGACGTCCTCTCACCTATATATACTCCATAATAGCTGCCATGAACAATTGGGTTTTGCTTAGATCAATAATATCGCCGTTTATCGGTTTGTAAAACCCCAATTCAGCAATTTCAGATTGCTTCTTCTACGTTCTTGCTTGTGTTCTCGGTTGCACTTGCAGGGATTAGCCTTCTTGCGTGTGAAGCACGGTTGATAACCAACGGAGCGGTGGTGTTGTGATTGCAGAGGTTGTTCGTGTTCTACTCGAGAGTCTCGGATCATCAACGTCGAGATCTCCATCAATCGACTTATCATTACCTTTCGGAAGATCGGGCCTCATCATCTTTACCTATCAGCCTTGATGAACCATTTTGGAACTCGTATAGCAATCAACAGGTGTATCGACATGGCTGAAATGACATAGCGGACTAGAGTAGCTTGACCAACCCTATTGATTAGAGATGCCTTCCAACGCGGTAGTTTATCCGCTACTTTCTCAACCCATGGATTCAAATCGCTATTTCTTAGTTTTTATGTGAAAGCAGAAGTCCAAAATAGCTGCACGGGAACTGGGCTGCAACACAATGCAAATCATCAGTTACTGTCGATAGAAGTCCTTCACCACATCTTATTTGAATGACGCTACTCTTATGCAAGTTTGTCTACAACCCAGATACTTCTCCAAAGGTATTGAGTAATGCTTTAGTAACCTGTAGCTCCCCATCATCTGGACGGATAAAAAAAGCAACATCATCAGCATAAAGTGACATCCGCTGCCCCATGTGGCATTCCAGGGGCTGCAATAGTCCGATATCAGCAGCTTTATCAAATAGACTATTTAGCACATCCATGACCATGATGAACAACATGGGGGATAGAGGGTCCCCTTGACGCAGTCCTCGCTTGTGGTAAATAGTTTCTCCTGGTTCACCATTTACTAGGATACGTGTAGATGCTGTGGAAAGTAAACTGGAAATGATGTTACGCCAAGAAATACCAAAACCGAGGTGGGAGAGCACTTCTAGTAGGAAAGGCCATGATACTGTATCAAAAGCCTTGGATATATCCAATTTTAGGAAAAGGCTAGGCACTTTCCGATGATGCAGCCGCTTGACCGTCTGTTGCACAAATAAGAAATTATCATGGATGCATCTTCCACGGATAAAATCACTTTGATTTTCAGAGATCATAGAGTCAAGTAGGGGCGCCAATCAATTTGCTAAAATCTTGATAATCAGTTTTGCAAAGCTATGTATTAGACTGATTGGGCGAAAATCTTGGCAAGTACTGCTTCATCTTTCTTAGGAATGAGAGTAATATAGGCTGAATTCAGGAGCTCCAATCTCCTCGCTCTCTATGTTGTAAAGAAACAATAGCAGTCATGTAATCAGATTTTATTATGGACCAGCATGCTTTATAAAAACTCCCAGTGTAACCGTCTGGTCCTGGTGCTCTATCTGCTGGCAGCTCCTTAATGGTTTTCCATACTTCTTCTTTGGTAATTGGAACATCTAAGTGAGCTAAATCCAAGCCCGCTCTGTGGAAGTAAGACAGATCAAAAGTAACCGACCGTTGGGTTGTAGTTCCAATGAGATTCTCATAAAATTGAAACATGATATGTTGCTCCTCTTCTTGCGATGTAGTAATACGGTCATCATCCATCAATTTTGGGATAAAGTTTTTCCTTTTGCGAAAACCAACCTGCCTATGAAAGAAGGAAATGTTTGCATCATCGTCCTTCAGATAGCGGATTCTGGACCCGAGTCTCGCCATTGTTTTCTCTAGGGAAGCAAGAGTGAGGCAATGTCACTTTAATTTCCTCCTGAGCCAGTCCTCCCCTATGCTCAAAGATCGTTGATCCTGTGCCACCTCGAGACGTTGTAGCACTTCACGTGACATGACAAGCTGAGATTTCACATGTCCTACTTGTTTTGCACTCCAAGATTGAATTTCCCTTGTTAGTCTTTTCAACTTGATGAAAATGCGCTTCGTAGGACAAAGACATGACACAGGTTTGTTCCACGAATCTGCTACTATATCTTGGAAGCCTGAAAGCCTGATCCAAAAACTTTCAAAATGAAAGCGTTTTGTCCCACCGACCCCATCTTTGAGTCCCGAAATAAGAGGATAGTGATCTGACATCTCTGAGGCATAGCTTTGTAGGATACAATTAGAATATAATCCCTCCCAGTCTGCTGTACACATAACTCTATCTAACTTCACGAGTGTAGGTTGTTGTTTATCATTTGACCATGTATACCTCCTGCCCATAAGTGAGACCTCTTTCAGTTCAATATCATTGATGAAATGACGGAAACTTCCCATCAAAGTTCAATTAATATTATTATTATTTTTGTCACCTGAGCTATAAATCATGTTAAAATCCCCTGCCACCAACCATGGACCAGTACAGTAGCTTCTGAGCTCTCTTAACTCAATAAGAAAGGAAGGCTTCTCAGCATCTATGTGAGGACCATACACACCAGTAAACCACCATGGCGGTTCACCTTCAGATTGCAGATTAATTGAGATAGAGTGTCGGTGCACACGATGCGAGAGAGCTGTAAAGAGATTGCGCCATGCCACCAATATGCCCCCTCTGGTCTGTTGAGCTGGGAGGTATACAAAGGAGCTGAAATCAGGTCCCAGAATAGGAAGAATGTCCCTTTCTGAAATGTGAGTAAGCTTGGTTTCTTGGAAGCAAATTACAGCAGGTCAACTACTAAAAAGTCAAGCACAATGCAGATGGATCCATAGAGAGATACAAGGCCAGATTGATAGCCAAGGATTTTCATTAGAGGTATGACATTGATTATAATGATACATTAAATCCAGTAGTAAAGCCTGCAACTATTGGACTGATTTTATCATTAGCTGTATCTAAAAATTGGGAGTTGAGAAAAATTGATGTGCAAAATGCATTCTTACATGGAGGTCTTGAGGAAACTGTTTTCATGTGTCAACCACCTAGATACGAAGATAACAAAAAACCTCATTATGTGTGCAAGTGTGCAAGTTGCAGAAGGCTCTATATGAACTTAAACAGGCACCTCGGGCCTGGCATTCAAAACTCTTCCGTCACTGGGATTTGTCCCTTCAAAAGCTGATACCTCTCTCTTCATCCTAAATAAAGGTATTATTATGGTATACGTGCTAGTCTATGTAGATGACATTATCATAGCTAGTTCCAATAGTAAAATCACTGATAAGCTGATCAAGAGTTTGCATTCCAATTTTGCTATCAAAGACTTGGGAAAATTAAGTTATTTACTTGGGATCGAAGTAGCAGAGGTGAAAGATGGACTAGTGCTGACACAGAAGAAATATATGAGAGACCTACTGCGAAAAGTGAATATGGTCAAGTCTAAGGGAGCAAGCACACCAATGTCCGGCACAGAAAAACTGTCAAGAGAACAGGGTGATCCACTGAAGGAGAATGCAGTTTTTCAGTATAGAAGTACTGTTGGAGCATTGCAATATCTATCCTTGACAAGGTCTGATATTAGCTATGCGGTCAACAGAGTATGCCAGTTCCTGCGGCATCCTACTTATGTTCATTGGAGTGCTGTGAAACGCATACTCAAATATAAAGGCAACATCAGATAGAGGACTCAAAATTCAGAAATCAGAAAACATCTTGATCAGTGCATTTTCTGATACTGATTGGGCAGGGTGTCCAAATGATAGACGTTCAACCAGAGGTTTTGCTTTATATCTAGGACCTAATCTGGTCTCATGGAGTACAAGGAAACATCGTACCACTTCTAGATCAAGCACAGAAGTTAAAGACAAGGCTATAGCTAACACAACAACAGAAGTGATATGGTTGCAATATGTTCTTAAATATTTGGGAATTTATCAACCGAGGGCACCATGCTTGTGGTGTGACAATCTTGGTGCAACATACTTGACCTCTAACCCAATGTTTCATGAAAGAACCAAACATATTGAGGTGGACTTTCATTTTGTCGGAGAAAGAGTGATGTTAGGTCTGCCTAAGGTTCGATTCATATCAACGAGAGATCAGATTGCAGATATATTTACAAAGGCTCTCCCTCAGCATACCTATGAACAAATATTCTACAATCTCAACCTAGCAAGTGGCTCAGATATAGAGGGAGTGTTAAACATGCTGAAATATTTGGTATTGTGAGAGTACATTTGGTATTCTATCTAGATTACCATATGTGTTAGAATACATTTTGGTATGTTAGATCAACTACCATATATCTCTAGAATATATTTAGTAGGCCATATATTACCATCATATACTTATATATGTATTAGCACCCTGTACACTATAAATACTAGCCTTGAGGCACACTGCAATACAACAGTCATTGTACAAAATATATCCAGGCCAAAGAATTTTCTCACGCTTCTGGTTCTAGAATGATTCATGGTGCAACGCCGGGTGAATTAATGTCAATAAAACTACTAGAACGAAAAGATAAACATTATAATGCTACTTGTATAGTTGAATCATAGCTACATATGCATCTCGACACTGTTTATAATTAAATGGATGGCGAATTAATGTCAATAAAACTATAACTTTTTCCTTGAGTGGATAAAAACTGGAATGTAGAAGGGCCATTGCCCATGGCAGCCCCCACCCCCCCAACACTAAACACGAACCGTATTCTTTTGCCACATCTCTCGCCCTGCGTCTCTTGACTCTCAATAAACCAGGGACAACTGATTTTGTTGGGGATTGGGATGGACATGTCTGATTTTGTTGGGGGTTGGACGGGGATGGTTAATGTCGACTTGCAGAGTGTTGTGAGGCGTTGACGAAAAGGCATGATGCTGGCCTGCCATGTCTGAAACAACGCGCGGCCACGTGCGATGCATCTGATCGACCACATGCATCGCATATCCTAACCATGTTCGTTCAACCTCAGTTGCGTACGACCGATCGATCCCATTCCCTGCGGATGAATCCATTGATGGGTACACACACTAAGGCCTCCTTTGGCTGTAGTGGTAGAAAACCCAAGGAAAGAATCCCGGACGGGTACGAAACCTGTGTGCGCTCCCATGAAGGGTGGATTGGCCTGCCTGTGCTTGGGAATGCATGGAAGATAAACCCAGTGAAAATCAGAAAAAAGTTGAAAATCTATAAAAACAAAAAATTCAGATAAGTTAAAAGCCTAAGAAATCTAAGAAAAAACGGGATTTTTTCAGAAATACTAAATTATCATAAATTTAATTCAAATGCCATAAATTTAAGCCAGGGGGAACCAGAGGGGAAACTACCGCAGGAAAATTTTGGACAAAATCGACAAATTGCTGACAAAATCAGAAAATAAAAAACTTTGGCAAAACATCAGGTAAATAAAGAAACTGCTCGGTAAACTAAAGAACTTAAAAAATAAAATAAATTGAGTAACATGCATATTTATAGGGATCATAAGTACTATAATATCATAAGAAAAATTCTAGATCCACCATAACATGCATCATTTTGACAAGTAAATGAACAAACCTCAGGGTGGACATGCATGATGACTGACAGCACGTTCACAAGTTATACAAGATAGATATGCAAGCTTGATCACATGACAACTCTGAACAAGTATGAATTATATCAGATTGTTCAATGAACATTTCAATGTTACAACAATCTCCTTACATGAAAAAGACTGAATCACAGAACATCGACAGTGCAATGATGCAAAAACTTCATCTAATTCGTGGGATCCTAATCCTACGGTAGATGACTCTTTTTAATTACACCCTTCCACCTAATCCAGTTAAATATCAAATAACCCCCTGTTTTTGCTGTCCTTTGAAGTTTCACCCGTCCGGCCAAAAACCAGCCCATCAGCGCTATTCAGATAGAGATCATGATTCAACTATCAACGCCGCCGCGTATAATACGTATCGCCACTGCTGCCATATACGCACCGGCACATCGCTGCTGCAAAAATGATCGAAGACTGATACGTATACATCATCAGGCAGGTAGATGTACGTACGCATCCTGCCGTTGTGGTGTTTCTTTTGTATGCATGTAGCCGTACTTACGCATCCTGCCGTCGTGGAGTTTCTTTTGTATGCATATCACGTATGAGCCGCTGCTGGTACTCTCCGAAGAAGCAGAACGTTGCTTGTATTAGTTGATCCAAAGTGTGTTGCATGGGCTAAGAAAGGTACACTGGAGTACCTTTGCAACGGACGAGTGAGCTGACTGCCCGTACTATTCTTGAAGAATAGCAGAACGTTGCTTCAATTAGTTCATCGAAGGTCATTTGCATGGACTAAGAAGGAACGAAGAATAACCTGAGGACACTAAGACTTTGTCAAAGTACAAAATGACCTTTTGTATGGTCAAGGACGTTTTGTTTTTACCAGATACTTTATGAAGGCTTCAACATCTTAGATACCTGAACATTTCTAAAACAAATGTAGACAGAGTCTGTGGGACCATCGAATCACTCAGGATGCTCCAATATTTCTTAACAAGGAGGAGGTCACCTATTTGCATGGTGAGGCACGCAAAAATCCATATGAAAACAGAAATGACGAACAACGAAGATATAGTTTAAGAAAAGTACAAAAAATCATAACAAGTCTGGCAATAGGTCTTTACATGGTGTTTATATCATCTTCTTCAATGTTCTTGTACACTCATTTTTTTGGGCAATTACTCGTATACCGGCATCTTTACATGTCTTGCATTTGCGTGACCGTGATTCTTTATTCTTTTTGTCATTGCCTTTGTCTGCATGTCCCAATATTCTCTTGCATTTTCCCCTTGCACAGATATCATTAGGTGGGAATATTTGCACTACACTTGGAATGGCACGACAAATGAAGTCTTCTTGTTCCTCTTGTCTAGTGTGAGGACGAGGCTAGAACAACAAAGACAATGATTTTAAATTTTGTAACAAAAGGTCCATGCCTTCTTCCGATGCCTTGGCCATTTGATAAATATCATGAAATTTACTCTGGGCACTTGACATATTCCTTCTCATGGATTCATCCATAGAGTTAGATGCCTTCTCCACTAATATTTTGCCTTCAATATCATATGTATCATCTCTAGAAATTAAACATCATCATGTCAGTTCGGAAAAATAATAAATAACAATAGTATATTTATTTGGGATTACCTTTTACAATTTTTCATCCATCTTTTCATGATGTAGTGTGTTGGCAATTTGCTGTTTCTTGCACCTCTCAACATTCGTATGATATGATGACATGGTATTCCTATGGACTCAAAAAGCATGCACAAGCACTTGTATACTTGATCGGTAGTGAAGCAAATCACCTCTCTAAAACTCGTCTGCAGTTGTCGGTCATGGCAACAATTTTTCTATCCTCCAATTTTGTTGTGCTTTGGACATCACAGTGCTCCCTTGCAAATAACACCTCTTCTTGAAATTTCCTAAAAACCTCATGTGTGAAAACAATACCACCATGTTTTTCTATTTCCCACGAAGTAAATAAAATAGGGTTCGTATGTAAGGTTGTGTTATCATGTATGAGTTCTTCTTGCCGCTGACATTTCAATGTCGTATCAAACCGTAACCAAAACTCCACGAGTGCGAGCTTACGATTTATAAGGCGGTTGAAAAATGAATTTGCACTCTCTGATCTTGAAGTTGTTCGAAGAATGCCTCCAAGCCAAATATCTCTAAAATATGCAGGTATCCATGACTCGCGAATGTGATATCTTTTTTGTAACCATTCATTAGCCTCCAATTGATAATCTGTTATTATAGCTTGCCATCTGCTCTCAAACTCTTCTATTGTTTCTGAATCCCATACACATGAGTTGACTCTTTTCCAAAACACCTTATCCTCTAGTAGCTTAGGACCGATTTTCTCAGGAATTTTTTTTCATAATATGCCACATACACAACCTATGAATATTGTTTGGGAAAACAGTTGCAATGGCAGCTCTCATACTAGCATCCTCATCAGTTACAATAAGTCCAGGAGCCTTTCCTCCCATAGCTCGTAGAAAGGTCTCAAATAACGAAACATAACTTTCAATCTTCTCATCAGATAAAAAAGCAGCACCAAATAAAATAGAATGCATATGATGATTGACTCCAGTAAAAGGTGCAAACTTCATATCATACTGGTTCGTGCTATAAGTAGAATCAAAAGTGACCACATCACCAAAATGATAATAATTCTTCCTACTAATTGCATCAGCCCAAAACACACGAATCAACCGACCATCATTCACTTCATATTCAAAGAATAAACTTGAGTCTAATTCCTTGATCCTACCAAATTGGTCAATGAACATTTGAGCATCTTCATCTTTGATTTTCTTCTAAAATTACTATAATAGTTTTGCAGATCCTTTTTGGAGCAATCCACATACTCAAAACCCCCTGCACCCACATGAAGTAGTCTGTATGCTTGTGATGTTCCTATGCTTGCTTTGTGACAATTAAAAAGTGTTGTTTTTGCCCTCTCACTTACATGACGTTTGGATCTAAGGAGATACATTTTGCTAGGTGTCATAAGATCATGGTTATGTCCCTCGTACAGTGTTGCAATTTCATATTTCCCTTCGCTGGTGTGCTTAACATAAATATAAGCCTGACATCCGCATCTACTTTCTCTAGTCAAGCGTACCTTACATGAATCCTTGATTTGAATACCCTTTTCTGATCTATATCCTTCTATTGCACATAAGTAATGTGTCCATTGAACTACTCCATCATCATCTGCTTTTTGTTGCCCGAGACGAATGGAAAGACCGATATCATGTGCATAATCTTTGTAAAATTTCTCTACGGATTCAATATCATCAAATGACATTCCTACCTACAAATATGAATTATGTTTGTAATTAATCATATGAAAAATTTGTAAATCTATGAAAAATTAAATACAAAAATTTACTTACCTGGAGTACATTTTTTCTTCATTGGCGTACTAAATCCATCATTCATATTCACATGTTCGTCACCATTCCAGGTAGCAAACAGTAACCAGGGGCTGCAAAATAGAGCATCTTGAATTACTTATAAAATTAGTGTGAAATATGTAGTACAATATAGAATGAGTGAGTATTAGCTAGTACCTATCATTCATGGTACACTGAGAATCATTCTTAACAATTGCTAGATCGAGGTAGTTACCAGCATCTATCTCGGCGATAGAATGAGACACAACATTTTCGGCATCATCCATAATGACAACACAATAATGACCTAGATAAACAAACTGAGCGCATCACGTATGTATACAAAAGATTACAGCGGCTAGTACGTTCATGCATGCATACAAAAGAAACACCACGACGGCAGGATGCGTACGTACACCTACCTGCCTGATGATGTATATGTATCAATCTTCGATCGTTGTCGCAGCAGCGATATGCCGGTGCATAGGTATATGGCAGCAGCGGCGATTATGCAGCGGCGGCGATACATATTATACGCGGTGGCGGCGACAGTTGAATCCCAATCTCTATCTGAATAGCACTGATGGCTGGTTTTGGGCCAGACGGGTTAAACTTCAAAGGACAGCAAAAACATGAAGTTATTTGATATTTAACTGGATTAGGTGGAAGGGTGTAATTAAAAAAGAGTCATCTACGGTAGGATTAGGATCCCAGGGATTAGATGAAGTTTTTGCATCATTGCACCGATAGCCTTTTTCTATTCTAGTCGCTGCCCAGAACATCTAAGCTAAGGAACAAGTGTAATGCTTGGCCAGCTGATTGCTCAAGGAACATGATTGACACAACAGATCAGTGCGTCAACATAAGTGACTAGGATGTTGCATTTTCTGGACAGCTGTAATCACAAGGGAACAAAAACAACTTCAGTTAGTGAGCAAATTGTCGAATATATATCTGCCACAAGAGATGTATCTATGTATATACATGCTGAATTAGCTATAGCTGATCATAATAAAAAGTTATATACAAACAGGAGCTGGGCCAGGGATTCGACCGAGATACCTCCGGAATCCGGGCTGCCAAAGGGGCCCTAAAAGAGAATTGTGGCTCCCCATTATTGTATTGTCTCTAAAATGTCTCAAAATCGCTACAGTAAACCCGAAAAATTACGTCAGCTGAATTAACTTACGTGGGCCAGCTGACGTAAGTAAGTAACTTACGTCGGCCGCTATTAGCCGATGTATGTCGAGTAACTTATGTCGCCGAAGACCCGCGACCAACGTAAGTTAACTGGCCGATGGCATTAATGACGTACTTGCGTCGGCCAAGGTCTCTGGCGCGTAAGTTACACAGTCGACGAAAGTACAACCCTAATTACGTCGGCCCAACCCTAGGCTGACATCAGTTAGCGCGTACGATGAAAGTAAAAGAATTTACCCTACCCATGCGGGCCGCACGCGTGCGCGCCTCTTCTTCTTCTTCTTCTTCTTCTTCTTCTTCTTCTTCTTCTTCTTCTCATTTCGGTCGTGCGCCTTTCTTCTTCATGTTTCCTCTTCTTCCCAACGTTGCCATCCATACAACATGGCCCCACCACCCTCGCGCTTCGCTGTCGCATGACTTTCCTCATCGCGCTCTGCCGCCAGGTATGTCGCCTCCCCCTTCTTCTCCCCGCGCTCAGCCTCCCTCCTCGAGCTCTGCCTCCCTCCTCGCCCTCCGACGATGCTACGACTCACTCCTCGCCGTCGACGCCTCCACCCCACCCCGACGAGCACTCGACCCCATCCCGACCACCTCGACACGCGATACCCTTATCCCGACACCGGCCACCCCCACCCCGACGCCACCCACCCCCATCCTGACACTGGCCACCCCCACGTCGACCACCCAGATGCCCCCCACCCCCAGCCCATGCCTCCCATCCCCACCCCGACGCCCCCACCCCAGCTCGACGCCTCTCATCCCCATCCTGACGCTGCCCACCCCCACCCCGACACCGCCCACCCTATTCCAACGCCTCACCCCCATCCCCACGTCGCCCACCCCACCCCGACGCTCCCCACCCACATCCCGCCACCACGCCCCCACCCCCTCCCCCACCGGCTGCACCTCTCCACTCGGATTAGGTTTAAACTTGCAATGATTTTATCGATTGCATATGATGGAAGTGATTGGATATGAATTGCGACGATTTTATCGATTGGATATGAAGTAATTGGAGATGAATTGATGAATTGGAGGTTAATTAGGTTTGAATCGGGATTAATTTAGTTTGTTTGAATTGACCAATATGATTTGAAATTACATTTGAATTAGTTGATTTGAAATTAGGTTCGAATTTAAGTTTTACTTTTATTTGTTTGTTGGATTTTAAATATGATTAGTTTAGTTGATTAGTTTAAATTCTTATGCTAATCAAATTTATATTAATTGTTTAGTTTAGTTGTTTATTTTTTGTTAAATTGTTTATGTTAATTAGTGTATGGTCATTAGTTTATGTTCACATGTTTAATTTGATGTTTAGTTCAGTAATTGATTAAATAATGTTGTAATTGTTTATTATTTAATTATTTTTTGATTAGTTTAGTTATATATATATATATATATATAACTAAATGGGCTTCAGCTCGACAATGCCTAACACGGTCCATTTAGAAGTCGTCATGGCCCATTTAGTCTGAAGTTAAAGTATGCGTCTAAACGGGCACGAAGGCGAACGAGAACGGTGCAGATGACAACCACCTGTGCGTGTGGATGGTGGACCCCGACGGACCCAGTTCTCTGTCTCTCTCATTCTTTCCTTTTTCTCTCTCTCGTTCTTTCCTCTGTCTTTGAAATGTCTTTTGATATTTCCCATGCACTACTACTAACAATTCATCCCTAGCAGTGATGCCAGAAATGCTTGTTGGTAGGTTTTGAATATTAAATGAACATCCGCAAGCGCACGGAAACTATTGATGTAGAATTCCCCTTTAAAGAGTATTCCCAAAGGGAGTCGTTTATATTTTCCCAAAAAAAGGCTAGGTGGAAGCAAATCAATCATCAAGTGGAGAGGCTAGGTTGATCTAGGTGGGGTTCTAGCAAGGATGGATAAAAGGGTAACTAAGGTAGTGTGACACACACAAGAGCATCCTATCCTACGGGGATAAATGAGGTAATAGAGGGACTAGGCTAAGAGTTAGGTAGATACTCCTATGATGCTTCTAATGTACATATACATAGCCTGAGTTAGTTACTAATGATTATATTAATTATGAATTATCATGCTAAGTGGATTAACACATCGTGCACGGGTTTACCCCTAGCAACACTAGGCGACTCCTGCCAAGAGCTTGTGGCATAGCCGAACGTGGAGGATTACAAAGGATAGATATGGCTGTCATCACCTACTGCCTACCTCTTCAATTCATGGGCATACGAGACATTCAATGCTACTCTCAATCCTAGCACCATGCTAGCATATAGAGTAATTACCTTAAGAGCCTAGGCACAAGTCATGCTAAGGTAATGAACTAAATCATCGTTGAACCAATGTTAATTCATAGCATAAGTGATTCATATTAACATAGTCATATCATAGCTAATTATACTATAGTGGAGGTTTATAATGTTTATGATAGTGTAATAAGAATGGTATAGCACAATCATAAATACTATTCCTACCACATACATGGAATCCACAATCAAACAAGAAACGCTTTATCCAAGTATATGAACAATAATAGACTAAAGATAACATCTTTATTATGAATAAAGTCACACATACAAATAGGAATATGCGGGACATACCTTTCCTAATTGGGAAGAGACTCCTTCTACTCCTCTTCTACTTGGACTATAGACTAGAGACTCTCCTCTCTACAGCCTATACTCCTCTAAACCTATGGAGAGTAGTGAATACGATGGATGAATACTCAAGTGGTGTGTGTTGAAGTGAGGGGTCCTATTTATAGCTTCGAGATGGGTTGGTTCCCGCCTGTAAGGATCGAAACGCCCAAGAGGGGGGGGGTGAATTGGGCTTTTAAATTTTAAGGCAATTTAAAAACTTTAATTGTTAAGCCCCAATTCCCTATGCAAGTCAACTATGCAATCAAGAGAGTTAAGTGCGGAATAGTAAAGCGTAATCGTAAAGGGGTAGGGAGAGGAATGCAAACGCTCGAAGACACGGAGACACGACGATTTTTCCCGTGGTTAGGATCTTCCTACATCCACGTTGTGGCACCCACCAAAGGGTATTGCCACTCCCAAGTCACCAAGACGAGGGAATCCACTAACTTTCTCCGTTCGCCATCTCCGGCAAGGTGGAGCTCAAGCCTTGTACAACTTCGATCCTCCGGGCTTCCACAATTGTCTTGGCAAGCTCCGGAGCAATCTCTCTACTCTCCTCTTGATACAAGGTGAATGCAATCACCAAGAATGCACTCCCTCACGGCTCTCACTGGTCTAGAGACTCCACTCACCCAGAGAGGACGCACACAAGCTTCTCTCTAGCTAGGTCTAGCCTATATCTTGAGGTGTAGATGGACGAAAAGGGTGTGTAAATGATTGTTCTAGGTCTTGGACACTTGAGGATGTGTGGGCATGCTCTGGTTGTCAAGTGTTGTCGAAATGACTGGTGGAAGGGGGTTAAATAGCCAGCCCAACTGAATTAGCCGTTGAAAAAGTGGGCTGATTACTTTTTCTGTGTACATCGGATGATCCGATGACCCCCTTTTCTGAGCATCGGTCTAATTAGATTAGCTGACGTCACTGTGTCAGAAGTGACCGTTATTCGACCGATGATGCACCTTCTTAATCATCGGATGATCCGGTGAGCTTTGTCTTCAGACTTGGTCCAGAAATAATGTTTCTGTTGAATTAGACCGATGTTCACTTTGCTTCTGCATCGGATGATCCGGTGAGTGTTTCTCCAAAATTGTTGAGACAAATTAATCTTTCTGTTGAACTTCACCGATGTCCACTTGTCTCTAGCATCGGATGATCCGGTGTGCACTTCATTCTGAGGTCTTCTTCTTCTGTTGAGCCCCAATCGACCGATGTGTGCATTTTCCAGAACATCGGACGATCCGGTGAGTGTAATTTGTTTGCTTCGAGTTGAACTTTTAGAATCTTCTCGAGTGACCTCTTTGACACTTGTTGCAAATAATGTTCTGATGAATATTGATCTTCTTGTGTTGCCAATTTTGATAAATAGAGTCGTTGTCTGAGTTCTTCATTTAGCCTTCATGAGAATTGAATAACCCCCTTAGAATAGGTCGTTGAGGGGTCTCCATTCGTATCCAATGAGTAGTAGATGATTTGAATAGATAGTCGTAAACGCTTGATGTGATATACGTGAAACCTTGCATCCACAAACTCATTAGTAATTACGAACGGTTGTCATTAATCACCGAAACCATACCTCACGGGGGCCTAGATGCTTTCAATCTCCCCCTTTTTGGTGATTGATGACAACACAACGAGTAGAGCATAGAAGTAATGAATTTAATAACGCAATGCTCATAAAAGATTGTAACTGGAACAAAATGCAACACAAGGAGCTCGAAGGCTCAAACAGTGATCAAATAAGTCATGAAATAGCACACTGAATTACAATAGAAGCAAAAGATAACAAGCAAAACTCAAATCGTAGCAAATGACAAAAAGTCCAAAAGGTAAAGGTAAAACTCCCCCTAAGTCCAAGACTGACTCCCCCTAGAGCTAAACTCCCCCTGACTCTAACTCTTCTCCCCCTTTGGCATCAAGACACCAAAAAGGGAAGATGAGTACCTAGGACTCCGGAGCACTCGGGGCGACGGTGAAGCGGTCGACGTCGGTGGTGCTGTCGTCGGAGCTGCTCGAGGTGGAGGTCGCAGGTGCTGGCGCTGGAGCGGGAGGAGCTGGAGCTGCTGACGCTGCTGGGGGATCTGCTGGGGCTGCTAGCGCCGGTTGAGAAGGTACTGCCGGTGGAGGTGAGAACTGGAACGGCACTGTCGAGGCTAGTAGAGGTGACATGGTGAAGCTCGGTACAGGCAACGCCGGTGCTGGAGCTGCAGTAGGTGCCAGTGGAGAAGCTGCTGGAGCCTGACCAAGACCCGGCTGCTGAGGCGGAAGGGCTATCCCGGTCTGCTGGTAGAGGTTGGTGATCAACCCCAGGATGCCCATCATAGCCTGCTGAGTCTGCTGCTGCTGGTCCAGGGTCCTCTGGTGCATCTGATCCACCAGGCTCGTGAAGCGGTCAGTGTCCTCTCGCCTCTGGCGGGCGATCTCCAACTGCATCTCCTGCTGCTATCTCTGTAGCTCCGCGAGCCGTGCAGCCTGCTCCGCTCGGGCCTGCTCAGCTGCAAGCCTATCCTGGCGCTGCTGCTCGACCATCTGCTGGAGCAGCGAGGTAAGCTCTGACGGCTGTGACACCTGAGCCTCGGACACTGGAGGTGGTGGAGCAGTCGAACCTCCCGCCTCCGCGTCGTGCTGCCTCGGAGAAGGAGGTGGAGGAGGGAAGTACTCCTCGATGCCGTCGCTGGTGTCGCTGTCCGACCAGACGTGCTCCAGTCCTCCACCCTGTGCCTCTGCCTGGGCGAGCGCCTCGTCCTCCTGGGCTAGCTCGGTCCAGTCCTCCTCGGAGAGTCGAGCTCTGACCTGACGCTCGACTGGACGGCCAAGGCGGCGGTCTCCAGGAGTAGGCACTCGGTAGTGGCCGAACCGAGTGGCATGGAGCTCTGTCAGGGGAGCAGTGGCTGGCGAGTCCTCAGGTGCTAGCAGGAACAGCAGACGGCAGATCCAATGCCCGTAGACCAACTGCCTCAACATCCCAACTCCGTCAGTGATCACGTCCTCCATTTCGCAGATCAAGATGTCCACGATATCAA
Organism: Tuctoria greenei; assembly: GCA_036927565.1. NCBI lineage: Eukaryota > Viridiplantae > Streptophyta > Magnoliopsida > Poales > Poaceae > Tuctoria > Tuctoria greenei. Next base: position 84,598,207 of record JAYESD010000006.1, read on the forward strand.
ACTCCATCCCGTTCATCACATAGAACAGGATGGTCTGCTGGAGGCTCGTGAAGCCCTCTAGGTAGCCGGACCTCGGTAGAAGGGTACGCCTGAGGATGTGGTGAACTGTCCGAGCGGCTGGAGTGAGGAGAGCTGGCACCCTCGGCTGGTCTGGCGTGAAAGGAGGGGTGAACAGACCTCTGATCTCCTCAAATGGCGGTGACACTCCCCCTGTCAGCGGCCTCCTCGGCGGGTCGGCTCCTCCGTAGACCACCTCGTGCAGGCAAGTGAGGTGTGTGTCCACTCCAAGCAGCTGTGCTAGTCGCTCTCGAGACACGGTGTGCTGCTGCCCCAGAAACATGAAGTGGATCGAGCGCCGACCCTCTGAGATATAGAGAGTGGCGTAGAAGACTCGAACCCACTCCTCCACGTAAGCGCTCCTCTGTCGTGAGAGCAGCTCCACAAGGCCTCTGTACCTCTCAAAGTATGGCCTGATCCCGTGTCCAACTGCTGTTGCAAGCTGATTCCAGTCGATGTAAGTGCGCTGGAAAAGCTTATGGCCCCGACGCCTGTACGTCTCGTACAGGGACGCCTGTGTTAGGGTCCAAAAGCGGGGATCAACCCGAGTGTCCCTGGGCTGCGGGAACCACTCCTCTGGCAATGCTGTCCATCTGAGCTTCTTCAGTTGTTTTGCCTTGAACTTGCGATATTCTGTAAGCCTGACATCCTCGGCAACTCTGGCAGCGGTATCCATCTCGTAGATGGCCCTCTGGGCCTCTCTGTCCTCTGCGCGGTCGGCAGCAGTGGGGCGCTGACTCGCGGTGGGGGTCTGACCTCCCCCTCGGGTCCTAACGGTGCGCCGGCGAATCAGTGGCGTCACCGCAGTCTCCTCCTCATCCTCAGAGTCGTCGGGCGGCACGAGCTGCACTGTGGGCCGCTGCTGCCTCCGCCGAGACTCGCGGAGCCGCAAGGAACCGTGATGAACGCGCTCACGCTCCTCGGCGGCGCGAGCGGCCAACTCTGCCCGGCGAGCTTCCTTCGAGAGCTTTTGTTTCTTCGCTGCGGGCTCCTCGATGGCCTTTCCTTTGCCCTTGCGATCACGGCCCATCTTAGCGACGAAAAGGATCACACGAACGACGAGCGGCGACGCAGCGATCGGGATGATGTCGCGTGGTTCGTGGGAACCCTAGCGACGAAAATCGTCGAACGGAAGGAGGGCTGCCGGCGGTGAGGTGGAGAGACGACGAGGTGGTGATGGAGGCTGAGAGGCGACGACGGCGGCGCCCTGAAGAGACGGCGGCGGCGGCCGCGGCAGCGGCGGCGGCTGCGGCGGCGGCAGCGGCGGCGACGGCGGCGACAGCCGGCAGAGGTGGCGGCGCGGGAGGCGCGGCGGCGGTGGAGGCGCGGCGGCGGCTCGGCCTGAGGTGGCGGCGCAAGGGCTGAGGCGGCGGCGATGAAGGGGTGGCGGCGCGGAGTGAAGAAGACGAAGCGGCCGTACATCTTTAAATAGGAACCCGATGACCTAACCATTACGCGAACACCGGATCGACCGATGCGCATCGGGGGGGGGGGGTCATCGGTCGAGTTCAACAGAGAGTTGGTCCAAAAACTCTGTTTGCACACCGGATAATCCGACGTTGCTACGTCGATCACCGGTCGAATTCTGCAGGGTAATAGAGGATTGAACATCGGATGCTCCGATGTTTCCTGAAATGAACTCATCGGTCGATTTCTTGGTTCTGACTGATCTGTTCGTTGAACTGAAGCACCAATTGGTCCGATGTAGCTGCTGACCCCAGCATCGGATAATCCGATGACTACAGAAAACCTAAGAATGCCCATATATGTCCGTTGACTTTAAACACACAAAGAGAAAATGAGTCTCAGGACCTTTTGGGCACCTCCTAACCCCTAATAATAGGCTTTTCAAAATAGTGCCACATATTTGCTAAGCCCTAAAGCAAATAGAGCACACAAGGAAAAATAGGAGGGAAAATCCAAGAAAATGTAAGGTCCATGCTTTGTGAGCTAGAGTATGGAAACTTCTATCTCTTTAAAGCATGTTCCTTTAGAATTTTGCTCTTTCCACATCATATGAGTTAAGATATTGCATTTCAAACAAGTCTTCTTCTCATGATGTGGGTTCCCCTTTGTGACAATCTACCGTATGCAATGCCAAACAAGTTAATGCAAGATATTAAATGAGTGCAAGTCTATATGGCAGGAATCATGCAAGGCATAAGATAAATCTATCTTGCCAAGTTTAAACCTGCCAAAGGCTTCCTCAGGGAAAACTATTTCTAGCTCGCCCCTATCCTTTGGGAGTTAGGCAAGACCTATATGATATGCAACCTTACATGAACATGGCAACTTACATGACGTTAGATGCATCTAGCACATTTAATTCACTTCTAAGCCTAGAAAAAATTTTCTCATCAAGTGGTTTGGTGAAGATATCCGCCAATTGTTCTTCGGACCTAACACCTTGCAATGAGATGTCTCCCTTAGCCTCATGGTCCCGCAAGAAGTGATGGCGAATATCAATGTGCTTGGTGCGGGAGTGTTGAACGGGGTTTCTAGCTATCTTAACCGCACTTTCATTGTCACAAAGGAGAGGCACACAACCAAACTTAATTCCAAAGTCCAAAAGGGTTTGCTTCATATATAGAATTTGGGCACAACATGCACCGGCCGCTATATACTCCGCCTCCGCGGTGGACAAAGCCACGGAATTTTGCTTTTTGCTAGACCAAGATACTAGGGAACGCCCAAGTAAGTGGCACCCTCCGGAGGTACTCTTGCGGTCCACACGACATCCGGTAAAGTCCGAATCCGAGTAGCCTAAGAGATGAAAACTAGCGTTCTTGGGGTACCACAACCCTACACTTGGGGTATGCTTGAGATACCGAAGTATCCTAAAGACCGCCTTCTTGTGCGATTCTTTAGGTGCCGCTTGAAAGCGAGCACACAAGCACACACTAAACATAATATCGGGCCTAGATGCGGTAAGATATAACAATGAGCCAATCATGGAACGGTAATGAGATTGATCAATAGGTTTACTGTCCATGTCCGCGTCGAGATGACAATTTGTCGCCATTGGAGTGCTTCTTGAGCTACAATCTCCCATCTCAAATTTCTTCAAGAGGTCCTTTGTGTACTTCTCTTGATAGATGAAGGTCCCCTCTTGAAGTTGCTTGATTTGAAATCCTAGGAAGAAGTTGAGCTCTCCAATCATTGACATCTCGAATTCCCTAGACATCATTTTGCCAAACTCATGGCTAAGAGCTTTGTTAGTTGAGCCAAAAATAATGTCATCAACGTAAATTTGACAAAGAAATAAATCTCCGTCGATGTCCTTGGTGAAGAGTGTAGTATCCACCCTCCCGATCTTGAATCCTTGCATGACTAGGAAATCCCTTAGTCGTTCATACCACGCCCTAGGTGCTTGCTTGAGTCCGTAGAGCGCCTTGTGTAACCTATACACATGATTAGGATTCCTCGGATCTTCAAACCCGGGAGGTTGCTCAACATAAACAAGCTCGTTAATATAGCCATTAAGAAAGGCACTTTTCACATCCATTTGATAAAGCATTATGTTATGATGTGAAGCAAAAGCAAGGAGTATACGAATAGCTTCTAACCGAGCGACCAGAGCGAATGCCTCTCCAAAGTCTAGTCCTTCAACTTGCGCAAAACCCTTGGCCACAAGTCTTGCCTTGTTGCGGACCACAACGCCATTCTTGTCTTGCTTGTTGCGGTACACCCACTTCGTTCCGATGACGTTCTTGTCCTTGGGTCGCTCCTCCAACACCCAAACTTCGTTGTGGGTGAAGTTGTTGAGTTCTTCTTGCATTGCCATCACCCAATTCGGATCTTGAAGTGCTTCCTCGATGCGAGTGGGTTCTACACACGAAACAAACGAGTAGTGCTCACAAAACGAAGCGACATGGCGAGAACGAGTACTTACTCCCCGTGACGGACTTCCGATGATTTGATCCATCGGATGCGCCTTGGAGATGTGCCCATGCCTCATGAGTGGTTGTGAAACACTTGGTGGTGGTGATGCGTTTTGCTCGTCTTGTGGATGGACTTGATCTTGGACTTCTTCTTCTTCGTCTTGATGTTGTAGGACTTGTGAATCTTGCGTAGGCAATGGATCATCTTTTTCTTCTTCTTCGTCAACTTGAGGCGCCATGGAGGTGTCGATGTTAGCATTTGAGACTCCCCCTTGATCATGGCTCTCCTCAACTTCGGGCTTGATGTCTCCAATGGTCATGTTCTTCATAGCTTCTCGTAGAGGATCATCATCTATATCATCATGACCAAAACTCTCCTCTTGGGAGCCATTAGTCTCATCAAACTCAACATCACAACTTTCTTCAACTAACCCGGAGGTTTGGTTGAATACTCGATATGCTTTTGAGTTTGATGCATAACCAAGAAAAATACCAACATCACACCTTCTTTCAAACTTACCAAGCCTCTTCTTGCGGTAGATGTAGCACTTGCATCCGAAGACTCGGAAGTAGGAGATGTTGGGCTTTCTCCCAATGAGGAGCTCATAGGGGGTCTTTTGAAGTAGTCGATGAAGATAGATCCTATTAGCGGCATGGCATGCCGTGTTGATTGCTTCGGCCCAAAACTTCTCCGACGTGCCATAGTCATCAAGCATTGATCTTGCAAGGGTGATGAGAGTCTTGTTCTTCCTTTCAACGACACCATTTTGTTGAGGGGTGTATGTGGCCGAAAACTCGTGCTTCACGCCTTCACGGTCACACCACTCCCCAATGTTGTAGTTCTTGAACTCGGTGCCGTTGTCACTCTGGACCTTGATAATGGGAAGTTGAAATTCCCTTTGAGCTCGTTTTGCAAAGGTCTTGAAGACTTCCGGAGTTTCACCCTTGTCACCTAGAAACAAAGTCCAAGCATATCGAGAATAATCATCAACAATAACGAGACAATAGAGGTTACCACCAAGACTTTGGTATGTGGACGGTCCGAAGAGGTCCATGTGAAGCAGTTCAAGTGTCTTGGAGGTTGACACCATTGTCTTCATCGGATGGTGCGAGGCAACTTGCTTCCCGGCTTGACATGCGCTACAAAGCTTGTTCTTCTCAAATGTGACGTCCTTCACGCCGGTCACCATCCCAAGCTTGAATGACTTCTTGAGCTTGCTCATCCCTATGTGAGCAATGCGTCGATGCCATAGCCAACCCAAACTTTTCTTGGTGAAAAGACAAGTGGTCAAGCTAGCGTTCTTGTTGGAGAAGTCCACCAAGTAAAGATGTCCATGCCTAAACCCCTTGAAGATTAGTTCTTTGCTAGACTCACTAGACACCACAACACCATTCTTGTCAAATGTGCACGTTAGTCCAAGATCACATAATTGAGCAATAGAGAGTAAATTGAAACTAAGAGACTTAACATAAAGCACGTTAGAGATAGACAAATCATTAGAAATAGCAATTTTACCTAAACCAATTACCTTACCCTTTGAGTTATCACCAAAGGTGACTTGTTCGTGATTGCCGGGGTCCTCTATGGAGGTGAACATACCATCATTGCCGGTCATGTGTTGAGTGCACCCACTATCAAGTACCCAATGTTTTCCTCCGGCTTTGTAGTTCACCTTGGTGTTACCTTTCGCCATGAGGCACATGGGTGGTGGGGGAAGAGGTGAGTCATCCTTGTTGACGATAGCGAGGCTTGCCAAGTTTTCTTCCTCATCTTCACTTTTATCGTCACTTGTTTCCTCATCGGTGACCCACTCATTGGCTTCGCACATGAAGACCTTTTGAGGCCCTCTTCTCTTCTTTGGAAAGAGCTTGGTCTTCTTGCCTTTGTCAAATTTCTTCTTTCCAAATGAGCGCTTGGGCTTGGCATCTTCATCATCATCACTCTCTTCTAGCTTGCGATGCTTGCCTTTGTGGTTGTCCTTCCTCTTGTCCGGTCTTGGACAATCATATGAAATGTGACCTTGATCACCACAATTATAGCACGTCTTGTTTTCATCTTTTCTTTGCATGAAGGCTTTCTTCTTGGGATCAAACGAGTATCCCTTCTTGGCGACCTTTGAGTTGAGACGTGAGAACTTCCTCATCATCAACGCAAGCTCATCATCATCATCATCTTCACTTGTAGTTTGCTCTTCTTCACTTGAGCTAGGCTCAACCACTTTCTTCTTCTTGATATGTGTTTTCTTGGTTGAGGCCTTGAGAGCAATGGTCTTTGATGATGACTCCTCCATCATTCCAAGCACACTCATCTCATGAGCATGAATCTCTCCAATGAGCTCCGAAACTTCAATGTTGTCAAGTGACTCTTTTTGGAGCATTGAGTTGATGATGTTGTACTTGGGCTTGGGAAGAAGCATGAGGATCTTGCGGTTGATGAGTCCCTTGCCAAGAGAAGCAATGTCAAGTGCATTAATTTCCTCAATGAGCACATTTAAGCGAGAAAACATTTGATTAACACTCTCATGAGGAAGCATTTTAAAATCATCATACTTGGATTTAAGCAAGTGATATTTGAGCTCTTTGACACGAGAGGAACCCTCATGGATTTCAATCAAACAAGCCCAAATTTCACAAGCTTTCTCCTTACTAGCAATTCTAGCAAAAACATCTTGACTAATGCACTCATAGATAGCATTTCTAGCTTTAGCATCCCATTTTAGTTGATCACCAATATAGTCATGGTTACCAAACCCCGCATGGGTCGCTTCCCAAACTTCGGGAGCAACAGCCTCTAGATAAGCACGCATGCGTGCTTTCCAATAGGCAAAGTTCTTACCCTCGAAGGTGGGAACCGAACCCCCATTCTTGGCCATTTTAGCTCCTAGCGGTGAGGCTAGAACGATCCAATGAGCAACCTCGCTCTGATACCAATTGTAAGGATCGAAACGCCCAAGAGGGGGGGGGGGGTGAATTGGGCTTTTACAAATTTTAAGGCAATTTAAAAACTTTAATTGTTAAGCCCCAATTCCCTATGCAAGTCAACTACGCAATCAAGAGAGTTAAGTGCGGAATAGTAAAGCGTAATCGTAAAGGGGTAGGGAGAGGAATGCAAACGCTCGAAGACACGGAGACACGACGATTTTTCCCGTGGTTCGGTAAGATCACTAGGATCTTCCTACATCCACGTTGTGGCACCCACCAAAGGGTATTGCCACTCCCAAGTCACCAAGACGAGGGAATCCACTAACTTTCTCCGTTCGCCATCTCCAGCAAGGTGGAGCTCAAGCCTTGTACAACTTCGATCCTCCGGGCTTCCACAATTGTCTTGGCAAGCTTCGGAGCAATCTCTCTACTCTCCTCTTGATACAAGGTGAATGCAATCACCAAGAATGCACTCCCTCACGGCTCTCACTGGTCTAGAGACTCCACTCACCCAGAGAGGACGCACACAAGCTTCTCTCTAGCTAGGTCTAGCCTATATCTTGAGGTGTAGATGGACGAAAAGGGTGTGTAAATGATTGTTCTAGGTCTTGGACACTTGAGGATGTGTGGGCATGCTCTGGTTGTCAAGTGTTGTCGAAATGACTGGTGGAAGGGGGTTAAATAGCCAGCCCAACTAAATTAGCCGTTCAAAAAGTGGGCTGATTACTTTTTCTGTGTACATCGGATGATCCGATGACCCCCTTTTCTGAGCATCGGTCTAATTAGATTAGCTGATGTCACTGTGTCAGAAGTGACCGTTATTCGACCGATGATGCACCTTCTTAATCATCGGATGATCCGGTGAGCTTTGTCTTCAGACTTGGTCCAGAAATAATGTTTCTGTTGAATTAGACCGATGTTCACTTTGCTTCTGCATCGGATGATCCGGTGAGTGTTTCTCCAGAATTGTTGAGTCAAATTAATCTTTCTGTTGAACTTCACCGATGTCCACTTGTCTCTAGCATCGGATGATCCGGTGTGCACTTCATTCTGAGGTCTTCTTCTTCTGTTGAGCCCCAATCGACCGATGTGTGCATTTTCCAGAACATCGGACGATCCGGTGAGTGTAATTTGTTTGCTTCGAGTTGAACTTTTAGAATCTTCTCGAGTGACCTCTTTGACACTTGTTGCAAATAATGTTCTGATGAATATTGATCTTCTTGTGTTGCCAATTTTGATAGAATAGAGTTGTTGTGTGAGTTCTTGATTTAGCCTTCATGAGAATTGAATAACCCCCTTAGAATAGGTCGTTGAGGGGTCTCCATTCGTATCCAATGAGTAGTAGATGATTTGAATAGATAGTCGTAAACGCTTGATGTGATATACGTGAAACCTTGCATCCACAAACTCATTAGTAATTACGAACGGTTGTCATTAATTACCGAAACCATACCTCACGGGGGCCTAGATGCTTTCACCGCCACCAAAAGCGCGCGAATCAGTCACCCATTACCTCCTCAAGCTGCGAGGAGCAAACACGTGGCGTTTGACCGCGAAAGGCGCCAAGATCTAGTCGACCGACTAGGGGGGTCGACCGACCTGGTCTTGGCCCCGTTGGGGTTGTGCTTCCTGTAGGTTTCTGCCAGGTGGGTTCCATTCCTTTATATGGATGCTACACCATTGGATGGCCTTGGGTACTTCTGTTTGTGGGCCATTTGATCCGTGTGGTGCCATGTGTCGTAGCTTGACTGGCTAGAATGGAATTTTATAGGATCCATCCCCTTGTTTCACTTCATTTCTGCATAGAATCCATGCGTGCACTACTTTTTCTAAGGACAAGTGTAAATAGGTTAAATAGAAAGGTGATGTGTGCAAGAAATGACAATTCCTTCACATAATTGAGTTATATTGACGGGTGAAATTGGTGTATAACAGTCGTCAACAAACTCCCCCAAGTATTTGCTCGTCCCGAGCAAATTCAAGACTTTAGGTTGATGACCAGGAGTTGCTACTATGTTCTATTTTTCAAAAGTATCATATGCACAACAAAGTACTCTACCTAGTATTGCAAAAATTGGCACGATACTTCACCTATCTTATGTTATTATGGGGCTTATGCCATCTCCAATTAATGGGTGGTTTAAAGATAGAACAACCAATGGGACACACATACCTTAGAAATCAAGTTTCACTCAAATTCCGGAGAGTTCAATTTAGATTTTAAGTGCCTCAATTTGATTCTCTCAAGTCTCTCCTTTTTGTATAGTGGAAATATAACCTCACCTAGGCATTTTGCCTAAATTCATCCTACCTATATGTAAGGCTTGTATGTGGAGCTTGGTAGGGAATATAACAGACATATTTGCAACACATAATATTGTCAAGTCAAAAGAGCAAGCCTTAGGAGAAACCAATTCAAAACAATTTGATTCAAGACTTGTGCATGTGCGATGGAATGGAGTGGATCTTGAGATGCCTCATTTTTTAGTGGACTCTCTTATTTTTGCAGGGATGAAACATGGCCACTGATTGTTCTTTCCTTTTTTTTTTCTCATGCTTATGACGTAAGCATGCATTTTCTTTTTCTTGTAGCCATGTCTTCTAATCCCTTTTTATGTAATCAATTTTGGAGAGAGTACTAAGCATGAATGATTGGAGTTTCACTTTTTATTGTGGAATAGTGGTATGTTCAAAATTTGCTTACTTCTAGTGTAGAAGTATAGCATGTGCAAGTGAAGTCTTGAATTCAAAAAGTAATAAAAGAAATCTCCCATAGGTCTATAATAGTTTGACAAAGCTCAATGTGAAGACAAATAGCATATGCATAAGGTCTATCAATATAATGTATCATATGGCTTTGGTGGGTATTTCCAATCAAATGAGGATAACTTAAATGTTTATAGAATTTCTCCGGAAATCTAAGTTTTACTATCAAACTAGGAATAGTATCCCTATAACTATATCATATCTGACAACTTATAATGGATTAAGCTTTTGCTACTCACAATTTCCAAATCAAGGCAAAAGCAATTTTAGCCAATCAGAGCAATATGTTGGAGAGTAATAAGCTGTAAACTAGGGACTTAGAAAAATTAAAACAGAGCAACTATTCATCATTTCATCTATGTGAATTTCAAGTCATTCTTACCGCACATCTTTTATTTTATTTGAAAATAAAACCTATCCTTTTTTTAAATGCAAGGTGGATGATGGATAAGTGGAAAATAAAAATGTAAGGGGTTCATACAATTTACCTCAAGTGGGGGTCCTCCCCCAAGCTTGTTCTTCACTCACCTCCGTGTCGAGGGTTGAACCCTTGATGATGGAAGTATGCCGCGAGATTGGCTTGTTGTTGTTGTAGAATGGAGTTGAAGTTGGTGAAGTCAGCGTCCATGTGTTGTTGCCAGTCTTGAGGTAGCTTGGACATGACCTTGGAGAGTGTTGTAGATGTCACCCGTCCTTACTTCAAGCTCCACCATACGTCTAGAGAGGTTTGTCATTCCTTGGCTGTAGTCACGATGACTTCTAGCCGAAGTGGAATGACATCTTCTCATAGAAGTTGGAGGCAAGCTGGTAGAGCTTGAAGTGGATAGGGGTGTTTCCCATGTAGCACCTGGCCATCCATGCCAAGACGGACCTTCGGTCTCATATCACTACAAGGATTCCGGTTTATCGCAACGAAAAAATTCGTCGCAATAGGTCATTTTTCGTTGCAATAGGTCACTGTTACAACAAAAAAAAGCGCGGTGATAGTTTTTACAAATCATCGAAATAAGTCCTATGGCGATAGGTTATTGCGATGACTTGACATCCGTGGCAAATAGTATGGTATTGCAACAATTTCACATCGGTGGCAAATAGTATGCTATTGCAACGATTTCACATCGGTGGCAAATAGTATGCTATTGCAACGATTTCACGTATTGCGATGATTTAACGTATTGCAACGAATAGTACGGTATTGAAATGATTTCACAATCACGGCAAATAGTACGGTATTGCAACGGTTTCACGTTCATGACAAATAGTATGTTATTGCAATGATTTAGCATCTTGCGATGATTTAACGTATTGCAATGAATAGCATGGTATTGCAAAAATTTCACATCCGTGATAAATAGTATGGTATGGCAACGATTTTACAGTATTGCAATGATTTAGGGTATCACGATGATTTAACATATTGCAACGAATGGCAAGGTATTGCAATGATTCCACATTCATGGCAATAGTATATTACTGCAATGATTTCACAACCGCGGCAAATAGTACGGTATTGCAACAATTCAAGGTATTGTGACGATTTAACGTATTGCAACGAATATCACGGTATTGCAACGATTTCACCTTCGTGGCAAATAGTATGGTAGTGCAACGATGTTGTAGCCGTGGCAAATAGTATGGTACTGCGATGGTTTGACATCTGTGGCAAATAGTATGTTATTGCAATGAGTTCACAAACGTGGCGAATAGTACTGTATTGCAACGATTTCAGATCCATGGGAACAAGTATGGTACTGCAACGATTGCACATCCGTGGCGAATAGTTTGGTATCGCAACGATTTCTTATATATGGAAATAGGTTCATAATGCAACGTTTCTTGATCTATGGCAATAGGTTTCTAATGCAATGTTTCATGATCTGTGGCAACAGGTTCGTAATGCAACATTTTCTAATCTGTGGTAGTACGGTTGTAATGCAACATTTAAGGATTTGTGGTGATAGAGGTGTAATGCAACATTTTCTCATCTATGATAATAGTGTTGTAATGCAACATTTTCTGCATGGTGGCAATAGCAGTCCAGTGCAACGTTTTTCGAGTTGTGGCCAAATGTTTACACTGCAACATTTTGTAATTCATGGCAATAGCTTTCTATTGCAACAATTTATCATTCGTGACAAGAAATTTGTAATGCCACGTTTTATAATTGGCGACAGTAGAACCCTAATGCACCAGGTTTGAAAATTAGTGGCAACATAATCACGAGTTTAACAATAAACATCCATCAATTGATAATGCAACACGCACAACAACACTCAAGGATTGCATGTTAAGAGTTTTCGTAAGCTGACCGGGACTAATTGTTGGAGCAGGTGGCTTTTGGCGGCTCTTTTGTTGGACCTTTTGTGGAGTGGTCTCCATCATTTTGCGCATTTCATCCCTCATTGAGAGGCGAATGTCCTCCGTTTCCCAAATTCTATGTTCACGATTAGGTGCTATCTGACCTTCTAAGTTCTGGACTTGAAGGTTTAACTCTTCATTCTTTTGGTTTATGCAGTCCATCTTGGTGGTTAAGCTATCTTTTATTCCTTCCAACTCCTACACTATGTGATTAAGGCCTGCATTTCTATCTTCTAAGTTTCGAACTTGGTAGTTGAGGTGTTCAGACATCTGGATACACATACGTTCACGTTCAGGACTAGTAGGGTTAGCCATATAACTAAGCTCCCGAACCTGTGATCCTGCAGAACCGATTGAGGATCCATAACAACACTGGAAGATGTGGTTTCTCTCCCCATTTGGAATTGGGCCTCCCTGCTCAGCTTCCTTGTCGTTCACTTGGGCACGTGCCTGACTCTATATACGAAAAGAGAAGTCACAGGTACACTGTAAATATTTATTTAATTGAGGATTGTTTGAAGTGTTACTCACATGTACAACTTTTGCCTACTCGTTTGCCAGTCACCGTTCTTCAAATGGCTTGCCTCCCACCGTTGTATGTCATCGGGTTCTTCTCCGGTCTCTAGGTCTCACTACATAAAATACAAGTAAATTCAACATGTAGGTATACATATTGATTGCAGCGCAAAGTAAAATTGTGATTTATTTTTCATACCTTCTCGTAACTAAGTTGGGCGTAGGATTTGGAGCCAAGCAGGTGATTCGTCTTTTGTCTTCTTTGATTTTGAGAGTTGGTCCTGCTTATTCACTGCAATAATTTTAAGAATTAATTCCACGAATGAATGTAAATCAAATATTATTTGTATGATGCGAAGCTATTAAAAAGTTAGCTGACCTTGAATCGCCCGGATCCAAAATATTCTATTAGGTGCAACCACTCGAGCGCTAGTACATCGGCAGGCTTGTTTCGTATACATTCTTCATCAGTCGAATAACTCTTATAGGTGGCATGCAAAGTCGAGCGCCACCCCTTGTAGCACTCATCAGCAATTTTCAAAATTTTTCTTGTGCTCTCCTGTGTGTCCTCCATGTCCCAGGAATTCTGTACATTGTATAACAAGTTGCTGTAAATGTACAAGATAGAGATTGCAAGAAAAAAATACTTGTGTTGGGTGTGACGACACTAACCAGAATGTCTCGTACTATATCTCTCTTGTTACTATCGCCAATCTATGCCCACTTCCTTGCACCGCTGAGGGATGCATGTTTTTTTGTAAACATAACCACATCATCGACGAAGTGCCGCTGATTAATTCTAACCGCAGCACCCAACCTAGTGGAGAACCGAATTGGTAGGTTCACATGCTCCGTTCTACTAACTTGGGATGCATAGCATATTCTGGCAACCTTAAGTCCTTTAGCCACACTTCTTCCAAACTTCTTTCCTTCTTTTACATTGATTCAAATGGTAAACAATTAAAGCAAATTACAGTCTGACCAAGTTTAGTATCATGTACAAATAGTGTGAAAAGAAGAAAAGTTTGATGTTCGTACCATCTTCAAGACGAGTGCGGCAAATACGAGCGTGGGACGACTGCGTCCCAACATTATTTTGTTCCGTATTACTTCCTCCTGGTTTAAATTAATTGTCATATCAGACCAACAAATGAATTAAAAATGAACTAGTTAGGACTTTCTGAATGACAACTATTTTAATCGGAGGGAGTACATTGTTGACCTCTTAGTTTCAGTTCAGACCCTAAAATGAGCCATCATGTACCCATGTCAGTGGTGCTATTGCACTTGTAGTACTGCAGAGGATTTTCAGTCCAACAGCAAAGCAGGCAAGACTGAGGGTGCAGGCATGCAGTTGTCAACGATAGACTAGACAAAGATAGGGTTCGCCAGTTCGATCTGACTGACATTAGCCAGAGCGCGTCGTAAAGAGAATTGGTTGTAGGGCAAGTAATGAACGCCAACAGTAGTAGGTGGCGAATGCAAGACAGGTAAGGCAGGCAGCTTGCAAGATTGAAATCCTCTGCAGTATTGCACCTGCAGTAGCTACCACTGACATGTGGGCCCATGAGACATCGGGTCCACTTGTTAGTGGTGGCTACTGTAGGTGCAGTACTGCATAGTCCCAGCTTGCAACGCTTAACAAAACGAGGGTTTGGTCTGGCCGAGATCACTAGGAGCAACTCTCGAGGAGGATTGGTGGCGGGGCGAATAATGGTTAGGGATTTGCGGGCGGCGGGGTCATCACGTCACACAAAGGATAGGACGTGGCGATGGGCGAGGGAGACGCGTCAGGGAGGACACTGAAGTGACCAGCAGCAGGGCATGGGTGCCGGTGCCGGCTAGAGTGGCTGGCAGCGAGACAGCACAACGTGGAGGCATAAAAAAAATCACGCCATCACATAAGGTGATGAACTGTTAACTATAAAGACTAAGAAAGCAGAATCGCAAGGCATGCTAAAACAATAAGTAGAGCCTAGGAAAGAATGCAAATGACCATGACACACCCATCATCAATACATTTAAAGGACAAAATGTAGTCTTTCAAAATGCTCCAAATTCAATTCCAAAGGAGTAAAAAACTAATACGCTTTGCCAAAAAAAATGGCATGGTAGAGAGGCAGGTAGTAATGTGATGTGATATGGGTAGTTGGAAGCTACCGATAGAGTTGGAGTGGGACATCTTTTGAGCTGCAAAAGTAAAGTTACGCTGGGACAAAAGGAGTATTTCTTGTTTGTATATCTATACCTACTGTTAGTTCATGCACCGTAGTACCAGGGAGTGAAGAATCTTGGTGTTCCTGAACATCATGTGCTGCAATATTCTTTGCATACCATGCAAAGGAATTAATGTTTTCTAAATTTTTTTAATTCTGATAGTAAACACATTTATTGTTATCCCAGGTGCTTGTTGGCCACCATGAATGCTTGTAGACAACATCACAGTTTGATGTCTTGTTCCTAAAGTAAAGAGCATTGTAAGTAGTCATTCCAAATAATAGTGATAACGTCACATTACATGACCAACGCAGATTTTGGATCAGACGGTGTGGTTTCTATAAACTGCAGTGTTTGTTTGGAACGGAGGAATTAGAAATGAAGGAATAGGTAAAAACGTACGATCCGAGAAAGCCACAAGAAAGAAAAAAATGTAAAAATCGTGGCAACTGAAAATCTTAGAAAACAAATTTGTAAAACAAGAATGAGAGTACAACATTTGGAGTGGCTGATTAGATAACCCGTGCGTCATTTACTTCTAAATCCAGAAATTACATACTACCTCCGGTTTTTAACATTTGTCGTTCTCGTCCAGGAATTGAACTAGAAATACACTACCATAATTAGCTGTCCGAGCAAAACTTATTTCGAGACAGATATAGTGGATGTTATATATATAAAACTAAATTCGTGAAACATTTCTTTTTTTTTAATTTATTTAATCTTCGTATATCAGCATAGATCGTGTAGAACTTAACTAGCCCAAAACTGTATGGATCATGTAGAACCTAGCCAATATAGCTCTATAAAAAGACTGCATGGATCGTGAAGAACTTACCTAGCACAAAACTGGAGTCCGGGATGTCGCAGGGAGGTGTCGGCGACGAAGAGGTTCGGTAGAGCCCGTCAAACTTGGCCGCCCGGCGTTGTACCCACGAGTCACCACCACCAAGAGCTTCAATGCGTCACTGCGAGATCCATGGGGAAAAATTGCAAAAACTGTGGGAAATGAAAATATGGTAATTTCTTAGAAATAAAAGTTTGGAACACAGGACAGAGAGACAACACATTTGGGGTACTGCAAGATCACCGGAAGGCAGGTCAGCGGTGTGTCGGGACGGAGACCAGTGTTTCCATTTATACTCATCGTTGCTGAAATAGGGTTACAATAGGCGGGATTGAAATTGGAGGCGCAGGGAGTGAAAATTGAATTGTCAAAATCTCAATTGTGGCGCGCTAAGAAGAACGAATTTTTTTTTTTGCGGGTTGGAGAATTCGATGCTAGTCGTGCCCTTGTGCGTGCATGCAATCGTGATTAATTACATGTCATGTTGCGTTGATTCCTGCACATGGTGTGTGTAGCTTGAGGGTTAGACTTCTTCAGACAACTTGCTCGCTTCTTAATTACAGTATGGCCTAGGTGCTTGCTCGCCGTGCGACCGCTAGCTCCCCTTCATCTTTGTTGCCATGCATGGAGATCAAAATCTAAAAGCAGTCATCTGCCATCTAGTGGTACATTCCAAAAAATACGAACAAAAATATGAATCGCCAAATGTATATGTGCTAATGCCAACGTTATGCATATACAGAACACCCAAGTCCATGAAAGAATGATGGCAAACAATCAGCATTCTGTAACATTAATCACAATGAAATGATAACATATAGTATATACTACTACTAAAAATACATTCCACGCATGCCACAATTTTTTGTCAATGTATGAGCTATAGAAAAAATCTCGTCAATTATGAAATTTTACAGATTAGTGTTACCTAAGGTTGCCTGAATTTTTACAGGATTTCAATCTTTTCAGACACATGCAATACAAACGGTCCCAAGTTACAAACAAACAGGAGATATTTTTCGATACTGCATAGAAAACATTGTTCATGAACATAAAAGACATTTTTCATTAACATAAAAACAACATATATATTACAAACAAGAAATACGAAAACACATAGAAAACAAGAAAAAGAAAAACTACTCCTAATCCTACTCTACTCGGAGGAGGGGTCTCCTCAACCTCTGTCGCTGCCGCCCCTGCCTCTTCCTCCTCGTCTGACACATGAGTCCGAAGCTTCCAAGCAGCAGTTTGTGCAGAAGGTGCCGGCGGACCTTAACCCCAGCCACCTCCGCCATCGCCTCGTGGCGGGCGACGAGACGAGCGGCCACAAAGATTAACCCAAAGCAGTAGTGGCCGGCGCTGCAGAGTCCATGTTGGTGTGGACAGGAAGGGTCCCAAGAACCAGACGTCGACACGAGCAACTGCTTGAAATCATGTCCTTGAATAGATCATCGAAATTCTTAGAATCTGATGCGTGATAGGGATATCACACTTTGTGGCTCCACGCGTTAGAGGCAATAATTAAATTTTATTGTAGACATGCACCAATGAGAACATCAGGAGCCCGATTCAGAGATTGAACTCCAAACTGATATGTGGCCACCCATCCTTAATGTTGATCCATGAGTATGTTCTCTCCAAGAACTTTTAGTATGAAGTACAGAAGTGATCTTAGACTTGGTGAAGTTTGATCGACAGATCAATCACGGGCTAAGATTATGTAAAATTGGTCACCATCGGTCTTCCTTTTGTAATCATGATGATAACAATTGCAGTACGTAAACCGCCAACTACAACTGAAAAAATTGAGTGAAAGAACACAAAAGAGGAGAAATGCAGCCTCAACCACGATCTCAATGGAGTTTCCACCAAGAGTCATCGGTTGTCGCAACACATGGAATTCTTGGCTAGACATTGAGCACCAATTATCTCGCCCCTTTTTCATAAAGGAGTTGTTTTTCGATACTGCATAGGACACATTGTTAATATAAAAACAACACATATATTACAAACAGGAACTACGAAAGCATATAGAAAACAAGAAAAAGAAAAACTACAAATACTACTCTACTCAGAGTAGATCTCCTCCACCTCCTTCTCTGTCGCTGCCACCTCCTCTGCCCCTGGCGCCGCCTCCTCCACCGCCGCCGCCTTCTCCTCCGCTCCCGCCGTTGCTGCCGCCTCCTCTGTCAATTGAGTTCGAATCTTCTGGGCGATGGTCTGTAGAAGATGCTAGCGGCCCTCCACCCCAGCCACCTCCCCGATCGTCTCGTGGAGGACGTCGAGACGATCAGCCACAAATCCTAACTCGAAGCAGTAGTGGTTGGCGGTGTCCATGCTGGTGTAGACGGGAAGTTTCCCAAGACTCAGACGGTCACACGAGTGAGATGTATCGAAAAATACATCCTGCACCAATTTGTCGAGCTTTTTTGTGTGCCCAGCGGTGGCGGACAGGTGCTTGGTGGCCTCCTTCAGGCGCCGATCAAGTTCATCGACGCGGTCCTCCAGTTCTACCGGCATTAGCGGAGACAAAAATGGAGAATAAGGAGGTTCACAGGACGTCGATGGCCTGGAGAACTTCGGTGCAGGGCTACCCATTTGTGTGACGACGAAGGTGCAGAGAAAGAGCGAGAGGTGGTCAACGGTGGTGCGGCGGAGAAGCAAGAGGAGAAGTTTGGAGGCTACAATCGATGGAGTGGTGCGGCGGAGAAGCAAGTGGACATTGTGCCTTTACAGCGGGTCGTCGTCTAAGTGCGCGAGTGGAGATGATCAGACACTTCGAAAACTGTGCTTCGGAACTGGTGGGTGGATCGGAGTTACTCCAAACCGCTGTTTGCCTCCTCTAGGTTATCGCAACGGCTCGACGCGTCCCATCTCGGCTTCACAGGCAATTTTTTAATTTGACACGCAAAGGGTCCAGGGTATGCAATGACCAACGTGGCATACTTTGTAGGTCCATCTCGCAGTGTTTCAGTTTTTTAGTTCCATTTTTTAGTTTGACACACAAAGGGCCCACCAGCCTAGGGTATGCAATGTTCTAGTTTTTTAGTTTGTCACACAAAAGACCTCGATCATGTTTCATGGCGTTACCTGTTTTCTCTTTTTTGTTGAAAGATCGCCATATATAGTTGAAAGATCATCACAAAACACAAGAAAAAAGTACAAGACATAAGAAAAGAAAAACAACAAAAGAAAATCTAAATCCTCCTCATCCTCTTTAGACACAACACATTACTGAACTTAGAGCACATTCACTTGGTAACTAAATCATTCATTTGTCCAAAAAATAATCAAATTCTTCCTCATAAATTGTCATTCCTGAGGAACACGATGAACACACCACACATTCATTCATTAGCGCGCGCGCGCGCACACACACACACACACACACACACACACACACACACACACACACACACACACACACACACACACACACACACACACACACATATATATATATATATATATATATATATATATATATATATATATATATATATATATATATATATATATATCTCACAAACCCTCGTTCATGTTTTTCAGTTTGACACGCAAAAGACCTCGATCATGCATGTTTGATAACTTGCATAGTTTGATGCTCGCTGATGATATGTTTGGGGCGTAGCATATATATATATATATTATATATATATATATATATATATATATATATATATATATATAGAAAACTATAACATGGATGTGAGAGAGACGTCGATGATCATGTATGATGACGTTACGCGTGTTTTCTCTCTTTTTGTTAAAGGATCATATATATATATATATATATATATATATATATATGTATATATATATATATAGTTTGAGGCTCGTTGATCATATGTTTTGGGCGTAGCATATATGCATGGACAACTATGACATGCATGTGAGAGAGACGTCGACGATCATGTATGATGACGTTACGCGTGTTTTCTCTGTTTTTGTTGAAAGATCGTCATGTTTGAGGTTCGTTGATCATGTTTGGGGCATAGCAAGCATGGACAAGTAATAGCATGCACTTGAAAACCTCAGGATCATGTTTGATGACAACATTACGTGTTTTCTCTTTTTGTTAAAAGATCATCATATATATATATATATATATATATATATATATATATATATATATATATATATATATAGTTTGAGGCTCGTTGATCACGTGCCGCATCAAAAGAGCTTGTTTGGGTCATGGACAAGGTAAATTATTTATACATTGTACTAAGTATAAGTTGGTCGGTGTTGTCATTCGTACGCGAAGGATGCGGCTAGGTAGTTTCTCTTGTAGGTGTATCCTAATTATGTTAGTGTTTGGCTGGGTCATGTGGTTAGTCCACGATGCACCCTAGACCCGGTGTTGAGGCCGTGTATGTGCGTACACTAGTGACAAGTGACAAAGTGCTCAGTCAATTGCGTTTGGTTTGACATCTATAGACGGCTATTATATACCAATTTAACCCGTCAATATAACTCAATTATGTGAAGGAAATATCATTTCTTGCACACATCACCTTTCTATTTAACATATTTCCACTTGTCCTTAGTGAAAGTAGTGCATGCAGGCATTTTACACAGAATTAAAGTAAAACAAGGGGATGAATCCTATAAAATATCACCCCAGCCAATTAAGAATCAACACGTGGCACCACATGAATCAAATGGCCCACAAAAAGAAGTATCCGAGGCCATCCAACGGTGTAGCACCCATATCATGGAATGGGACCCACCCGTCAGTCACCTGGAGGAAGAACTGGCCATCTGGAGCTAGGACCAAGTTGGCCGACCCCCCTAGTCAGCCGACTAGTTCCTAGCGCCAAACGCGGTCAAACGCCACGTGTTGGCTCCTCCCAGATTGAAGAGGTCATAGGTGACTGATTCACGCGCTTTTGGTGGCAGGAACCGACCCTTCTCCAAGCTATAATTAGGACCCCTCACTTCAACACACACCACTTGAGCATCACTCTATTGTATACACTAGTTCTCCTAGTTCCTTAGTGGAGGTTAGGCTGTAGAGAGGATCCTCTAGTCCCAAGTCCAAATTGGGAAAGGTATCGCTTATGTATCTTCTCTTGTATTTGTGCCTTTGTGCTTTATAATAATATCATTATTAGTTTTTATTTACTTATATACATGGGAAAAGTGTGCCTTGTTTTGTTGTGGAGTCCATGTATGTGCTAGGTGTATATGTTGTTATGATATATACATAATTCTATTATCATGTTATCATAAACATCATACACCAGCACTATAGTCTAATTAGGTAATAATGCGATAATGTTAATATGAATATGTTAGTGCTTGGTCCCAACATTGGTTCAACAATGATTTAGTTCATTGCCTTAGGATGGCTTGTGCCGCGTCTCTTAAGGTATTTACTTAATATGCTAGCATGGTGCTAGGATAGTTAGGTTGCGTTGGATGTCTCGTAGACCCACGGATTGAAGGGGTAGGTAGTAGGTGGTGACAGCCCTATCTGTCTTTTGTAATCCTCCATGTTCGGCTATGCCACATGCTCTTGGCAGGAGTCACCTAGTATTGCTAGGGGTAAACCCGTGCCCGATATATTGGACCACTAAGCCGTAGTATTCACCATTAGCATATTCATGTGTACTTTATTAGGCTATGTATATGAGTAATTAGAGCATAGTAGGAGTATCCCTCTCTCGTAGTCTAACCCTCGCTAGGACAACCTTACCCTTAGAGTAGATTGCTTAGGTGTGTGTCACACTACCCATATTATCAACTTACCCCTGTATTGATAATTGATTAGTATCCCATAGTTTGATCATAAGAGTAGTGTTTACTTTACACCATTGCCTTCCTTTGGGATAAATACGATACTCTTGGGAATACTCTTGGGTGAAATGCTACACATCAGTTTCCGTGCGCTTGCAGACCTCATTTCTTTCGGGAGATGATCTATGACGTAAGAGACATAACAAGCATTTCTAACGCCGTTGCCAGGGAAGGCAAAGGAAGTTAAGGATATATATCACTTGTTATTAAGCTATAGGTACTAATAGTTATTAGACAGGATTACCCTTGTTTGTTTTCTCCTTTTGTGGTGAAAACTGGGTAGTGTTGGCTAGCCCATTTCATGGGATGGCCAACGAGGACGCTAGTTCTCAACTGCAAGATGATTCAAGGCGTACCTTAACAAACGTCCGCTAGGCAACATCATTGCCTCTTGTAGAAGAATTCCAGCTTCTAGTAGGAGCCAAAGACATCCATTCCCAAGCTTTGGGGAGGATCCAACAGTTCTTTTTGGTTTGCCTCCACCATAGGTTGGATGGTTGGCTCCTCATCCAACATTCATGTCATGGGTTGGTCCACCAATCCATGACCACCTTTGTGCTAGAGCTGAAGGAGTCCTATTCTTACATAATGGATGATAATATGGTCTCTACTCAAGGAGTGGATTGAAGAATGCTCTAGTTCCCTTAACTTGGGATGCAGACCACTTAACAAGGTGAACATGCTAGTTATGGAACTACAACTCCCATTTAAGTATCATGAAGATCAAGACAATGGAGAAGTGTTTGGAATTATCCAAGTCATGGATATTCACATGATTTGTGAAAATCCATGTCAACATGGGCCACTTGGGGAATCATTCCCCTAAGACCCATAGGTATTCTTCCTTCCAAACACAACTCCAATGGCTTAACCTACAAGGAGGTCAAGGGTGAATCAACATCACCCTTGTAATCAGGGAGGCTATGGAGATTTCAAGGGATTTAAGTTCAGCTAGCCTACCTTGAATTATCTTGTCCATGGCCAAGCAAGAAATCAACACAACATTTACATGAAGCTCTTCGCCAAGGACAGTAAACTTAAAGAGCACTCAAGATCCAAGATGTCCCACAATTACTTGTTGGAATTCCTACCTTTCGACCATGCCCATGGAACCTAGGGCAAGTGACATTGTGGATGAAGCGCTTCTTGTTTGATGTGGAGTCCACATGTCATCGTACCCAAGGAAGCTTTTGATCCATGATCAAAGTATGGGTTAACCTTAAGGAATATCAAGAAGTTCAAAGTGACACCCCTAAGGAAGGACAAGCCTCACCATGCTCTTAAAATAATATCTTCAAGAAGGCAAAGCCGTCACTACATCCACAAGTCATCATCATGACGATGGAGAGGCTCGAGCCACCATGTGGCCCACATGTCCGAATGACATGCCAAAGGAGAATTTGCATACAAGCAAGATAAGTTGTCCACATCTTCAACTCTGGGGTTGGACAACAAGTCATCGCACTAAACAGGACAGAGGTAAGTCCCACTCATCGGACTTTCAAAATTCGGTGAGTCCTTGCCAATAGGTTAATTGGTAAGCTATCTCATATTTGATTTCCCAAATTGCATATTTGAGTTTCCCAAATCTTGCATTTGCATTTAGCATGTTTGAATTTCCCCACTTGTGTAAAAGCCCACTTTTATGGCATGTGAATTCAGATATGAGTTTTGTGATCAACTATATTAAAGATCCAATATAGTGGTACACATGAACTTAATACCATCCAAACCTTTCTTGCACACATGGTTAAATTTTATTAACATGAGTATTGGACTTCACCACTAATTCTAGAATGATTCTATTCACCCCTCTTCAAATTTTAGAATTATTTGGATGAAGTTTATTAAGGCAATTTAAAGTGTAGTACTAATTGTCCCTGCCAAAAATATTCAAATTAGAGGATCTAAATTTTTCCTTGGCCTTCTAATATTCTCAATAGCTTGCGTGCAAAATTTCAAGATTTTAGGAACTCATTTGCTATTTTATTTGAGGCGCTTAGCAAATTTGAATCAAATTCAAATCTGAATTTTAAATTCTTTTCCAACTTCTTTGAACATAAGATTTGAGTTCACATTGTGTTCAGAATAATTCATTTACCATCTCTTCAAAATTTCATGATTTTTGGAGTTGATCTCCTATTTTTAAATGAATTTTTAACTTTACTATTGGAGTCTGACTGACCTGTGGGCCCCACAGGTCAGCCTCTGCTGAACGGATCAGCTCGGCCGCCTGCCATCTCTGCACCGGCGCTCGCCTGCTCGACAACGCACATGCATGCAAGCTCCAGCGAGCTGCTTGCTTGCTTGCCGCGGTGCTATAAAAGGCCGGTCGCCGCTCTGGTATTTCCCCTTCCCCGATCGGTGGTTCCCCCTCTCGCGATTTCTTCTCCGCCGCGCGCCATCGTCGCTGCTCGCCTCTGCTCCGTGGTGTGCCACCATTTTGCGTAGTTTCAAGCCACGATCCCAAAAGCTTAAAGGTGCGCCTAGTCGAGCTCTAACTCTCGGTGCAAACCGTTTCCCTTTTCATTGAGAAATGAGCAAGTTATCAGTCGTCTTCTTTCCGCCGATGTGAGGAAGCTCGCTCGAGTTCCGTTTCAGTTTCGTTTCTACAAGTAAATATTCTTTGCAATTCTTAGAGATAGTTTCTATAGGTCCTAGCGCTCCTACCTGAGCAAAAACCCCTAAAAGTTATCGAGCAACGACTGAGGAAATCGAGATTTGCTCGCCGCCGGTGAGGAAGCCTCGGTTCGCCGTCGAGCTCATAGTTTCCGATTGTTTCTTCCTCTCCCACGTCCATTTCCTTGATCTGCATCGTCCCAGGAAGGTTTTGAAGAAGGTCCCGAGTGGTTTGAGCTACTCTGGAGCGAGTTCCAGGTTGCCCGAGCGCTCACCGCCGCCGCCGCCGTCGCACAACCATTTCCGGTGAGTTTCTGGTCCCATCGACTTCACTGTCATGCTCAGCAACTCCTAAAACCCCCAGGCGGCGAGTTTGAGCGAGTTTGGCCCGTCGGTTTAGCCGGCGGCGAGCTCGCCGGCGAGTCACCGCCTCGGGCGCCGCCTCGCGCGGGCGTTGGCCCGAGGTAGAAGACGACCCGTGGGACCCCATCTGCCAGTGGTTGCGGGATCACGGTGCGGCTGGGATTCCGTGCGGCTGTGCGCGAATAAATCTGTGGACCGCGGTGTTGCATTGACCAGAGCACGCCACGTGGCCCATGGGACCCAACCAATTGAATTTGAATTCTGGCGCCAATATTTTATTAAATTCATTCCAGAAAATTGTTCAAACTTCTAAATTGAATATCTCTCTGTAGACTACTCCAAAAATTTTCAAACAAATTTTGTTTGAAAGATCTTGAGCTCTAGTTTCTTTTAGTACCAGATAGGTTCTGTGAAACTTAATTTTAATTTCTGTAGAAAATAATCATTCCAAATACAAACACAATTTTTTTCCAGATGAACCTTCCACTGGAAAAATCTCCAAAATTCACATAAAATACCTTGACCTATTCTCATTTACCAGAAAAAGTTTGGGAGCCATTAAACTTGTTTATCTTGGACAGATTTCCAATTCTTTCCCGCTGGTTCAGTTTTCTTCCAAAACTGTATTCGGGAAATAGTATCCTTTTCTAAATTCAGTTTCTCCCGGAAGAATTGCCCTAAAAATCCCAAATAAAATCCTGTATGATCCATACACCCTAAGCAAACAGGCTGTACAGTTGGATTGGTATGAAACCCTGTATAACATCCTGTTTAATTCAATCATCTTTTTCCTTGATTGAATTATCCCAGATGTTCAGTTGCTTTGTTATACCCCAAATTTGCAACGAACATTCCCTTAGGCATGTACTAGCTCCTGTAGAAATTTGAGAATTATTTGACCTAATCTTCTAGGCCCAATTCAGTTCCTAAACTGAAAGATAATTGGTTAAGCTTATTCAATTAGTAAATAATTGCCAAAGGGCTTAACCACTTTGATTATCTTTTGCTCCTTGCCAAAAATCTCTATCATAGTCATTAGTATGTCTCAACAAAGTCCCAAAGCCAATTAATATCATCACTTGATATGATCCTTAGATGTTAATTTGTATACTTTTTATAGTTATTGTTTCAAAATCATTCATATACCATATTATATGCATGACGTGTAGTGACCGAAGTCGAGGAGGCACCGGAGGCTTTGGAAGTGTACCTTCCTGATACTAACTCCGACTCGGACCTGCATCCAGGCAAGCCCCGGTTTGCATTTAAGTCGTTTATAAAATTTTGCTTTATCACTATGATGAGTAGTATATGAATTGTGCATTAAGTTTAGGATGATTGATACTCCACTTGCATGGCCAAAAAAAAATCCCAGGGATTGGTTGGAACGAGTTACAATTGGACCTGTAGTAACTGCTTTGCTAATGCATAGGAAATCCGGTAGAAGTCGAGTAGTTGAAATCTACTCGCGAGAGATGTAGTACATATCTCATAGGATTGGTTAGATAGAAAATGGATTAATATAATGAAATGGAGACCGGGCAGGGAATGAATAGGAAGCGGCAAGAATTGAGTCTCGGTCGCATAGCCCTGCCTGTGTCGATTAAGGCCCGCTTCGTGTGCGGCCCTGCTGAACAAGCTTGACTTGTACCAGCAACATAATGGACATATGGAATCCAATAAACTGATGTAACTTGATAACTGGGGTGTCGAGGCCCATTAACTCACCATCGATAGGGGTGGGTTGAGGACAGTAAGGTGTAAATCGGTCGGCGGACACATGAGGTGTTCCGTGCGGAGACCTTCTGTTCGCGAATGTGAGACGGGCTCGGCGTTCGAGTTTCTCATGAAAGGTGGCCATATACGCCTAGTACTGAAGTGTTATGTAGGTACGGGTGTGCTCGCTGACACTTTCGAACGACTTATGTGTCGTGTTGTCCGGGTGTGTCCTGATTGCAATCACTATCCCTCGCAGTAATAGAGTACCACTTGTTCATTGTGTTGTGACGTAGTAAATACTAAAGAACCCAGAAAATACCATTGTATTGAATTATAATTACTTTGCAATCTTGTATGATTTAGAGATAGTATAATTAAAAGTTTACAGTTTCCCCATACTTTAGCTGTAATAGCATTATGTGCTATCAGCATGTCATATCATCGGTAAAGCGTTTCTTGTTTGATTGTGGATCCCATGATGTGCCGTGCTCGGAGAATGTCATTTTCTACATAAAACCTAATTATAAGGATCCACTTGTAGGTGAGTCATTTATGCTTCACCTCACCTATGTTTTAGGGTTCCCCTTGCATATGTCTAGTGAGACGGGTTAGTCTTGCTGAGCCTTATGCTCACGTTTGCAGTTAACGAGTTTTTGCAGGTTATATAGTTGATGAAGGGTTTGATGATGATGCTGCACCCCCTCCAGGGTGTACAGCCGAGTGGGAACCCTGCACGCCGCCCTGATTGAGTGTCGCTAGTGCAAAGTATCCAAGGCATGGATAACTTTGCTTTTGCATAGCTAGTGCTGAGAGCGTAGCTATGATATATATATTTCTTTACTTCCACTAGTATTGTAAAAACTTCCGCTGTATGATAAACAAAAGACTTCGTCTTGTATGTTATTCAGGTTCTATTCTTGTGTACCGTTGGGTGTCGCATCGCACGACACCACCCAGTGAGATCCTCGAATGTCAGGATTCTGGCCCCCATAGACATGATATCAGAGCATCATTGGGAACAATGTACTTGAAAAGAACATATTTTCAAAAATTAGGACTTGAGTGAGGAATTAGCTATATGCCTTTATAAGGAGTATTATTAGTATAAGGTATAAAGGTGGTAAACTAACTATGTGTTATTATATTCT
Organism: Tuctoria greenei; assembly: GCA_036927565.1. Classification (NCBI taxonomy): domain Eukaryota; kingdom Viridiplantae; phylum Streptophyta; class Magnoliopsida; order Poales; family Poaceae; genus Tuctoria; species Tuctoria greenei. Next base: position 84,625,425 of record JAYESD010000006.1, read on the forward strand.
GTAACGACGCCCCGACGTCAGGTAAGAGGTAAGGTACGCCACCGAGAGCGGATCAATCTCGCTAAGCACAACATATGAGGAGTGGTATGTGAAATTTCCGTGGCTTGGCACGGGAAGTTAATAGGAGTCTCTGAAGCTTTCAATGTTTCTAAGAACCTATGACACGCGGTACCCCAGCGTGCCTCAAAGTTAGTGGGAGCCCCCGTCGGGTGGTGTATAACCCGATAGTGTGCATCTCTAGAACTATCCATGTTCTACGGGAGCATGCGAAACATATATGCCCGAGCGTGTATAAGCCGGATCGTACGGGAGTCTTTGCTGTACAGACGTATTTATAGCCATGTACCTCGAGACATGACCTCGCTCGAGGGCGATTCACTCCAGAGTCGTATGCATTTACTTTCAAATATAATTGTGTATTGTGATTGTCTATCGTGTTTCCCTGCCGCCGTACGGCGTGCCCGTGCCAGGGGATTGTTTGCCTTCTGCAGGTACACTAACTACGGTAGAAGACCGTGTAGAAACCGTTTGCGAGAGAACGATATAGGAACCACCTATAGACGTAACCGGATATACCGGATAGAATTTTCGTTCGTGAGGCACGTAGTACCGTCAGTATCAAACATAATACTAGACCATCCCCACCGACAGAATGGCTGTATTGTGTTTTGGAAAGTCCGACTATCAGGTGCTGGTAGGTCTGGACTCCGCAAAAAGGGTTCCGACTCGATAGAGTAGATAGAATCAAGATTCTTGATTTCTGGCAGAAGTTGGCTCGACTTTGCCGGATTGTAATCTTGGTTATTTAATATATAGTATAGGAGATCATATATGGATGGAAAGCTCGTGAAGATCTCTACAACTTTTCTGTTGACCATAAAGACAGAAAAGCTTGATAATCTGTTGAAATCTGGGGTGTATTGTAACTGCTCCAGATGACCTTACCATTGTACCAGTCTCTGTATTTTTGCCATAACTTGCTGTAGAAAAATCCACTGCCTTATTGTGATACATGTTTGGAAAGGGTAGGAGGAGTTTACAAGTTTGTTATGGGAGTTTTTTCCTTGGAGTTAAACCAAATTGGGAAGTCAACACAGTGAACTGCAGGACTGCTGGTGCAAACCAGTCAGTTCAACTGTTAAGTTTGGATAGTTGTAGCTCTTAATCCAGAATAGTGACATGGTCACATATATACATTTCTGGAAACCTTAAAAAGTCCTCTATCAACTTTATTTGTCACTACTGACCTGAATCTGGGTGTATCTATGCCTAATTCCATTTGTCGCAAACTTGGTTCTTGCAGTCCAGGACTTGGAACAGTTTGCACAGGGTTGTGAATTTGTGCGCGATACCTGTATAACAAAGTTTTTAGGGTGGAAATCTTTTATTTCTGGATTGTTAACGCGATGTTATACAATGTTTATTTTGTCATTAACTCAATATCTTATCATGATAAACCTGTATAGAATGTGGAGGTAAGCCCATATACAGGGAAGGTTCTGTCAAAATTTCCAGAAAACTTGAGTCAACTTAAAACCTGTATAGATTCTTCATATTAGTTCACCTGGAGCTGTATGAGTACAATCTGGAAAGGTTTTGAAGTGTACTACAACTTTTATATTCAACTTAACTCTTAACTCTGGCATTTCCTGTATGAAACTTTTGGGTTGATACAGGAAGGTCAGCTGAACCAGAACTGTGATCACTTCCAGTTTGCAGATTTTCTTGAATCAATTGATTATGGATAATTTCTTTTGTCCAACATTATCATTGATTGAGTTGAATACTTATACTGTGTATTGATATCCGGGCATGGTTGTCCACAGATGGCAGCACCAAGAATTCAGTTACCTAATGGATGGGTGTTCTCAACGTGCACCGGGCAAGCCGGTTTCCCAGACGTGTTTGTTATGTTGCTTCGCCAGTTTGTCTGCCTGGAGTTGCCTAGCTATTGGGGCAAGAAGTTCCAGGAAAGCGGTATGTGGAGTTGCACCATCTATGTCGATGTGCCTGCTGGTCCACCGCTCCTCGGATGGGCTCCATACTCCATCAAGATCAAAGGGTTGATATTAGAGGAAACATGGAGCTACGCCGCAAGTGTTGCCATAGGGAGGTTTTGCAAACTCCATTACCGTATTCTGGTGGGTACTCCGTATGAGTTCTTTCCAGTTACCGGCAGGGCTTCTAAAGCCTGGGCAACCCGTTTGCTTACGGAGGTGGACACTCACGGTGAAACATCCGCAACAGCCTTAGCGGTGTATGCCTCCGCATCACATCGCGAGAAGGGTAATCAAAGGGCATGCATAAAAGAATTGACGGACAATCTGAAGCAAGCCATGATTTGAGCAGATCACTTTGAGTGGGCAAATGACGGACTTATGGATATGATGGCTCCTCTCAACCATCGTTTGAACCTCAGAGAGAATCAATGGCATGACGCTGTTATGGATTTAGCCGCGTCTCGCCAGGAGACTCTAGAGATGGAAACTGAGTTGGAGGCGAGCCTACTCTATGGACACCAGCGGGACACCCAGTTGAACACGGTGACTGTAGATCGGGATTAGTCCAGAGTGGAGGCTCAGAGCTGGAAGACCAGCTGTGAGCAGGCTTAGCAGGAGAACGAGGCCTGGAGGATGTTTATGGTACAGACAGATTGGCAAGCTAAGATTGCCAAAAGGATGTCGATTTTGAACGAGGCATCAACTTCTGCTCCAGCACCCGTACCAGTGGTGCCTAATCCTGAGGATGACAAGGAAGAAGAAGATCCTCAGGAGGTCGAGTTTTATGACTAGAGGGCAGTGTTAATGTACTTATCACTTTAGGCCGAGTGTAATGATGTGTAGTAAACACCACGCGTGTTTTGTGACTTTATGAGTCTTGTTGTAAATATTAGCGAGGTCTGTGTACGACGACATGGACATGATGACTTGTGGTGACCAAGCATAGATGAGACGACTTCTTTAGATGAAGTCTGTCTATTTTTGGAGATCTATTGTAAACTTGGGCCCAAGATAATATAGATTTTATCAAGTTTGTGCTTTATCGATATATGTGAAAGTTATGCATCATCTATTGTTATCTACCGCATTACTATGGAAGGATGAACTTGAGGCAATAAGACTTACAGTGTAAATAGTTGTGTTGCAGTATGGTGCGTACTCGTACAAGTCAGATGGGGGAGGTTCCAGTGGAGGTCAGGGGGATGACACACCACCCCCGGGACAGAATACGCCTCAAACGCAACCACCTCCACCACCTCCACCCACACTTTCCAGAAGTCTCGTGGAGGTTCTTGCTGCAGTACTCGGCTCGTGCGACGAGCAAATCGAGCTACTGCGGACTCTGGTGCAGCGCTCGTCCCGTCAAGGGGGACGGCAGGATGATGGACCGCATCAGCAATATTCGAGTTCCTACTTGGATTTTACCGTGACACATCCGCCGGTCTTCAGGGAGGCCGATGAACCATTGGAGGCGGACAACTGGCTCTGCTCCATCGAGGGAAAGTTCGGTTTGCTCGACATAACTGAACAGCAGAAGACGCTATTTGCAGCGCAACAACTGCAGGGGTCTGCCGGTGCATGGTGGGCCAATTACCTTGCCGCACGCCCCGCAGGCCATGTCGTAAGCTAGGCCGAATTCCTGGAGGCGTTCCGCGCCTACCATATCCCTCTGGGGATTATGAGGAGGAAGCTTCAAGAGTTCTTGGAGCTAAGGCAGGGAGGAAGGAGTGCATACGATTACTACAAATCATTCAACCACTTGGCCCAATATGCTCAGGACCAAGTGAATACTGAAGATCGGAAGCGCCAATGCTTCTACCGGGGTTTGAACCTTAAGTTAAAGGACAAGCTTGTCATGTTCAACCGCAGCAGCTTCAACGACATCGTCAATGCCGCTATCATGCAGGAGGACGCTATGCGTGAGCTGTCCTCAGATAAAAAGAAGAGGAGTGCTCCGCAGGGCAGCGGAGGTGGTGCTCCTCAGAAGTACCGAATGGTGTATCAATCACCATCCGGTCAGAGGTGGCAACCGCCATCACGACCACCAATGTTCAGTGGTCGCCAGTTCAGCAACTCCAGATTCCGACTGCAGCAACAACAGGGGATGATCCCACGTGCACTTCCACCTCCACCACGTGCACCGGGATTCCGTCCTCCCATTCGTACTGGCCAGACCCTGTACACGTGTTTCACGTGTGGGCGCACGGGGCACTTCGCCAAGGACTGTCTGCAGAATCGACAAGGCGGAGGGCAATCATCCTACCAGGGGGCCAACCAACCCCGCAACCAGCCCAAGAAGCCAGCCACCAGACCCGGCAACGTCCACCACCTCGCCATCGAGGACGTTTCGGAAGGCGCACCCGTGCTCACGGGTACGTTCTCTATCTTCAATCATCACGTAGTCATACTCTTTGACTTCGGAGCTTCACACAATGTCATTAGTAAATCTTTTGTCATTAAAAGTCAATTGCCTGTTATCTCCACCAAAACTCCATATGTGATTAGCACTCCAGCCGGGAAAACAGTAACAAATGAATTGGTTCCTGGGATACCACTTAACCTAGATGGAACCATATATCTTACTTCACTTCTGATAGTAGAGCATCAGAAATTAGATGTCATCTTGGGAATGGCATGGTTACAATACCATGGTGCTATTCTAGATCTGGTCCCTCGAAAAATATATCTAAATTCTCCACTCCATCCCTCTCAAGTCCTCAAGCTTGAGAAAGCCATTATAGTGAATTCATCTACTCACAGTACCGAGATTATGGAACTTAAGGATATTCCGGTAGTATGTAAATACCCGGACGTGATTCCTGAAGATCTTCCTGGTATGCCCCCAGAAAGAGATATAGAGTTCAAGATTGAACTTGCACTGGGAACAATACCAATCTCAAGACCACCCTACAAGATGGCACCCAAGGAACTTGCAGAACTTAAGGAGCAATTAACAAAACTTTAGAACAAGGGTTTCATTCGTCCAAGTTCATCACCATGGGGTAGTTCTGCACTGTTTGTAGAAAAGAAAGATAAGACCTTGAGACTGTGCGTAGACTATCGTCCACTTAATGTTGTCACTATCAAGAACAAGTATCCACTACCACGCATTGATATTCTTTTCGAACAATTGGTGGGTGCTAAAGTATTTTCGAAGATGGATCTTCATTCTGGTTATCATCAGATTAGAATCTGACCAGAAGATATACCAAAGACAACATTCTCAACGAGGTATGGACTGTATGAGTACCTTGTTATGTCCTTCGGATTGACCAACGCATCGGCTCATTTCATGTATCTCATGAACTCGGTGTTTATGCCTGAATTGTACAAGTTTGTCATAGTCTTCATTGACGACGTACTTGTGTATTCAAAATCTGAAGAAGAACATGCTCAACACTTGTGTATCGTGCTTCAACGATTACAGGACCACCAACTATATGCTAAGTTCAGCAAGTGGAATTCTGGATCAGCCAAGTGCCATTTTTAGGGCACATCATATCGGCAGAAGGGATTGTAGTTGATCCAAGCAAGATCAAGCAAGTCGTGAAATGGGAGTCTCCAAAGTCTGTACATGAAGTTCGAAGTTTGCTAGGTTTAGCTGGGTATTATCGGAGGTTCATTCCCAGTTTCTCCAAAATAGCTAAACCAATGACAGAACTTCTGAAGAAGGGGACGAAGTATGTATGGACTGAGGCATGTGAGGCAGGTTTTCAAGCATTAGTAAAACACCTCACAACGGCACCAGTATTAGCTCAACCGGACACAACCAAATCTTTTGACATGTATTGTGATGCATCAGGAATTGGTTTGGGTTGTGTGTTGATGCAGGATAGACGAGTGGTCGCTTATGGATCACGGCAGCTTTGGAACCATGAGCAGCACTATCCGAATCATGATCTAGAACTCGCTGCTGTGGTACTAGCATTGAAGATGTGGAGACATTATCTACTGGGTAATCTAGTACACCTCTACACTGATCACAAGAGCTTGAAATACATCTTCACCCAGAAGGATTTGAATATGTGACAACGGAGATGGTTAGAGTTGATCAAGGACTATGAGATTGAGATCCACTACCATCCAGGCAAGGCGAATGTAGTCACAGATGCACTGAGCCGCAAGTCCCATGTCAACAGTCTTTCCATCAACTCAATGGAAGAAGAAGAACCAAGTCTCTACTTGGTTCCATATGGGGCACTCTACAATCTCGCTCTCATTCCTACCATCAGGGAGGATATTGTAGCAGCTCAGAAGGAAGACAAAGGAATGTCACACATTCGACAAAGAATGGAAAAGGGGGAGATGAAATGTTTCCGATGTGACAACGAAGGTACCATTTGGTTCAAAGACCGTATAGTGGTACCACGAAACATGGAGCATAGAAAGAAGATACTGGATGAAGCTCATTTGTCCAAGTATTCCATTCATCCGGGAAGCAACAAGATGTACCAGGATTTGAAGAAGAAATTCTGGTGGACTCGGATGAAGAGGGAAGTAGCTAAATACGTATCTGAGTGTGATACGTGCCAGCAAGTGAAGGCTGACCATATGTAGCGAGCCGGACAGCTTCAACCCTTAAGCATCCCGGCATGGAAATGGGAGGATATCAGCATGGATTTCATTGTGGGTTTACCTCTCACTCTCTGAAAGCACGATTCAATCTGGGTGATAGTTGACCGACTGACTAAGATGGCACATTTCATTCCCATCAATACCAACTATCATTCATCAAGGTACGCGGAGTTATATATTGCCAGAATCGTATGTCTCCACGGAATACCCCGCACCATCATCTCAGATCGTGGAGCTATATTTGTTTCGCGATTTTGGGAGGATCTCCACGATGCGCTGGGAACCAAGTTGATTCAGAGCTCAGCTTATCATCCTCAGACTGATGGTCAGACCGAATGAGTGAATCAAGTGCTAGAAGACATGCTTCGCGCCTGTGTCATCCACCATGGTAGGAATTGGGATGATCATCTACCGTTGGCGGAATTTTCGTACAACAACGGTTATCAGGCTAGCATTCAGATGGCACCATATGAAGCTCTTTATGGCCGGAAGTGTCGCACACCTCTAAACTGGTGTGAATCCGGTGAACGAGTGGTGTATGGCATCGACTTGATGAATGAAACCGAGGAGCGGGTTCGCACTATTCAAGCCAATCTCAAAGCTGCTCAGTCTCGTCAGAAGAGCTATGCGGACAAACGATGTCAACCAGTTCACTTCAACGTGGGGGATCGCGTCTATCTTCGTGTGTCTCCAATGAAAGGGGTTCATCAATTTGGAGTAAAGGGGAAGCTAGCTCCACATTTTATTGGGCCATTCACATTCCTAGAACAATGCGGACCTGTGGCATATCAATTGGAGTTACCGCCGTCACTTTTAGGGGTTCACAATGTATTCCACATTTCCCAGTTACGGATATGTCTTAAAACTCCTACTGATGTCCGTATAGAAGATTTGGAAGCTCTCGAACCAGATCTCACTTATTCCGAGCATCCAACTCAGATCGTCGATGAGAAGACTCGCACCACAAGAAGCCGCACCTTGCGTTTCTACAAGGTCTTGTGGAGCAACCACAGTGCTGAAGAAGCCACGTGGGAAAGCGAGGAGTATCTTAGAACGAACTATCCGGACTTGTTAGCGGCATATGTTCGTTAGATCTGTTCCTTTTGCCTTCTTTTGTAATCTCGGGACGAGATTCTTTTAAGGACGGAGGAATGTAAAACCCCACTTTTATGGCATGTGAATTCAGATATGAGTTTTGTGATCAACTATATTAAAGATCCAATATAGTGGTACACATGAACTTAATACCATCCAAACCTTTCTTGCACTTATGGTTAAATTTTATTAACATGAGTATTGGACTTCACCACTAATTCTAGAATGATTCTATTCACCCCTCTTCAAATTTTAAAATTATTTGGATGAAGTTTACTAAGGCAATTTAAAGTGCAGTACTAATTGGCCCTGCCAAAAATATTCAAATTAGATGCTCTAAATTTTTCCTTGACCTTCTAATATTCTCAATAGCTTGCCTGCAAAATTTCAAGATTTTAGGAACTCATTTGCTATTTTATTTGAGGAGCTTAGCAAATTTGGATCAAATTCAAATCTGAATTTTAAATTCTTTTCCAACTTCTTTGAACATAAGATTTGAGTTCACCATTGTGTTCAAAATAATTCATTTACCATCTCCACAGAATTTCATGATTTTTGGAGTTGATCTTCTATTTTAAATGAATTTTTAACTTTACTGTTGGAGTCTGACTGACCTGTGGGCCCCACAGGTCAGCCTCTGCTGAACGGATCAGCTCGGCCGCCTGCCATCTCTGCACCGGCGCTTGCCCGCTCGACAGCGCACGTGCATGCAAGCTCCAGCGAGCTGCTTGCTTGCTTGCCGTGGCGCTATAAAAGGCCGGCCGCCGCTCCGGTATTTCCCCTTCCCCGATCGGTGGTTTCCCCTCTCGCGATTTCTTCTCTGCCACGTGCCATCGTCGCCGCTCGCCTCTGCTCCGTGGTGCGCCTCCGTTTCGCGCAGTTTCAAGCCACGATCCCAAAAGCTTAAAGGTGCGCCTAGTCGAGCTCTAACTCTCAGTGCAAACCGTTTCCCTTTTCATTGAGAAATGAGCAAGTTATCAGTCGTCTTCTTTCCGCTGATGTGAGGAAGCTCGCTCGGGTTCCGTTTCAATTCCGTTTCTACAAGTAAATATTCTTTGCAATTGCTTAGAGATAGTTTCTATAGGTCCTAGCGCTCCTACCTGAGCAAAAACCCCCAAAAGTTATCGAGCAACGACCGAGGAAATCGAGATTTGCTCGCCGCTAGTGAGGAAGCCTTGGTTCGCCATCGAGCTCATAGTTTCCGATTGTTTCTTCCTCTCCCACATCCATTTCCTTGATCTGCATCATCCCAGGAAGGTTTTGAAGAAGGTCCCGAGTGGTTTGAGCTACTCTGGAGCGAGTTCCAGGTTGCCCGAGCGCTCACCGCCGCCGCCGCCGTCGCACAACCATTTCCGGCGAGTTTCTGGTCCCATCGACTTCACCGTCGTGCTCAGCGACTCCTAAAACCCCCAGGCGGCAAGTTTGAGCGAGTTTGGCCCGTCGGTTTAGAAGGCGGCAAGCTCGCCGGTGAGTCACCGCCGCGGGCGCCGCCTCACGCGGGCGTTGGCCCGAGGTAGAAGACAACCCCGTGGGGCCCCACTTGCCAGTGGCTGCGGGATCATGGTGCGGCTGGGATTCCGTGCGGCTGCGTGTGAATAAATCTGTGGACCGCGGTGTTGCATTGACCAGAGCACGCCACGTGGCCCATGGGACCCAACCAATTGAATTTGAATTCTGGCGCCAATATTTTATTAAATTCGTTCCCGAAAATTGTTCAAACTTCTAAATTAAATATCTCTCTGTAGACTACTCCAAAAATTTTCAAACAAATTTTGTTTGAAAGATCTTGAGCTCTAGTTTGTTTTAGTTGCATATAGTTTCTGTGAAACTTAATTTTAAATTCTGTAGAAAATAATCTTTCCAAATACAAACACAATTTTTTCCAGATGAACCTTCCACTGGAAAAATCTCCAAAATACACATAAAATACATTGACCTATTCTTAGTTACCAGAAAAAGTTTGGGAGCCATTAAAACTGTTTATCTTGGACAGATTTCCAATTCTTTCCTGCTGGTTCAGTTTTCTTCCAAAACTGTATTCAGAAAATAGTATCATTTTCTAAATTCAGTTTCTCCCAGAATAATTGCCCTAAAAATCCCAAATAAAATCATTCCTTTAGGCATGTACTAGCTCCTGTAAAAATTTAAGAATTATTTGATCTAATCTTCTAGGCCCAATTCAGTTCCTAAACTGAAAGATAATTGATTAAGCTTATTCAATTAGTAAATAATTGCCAAAGGGCTTAACCACTTTGATTATCTTTTGCCCCTTTCCAAAAATCTCTATCATAGTCATTAGTATGTCTCAACAAAGTCCCAAAGCCAATTAAGATCATCACTTGCTATTATCCTTAGATGTTAATTTGTATACTTTTTATAGTTATTGTTTTGAAATCATTCATATACCATATTATATGCATGACATGTAGTGACCGAAGTCGAGGAGGCACCGGAGGCTTTGGAAGTGTACCTTCCTGATACTAACTCCGACTCGGACCTGCATCCAGGCAAGCCTCGATTTGCATTTAAGTCGTTTATAAAATTTTGCTTTATCACTATGATGAGTAGTATATGAATTGTGCATTAAGTTTAGGATGATTGATACTCCACTTGCATGGCCAAAAAAAAAATACCAGGGATTGGTTGGAACGAGTTACAATTTGACCTGTAGTAACTGCTTTGCTAATGCATAGGAAATACGGTAGACGTTGAGTAGTTGGAATCTACTCGCGAGAGATGTAGGACATATCTCACATGATTGGTTAGATAGAAAATGGATTAATATAATGAAATTGAGATCAGGCAGGGAATAAATAGGAAGCAGCGAGAATTGAGTCTCGGTCGCATAGCCCTGCCTGTGTCGATTAAGGCCCGCTTTGTGTGCGGCCCCGCTGAACAAGCTTGACTTGTACCGGCAACATAATGGACATATGGAATCCAATAAACTGATGTAACTTGATAACTGGGGTGTTGAGGCCCATTAACTCACCATCGATAGGGGTGGGTTGAGGACAGTAAGGTGTAAATCGGTCGGCGGACACATGAGGTGTTCCGTGCGGAGACCTTCTGTTCGCGGAGGTGAGACGGGCTCGGCGTTCGAGTTTCTCGTGAAAGGTGGCCATATACGCCTAGTACTGAAGTGTTATGTAGGTACGGGTGTGCTCGCTGACACTTCCGAACGACGTATGTGTCGTGTTGTCCGGGTGTGTCCTAATTGCAATCACTGTCCCTCGCAGTAATAGAGTACCACTTGTTCACTGTGTCGTGACGTAGTAAATACTAAAGAACCCAGAAAATACCATTGTATTGAATTATAATTACTTTGCAACCTTGTATGATTTAGAGATAGCGTAATTAAAAGTTTACAGTTTCCCCATACTTTAGCTGTAATAGCATTATGTGCTCTGGGCATGTCATATCATCGGTAAAGCGTTTCTTGTTTGATTGTGGAGCCCATGATCTGTCGTGCTCGGAGAATGTCATTTGCTACATAAAACCTGATTATAAGGATCCACTTGTAGGCGAGTCATTTATGCTTCACCTCACCTATGTTTTAGGGTTCCCCTTGCATATGTCTAGTGAGACGGGTTAGTCTTACTGAGCCTTATGCTCACGTTTGCAGTTAACGAGTTTTTGCAGGTTATACAGTTGATGAAGGGTTTGATGATGAGGCTGCACCCCCTCCAGGGTGTACAGCCGAGTGGGAACCCTGCACGCCGCCCTGATTGAGTGTTGCTAGTGCAAAGTATCCAAGGCATGGATAACTTTGCTTTTGCATAGCTAGTGCTGAGAGCGTAGCTATGATATATATATTTCTTTACCTCTGCTAGTATTGTAAAAACTTCCGCTGCATGATAAACAAAAGACTTCGTCTTGTATGTTATTCAGGTTCTATTCTTGTGTACTATTGGGTGTCGCATCGCACGACACCACCCAGTGAGATCCTCGAATGTCGGGATTCTGGCCCCCACAACTTGCATGTTGGAAAGTAAAATTTCCAACCATCATAAAACAAAAATTTTGAATTAGGAAATAAATTTATTTGCATATGAACCTTGGGTGTAACCCACTTGAATTCATCTTCCTAATTCAAACCAAAAATATTGCCCTTAATTATTCATTGCATTTGCAAGTTGTTTCAAGTTGGGCAAAATAATTGGACAAAGGGTACAACATGCTTCGAGCTAACATAACCCATTTTCGAGTTGTTTTGTTTGTTCTTGATTTTAGTGCAGCTAGGATAAAACTTGTAAAGAGGTTGGAAGGCCTCATCTTGTGCATACCCCTCCATCAATCTCATTTTGGGTTCATGGTGGAGGAATGCTCAAGATGGTGGTCCAATGGAGGAACAAGATGAAGCTCATTCAACTCCAACTTAAACTTGCAAAGAGACATTGAACATGAATGGTACACCAAAATCCATGGTTGTTATTTTCTCACACAACGACCTTCAACCCGAACTGCTTTTCAATTGAGGTACAAGTTTAAAATTTTCCGTCACTTGAATTGCATTAGTACTGAATGATTTTTGCTTACATTGGTAAGGAAGGTTTACACCTTCTCGTCGTTCAACTCTTATGCATCCCCACGAGAGTAAGTGTTGGCATTTCCGTTTTTGATTCTTCAAAAAGGAATGTCACCTTACTTGAGAATAAATTTAAACAGGTACCTAGTATTTCATAAGCATTGCTAAAATTAACTTAGACATTTTCTACCTAGGTAATGCTTGTGGAATGATTTAAGGGTTGAATTGGTATGTAGCAACCTAGGAATAGTGATGTCCATAATCTTGATTTGAAACTCATTCATGCATGGATCACTAAATTTCAAATTCCTAGGCAAGAAATAAAAAAAATTTAGGGGGATAAAATTGAGAATCTTGCTTGCCATGAACCACATGATAAATATTTGCTCTTGTAAAAAAACTATGATGGTTAGGAATTTTACAATATGAAGGGATCCAGATAGTGTATTTATATCTCTTGGATTGCTATGGGTAGGAGATTTAGAAAATGTTCAACTTGATTTATCCATAAAGCCCCACTCCTAGCAATGATTCATACATTGTTCATGAATACACTAGAAATTGGACCCAATGCATCTTTGGTCTTGTTCTTCTCCGTACGTACAAATGAAGATTCGGTTACCTAACCTTCATTCGTACAAGTATCGGGATCTAACCATCCCTCTCTATCATAGAAAGGAAATTTGCAGGAGTAAAATAATTATGTAGGTATTCAAAGATTCGATTGTTGGAAACCCTAAGAGGATTCCATTTCAATATCTGTTGGCCAAGGAATAAATTAGGATGGTTGCTACCTATCGGAAATCAAGCCCGAAGGTCAACCATAACTATACGAGGCCCGAGATTTGACATGGAAACCCTCCGTGAGCAACCAATAGGCTGCTACGATTATGTGAGAGCATTATGCTGTCAACTATTCAAGCCCTCATTCAGGCTCAAGGGAATTGCCACCATCATTGGGTGTAAGTTATTCCTTTGTGGATAAAAGGTATGATGTACCTTAACCAAGGAATGACGGGATCACGTCCAAAAATGTATATTGGGTGCAAGTTGTTCCTATGTGGCCAGAAGGTATTTTATACCTTAGTCAAGGAACAACCGATCACACTCAACTCATGTTGAGTGCACGTCATCCCTTTGTGGTTATAGGTATGTTGTACCTTAGCCAAGGAATAACAGATGGTACTCAACACATGTTGGGTACATGTCACTCCTTTGTGACTAAAGGTTATCATTATCTTAGCCAAGGAGTTACGGATCACACTCAATGCATAAGAGGTACAGATTATTCCTATATGGCAAGAAGGTATGATACACCTTAGCCAAAGAATGATGAAACGCACTCAACACATGTTGAGTGCAAGTCATTCCTTTGTAGCCAAGGGTTATCATTACCTTAGTCAAGAAATAACAAGGTACATCCAACCTATGGAAACCTTTATGAGTAGATGAGCGACATCGACAACACTCTCCTCGACTGCACGCATGGAACCCATGGAAGACAACCCAACATCGACACTCAACCCCTCCAATGTCAAAGCCATGCTGCAACAAGGGTAGGCCAACCTCATGGCCTACATCCGTCGTTAGGGTTTCAGCCCCTATCGCGGACCTTGAACAAGAACAAGTTTGGGGGAGGATCCCCACTTGAGGTAACTTGTATCACATCCCATTTACATTCCATTATTTTATTTATTTGTTTCCACCACATTTGCATCTAAAAAAAGAGATTAATAATAATGTAACATATGTTAGGTTAATAAAATAAAAAATGTGCGGTAAGAATGATTTGGAATTCACATAGATGAAATGATGAATAGTTGCTCTGTTTTAATTTTCCTAAGTCCCCAGTTTACAACTTACTACTCTCCAACATATTGCTCTCATTGGCTAAAATTGCTTTTGCCTTGATTTGGAAATTGTGGATAGCAAAAGCTTAATCCATTCTAAGTTGTTGTGAGGTATGATATAGTGATAGAGCTGCTATTCCTAGTTTGAAAGTGAAACTTAGATTTCTGAAGAAATTTTAAAAAGATTTAAGTTATCCTCAATTGATTGGAAATACCCACCAAAGTCATATGATACATTACATTGATAGACCTTATGCATATGCAATTTGTCTTCACATTGAGCTTTGTCAAACTAGTATAGACCTATGTGAGATTTCATTCATTACTTTTTGAATAGACTTCACTTGCACATGCTAGAAGTAAGCAAATTCCCACCATACCCTTCATGCTCAGTACTCTCTCCAAGATTATTGCAAAAAAGGGAGTAGAAGACATGGCTACAAGAAAAAAACAAAATAAAATGCATGCTTACATCATAAGTATGAGAAAAAAAAGAAAAAAAGAGAGAAAAAGAAAAAAGTGTGAGACCTATGTGTGCGGAATACATTGGCTATGGTGATAAAAGTTTTGAATACTACCAAAATACCTTTATCAGCAGGCCCGATGATAGGTCCAACTTGTTTTGGGTAGCTCTGGCAAAGTCTGAATAGCTTTGGTTAGCTCCGGCTCTAGGTCTGACTAGCTTTGGTAAGCTCTAGCGCTTGGTCCAACTAGCTTTGGTTAGCTTTGATGCTAGGTCCTGCTAGCTTTGGTAAGTACCGGCGCTAGACCCTGTTAGTTTCAGTAAGGTGCGATTCAAGGTCCGGTTAGCTTTGGCAAGGTTCGGAGCTTGATCGTAGTGGTTCTGCTTTTAATTTACAATGTTTTGAACTTAATTTTTTGGATTATGGAAAGTTTGATTAGTTTTCTTTTACTAAGTTTTTGGTGTGTTTTGGTGGTTATGGTTGATATCTTTTTGCTAAGGTTTGCAACATACTTATGTGAGGTTCTCACGTAAGGTGTTGTGGTTATTGGAACTAACGAGAGTCAAGTCAAGGACTTGTGCTCCAAAGTATCGGTTGTTTATTCATGTGCAGGTGTGGCTTGAGTTCAAGACATGGCTGGTGATGGGATCCATTGAACTAGTCTTAGGGAGAAGATGAGGTTCAACAACCAAGTTCGGGAGAATTGCGGTTGAGTTGATTGGGAGGTTGCACAACATGTTTGAATTAAGAACAATGCATATGAAAGTATCATGAACGTCATTGGAAGATGTTTGCATGTGTGCAAGAAGTGCATGGATGTGGCTACATGGTTCCGAGGCGTGATGAAGAGATGTGGACGTAAAGAATTGGTCGGAAAGGTCCAACCGACTAGGTTATGGACTCAGACTGCGCCTGAGTCGTGCTTGACTCAAATATGGAAAGTTTTGAGTTGGTTATGATAGGATTTCATGTGGGTCACTAATTTGAGTAATTTTAGTAATGTGGGATACGTTCCTAAGGTGTTTGGAAGTCTTAAAATTGCTTCTATCTGCATATAGAAGAGTCTTGAGCAGTTATAGAAAGTTTCGATTCATGAATTGAGTCGGATTAGAGTCCTAGTTAGGTTTGGGTTGGCCTAAGGGCTGGTTATATAAGCAAGGGAGGCCAGAGCTCATTGTAGACGACTTTGGGACTGTTTCTCTTGTGTTTTTATCAATATAATTTGTAGTTTGAAGGAACTTTTGTGCCTTGTTCGTCCGACTTGTTTTTGTCAGGTCTTTCTCGTCGAGTTTCTGCACAACACTACCTTTCTTCAATGGTTTTATAATAACTCGAGTTTTACAGATCCAATTGATGTGGTTCATTTTGGGTTGTCTTCACAACTTGATTTTCTATCATCTGTGAAAATTTCACGGTCATTGGATTTGTGGTATTCGATCTACACGAGTTTCTTTGCAGTGTTGCGAATCTGTTTTTTACTCGATAGGACAAATTGACCTTTGTTCGATCTTTCGATCGTAACTTGAGTTTTTCTTGACGGTTTTCCATGATTCTTGTTGTCGTGTCTTTGTGACTTGATTATCCACAATCTATACTTGTTTAGTTACAATTTATTGCCTTTAGATTAGTTGTACACACGATTTCTTTAACATATCATTTTTCTGCCGAGGGGTTTTTCGTTGCTTCCGCTGAAAAGTTTTAATCTACCATTCACCCCCTTTGGTAGCTTTACACGTGCTCTTCAATCCTACAATTGGTATCAAAGCCATAGTGCTCTAATCTTTGTGATTTGCACGTGTTTTTGACTAATCCTCATGGAGAAATACTCGGCAAAACCTTGTGTGTTTGTTGGTATTGATTTTCAGGTTTGGAAGGCACGCATGGAACCTTTTATCCAGGCGCAAGGCTTCACGATATGGGAAAAAGTGTAGAAGCCTTACGACGTGCCGCCGAATGATCAAGTCATGGCTACAAACTTGTGAGATGTTGACAACAACAACAAAGCACGCAACTTGATAATCCAAGGAATAACTCAGAGCGACTTCGACCGTGTTGCACATCTCCGGTCAGCGTACGATGTGTGGAGAGCACTTTGTGACTACCACGAAGGATCCAACACGATCAAGGAGGTAAAGCAGGATATGTTCAAGAAAGAATACATACACTTCGAGATGCAACCCGATGAGTCCATTGATGACCTTTTTGCTCGCTTTAATAAAATTCTCAGCAACTTGTGTAGTGTTAATGTTAATTTTTCAGATGCTGAAAATGCTAGGCAATTGTGAAGTGCATTAGACATGTCAATCTGGGAGATGAAAGTTACATGTATTTGTGAATCTACTGTCATGAGTACACTTACATTAGATGTGCTATATTCTAAATTGAAAACTCATGAAATTGACATAATCTCACGTAAGAACCCCAATAAGTCTCTTGCATTTGTTTCTTAATGTGATATGCCTAGCTCTGGCCAATCTTCATCTAGCAATACACTTGCCTTGCTATCTTCACTAACCCTGGAACAGATTGAAGAATTTCCAGAAGAGGAGCTAGCACTCATCTCTACCCGATTTGCAAAAGCATTGCAAAATGTGAGAACTAAAAAGAGAGGAAGCTCCGGACCTCGACGATGCTTTGAATGTGGTAAGACAAGACACTTTCGTACAGATTGCCCTAACCTTTCAGGTCCTTCTACCCATGATGAAAAGCAGAATGAAGTCAAATCCTCTTCTGGCAACATCAACAAGAAGAAGAAGGGTTTTACAGGACACAAACTGATAAATAGTTTTATCACCGCACTTCAAGAACTTGGCTCAAGTGATGTAGACATTGGAAGTGATGAAGATGAAGATGATCTGGCAAACTTGTGCTTCATGGCGGGCAAATCAAGATCAAGTATGGAGGGTGCAGAACACAACAGTGACAATGAAGATGTATGTCCTACTTGTTATGAAATGTGTGATGCTATTTCCCGTGCAACTGTTATTTCTAAGAAAAAGGACAAAAAGCTTAGGGACAATGCTGTTAAAATTGAGTCACTAGAATCTGAAACTAATCGTTTGAAAATCTTTATTCCTAGTGATGATTCTTGTTCCTCATGCAATTTAATATATGAACAATTGTCCTCCTTAAGAAGTGCACACTCCTCCACTCTTGATAAACTTGAGTTAGAGATTGAAAAGAACAAAAATTTTGCCCCACTTAATGACAGAAACTCAAAAGATGCTTCTTGTTCTACAATTGATTTGCATCGTTCTACCTGTAATGATCTTGAAAAGAAACTAAAAGATAGTATGAATGAAATTTCAATACTGAACAATGCTTTACGTGCTCATGAAGTTAAATATTGTTCTAATTGCAAATTAAAAGGAAAAACTTCATATGAAAACTTCCTAGAATTGTCTAAGAAACTTGATGACATGAATAGGACACTAGAGCTGTTTTGTATTGGGAACAAAAATCAAAACTTGCTGCTGAATTCATCCAAATCTTGTAATGATAAAACTGGTTTAGGTTTTGATTCCCATGCTCATGCTAAAGCACATCCACCTAAAATTGTAAAGTCATTAGGAAGTGGTTTGATTAAAACAGATCCTAAACCCAAAGAGGTGGCTTTTAAATCTGTAGGAGTATTGTCACATTCGGGTTCAAATAAACATACTGCATGCTCATCTATACATGAACACAAAGTTAAATTTCATTGTACCTATTGTGGTAGAGATGGTCATGTCATATATTTTTGTTATAGACTAGCTAAACAACATAAAAATGATAAAATGCAAGCTAGATCTTATGACTCTCATGCAAAATTTGCTGCACATACTAAACCGAATGTCAGGAACATGCAACCTGCTGTTATGAGTCAAAAACACTCAAAGTTTACCTTTGGAGCTTCAGTTTTTACCTCTGGGCCTTCTGTTGTTACCTTCGGACCTTCTGTTTTTGCCTTCGGAGCTACCGAGGTTTTTTCTGCACAAGTAACACCTTATAGGTCAGTAGTTAAGAACAAAAAACTCAAACTTTGACTCATAAACATGCTATTTTATCTCAATTGTCGTGTGCTGTTCCTACTGGACGTCGTGTGACTCAGTACTGGATTCCTAAATGCCTATTCACTAATCCCAGTAGTGAGTCATTGACATATTGTGCTTCTATGTAGGTTACACGCTTGAGGAAGGAGAACATTTGGATTGTGGATTCAGGTTGCTCACGCCACATGAACGGTAACGAAGAATGGTTCTCCACCCTCTCTTTTGTGTCACGTGTAGAGAATGTTACCTTTGTCGATAATTCTTCAATTCCTATAATTGCTAAGGGTTCGATTATGGTAAATGATCACTACACCTTGAAAGATGTGGCACTTGTCAAAAATTTGAAATACAACTTGCTTTCTGTTTCACAAATGCTAGATGAAAATTTAGAAATTATTTTCAATAAAAATTGCTGCAAAGTTGTAGATTCAAATAGTGAGCTTATTTTTAACATGTCTCGAATTGGAAGAGTTTTTAAAGCTGATTTTGATATGTATTCTTCTAAACATAGGTGTCTAGTTGCAAATGATTCCAAAGACCTATATTTTTGGCATCGTAGACTTGGTCACGTAGGCTTTGATCATCTCACGCCTGTTATTTCTCTTGATCACATACGTGGGCTCCCTAAGCTGAAAATGGACAAAGAAATTGTGTGCTCTTCTTTTAGACATGCTAAGATGGTTGCAGGTTCACATACTCCTCTCACAATGATCATGACAACTAAACCGAGTTAACTTTTGGACCTTGACACTTTAGGACCTTCATGTGTTCAATCCTTCGGAGGTAAATGGTATGTGCTTGTGATTGTTGATGATTATTCTAGATACTATTAGGTTTACTTTATGGCATCTAAGAATGAAGCTTTTAGTCACTTTAGAACTTTATTTCTTAGATTATCAATTGATCACCCAAGATCTTTAAAAGCAATTAGAAGTGATAACGGAACTAAATTTAAAAATCAATCTTTTGATATCTTTTGCGCTGAAAATGGAATAGATCATCAATTTTCTTCACCATATGTACCTCAACAAAACGGTGTTGTAGAAATAAAGAACATAACCTTAGTTGATATGGCTAGGACTATGCTTGATGAATATCGAACTCCTAGAAAATTTTGGGCTGAGGCAATTGCAACAGCTTGTTATGTCTCAAATCAGGTTTTCTTGCATGCTAAGCTAGGTAACACACCATATGAGCTTCAGTTTGGACATAGTCCTAGTGTTACACACTTTAGGGTCTTTGGCTGCAAATTCTTTGTTAAGAAACATGGTATCTTTATAAATGTGAACCTAGATCTATTGATGGCATGTTCTTGGTTATCCATCTCATACTAGAGGCTACCGTGTGCTTTTACTTGACACTAACAAAATTGTGGAGACTTTTGAGGTGTCTTTTGACAAAGCTAGCCCAGGTACTAGCTCAAACATTGCAGGACCGGATCCATATCCGCAAGGGGAGAGCATTTTCATTGAAGATGAGGAAGAGGTGGAGCTGCTTCCCGAAAATTCAGCAGCTCATGACTTTGGTTCGGCTCCGGATGTTGATTCTGAACCAGCACCGACAACCATCATTGCTGATCCAGATCGTCCTCAAGTCACAAGCTCATCGATTTGTGATGAACATGAAGAAGAAGAAGCTTGTGAAGTGTCTACCCCCCTCCGGATTCTCAAAATTCATCCTCCACAACAAATGATTGGAAGCTTGCACGAACGAGTCACACGGTCTAGGTTTTGCGATCTAAACTCTCACGCTCATTCTTCTTTTGTTGCTTCTTTTGAACCCAAAGATATATCACACGCACTCACTAGTGAATTTTGGATTATTGCCATGCAAGAAGAGTTAGAAAATTTTGAAAGAAATAATGTTTGGGAACTTGTACCTCCACCTCAAGGTCACACTTTAATTGGAACTTTAAAAATAAACAAAGTGAGGATGGGGTTGTGGTAATGAATAAGGCTAGGTTGGTTGCTCAAGGTTTCACACAGATTGAAGGTCTAGATTTTGATGAAACTTTTGCTCCTGTTGCTACATTAAAAGCCATAAGAATTTTGTTAGCTTTTGCTGCATCTAAAGGTTTCAAGTTATATCAAATGGATGTTAAAAGTGCTTTTCTTAGTTGCTATATAGATGAGGAGGTTTATGTCAAGCAACCACCAGGTTTTGAAAATCCAGATTTTCCTAATCATGTTTACAAACTGTCCAAAGCCTTGTACAGTCTCAAACAAGCCCCTAGAGCATGGTATGATAGGTTAAAAGTATTCTTACTTGAAAAGGTGTTTACCATGGGCAAGGTTGATAAAACTCTTTTTGTGCTTAAGAATGACAATGACTCATTATTCGTTCAAGTGTATGTGGATGGTATTATCTTCGGTTGTGCTTCTCATGATGTTGTGTCCATGTTTTCAACTATGATGAGTTCAGAATTTGAGATGAGTATGATGGGAGAACTCACGCACTTTTTGGGGCTGAAAATCAAGCAAACTAAGGAGTGAACCTTTGTGCATCAAATGAAGTATACAAGAGACCTTCTTAAGCGCTTCAACATGGACAAAAGCAAGCCTCTTGGGACACCAATGGGAACAACAATGACACTTGAACTTGATGAAGATGGTGAACCTGTGGATCAATAAGAATATAGAAGCATGATCGGATCACTTTTGTACCTCACGACATCAAGATCGGACATACAATTTAGCGTATGTCTTTATGCACAGTTTCAAGCTTCCCCACGTGCTTCACATCGTCAAGCCATTAAAATAATTCTCAGGTACTTAGATGGAACTCAAGAATTTTGCATTTTTCTTCCTTCTTCCTCAACCATTTCTTTGAAAGCTTTTTCGGATGCTGATTTTGGGGGTTGTAGGATTGATCGGAAAAGTACTTCTGGTGCTTTTCATTTTCTTTGCAATTCACTTGTTGCTTGGTCCTCTAGAAAACAAAGTTCAATTTCACGATCCACAACCGAATCTGAATATGTAGCTTATGCTAGTGCTTGCTCACAAATTCTTTGGATTGTTCAAACACTTAAGGATTATGGGGTTGATCTAGATAGTGTTCATTATTTTGTGATAACACTATTGCCATTTGCATTGCTAAAAACCCCGTGCAACATTCTAGAACTAAGCGTGACATTAGGTATCACTTTCTCCGTGATAATGTTGAAAAAGGAAATATTGTGCTTCACCATGTAGATATCAAACAACAGTTGGCTGACATTTTTACAAAACCTTTGGATTTCACACATTTTTTGGTACATTCGTAATGAAATAGGGGTTATGCATCCTCATGGATTAAATTGAGGGGGTGTTTTGAAACTTAAGAACTTTATGTGTGAACTGAATTTAAAATAATATGAGCATAGTATTTCACACACACACACACACACACACACACACACACACACACTTTGTGATTCATTTTACATGCTGAAAGTTCTTACTACATTACTCATGTTATACATTTTGTAGTTTTTGCCATCACTAGTAATTGGAATAATTACTTATACTAAATCTGGTCATGATTGAACTTTCTTGCTGTTTTGAACTTGTTACATGCTCACAAGTGCTTTTAATAATGAAAAATTAATCTATGAACTATCCACATGTTGAGCTTTTATGTTTAAATGAAAAGATCAAGAGAATATGCATGCATCGCACTTCTTCTTTTGAGATGGCTTATTATTGCACTTCGATATGAACTTGGAAGAAGTTGTGTATGACTAAAACCACGTCCTTAAGCTTCTGATTGTCAAATGATATAGGCTTGGCTTGATTGGTTAGAATAAGACAGATGCGCATATAATCGCTTGCAAATTTCATATGATCGAAATTTGTGCTTTAAAAAAAAATTGCAGCAACAAGTATCATGCCTTCAGGTTTTGAAATAGTTAAGCTTGTGAGATCATAACTTGTTTAAATTGAAAATTACATTTGATCTCTAGCATGGCTTACACTACTTTATGTATCTCATTATTGTGATAGTGTAAGTTACTTGATAGTATGACTTGGATGAGCTTTGTTCTATATGTATATGTTATAATGTGATCATAACAAATTAAAATTTCTCTTTTGTACCTCGTTGAATACATTGCCAAAGGGGAGAAGTATGCAAGGGGGAGAAATTTATTTCTATCATTTTTCAAAAAGGGGGAGAAATTGTCTTCAAAACTTTTCATGTGAATAAGCCAATGTTCGGATTTTAAGTGGTGTTGCCAATGCATTCATCAAGGAGGATTGTGATACCTATGTATGCTGAATACATTGGCTATGGCGATAAAAGTTTTGAATACTAACAAAACACCTTTATCAGTGATGGGAAAGGGTTTAGGCCCGATCTTCCGATAGGTAATGATAAGTCGATTGATGGAGATCTCGACGTTGATGATCTGAGGCCCTCGAGTAGAACACAAGAAACCCCTGCAATCACTACACCACCGCTCTGTTGGTTATCAACTGTGCTGCACACGCTTGACCTCGCCAAGAAGGCTAATCCCTGCAAGTGCAACCAAGAACACAAGCAAGAACAAGGTAGAAGGAATCTGAATTGCTAAGTTGAGGTCTCACAAACCGATGAACGGCGAAACTGTGTATAACAGATTAATCTAAGCAAAACCGATTGTTCATGGTGGCTACTATGGAGCATATATAGGTGAGAGGACGTCCATGGGGTGTTGGGGTCGTGACCTAATCCTAACACACGAAAATAAGAGATGTATACTTGATACAAGGCCCAATGGCCCAATACGATGGTGCAGCACCCTGACAGATTCTGAACTCGATTTTGTTTCGACGATTTTTGTCCACTCCAAAGGAATTTTGACATGGGACCAGTGCCATTGGAAAGGTTATCCTCTCCCCTTTTCGTGCATATGTAGAATGTCCAAAACGGAGTTCGTATGCGTCCTGGGCATCCGTTTTAGTGCGTACTACTCCTAGACTCCGAGTTGGACACGATTTTGAGTTGGGGACGGTTTCCACCTTATTTGAATGTATTCTCTTGTCCTCCACGCCCCTAAACCTTCCTCCAATTACTCCTTGAATCACTCCATGTATCCTAATCACAATTAAATTATTAGGCAGCAATCTATTCTCAAAAATATATAAGGAAACATATAAAAACGAGCTCGCCTCTGAAATTAATTATTGTGTGTGAATTATATTTATTGCACCTTGTATGTTCAATGGAGTGTTGTGTATATCCATAGGAGTGATGTCCTCATCATCCTCCCCTTCTTGAATTGGAGTCGTCCTCGACTCATGTTCATCTTCTCTCATGTGTTGGTCCATATGTGCGATGCCATCAAATCCTCTTGTGTGCATCAAAGGAGGAGGCCAAAGTGGTGGACGATATAGTGCACCATCTCAATGTTCTCCATCAAATAAGCATGACCATTCACTTGAGCTAGGATCCCAAACAAGTAAACATTGTTCCATGTTTATTTGTGCAATGATAATGTGTATGATCTCATCATTCTCCCCTTCTTTTTGACAAGTCGTCCTCGGCTTGCTCCTATGTCCAGCAAAGAGGCTTGCTTTGAGGGTAGAATGAGCACTGTCCATATTGCATAATCGCAGCAAACAATGCTCCTCTATTATGTGTTATCCCTGCTGCAAGACAAAAATACTAGAAAAACTTGACAAATAATTATTAGTGTTAGTGCATCCATTCATTTCACCATGTTGTTGCAGCACAAAATGAGATTTCTCATTTGAGCAGATATAAACTTTATGCACCATAAATTCACCACCATCTTCATAGTTGCCTATAGCATGAAAAATATTTCTACTTAACAAAGGCAATTCAGATTGGGAAAACATTCTCCTCTCTACAATATCTAGATCACAAAGAGTGTCAAATTCAATATAACCAAAAGTATTTAGAGAAGACAACAATTTCAGCTCATCATTTTCACTAGTAGCGGTGATCAAATTATGAATTTCAGCACAAGTAGGTGAATCCAAAACACAATCATCTAGTACATTAACTTGTTTTTGCATAGGTATAATAGAGTTATCAGCACACAACTCTTTCTTAGCGCAACGATCAGCGGGAAAATCAACATGTGACAATGGTGTATAAATAAACGATTCTAATAGTTTCTTCTCGAAAATAGCATGATTGATGGAAAGATTAAGAACATCCAAAAACTTCTCACCTTATGATTTTGTAGAGTGTTGTGTCTTACCATTTTCAGCAGTAATTTCGAGTGCATTATGAGTTGATCCATCTGAAATTTCACAAGTGTTGTCGAAAGCCTCGTTCTCTTTTGCGTCATCTACATTATTTTCTACATTGTCCTACAAAACATTAGACACAAAAGGAGGTACAACAAGAAATTTCTCCTCAAATTGATGCACTTCATCTTTGCAATTAGATACATTCATAAAAGTTTCTCGCATACAAATTTTCATATCCTTCCATGTTTGAGGTTTTTCTAAATCATTTAAATTGTTCCACCAAATTAATGCACAACCTACTAATGCACTTGAAACATTTCTAATCTTTCTCCTCTCACACATATGACATTCTCCAAAACATTTATCATACTCTATTTCCCAAGCAATATATTCATCGTAACCAAAACCATCATAAGAAGGAAGAGATGGGAGACTGTAATTACTTCTTGTGGAAGGTGCTGTAAACGTGGTCTGAAGGTCATGTGAAACCTTGCTTGATGTTTGATTTTGAGTGAGCTACTCCATCATCGTCTTTATCATGTCAATCATCTCAACATATAATGCATGATTCTTGCTTTTACCTGACATTGTTAGTAGCAAACAAAAGACAACAAAAAAATTATGTTATCCCTATAACCTACAAAGTATAATGGCAAAGTGGAAGTAGAATCACACACAATCAAGCGTCTTACCACGCTTTTACAAGTGTTCTTACCGACACTGCAGGTGGCAAACGGTGGTCGGTATGATGAAACCAATGAAGCGTTGGATGATTGCAAAGGTGTATCGATTCTGCTCAAGAGTAAAGTGTAGCTTGGATGGCACTTTATATGTAGCAAGGATTATCAACAATGAAAATCAGATAGTAAAGTTGAATAAATGTCCAAAGTACTTGTCAATGTTGCTGGCCTAAATGTGTTCCTAGTAGTTCAAGCAAGCAAGACATAAAGACAAAACTAGATGACACAAAGAATGCAAGCACTTCTGTTTTGTTTTTGTTTTTTTTCTTCTTTTTTTTGTGCGGCTTTTGTATCTTGTTTTGCACTTGCCTTTTTCTTTTTTCTTCCTTTTTTTCAGAATGTGCTGCAAATGAAGAACACAATAAAAACCAATCAAAAATATCTCGTGTGTCTGTTGCAGATTTTCTGCTCAATCTTCGAAGGACAAATAAGCACACTTAAAGACTCCAAATAGGAAAACTAACAACAGAAAGATTGTAGATATATCCCTCCTCTTTAATTTTAATATATGGAAGACCTATTTTGGAAAATAACAATCGGAGATATTGCCCCGAAATACAGACTCTTCAGAATTTCTAGATCAATAACAGATTCGGATCTAATGCGATTTCGATATTGATAACTATATTTTCTGGGTAAATGATGAATAAGAAAGTTATAGATAAGTTCTTAAGCTTTCCAGAAAGTACAAGACACCAAAATACGAGTTCGTATGAGCGAGATATGATGAAAATACCGACCTGGATAGAGACGAATCTAATCTGGACGTGATGACGTATTTCAAAAGGATGAATCACACAATGCAAAACTCAAACTAAGACCAAAAACACTTTTTAAACCAGCAATATGACTCAACCACAGACACAAACTCAACAAAACCAAACTGAATAACAAAGTTGCAAAGGCTCAATGGTGTTTTGGACAAAGTGATGAATGGATCTACTAAACTACAAGTTTTTTGTGGCTTTTTTGTGGACTCTAGGTATGAAAAACAAACAAATCGAAAGGATAGATGAATTACCTAACAGGCAACCTGGAAATATGATACCAATTGATGGGAAAGGGTTTAGGCCCGATTTTCCGATAGGTAATGATAAGTTGATTGATGGAGATCTCGATGTTGATGATCCGAGGCTCTCGATTAGAACACGAAAAACCCCTGCAATCACTACACCACCGCTCCGTTGGTTATCAACCGTGCTGCACACGCTTGACCTCGCCAAGAAGGCTAATCCCTGCAAATGCAACCGAGAACACAAGCAAGAACAAGGTAGAAGCAATCTGAATTGCTAAGTTGGGGTCTCACAAACTGATGAACGGCGAAATTGTGTATAACAGATTAATCTATGCAAAACACGATTGTTCATGGTGGCTACTATGGAGTATATATAGGTGAGAGGACGTCCATGGGGTGTTGGGGTCGTGACCTAACCCTAAGACACGAAAATAACAGATGTAGACTTGATACAAGGCCCAATGGCCTAATACGGTGGCGCAACACCCTGACAGATTCTGAAATCGGTTTTGATTTAACGATTCCTGTCAACTCCGAAGGAATTTTGACATGGGACGAGCGCGATTGGAAAGGTTATTCTCTCCCCTTTTCGTGCATATGTAGAATATCCAAAAGGGAGTTCGTATGCGTTCTGGGCATCCGTTTTAGTGCGTACTGCTCCTGGACTCCGAGTTGGACACGATTTTGAGTTGGGGGCGGTTTCCATCTTTTTTGAACGTATTCTTTGGTCCTCCACACGACTGAACCTTCCTCCAATTACTCCTTTAATCACTCCATGTATCCTAATCACAATTAAATTATTAGGTAGCAATCTATTCTCAAAAGTATATAAGGAAACATATAAAAACGAGCTCACCTCTAAAATTAATTGTTGTGTGTGAATTATATTGATTGCACCTTGTATGTTCAATGGAAAGTTGTGTATATCCATAGGAGTGATGTCCACATCAATCAGCAAGGTCTGACGATAGGTTCGACTTGTTTTGGGTAGCTCCGGCAAGGTCCGACGTAAGGTCCGACTTCTATGTCTAGGTCTGACTAGCTTTGGTTAGCTCCGGCTCCAGGTTCGACTAGCTTTGGCGGCGCTAGGTCCGCGCTACACCCCGTTAGTTTTGGTAACCTCCGGTTCAAGGTCCGGTTAGCTTTGGCAAGGTTCGGAGCTTGATCGCAGTGGTTCTACTTTTAATTTGCAATGTTTCAAACTTGCTTTTTGGATTATAGAAAGTTTTCTTAGTTTTCTTTTACTAAGTTTTTAGTTTTTTTGTGGTTATGGTTGATATCTATTTGCTAAGGTTTGCAACATACTTATGTGAGGTTCTCACGTAAGGTGTTGTGGTTATCAGAACTAACTAGAGTCAAGTCGAGGACTTGTGCTCGGAAGTATCGGTTGTTTATTCATGTGCAGGTGTTGCTTGAGTTCAAGACATGGCTAGTGACAGGATCCATTGAACTAGTCTTAGGGAGAAGATGATGTTCAACAACCAAGTTTGGGAGGAATTGTGGTTGAGTTGATCGGGAGGTTGCACAACATGTTTGAATCAAGAACAATGCATATGAAGGTATCCTGGACGTCATTGGAAGATGTTTGCACGTGTGCAAGGAGTGCATGGATGTGGCTACATGTCCGAGGCGTGATGAAGAGATGTGGACCTAAAGAATTGGTCAGAAAGGTCCAACCGACTAGGTTATGGACTCAGGCTGCGGCTGAGTCATGTTTGACTCAAATATGGAAAGTTTTGAGTTGGTTATGATAGGATTTTGTGTGGGTCACGAAGTTGAGTTATTTTAGGAATGTGGGATACATTCCTAAGGTGTTTGGAAGTCTTAATATTGTTTGTATCTGCCTATAGAAGAGTCTTGAGCAGTTATGGAAAGTTTTGATTCGTGAATTGAGTAGGATTAGAGTCCTAGTTAGGTTTGGGTTGGCCTAAGGGCTGGTTATATAAGCCAGGGAGGCCAGAGCTCATTGTAGACGACTTGGGGGATGTTTGTCTTGTGTTTCGATCAATAAAATTTGTAGTTTGAATGAACTTTTGTGCCTTGTTTGCCCGACTTGTTTTCGTCAAGTCTTTCTCGTTGAGTTTCTGCACAACACTACCTTTCTTTGGTGGGTTTATCATAACTCGAGTTTTACAGATCCAATTGATGTGATTCTTGTTGGGTTGTATTCACAACTTGATTTTCTATCATCTATGAAAATTTCACAGTCATTGGATTTGTGGTTTCTGATCTACACGAGTTTCTTTGTAGTGTTGCAGATCTGTTTTTTACTCAGTAGGACAGATTGACCTTTGTTCGATCTTTCGATCGTAACTTGAGTTTTTCACGACAGTTTTCTGTGATTCTTGTTGTCGTTTCTTCATGAATTGATTCTTCAAAATCTATAATTGTTTAGGTACAATTGATCACCTTTAGATTAGTCCCATTCACAATTTCTTTAACAGATCATTTTTCTACCGAGGGATTTTTTGTTGCTTCCGCTGAAATGTTTTAATCTACCATTCACCCCCCTCTGGTAGCTTTACACGTGCTCTTGGATCCTACAGAAGTTAAAGTAGCGATGTTTCATACCTGCAAAAAAGGAGAGTCTACATACATTTGAGTCATCTCAAATATCCACATCCACCTCCATTCCATCACACATGCACAAGTATTGAATCAAATAGTTTTGAATTGATTTCTCCTCAAGCTTGCTTTTTTGACTTAGAAATATTATGTGTTGCAAATATGCCTACTATATTCCCAACCAAGCTCCACAAACAAGCCTTATCTATAGGTAGGATGAATTTAGGCAAAATGCCTTGGTGAGGATTTATTTCCAATACACACAAAGAAGAGACTTGAGAGAATCAAATTGAGATACTTAAAATATAAATTGGACTCTCCGAAATTTGAGTGGAATTTGATTTCTAGGGTATGAGTGCTCCATTTGTTGTTCTATATTTTAACCACCCATGAATAGGAGATGCCATAAGCCCCATAATGACTTAAGATGGGTGAAGTACCGTGCCAATTTTTGCAATACTAGGTAGAGTATTTTGTTGTGCACATGGTACTTTTGAAAAGTAGAACATAGTAGCAACTTTTGATCATCAACCTAAAGTCTTGACTTTGCTCGGGACGAGCAAAGGATAAGCTTGGCGGAGTTTGTTGATGACTGTTATATACCAATTTCACATGTCAATATAAGTCAATTATGTGAAGGAAATATTATTTCTTGCATACATCACCTTTCTATTTAACCTATTTCCACTTGTCCTTGGAGAAAGTAGTGCATGCAGACATTTTACACAGAATTAAAGTAAAACAAGGGGATGGATCCAATAAAATATCATCCCAGCCAATCAAGCATCGACACGTGGCACCATATGGATCAAATGGCCCACAAACAGAAGTATCCGAGGCCATCCAATGGTGTAGCACCCATATCATGGAATGGGACCCACTTGTCAGTCACCTGGAGGAAGAACTGGCCGTTTGGAGCCAGGACCAAGTCGGCCGACTAGTTCCTGGCACCAAACATGGTCAAATGCCACGTGTTGGCTCCTCTCGGCTTGAAGAGGTCATAGGTGACTCGTTCGCGCGCTTTTGGTGGCAGGAACTGACCCTTCTCCAAGCTATAAATAGGACCCCTCACCACTCACTTCAACACACACCACTTGAGCATCACTCTATTGGATACACTAGTTCTCCTAGTTCCTTAGTGGAGGTTAGGCTGTAGAGAGGAGCCCCTAGTCCCAATTCCAAATTGGGAAAGGTATGGCTCATGTATCTTCTCTTGTATTTGTGACTTTGTGCTTTATAATATTATCGTTATTAGTCTTTATTTACTTATATACTCGGGCAATGTGTTCCTTGTTTGGTTGTGGAGTTGATGTATGTGCTAGGTGTAGATGTTGTTATGATCTATACATAATTCCATTATCATGTTATCATAAACATCATACACCACCACTATAGTCTAATTAGGTAATAATATGATAATGTGAATATGAATATGTCAGTGCTTGGTACCAATATTGGTTCAACGATGATTTAGTTCATTGTCCGAGGATGGCTTGTGCCCAGCTCTTAAGGTATTTACTTAATATGCTAGCATGGTGCTAGGATAGTTAGGCAGCGTTGGATGTCCCATAGATCCGTGGATTAAAGAGGTAGGCAGTAGGTGGTGACAGCCTTATCTGTCCTTTGTAATCCTCCATGTTCGGCTATGCCACAGACTCTTGGCGGAAGTCACCTAGTATTGCTAGGGGTAAACCCGTGCCCGATATGTTGGACCACTAAGCCCTAGTATTCACCATTAGCATCTTCATGTGTACTTCATTAGGCTATGTATATGAGTAATTAGAGTACAGTAGGAGTATCTCCATCTCGTAGTCTAACCCTCGCTAGGACAACCTTACCCTTAGAGTAGATTGCTTAGGCATGTGTCACACTACCCATACTATAAACTTACCCCTTGTCTTGATAATTGTCTAGTATCCCATAGCTTGATCATCAGAGTAGTGTTTACTTTACTCCATGGCCTTCCTTTGGGATAAATACGATACCCTTAGGAATACTCTTGGGTGAAATGCTACACGACAGTTTCCGTGCGCTTGCGGACCTCATTTCTTTCGGGAGATGGTCTATGATGTAAGAAATGTCAACAACATCGAAGTTGGATTCGATATAGGATCATCCATTTCTTTATGTATTGGATCACCCAAATTAATGTTTTGTTGGATGGACTGTACGATCTAATTTTCTGTTTGGTAGGCTGGACGAAACTTAGATGGATTATTGGATCATCTAAGTTGATAATTTAATAATATTAATTATTTATATACTAATTGTCATATTACTAGCAAATATTAATCCAAGTCAATCCAATCCAAGACAAGCAACCAAACACAGATATTTTTGGCCTCATCATGCTCGTTGGCATGATGGATCGTGCAAGCCGAGCGCCGAGTCATTCGGATCGCTGAGCAAATTTTGGACGTGGAGTTCATGTGCTCCAAGCCTATATAAGGTGATGTACTCATTTGTTGAAATGACAGTATGAATAATATAAAAGCAGTGTTCGTCGTTGGCCTTGTTACCTGTCAAACCGAGAGAGTGTTTTTTGTTTCCTCTGTTATAGTTCGCTCAATCGTTGATCATTAGTTCTAACAGTCTATCGGCTTTTTGATGCATGGGTTGCTTCACACATTGAAACGACGTTCATCGATTGTTTGATTGTTGCGTTGTGCCCGTTCGCGCTGCAAGATTCAGGGCATTGGCATACATGGCAATCATCAGGGCAGGGTGGCACAATCACGGCAACCGTGCAGTGCGCCCTTGGCTGTATGGCTGTAAGATTCGGAGCGTGAACATTGTGGCAACCATCTGGGCAGGGTCGCACAAACACGGTTGTGCGGCCCTACCGCAGAGAATTCGATTCCTGCACAAGGGGTTAAAGTTTACTGGATTGTAAATATAGAGTAGATTACTGTAAGTATAGAGTAAGTGTCCAGAGTGAAATGCTGGATGTATAAAGGATATAATGGATGCATAGAGGATGTATTGGAAGTATAGAGGGTTACAGGCATATAGTAAGTTTTAGAGGAAACCGTTGTGGATGGTCTTAAAGACAGGCCTGACTCTGGGCCTAGGCGAGAGGGGCTACCACCTAGGACCAGGCCGGGGGGGGGGGGGGGGGGGGGCAGATGACAGCTGTTAATGAGAAAATAAATAAAATTAATTAGTATTTGCATCATCCATATGCGATGTACAGTTACACAGTCTAGGTTTTTATTTTCGTAATTTTTTGAAATATAATACTACATCCTAATGTGTTTAATACTTATTAGATATAATATTTTTACTGTGTTAATTTTACATATGCGATGTTTTTCGATAAAAGGAGGAGTTTTTTGTTAATGCATACTGTAGGACACATTGTTCATGAACATAAAAGACATTTTTCATTAATATAAAAACAACACATATATTACAAACAAGAAAAAAACACATAGAAAATAAAAGAAAAAACTACTACTAATCCTACTCTACTCGAAGGAGGACTTGTCCACCTCCTCCGCTGCTGCCTCCGCATCCGCCGGCGTCGCCTCCTCCTCCGCCGCCGCATCCGCCGGCGGCGCCTCCGCCTGCACTGCAACCGCCGGCAACGCATCCTCCAACACCAAACCAAACTTCTGGCCGATGGCGTTCACCAGTTGCTCGCAAAACTCCACCCCAACCTCCTCACGGATCATCTCGTTGAGGCAGTCGAGACGAGCGGCCACAAAGTCTAACCCAAAGATGTAGTAGACGATGGAGTCCATGCTGGTGTGGTGGGGAAGGATCCCAAGTCCCAGACGGCGACAGGAGCGAGATATATTGTCAAATACATAATGCGCCATTGTGTCGAGTGGTCTTGCTTGCTCGTCGGCGGTGAACAGGTCGCCGGTGACCACCTTAAGCTCGCTCTCGAGTTTGGCGATGCGTTTCTCGAAGAGGCAGACCATCTCATCATAGTTGGACGGAGGAGTTGCTGGCGCCATGGGCGAAGACGGGGGTGGAGGAGGTGCGGGCGCTGCCTCCAGTTCCACTGACATTGGCGGTGACTGAAACAGAGAAGGAGGTTCGGACGACATCGATGGCCTGTAGCGCTTCGGTGCGGTGCTACCCATTGGTCCGATGACAGAGGTGTGAACAAAGAGAGAGAGGTGGTCGACGGTGGTGCCGCAGAGAAGCAAGAGGAGAAGTTTTGAGGCTAAGATCGATCGAGAGGTGCGGTGGAGAAGAAGAGGACGGTGTGCCCTTATATAGGGTTGTCATCTAAGCGTGTGAGTGGATATGATAAGATGCCTCGAGAACTGTGCTTTTGAATCAACGGTCGGTGTTACTCCAAACCGCGATTTGCCTCCTCTCAAAACGGCTTGACACGTTCCATCAACAGTTTTTTAATTTCACATGCAAAGGGACCAAGGTATGCAATGGCCCACCTGGCATACTTTGTAGGTCCGTCACGTGGTGTTCGTAACATTTTGTGCAAATAATTTCAAGGAGGTGCAGAAGATTGACGTGAACGCGCGTGGCAATCGACCCATAGTCTATATCTTTTTTTTGAAGGATTCGACCATTGTAAAATGATTGTCGATACCGAAACGATGATAATTGTCGTGATCATATATGATGGTGGACATGAATATAATGCATGTGAAAGAGACTTGCGATCAAGCATGTTTGATCACGTGTTGAGGATTTTTTTGCCCCTTGTTGAGGATCATGTTAATTTAATGATGTTGAGGATCAGATGTGGCGTACATGTTTTCACAAGTGTGTTCATTTGTTCCTAAAATCAGAACATGTAGCGGCTAGCGCCTACGGCTGTCGTTTCTTCAAAAGACGAGTACAACGATACATGGCAGCATGTGATCAACTAATTTGATGAACCACGTACGTAGTGAGTGCTGTGTGCTTATTAGATGGTAGTCCACATTCTATCCTCGTACCCTTGAGGGAACATCCTTCCTGTCAAATTTGTTATCTCTATTGATGATAGGATAATATTCTTCATTAGTGTGGTAGATAAACTGCCATATAGGTTGAGAGCATACACATGCATGGTAGAGAATATGATAAATATAGAAATATATATACATGGTAGGAAATATTCTATTCTTGGAATACATGTTTGGGGCATAACATGCATATGGACGTCTAACATCCATGCGAAAGACCTCGATCATGTTTGATGATGTTACATGTTTTACCTTTTTGTTAAGAGATCGTCACGTTTGAGGCTCATTGATCATGTTTGGGGTGTAGCATGCATGAACAACTAACATGCATATGAAAGACCTGAATGCATGTGAAATAACATGCATGTTTTTAAAATTCCTCGCCTCGGCCCGCACTGTTGATCTAACCGACAGTGGCGACACGAAGGCCAAAGGAAGTGCACTGAGACGGCGGCATGCCGTAGAGACGGCGAGGCGGAGGCCGGACCAATGGCGTGCGGCGCCAAACTTTTGGCTCGCTGTTTGCAGCCACACGGTGGAACGTACACGGGTGGGGCACTGCACGCGGTGGCGCGTGGAGCTTGGGGCGGCAGCTCTTGAAGCTCGTAGAGGCAGTGTCGCCGCTAGCCGACCGGCTGGATGAAGGGTGAAGTAAGTTTCTTACTTATTCGAAATTATTATATGTACTCCCTCCATCTCCCAAATTACTTGTTGCTCTTTAATTAAAGTTCAGTTTTGTACTAAAAAGAGTGACAAGTAATTTGGGATAAAGGGAGCTAGTAGTTGTAATTACGTAATTGTAAGAACTATGTTAATTTTTAATTGCTAACTATAAAATTAATGGTTAATGATTAATTGCAAAATAAGTGACTAATGACAGTAATTATTACCTTCTAATGATCTGTTGCCTAAAATTTTCTGAAAATTTCAGACACAAGACAAATAGACTCCAGCTAATTCTTCAATCATAAAAACTATTCTTTTTTTGAACAATCATCACAGAAAGTACTAAAACATTAAATTAAATGCCAAGACAGTGGCGATTAAATCCTCTGCCTTGCAGTTATTACTACACCTGACATGTGGAACCGATAATGGTGGGGCACACATATGATATGAACACAAGATATAGTGTTTCCTCAAGAAAAAGATAATTTTACGAGAGATTGAGCGCACAAGCAGAAAAGCTAGAACTTGAGTGCCGCACTTACGAATTCCATGCTGGGATGATCGACGGCAGCCGATCTGCAAACTCGGTGGTCAGACCAGTAGTTGCCGGAGAGCAGCTTGCGGCAAGGCTTCTCCATGTCGGTGCCCATCATGGCGCTCGCGATGTCGTTCAGCCCTGCTCAGTGGAGGCTCGAGCGACCCATCTCCTCCGTGGTGAGCTCGGCCAGGTCTGCCGTTTTGGCCAACCTTCCAAACTTGGTCGGCGTCAGTCGGCGTCACCCTCCACGCCCGCGCTGACGAAGCGGTAGTCAGAATTGCCGAGGAAATCTTCCAGCTCGTTGGGGAAGTAGTCATCGTGGATGACCTGAAAAATGAGGCAGCGATGGCCGACACAGAGCTGCAGAACAACAATGGGGTTCTGGTCGGTGGAGTAGCTGGGGCGCCACTCGACGTCAAGCCCGACGATGAGCTTTTGAAGGCGCCGACGGTGGACGGAGAGGACCTGGCCGAGCCAGTCCTCCACTGCCTCGGCGGAGGACATCTCGGTGGTGGTGATCATGTCGTCCTCGAACGTCATGTTGTACACCTGAGTCCAGGCCATTGGGTCCTCTCTCCTTGTCGTCCCTACGGTTGTCATCTGCATCGGCATGGCACAACTTCTCTCTTGTGAAAACCTTTGTCTACACCTTAAGTTTGGATTTTGGAAACGGGCGTGGATATATAACTGATGCAGTTACCATATGAGTGGAGGAGTTTCTGAATTTGACGGGCCCGAGCCCCGAGTAAAGAAAGTAATGAAGAATTTTGAATCTGATATACTCTTTCTATTTTTTAATTCTTATCGTTATGACCACAATTTGCTTTGTCTCAACCAAACACCACGTACAACAACAACAACTTTTCTGAGGGGCACACCCACTGGGTATGGCGGGTGGGCCACAGGATACTCTGGGTCCAGCCACCAGAGACTAGCTAAAATTTGAACACGTAGCGGCTAGTGCCTACAGCCGTCGTTTCTTCGAAAGGACGAGTGTAACATGTTGGAAATTATATTGTACAATGCATGTGATTAATTTGATGAACCGTTAAAAAACCAGGCTCCAAAAGGAACAGAGGGCTCCGGCTGATGTTACCAGCACCTGGAGCGATCGGTGATCAGGGGGGTGTTGCGGACCAGAAGTGATGCACTGGAGAGAAGTGAAAAGCGCTTCAAAAAATGATTGTGAATGGAGTCGATGCTATTTTTCTATGCTGCTTCTAGGACTTGTGGTATGTTATGTTCAACTTTGTTAATTTGGGCTTAATTTGATACTCCAAAAACTATTCTAGCGTATTTTGTAATTTACAACGTAATTTCTGGATCTCCAGCTCAGTAGAGTTGGAAGCGGAAATATATTCCATTCTAAAGAAATAAAAGAGATAAATAGTCCACTAGTTTATCATTAGAACAACAACATTAGAACTATTTTTGCGCACCAATGAACAGCAACATAAAGTTCATTACCTTAAGATGATATATTACAAACAAGACAAAAGAGAAACACAAACAAGAAACAAGAAAAGAAAAACAACACAACTAAAAAGAAGAATAAAAACTACTTCTTCTTCTGTTCCTCCTCCTCCTTCGCCTTCTCCTCCCTCTTGGGCTCCTGGCTGCAGGGCGGGGGTGCCTCCCGCGGTAGAGACGACAAGTCCAGTTTCCTGGACGTTGCCGCCACCAGGTTGTCGCGGCCGGTGACGCCAAGCTCGACCCTCAGCGTGTCCTAGAGGACGGCGTGGCGACCGGTCAAGTGCGTCATGCCAAAGATGTAGTGGCCCGTGGTCCCCATTCCAGTATGCTCTGGAAGGGGACCAAGACTAAGGCGGCGCATGGAGCGCGGTGTATTGTCAAATACATTGTGTGCCATCTTCCGGAGAGCCCACTCCATGTTGTCTGGGGGGAGTTCAGTCCGGGATGCTTCCCCTTGGCGTTCTTCGGTGGGCTTGGCGGCGGTGTTTTCTTGTCAGCCATGCTGTTCTTGGCACAATCATCGGAAGAGAGGAAGAGTGGATGTGCGGAGAAGACGATGGCGTGCCCGGGTGATCTTATAGCGTATAAGAAGCATGGTGGTTCGTCTCTTGACGCACCCAGTAGTGGTGATGGGACGTGGAGCGGTTCGAATGGAATTCAAAGATGTGCATGCGCTGCGCACATTTAAGGTGCCCCGGTAACTAGCGCGCACATAAGCTCGGTGCGCCCGACCGCATCAGCCGCTTGTACAAATGGCTACAGCTCCAAGGACCAAACCTAGCTTATGCAACAAACGGCTACTATAATACTTCCTCTGCCCCAACTCAACTCTATTTCTAGTTTTGGTCAAACTTACCTTTGACCAATGATTTATATGGAATTTATTAACTTCAATAACATGTGGATTGTATATTATGGAAATATTTTTCATGGTCAGTCTAAAAGTACCATTCTTGTATTGTTAAAACAGGTCAAAATTACGTAAATCATTGGTCAAAGATAGATTTGACCAAACCAAAAAATAGAGTTGACAAGGGACGCACGACGGGGGTTAAGATGAATCGGCACACCCAGACCGTACGTGTACCCAACCAGCCGTGTAGCTTCGTTTATATTTTATTCTCTAGGCTTTATAGTTTGCTATTCCTCTCTGTTTGCTCTTTTTGCTCTTCCCTAGGCTTAAAAGTTTTATGTTTTACAATATTTTTACATATGTAATATGACATAGGATATATCATTTGATAGTTTTGCAAAAACATGGAGGAGAAATATGTATATCCCATGCAACTACGTAAATCCACTCCAATTGATTAGCTAGTTATTTTTTAATATGATAAAAAATTATTATCTTTTTCTAAGTGAGGTAACCGGGGTAAATGATGTGGCATAATAGCTCATGTGGCATGCCAATGTGGATGTCCAACTCAGACTAAGGATGAAAGTGATATGGTTGTGTGAAGTTGAGAGACTAAATAATTGACCCATTTGAAAGTTCAAGGACCAAACTGAGTTTTCATTGGAAGCTTGAGGATGAAGTTGAGTATTGTGCAAATTCTAAACGAGCAAAGAGCTTGCGAGCTTGATGAGCTCAAGCTCGAAAAGCTCAAGTAAGCTCATTTATTGTTGTCATCTATGATATGTATGTACCTATGATTAACTAAACTATATAATTCTAATAAAAATATTTTACGGGACACAATTTTTATATATGATAGCAACAAATAATGTGCAACATTGTCCACCTTCCTACTCCATTTGTTTTGAATCCTAAATTTAGTAGATTCTATTGTATATACATGAATTATGGGCTCCACTTGAGATCGACTCGGTGTTTTATTAAACTCAAGCTTAGAAAGACAAGCTCGCTCGAGTTCAACTCGTTGACAGCGCTAGATGCAATTAATTGGGGTGAACGACGGCGGCCGACGCAGACCTGCAGAACGGCGATGGGGTTCAGGTCGA
This sequence comes from Tuctoria greenei, assembly GCA_036927565.1. Classification (NCBI taxonomy): domain Eukaryota; kingdom Viridiplantae; phylum Streptophyta; class Magnoliopsida; order Poales; family Poaceae; genus Tuctoria; species Tuctoria greenei. The sequence goes on from JAYESD010000006.1 coordinate 84,664,028, forward strand.
TGGAGTAGCTGGGGAGCCACTCAACATCAAGCCCAACGATGAGCTTGTGAAGGCGCCGACAATGGACGGAGAGGACCTCGTCGAGCTAGTCCTCAACAGCCTCGCTGTCGGACGTCGCGGTGGTGGTGATCACGTCATCCTCGAACGTCACGTTGTACACCTGAGTCTCCGCCATTGGGTCCTCTCCTTGTCGTCCCTACGGTTGCCGTCTGTGGCTGCACGGTGCAACTTCCCTCTTGTGGAAAACCTTCGTCTACACCCCTAGTTTGGATTTTGGAAACGGGCGTGGATATATAATTGATGCAGTTACGATATGAGTGGAGGAGTTTACAAATTTGACGGGCCCGAGCTCCGAGTAAATAAAGTAATGAAGATTTTTGAATCTAATATACTCCTATTTTTAATTGTTATCGTTATGACCACAAGTTGCATTGTCTCAACCAAACACCACGTACAACAACAACTTTTCTCAGGGGTGGGCCACGGCACACCTTGGGTCTAGCCACTAGAGAGTAGCTAGAATGCATGCTGGAGAGATCAGCAGAATTGAGAACTTGCCAATTAAGATGGAATTCAGCAGTCTCATGATTCATGGATCGAAATGTGCACCATCCTTTTTCTTCTTCCTTTTTTGTATCTATGAACCGTGAGACTGCTGAGTTCCATCTTTACTGGCAAACGTATGGTCCGAGTCTGCCAGTGTACCTTAACCCCCATCATGCGTCCCCGGTGGTGGTTGGTAAGAGCCTTGCAGGTATGCTCCCATTCCTGTCCTCCAACTCGATCTAGGTTTCCGATGATGTAGGCTGTTCACCACCAGACAAACTAACAAAGCCTCAGTGCCAAGCGACATGCAAGTTTCTTGGTGAGAAACTAACTGCGGGGGCGGCTCCCGGCATGCTTGTTTGACACAAAGGATGTTCCCTTGAGGGATTGATGATAAAAGGTATACCATCGTCTAGGCAGCCAGCCTGAGGTTCGAACCAAGCTACACGGCTTGTTGGGTACACGTAAGGTCCGGGTGTGCCGGTGTAGCTTAACCCTCATCCTGCGTCCCTGGTGGTGGTTGGGAAGAGCTAGCCTTGCAGGTATGCTCTGATATCTATCCTCCAACTCCATCTATGTTTGTGATGACGCAGATGGTTCACCCACCAAACAAACCAACAATTCTTGTCATATACATGCATGCCGAGGGCCGCCCCCGCAGTCAGTTTCTCATCAAGAAACTTGCATGCCGCTCATCTCCGAGGTTTTGCTTGTAGGATGTTCCTTGAGGTTTTGAGGATAAAAGGTATACTGTACCATCATCTATGCAGCAAGATGGAGGTTCGAACGAAGCTACACGAAACTACAAGAAGCTGCCTAGATGGTTGTCTAGATGGATGCCTACACGAAGCTACATGAAGCTTAGTTCGAACCTTCGGCTGGCTGCCTAAACGATGATATACCTTTTATACTAAAACCCTCGAGTGAACATCCTTCATGTCAAACATGCATGCCAAGGGCCGCCCTCGCAGTCAGTTTCTCATCAAGAAACTTGCATGCCGCTCAACACCGAGGCTTTGCTGGTTTGTCTGGTGATGAACTGCCTGCATCATTGGAAACCTAGATGGAGTTGGAGGCCAGGAATCAGAGCATACCTGCAAGGCTCTTCCCGACCACCACCGGGGATGCACGACAGGGGTTAGACCGTTTGCAGTGGCACACTGTAAAGCATACTGTATACACTGTAGTGCAGTGGAAATTTAGAGTATGTACTGTAAAAATAGAAGAAGAATAGTGTATAGAGTATGCTTTAGAGTACACTGGTGCAAACAACCTTAAGGTACACCGGCACACCCGGACTGTACGTGTACCTGGCCTGCCGTGTAGCTTCGTCTGAACCTCTGGCTGGCTGCCTAGACGATGATATACCTTTTATCCTCAATCCCTCGAGGGAACATCCTTGCTGTCAAACATGCATACCGGGGGACGCCCCCGCAGTCAGTTTCTCACCAAGAAACTTGCATGCCGCTCATCACTAAGGCTTTGTTGGTTTGTCTGGTGGTGAACTGCCTGCTTCCTCGGAAACCTAGATGGAGTTGGAGGACAGTAGTCAAAGCATACCTGCAACGCTCTTCCCATACACCACCGGGGACACTGGACGGGGGTAAAGGTACACCAGCACACCCGGACTGTACGTGTACTCAGCCAGCCGTGTAGCATCCTTTGAACCTCCGGCTGGCTGCCTAGATGGTATACCTTTTATTCTCAAACCCTGGAGGGAACATCCTATCAAACATTCAAGTCGTTGGCCGCCCCACAGTCAGTTTCTCATCAAGAAACTTGCATGCCGCTCATCACTGAGGCTTTGCTGGTTTTGGACTCGACGCCATGGTAGAAGAAAGCAGAAGCATGCAGGGAAATATTATTGGTCTCGAGATACCATACAAAGAATGGTTAATAGACTATTCTGTATGGAGAATGTTTGTTGTGTATTCATCAGGGAACACAGGTACATTTTATATAGACTAGGTAGTGTAGTGTGAAACCAAAACTAAACCCTTACACACTACACAGATTCAAAGGCTAGCGTTAATGACTAAACGTAGGCCAACGCAGTCAAACAATGACTGTTAACATAGACCAACATAGTCAACAATGACAGTTACATGCGTGCGTGCATATCCTTTCTTCAGTCTGGTGGTGAACCGCCTGCGTCATCGAAAGCCTAGATGGAGTTGGAGGACAGGAATTGGAGCATACATGCAAGGGTATTCCCAACAACCACCGGGGACGCACGACGGGGGTTATGGTGCACCGGCACGCCGGCCCGGACCGTATGTGTACCCGGCCAACCGTGTAGCTTCATTTTATATTTTATTCCCTAGTCTTAAAAATTTGCTCTTCCTCTCTGTTTGCTCTTCCCTAGGCTTAAAATTTTTATATTTCACAATATTTTTACATATGTAATAGGACATAGGATATATCACTTGATATTTTTGCAAAAAAAATTGAGGAGAAATATGTATATCCCATGTAACTACGTAAATCCACCCCAATTAATTAGCTAGTTATTTTTAAGATGATATTTTTTATCTTTTTCTAAGTGAGGTGGCTGGGGTAGATGATGTGGTGTGGCATGCCAATATGGATGTCCAACTTAGACTAAGGATGAAAGTGAACCGGTTGTGTGAAGTTGAGGGACTAAATAATTGACCCATTTGAAAGTTCAAGGACCAAACTGTGTTTTGATTGAAATTGTGCCAATTCTAAACGAGCCAAGCTTGAGCTTGCGAGCTTGATGAGCTTAAGCTCGAAAAGCTTGAGTAAGCTCATTTATTGTTGTCATCTATGATATGTACTTATGATTAACAAAACTATATAATTCTATTAAAAATGTTTTATAAACACAATTTCTACATAAGATAGAAACAAATAATGTCCAATATCATCCGCCTTCCTACTCCATTAGTTGTGAACCTAAATTTAGAAGATTCTATTTTATATACATGAATTTTTGGCTCGACTCGATATCGACTCGATGTTTTATCAAACTCAAGCTTAGAAAGACAAGATCGCTCGAGTTCGACTCGTTGACAGCCCTATATGCAATTAAAGTTTTAGTGCAATCTTGTAAACAAAAATTTTCATCCGTTGGATCTACATCTTACGGTTATTGCATCTTTTCATTTAACCCCTTCCACCACAACCACACCTCCACCCGGTGGAGGGGGTTAAATAAAAAGATTCAACGACCGTAATGTAGATCAATCTAACAGTTGAAGATGGTTGATTGCACGATTGCACCAAACATCTAATTACATTCTAGCTGAACTCAACTTTAAAACAGGAAATCTTTTGACACAGATTAATATAGTCATGATGTTTTTCTCTTCTTGTTTTGTGATGTTTTAGTTTTTCTTGTTTTGTGATGTTGTTTTTCTTGTTTTGTACTTCCTCCTTCCCATATTACTCGTCATTGATAATTAGGACAAGTTTTCTAGTTTAAAAATAAACTAAAAAACTTGTCCTAACGACAAGTAATATAGGAAGGAGGGAGTAATGTTTTATGATAATGAACTCAATATTGTTCGTCTGTTCCATCTGTTATTTTGTTTTCTATCTTCTATTTAGTGAACTATCTATTATATATGTATTCTCTATTAATGAATGACCCTCCACACCGCCGGTGGCCTCTAAAGTGTCATGTACGATACTTTAGCCGCTGGAGGTGCTAGGAGATCGCCCGCAGCAGGGCCTGCAAATCGCTCTGTAAAGAACAATAGTGTATAGTAAAATGCAACAGGTAGTGACGACTGGAAATAAAAGTGGAGACAATGAACAGAGAGAAAAGAAAAGAAAGGACGAGAAAAATGTTAGAAAAAGATAGGTAGAACTCCAATGTACCATTGGCCCTATGCCCCTATATGTGGTATCGTCATTACAACTACTTCTATACGCGGCCAGAAGTTATTACCACTGCTTGAAGGGAAGTGTTGCGGACTAGATGTGCTGATTAGTTTACTTTGTGTTTATTGGGGATTACGTAACAGCTAGTTCTGTTAATTAGCGATTGCTGGAATGAAAAGTGGAAACAATGAACATAGAGAAAAGAAAAGAAAGGACGAGAAAAATGTTAGAAAAATATAGGTAGTACGTACGAATTAAGGTGAAAGAGCGTGGAGAACCAAACTGTAAAACAGGAAATGTTTGTCACAGATTACTGTCAAACATATTATGTTATCTCTATTGATGACAAGATATCATTCTTGTGCTGATGTTGAAAACAGAGCGGTTCCATTACTTTGCGCGCCCCATCAGTGTATGCGAGAGACGTGGGTCCCATAGGCTATGGTGTTCACATGTCAACCACCCTTAATGCACCTGCAATATTGCAGAGGATGTGAATCTGCCACCGTCAGAAGTCGAACCATCGCTGGACATGACTCTCATTAGTACACGTGGAGAAGACGATAGCGTGTGTCTTGATATAATGCCTCCATCGTCTTCTCCGCGTGTACTCTATAAAGACACACCACCGTCTTCTCCGCACGTACTCTAGCTTCCTCTTTGTCTCCGCCGCGCACACCCTCATTGGTTCCCTTTGCAGCACGGTGACACTGAAGCCTATGGTGTTGCTGTCCACGCACGACATTGCGGTCGAGATCGCGGGGCACATCTCTGAAAGCTCCCTGCAACCCTTGGACGACCTCTCCAATCTGCGTGCCACCTGCAAGTCCATGCATGCGGCATGCTGAGATGGCACCGTGGGCAGGCGTGTGGCACTGGAGCAGGTGACCCGAAGGATGTGGCGTGACTCGAGGCGCTACAAAGCCCTAGTAGAGAACCTGGCCATCGCCAGCCACCCTCATGGGTGCTACGTCATTGGGCTCAAGCTCGTCTTCGTGGTCGATTGCACGCAGCAGGGCGCCCAGTTTCTCGCCCAGGCGGTCGGGGCCGGCCACATGGAGGCGGCCTACGTCCTTGGCCTCCGCCGCTACGACACCGGTCGCGGGGCTTGTGACGCCATCGAGTATATCTGGTAGGTCGAAGGAGAGATCGACATTGGTGAGAAAGTGGCGGGTCCGTCGCGATCAGAAGGACCAACAATGAGTGCAGGCGGCGTCAGATTCAAGCCCTGGCTGAAATCGGTAATCTGACGTGGGCGCATCCGTGCCCGCCTCCGAGACCACTGATGGTGTAGTTGCCCAACAAGGAGGTTGACCCGTGCACGACTGCCGGCTGCGGGAAGCAAGGGTGGAGCGGCTGCATGGTCTTCTGTAGTGTAGACTGTAGGATTAGACACGAGCATTTTGCATTCTGTCGTGAAGTTATCCAGTTTGGGCTATATACTTATAAGGCTGTAATGTTGTTTTTCTTGTTTCATGATGTCATTTTTCTTGTTTTGTATTAATATTTTTTGTTGATGAACTCAATATTGTTTGTCTCTTCCAACTGTTATTTTGTTTTCTATCTGTTTGTTTAGTGAACTATTTGTTCTATCTATATTATCTGTTAATGAATGTCCCTCCACACCGTCGGTAGCCTCTAAAGTGGCTGCTATGGTTCTTTAGCTGCTGGAGGTGCCAGAGTAGATCGCCCATAGTGGGGCCTGCAAAGCGGTCTGTAAAGTAGTATACAGTACGAGTACATAGTAACAGGAAAATGCAACAGGTAGCAATGACTAGAAAGAAAAGTGAAGAAAGTGAACAGAGAGAAATGAAAAGAAAGAATAGGAAAAATGTTAGAAAAAGACAGGTAGAACTCCAATGTACCACTGGACCTATGCCCCTATATGCAGTGTCATCATTACCACTACTCCTATACATGGCCAGAAGTTATTAGCAGTGCTTGAAGGGAAGTGTTGCAGACTAGATGTGCCGATTATTTTCTTTTGTGCTTATTGGGGATTATGTAACAGCTAGTTCTGTCGATTAGCTTGTTGCTTGGAATGGTACATTGAACATTACTGTTCAGTTTCGTCGATGTTCATATCTAGTATTTAATCCTTGTTTATATCACTGTGTTGCTGCGGTTTAAGAGATTTAATGCGTATGTTTTATTTTGATTGCAATACCACCCCCATTGCTACATTAACTTATTTAGATAACAAATTGCCAGAGCTAGACGCGCGCCCGTAGATGGGCTCACGCGTCATAGAGACGAACACCAAGCATCCCAACGCAGTTTTAGCCCATGAATACAAAGTGACTCAGTGCAGTTTCAGCCCATAAATAACAAGCGGCCCAACACAGTGTTGGGCCTACTCTGAGCTTCACGTACGCTTTGTCCTGGCTGCCTTCTTGCGGGATGCTTTGATCCACAACGACCCTCTCTCGATTGTACTAAACACGCTTGGAGGAGCATCCGCTGGTCGCCACACTCTTGGAGGAGCATCCGCTGGCCGCCACACTCTTGGAGGAGCATCTGCCAGGCGCCACGCTCTTGGAAGAGCATCCACTCGCCACCGCGCATGTAGGAGCATCCGCCAGCCGCCGCACATGGAGGAGCAACAGCGCTAGGTACAATTGCTCACATAATATTATTGTAGTTCTATCCTCTTACGGATACGCTGATTGAATTGTGGGAAGCAATGTCAAAATATAAGACATGGATGGGAAAAGATAGGCGTACGAAGGAGTGGCATGATGGAATAAAGTCACTTTTAATTTTTCATTCTAGGGCACTCGTGAAAAAGAAATTATGTCTTGTCCTTGCATGAAATGTCATAATATTTTCCACGAGACACACAAGGAAGTTCATATTCACTTGCTTCGTAATGGGATGTCATTGGATTATACTTGCTGGGTACACCATGGAGAAAAACGAGTTGAGAAAAATATTGCTGAGCAATCAGCAACTAATGAGGAGATAATTTCTGATAATGCTGCTGTGGAAAATATGTTGTCCAGTCTAGTTAGAGGCACTGATCATGGTGCTACTTTGGAAGATGTTGATGATCCAAAATATCCTATAAACCAGCAGGAGCCAACTGGGTGTGCAAAGGCATTCTATGACTTATTAAATGATGCCAAAAAGGAGTTGTATCCAGGTTGTGAGAAGGCGGCCCAATTATCCTTCATTTTCAGGTTGTACCAGGTAAAGTGTTTAACTGGTTTGAGCAAAAAAGTGTGTGAGTTGATCCTTAAGCTATTCTCATATGTGCTTCCAAAGGGCCATTGCATTCCTAATACACTTGATAAAGTTCAGAAGGTTGTTCGTGACCTTAGGCTAGGCTACCAAAAGATCGATGCATGTGTCAACGATTGTATGTTATTCTGGAAGGACTATTCTCTGCTGCATCAATGCCGAAATGTGGTGAATTAAGATGGAAAAATAGTACTGGTAGGGATGCAAGAAAGGCTTTACCTTGTGGAAAATAAAAGAAGCTTGTAGCACACAAGATTCTACGATACTTCCCTCTTATTCTCTGTCTTCAAAGGTTTTATATAGCATCAAACATGCGCTGGCACAAAGAAGAAAGTATTGATGATGGAATATTACGCCATCCTGCAGATTCGAAAGCATGGAAGTATTTTGATAGCATTCACCCAAATTTCTCATCTGATCCTCACAACGTAAGACTCGGGCTAGCATCTGATGGTTTCAATCCTTTTGGAATAATGATTATTTCTTACAGTACATAGCCTGTGATTCTAATCCCTTATAATCTACCACTATAACACCCTCATTTTCATGCATCATGCATTGCATAAGTTCATATACATGTTTAACATTAATCCACATAAAAAGAAAAAAGTTTAAAATGAATTTAGAGCAAAACCGCACTTAAGAATTCTGGTAAGTGCGGACTAGTCCGATTTTTGTGCGGACTTGTCCGATTTCTCTCTAACCATGCTCGGACATGTCTGCTTTCGTGTAGACTATTCCAGTTTTTGCCTCTATATAGTTTCAGACTTGTGCGGTCCATTGCGAACTAGTACTGTATTCCAGGAATCCTCGAAATTTTACTAAGTCCCTGGACTTGTCCGGTATTCCAGTGGACTTTTCCGTTTTTCCTCTGACTAAAATTGAACTTGTCCGGTTTTGGTCAGACTTGTCTGATCTTCCTCTGACAAGGTTCGGACTTGTCCGATATAGTCCAGACTTGTCCGTTTTTCGCCTCTGTCAATCTTCGGACTTGTCCGTCCTCATGCGGACTTGTCCGGTAAATCACGATTCCAAGTTGATCTTTTGTTTCATTACTTGTTTTTGGGTTTCACCTTAAATGGGCCTAAGGACGTCGTTTCTAACTCTTTTTGGAGCCCATGTGGGACCCCAAACCGGCCTCTACTCATCTTAAACTCGAATTCCATCAAACCCTAGCCTCCACCTCTACATAAACAACCCCACCCCTCCATTTTACATCCTTTTGTCTCAATTGAAGTCCACAAAACCCTAGTTCATGTAGAGCCACCACCAAGGATGGAGAAGGAGGTCCCGAGCAAGAAGAAGAAGGGGAGGAAATGAAAGAGGATCAATATCTTCATCAAGTTTTCATACTTCAATACCAATTCACCTTGAAGTTCTTCATCAACCCTAGATCTTCAAGATCCAAGTGTTGCCTCCAAAACATTTGATTCTTTGGAGTTCTAAAAACCTGATACACATTCTACTTCCGCTTTTTCACGTGAATTCAACCCCGTTTCTCCAAATTCACGTCGATATAGAAAATCCTAGTTCTCTGTTCCTGCGACGGGAGGACTAGTCCGGTCCCAAGCGGACTAGTCCAATTTTGCATCTGTTTCCTATTAAATTAATTCTAAATTAAATTTGATCAATTCCAAACCTGTTCAAAGTCGTTAAAAACTATTAGAACTAGTTAGTAAACATCATTAACAACTCATTAACTAGTTTTGCTTTGCATTTGCATTAATGATGCATGTCATGACATATTGAGTAATATATGTGCACTTATTGATTGTAATTCTTATGTTCGTTGCGCGGTTTAGACGGATTTGCGCTAGAGAGTGTTGCGGAGGATCTCTAGCACCAGGAGTTTGAAGTCTTTGATCCCAATCAAGCCCAAGAGCAAGGCAAGTGTCCTTGAACAAATTGATCCTGTTTTTGACAATAACTTCTTTGTTTTCAAAACTGCATGCTTGTGTCAATTTGATGGGAATCCCTATGATAGGAAGCTTACTAGCTTTGTTTAACCACCCTTGTCACCTGGTATACATGGTAGAGAGTCGAGAAGGGCCTTTTACCTTTTTGCTTCCCTTAACTAATTGGGATGGGAAAACAACTATACTATTTAATTATGCATTAATGAGATCATGGTTAATATGAACTGGTTAATATGATATGGTAATGGGTGATCTAAGCAAGCCTGGTATGTGGATGGGTTGGATGTTATGGTGGTTTCGCTTGCTTTAGATCTAAGGACCAGTTCGTGGAGTGACCATCCAGGACTTACAGTGCCACCACTAGGCCAAGTACGGGTGTAGCATAGCTGATTAATTAGGGTATTGCTAGTGTTGCTCGGATCATTTGGCGCACCGGGGAAGGGGAGTCAGATTGGGTTTGGATATGGTTGGAGGGACTCCCTGGGATCCGAATGGCACAAGAGGGGGCCTTTGGTTGAAGATGTGCTCAGTTGGAGACATCGCCACCGGTGAAACCTCAGTGCGTCCGTACATGCTAGTAGTCCCTTTGTAAAGCCTATTTTGTGATCTCTACAGAGTGTCTAAAAACTATCATGATAGCCGTGCTCCCGGTTATGAGCTACCTGGACCTCACATGATTAGGGGAAAACTTGGGAATTGGTTATGGTTTGGTACTGGTTATGGTTGATAATATGTTTATGGCCGGTTATGGATTGAATTATGGTATTGGATATGGTTAATGGTAATGGTGAAATCTGGTATAATGGTGATGGATATGGAATATGGACTGGTACTATGTTAATAATTATGGTTATGATGGGTTTACTTCACATACATATAATATATTGCTTTTCAAATGTTTTAAGGTACTTTTCAGCAGTTAGCCATTATTACATTCGTCATTTGAATCAGCTACATGTCATACTTTCCACACTTGCGGAGTACGACATTTACTCACTCTTGCAATCCCCCCACCAACAGTTGCAAGTTAGGATTGGGAGTATAAGGATGATAATGCGGAGTTCTAGGCCATGTCTGCCGTCAGCTTTGCCTGTGGTGTTGATTGGAGCTGCGCTATCCCTTATGCTTATATTGCTTAGTTGCTTAGTTTGCTTAATTAGTGTATTTTCACTACATTAGTTCAAACTTGTTATTAATATTCATTAGAGCTTGTATTCGAGGATATTCTGAATTGTGTAATAAAAGTACTTAATTAATCTTGTTATGTGGTAATTTTCTGTATATCCTTTTGTTATTGCACTCGTGTATGTGTGCTGAACGTCCTGGGCACACATATGCGTTCACTTGGTTCATTTTCGGAACTGGGTGTCACAAGTTGGTATCAGAGCCAGGTTGACTGTAGGACGCAACCTATATCGAATGGACACTTTAGAGCACATAAGAGCACTCAGGAATTGATGCGTTTTTGCTTGGTGTGCTGTTTGCTATGTATTGTTGCTTGTGTGCTTAGTAGAAGATTTTGGGATGCTTTAGCATTGCCATGTCCATATAGGCTAGTATAGGTAGTTGCTTAGTTTCATATCCCTTGATGCATATAGTTGGGGACGTTTTCTAAATTCTTATCTCTTGTTTTTCTTCAGATGGTGAGGACTCATAACTAGAGGGTTGGTAATGATGAGGAGGAGAACAATGGAGCACCTCAGAAAAACAATGGACATGGACCTGCCTAGGGAGCTATCAACCTTAAGCAGTTGTTGGCTATGCAGAATCAGCTCATACAGACCATGATATAGACTATGGGATAGCTGTAGGCTGGCAACAGCAACAATCAGTCCCACATGCCTCCACCACCACCGCCACCTCCTCATAACCGATTGGGAGAGTTTATGAGTACTAGGCCACCGACCTTTAATCAAGCTGCTGACCCTATGGATGCTGATGATTGGCTCGAGTCTGTGGAGAAGAAGCTAGCTATTGTCCAATGTAGTGACCAGGAGAAGGTGCTATTTGCACCTCATCAACTTGTTGGAGCAGTTGCCGATTGGTGGGATTCGCTATGCAATGCTCATGAGAACCAAGAGAGAATTACTTGGGTTGAATTCAAAGAGAGCTTCTGTTCTTATTATGTGTCAGAAGGTGTTATGATACTAAAGATGCAAGAATTTTAGAACTTGAGGCAAGGAAGATCGAGTGTGGGTGAATATCTCAACAAATTCACTCAACTCTCAAAATATGTGCCTGGGGATGTGAGCTGGGATAGCCAGAAACAATACTTGTTCATGAGGGGCTTGAACAATGAGATCCAGGTGAAATTACTGAATTGTGATTATCCTAACTTCCTGAAGCTTGTGGACAAAGCAATTGTTGTGGAGACAATGTCCGTGAGATGGAGCAAGACACCAAGAGGAAGGCGCCATATCAAGGATAGCAACAAGGAAGTAATGTGCGTCCTCGCTTTGCACCACCCAATGCGCCTTATTACAGCTCTTCAGCTCCTGTCATCACCCTGGATATGCACCGCGCTCAGCTCAGTTTGTGTAGCAACGCCCTGTAATGCAAGCACCAACTAGGACACCAATGCCTTTGGCACCTCGTGCCAATTTTCTTGGTGCAAAATTTCAGAATCAAGTTCGTCCCAATAATCCTGGTGCAGTTAGGAAGTGCTATACTTGTGGAGAAGTGGGACAGTTTGTACATCAATGTCCTAGGTCAGACCTTGGTCAAGGAAGCAGCGCCCCAAGACAAAATCAAAGACTCAATGGAAGATAGCCGCAAGGGAACCGTGGACAACAGAATTTTGCTCGTGGCAACGTGAATCATTTCTCAGCGGAGGATGCTCAACAAGCGGATGACGTGGTCATTGGTATATTTCTCGCAAACTCCAACCCAACGACTATGTTATTCTATTCTGGAGGATCACATTCATTCATTGCATTGAAATATGTTGCCAAATATAGTTTGCCTATCCCTCAAATGAAGTTTACTTTATTGGTTAAGTCTCCTGGAGGAGAGATGAGGACAAATATAGTATGTCCAAAAGTAAGCCTTAGAATAAGGGGGGTAGACTTCTTTGCCAACCTCATTGTTTTGGATTCTCAAGGATTGGACATTATACTTGGTATGGACTGGTTGAGGAAGCACAATGGAGTTATTGAGTGTGCCACAAAGACGGTGAAGTTGACTAACGAGGAAGGAATCACTGTAGAGTTTGAAGCATCTCAACATGCACCGAAGTAATTGGAGCTGAACCACATGGATGGTGCCACAATTGAGGGCGTTCCTGTGGTGTGTAAATTCTTGGATGTGTTTCTGGATGAGCTGCCAGGTATGCCATCTGATCGCGACATTGAGTTTGTTATTGAATTAATACCTAGAATTGCACCTATAGCTAAGAGGCCATATAGGATGCCTCCTAAGGAGTTAGCGGAGCTCAAGAAGCAGATTCAAGAGCAACTAGAGAAAGGTTTTATTCGCCCAAGCTCTTCACCTTGGGGAGCGCCCGTTCTTTTCGTGGATAAGATGGATGGGTCACAAAGGATGTGTGTGGATTATCGAGCTCTCAGTGAGCTGACCATCAAGAACAAGTACACCTTGCCACACATAGAAGATTTGTTCGATCAGATGAATGGTGCTTGTGTCTTCTCCAAGATTGATTTGAGGTCAGGATACTTTCAAATGAAGATTAGACCATCGGGCATACCCAAGATAGCTTTTCGAACACAATATGGATCCTATGAGTACACCATGATGTCCTTTGGATTGACAAATGCACCTGCGTATTTTATGTACCTCACGAATAAGGTCGTCATGGAGTACTTGGATAAGTTCGTTGTGGTGTTAATTGATGATATTATGATCTACTCGAGGAACGAGACGGAACATGAGGAACAATTGAGGCTCACGATGCAAAAATTGAGGTAGCACCAATTGTGTGCCAAGTTCAGCAAGTGCCAATTTTCGTTGAAAGAGGTGTCGTTTTTGGGTCATATCATCTCAGGAGGAGGAGTATCGGATGACTCCAGGAAAGTGAGGGACGTGTTGAAATGGGAACCACCCCATAATGTAAAGGAAATTAGGAGCTTTCATGGAATGACTGGATATTACCGTAGGTTCATCAAGGATTTCTCCAAGATAGCCAAACTAATGACTGAATTATTAATGAAGAGGAAAGCTTTCCAATGGACTCAAGCTTGTCAAGAAATCTTTGAGGAGTTGAAGAAGAGGCTAACTACAACCCCAGTCTTGATATTGCCAGACGTGAGTAAGAGTTCTGATATTTATTGTGATTCATCAAGACAAGGACTTGGATGTGTGCTTGTGCAAGAAGGTCAAGTGGTTGCCTATGCATCAAGATAATTGAAGAAACATGAGCAGAATTACCCAACTCATGATTTGGAACTTGTAGCTGTGGTACACGCATTGAAAATTTGGAGACACTACATTCTTGATCATAGGTGTGAAATTTACACGGATCATAAGAGTCTTAAGTACATATTCACACAGGCGGATCTGAATTTAAGGCAACGAAGATGGTTAGAGCTCATCAAGGATTATGATGTGGGGATCAATTATCATCCAGGAAAGGCTAATGTAGTGGCTGATGCATTGAATAGAAAAGGAGTAAGCCACCAGCTCACGGTTCGAGGATTGCCATCCGGGTTATGTAAGGAGTTTGAATTGTTGAATCTCAGATTTGTAAATGAGATGGGAATAATGGAGTTGAATCCGACCTTGGAACAAGAAATACGAGAGGGTCAAACAAAGGATGAGGAAATCCAAGAGATCAAGGAAAGAACCCAAGAGGGAAGAGAATTCAGATTTGATGAGGATGAACATGGTACCCTATGGCTTGGAAAAAGGATCGTCGTGCCTAATGTGAAGCATATTCGGGAGACAATATTAAAAGAGGCACATGACTCGCCATACTAAATTCATCCCAGTTGTACGAAGATGTACAAGGACTTGAAGACTTGTTATTGGTGGGCTAGCATGAAAAAGGACATTGCCGAATATGTAGCTTTGTGTGATGTGTGCCATCGAGTCAAGGCAGAACATCAAAGGCCAGCTAGATTATTGCAGCCATTGCAGATTCCGGAATGGAAGTGGGAAGAAATTGGTATGAACTTCATGGTTGGTTTACCGCGTACCCAGTCCGGTTATATCTCAATTTTGGTTATCGTGGATCGATTAACCAAGTTAGCTCACTTTATTCCCGTCAAGACCACCTTTAATGTGGAGAAGTTGGTTGAACTGTATATGGGAAGAATAGTATGTTTGCATGGAGTTCCAAAGAAGATAGAGTTGGATAGAGGTTCTCAATTTACCTCCAGGTTTTGGCAGAAATTGCATGAACCATTGGGAACAAAGTTGAATTTCAGCTCAGCGTATCACCCTCAAACGGATGGAGAAACTGAGAGGACCAATCAGACTTTAGAGGATATGTTAAGAGCTGCTTTGAAGCATGGGAAAAGTTGGGACAAAAGCTTGCCATATGCAGAATTTTCATATAACAATAGTTACCAAGCGAGCTTGAAGATGTCACCATATGAAGCACTATATGGAAGGAAGTGTAGGACACCCTTGTTTTGGAATGAGACAGAAGAAAATCAAGTATTTGGACCGGATATGATGCAAGAAGCTAAGAAACAAGTCTAGATTATTCATGAAAACTTGAGGGCTGCTCAATCAAGGCAAAAGGCTATGCGGAGAATAGGAGAAGGAAAGTAGCCTTTGAAGTGGGAGATTTTGTTTACCTCAAGGTGTCACAAATGAGAGGTCGTAAGAGGTTTAACATAAGAGGTAAGCTAGCACCTCGATACATTGACCCATTCAAGATTTTGGAGAAAAGAGAATTAGCATATAAGTTGGAGATGCCAGCTCACTTATCAGATTCATGATGTCTTTCATGTTTCCCAGCTCAGGAAGTGTTTAAAGGCATCGAAAGATCAAGTGCCAGTGGAAGATTTGGAACTAGAGGCAGATTTGACTTATGCTGAGCAACTGGACAAAATCTTGTAAACCAAAAAGAGGGTCACGAGAAACAAGATTATTCGATGGTGGAAGGTTCAATGGAAGCATCACAAAGAATCGGAAGCAACATGGGAGCTGGAGGATGATCTCAAGAAGGATTTTCCCTATCTCTTCTCTTACGCGTCGAATCTCGAGGGCAAGATTCATTTTAAGGGGGTAGGTTTGTAACACCCTCATTTTCATGCATCATGCATTGCATAAGTTCATATACATGTTTAACATTAATCCACATAAAAAGTAATAAGTTTAAAATGAATTTAGAGCAAAACCGCACTTAGGAATTATGGGAAGTGCAGAATAGTCCGCACTTGAACATGTCCATTTTCGTGCGGACTATTCCGGTTTTTGCCTTTGTATAGTTTTGGACTTGTCCGGTCCATTGCACACTAGTCTAGTATTCCAGGAATCCTTGAAATTTTGCTAAGTCCCTGGACTTGTCTGGACTTGTCCGATATTCGAGCGGACTTGTCTGTTTTTCCTTTGAAAATTAGACTTGTCCGGTTTTTGCCAGACTTGTCTGATTTTCCTCTGACCAAGTTCGTACCTGTCCAATATAGTCTGGACTTGTCCGTTTTTCGCCTTTTCAATCTTTGGACTAGTTTTTCCTCTTGCGGACTTGTCCGGCAAATCGAGATTCCAAGTTGATCTTTTGTTTCATGACTTGTTTTTGGGTTTTACCTTATGGGGCCTAAGGACGTCGTGCCTAACTCTTTTTGGAGCCCATGTGGGACCCCAAACTGGCCTCTACCCATTTTAACTCGAATTCCATCAAACCCTAGCCTCCACCTCTATATAAACAATCCCACCCCTCCACTTTACATTCTTTTGCCTCAATTGAAGTCTACAAAACCCTAGTTCGTGGAGAGCCACCATCAAGGAGGGAGAAGGAGATCCCGAGCAAGAAGAAGAGGAACAGGAAACGAAAGAGGATCAAGATCTCCATCAAGTTTTCATTCTTCATCACCAATTCACCATCAAGTTCTTCATCAACCCTAGATCTTCAAGATGCAAGTGTTGCCTCCAAAACTCTTGATTCTTTGGAGTTATAAACACCTGGTACACCTTCTACTTCCTCTCTCTCAAGTGAATTCAACCCCGTTTCTCCAAATTCACGTCGATCTAGAAAACCCTAGTTCGATGTTCCATCGACGGGCGGACTAGTCCAATCCCAAGCGGAATAGTCCGATTTTGCAATCTGTTTCCTATTGAATTAATTCTAAATTAAATTTGATCAATTGCAAACCTATTCAAACTTGTTAAAACTATTAGTACTAGTTTGTAAACATCATTAACAACTCATTAACTAGTTTTGCTTTGCATTTGCATTAATCATGCATGTCATGACATATTGAGTAATACATGTGCACTTATTGATTGTAATTCTTGTCTTGTATGTTCGTTGCGCGGTTTAGACAGATTTGCGCTAGAGATTTGCGGTCCGTACATGCTAGTAGTCCCTTTGTAAAGGCTATTATTTCATATCTTGGCCACACACCTAAGGATGTGTGAGATGGCATAATTGAGATTCTACAGTCATCGAAAGGTGATGAAATCACAAACACGTGCGTAAAGTGGTACAACCTCTGCAGAGTGTCTAAAAACTATCATGATAGCCGTGCTCCCGGTTATGAGCAACTTGGACCCTCATGTGATTAGGGGAAAACTTGGGAATTGGTTATGGTTTGGTACCGGTTATGGTTGATAATATGGTTATGGCTGGTTATGGATTGGATTATGGTATTGGATATGGTTAATGGTAACGGTGAAATTTGGTATGATGGTGATGGATATGGAATATGGACTTGTACAGGTTAATAATTATTGTTATGATGGGTTTACTTCACATAACTCTAATATATTGCTTTTCAAATGTTTTAATGTACTTTTCAGCACTTAGCCATTATTACATTCGTCATTTGAATCAGCTACATGTCATATTTCCCACACTTGTTGAGTATGACATGTACTCACTCTTGCAATTCCCCCACCAACAGTTGCAGGCCAGGATTGCGAGTATAACGATGATAATGCGAAGTTCTAGGCCGTGTCTACCGTCAGTTTTGCCTGTGTTGTTGATTGGAGCTGCACTATCCCTCATGCTTATTTTGCTTAGTTGCTTAGTTTGCTTAATAAGTTTATTTCCGCTGTATTAGTTCAAACTTGTTATTAATATTCATTAGAGCTTGTATTCGAGGATATTCTGAATTGTGTAATAAAAAGTACTTAATTAATCTTGTTATGTGGTAATTTTTGTATATCATTTTGTATTGCACTCGTGTATGTGTGTTGAACGTCCTGCGCACACATATGCGTTCACTTAGTTCATTCAGAACCGTGTGTCATAACCACCTTGGTTGTGTCTGAAGCAGCCTTATTGGTTGATTGCAATGATATTTCCTTGGCCAATGTCACCTGGAAGCAACACTGATGTGTATTTGCAGCCTTTCATTGATGAGCTACTGAAATTATGGTATGATGGTGTTGAAACATACGACAGTTCAAAGAAAGAGACATTTCTCATGCGAGCTTCTATATTCTGGACAATAAATGATTTTCCAGCATATGCAATGCTATGTGGATGGAGCACAAAAGGTAAGCAAGCATGTCCATTCTGCCATATAAACACTGACGCCTTGTGGTTGAAACACGGACAAAAGTATTGCTACATGAGTTATTGTCATTTCCTACCTCAGAATCACAGGTGGCGTCGCGACAAAGCTTCTTTCAACAACAAGATAGAGATAGAGAGGCCCAACATCACTCTGTGGTGATGGAGTACTCCAACAATACGAGAGTTTTGATCAAGTGGGTTTTGGAAAGACGAATAATAAGAGAAAGCGCATTGAGGAAAATAGGTGGCATAGTTGGAAGAAGAAAAGTATATTTTTCCAGCTCCCGTATTGGAAGACATTGCTAATAAGGCATAACTTAGATGTCATGCACATTGTGAAAAACATTTGTGATAGCATATTGGGAACATTGCTTAATATGGATGGTAAAACAAAAGATAGTCTACAAGCTCGCCTTGATATGCAGGATATCGGTATATGGCCACAACAACATCCGGTGGCTATAAATGGGAAGTATGATAGTCCATCAGCATCATATACTTTGCATAAAGATGAGAAGACCACCTTGTGCAATTTATTGGGGGAAGTGAAGATGCCCGATGGTTATGCCTCACACATCAAGAGATGTGTGGACATAAATGCACATAAGGTATCAGGTCCAAAAACTCATGACTGCCGTATTATATTTCGGAAGCTCCTTCCTATTGCAATACATGACATATTGCCTAAAAAGGTTGTTGCAACTTTAATTGAGTTTAGAAGATTCTTTTATGGAATTTGCCCTAAAGAATTGGCGGAACTAGATTTGGATAAGATGATCAAGCAATTTCTTGAAACAATTTGTAAGCTTGAGATGTTGCTTCCTCCAGCTTTCTTTGATATCATGGTACATCTTCCAACCCATCTTGCCAAAGAAGCTCGCTTGGGTGGACCTGTTTCTTACAGATGGATGTATCCAATTGAGAAGTACCTTGGTACATTAAAGAGGTATGTACGTAACAAAGCTCACCCGGAGGGTTCTATAGCTGAGGGATATATTATGAAAGAGTGTATGACTTTTTGTAGTCAGTTTTTGGATAACATCAGCACCAAGCTTAATAGCCAAAATGTCATAAAGCTGCAGCAAGGAATGAACCTTCTCTCGAGCCTAATATATTTATAGAAGTTGATAATTCTAAAAAAGGGTTTAAATGGGGCCAACTTTATAGCCGTTGGGGAGCCACTTGCCAAAAGTGGAACCAAGGGGGGCCACCTGTTAGGTCGGCCGAACCCTCTGGTCGGTCGAACAGGGAGTGGAGCCAAATTGACTCCCCTTCCTCCAACGGCTATATTTTGAACCCCAATTGATCGTTGGAGAGTGCACCCTATCAATTGTGGCCGTGAGGAGCACTTCTCTTCACACACCACATCATTTTACACCTCACCAAGTCACTCTCTACCTCACCTTGTTTTTCTTGCTCTTCATTGCAACACTCTTGCTCAAATCCATCCCCAAAAAGATTTTCTTTTGTTTGCATTTGCATTTTACACTCAAGCTTTCAAGAGGAGAAAATTCGTTGAGAGTTTTGTTTTCCAAACATGCTTCTTTTTGGATTTTTCTCGCCTTGTTTTGTTCTTGCTTGTTGAACTCAAAAAGACATAAAGAGGTTGTTCAGAAAGAGGAAGGGGGCTGCAAGCTCAATCCATGATGAAGGTTCTAGTGCACGCCTCTCTTTCATGGGTACAAGCCCAAGGAGGAGAAGTGTGTGTGAGGACACTCACATGGAAGAGAGAAGCAACCCACACCAACTTCTTCATGATAACGACCTCGACATACGAAGCGAAGTTGAAGATCAAGCACGTAGGCTTCTCCAAGATCGTGAGTTCCGCCACACCAAGGCTTACGATCCACATTTGATCTCCAAAATAGGTATTCCATTTGGCATGCAATTGGATTTGATGACTTTGCTCACATAGAGGAGAAAGGTTCACACCTTGTCACTATCCAATTCCTTTGCACGCTAAGGATAGGATTTGATGGTATTACTTTTAGATTATTTCAAAAAGAATACAACATCCTATGGAGAGAATTAGGTAGCATCCTAGGCTTCCATAAACGGTGTTTGCTAGATTTAGACAATTTGCCTAAGTTTAACAAACAAAGTTTTTGGCATGAGCTAACTAGTGAGGTCACATGAAGGGCTCCTAGGAATTGCCACATCCAAAATCCTACCTTACGCTTCATGCATAGATGGGTGGCTATGACTATGTTCCCTAGGGGAGATATTAGGGTTGTGCGAGATGATGTATTGAAAATTTTGTTTGCCATGACTATAGAGATAAAAGTTGCTCCAGTCAAAGCCATGATGACACAATGGTTAGATTACATTTCAAAATCAGGACCAATTGGATGCACTTCATTGACTATTCATATTGCTGATAGGGTAGGAGCACTTAAATACTCTTCATTTGAATATATTTAAACTGAAAGAGAATTATTTGATGAAGACTATTTAGTGCGAGGACATACACTTAAGCATGATCATATGGCTCCTTCATATTTTTCTATCCCGGCTTTGTCAATGAAATTCGGTTACCTAACCCAGATTTTCATTTGTACAAATGCCGAAGGCTAACCATTAATCTTCCTCCCCTTGAGGAAGCAAGAAGAAGTAATGTCTCTAGAAGGGTAACAAGGAATTGTGCGAGGGCTGCAGCCATAGGCATGCCACCGATAATCTCTCCGGTCCATGAATACCAACTGGAAGAGAACCCAACGGGTTATGCACCCGGATGGACTCAACCTCCAACGTATGAGACTGGGGGATCATCTTGGCAAGAATGGTAAAGGGATCCACCCTTATCCACTTCAAGCTCTAGCAGCTTGCCTCCAACGTCCATGAGAGGACGTCGTTCCTTTTCGGCTAGAAGTCATCATGACTATAGCCAAGGAATGACGGACCTCACTAGACGTATGGGAGAACTTGAAGTGAGAACGGGTCACA
This sequence comes from Tuctoria greenei, assembly GCA_036927565.1. NCBI lineage: Eukaryota > Viridiplantae > Streptophyta > Magnoliopsida > Poales > Poaceae > Tuctoria > Tuctoria greenei. The sequence continues at coordinate 84,685,160 of JAYESD010000006.1, forward strand.
TCTACAGCACACTCCAGGAGCATGTCCAAGGTACCCAGGATTGTCAACAACACATGGATGCTCAATTCACCAACTTCAAAACAGCACTACAACAACAACAAGCCGATCTTGCAACGTACTTCCGTCATCAAGGGTTCAACCCTTATCACGGAGGTAGTTGAAGAACAAGCTTTGGGGAGGACCCCCACTTGAGGTAACATGTATCACATTCCTTGCATATTTATTTTCCATCCATCCATCACCCCCCTTGCATTTAAAAAAATAATAAATATATATAAAAATAGGTTAGATTTGCTTTCATCAAATAAAGATGTGCGGTAAGAATGATTTAGAATTCACATAGATGAAATGATGAATAATTGCTCTGTTTTATTTTCCTAAGTCTCTAGTTTACAACTTGCTACTCTCTGAATATTGCTTTCATTGGTTTGAAATACTTTTACCTTAATTGGAAGTTGTGGGTAGCAAAAGCTTAATCTAATTCTAGGTTGTTGGAAGATTAGAATTAGTAATAGGGCTGCTAGTCCTAGTTTGAAAGTAAAATTTAGATTTCCGGAGAAATTCTAAAAAGATTTAAGTTTCCCTCAATTGATTGGAAATACCTACCAAAGCCATATGATGTTCATACATAAACAAAACCTTATGCATATGCTATTTGCTTTCACATTGAGCCTAGTCAAACTAGTATAGACTTATGTGAGAAATCATTCAACTCTTTTTGAATTAAAGACTTCACCTGCACATGCTATACTTCTACACTAGAAGTAAGCAAAACGTCCATCATATCCACCATACCACGAAAAAAAAGAGAAACTCCATGTTATTCATGTTTAGCACTCTCTTCAAAATTCATTGCAAAGAAAGGGAGTAGAAGACATGGATACAAAAAGAAAATGAAAAAAAAGCATGCTTACATCATAAGCATGAGAAAAAAAAGAGAGAAAAGAAAAGTAGCCATGTTTCATCCTTGCAAAAGAAAGAGAGATTATACCAAAAAGGAGTTATCTCAAGTATCCACATCCACTTCCACTCTATCACACATGCACTAGTCTTGAATCAAAAAGTTTTGATTTGAATTCTCTTAAGGCTTACTCTTTTGACTTAGCAATATATGTGATGCAAATATGCCTACTTACTTTCCTTACAAAGCTCCACATACAAGCCATATTCAATGAGTAGGAATAGTAGAGGCACAATGCTTTTGTGAGGAAATATTTCCACTATCCACAAAGGAGTGATTGAGAGAAGCAAATTGAGGTACTTAATATCTAAATTGAATTCTCCGTGATTTAAGTGGAACTTGATTTCTAGGCTATGTTTGCTCCATTTGCTATTCTACCTTTCAACTACTCATGAATATGAAAAAAGCATAAGCCCCATGATAACTTAAGAAAGGTAGAGTATCATAGCCAATTTCTGCAATACTAGGTAGAATATCTTGTTGTGCATTAGATACTTTTGAATATAAGACATTGTAGCAACTCCTGATCATCAACCTAAAGTCTTAACTTTGCTCAGGATGAGCAAATGATAAGCTTGGGGGAGTTTGTTGACGGCTGTTATATACCAATTTCATCCATCAATTTAACTCAATTATGTGAAGGATTTGTCATTTCTTGCACACATCACCTTTCTATCTAACCCAATTCCACTTGGACTTGGAGAAATATGTGTATGCAGCATTTTATGCAGGAAATGAGGAAATGTAGAGGGACCAATCCTATAAAATATCATCCCATCCAATCAAGCGATGACACGTGGCATCCCATGGATCAAATGGCCTAAAAACAGAAGTATCCGAGGAGATCCAACGGTGTATCACCCAGGTACATGAAGGGGGCCCACCTGGCAGCCACCTAGAGGGAGCACTCCACGTTTGGAGTGCTGACCAGGTCAGCTGAACCAGGGGTTCGGCCGACCCCTTCCGGGCGCCAAACGTGGTCAAACGATGCGTGTTGGCTCCTCTTGGCTTGAAGGAGTCAATGGTGACTGATTCACGCGCTTTTGGTGGCGGGAACCGACCTCAACACTAGTATAAATAGGACCCCCTACCCCTCACTTCAACACACACCACTTGAGCTTCATCTCTATTCTATACACTATCATCCATAGTCTTAGAGGAGTTAGGTTGTAGAGAGGAGAGTCTCTAGTCCCAAGTCCAAATTGGAAAAGGAGTAAGGAGTCTCTCTCTTCCCAATCCTACATTGGGAAAGGTATGGCTCATGTATTCTTTCTTGTATTTGTGACTTTATGCATAATAAAGATAGTATCTTTAGTCTCTACATATACTTGGGCAAAGCGTTTCTTGTTTGATTGTGGAGTCCATGTATGTGAAAGGTATAGATTCTATGACTGTTTCATCATGAACATATCTCATTATCATAGAACCTATAGACCCCACTATAGTCTAGTTAATTATAACTGTCGGTACCCTGCGTACTGGATACTATTTGGGACTCCAAAGAGCTCAAATGAACTCCACCTGTCTGAGTTGAAGACCTCTGAAGGCCCCACGTGTCATACGGAACCAGACCTGCATCCCTTCTATGGTTAGTCCTAGTGCCGCCACGTGTATAGTTAAACCGGAGCTACATCCCATACATGGGAATGCTCCGGACAAGATACTTGTGTGGCACCCCCGGACCTAACCCCCGACAGAGGGAAGCTCCGGTACCAACACGTGTACAACAGCACCGGACCTACTCGTCCAAGACAGTAAGCTACGGAGCTGCCACGCATCCAACCGCCGGACCTTCAAACTCAACAGGCAGAGTGGTGGACTTCCAACGGCTCGGACCTTCAAGGAACATTAAAGACCTCAAGAACCGATTAAGTGTCATTAATGCTATCTTAATGACACACGATCGGAGGGCCCTTAATACCAGTAACGCCACTGTCAAGGTGCGTTACGACACTATTAAGGCTAATTAAGCACATTAATTATGTATTGAGCATCAGCAACTGCCAGGGTCACATGTTGGGCCAGGCTAACGATGTAACGACTAGTCCTTGTACTATAAAAGGACTGGTCGAACGATACACAAGAGAAGGTCCACATATGCTGAGACGAGACACTCTAGTCTTTCACACTCAAGCGCTCAGACGCTCAATACAACAACAACACACACCCGTGGAGTAGGTATTACGCTCAAGCGGCCCGAACCACGTAAATCCTAGTGTCAACATGCAATCTTGTTCTAAATCTCTGCGCGCCCACAACCGAACTACAAACTCCGCGGGCTGCCAAAGGTAGTACCGGGAGAATTGCCGGAATCACCCTCCGACAGTTGGCGCGCAAGGAAGGGGGGTGCCCGAGATTCAAATATAGTGAACTCTGCTGCTGGATCGTCCAACGACAACCATGTTGCGCAACCTGCTGGAGGCAACCCCTCCAACATGCAGCAGCTAGTAAGTGCTGTGGCTACAGCAGGAGTCATGCCACCGCCGCCACCATCCACTATGGTGAATCAAACTGGACGTTGAGATGGGGCATCTGCATCGGTCACTGCATCAGCGAACAACAACCCTCAGCACATGATTAATGCCGCACGTGCTCTTCTCCAACGTCCACCACCTCCAAGAGCACCCCAGGGTGCGATGGAGCAGTGGAGAGCTGATGTGGAACATCTGGTTGCAGCAGCAGCCGATGGCATCAGCAATCAAGGTCCTTCCCCTTCGAGGCGGGCCCCGTCGCAGCATCGGACCGTGTCGGGTAGACTTGGTCTGCACGCTTCGCAGCACAGGAGACGTGTTGCATCTCAACAAGCAATGTCGCTGCCTTCAGGGGCGCGACGTACCCACACGGTAACCAGACTTTTGACTCACGACCTCTGATGAGGACATCACTTCTATGGATACAAACAACACTCCATTGAACATACAAGATGCAATCAATAGAGTTCATACACAACAATTAATTTCAGAGGTGAACTCGTTCTTATATATTTCCTTATATGTTTTTGAGCATAGATTGCTACTTAATGATTTATTTGTGATTAGGATCCATGGAGAGGTTCAAGGGGTACTTGGAGGGAGTATTAGGGACGTGGAAGACCAGAGAATTCGTTCAAATAAGATGGAAACCGAACCAAACTCCAAATCGTATCCAACTCGGAGTCCAGGAGCAGTATGCACTAAAACGGACACCCAGGACACATACGAACTCTGTTTTGGACGTTCTACATATGCACGGAAAGGGGAGAGGATAAACTTTCCAATGGAGCCGGTCCCATGTCAAAATCCATTGGGAGACGATGGGAATCGTCGAAACAAAATCAAGTACAGAATCTGTCAGGATGCTGCGCCACCGTATTGGGCCATTGGGCCATGTATCAAGTCTAAGTCCATTATTTTTGTATATTAGGGTTAGGTCACGCCCCCATCACCCCCATGGACGTCCTCCCACCTATATATACTCCATAGTAGCTGCCATAAACAATTGGGTTTTGCTTAGATTAATAATATCGTTGTTCTACAGTTTGTGAAATCCCAACTTCGCGATTACAGATCGTGTCTTCTACGTTCTTGCTTGTGTTCTCGGTTGCACTTGCAGGGATTAGCCTTCTTGGCAAGGTCAATCGTGTGAAGCACGGTTGATAACTAACGGAGCGGTGGTGAAGTGATTGCAGGGGCTGTTCGTGTTCTACTCAAGAGCCTCAGATCATCAACGTCGAGATCTCCACATCAATCGACCTATCCATTACCTATCCGAAGATCGGGCCTAAATCTTTTTTTACCTATCAATTGGTATCAGATTTCCAGGTTGCCCGTTAGGTAATTCATCTATGCATTACATTAGTTTTGTTATTCATACCTAGAGTCCACAAAAAAATTGCAGTTTAGTAGATCTGTTCATCACTTTGTCCAAACCACCATTGAGCCCTTTGCAACTTTGTTATTCAGTTTGGTTTTGTTGAGTTTGTGTCCGTGGTTGAGTCATATTGCTGGTTTAGAACGTGTTTTTGGTTTTAGTTTGAGTTTTGCATTGTGTGATTCATCCTTTTGAATCACGTCATCACGTCCATATTAGATTCACCTCTGTCCAGTTCGGTATTTTCATTATATCTCGCACATACAAACTCGAATTTTTGTGTTCTTATACTTTCTGAAATCTTAAGAAGTTCTCTATAACTTTATTATTCATCATTTTCCCAGAAAATATAGTTATTGATGTCGAAATTGCATTAGATCCGAATCTGTTATTGACCTAGAAATTCTGAACAATCTGTATTTCGGGGGCAGTATCTCCTATTGTTCTTTTCCAAAACAGGTCTTCCATATATTGAAATTAAAGAGGAGAGATATATCTACAATCTTTCTGTTCTAAGTTTTCCAATTTAGAGCCTATAAGTGTGCCTATTTGTCCTTGGAAGATTGAGCAGAAAATTTGCGACAGACACCCGAGATATCTTGGATTGATTTTCATTGTGTTCTTCCCTTGCAGCACATTCTGAAAAAAAGGAAGAAAAAAGAAAAAGGCAAGTGCAAAACAAGAAACAAAAGCCGGACAAAAAAAGAGGAAAAAAACAATAAAAAAAACAGAAGTGCTTGCATTCTTTGTGTCATCTAGTTTTGTCTCATGTCTTGCTAGCTTGAACTACTAGGAACACATTTAGGCCAGCAACTTTGACAAATACTTTGGACACTTATTCAACTTTACTATCTGATTTCATTGTTGCTAATCCTTGCTACATAGAAAGTGCCATCCAAGCTACACCTTACTCTTGAGCAGAATTGATACACCATTGCAATCATCCCATGCTTCATTGGTTTCTTCATACCGTCCACCGTTTGCCACCTGCAGTGTCGGCAAGAACACTTATAAGAGTGTGGTAAGACCTTGAGAGTGTGTGATTCCACTTCCACTTTGCCATTATCCTTTGTAGTTGATAGGGATAACATATTTTTTATGTTGTCTTCTGTTTGCTACTAACAATGTCAGGTAAAAGCAAGAATCATGCAGTATATGCTGAGATGATGGACATGATGAAGACGACGATGGAGTTGCTCAGTAAAAATTAAACATCAACCAAGGATTCACATGACATTCAGACCACCTTCACAATACCTTCCACAAGAAGTAATTTCATTCGCCCATCTCTTCCTTCTTATGGTGATTTTGGTTATGATGAATATATTACTTGGGAAATAGAGGTGGATAAAATTTTTGGATAATGTCATATGTGTGAGAGGAGAAAGATTAGAAATGTTGCAAGTGCATTAGTAGATTTTGCATTGAATTGGTGGAACAATCTAAATGAATTAGAAAAACCTCGAACATGGAAAGAAACGAAAATTCTTATGCGAGAAACTTTTGCTAATGTATCTATGTGCAAAGAAGAAATTCAGCAATTTGAGGAGAAATTTCTTGTTGTACCTTCCTTTGTGTCTAACGTTTTGCAGGACAATATAGAAAATAATATAGATGATGCAAAAGAGAACGAGGCTTTTGACAACACTTGTGAAATTTTAGATGGATCAACTCATAATGCACTCGAAATCACTACTGAAAATGGTAAGGCAAAACATTCTACAAATATAAAAGGTGAGAAGTTTTTGGATGTTCTGAATTTTTCCACCAATCATACTATTTTCGAGGAGCAACTATTAGAATCATTTATTTATACACCATTGTCAAATGTTGATTTTCCTGCTGATCGTTGCGCTACGAAAGAGGTGTGTGCTGATAACTCTATTATACCTATGCAAAAACAAGTTAATGTACAAGATGATTGTGTTTTGGATTCACCTACTTGTGCTGAAATTCATAATTTGATCACCGCTACTGCTGAAAATGATGAGCTGAAATTTTTGTCTTCTCTAAATACTTTGGGTTATATTGAATTTGACACTCTTTGTGATCTAAATATTGTAGAGAGGAGAATATTTTCACAATCTGAATTGCCTTTATTAAGTAGAAATATTTTTCATGCTATAGGAAACTATGAAGATAGTGGTGAATTTATGGTGCATAAAGTTTACAAATGTTCAAATGTGCAAGCTCCTTTTGTGCTGCAACAACATGGTGAAATGAATGGATGCACTAACACTAATAATGTATTGTCAAGTTTTTCTAGCATTTTTTTATTGCAGCAAGGAAAACAAATAAAAAAGAAACATTGTTCATTGCGGTTGTGCAATATGGACAGTGTTCATTCTACCCCCAAAGCAATCCTTTTTCCTCGACATACGAGCAAGCCGAGGACGGCTTGTCATAAAGAAGGGGAGAATGATGAGATCATGCATATTATCATTGCACAAATAAACATGGCACAATATTTATTTGTTTGGGATCCTGGCTCAAGTGAATGTGCACTCTTATTTGATGGACAAGAGATGGCGCACTATGTCGTCCAACACCTTGGCCTCCTCCATTCATGCATACAAAAAGATTTGATGGCGTTACACATTTGGACCAACACATAAGAGAAGATGAACTTGAGTCGAGGATGACTCCAATTCAAGAAGGAGAGGATAATGAGGACATCACTTCTATTGATACAAACAACACTCAATTGAACATACAAGATGCAATCAATAGAGTTCATACACAACAATTAATTTCAGAGGTGAACTCGTTCTTATATATTTCCTTATATGTTTTTGAGCATAGATTGCTACTTAATGATTTATTTGTGATTAGGATCCATGGAGAGGCTCAAGGAGTACTTGGAGGGAGTTTTAGGGACGTGGAAGACCAGAGAATTCGTTCAAAGAAGATAGAAACCGAACCAAACTCCAAATCGTATCCAACTCGGAGTCCAGGAGCAGTACGCACTAAAACGGACGTCCAGGACGCATACGAACTCTGTTTTGGACGTTCTACATATGCACGGAAAGGGGAGAGGATAACCTTTCCAATGGCTCCGGTCCCATGTCAAAATTCCTTCGGAGTCGACGGGAATCGTCGAAACAAATCAAGTACAGAATCTGTCAGGATGCTGCGCCACCGTATTGGGCCATTGGGCCATGTATCAAGTCTAAGTCCATTATTTTTGTATATTAGGGTTAGGTCACGACCCCAAACCCCTTGGACGTCCTCCCACCTATATATACTCCATAGTAGCCGCCATAAACAATTGGGTTTTGCTTAGAGTAATAATATCGCTGTTCTACAGTTTGTGAAATCTCAACTTCGCGATTTCAGATCGTGTCTTCTACGTTCTTGCTTGTGTTCTCGGTTGCACTTGCAGGGATTAGCCTTCTTGGCGAGGTCAATCGTGTGAAGAACGGTTGATAACCAACAGAGCGGTTGGTGTAGTGATTGCAGGGGCTGTTCGTGTTTTACTCGAGAGCCTCGGATCATCAACGTCGAGATCTCCACATCAATCGACCTATCCATTACCTATCGGAAGATCGGGCCCAAATCTTTTTTCTTATCAACCTCCGAGCGGAGCTCGATCGTCTTTATCGATAACAAGACGGTCACGTCCACATCGAGCGTTCTCGCGATAGATCCTAATGCCACGAACTTATGAATCATGGCAAAAGTTTCTAATGCAACGATTACGTTCCATGGCGATAGATCCTAACGCCACAAAATGGTGAATCATGGCAACATATCATAATGAAACGATTGTGTTCCATGGCGATAGATCCTAGCACCATGAGCTGCTAAATCGTGGCAACAAATCCTAATGCAACAATTGTGTTCCGTGGCGATAAATCCTAACGCCACTAACTGGTGAATCGTGGCAGAAGTTCCTAATGCAATGATTGAGTTCCGTGGCGATAGATCCTACCATCATGAACTGGTGAATCATGGCAATTGATCCTAATTCAATGATTGTGTTCCGTGGCAATAGATCCTAATGCCACGAACTGCTCAATCGTGGCAACAGTTCCTAATGCAACGATTGTGTTCGGTGGTGATAGATCCTAACATCAGGAACTAGTGAATCGTGGCAACAGATCCTAATGCAACGATTGTGTCCCATGGCGGTAGATCGTAACTCCATGAACTGGTGAATCGTGGCAAAAGTTCCTAATGTAATGATTGTGTTATGTGGCAATAGATCCTAATGCCACGAACTGGTGAATCATGGCAAATGTTCCTAATGCAATGATTGTGTTATGTGGTGATAGATCCTAACGCCACGAACTGGTGAATCGTGGCAACAAATCCTAATGCAATGATTGTGTTCTGTGGAGATAGATCCTAACGCCATGAACTAAGAATCGTGGAAATAGATCCTAATGCAACTATTGTGTTCCATGGCGATACATCCTAACGTCACGAACTACTGAATCATGGCAACATATCCCAATGCAATGATTGTGTTCCATGGCAATAGATCCTAACGCCACGAATTGGTGAATCGAGGCAAAAGTTCCTAATGCAACGATTGTGTTCCGTGGCGATAGATACTAATGCCACGAACTAGGGAATCATGGCAAAAGTTCCTAATGCAACGATTGTGTTTCGTTGCGATATATCCTAACGCCACGAATAGAGGAATTGTGACAATTGATCCTAATGCAACGATTGTGTTCCATGGCGATAGATCATAGCGCCATGAACTGGTGAATCATGGCAAAAGTTGCTAATGCAACGATCGTGTTCCATGGCGATAGATGCTAATGCAACGAACTAGTGAATCATGGCAACAAATCCTAATGCAATGATTGTTTTTATGGCGATAGATGCTAAAGCCATGAACTAGTGAATCGTGGAAAAAGACCAAGCTTACTGCAGCGATTTATTATTGATTACAGTACAATCGTTGCAATGGTTGAGTCCATCCGTGTGCATCAACCGTTTGGTTCTCTTCCTCTTCGTACTCAGGGACCATGGAGGTTGTTGGGGCATGGCAGCTCTCCTTGTGTGTCTTCTAGTTACCCTGCCAGAGATATTACTACTTCCGACTTCCTCGATGGGAAGGAGGTCAATGGTTAGCCTCTGACATTTGTACAAATGATAACCCGGGTTAGGTTACCGAATTTCATTGACAAAGCCGAGATAATAAAATATCAGAGAACCATCTTGATCATGCTTAAGGGTATGTCCTTGCACTAAATATTCTTCATCAATTAATTTTCTTTCATTTTCAATATACTCAAATGAAAAAAATTCTAGTGCTCCTATCCTAGTAGCAATGCGGGTGATCAATGAAGTGCATTCAATTGGCCCTACCCTTGGGATGTAATCTAACAATTGTGTCATCATGGCAATAACTGGAGCAACTTTTATATTTTTAATCATGGCAAATAAAATTTTCAGCTCATCAACACGCACTATCCTTACATCTCCTCTAGGAAACATAGTCATAGCCACCCATCTATGCATGAAGTGTAAAGTAGGGTTGTCAAGTGGCTATTCCTAGGTGCACTACATCTGACCTGACTAGTTAAATCTTGCCAGAAACATTGTTTGTTAAACTTAGGCAAAGTGTCTAAATCTAGCAAACAATGTTTATGTAAGCCTAGGATTTCACCTAATTCATTCCATAGGATGTTGTAATCTTTTTGAAATAATCTAAAAGTAATACCATCAAATCCTATTTTTAGTGTGCAAAGGAATTGTATGGAGAGAAGGTGTGAACCTTTCTGCTCTATGTGAGCAAAATTTTCCCATCCTAATGCACGCCATATGGAAAATAATTCAGAATCCATACCTATTTTGGAGATCAAATCTGGATCATAAGCTTTCGTATGAGAAAACTCACGATCTTGGAGGAGATTGCATGCTTGATCTTCAACATCACTTTGGATGTCGAGGTCATCGTCGTGAGGAAGTTGGTGTGGGTTGCTCCTCTCACCCATGGGAGTGTCCTCTCCAACACTCCTTCGTGAACTCCGTGAGGGGCGTGCACTTGAGTCTCCACCATGGCTTGAGCTTGCAGCCTCCTTCCTCTTTCCAAACAACCTTTTCATTCCTTTCATGGCCACAACAAACAAGAACACAACAAGGCAAAAACTCGAAAGGGGTGATGTTAGTGAAAACAAAACCCTGGCAAATTTTCCCTCGAAGAACTTGAGAGAAAATTGCAAATGCAAACAAAAACAAATATTTTTGAGTTGGGAATTGATCAAGAGTGCTTCAAGGAAGAGCAAGAAAAACAATGTGAGCAAGAGTGATTTTGGGGATGTATGAAATGAGGTGAAGTGTGAAGAGAAGAGCTCCTCACTGCCACCATTTATATTGTGGAATCCCCAATGGTAACTAGGGAGCCAAATGTAACCGTTGGAGGAGAAAGAGAGAGAGAGAGCTGAAATGGCTCTTTAACCTAGTCAGCCGAACAGGGGGGTCGACCGACCTGACAGGTGGGCCCCCCTGTTCCCCCTTTTTGCAGGTGGATCCCCAACGGCTATGAAATTAGCACGTTTGTGAAATACCACTTTTGCAGCTCAAAAAATTGTTTTCCAAATAAAAACTCCTTTTTCAAAACCCAAAAATTTTCTTATTGTGAAAAACAAAGAAATAAAAATCATAGTTGAGAATATAAGATTCTCAACTTGCTAAGAAAAACCAAACATGCAGTGGGGAAAATCAAACTAAATGGGGAAATCCAAATAAAGAGAAAAGAGAAACAAAGAAAAGGATAACTACCAATTTAACCTATTTGCTAGGCCTCACCACCGTCCGATGAGATGGACATTCCTCCTTCATTTCTTGACATCTAGGCCCGGAGGGATGGGCTCGAACGCCTTGTCTTGCTTCTTTCACCATACCTTCTTTGTCGGCTTGGTTGACTTGGGCCTTTGGGGAGGCCCCAGACTTCTCCGTCTTCCTTGGGTGTCAGCATGGACGAGAAGACCGGTTTTCCGCATAGATCAAATTCCTCCTGAATGCAATGAGCGGGTCCACCTTTTGAAGTGTGATTTCGACCACTTGAATGCGCTTAACATTTGGCCCATACTTGATAAGGATCATGGAGCATTGCTCCAATTTTCAGCAAAATTTAAAATTCTCCTCCTTGCCATTGATATGGAACTGGATTTCTCCAGCTCCCACATCTATGCGAGCCTTCGCGGTGCTTAGGAATGGACGCCAAAGAATGAGTGGCATCCTTCTTGATCTCCATGTCGAGTACCACGAAATCCACGAGTATGAAGCAGTTCCAGATTTTTGTCGAGGCATCTTCGGCAATACCCTCCGTATAATAGACTGAGGAATCAGCTAGTTGGAGCTGCATTGGTGTTGGAGTAAGTTTTGTGAAGTTCAGTTGGTCGAAAACCACCTTGGGCATCACACTCACACTTGCTCCAAGGTCACAAAGGGCCTTGTCAAAGTGGTGTGCCCCAATTGAGCATGAGGTTGTAGGACATCCATGGTCCTTCATCCAGTTGCCTCCTTGTAAAGAAATTATGTTGGTACATTCCACGGGAGGTTCAGGCTGTCCTGGCATCTTGCCATTCTCTATTGGAGGAACAACAACTGTCAGTTGAGCCAATTGAGTTTCCAACATCTTGTTGAAACTCAATTGATTCCTGAAGGCTAAAGATAGTCCTTCAATCTTGGCATTTATGCTCTCTAGGGTCTTGTCATTGACCGACAACTTCTTGGATATAGCCTCGTTGATCTTTAGCTGGGCAATGGAAAGTTCTCTCAAGTTGGGTTTTTTCCATTGTTGCCATTATTGTTGTACCCTCCTTGAAAGAATGGGCATGGATTGCCCCACCCTTGACCTCCTAGACGATAGCCATTGTTGTTTCCATTGTTGGCTAGGTATAGAGCATCATCAAGGGTTCCTGGGCAGTCATTGCCCAAATGGCCCATGTTGCCATAGACTTCACAAGTGATATGAGAGTCTAATATATAGGCATTGCCACATACCTCACAATTGCCATGTCCATCAATCTTCTTCATAAGGAGGTCCAATTTGGCAACAATCATGTCCACCTCCTTCAAGGTGTGCATGCCTCACTGGCGGGTATGGAGACGCTCATCGCTCCAACCCATGTTTGACCCCATCTTCTCAATCAAATCTTTGGATTTGGGCAACATCAATGAGAAGAAGGCACCTCCAGCAGCAGCATCAACATGGTCACTGGTGGAAGGGATCATCCTGTTGTAAAAGTTTTGGATGAGGAGCCAGTCATCTATCCCATGGTGGGGACAGGCTAGGATGTACTCCTGAAGCCTTTCTCAAACCTCGGGAATAGTTTCCTTGGCATCTTGCTGGAAGCTAGAAAATTTTCCATGTAGGGCATTAGTCTTGCCCAACAGGAAAAACTTGGCGAGGAATGTCGTAGAAGACTTCTCCCAAGTATCTATAACACTTTGGTTCACGTAGAGCCACTATTTATCTCTCCCAAGAAGAGAGAATGGGAACAACCTAAGACGGACATCATCAGGGGATACATCCTTAATCTTAAAAGTGATGCAGATCTCAAGGAACTATTGCAGGTGAGCACTTGCATCCTCGTTAGCCTTCCCACAAAATGGGTTGGCTTGCACCATAGTGATCAGGCCAGTCTTGATTTCGATGTTCACGTCTGCTGTGTTAACAGTGGGCCCAACAGGCACATTGTTGGTAGAGGGAGCCGAAAACTCACGATGGGCTTCTGGGCCATTGGGGTTTCAGTTGTTGGTGCGATTGTGCTGGAATGCTTCGCTGCTCGAAGTTTTTTAGGATTAACGACACGAGGTCGATCGCTTAGAAGGGATTTAGGATCTTCAACAAAGTTTTCCGCCAAGCGGAAACTAGACATACACTAAACCATTTTCACATAAATTGCGAAAACAAAGAAGTGTCATCCTTCTAAAACATACCAGGGTCCTATCCTATTCACTCAATCATGCAATATTTCGGCTGCCTTCCTCGGCAACTGCTCCAAAAATGCTTTTTGATATTTCCTACGCCCTACTAAAAATCCATCCCTTGCAGTGGTCCCAGAAATGCTTGTTGGTAGGTTTTGATTCTTAAATGAACGTTCGCAAGCGCACGGAAACTATCGATGTAGCATTTCCCCTTTTAAGAGTATTCCTAAAGGGTGTCATTAATATTTTCCCAAAGGAAGGCTAGGTGGAAGCAAATCATTCAGCAAGTGGGGAGGTTAGGTTGATCTAGGTAGGGTTCTAGCAAGGATTGATAAAATGGTAATTGAGGTAGTGTGACACACACAAGAGCATCCTATCCTAAGGGGATAAATGAGGTAATAGCGGGACTAGGCTAAGAGTTAGGTACATACTCCTACTATGCTTCTAATGTACATATACATAGCCAAAGTTAGTTACTAATGATTATATTGATCATGAATTCTCATGCTAAGTGGATTAACACATCGGGCACGGGATAACCCCTAGCAACACTAGGCGACACCCGCTAAGAGCCTATGGCATAGCCGAACGTGGAGGATTACAAAGGACAGATAGGGCTGTCACCACCTACTGCCTACCTCTTCAATCTATGAGCATACGAGACATTCAACACTACTCTCTATCCTAACACCATTCTAGCATATTGAGTAATTACCTTAAGAGCCTAGGCACAAGCCATCCTAAGGCAATGAACTAAGGGGTTGTTTGGTTCAATGCATAACTTGCCTAAGCCTAATGTTAGGCATGCCACACTGTTTTATGCGGGTGTTTGGTTGTTGACTAAGGTTAGGCATGCCACAGAAGTTAGGCAACTTTTGCTTCCATTGCCTAACAAAAAACTGCCTCAACTGTGGCCCTCAAATCAACCGCCTAAGGTTAGCCACTTGCCTAAGCTTAGTCATGGTAACAAAACAAACACATGTCACACTTTTTTAAACACGCCTAAGCTTAGCTATGGTAACAATCCAAGCACATGCTAACGTTAGTTAGCTTAGGCACGCCACAAGTGTGGCAAGTGGCTAAGCTTAGGCTTAGGCAAGTTAGCCATCATCCAAACAGGCCCTAAATCATCGTTTAACCAATGTTAATTCATAGCATAAGTCATTCATATTAACATAGTCATATCATAGATAATTACACTATAGTGGTGGTTTATAGTGTTTATGATAATGTAATAAGAATGGTATAGCACAATCATAAATACTATTCCTACCACATACATGGAATCCACAATCAGACAAGAAATGCTTCATCCATGTATATGAACAATAGTAGACTAAAGATAAGATCTTTATTATGAATAAAGTCACAAATACAAATAGGAATATGGGAGTCATTTCTTTCCCAATTGGGAAGAGACTCCTTCTACTCCTCTCCTACTTGGACTATGGACTAGAGACTCTCCTCTCTACAGCCTATACTCCTCTAAACCTATGGAGAGTAGTGAATACAATGGATGAATACTCAAGTGGTGTGTGTTGATGTGAGGGAAGAGGGGTCCTATTTATAGCTTGGAGAAGGGTCGGTTCTCGCCAACAAAAGCGCGCAAATCAGTCACCCATGACCTCTTCAAGACTGGTGGAGCCAACACGTGGTGTTTGACCGCGAAAGGCGCCAAGACCTAGTCGGCCAACTAGGGGGGTCAGCCAACCTGGTCTTCGCCCTGTTGGGGTTGTGCTTCCTCCACGAGTTTGCCAGGTGGGTCCCATTCCTTTATATGGGTGCTACACCGTTGGATGGCTTCAAATACTTCTGTTTGTGGGCCATTTGATCGATGTGGTGCCACATGTCATCGCTTGATGGGCTGGAATGATATTTTATAGGATTCATCCCCTTGTTTCACTTCATTTCTGCATAGAATCCTTGCATGCACTACTTTCTCCAAGGACAAGTGGAAATAGGCTAAATAGAAAGGTGATGTGTGCAAGAAACGATAGTTCCTTCACGTAATTGAGTTATATTGACGTGTGAAATTGGTGTATAACAGCCGTCAACAATGACATTGTCGGTACCCTACGTCGGGTACCCCTTGACACCACAAGCAAAGCCGAGGAGTTCCTACGTCCAAGTGGCGGACATCTGAAGGGGATACGCATCGAGCGTAACCGGACCTTCCTCCCTCCTTAGGGTAGCTCCAGTATAGCCACATGTCCAGAAGAGTTGGACCTTCCTCCCTCGTTCCGGTAGCCCCGGTGCTGCCACGTGTCCTGTAGAGCCGGACCTGCCTCCCTCCTCAGGGAAGCTCTGGCACTGCCACGTGTCCAACGGCATCAGACCTATCCCCAAGTAGAGGGAAGCTTCAAAGCTTCCACGTGTCAACGTCTAAACCTACATCAGCAACGGGAAGACTACAGGATCTCCAACGGCGCGAACATTCAAGGGCTATCAATTAGCTGTTACAAGGCCTGGTAAACACATCATTAATGTTATATTAATGACACACAATCAAAGGACTATCAAGACTGGTAACGCTGCTATTAAGGCACATTATCATACAATTAACCCCTCATAACAATGTAGATCGTGTACAGAGTAGTTAACACTGTCGGGGCCACCTGTCAGGCTAGGCACATATTGTAATGGCTAGTCCTTGGCATATAAAAGAGTTGCGCTACACGGTAGAAAGTATCTGATCGGAAGCAACCTCATACGCATACAAGCGGATACACACTCATACAATCAACACACACCCCGTGGAGTAGGGTATTATGCTCAAGCGGCCCGAACCACGTAAAATCCCCTGCGTTCATCTCTGTCGGTACCCTGAGTACTGGGTACCCCTTGATACCGCACTCAAAGCCAAGGAGTTCCTATGTCTGAGTTGAAGACTTTCGAAGGCAACACGCATCCTGCAGCATTGTGCCCGCCTCCCTCATTTGGGTAGCTCTGGTGCTACCATGTGTCCTGCGGGGCCGGACCCACATTCATTCATAGGGAGTTCTGGTGCTGCCACATGTACAGTATCCCCAGACCTAACCCACAGTAGAGGGATGCTCCGGTGCCACCACGTGTCAAGTGGCTTCATGACCTGCCTCCCCATAGAGGGAAGCTCCACAGCTGCCACGTGTTAAACCCCCAGACCTAAGTCATCAACAGCAAGACCATTGGATCTCGAATGGCGCAAACATTGAAGAGGCTATCAGACAGCCGTTACAAGACCTGTTTAAAGCGTCATTAATTCTGTATTAATGACACATGATCAAAGAACTTTCAATACCGGTAACGCCCCCATTAAGGCACATTATCACACTGTTAATCACTCATAATACTAGTAGATCATGTATAGGGTGATTATTATAGCCGGGGCCACTTGTCGGGCCAGGCATGCATTGTAACAGTTTGTCCTTAGCATATAAAAGGGTTGCGCTGCACGGTAGAAAGTATCTAAGATGATACGTATACAAGCAACCCCAGACACTCGCCACATACTCAATCAACAAGCACCCCGTGGAGTAGGGTATTATGCTCAGGTGGCTCGAACCATGTAAAAACTCTCGTGTCACCATCTTGTTCGTGATCTTATATGCGTCCCATCCGAATACGAACCTCCATGGACTACGCTTTAGTAGTACCGAGGGAAGTGTCATTGCTACACTTTGACATTTGGTGCGCTAGGTAGGGGGCCCAAGATCTCAATATGGTGAACTCCACCACAGCTTCGTCCAACGGGTTGTCTGAGTAGCCTGCTGGAGGAAGTCCCTCCAACGTGCAGTAGCCAGCCAACGCTGTTGTCCTAGCGGGTGTCGTACCACTCCCACCTCCACCATGTGAGCAAGATGGTGTATTTGCATCGGTCACTGCATAGACTAACAACCCATAGAATGCGCTGAACGCACCGCAAACTCTGCTTCAGCGTCCTCCAGCGCCTGGAGCTCCTCCGGCTGCCATGGAGCAATGGCGCGCTGATGTTGAGCATTTGGTTGTAGCTGCAGCTAATGCCCTCACCGTCCAAGGTCTACCCCATGCTGGGCAGGCACCTACTTGGAATAGGACCTTGTCTGGTAGACTTGGTCCTCAGGCGTCACAGCACAGGAGACGTGCACCCTCCCAGAAAGTGACATCATTGCTCTCCGGGGCACGCCGAACTCATACGACGTCAAGGCTCCCAACATAGGACCTTCGGTCGGAGCTTGACCGCCGATACATGAGACAGGATGACTGCATCCACATCAAACACGCTCGCGTGAGGTGAGAGGCTCGAGGAAACCCTTCTCCATTAGGATTGGGGACAGCTATTCGGCCCTTGCCATGCATCTTCGCGTGGCTAATTGGTCGCCTAAGTTCCAACCTCATCTGCCAGAGAAATACGACGGGATAGTCAACCCAGTCGAGTTTCTTCATATTTACTCCACTTCCATCCTCGTAGCTGGAGGCAATGAGGTCGTGATGGCTAACTACTTCCTCGTGGCTCTAACTGGGACAGCAAGATCATGGTTCATGAGTCTACCTCCTAACTCTATTTACAGTTGGGAGGAACTCTGTCGCTAATTTACCACCAACTTCGGGAGCTTCTACACCCAGCCTGGAATTGAGCTAGATCTATTCACCATGCAGCAGAAATTGGGGGAATCACTGCGATAATTTATCCAGCGGTTTTCTAAGGTACGAAATACCATTACTTCTATATCCAATGCCTCTGTCGTTGTTGCATTCCGACAGGGAGTTAGAGACAAGAAGATGCTAGAGAACCTGGCAACCAAAGATATCAGCAGCATCACGAAGGTCTTCAGCATAGCTAACAAAAGTGCTAGGGCTGCGGAGGGCTGAGAGATGCACTCCAAACCAGCTACAGAGGCTGGTAAACTCTCCTCCAAGGCTGAAGCTACTGCCTTAGGCAGTGGAAAGAAGAAAAAAAATTCCAACGGCAAGAATAAGTCGTTGGCTGACACGCCTACTGTTGCTTCTGCTGCTCCTGGTGCCCGGGGGCCATGCCCCAAAAAACGACCCTGACCATCGCTTGAGGACGGCAACATTGAGAAGATGTGGTGTCCGATTCATAAGTGGAACACCCGCAACCTTGAAGACTGTTGCAAGGTCCAGAGGCTTCTTGAACGAAACAACAAGCACAAAGAAGAAACTCCTTTTCGCCAACGGGAAGGGAAGCATAAAGTCAGCGAAGCTCCATCTGATCAGGTGCTAGGCTTCTAGGATGCCAAAAAGTCCTTTAAGGCTGTCTACAACACCATCGATGATCACTCTGATATCTCTGGCAACGAGCATCAGAAGACTCTCCATATGATATATGGAGGTCCATGGATATTACATCCCAACGTATCCTCAAGACAACACATTGGGAGATGGATGCCACAGCTCCTACTACCAAGGCAGAACCTCATCGGAAGTGGATGGATACGACCATCACCTTCGATGCTTCAGATTGCCCGAAAAACATGCCCTGAGCTGGTCATTTGCCTTTGATGGTTTCTCCTACTATCAACAACATCCAGCTCTATCATGTCCAGGTGGACGAAGGTGTGGCGCTCAACCTCCTTAGATTCGCGACTTTTGTCAAGCTCCAGCTCAGTATATCGAACCTTAGGCCCTCACGTCTTTTATTCAGAGTAGGTCCGGGACCCATCACTCCTCTCGGATGAGTTACACTACCGGTGACCTTTGGGACTATGAACAACTATTGGTCCGAGAAGCTGGTCTTTGATGTAGCACACATCAGCCTTCCTTGCAACGCTATCCTAGGCAGGCCATCCCTGTATAGTTTCATGGCCGTAGCCCATTATGGCTATCTGGTTTTGAAGATGTTGACTCCTTTAGGCATCCTTCGGATCCGTGGGGATCACACTGCTGGTGTCACCGCGCTAGAAGAACTTCATGCGCTCACAACGGCGCAATGAGAAGAATCTGACAAGGAGCAACCAACTCAACAACCTTCAATCTCGCGTCAGCGTGGCTCAACCTCTGCACCTCGCTTGCAACCAAGCGGCGACACCGACATCCCCGTCAAAGTCGTCCAAATTGGTTCCCATGTTGCCCAGACCACTCGCATATCAGGAGGTCTAGGCAACAAATAGGAACTCATGATCATCACTTTCCTCCGGGCGAATGTTGACGTGTTTGCATGGCAACCATCACAGATGCCTGGGATCCCTAGGGATGTGATCGAGCACAGCCTGAAGATATACCCTGAAGCAAGGCCAGTACATTAGAAGCCTTGGAAGCAATATCTTGAGTGACAGAACTTCATCAGACAAGAAATTAAGAAGCTGCTCAATGCTGGTTTCATCCGGAAGGTTCACCATCCATGGTGGCTGGCAAACCCAGTCGTTGTAGCAAAGGCCAGTGATAAGCTTTGTATGTGCATCGACTACACCACCATAAATAAGGCATGCCCAAAAGACCCATTTCCACTTCCTAGAATAGATCAAATAGTGGATTCTACCTCCGTGTGTGAGTTATTGTGTTTCCTAGACGCATACTCTAGATATCATCAGATTCAAATGTCCAGGGAAGATGAAGAGCATACAACCTTCATTACAATAGATGGATTGTACTGTTACACTACCATGCCTTTCAGTCTCAAAAATGTTGCTTCAAATTTTGTGCGAGTCATACACAAAACGTTTGGAGAGCTCATGAGGGACTTGGTGGAGGTCTATGTCGATGACGTCATCGTCAAGGTGAAGAACAAGGAATCACTCCATAACAATTTGCGAGCCGTCTTCGACAAGCTGCACTTGACGCGTACGAAGCTCAACCTGGACAAGTGCATCTTAGAGAATAACTCCGGAAAGCTCCTTGGTTTCTTGGTTACTCATCGAGGAATTGAGGCAAATTCATCCAAAATCAAAGCCATTGAAGAGATGCGGCCTCCAACTCATGTCATAGACATCCAAAAGCTAACTGGGTATCTAGCTGCGCTCAGTCGGTTCATCTCAAGGCTGGCAGAGTGAACACTTCCCTTCTTCAAGATGTTGAGGAAGTCCAGGCTATTTCATTGGTCCGAAGAAACAGAGAGGATGTTCCAAAGAGCTCAAGCAGCTCCTCACCACACTACCAGTTTTGGTTGCTCTGGAGCCTGGCAAGCCTCTTCTGCTTAACATTTCGGCAACTACGGAGGTTGTCAGCATGGTCCTTGTCATGGAGAGACCGGAGCCATATTCAGCTCAGGAGCCTAGATCCCTCCGGAAGGGTCCGGAGCTACCTGAAGGCGAGTCTGGGTCCCAGCCCCCAGACACGGATCCTAAAGGTAAGATGCTTGTGGATCAACCTCTCTCAACCGAGGGAGTTTTTGCTGAACAAGAAGAAGGTCCAGATCCCTCCAGGGAGGTCCAGGATTATAAAGAAGAAGATCCAAACACCTCTGGGAGAGTCTGGGTTGCTCAATAAGAACATTCGGACCCCTTTAGGAGAGTTCGGGTTGATGGAGAAGAAGCTTCGGGCCCTTCGAGAGGGTCTGGACCATCCAATGGCCAGTGTACTTCATCACTGAAGTGCTCCACGATGTCAAGACTCACTAAATTGAGGTGCACAAGTTGCTATATTGTTGACGTGCTTAATTGCCAAATCCGACCGTCAATTCCCTGCATAAAAGCTATGGATTGGACAACAAATATAGTGGTATGAGTTATTCACTAACTATCTCCACAAGTGTTGGTCCAATTGTATATGCAATTGAAGTATGCCCATAATTAGATGTATTTACAGGGACCAATCCAGAAAACAGACCTTTTGACCAATCAGACACAATCACGAGGATTTATGGGTCCACTCGGAGGAGAAACTAAAGTAAAAATCACCGGAATCACCCATACCCATGATAACAGTGTCAAAGAGAAGTTTCAGCACAATTGGAGCTGTTGGAACTTTGACCGACCTATCAGGTCGCCTGACTAGGTAAACGTGCCAATTGCGGTCAACCGCCACGTGTTGGCTCCTCGCGGCTTGGAGATCACAATGGTGACTTAGTCCCTTGCTTTTTCTGGCGCCAAACCGACCTTTGGAGGGTATAAATAGGGGGTAGGGGGCTCCCTCACTCCACACACCAAAGGCTCGAGTCTAGTACTCCACTCCAAAGGCGTAGCACTACCTAAGTGCTTAGAAAATAGGGAGAGAGTAAGAGAGGGAGGAGGAGAAGGCTCCAGCTTGTCGGGCTTCTTCCACCTAAGGATAGGGTTCAGGTTTGTCGAACCCTCTCCACCTTTGTACCTCAACAGTTTTTCCCATATCAAGTAAGGTACATGATTTCCAATTGAGTTCATTTACTTAATTCAAGCAAGTTAATTCCTTAGTTGCTTGTTTGTTCATTGGTCTATTCATTAGATGCCCTAGTCTTTGTGTGAAAGGTTAGGGAAGTAATTGATAGCGTAGGCATGGAGTCTAGGCTTGATATTACCTTTGATTATCTCGTAGTCCATGGGTTGTAGAGGTAGGCGGTAGGTGGTGATAGCCATATCCGTCCGTTGTAATCCTCCACGTTCGACTATGACGTAGGCTCTTGGCGGGAGTCACCTGGTGGACCAGGGTAAGCCTGTGCCAAATACAAGATGCTATTGACCGACCTGCTTTGAATTAGAAAACCCTTCTCTTATAAAATCACTCTATCCCTTGCCTACCACCAAGCTTTGTGTCCTTGGGTTAACTATTTAGAATATTAGCACACACGTTCCTTGGATTTGATACCCTTGGGAATACTCTTTAAGGGGAAGTGCTACAGCGGTTTCTCTGCGCGCTTGCGGATTTTCATCTGTGATGTACCAACCATCAACAAGCATTTTCTGGTGCCGTTGCCAAGGAACGGTTGTTGTTGATCTTCGAACCTTGTTCACCCTCGTATCAATTTTTATATTTATTCTTACCTTTAAACCATCTAAACTATGGAGCAACCCACGGTGAGTTCTGTGAGCCTACGCCATCAGCAGATCCCATTAGCTCAACTAGCTATGAACTCCACCTTGGCTTTATAGCTATGGTTCAGGTGCAATCCTTCTTAGGGACGGATTGTGAGAATCCCTACCATCACTTGCGGGAGTTTGAGAAATTGTGTTCATGCCTTCTAAACAAGGGCATGACACAAGAAACCCTAGAGTGGAAATTGTTTCCCTTTTCCATCAATGGAAGAGCGAAGCAGTGGTACGGTCATACCGTTGGGAGTTCAAATGGAAAATTGAAAGAACTTCGAGACAATTTTTGTCTTGCATTATTTCCACTCTCCTAAGTTGCCTCTCCACGAAGGGAAATTCTCAACTTTTAGCAATTCGAGAAGGAATCTATAGGTGCAGCCCAGGATAGATTCTCATTGCTAACCAAATCAGGCCCGGACTTGTCAATTCCTCAACATGTGTTATTAAAACATTTTTTTTCGAGATTGACAAGGATTCTGCCCTATGCCTCAACATAACAGCTGGAGGCTCTTTCCTCCATAAGGCACCGATTGAAGGAAAGGAAATTCTAGAATGCATTCTAGAAAATACATCCTTCATCATTGGTCTTAATGAACCTCCTCAAGAGGAAGCCGTGTCGAGACATGAGGACCCCCCCATAGTCACCCTGAAACCCATACCATGCTCATCTCATGTTGTGACTATGAAATCCTCACCCGAACCAAAGACACTGAAGGAAGAAGAAATTCGACCTTGGAAGTTTCCTTTATGCTTCGAGGAAGATCTGTTTGAAGATTTTGAAACACCTCGAAGTATTGTTATAGAAGGAAACCATCATTACATCCCTCACTCCTTGATTCGCCCAAAGGAAAATTCCTCCAGGAAATGATCAAGGAGTTGACCTTGATCATGAGTAGGGAATAGACGGCAGCGGTTGAGCTTTCACCTGAAATTTTTCGGGTAAACTCATTCTCAACAACCATTCAATGTCTTATTTGAGGGGTAATGGTGAACGTCCTTTATAATACCACTGTTGGAGCCAATATCATTTCTGAAAATTGTGCTTTAGCCATTTTGGGTGGTCTACCATTGGCTCCAACAAGAAAATCCTTCAGAGACTCCTATGGAAAAATCAAAGAAGGATATGGGACGTTGCAAAACGTGTCTATAAGAGATGAGAACATCGAGTTCTGCCTTGATTTTCATATCTTCAAAGTCCAAGACTTCGATGTAATAATAGGGTTACCCATTGAGAAATTACTCATGGATGCACCCTCAAAAGGCACCCTAGATGTTAAACTCGGAGAGAGAAAGTTTTCCATTCTCATTCTTCGATCCAAGAACACATTAGCAGAACCTCCCCCTGAGAGTGAGCCAATTGAGGAAGCCATGGGCCTTCAATTCTTAGACCCTCCTGAAATTGAAGAAGAACAATTCATCCAAGAAGAGGATGAATTGCAGGAGACATTTGAATTGCCCAAAGAAGAGCCATCACAAAAGCCCCCGATTGAGTTGAAAACCCTACCTCCAGGCCTATGCTATGCTTTCCTACACGGTGATGCAAAGCTCCTATCATCATAAGTGACAAGCTTTCACAAGGCGAAACTTCCAAACTCATGACCGTCTTAGAAAAGCATAGATCCGTCCTAGGCTACTCACTCCAAGATCTTAAGAGAATCAGCCGTGCTCTTTGCACCCATCTCATTCCCACCGACCCTCTTAGCACACCGTCTAGGGAACCTCAAAGGAGGTTGAACAATGCTATGCAGGAGGTTGTCAAGAAGGAGATCTTGAAACTCTTGCATGCCGGGATAATTTATCCCATTCCTCACAGCGAGTGGGTTAGCCCTGTCCAAGTAGTGCCCAAGAAAGGAGAAAAAACGATCATTCGAAATGAGGGGAATGAACTCATTCCTCAATGAACCGTCACAGGGTGGAGGATGTGTATTGACTACAGAAAACTCAACAAGGCAACAATGAACGATCATTTCCCGCTGCCTTTCATTGATGAAATGCTTGAGCGGTTAGCGAAACATTCCTTCTTTTGTTTCCTTGATGGGTATTCTGGTTACCATGAAATTCCCATCCACCCTAATGATCAAAGTAAGACAACATTCACATGGGCTTACAAAACATACGCCTATCGGCGAATGTGTTCGAGCTGTGTAATGCACCCGCTTCATTCCAAAGGTGCATGTGTCTATTTTCTCAGACATGATCGAAGAAATCGTGGAAGTTTTCATGGACAACTTTTCCATCTATAAAAAAACTTTTGATCATTGTCTTGAGAACCTAGACAGGGTCCTACAAAGATGCCAAGAGAAGGACCTGGTGCTAAATTGTGAAAAGTGTCACTTTATGGTCCGTGAAGGCATCATCTTAAGACACTTCATGTCCGAAAGGGGGATTGAGGTGGACAAAGCCTAAATTGAAGTTATTGAAGAGCTTCCAGCTCCCACCAACATTAAGGGTGTCCATAGCTTTTTAGGCCATGTGGGGTTCTACCGACGATTTATCAAAGATTTTTCCAAAATCACTAGACCCCTCACTAGCCTATTAGCTAAGGATGTGCCCTTTGATTTTGATGATGAGTTTCACCAATATTTTGATATCCTCAAGAAGGCACTCATCATAGCTCCAATCATTCAACTCCTTGATTGGACACTGCCATTTGAAATCATGTGTGATGCTAGTGATTATGCCGTTGGAGCGGTCCTTGGCTAAACCAAGAATAAGAAACATCATACAATAGCCTACGCTAGCAAGACTCTATCAGGAACTCAGCTTAACTATGCCCCAATTGAAAAGGAGCTCCTAGCAATTGTCTTCGCTATCGATAAGTTTAGATCATACTTGGTTGTAGCAAAAACCATAGTCTACATACACCATGCTGCTTTGAAATATTTGCTCTCCAAGAAATATGCTAAACCTAGGCTAATCCGATGGATTCTCCTACTACAAGATTTGAGTTGGAGATAAGAGATAAAAAGGGAGTAGAGAATTCCATCACTGATCACCTCTCACATATGGAAATCCCAAGTACACCGGACATACCTATCAATGATTTCCTACGTGATGATATGTTGCTCAAGGTGACTGACTCTGACCCTTGGTATGCGGACATCGTAAACTTCATGGTTACGGGTACGTACCACCAGGGCAAGATAAGAAAAGGCTCATTTTTTAGAGTCAACATCACATGTGGCATGATCCATACCCCTATAGGGTATGTTCTGATGGGTTACTTAGAAGGTGTGTCCCAACAGTCGAAGGCACCAAAAGCATCGAAACATGCCATGCGGCCCCCTATGGTGGGCACTACGGTGTTCACCGTACTAAGGCAAAGATCTGGCAAAGCGGGTTCTTTTGGCCCTCAATGTATGAGGATACAAAGGAATTTGTTCGAAGATGTCGGTAATGCCAAAAGCATGGAGGAATCACAGCTCGTAATGCAATGCCCCTCACATACAATGTCCAAGTAGAATTATTTGATGTGTGAGGCATCGACTTCATGGGACCCTTTCCAAAGTCCTATGACTGCGAGTATATTTTGGTGGCTGTAGATTATGTATCCAAGTGGGTAGAAGCATTACCGTGCAAACATGCCAATGCCAAGACCGCTCAGAAAATGTTTCATGAAATCATTTTCCCACAGTTTGCACTCCCTGAATGGTCATAAGTGATGGAGGGTCTCATTTCATCGATAAGACCTTCCAGAGCTTTATGAGGGAGCTTGGGGTTAGGCATAACATTGCTACTCCGTACCATCTCCAAACAAGCGGTCAAGCAGAAACTTCAAACAAACAAATCAAGAATATTTTGCAAAAG
The DNA here is from genome assembly GCA_036927565.1 of Tuctoria greenei. Classification (NCBI taxonomy): domain Eukaryota; kingdom Viridiplantae; phylum Streptophyta; class Magnoliopsida; order Poales; family Poaceae; genus Tuctoria; species Tuctoria greenei. The sequence goes on from JAYESD010000006.1 coordinate 84,711,584, forward strand.
ACTGTATTTGAGATGGGGACTGGATGGAAGAACAAACTACCTGATGCACTTTGGACATACCGTACCACCTATAAGACACCCATTAAAATGTCACCTTTCAAAATTATCTGTGGGAAAACATGTCATTTATTCGTAGAATTGGAACATAGAGTCTATTGGGCTATCAATAAGTGGAACATGGATCTCCACAAAGCTGGAAAGTTGCGCAATATGCAAATTTCTGAACTGGAAAAATGGAGGGATAAGGCGTACCATAGTGCCAAGATCTATGAAGAAAAAACCAAGAGGTGGCACAGTAAAAGAATTACGCCTAAGGAGTTGAAGCCTGGAGATAGAGTCCTACTTTTCAACTCTAGAGTCAAATTTTTGGACATGGGAAGCTAAAAAGTAAATGGGAAGGTCCCTATACTGTGGTAGATACTTCATCTCATGGGGCAATTACACTCCAAAATGATGAAGGCCATATATTCAATGTAATTGGGCACCGTCTCAAGATCTTTGTAGAACCCGAAGATAGTTTGGACAAAGAGAAAGACGTAGTCAATTTGATTGACTTTATCGCCTATCCTTCAAGTTTCGTTAAATTTTCCATGTCCAATAAAGCAAGCTCCAACCCTCACCACTCCTTTCCAATCATCCACTATCCCCATTTTGCTATGTAGGAGAGAAGTAAAATGTAGAACATCGTAAATACTTTCCTACCTAGGACTTAGGCACTTATTTTGATTCTATCATACAAAGTGCCATTGTCAAATAAATTGTGACTCATCGGTGTAGGTAAGGTCGGTAGAGTCTTTCACTTTTCCATGTTTTCATGTCAAATAAAGACAGGTACAAGAACAAGTGTGGGGGAGGTCCCATAGGGCTCCCAAAGTGAACATGCCCGGACCCTCAAGAAAGAACAATTTAGGACATCGCATGAAGGACCATGAGAAGATTTGACCAAGTTATGATGGCTTGGCCCACCGTTCTTCATTAAGGCGATGGTTTGCACTCTCTCACCTCTTATCCCTCTATACCTGATCTTTGAGTTGAAATTGATTTTGCATGATAACATCATTAAAAGTCAACTCATTGGAAATGAAAATTTTGCAATTTCATATATCATATTTTGCTAGAGAATGGAATATGTGTACTTCTTGTTTCAATTTAATTACCATGTTCGTGAACCATATATCTATTTAGGAAAAACATGTCATCTATGTATTTGATTGGTGTGATATGGTAAATGAGTGAAACTTGGAAACCCTCCATGCTGGAATTGAATTTTGTATTGCAATTTTTAAAGTCATCATATTTTTGCCATCCCCTCTCATTAGATTTAAATACACACCAAGGCCATATCATAGAGATATTGAAAACCACATGCATATGCCACTTTGCATTTTCATTGAACTTTGTCAAACTCTTGACCCTTTGGAGTGACATGCACGAAATCATTGATTAGGAATTTCTTGTGCAGTCCACCATATTCCATGATTTCCACACATCCGCCATCAAAAGATACTCCATGCAAATTCTTCAAAATCCTTTCTGAAAAAAAGTGCACAAAAAGCAGTAGAAGGCATGGCTATAAGAGCTCTAAAAAAAGAGAAGAAGAGAGAATCCAAAAAAAAAAGAGAAAAGAAAAGAAAAGAAAAGAAACGAGAGAGAGCCATAAGTAGCCATGCTTCATCCTTGCACAAAGAAAAAAAATAGTGATCAATTGGGAGTCATCATCACCATTCTTCATCCATAATAAGTGCAAAAGAATTTCTTTAGTCAATGGTTTTTGTTGCATGGTCTTCTGATGAGGATCTCTTTTTTGACTTAGTAACATATGAATTGCAACTGAGCCACTTTCTATCCTTACCAAGCTCCACAAAAGGCCTATTTAGTTGTAGGAAAAGAAGTGGCAACTCATGCTAAGGTGAGGACTAAACACATTGAGAGACGAGAGCATTCTTTTGAGGAGCATGGCAATATCTTTTTGACTTGAGAAAATATAGCAATTTCCAAGTTTATTTCAGTAGGAGGAGTCCAGGTGAACTACATTCAAGCCGTTCCATCTCTCAAAGACCCAAGATGATGTGGTAGCCACATGTCAAAGGTTCTTGAACAAAGGTATGTGTTGAAATGTTTTGTATATATATTTCGTACTTGTAGATGAATTATCATATCACTTAGTTCTTCTTGCCTTCACTCGAGGACGAGTAAAGCACTAAGTGTGGGGGAGTTTGTTGACAGTCCCTAATTGCCAAATCCGACCGTCAATTCCCTGCATACAAGCTATTGGTTGAACAAAAAACATAGTGATAGGAGTTATTTACTAACTATCTCCACAAGTGTTGGTCCATCTGTGTATGTAGGTGAATTATGCCCATAATTAGATGTATTTACAGGGACCAATCCAGAAAACAGACCTTCCGACCAATCAGACGCAATAACGAGGATTTATGGCCCCTCGGAGGAGAAAACCAAGTAAAAATCACCAGAATCACCAATATCCATGATGGGGGCCCACATAACAGTGTCACAAAGAAGTTTCCACACGATCGGAGTCGTTGGGACTCCGGCCAACCTACCAGGTCGCCTGAATAGTTAAATGCGCTAAACGCGGTCAACCACCACGTGTTGGCTCCTTGCGGCTTGGAGATCTCAATGGCGACTGAGTCCCTCACTTTTTCTGGTGCCTGTCAAAGTGTGCGATTGACACTTCCCCCGGTACTACTAAAGCATAGTCCAAGGAGGTTCATATTTTGTTGGGGCGCGCCTAAGATTATGAACGAGATAGTGGGACAGGGGATTTTTTACGTGGTCCTGACCGCTGAGCGTAATACCCTACTCCACGTGGTTGTTGTTGATTGTATGAGTCTGTGTCTGTTTGTGAGCGTATGAGCTTGCATGATTGGGCTTGGTTTCTACCATGCGGCGCAGTCCTTTTATAGTCCAAGGAGTAGCCATTACAATGTTAGCCTGACCCAACATGTGGCCCCGACAGTCTTTAATGACCTAATACACAATCTGTATGTATTAAGCATAATTAACATCGTAATAACGCGCCTTAATGGTGGCGTTATTGGTACTAAAGGTCATCTGATCGTGTGTCATTAACATGGAATTAATGACATGTAATCAGGTCTTGTAATGGATTCTTTAACTGCCCCTTGAATGTCTGGGTTGTTGGAGATCCGGCAGTGTTCCCGTTGCGGCTTAGGTCTAAAGGCTCGACATGTGGCAGCTCCGGAGCTTCCCTTCATGGGGAGGTAGGTCTAGAGCTGCTATACACGTGGCAGCACCAGAGCTTCCCTCTACTGGGGGTTAAGTTCGGGGCCAATGGACACATGACATGACCAGAGTTCTCTATACAGGGAGTTAAGTCCGGCCTTGCATTACACGTGTCAGTGCTGGAGCTACCCGAACGAGGGAGGCAGGTCCAATGCTGCACGACACGTGTAGCCATTAGAGGTACTCAACTCGGATAGGTGGAACTCAGTGAATTTACTTGCGGTATCGTGGGGTACCCGGTACGCAGGGTTATGACAGTGGCCCCCAGGCCCATCTCTAGGAGAAACCCCTTGTGTGAAATTATTCTGCCAAAGGTGGTGTCATCTTTGATTCCCACGTTGCGGCTTCAAAGGTCTTTCCATGCGCCGTTGGGGCGACAGTTTGTAGTTGAACCGTCGCCACATGGCTCTTCTTGACGCGGCAGGTGAGATCCTGGCATGAAGATCTCACGCAATTGAAGGTCGTCAGTTCCCAAATGAAAACCATATCGGTTCCGAGTGCCCTATCAGGCCGCTGCCCTCGGGCTTCCAACTTCCCATCATGACATAGGTTCGCCTGGTGTGATAACTTCGACTCTTCCGCCGAAGTGGACCCGGGCCATTCGTCATTGATGGGGTAATCTTTTGAATGAAATCTTGATCCCGAGCATTGCGGAGGCTTACTTAACAAGGAAAGCTCACATGGTTTGGGGACTGCTTACGCTTTCCATCGTACTTGTGCTCAGAGCCTCTCAACCATTGCATAGCCCTTCCAACCTCTGCTCCGCTTTGCCGCAGTGGAGTTGGGTCTTCCTGCAGCAAGATCAAGAATGACGATGATCTGTCGAGGGTTCAGACCTACATGGGGTGGTCCAGTGACTCCTTCAACAATGCGATCCCCTTCGGCAAGCTTTCCTTCAAGAAGGAGCGCACCAGAGAGATTGTCTACTTCTTGGCATACGCCATGGTGGGACTGATCCCGCCCTTCTCAAACTTCCTACTGATGCTGCTAGATTTCAACGGACTCCAGCTTCATCACCTCGGCCCCCACTCCTTCTTGCTAGTGGCAACCTTTGTCCACTTCTGCGAGATGTGGGTGGGTGTGCCGACTTGCATCAAGCTCTTCCGGACCTTCTTCACGGTCCACACTACCGGAAAGGGGACAAAGTTGATTGGAATCTACTACTTCGTGAAGTGCAAAAACTGTCCTTTCACGTACTTGAAGACTTTCCCCTTCGGGAAGAGGGACAGTTGGAAGAAGGACTAGGTGGTCATCGCTGTGGAGCAGCACGACAGGTTGGAATTGCCCAAGAGCCTCTCCAATGTCGACACCGGTGCTTGAAACATACTTTCGGAGTTGTTTGAAGCATACAAGCCTATCCTGACAAGGATCTAGCAATGTGTGGAGGGTGGAGTGACCCCTCTGATGGTCTTCGACAACTTCTTGGTGAACAGGTGGCCTCCGCTAAAGATAAGGGAATGGCTCACATGGGCCTTCAAAAGTGAGATGGACCATAACCGGATAGAAGACGGTTTTCATACCAACTTGGACGATGAATCTTAGAAGCTCCATCTCAAAAAGTTACAACACAGAGCCATCACCCGCGCCACGTTGACCCCACTGGCGGAATTCCTCCCTCTAAACATGGTTCCAGATATCACGAGGGAGCTCCAAAGGGGGTTGCCTGAGCATGATGATCTCGGCCTGGTGGAGAGACGTAAGACCTCAGTGGTATTTATTCCCGGAGCTTTGGGGAGGGTGGCTCTGACTGCTCCAAGGTAGAAGGTTGATGACATTGGCAAGGGCAAGGGCAAGGGCAAAGAGTCGGCCAAATCTTCCAGCTAGAAGAGGAAGCAGAGACATGCTGATGGAAGCTCCCTCAAGTTGGCTCTATCTCTAGCACCTTATTCCCCCCGGCCAAGCAAAGCTTCGACGGCCACGCCTCCTTTGGTGCCAGCGTCCTTGAGGGGTGCTAGCTCCATCAAGTTGACCTCGACCCCAGTGCCAACTATGACCTCCAGGTCCGAAGGTCGTTCCCAACAGAGGGAGGTCCTGGTTGAGGCAAGGCCAACCGCTGCAGCAAGCTCCCACCTGAGGTCCAGGTTTTCTATCTCACCAGGTCCGGTGGACTTTGACCCCAGACCTCAAAAGAAGAAGTTTCGCAACGATTGGGGCGGAAGCCTCCCAAGGTATGCATTGTCTGCTCACCTTGAGTTGCTGTTTTTATTATTTTTTTTGAATTTTTTGATCTTTGTTTCCATGATGTCGAAGAAGAAAGTCGAAGCTTTAGTGTCTGTTGCAGTCACTGAGACTGTGCAGGCCGAGGCTCCCACTTCACTCCCAGTGCCCCCCTTGTGGTGGCTAATGACGCGACAGCTTTGGCGCCTGTTGTCGTGGATCTAGATTCAGAGATGACGCTCGAAGCTCCCGTGGTAGCATCGGACCACGGGGGAGATGTTCATGATGAAGCGCCGACGGTTTCAGAGCGGACGGCTAAAGTTCCATCTTTGGAGCCAGAGATGGCAGAAGCTCCGGCACTTGAGCCAGAGGTGACCGAAGCTTCGGCACCAGGGCCAGAAATAGTTGAAGCTCCAGCACCTGCGGCGGATGAAGTTGAAGCTCCGGCACCCGAGCCAGAGGTATTTAAAGTTCTGGCCCTAGAGCCTGAGATGGTTAAAGTACCGGTGTAAAACCCACATTTTCATGCATCATGCCCTGCATCCATCATTAAATATGTTTAACATTAATCCACCTAAAAAGAAACAAGTTTAAAATGAATTAGAAACAAAAACCGCACTTAAGAGTTCTGGGAAGTGCGGACTAATCCGATTTCTCTCTAACTTTCGTCGGACATGTCCGTTTTGCTGCGGACTAGTCTGTTTTTCTCTCTGGACACTTTCGGACATGTCCGGTCCATTGCGGACTAGTCTGATATTTCAATTCCTTGGAAATTTTGCTAAGTCCCAGGACTTGTCCGGACTTGTTCGGTATTCCAGCGTACTTGTCCGTTTTTTCCTCTGAGCAAAGTCAGAATTGTCCGATTTTGGCCAGACTTGTCTGTTTTTTTCCTCTGGGTAAGTTCGGACTTGTCTGATGTCCAGTCCGGACTTGTCCGATATCTCTGTGTCTAACTTCGGACAAGTCTAGCTCTTTTCGGACTTGTGTGGTAAATTGTGACTCCAAGTTGATCTTCTATTTCACGACTTGTTTCTTGGGTTTTACATTAAGTGGGCCTAGGGACGTCGTGCTTAACTCTTTTAGAGCCAATGTGGGACTACAAACCGACCCCTACTCATCTCAAACTCGAAATCCACCCAACCCTAGCCCTCCACCTATATTGTGACACCCAGTTCCGAAAATGAACCAAGTGAACGCATATGTGTGCCCAGGACGTTCAACACACATACACAAGTGCATTCACAAAAGGATACACAGAAAATTACCACAGAACAAGATTAATTAACCAAATTCTATTACACAATTCATAATATCCTCGAATACAAGCTCTAATGAATATTAATGACAAGTTTGACTGATGCAGTAGAAATAAACTAATTAAGAAAACTAAACAGCTAGACAGCAAAAGCAATAGGATATAGCGCAACTCCATGCAACACCATAGGCAAAGCTGACGGTAGACACGGCCAAGAACTCCGCATTATCCTCAAGACACTCCCAACCATGACCTGCAACTGTTGGTGGGGGAGGGGGGGTTGCAAGAGTGAGTACATGTCGTACTCATCAAGTGTGGGAAGTATGACATGTGGCTGATTCAAATGACGACAATAATAATGGCTAAGTGCTGAAAAGTACATTAAAACATTTTAAAAGCAATATATTAATGTAAGTGAAGTAAACCCACCATAAACCATGTAACCATCATAATACCGGTCCATAATTTACCATTGCCAATATCCATAATTAATGTCATAAACCATGATACCATCCCATAACTATAAACATAACCATAATATCAACCATAACCATTATCAAACCATAACCATCCCAAATCCTATGTTCCATCTAATCATGTAGGTAATCCAGGCGCTCATAACCTGGAGCACGGCTATCATGATAGTTTTAATATACTCTGCAGAGTTTGCACCACTTTACCCACGTGTTTGTGATTTCATCACCTGTCGGCGACTAAAGAACCTCCCTTATGGCAATTAAACTTCCTTTGGTGTATGGCCAAGAGATCACAAAATAGAGTTTACAAAGGGACTACTAGCATGTACGGACCCAGTGAGGTTTCACCAGTGGTGACGTCTCCTATAGAGCACGTCTTCAACCAAGGGCCCCCTCTTGTGCCATTCGGATTCCAGGGTGTCCCTGCCACAAATCCAAACCCAAGCTGACTGCCCTTCCCCAGTGCGCCAAATGATCCGCGCAATACCAAAAATACCCTAATTAATTAGCTATGCCACACCCATACTTGGCCTCGTGGTGGCACTGTAGTCCTGGCCTATTCTCGCATGAACCGGTCCTTAGATCTAAAGCAAGCAACCACCATGACATCCAACCCGTCCACATACCAGGCTTGCTTAGATCACCCATTACCATATCATATTGACCAGTTCATAATAACCATAATATCATTAATGCATAATTAAATGTGTATAGTTGTTTTCCCATCCCAATTAATTAAGTGAAGCAAAAAGGTAAAAAGCCCATCCCGACTCTCTACCATAATTCCAGGTGACAAGGGTGGTCAACAAATCTAGTCAACTTCCTATCATAGGATTCCCATCAAATTGACACAAGCATGCAATTTTATGAACAAAACATTTATTTTAAAATAGGATCAATATGCTTCAAGGACACTTGCCTTGCTCCGACGGATGGGGTTGCTCAAGTGCTTCGAAGTCTTGGTTCTGGAAATCCTCGTATACGGCCTCTTGAGCACTTCCCTCTACTCGTGACCACACATACAAGAAAATACATACAAATCAACATGATGCACACATACTAATCAACATGCGATGATATGCATGCATGCAAAGTTCAATAATTTATTAACTACGATTATTTATTAATTAGATGCAACTAGTTCATACATGTTCATACGAGTTTAAAGGGGTTTTAGCGAGAATTAATGCTGCTGAAAATAAGTTCATGGTGCAACTACGATTAAATTATGTTTATTAGATTTAATATGTCGCTAAAATTTGCATCGGAAAAACGAATCTTACCGTAGATGCGACAGCTTCGAAGATCGCGGGACGAAGACGACACGTAGATGAAGTAGATGGCACAGCAGTCCTCTGGCGGCACGATGACAACGACAATCTCCGGCGGACGACGGCACCCTCCTCTCTCTTTTTTTCTTCCTTTTCTTCCCCTGGCGGCGCCTCTGTCCTTCCCTAATTTTTTCTACAGCGGCTAGGGCTTTTCTGGGTGGCAGCCCTTTGCCTCTTCGGAAAAAACATACGAAGGCATGGGTTTTTATAGGGGCTGCGGCAGCGCTAGGGCCAGCGCCAGGTGTGGCCGACTCGCCCTCGGACTGGCTCGGCGCTAGGGCGCGCGCTGGAGCGGTACGGGACTTTGAGTCCCGATAGGACTCGTACTGGTGGTTTTTTTTCTATTCTGTTTTTCTTTAACTTGTACGATCAGTTTCCTAGGTGCAGGCTGTACGACCAGGGCTCTTTGCGCCAGGGCTCTAGCCGTGGCTGGAGCTGGCCGTTGGGCACTATTTGCCCGACTTCCAGGGGTGAAGCAAAGCTTCGCCCGGAAATATCCTCTTCCAAAATCAATTTTTTTTCTTCTTTTTTCTTTCTTTCTTTCTTTAGGTTTCACAAATATTATATATATATATATTATTTTTATATTTATTTTCTAATACGTGTTTTATGCTATTATTTTCATTCCTTCTTTTGCTACACATATTTTGTATATGTATGTTTTATGTTTTATTATTTTTCCTTTTATTCTACTAATGTTTAATGCATGAACATGTATGCAATGCATGATGCAAAAATTGAGGGTGTTACAAACATATCCCCTTAATGTGAATCTCGCCCTCAAGATTCGATAGCATGGAGAAAAGATGAGGGAATTCTGCCTTCAGGTCTTGTTGAGGTTCCCACGTAGCTTTGGCTTCCGTATGGTGGTTCCATTGCACTTTGCACCAACGGACCCTCTTATTCCTCGTGACCCTTTCCTTCACGTCCAAGATCTTAATAGGTTGCTCGACATAGGACAAATCCTCCTGAAGTTCTAATTCGTCCATCGGCACCTGTTCTTCCGGCACCCTCAGACACTTCTTGAGTTGAGATACGTGAAACACGTTGTGTACATCGGAGAGATACGCCGGCAGCTCAAGTCGATATGCTACTTCTCCTCGTTTGTCCACAATCTTGAATGGTCTGATTTCACGAGGTGCCAGTTTTCCTTTGACGTTAAACCGGTGTTTCCCTCAGATAGGTGACACTTTGAGGTATACATAATCTCCAACTTCAAATACCAGATTCCTTCGTCGATTATCCGCATATCCTTTTTGCCGCGACTGAGCAGCCCTTAGGTTTTCACGTATTATTTGGACTTGTCTTTTAGCGTCTTGTAACACATCAGGACCAAACACTTGGTTCTCTCCTATTTCATTCCAAAACAAAGGTGTCCTACACTTCCTTCCGTATAGTGCTTCATAGGGTAACATTTTCAAGCTGGCTTGGTAGCTATTGTAGTATGAAAATTCTGCATATATCAAGCTCTTGTCCCAAATTTTCCCATGCTTTAAAGCACAAGCTCTTAACATGTCTTCCAAAATCTGATTGGTCCTCTCAGTTTGTCCATCCGTTTGAGGGTGATATGTTGAGCTCAAATTTATCCTTGTACCCATATCTTCATGCAGTTTCTGCCGAAACCTAGAGGTGAACTGAGAACCTCGGTCCGAGACTATTTTCTTTGGAACTCCATATCGGCACACAATATGCTCCATATATAGTTCTGCTAGCTTTGCAGTGGTATATGTGGTCTTGACAGGAATGAAGTGACCTGATTTTGTCAACCGATCTACAATAACCCATATTGAATCATAGTCAGACTGGGTACGTGGTAAGCCAACTATAAAGTTCATACCAATCTCTTCCCACTTCCACTCCGGAATCTTTAATGGTTGCAATAATCCCGCTGGCCTTTGGTGTTCTGCTTTAACTCGTTGGCACACATCACACAATGCAACATATTCGGCTATGTCCTTTTTCATGCTGGCCCACCAATAGCATGTCTTCAAGTCCTTGTACATCTTTGTACAACCGGGATGAATTGAGTACGCCGAGTCATGTGCCTCCTTTAATATTGCCTCCCGAATATGCTTTACATTAGGAACAATGATTCTCTTTGCAAGCCATAAGGTACCATGTTCATCTTCATCAAATCTGAATTCTCTCCCTTCCTCAGTCCTTTCCTTGATTTCCTTGATCTCCTCATTTGTGGTTTGTGCTTCTCAAATTTCTTGCTCCAAGGTTGGATTTAACTCCATTATTCCCATCTCATTCATGAATCCAAGATTCAACTGTTCAAACTCCTTGCATAACTCGGATGGCAATTCTCGAACCGTGAGTTGATTACTTACTCCTTTCCGACTGAAGGCATCGACCACTACATTAGCCATTCCTAGATGATAGTTGATCCCCACATCATAATCCTTGATGAGTTCCAACCATCTTCGTTGCCTCAAATTCAGATTTGTTTGTGTGAATATGTACTTGAGACTCTTGTGATCCGTATAAATTTCACATCTATGACCAAGAATGTAGTGTCTCCAAATCTTCAATGCATGTACCACGACTGCTAGTTCAAGATCATGTGTAGGATAATTCTGCTCATGTTTTTTCAATTGTCTCGATGCATATGCAACCACTTGACCTTCTTGCATAAGCACGCATCCGATTCCCTGTCTCGATGCATCACAATAAATATCAATACTCTTGCTCATGTCCGGCAATATTAAGACTGGAGCTATTGTTAACCTTTTCTTCAACTCCTCAAAACTCTCTTGACAAGCTTGAGTCCATTGGAAAGCCTTCCCCTTCATTAGCAACTCCATCATTGGCTTGGCTATCTTGGAAAAGTCTTTGATGAACCTACGGTAGTACCCAAACATCCCCAGAAAACTTCTTATTTCTTTTACATTTTGCGGTGGCTCCCTCACCTTTCCATGGTCGACTGAAAATCCTCCTCCAGTGATGATATGACCCAAAAATGGCACCTCTTTCAACTAAAACTGAGACTTGTTGAACTTGGCATACAATTGATGCTCCCTCAATTTCTGCAATGTGAGCCTCAAGTGTTCCTCATGTTCTTTCTCATCCATCGAGTAGATTATAATATCATCAATAAACACCATGATGAACTTTTCCAAGTACTCCATGAATACTTTATTCATGAGGTACATAAAGTAGGCAGGTGCATTGGTCAATCCAAAGGACATCACGGTGTACTCATAAGATCCATACCGCGTCCTAAAAGCCGTCTTAGGTATGTCCGATGGCCTAATCTTCATTTGAAAGTAACCTGACCTCAAATCGATCTTCGAAAACACACATGCACCTTTCATCTGATCAAACAAATCCTCTATGCTGGGCAAGGTATACTTGTTCTTGATGGTCACCTGTTGAGAGCTCGATAATCTACACACATCCTTTGCGTTCCATCCTTCTTGTCCACAAATAGAATGGGCGCTCTCCAAGGAGATGAGCTTGGGCGAATAAAACCCTTCTCTAATTGCTCTTGAATCTGCTTCTTGAGCTCCGCTAATTCCATTGGAGGCATCCTATACGGCCTCTTAGCTATAGGTGCAGTTCCAGGTATTAAAAAAATAACACACTCAATGTCTCGATCAGGTGGCATACCTGGCAACTCATCTGGGAACAAGTCCAAAAATTCACATAGCACCGGAATCTCCTCAATTGCGGCACCGTCCATATGATTCAGCTCCAATTGCTTCAGTGCGGTTTGAGATGCTTCAAATTCTACTGTGATACCTTCCTCGTTGGTCAACTTTACCGTCTTTGTGGCACACTCAATAACTCCATTGTGCTTCCCCAACCAGTCCATACCAAGTATAATGTCCAATCCTTGGTAATCCAAGACTATAAGGTTGGCAAAGAAGTCTGCCCCCCTTATTCTAAGGCTTACTTTTGGACATACTATATCTGTCCTCATCTCTCCTCCAGGAGACTTACCAATAGAGTAAACTTCATATGAGAGATAGGCAAGCTATACTTGGCAACATACTTTGATGCAATGAATGAATGCGATGGTCCAGAATCAAATAACATAATCGCGGGGTTGGAGTTTGCGAGAAACATACCAATGACCACATCATCCGCTTGTTGAGCATCCTCCGTAGAGACATGGTTCACGTTGCCACGAGCAAAATTCTGCTGTCCGAGGTTTCCTTGCGACTGTCCTCCATTGGGTCTTGGGTTTTGCCTCGGCGCATTGCTTCCTTGACCAAGGTCTGACTTAGGACATTGATGTGCAAAGTGTCCAGCTTCTCCACATGTATAGCACTTCCTAACTCCACCTGAATTTTGGCGAACTTGATTCTGAATGTTTGCACCAAGAAAGTTAGCACGAGGTGCGTAAGGCATTGGAGGTCTAGGTGCTTGCGTGACAGGGCGTTGCTGCACAAACTGAGTTGGGCGGGGTGCAAATCCAGGGCATTGTACAAGAATAGAAGAGCGGAAATAAGGCGCATTAGGTGGTGCAAAGCGAGGGCGCACATTACTTCCTTGTGGCTGTCCTTGATATGGCGCCTTCCTCTTGTTGTCTTGTTCCATCACATGAATCTTCTTCTCAACCACAATTGCTTTGTCCACTAGCTTCTGGAAGTTGGCATAATCACAATTCAATAGTTGCACTTGGATCTCATTTTTCAAGCCCCTCATGAATAAGTATTGCTTTCGGATGTCCCGACTCACATCCTCAGGTGCATACCTTGAGAGTTGAGTGAATTTGTTGAGATATTCACCCACGCTCGATCTCCCTTGCCTCAAGTTCTCAAATTCTTGCCTCTTCACAATCATAACACCTTCCGACACATAATGAGAACGGAAGCTCTCCTTGAATTCCGCCCAAGTGATCCTCTCTTGGTTCTCATGGGCATTGCAATACGCATCCCACCAATCCGCAGCTGCTCCAACGAGTTGATGAGAAGCAAATAGCACCTTCTCCTGGTCACTACATTGGACAATAGCAAGTTTCTTCTCCATGGACTTGAGCCAATCATCAAAATCCATAGGGTCAGCAGCTTGAGCAAAGTTTGGCGGCCTAGTCCTCATAAACTCCCCCAATCGGTTATGAGGAGGCGGGGGTGGCGGTGGAGGCACGTGGGACTGATTGTTGATGTTACCAGCCTGCGGCTGTCCCATAGTCTGTATCATGGTCTGCATGAGCTGGTTCTGCATAGCCAATAGCTGCTCAATATTGATAGCTCCATGAGCAGGTCCTTGTCCATTGCTGTTCTGAGGTACTCCATGGTTCTCCTCCTCATCATTGACATCCCTCTGTGTCGGTGGTTTTGATCCGGCAGATCTCCCAACACTACTAAAAGTGTTTGCGGAGTTTGAAGTTTGGTGTGGGCGCACGAAGATTCAAGAAGGTGAAATGTAAAATAACACAGGAGACACAAGGATTTACGTGGTTCAGGCTGCCTGAGCGTAATACCCTACTCCACGGGGTGTGTTGGTGTTGTATTGGATGTATGAGCTCAACTCAGGTGATGTGAGTTGAGAGCCGCTACAAGTTGAGAGCCGCTACAACTCAGGTGATGTTGGTTTTGATGCCGTTACAAGTTGGCCTGGCCCAACATGTGGCCCCCGCGGCTACTGATATTGATACACATTTGATGCGCTTAATTACCCTTAATGACCGAGTTACGGGCTTTGATAGCGCCGTTACTGGTATTAAGGGTCGTCCGATCGTGTGTCATTAACATAGTATTAATGACACTAAATCGGGTCTTGAAGTCCTTGATTCCCCTTTGAAGATCCGGAGCCGTTGTGGAGTCTACCGGAGGTTTGAGGCTGAAGATCCGACGGTTGGACAGGTGGCAGCTCCGGAGCATACTGTGGGGAACAGATAGGTCCGGGGCCACCAGACATGTGTCACTTCTAGAGCTTCCCTCGGTCTGGGGTTAGGTCTGGGGGTGCCGTTATGGTACATAGCCCGGAGCTTCCCCCTTGTGGGCGGTAGCTCCGGTTTGATGGTACACGTGGCGACCCTGGGACTAACCATGTTGGAGAAGCGGGTCCGGTTACGTCTGACATGTGGGCCTCCGAAGGTCTTCAAATCAAGTAGATGACATTTCCTTGAGATCTTTGCAATCTCAAGGGGTATACAGTACCCAGGGTACTGATAGTGGCCCCCTGGGCCCACCTCTAGGGAAGACCCCTTGGGTGATGTCATTCCGCAGGAAGTGGGTCCATCCTTCGACTTTTGAGCCTAGTCTTCAAAGGTCTTCAGATGTGCCGTTGGAGATAGTTTTGGAGTTAAATCCTCGCCGCATGGCATATCCCGGGTGCGGCAAATGAGATCTTTGGTGTGCGGATCTCACGCAATTGAAGGTCGCCGGTTCTCGATACGAAAATCGTATCGGTTCTACGCGCCTTGTCAGACCGCCTCCTTCGGGCTTCCCGTCGTTCATGATGACAACCGTTCGCCTGGGTAAGAACCTTGAATTGATCGTCGGGGTGGTCCTGGACCCTCTTGTCATCGGCAGGGTGAAATTTTTCAATAGTATCTTTGGATTCCCTGCGGTTTCCATCCAAGCGTTGCGGGGGCTTATTTATGAAGGAAAGCGCACATCGTCTGGGGTTCCTTACGCCTCTCATCTGAACTTGCGCTCGAACTCCCAAACTTGTGCTTGCTTTTCCTCCCTCGCCTCGCTGTGCTGCGATGGAGTTGGGTCTCCGCGAGAGCCGCTTGAAGACCGAAGGTGACCCGAAGAAGGTCCGGGCCCTCATGGGGTGGTCCTCAGACTTCTTCAACTACCTGGTCCGCGCCGGTGGGGAGCTCCCGTTCGAGAAGGAGCGCGCCGGCGAGATGGTGTACTTTTCTGCGTACGCCATGGTGGGGTTGATCCCACCTTTTTTCTCCTTTTTCTTGATGCTTCTAGACTTCTATGGTCTGCAGCTGTAACACCTTGGCCCCCACTCCATTCTTCTAGTGTCTGTCTTCGTCCACTTCTGTGAAATGTGGGTGGGCATCCCCCCTGCATTGAGCTTTTTCGGACCTTCTTCACCGTCCATACCACCGGAAGGAGTAATGAGTACCTTGGCTTCTACTACTTTGTGAAGCGCAAGAAGTGCCCATTGAAGTACCACCGGTTGTTTCCCTCTAGAAAGTGGGACGATTGGAAGAAAGACTGGATAGTCATCCGAGTGGAGGAGCACGAGAAGCTAGAGCTGCCTGAAGGCCTCCCGAACATCGACACTGCAGTCTGGAGTGAAGCTCCGGTGCTGTTGGATGCCTTCAACCCCGCTCTGACCAGGATCCGCCATTGTGTGGAGGGAGGATTAACTCCTCAGGCGGTATTTTGCAATTTCCTAGTCAACAGGTGGGCACAACTGAAGAGGAGAGAAAAATTCGCTTGGTCCCTCAACAGTGTGATGGACGACGACCGGGTCGAGATCGGGCTGAAGTCCAACATGGAGGGGGCGACCTTGGAGTTTCATCTCAAGAAGTTCCAGCACGACATCGACGTCGCGGTTGATGACTTGACCCCGCCACCAGCTTTCCTCCCTCTGAACGTGGAAGTACAGTTCAACAGGGAGCTCCGGTGGACGATGCCGGCGCTTGACGATTTCGGTGTCATCGAGAGACGATCGACTTCTAGGGTGGTGATCCCTGGGGCTTCTGAAGGTGGCTCCGCCCCTGCCCCGCAACCAAGGACTGAAGTCGTCGGCAAGGGCAAGGGGCCGGCGGCCGAACCCTCGAGCCGGAAGAGGAAGCTGAAACATGCTGACGGAAGGTCCGTAAGGCCTGCATCCTCTGCAGCAGCTCCTTCTCCCCGGAGGGGGAGGTCTTCTACAACTGCGACGACTGTACCTGCAGCAGTGTCTTCCCAGGCTGCTAGCCCCGGGCATGTGCCTCCAGTACCAGGGCAAGCTGAGGTCTCTGGGTCCGGAGGTCCTTCCCGGTCGAGGGGGGCCTCGACTAAGGAAATGCCCACGGCTGCAACAAGTTCTGGGGGGCCTTCCGGAGCTACCACGGAGGTGGCGGCTATGGTCAGTCCAGAAAGCCCGGGAAGGAGGTTCCGTGCAAGCTTGTGTGGAAACCTTCCGAGGTAATTTTTAATCTTTACCTCAGACAGTTTTTTTGTTGTAGTAACTGTTTTTAAGTTTCTTCATCCATCATCTGCAGCATCCCCAAGAAGAGGAGTGAGGCTTCGCCCTCAGCCACAGTGGTTGAAGCTGTGAGGGCGGAGGCTTCTGCTCCTGTCCCGGTGCCGCCCCAAGTGGTGGCTGAAGCTGTGGCAGCTCCAGCGCTAGCTGTCATGGTCATGGACCTCGACTCATCCACCGAGACTCTCGTGGTAGTGTCGGACCACGGGAGAGAAGATGCGCCAGCGGCACCTGCCCCAGAGGTTGAAGCTCTGGGTCTTGATGCTGAGATGTTGGAAGCTTCGGCCGCTGAGCCAGAGGAAGCAGTGATTCCGGCCCAGAGTTGGAAATTGTCGAAGCCCCGGCGGTTGAGCCAGTGGTTATTGAAGTCCCGGCGAGCGAACTGGATGTTGAGGAAGTCCTGGCGGTTTCGCCGGCTACCTCCGAAGCTCCAGCCTCAGAGCTGGTTGCCACTGAAGCTCCGGCTGCAGAGCGGGTTGCAGTTGAAGAACTTTTGGCGCTTGAGCCGGTTGAGGTTGAAGCTTCGGCCTCAGGGCCGGTGGTTGCGGAGGCATCAGCACTCGAACCCATGATGGTCGAGGCACCAACACCCGAGCCACCAGCAGAGGAGGAGCCCAGGCCGGAGCCAGAAGTAGCCCCTGCTCCGGAAGTGATGACGGCGGAGGTGCCTGCTGCTGAGCCAGGGTGCCCTGATGAAGTCGCTGGCCCCCTGCGTGAGGGGGCAAATGAAGACCTAGCGGCAGGGCCTTCGGAACCACTTCCAGAGGTCGGAACTTCTTCTGCGGGACTCTCCTCAATGGCAACTGAGGCTATCCCAGAGGACGACCCTAGTGCTGTGGAGGCTCAGGGGACCACTCTTGTGGAGTGGGACCCAATTTTTGTAAGCAAGAACCCGCTGGAACCAGCGGAGGAGACCCCAGCAGGTCCAGACCCTATTCCCCTGTCGTTGTCGATTGACAACGCTTGCTACAGTCTGCGTCAAGTCTAGCTGGCGTTCTACCACAACAGCAAGGCTCTTGAAGAGGAGCGCCAAACCCTTAGGCGGTGGCATAATCGGCTCTACTTCGAGACCGAGCTGGCGGAGTCGAGGCTGGCAGATGACAAGGAGTGGATCAAATAGGAGAAGGTCCGCCTGGAATACTGGGGCAAATTATTGGATGATAGGAAGAGCTTGACTCGTGCCCTCGACACTCAATGTCGGGCCATTTATGAGCAGGCCAAGGCAACGAATAGTGCGGCTGATGATCGCCAAGAAAGGCTTGAAGCCATTAACACTACCCTCATCAAGCGCCGGGAGGCACTTGAGGAGAGGGAGAAGAAGCTCGAAGATGAAGAGCAAAAACTCCTAGAGCTGTGGGATGATGTCTTGAAGAGGGAGGAGGAGCTCGCCGAAAAGGTGGCTCTGGTTGAAAGGGCCTCGAGGAACACACCAAGAAGTTGGAGGAGCATTGCATTGAGGAGGAGAAGGCCTAGGTGCTAGGGCAGGAACTCTACAAGCAAGAGTATGCCATTGCTGCCAGGGAGAAGAAAGTTAGGGGCCGGGAGAAGGACCTGGTCGACCGCCAGAACAAGATCCACCTCCGGGAGGAGGTGCTCGGAAAACTCGAGAAGCAGGTTGCTGAAAAGATTCAGCAAAATGGCAAAGAGGTTGAGCGCCTTGCTCGTGAGAATTCTGAACTGGCGGTAGCCAAAAGGTCCTTGGAGGAACTGAAGGGCTTGAGGACTGCAGACTCCCTATAGGTTTGGGAGTTCCTGAGCAAAGCCAACGACGCGCTGACACCAATGGGTTTCAGTCCCATGCGTCCGGGTGATCCGGAGCCGGACCTGCGTTCCAAGCGTTGAGCTCGGCAGGTGGCAAACTCTCCAAGGTGGGTGACATCATCGCGGATCAGTTGGAGGTTGAGGGGCAGTCCCTGGTGAAGAACATCGTAGAGTATGTGCTGACGTGCTACACCAGCCGGGATCCCCAATTTCCTCTGGACCCGGTGCTTGAAGGTCCCGTCGAAGGAGAAGGTGAAGCCACTCGAGCCAACGTGTCGGAGGTTGCTCAGAAGGTTGCCCAGTTCTCCCACTTGTATTCTCTCTTTTTCTTCCCCAATTTTGTAATCCCTTGTCTCCAGATGAATGAAATCCACAATTTGTTAATGAATTTCATTTTTTGTCTTCAACACTTCTGTCTTCACTTGTCCCCCTGGTAGATGTACACAATTTGATTGTGAAAATGTACCAAGAGGATATTGTGTTTTGTTGAAGACTCGTTTGCTTCAAACTTGTAGAGTGTAGGTCCGAAGTCTTCGATAGTGAAGGCCCCCTGAGGTTGTCGGAGCTCAGAAGCTCCGGCATTGACTACCGTTGGAGCTTAGTAGCTCCGGCAATAGTCCCTATCAACGCGTAGAGCATCGATAGTTAGCCCGCCGGGGTGTCGGAGCTTAGTAGCTCCGGCAGTGACCTTTGCCAACGCATAGCTTGTCGGCTTAGACTCCGCTTGTGGGGTCTTCTCACCATCTTTTATTCTGCGTCGACGGTTGGCCCCCTAGCTTTGCCGGAGCTTGGTTGCTCCGGTAATGCTCGATTTCAATGTTTAACATCGATCACAAGCCATCTAGGGGGAGCCGGAGCTTTGTTAGCTCCGGCTTTTCTCTGTCAACGTGGATTCTTTATTTTTCCTGCACACTGAAGCCAAGAAAAATAGTAAAATTCGCTCCTTGCCTATAACTTCGTCGCGGCTTATGATTCCCAAGAAATTTTAAGGTCAAACACAATTCTGAATACAACCGAATGCGTTGCCTTCTTTCTTCCAGATCCAATTGTACTTGGACCCGCCTTACTTCGACCTGCCAGGGTGTAGGTAGAGTGGTGTACTTAGGGTGCTTGACCAGGCTAAGTCGATAGCACACTCCGGCCCTAGATTGGCTTGGCGGCATTCAGGCGAGTGGGCCATGAACAATATTTGAATCCAAAAGAATTGACAATACAGCTTGAATTGTACATGAACTAGTCGAACTAAAATTTCTTAAGAATTGCACAACTTTGTTATAGACAAGAAAGAGAAAAATAAAAAATGTTGAGCCTGTACAAAATAAATGCACGTGGAGTCTGTTTCACATGAAGATGTCTTTCATTATAGGTCCGGGGTACAGGGGAAACAAGTACACTCTTAGGGTACAGAACCAAGCCAAGCGTGTTTCATTTCTTGTTTGACCCAGGGTAGCTAGCCACACTTTTAGTTCTGAGACTGTGACAAGTGTTGCATGAACTTTGCGGACCTTCCGGGAAAGGTCCGGCTGTTCTCCCGGAGGAACTACCCGACTCTGTACAATGCTCTATAACATACACCTCAAGTTACTACAGACTCACCTCCTTGATATTAAGTGTAGAACTTACGGAGGTGCTCAATATTCCAAGGATTTGGGAGAGGTGTCCCATCCTCGGTAGCCAAGCGAACGCTTCCGGGACGCGATACTTTAATCACTCGAAAGGGTCCCTCCCAGCTGGGGGGGAGTTTGTTTAACCCTTCTCTGGATTGTATTCTCCGTAGCACCAGATCGCCTTCCTCGAGCTGTCGGTTGTGTACATGCCGCTGATGATAGCGCCGAAGGGCTTGGCGGTATCGGGCATTCCGAACAGCTGCTTGGCACCTTCCCTCCTCAAGGAGGTCTAGGTCTTCACGCCGGAGCTGGTCCTGCATGGCTTCGTCGAAGGTCCGGACCCGGAGTGACCCCAAGGTGATTTCTGGAGGAAGGATTGCTTCAGCTCCGTACACCAGGAAGAAGGGTGTCTCTCTAGTTGACCGGTTTGGAGTTGTCCTGTTGTCCCATAGAGTGGGCGGAAGCTCTTGAATCCAGTTGGCTCCATGTTTTTTCAAGCGCTCATAGGTGCGCGTTTTGAGTCCTTTCAGGATTTCAGCATTTGCTCTCTCGGCCTGGCCATTGCTTGCCGGGTGAGCTACGGAGGCGTAGCAAACTTGAATGCCGAGGTCTTTGCAATATCCTTGAAATGCAGAGCTTGTGAATTGGGTCCCATTATTAGTAATGATTTTGTTTGGCACTCCAAATCTACATACAATGGACTGCAAAAAGTTGATAGCAGATTGCTTGTTTATTGTCACAACTGGAGTTGCTTCCGACCACTTGGTGAACTTGTCGATGGCGACATACAGGAACTTGTAACCTCCGACGGCTCTTGGGAAAGGTCCCAAGATGTCCATCCCCCACACAGCGAAGGGCCATGTAGGAGGTATCATTTGTAGAGGCTGAGCCAGTGTGTGAATTTGCTTTGCATGAAATTGGCATGCTTCGCATTTCTTCACCAGCTCAGTTGCATCCTGGAGTGCTGTAGGCTAGTAGAAGCCATGCCGGAAGGCTTTACCGACCAGCGTGCGGGATGACTCGTGGTTCCCACACTCGCCTCCATGGATTTCTGCGATGAGCTCACAGCCTTCTTCCCTTGTGATGCACCGCATTAGGACGCCGTTGGCACCGCGCCGGTAGAGATCCCCTTCTACCAACGTGTATCTTTTAGCCAATCTGACTATTCAGTCAGCGGATACATCATCGTCAGGAAGGATGTTGTCTTTCAAGTAGCTCCGGATCTCCGAGATCCATGCATCAGAGCTAACTTGAGCATTTGAGTCTTGCGTGCTGGGTTGCTCGGAGCTTCTGGTAGCACCTACGACCCTTGATGGCTGCCATGGTAACAGGGCCATCGGGACCGTCAGCTTCGGGATGCTGATCTCGCCCCCTTCGCTCAGTTCGGCAGGCTGAGCTGTGGGTTTTGACAACCTTCAGACAAAAGTTCCGTCAGGAGCTGGAGCTCCGGTTGACGCTTTCGTCGAGAGTTCGTCGACTTCAGCGTTGTGGACACACTGGACGTGGTGGAGGTCTAGGACTTCGAAGTCCTTCTGAAGCCTCTGGACTTCAAGGAGGTAAGCAGCTATCTGGAGATTGTTGCAGGAGCATTCACCCTTCACTTGTTTAATGATGAGCTGTGAATCTCCCTTGACCAGCAGCTGCTTGACACCGTATGACAATGCCACCTTTAGTCCATAGATGAGTGCTTCATACTCTGCCATGTTGTTGGCCGCCTTGAAGTCAAGGTGTACCATGTATTTTACCTTCTCCCCGGTTGGTACGAGGAGAAGGATTCCAGCTCCGGCCCCCTATTTTTGCATGGAGCCGTCGAAGTAGAGGGTCCAGTTAGGCTCGGTGAAGACCGGAGCCTTGTGTTCCGGCTTCTGCTCACTGGGGCCCCAAGGGTTTGATAGAGAGGGAGTCCATTCTGCCACAAAATCTACCAATGCTTGACTCATGATTGCTTGTCTTGGAATGAATTCGAGATCGAATTCGGCCAATTCCGCTACCCACTTTGCAATGTTCCAAGTTGAATTGGGATTATGGAAGATTGCTCGAAGTGGGTAAGAAGTCACCACTGAAATCTTGTGAGCTTGGAAGTAATGGTGAAGCTTCCTGGAGGCGATAAGAACTGCATAGAGCAGCTTATGCATCTCTAGGTATCGAGTCTTGGCGTCATGAAGTACTTCACTGATGAAGTACACTGGGCACTGGATGGTCCGGACCCTCCCGGAGGGGCCCGGAGCTTCCTCTTCATTGACCCTGATCCTCTCAGAGGGATCCGGACCTTCTTCGGGGACCTCCGGGTCCTTGCTGGAGGGACTCAGAGCATCTTCAGAAGCGACCTGGACCCTCCCTGAGGGGTCTGGGTCTTCTGAAGTAGCTTCTTGTGGACTCAAGTCTGGGAACTGGGACCCAAACTCGCTTTCAGGAACCTCCGAACCCTCCCGGAGGGGTCTGGATTCCTGAGCATGGGATGGTTCTGGTCTCTCTGCAACCAGGACCATACTGATGACTTCGTCAGTTGCTGAAATGTAAAGCAGCAAAGGCTCACTAGGGTTTGGAGCTACCAGAGTTGGTAGTGTGGTGAGGAGCTGTTTTAGCTCCTGGAACGCCTTTTCTGCTTCTTCAGGCCATTGGAATGGTCTGGACCTCCTCAATAACTTGAAGAAGAGAAGTGCCCGTTCTGCCAGTCTTGAAATGAACCGGCTGAGGGCTGCTAGACATCCAGTCAGCTTTTGGACATCCTTGATACCAGCTGGTGGCCGCATGTCTTCAATGGCTTTGATCTTCGCTGGATTAGCCTCTATGCCCCAGTTATTTACCAGGAAACCAAGAAGTTTTCCGAAGCTAACCCGAAGACACACTTGTCTGGGTTTAGCTTTGTGCGGGTGACCCGCAGCTTGTCAAAGACGGCCTGTAAGGTGTAAAGGAGTGACTCCTTGTTCTTGACCTTGACCACGATGTCATCGACGTACACTTCCACTATGTCTCTAATGAGTTCTTCAAAAGTTTTGTACATAGCTCGTCCAAAGGTTGAAGCTGCATTCTTGAGACCAAATGGTATGGCTGTATAACAATACAATCCATCTACTGTGATGAAAGAGGTATGCTCTTCATCTTCCCTAGACATTCTGATTTGATGATACCCAGAATATGCGTCTAGGAAACACAGTAATTCACACCCAGAGGTGGAATCCACTATCTGATCTATTCTAGGTGGTGGGAATGGATCTTTTGGACACGCCTTATTTAGTGTTGTGTAGCCAATACACATCCGAAGCTTCCCGCCGGCCATGGGCACAACGACTAGGTTTGCCAGCCATTTTGAATGGAAGACTTCTCGGATGAATCCAGCTTTGAGCAACTTCTTCACTTCTTGTCGAAAGAAGTTTTGTCGCTCCACGGATTGCTTCCAAGGTTTCTGATGCATGGGCCGGGCGTCAGGGTAGATCTTCAGATTGTGCTCAATCATTTCCCTGGGAATCCTAGGCATTTGTGACGGTTGCCAGGCAAACACGTTGACATTAGCCCAGAGGAAAGCGATGAGCGCGAGTTCCTATTTGTCATTCAGTCCCCCCGATATACGGGTGGTCTGAGCGGCATCGAAACCGATTTGGACGACTTTGACGAGAATGTCGGTGTTGCCGCTTGGCTGCACACGAGGTGCAGAAGTCGAGCCTCGTTGATGAATGCTCGGGGGTTTTGGAGCTTGCTCCTGCTTGGAGTCCTCCTCTTGCGCCATAGTAAGCGCATGAAGTTCTTCCAGAGCGGTTACTCCGGCAGTGCGATCTCCGCGTATCCGGAGAACGCCTACTGGTGTTGGCATCTTTAACACCAGGTAGCCATAATGAGCAGCTGCCATGAATTTGTACAAGGCATGCCTACCCAAGATGGTGTTGAAAGGTAAGTTGATCTGAGCAACGTCAAAGACCAACTTTTCAGTGTGATACTTCTCCCGGGTCCCGAAGGTAACGGGGAGAGTAATAGCACCGAGTGGGGTAATGGCTCTCGGACCTACTCCGGAGAAAGGTCGGGAGGGGTGAAGATCCGAAGATCTGAGCTGAAGCTTGGTAAAAGCTTTGAAGCTTATGAGGTTCAGCCCCGAAACTTCGTCTACCATAACATGGTGGAGCTGAATGTTATTGATGGTAGGAGATACCATCAAAGGTAACTGGCCTGCTCCAACCATGCTTTGAGGGCAGTCCGAAGCAACAAAAGTGATGGCTGTGTCCATCCACTTCCAATGAGGCTCCGCCCTGGCTGTAGGAGCTACAGCGGCCATGTCCCGACGCATTGTCTTGAGGACGCGGCGGGAGTTGATGTCCCATGATCCACCAAAAATGGTGTTCATGGTCTTCAGACGCTCATTGTCAGAGACGTCAGAATCGTCGTCGGCGGAGGTGTAGACGGCCTTCAGGACCTTTTTAGGATCCTGAAAACCTAACTCCTCTTCAGCCGGAGCTTCGTCAACTTTTTGTTTTCCTTCCCTCTGTCGGAAAGGAACTTCTTCCCGGCGCTTGTTGTACCGCTCGGCAAGGTTTTGGACCTCCCGACAGTCTTCCAAACTGTGGCTGTCCGCCTTATGAATTGGACACCACACCTTGGGTTTGCCACCGTCTTCAGAAGACGGTCGAGGTCGCATCTCGGGGCGTGGTCCCCGGCCACCCGGAGCTGCAGCAGCTGCAGCATTAGATGCGCCGGCCGACGACTTCTTTTTGCCGTTGGTCTTTTTCTTCTTCTTGCCACTCCCGGAGGTAGTGGCTTCGCCTTTGGAGGATTTCTTGCGATCCTCCGGAGGTTGTTTGGAGTGCATTCACGGCCCTCTGCAGCTCTGGCACATTTGTCGGCCAAGCTGAAGAGTTCCGTGACACTGGTGATCTCCTTGATCGCCAGTTTCGCCAACATCTTCTTATCTCGTACGCCCTGTCTAAATGCCACAATGACAGAAGCGCTAGAGATAGAAGGGATAGTGTTTCGTACCTGAGAGAATCTCTGGATGAACAATCGCAGGGATTCTCCCCCTTTTTGCACGACTGCAAAAAGGTCCAGTTCGGTGCCTGGTCAGGTGTATGAACTCCCGAAGTTGGCGATGAACTGTCGGCACAACTCCTCCCAACTGTTGATGGAGTTGGGTCGAAGGCTCATAAACCACGACCGGGCGGTCCCAATTAAAGCCACTGGAAAATAGTTGGCCATTACGACCTCATTTCCTCCAGCTGCCAGGATAGCAGTGGAGTAAATCTGAAGAAATTCGACGGGATTAACGGTCCTGTCAAACTTCTCCGGCAGGTGAGGCTAGAATTTCTGTGGCCACCTGACCATATGTAGATGCATGGCAAGGGCTGAACAGCCTCCTCCTACTCCTTCAGGAGCAGGAATGTCCTAAGCTTCTCGTCTTTGATGAGCACGCTCAATATGGACTCGGTCGTCTTGTTGACGGTATCGGCGATCAAGCTCCGCCCGGAGGTCATGAGTTGAAAGCCTTGATACCGTGTGAGTGTGTCGCGCCCCGGAGGGCAATGACGTCACTTGCTGTAACGCAACACGTCTCCTGTTGTTGGAAACGTGTGGACCAAGTCTGCCAGACAAGGTCCGTCGCTGCGACAGGGCCCGTCCTGAAGGAGGAGGACCCTGGTTACTGATGCGGTCGGCTGCTGCTGCAACCAAGTGTTCCACATCGGCCCTCCACTGCTCCATTGTATCCCGGGATGCATCCGGAGGTGGTGGGTGCTGAAGGAGAGCACGTGCTGCATGGAGCACGTGTTCCGGGTTGTCATGATTCGTCGACGCAGTGATTGACGCCGGTGCACCATTGCGCTGCCCAACTTGATTTGCTGGTGGAGGCGACGGTGGTGGAAGTGTGACTCCTGCTGGAACTGAGGTTCCTGCTGGTGGCTGCATATTAGAGGGATTGCCCCCAGCAGCTTGAACAGTGGGATGACCATTGGATGATTCAGCAGCTGAGTTCACCATTCTTGAAATCTCAGGCGCCCCCCTACCTGGCGCGCCAACTGTCGGTGGTTTTGATCCGGCAGATCTCCTAACACTACCAAAAGTGTTTGCGGAGTTTGAAGTTCGGTGTGGGCGCACGAAGATTAAAGAAGGTGAAATGTAAAATAACACAGGAGACACAAGGATTTACGTGGTTCGGGCCGCCTGAGCGTAATACCCTACTCCACGGGGTGTGTTGGTGTTGTATTGGATGTATGAACTAAACTCAGGTGACGTGAGTTGAGAGCGCGTGTGAACCGATCAGACCAGATCAGATCCGATCAGATAGCCCTCTATATATCGTCGGTCTGTCCTTTTATAGTACAAGGACATGCCGTTACAAGTTGGCCTGGCCCAACATGTGGCCCCCGCGGCTACTGATATTGATACACATTTGATGCGCTTAATTACCCTTAATGACCAAGTTATGGGCTTTGACAGCGCCATTACTGGTATTAAGGGTCGTCCGATCATGTGTCATTAACATAGTATTACTGACACTTAATCGGGTCTTGAAGTCCTTGATTCCCCTTTGAAGATCCGGAGCCATTGTGGAGTCTACTGGAGGTTTGAGGCTGAAGATCCGACGGTTGGACACGTGGCAGCTCCAGAGCATACTGTGGGGAACAGATAGGTCCGGTGCCACCAGACACGTGTTTGTTCCGGAGCTTCCCTCGGTCTGGGGTTAGGTCCGGGGGTGCCGTTATGGTACATAGCCCGGAGCTTCCCCCTTGTGGGCGGTAGCTCCGGTTTGATGGTACACGTGGCGACCCTGGGACTAACCATGTTGGGGAAGCGGGTCCGGTTACGTCTGACATGTGGGCCTCCGAAGGTCTTCAAATCAAGTAGATGACATTTCCTTGAGATCTTTGCAATCTCAAGGGGTATACGGTACCCAGGGTACCGACACTCTGGTTGCAAGTCCTCACCATCTGAAGAAAAGCAATAGGTAAGAATTTAGAAACATCCCCAACTATATGCATCAAGGGATATGAAACTAGCCAACTGGGTACACTAGCCTAGGTGGACTTGGCAATGCTAAAGCACCCCAAAATCCTCTATTAAGCACACAAGCAACCAATATATATAACAAACAGCACACCAAGCAAGAACACATCGATTCCTGAGTGTTTCTATGTGCTCTAAAGTGTCCATTCTATCTAGGCTGCGTCTTACAGTCAACCTGTGACACCCGATTCCGATAATGAACCAAGTGAACGCATATGTGTGCCCAGGACGTTCAACACACATACACGAGTGCATTCACAAAAGGATATACAGAAAATTACCACAGAACAAGATTAATTAACCAAATTCTATTACACAATTCATAATATCCTCGAATAAAAGCTCTAATGAATATTAATGACAAGTTTGACTAATGCAGCGGAAATAAACTAATTAAGAAAACTAAACAGCTAGGCAGCAAAAGCAATAGGGTATAGCGCAGCTCCATGCAACACCACAAGCAAAGCTGATAGTACACACGGCCTATAACTCCGCGTTATCCTCAAGACACTCCCAACCATGACCTGCAACTGTTGGTGGGGGGGATCGCAAGAGTGAGTACATGTCGTACTCAGCAAGTGTGGGAAGTATGACATGTGGCTGATTCAAATGATGACAATAATAATGGTTAAGTGCTGAAAAGTACATTAAAACATTTGAAAAGCAATATATTATATGTAAGTGAAGTAAACCCATCAGAAACCATGTAACCATCATAATACCAGTCCATAATTCACCATTGCCAATATCCATAATCAATGTCATAAACCATGATACCATCCATAACCATAACTATAACCATAATATCAACCATAACCATTATCAAACCATAACCATCCCAAATACCAAGTTCCCTCTAATCATGTAGGTCATCCAGGCGCTCATAACCGGGAGCACGGCTATCATGATAGTTTTAATATACTCTGCAGAGTTTGCACCACTTTACCCACGTGTGTGTGATTTCATCACCCGTCGATGACTAAAGAACCTCCCATATGCCAATTACACTTCCTTTGGTGTATGGCCAAGAGATCACAAAATAGCCTTTACAATGGGACTACTAGCATGTACGGACCCACTGAGGTTTCACCGGTGGCGACGACTCCTACATACACTGCAAGGATTTCGGTTTATCGCAACAAAAAATTCATCGCAATAGGTTGTCTTTTGTCGCAATAGGTCGCTATTGCAACGAAAAAGAGCATGGCGATAGTTTTTACGAATCGTCGTAATAATTCCCGCGGTGATAGGTTATTAGTGGCATATAATATGGTATTGCAACGATTTTACATTAGTGGCAAATAGGACGCTATTGCAATGTTTTCATGTATTGCGACAATTTAACATATCACAACAAATTGTACAGTATTGCAACGGGTTCACGATCGTGGCAAATAGTACGGTATTGCAACGATTTCATATTCGTGGCAAATAGTATGATGTTACAATGATTTAGTGTATTGCGACAATTTAACGTATTGCAATAAACAGCATGGTATTGCAATGATTTCACATTATGGTAATTGTATGTGGTCGCAACGATTTCACAGGCGTAGCAATAGTACAATATTGTAACGATTTCACATTCGTGGCAAATAGTATGTTATTGCAACGGTTTACTGTATTGCGATGATTTAACGTATTGCAACGAATAACATTGTAGTGCAACAATTTCGCAGGCGTGGCAATAGTACGGTATTGTAACGATTTCACATCCGTGGCAAATAGTATGTTATTGCAACGGTTCACCATATTGCGACGATTTAATGTATTGCAACGAATAGCATTGTATTGCAACGATTTCGCGTTCGTGGTAACAGTACATGATTGCAACGATTTTCACATTCGTGGCAAATACTAAAGTAGTGCAACGATTTTCACAACCGTGGCAAATAGTAACATATTGCAACAAGTTTGGTGTAGCGACGATTTACCATATTGCAACGAATATCAAGATATTGCAACGACTTCACATTCGTGGCAAATAGTATGGTACTGCAACGATGTCACAACCGTGGCAAATAGTATAATAATGCAACGGTTTAACGTCCGTGGCAAACACTAGGTTAGTGCAATGAGTCAACAAACATGGCGAATAGTACCGTATTGCAACGATTTCAGATCTGTGGGAACTAGTCTGGTACTGCAACGATTTCGTATCCGTGGCGAATAGTTGGGTATTGCAACGAGTCCACAAACATGGCGAATAGTACCGTATTGAAACGATTTCAAATCCGTTGGAACTAGTATATGGTACCGCAACGATTTCGCATCCGTGACGAAGAGTTTGGTATATATATTGTTTGCAGCACAAAGTAAAAGCGTGATTTATTTTTCATACCTTCTCGTAACTAAGTTGGGCGTAGGATTTGGAGCCAAGCAAGTGACACACCTTTTGTCTGCTTTGATTTTGAGAATTGGTCCTGCTTATTGACTGCAATAATTTTAAGAATTAATTCCACGAATGAAAGTAAATAAAATATTTTTTGTATGATGCGAAGCTATTAAAAAGTTAGCTGACCTTGAATCGCTCAGACCACAAATATTCTATTAGGTGCAACCACTCGGGCGTCGATACGTTAGCAGGCTGGTTTCGTATACGTTCTTCATCGGTAGAATAACTCTTATAGGTGGCATGTAAACTCGAGCGCCACCCCTTGTAGCGCTCACCAGCAATTTTCAAAATTTTTCTTGCGCTCTCCGGTGTGTCCTTGTGATGCACGGTCCCGAAAAATGAACCAAGCTAACGCATATGTGTGCCCAGGACATTCAACACACATACAAGAGTGCATTCACAAAAGAGTATACAGAAAATTACCACAGAACAAGATTAATTAACCAAATTTTATTACACAAACCATATTATCCTCGAATACAAGCTCCTATAAAGATTAATGACAAGTTCAACTAATGCAGCAGAAATAAACTAAATAAGCAAACTAAACAGCTAGGCAGCATAAGCAATAGGGTATAGCGCAGCTCCAATCAACACCACAGGCAAAGCTGACGGTAGACACAGCCTAGAACTCCGCATTATCGCCATTAAACTCCCAATCCTGACCTGCGACTGTAGGGGGGGGATATCAAGAGTGAGTACATGTCGTACTCAGCAAGTGTGGAAAGTATGACATGTGGCTAATTCAAATGACGAATGTAATAAAGGCTAAGTGCTGAAAAGTACATTAAAACACTTGAAAAGCGATATATAATATGTATATGAATCAAACCCATCATAATCATAAGTAATATCATAATACCAGTCCACAGTTCACAATCCTCATCAATAATTCCAGATTTCACCATTTGCCAACAACCATATTCAATACCTAAAATTAATCCATAACCAGCCATAACCATTACAAAACCATAACCATCCCAATACCGAGTTCCCTCTAATCATGGAAGTTGTCCACGTGCTCATAACCGGGAGCACAACTATCATGATAGTTTATTAGACTCTGCAGAGTTTGTACCACTTTACCCACGTGTTTGTGATTTCATCACCTTTTAGTGACTAAGAACCTCTCTTATGCCCATGACCCATCAGTCACATTACACACTTCCATTGGTGTGTGGCCAAGAGATCACAAAATAGCCATTACAAAGGGATTACTAGCCTATTTGGACCCCACTGAGGTTTCACTGGTGGCGATGCCTCCAACTGAGCACATCTTCAACCAAGGGCCCCTCTTGAGCCATTCAGATCCCAGGGTAGTCCCACCAATCATCAAAAAACCCAATCCGACTACCCCTTCCCCGAGCATCCTTAATGGTCCAAAATAGCGCTGGCAAAGCCCTAATTAATCAGCTACGCCGCACCCATACTTGGCCTCGTGGTGGCACAGCAATCCCGACTTATTCTTGCATGAACTGGTCCTTAGATCTAAAGCAAGCAAACCACCATGAAATCCAACCCATCCACATACTAGGCTTGCTTAGATCATCCATTACCATATCATATTATCCAGTTCATGTTAACCATAATCTCATCCATGCATAGTTAAATTTAGTAGTGTAGTTGATTTCCCATCCCAGTTAATTAAGCGAAGCAAAAAGGTAAAAAGCCCATCCCCACTCTCTACCATAATTCCAGGTGACAAGGGTGGTTTAACAATTCTAGTAAACTTCCTACCATAGGATTTCCCATCAAGTTGACACAAGCATGCAGTTTGCAAACAAAATATTTATTTTAAAACAAGATCAATATGCTTCAAGGACACTTGCCTTGCTCTTGCGGTTGATTAGGGTCAAAGACTTCAAACTCTTGGTGTTGTAGATCCTCCACGACACTCTCTAGCGCCAATCCGTCTAACCCGCACAATAAACACACAAGACAAGAACACA
Source organism: Tuctoria greenei (assembly GCA_036927565.1). NCBI lineage: Eukaryota > Viridiplantae > Streptophyta > Magnoliopsida > Poales > Poaceae > Tuctoria > Tuctoria greenei. Next base: position 84,742,875 of record JAYESD010000006.1, read on the forward strand.
ATCAAAGAGTGCACAAATATTACTCAATATGACATGACATGAATTATTAATGCAAATGCAAGGTAAAACTTGTTAATAGATTGCTTTTAATGATCACTAACTAGTTCTAATAGCTTTTTACAAGTTCATACATGTTTGAATTTGATTAGATCTACTTTTAGAATCAATTCAACACAATTTACCTACGAAAATCGGACAAGTCTGCAGAGGGCCGGACTAGTCTGCACTTCGTAGAACTAGCAAACTAGGGTTTTCTAGATCGACGTAAATTTGCAGATTTGGGGTTGAATTCACGTAAGAAAAAGAGAATAGAAGGTATACCAGGTGTTTAGAACTCCAATGAATCAAGAAACATGGAGGTAACACTTGGATCTTGATGATCTAAGGTTGGTGATGAATTTGGAGATGAATTGGTGATGAAGAACGAAAGCTTGGTGGAGATCTTGATCCTCTTTCGTTTCCTCCTCCTCTTCTTCTTGCTTGGGATCTCCTCCTCCCTCGTTGGTGGTGGCTCTCCACGAACTAGGGTTTGGGTGGGGTGGAAAAGTGGAAAATAGATGTCAAGCAAAGGGGTGGGGTTGTTTATATAGAGGTGGAGGATAGGGTTAGATGGATTTCGAGTTTGAGAGGAGTAGAGGTTTAGAGTCCCACATGGGCTCCAAAATAGTTAGGCCCGACGTCCCTAGGGCCACTTAACGTGAACCCCAAGAAACAAGTCGTAAAAGATCAATGCGGAGTCGCTAAATATTGGACAAGTTCGAAAAGGACCGAGTCCGAAAATGTCCAGAGAGAAAATCGGACAAGTCTGGCCTAAAATCAGACAAGTCCGACATTAGTCAGAGAGGAAATCGGACAAGTTCGCTGGAACACCGTACTAGTATGGAAAAGTCCAGGGACTTAGCAATTTTTCAAGGATTCTTGGAATATCGGACTAGTCCGCACAAAATCAGACAAGTCTAAAGGTTTCTAGAGGCAAAACTGGACTAGTCCGCAGCAAAAACGGAAACGTCCGTTTTTAGTCAGAGAGAAATCGGACTAGTCCTTAGTAAAATCGGACTAGTCCGCACTTTCCTGCATTTTAAGTGCGGTTTTGTTCCAAATCAATTTTAAATGCTCCAAATCAATTTTAAACTCGTTCCTCTTGTTGTGGGTTAATGTTAAACATGTATATGAGTGTATGCAAGGCATGATGCATGAAAATGAGGTTGTTACAAACCTACCCCCCTTAAAATGAATCTTGCCCTCGAGATACAATGCGAAAGAGAAGAGATAGGGAAATTCCTTCTTGAGATCATCCTCCAATTCCCACGTTGCTTCTTTTTCGGTGTGGTGCTTCCATTGAACTTTACACCATCGAATCACCTTGTTCCTTGTGGTTCTCTCCTTGGTTTCCAAGATCTTGATCGGTTGTTCGGCATAAGTCAAATCTTCCTCTAGTTCCAGTCCTTCCATGGGCACTTGTTCTACCGGTACTCTCAAGCATTTCTTGAGTTGGGAGACATGAAAGACATCATGAACATCTGAAAGATGAGTTGGCATCTCCCTTCCTCGGTCCTTTCCTTGATTCCTTGATCTCCTCACCCGTGGTTTGTGCTTCTCGAATTTCTTGCTCCAAGGTTGGATTTAACTCCATTATTCCCATCTCATTCACGAATCCAAGATTCAACCGTTCAAACTCCCTGCATAACTCGGATGGCAATTCTCGAACCGTGAGTTGATGACATACTCCTTTCCTACTCAATGCACCGACCACAACATTAGCCTTTCCTGGATGATAATTTATTCCCAAGTCATAATCCTTGATGAGCTCCAACCATCTCCGTTGCCGTAAATTCAGATCCGTTTGTGTGAAAATATACTTCAAACTCTTATGATCTGTATAAATTTCACACCTATGTCCAAGAATATAGTGCCTCCAAATCTTCAATGCATGTACCACGGCTGCGAGTTCCAAATCATGCGTTGGGTAATTCTGCTCATGTTTCTTCAATTGTCTTGATGCATAGGCTACTACTTGACCTTCTTGCATAAGCACACATCCAAGTCCTTGTCTTGATGCGTCGCAATATATGTTGAAACTCTTTCTTACATCCGGCAGTACCAAAACTGGAGCTGTTGTTAACCTCTTCTTCAACTCCTCAAAACTATTTTGACAAGCTTGAGTCCATAGGAAAGCCTTTCCCTTCATTGGCTTGGCTATCTTGGAAAAGTCCTTGATGAATCAACGGTAATATCCATCCATTCCAAGAAAACTCCTTATTTCCTTTACATTTTACGGTGGTTCCCACTTCAACACGTCTCTCACTTTTCCAGGGTGAACCGATACTCCTCCTGATATTATATGACCCAAAAACGACACCTCTTTTAACCAAAACTGACACTTGTTTAACTTGGCATACAATTGATGCTCCCTCAATTTCTGCAATGTAAGCCTCAAGTGTTCCTCATGTTCCTTCTCATCCTTCGAGTAGATCATAATGTCATCAATAAACACCACAACGAATCTATCCAAGTACTCCATGAAGACCTTATTCATGATGTACATAAAGTAGGCAGGTGCATTGGTCAATCCAAAGGACATCACGGTGTACTCATAAGATCCATACCGCGTCCTAAAAGCTGTCTTGGGTATGTCCGATGGTCTAATCTTCATTTGAAAGTATCCCGACCTCAAATCAATCTTAGAGAACACACAAGCACCCTTCATCTGATCAAACAAGTCTTCTATGCGTGGCAAGGTGTACTTGTTCTTGATTGTTACCTCGTTGAGAGCTCGGTAATCCACAGACATCCTTTGGGATCCATCCTTCTTGTCCACAAATAGAACGGGCGCTCCCCAAGGCGAAGAGCTTGGGTGAATAAAACCTTTCTCTAGTTGCTCTTGAATTTGTTTCTTGAGCTCTGCTAATTCCATAGGAGGCATCCTATATGGCCTCTTAGATATAGGTGCAGTTCTAGGTATTAAATCAATAACAAACTCAATGTCTCGATCAGGTGGCATACCTGGCAACTCGTCCGGAAAAACATCCAAAAATTCACACACCACCGGAATCTCCTCAATTGCAGCACTGTCCATATGATTCAGCTCCAATTGCTTCGGTGCTGTTTGAGATGCTTCAAATTCTACGGTGAACCCTTCTTCATTAGTCAACATCACCGTCTCCGTGGCACACTCAATAACTCCATTGTGCTTCCACAACCAGTCCATACCAAGTATAATGTCCAATCCTTGAGAATCCAAAACGATGAGGTTGGCGGAGAAGTCTACCCCCCTTATTCTATGGCTTACTTTTGGGCATACTATATTTGTCCTCATCTCTCCTCCAGGAGACTTAACCAATAGAGTAAACTTCATATGAGAGATAGGCAAACTATACTTGGCAACATATTTCGATGCAATGAATGAATGCCATGCTCTAGAATCAAATAACATAGTTGCAGGGTTGGAGTTTGCGAGAAACATACCAATGACCACATCATCCGCTTGTTGAGCATCCTCCATAGAGACGTGGTTCACATTGCCACGAGCAAAATTCTGTTGTCCATGGTTCCCTTGTGGTTGTCATCCATTGGGTCTTGGGTTTTGCCTCGGTGCATTGCTTCCTTGACCAAAGCCTGACTTAGGACATTGGTGCACAAAGTGTCGAGCTTCTCCACAAGTATAGCACTTCTTAACTCCACCAAGATTATTGGGACGAGCTTGGTTTTGAGCATTGGCACCAGGAAAGTTAGCATGAGGTGCAGAAGGCATTGGAGGCCTAGGTGCTTGCATGAAATGGCGCTGCTGCACAAACTGAGTTGGGTGCGGTGCAAATCCACGGCGTAGAGCAGGAATAGAAGAGCTGAAATGAGGCGCATTTGGAGGTGTAAAGCGAGGGTGCACATTACTTCCTTGTTGCTGTCCTTGATATGGCGCCTTCCTCTTGTTGTCTTGTTCCATCTCGCGGACGTTGTTCTCAACCACAATTGCTTTGTCCACAAGCTTATGGAAATTAGCATAATCACAGTTGAGTAGTTGCACTTGGATCTCATTGTTCAAACCTCTCATGAACAAGTATTGCTTCCGGTTGTCCCGACTAACATCCTCAGGCGCATATCTTGAGAGTTGAGTGAACTTATTGAGATATTCACTCACGCTTGATTTTCCTTGCCTTAAGTTCTCAAATTCTCGCCTTTTGAAAATCATAATTCCTTCTGGCACATAATGAGAATTGAAGTTCTCCTTGAATTCCGTCCAAGTGATCCTCTCTTGATTCTCATGAGCATTGCAATAAGCATCCCACCAATCCGCAGCTGCTCCAACTAGTTGATGAGAAGCAAATAAGACATTCTCCCGGTCACTGCATTGGACAATAGCAGGTTTCTTCTCCACGGACTTGAGCCAATCATCCGCATCCATAGGGTCAGCAGCTTGAGCAAAGGTTGGCGGCCTTGTCCTCGTAAACTCTCCCAATCGGTTATGAGGAGGCGGGGGTGGCGGTGGAGGCATGTGGGGCTGATTGTTGATGTTGCCAGCCTGCAACTGTCCCATAGTTTGTATCATAGTCTGCATGAGCTGGTTTTATATAGCCAAAAGCTGCTCAATGTTGATAGCTCCATGAGCGGGTCCTTGTCCATTGTTGCTCTGAGGTACTCCATGGTTCTCCTCCTCATCATTAGCATCCCTCTGGTTGCGAGTCCTCACCATCTTAAGAAAAGCAATAGGTAAGAATTAGAAAACGTACCCAACTATATTCATCAAAGGATATGAAACTAGACAACTATCTAGCCTACGTGGACATGGCAATGCTAAAGCATCCCAAAATTCTCTATTAAGCACACAAGCAAACAATATATAGCAACAGCACACCAACCAAAAAACATCGGTCCCTGAGTGCTCCTATGTGCTCTAAAGTGTCCATTCTATTTAGGTTGCGTCCTACGGTCAACCTAGCTCTGATACCAATCTGTGACGCCCGATTCCGAAAAATGAACTAAGCTAACGCATATGTGTGCCCAGGACGTTCAACATACATACACGACTGCATTCACAAAAGAGTATACAGAAAATTATCATAGAAGAAGATTAATTAACCAAATTTTATTACACAAACCATATTATCCTCGAATACAAGCTCCTATGAAGATTAATGACAAGTTCAACTAATGCAGCAGAAATAAACTAAATAAGCAAACTAAATAGCTAGGCAGCATAAGCAATAGGGTATAGTGCAGCTCCAATCAACACCACAGGCAAAGCTGATGGTAGACACAGCCTAGAACTCTGCATTATCGCTATTAAACTCCCAATCCTGACCTTCAACTGTTGGGGGGGGGGGGGTTGCAAGAGTGATTTCATGTCGTACTCAATAAGTGTGGAAAGTATGACATGTGGCTGATTCAAATGACGAATGTAATAAAGACTAAGTGCTGAAAAGTACATTAAAATATTTGAAAAGTGATATATAATATGTATATTAATCAAACCCATCATAATCATAAGTAATATCATAATACCAGTCTACAATTCACCATCCTCATCAATAATTCCAGATTTCACCATTTGCCAATAACCTATTCAATACCAGAAATTAATCCATAACCAGCCATAACCATTACCAAACTATAACCATCCCAATACCAAGTTCCCTCTAATCATGGAAGTTGTCCAGGTGCTCATAACCGGGAGCACGGCTATCATGATAGTTTATTAGACTCTGCAGAGTTTGTACCACTTTACCCACGTCTTCATAATTTCATCACCTTTCGGTGACTAAGAACCTCTCTTATGCCCGTGACCCATCAGTCACATTACACACTTCCATTGGTGTGTGGCCAAGAGATCACAAAATAGCCTTTACAAAGGCATTACTAGCCTATTTAGACCCCACTGAGGTTTCACCGGTGACGACGCCTCCAACTGAGCACATCTTCAACCAAGGGCCCCCTCTTGAGCCATTCGGATCTCAGGGTAGTTCCACCAATCATCAACAAACCCAATCCGACTACCCCTTCCCCGAGCATCCTTAATGGTCCAAATAGCACTGGCAAAGCCCTAATTAATCAGCTATGCCACACCCATACTTAGCCTCGTGGTGGCACTGCAATCCTGACTTATTCTCGCATGAACCGGTCCTTTGATCTAAAGCAAGCAAACCACCATGACATCCAACCCATCCACATACCAGGCTTGCTTAGATCACCCATTACCATATCATATTATCCAGTTCATGTTAACCATAATCTCATCCATGCATAGTTAAATTGAATAGTGTAGTTGATTTCCCATCCCAGTTAATAAGGCGAAGCAAAAAGGTAAAAAGCCCATCCCGACTCTCTACCATAATTCCAGGTGACAAGGGTGGTTTAACAATTCTAGTAAACTTCCTACCATAGGATTTCCCATCAAATTGACAAAATCATGCAGTTTGCAAACAAAATATTTATTTTAAAACAGGATCAATATGCTTCAAGGACACTTGCCTTGCTCTTGCGGTTGATTAGGGTCAACGCCTTCAAACTCATGGTGTTGTAGATCCTCCGTGGCACTCTCTAGCGCAAATCCGTCTAATCCGCACAATAAACATACAAGACAAGAACACAATCAAAGAGTGCACAAATATTACTCAATATGACATGACATGCATGATTAATGCAAATGCAAGGTAGAACTTTTTAATAGATTTCTTTTAATGATCACTAACTAGTTCTAATAGCTTTTTACAAGTTTATACAGGTTTGGATTTGATTAGATCTACTTTTAGAATCAATTCAACACAATTTACCCAGGAAAATCGAACAAGTCTGCAGAGGGCCGGACTAGTCCGCACTTCGCAGAACTAGCGAACTAGGGTTTTCTAGATCAACGTAAATTTGGAGATTTGGGGTTGAATTCATGTAAGAAAAAGATAATAGAAGGCATACCAGGTGTTTAGAACTCCGATGAATCAAGAAACTTGGAGGTAACACTTGGATCTTGATGATCTAAGGTTGGTGATGAACTTGGAGATGAATTGGTGATGAAGAACGAAAGCTTGGTGGAGATCTTGATCCTCTTTCGTTTACTCCTCTTCTTATTCTTGCTTGGGATCGCCTCCTCCCTCCATGGTGGTGGCTCTCCATGAACTAGGGTTTGGGTGGGGTGGAAAAGTGGCAAATAGATGTCAAGCCAAGGGGTGGGGTTGTCTATATAGAGGTGGAGGCTAGGGTTAGATGGATTTCAAGTTTGAGAGGAGTAGAGGCCGGTTTAGAGTCCCACATGGGCTCTAAAAGAGTTAGACACTACGTCCCTAGGCCCACTTAACGTGAACCCCAAGAAAGAAGTCGTAAAACAAAAGATCAATTCGGAGTGGCGGAATATCAGACAAGTTCGAAAAGGACCGGACTAGTCCGAAAATGTCCAGAGAGAAAATCGGACAAGTCTGGCCTAAAATCGGACAAGTCCGACTTTAGTCAGAGAGGAAATCGGACAAGTCCGCTGGAACACAGGACTAGTCCGGAAAAGTCCAAGGACTTAGCAAATTTTCAAGGATTCTTGGAATATCGGACTAGTCCGCACAAAATCGGACAAGTCCGAAGGTTTCCAGAGGCAAAATTGGACTAGTCCGCAGCAAAAATGGACAAGTCTGTTTTTAGTCAGAGAGAAATCGGACTAGTCCTCAGTAAAATCGGACTAGTTCGCACTTTCCTGCATTTTAAGTGTGGTTTTGTTCCGAATCAATTTTAAATGCTCCAAATCAATTTTAAACTCGTTCCTCTTGTTGTGGGTTAATGTTAAACATGTATATGAGTGTATTCAAGGCATGATGCATGAAAATGAGGGTGTTACAGTCCTCCATGTCCCAGGAATTCTATACATTGTATAACAAGTTGCTGTAAACGTGCAAGATGGAGATTGCAAGAAAAAAAATACTTGTGTGGGGGTGTGACAACACTAACCAGAATGTCTCGTACTATATCTCTCTTGTTACGACGGCCAACCTCTGCCCACTTTGTTGCACCGGTGAGAGATGCATGTCTTTTTGTAAACATAACCACATCATTGACAAAGTGTCGCTGACTAATACCAACCGCAGCACCCAACCTAGCGGAGAACTGAATTGGTAGCTTCACATGCTCCGTTCTACTAACTTGGGGATGCATAGCGTATTCTGGCAACTGTAAGTCCTTTAGCCACACTTCTTCCTAGCTTCCTTCCTTCTGTTACATTGATTCAAACAGTAAACGATTAAAGCAAATTACCGCCTGAACAAGTTTAGTATCATGTACAAATAGTGTGAAAAGAAGAAAAGTCTGATGTTCATACAATCTTCAGGACGAGTGCGGCAAATACGAGCGTGAGCGGACCGCATCGTGCCAGCACCATTTTGTTCTATAGTACTCCCTCCTAGTTTTTATTAATTGTCGCCAAAATATGAATTAAAAATGAATTACTACAGTAGTTAGGATTGTCCTAACAACAACTATTTTGATTGGGGGTTACATTATTGTCTTCTTTGTTGCTGTTCATACCCTAAAATGAGCCATCAGGTACACATGTCAGTGGCGGTATGCACTCGTAGTACTGCAGAGGATTTTCAGTCCATGAGCGAAGCAGGCAAGACTGTGAGGGGGCATGCAGCTGGCAACACTAGACTAGACAAAGATAGGGTTCGCCGGTTCGGTCTGACTGACATCAGCCGGAGCGCGTCTCGAAGAGAATTATTAGTTGCAGGGCGAGTAATGAACGCCAGCGGTAGCAGGTGGCGAATGCAAGACAGATAAGGCAGGCCGCTTGCGGGATTGAAATCCTCCGCAGTACTGCACCTGCATTAGCTGCCACTGAAATGTGGGCCCATGAGACATCGGGTCTACTTGTCACTGGCGGCTACTGCAGGTGCAGTATTGCATATTGCCAGCTTGCAACACTCAACAAAGCGAGGGTTCGGTCTCTCCGAAACTCTCGAGAAGGATTGGTGGTAGGGCGAGTAATGGCCAGGGATTTGCGGGCGGCGGGGTAATCATGGCACGCGAAGGATGGGACGTGGCGATGGGCGAGGGAGACGCGTCGGGGAGGACACTGAAGTGACTAGCAGCAGGGCGTGGGCGCCGGTGCCAACCAGAGTGGCCAGCGGCGAGAGAGCACAGCGTGGAGGTATAAAAAAATCACGCCATCACAAAGGCTGATGAACTGTTAACTATAAAGACTAAGTACTAATAAGAAAGTAGAATCGCAAGGCATGCTAAAACAATTAGTAGAGCCTAGGAATGAATGCAAATGACCATGATACACCCATCATCAATACAGCTCAAGGACAGAACATAGTCTCTCAAAATGCTCCAAATTCAATGCCAAAGGAGTAGAGTAAAAAACTAACACGCTCTGCCAAAACAAATGGCACGGTAGAGGGGCAAGTAGTAATGTGATGTGATATGGGTAGTTGGAAGCTACTACCGAGGACAAAGTTGGAGTGGGACATTTTTTAAGCTCCAAAAGTAAAATTACGCTGGGGTGGAAGGAGTATTTCTGGTTTGTATATCTATACCTGCTGTTGGTTCATGCATCGTAGTAGTACCAGGGAGTGAAGAACCTCGAGGTTTCTGAACATCATGTGTTGAAATATTCTCTTTGTACTATGCAAACGATTTAATGTTGTCTAAATTTGTTTAATTTTGATAGTAAACACATTTATAGTTATACCACGTGCTTGTTGGCCACCATGAATGCTTGTAGACGACATCACGGTTTGATGTCTTGTTTCTAATGTAAAGAGCATTGTAAGTAGTCATTCCAAATAACAGTGATAACGCTAGATTACATGACCGACGTAGATTTTGGATCAAACGGTGTGCTTTCTATAAATTGCGGTGTTTGTTACTAACGGAGGAATTAGAAAAGAAAGAATAGAAAAAAATGTATGATCCGAGAAAGCCACAAGAAAGAAAAAAGTGAAAACCATGGGAACTAAAAATCTTAGGAATACAAGTTTGTAAAACAGGAATGAGAGTACAACATTTGGAGTGGTTGATTAGAGAACCCGTGCATCATTTACTTCTAAATCCAGAAATTACATACTACTACCTCTGGTTTTTAGTATTTGTCGTTCCCGGCCAGGAATTGAACTAGAAATACACTACCGTAATACACTACCAGTAGTGTGTGTATATATATATATATATATATATATATATATATATATATATATATATATATTTTCGTGAAACAGAAGACCACATTTCTTCTTTGTTAATTTGTTTAATCTTCGTATATCAAGATGGATCGTGTATAACTTAACTAGGCCAAAACTGCATGGATCGTGTAGAACCAAGCCAATATGGCTCTATAAAAAGACGACATGGATCGTGTAGTTTACCTAGCACAAAACTGGAGTCCGGGATGCGATGTCGTAGAGAGGTGTCGGCGACGAAGAGGTTCGGTAGAGTCCGTCAAACTTGGTCGCCCGGCGTTGTACCCAAGGAGTCAACACCACCAAGAGCTTCGATGCATCACTGCAAGATCCATGGGGGAAAAATTGTAAAAACCGTGGGAAATGCAAACACGGGAATTTCCTAGGAATACAAGTATGGAACACAGGACAGAGAGACAACACATTTGGAGTACTGCGAGATCACCGGAAGGGCGGGGCAGCAGTGTGTCAGGAACGGAGGCTAGTGTTTCCATTTATACTCATCGTGCCTGAAATAGGGTTACAATAATAGGCGGGACTGAAATTGGAGGCGCAGGTAGTGAAAATTGAATTGTCAAAATCTTAAATGTGGCGTGCCAAGTAGAACGATAAAATTTTCGCGGGAGTGGAGAATTTGACGCAAGCCGTGCCCTTGTGCACGCATCCAATCGTGATTAGTTACATCTCATGTCGCGTCGATTCCTGCACATGGCTGGTGCGTGTAGCTAGAGGGGTAGACCTCGTCTTAGGACAACTTTCTCGCTTCTTAATTCAGCTTTGTTGCCATGCATGGAGATCAAAATCTAAAAGCAGTCATCTGCTTGCTAGTGGGACATTCTAAAAAAATATGAAAAAAATATGAATCGCCAAATGTATACGTATGTGGTAATGCAAACAATATGCAAATACATCCATGTGCACGAAAGGACGATGGTAAACAGTCAGCATTTTGTAACATTAATAACAATATAACGATAACATGTAGTATATACTACTACATACTAAAATTAAATTTCCCCATGCGCTGACTACAAATGAAAAAATTGAGTGAAAGAACACAAAAGAGGAGAAACGCAGCCTCAACCACGATCTCAATGGAGTTTCAACCAAGAGTCGTTGATTGTCGCAACACAACGAATTATTGGCTAGACATTAAACAACAGATATCTCGCCCCTTTTTCAGAAAGGAGTTGTTTTTCGATACTGCATAGGACGCATTGTTCATGAATAGAAAAGACATTTATCATTAAAATAGAAACAACACATATATTACAAACAAGAACTACGAAAGCACATAGAAGACAAGAAAAAGAAAAACTACAAATACTACTCTACTCGGAGTCGGAGGAGATCTCCTCCACCTCCTCCTCCTCTGCTGCTGCCGCCGCCGCCTCCTTCGCCGCTGCCGCCGCCGCCTCCTCCACTACAGCCGCTGCTGCCGCCTCCTCCGGCAATTTAGTCCGAAGCTTCCGGGTGACGGTCCACAGAAGATACTGGTGGCCCTCCACCCCAGCCACCTCCCCGATTGTCTTGTAGAGGATGTTGAGACGACCGGCCACAAACCCTAACCCAAAGCAGTAGTGGCCAGCGGTGTCCATGCTGGTGCAGACGGGAAGTTTCCCAAGACCTGGACGCTCACACGAGTGAGATGTATCAGAAAATACATCCCGCGCCAATATGTCGAGCTTTTTTGCTCGCCTGGCAGTGGCGGAAAGGTTATATATATAGTTTTCTCTTTTTGTTGAAAGATCGTCACATATATATATATATATATATATATATATATATATATATATATATATATATAGTTTGGCTCGTTGATACTATGTTTGGGGTGTAGGGTACCATGCATGGGCAACTATAACATGCATGTGAGAGAGACATCGATGATCATATGTACTCCCCCCGTCTCCATGAACTTGTCGCTTTGTCGTAGTTCATTTTTTAACTACAAAAGCCGCATCAGAAGAGCTTGTTTATTGCCACATGGACAAGGAAAATTCTTTGTACCTAGTACAAAAAGTATAAGTTGGTCAGCATTGCCATTCGTACGCGAAGGATGCGGCCAGGTAGTTGCTCTTGCAGGTGTATGGTAATTACGTGAGTGTTTGGTCTGGTCATGTGGTTAGTCCACGATGCACCCTAAACCCGGTGTTGAGGCCGTGTATTTGTCATTTGTGCGTACACTCTAGTGACATGTGACAAAGTGCTCAGTCATCAATTGCGTTTGGTTTGACGTCAAAGTTCGATTGGAGATAGATCATCCATTTCTTTATGTCATGGATCATCCAAATTAATGTTTGGTTGGATGGACTGGACGATCCAATTTTTTGTTGGTAGGTTGGATGAAACTTGATTAGATTATTGAATCATCAAAGTTGATAATTTCATAATATTATTCGTGCGCATGATGATGGATCATGCACGCCAGCGCCGAGTTATTCGGATCGCTGAGCAAAGTTCATACGTGGAGCTCGTATGCACGTGCGCGCTTCAAGATTTGGTGCGCTCGCGTACGTGGCATCATCAGGGCAGGGTGGTACAGTCGCGGGAACCGTGCAGTGCGCCCTTGGCTGTAAGATTGGAGCGTGAACGTATGTGGCAACCATCTGGGCAGGGTCGCACAGAGACGGTTGTGCGGAAGGGTCGCCGAGAATTCGATTTTGGTGTTTGGGAACATGGTATTTTTGGAGTTTTAGACCATCCGCAGCAGTTTCCTCTAAAACTTACTCTATCCCTCTATACTTCAAGTATATTCTCTATACTTCTAGCATTTCACTCTGGACACTAACTCTATACTTCCAGTAATCTACTATATATTTCCAGTCTAGTAAGCTTTACAATGAACCACTACGGATGGTCTTAGAGCAATTAGAAATACCGTGGTATTTGAGATTACTATGAGATTTTTTACAGAATGGTGTTTGTCAACCAAACAGTCCTATGTATTGCAAAATCGTGGTATTACAAAACTGTGTTATTGAAATACGTACTTTGGTATTGCCATGTCATTTTAAAAACTGTAGTTTCCAAAACTTTAGTATTGAAAAACTATGTCAGCCTAAAGCTTTGCCGTGAACCACTGCAGATGGTCTTAAAGGCAGGACCGGCTCTGGGCCTAGGGGGGCAGAAATAAATTTTCTGCGGCCCTGCCGCACAACGCCGCCTGTCGCGCCCCCGCCGCCGCACCCCCGGCTCTGTCGCCGGCCCGCCGCCCTTGCGCCCCCATCGCTGGCCTGCCCCCGACTCGAGAACGGATCGAGGGGAAGGCTCATCGCCCATAGCGGCAGTGTAGCTTCTGTCCCCTCGATCCGTTGGCGATGAGTCTTCTCCTCATCCGTTCTCGAGTTCGCGGCGGCCATGACGCCACTTCGACCCTGCTTTTGGTCTGACGACGCTGATGATCTGCAACATACTTTTAAATCTGCGCATTGGTATTCCCCCCCTCATTATTTGTTGATGCGTTAATACCTGATGTTTTACATCATTTTCCACAGGAGGCAAAAAGTAATGAACATCATTGATCAGCACTACGCCGAGGAGAACGCGAAAATTGCAGTGGGTTGCGTCATGTCGGTTTTACGATTTTATTTACATTCCATTTGACTTCAAGTACCACGCCTATGCTTTGAAATATATGATTATACTAATCAAGCTCCGGTCTTTTACTGATTGATACTTAACCTCATTTGTTGCATTTGCCAAGGTCCGAGGCCAACAAGGGCTACTTCTTTTGTCAACATCACATCGCCACATGTGGTGTTCCGTCTGTGAACGAAGCACCTGCATGGCTTCCGTTGGAAGGTGAACGACTCGCTGAAGATGTGGGAGGTCGATTACGCCAACATCCAGGTATGTCGCCGTCCGTTGCCACCGTTTTCCAATGCGCCGCCACTGCATGGTGTTCACCTACCACTGCTCGTCATCCTTTCGCAGGGTCGTGATGCATTGGTGGCCCATTTTTCCATGTCATGTTTCGACTGCAAAACCGAGGAGTTCCTGCTAGTGTGGTTCAGCTGGCCGCGGAAGGTGAACGACTCGCGGAAGATGTGCGAGGTCGACTATGCCAACATCCATGTACGTCGCCGTCCGCTGCCACCGTTTTCCATTGCGCCGTCGTTGCAACGCGTTCACCTGCCGCTGCTCGTCATCCTTTCGCAGGGTCGGGATGCGTTGGTGGATGCGGCCAGGTAGTTGCTCTTGCAGGTTATGGTAATTACGTGAGTGTTTGGTCGGGTCATGTGGTCAGTCCACGATGCACCCTAAACACGGTGTTGAGGCCGTGTATTTGTCATTTGTGTGTACACTCTAGTGACATGTGACAAAGTGCTCAGTCATCAATTGCGTTTGGTTTGATGTCGAAGTTCGATTGGAGATAGATCATCCATTTCTTTATGTCTTGGATCATCCAAATTAACGTTTGGTTGGATGGACTGGACGATCCAATTTTTTGTTGGTAGGTTGGATGAAACTTGATTGGATTATTGAATCATCAAAGTTGATAATTTCATAAAATTGTTCGTGCGCATGATGATGGATCATGCACGCCGAGAGCCGAGTTATTCGGATTGCTGAGCAAAGTTTGGACGTAGAGTTCATGTGCCCATGCGCGCTGCAAGATTCGGTGCGCTCGCGTACGTGGCAATCATCAGGGCAGGGTGGTACAATCGCGGGAACCGTGCAGTGCGCCCTTTGCTGTAAATTTGGAGCGTGAACGTACATGGCAACCATCTGGGCAGGGTCGCACAGAGACGGTTGTGCGGAAGGGCCGCAGAGAATTCAATTTTGGTGTTTGGGAACACGGTATTTTTGGAGTTTTAGACCATCCGCAGCGGTTTCCTCTAAAACTTACTCTATCCATCTATACTTCAAGTATATTCTCTATACTTCCAGCATTTCACTCTGGACACTAACTCTATACTTCCAGTAATCTACTCAATATTTCCAGTCCAGTAAGCTTTACAGTGAACCACTGCGGATGGTCATAAAGCAATTAGCAATATCGTGGTATTTGAGATTACTATGGTATTTTTTACAAAATGGTGTTTGTCAACCAAACAGTCCTATGTATTGCAAAATCATGGTATTACAAAACTGTGTTATTGAAATACGTACTTTGGTATTGCCATGTCATTTTAAAAACTGTGGTTTCCAAAACTTTAGTATTGAAATACTATGTCAGCCTAAAGCTTTACCGTGAACCACTGCGGATGATCTTAAAGGTAGGCCCGGCTCTGGGCCTAGGCGGGCTGAAATGAATTTTCTGCAGCCCTGCCGCACAACATCGCGCCTGCGCCCCCGCCCCGCACGCCGTCCCATAGAAATCCCGCTGAGATCCTTCGCTTCGCGCTGGTGGGTTTGTTGTCTGGACACCAAAGGATGGAAATCCCGCGTATCCCGCTGCCACGATTATGCTATTTTGATCGGACGGCGTGATAGGTGGGGGCGCACGCGTGATGCTGTGCGGCAGGATCGCTGAAAATTTGTGGGCTACTGCCTAGGGCCAGGCCGGTGGGTGGGGGTGGTGGGGCGGGCACGATGACAGCTGGTAAAGAGAAAAGAAATGAAATTAATTAAGTGTGTAGCTTTTTATTTTCGTAATTTTTTGAAATATAATTCTACTACGTACATTACGTCCTACTAATGTTAGTTCAATGCTTTGTCCAAAACGTCAACTAAAAGAATAAGGAGGGAGTATTTATTAGATATAGTATAATATTACTAATGTGTTAATTTTCCATATGCGATGTTTTTCGATAAAAGGAGGAGTTTTTCGTTAGTGCATGTATGGTAGGACACGCTGTTCATGAACATAAAACAAAAGACATTTTCATTAACATAAAAACAACACATATATTACAAACAAGAAAAAACACATAGAAAAAAAAAGAAAAAAACTACTACTCATCCTACTCTACTCGGAGGACTTGTCCACCTCCGCTGGCGGTGCCTCCGCCTCCGCATCCGCCGGCGGCGCCTCTGCCTCTGCCGCAACCGTTGGCGGAGCATCATCCAACACCAGATCGAACTTCTTCCGGCTGACAGCGTTCACAAGTTGCTAGCGAAACCCCTCCCCGGCCTCCTCACCGATCGTCTCGTAGAGGCAGTCGAGACGAGCGGCAACAAAGCCTAACCCAAAGATGTAGTAGCCGGCGAAGTCCTTGCTGGCGTGGTGGGGAAGGACACCAAGTCCCAGTCGGCGACAGGAGTGAGATGTATTGTGAAATACATCCTGCGCCATTTGTCGAGCGCTTTTGCTTGCATGTCGGCGGCGAAAAGTCTGCCGGTGACCTCCTTAAGCTTGCCGTCGAGTTTGTCGATGCTTTCCTCCATGAGGTAGACAGTCTCATCATAGTCAGACAGAAGAGGTGCAGGCACCACTGGCGGAGACGAGAGTGTAGGAGGTGCGGGCGCCGCCTCCAGTTCCACCGGCCATGGCGGCAACAGAAACGGAGAAGGAGGTTCGGAGGACGTCGATGACCTGGAGCGCTTAGGTGCGGGGCTACCCATTTGTGCGGCGACGGAGGTGCGAACAAAGAGAGAGAGGTGGTCGACGTTGGTGCGGTGGAGAAGCAAGAGGGGAAGTTTGGAGGCTAAAATCGATCGAGAGGTGCGGCGGAGAAGAAGAGGAAGGTGTGCCTTTATAGCGGGTCGTCGTCTAAGCGCGTTAGTGGAGATGATCAGACGCTTCAAAAATTGTGCTTTTGAATCGACGGTCAGAGTTACTACAAACCGCGGTCCGCCTCCTCTCAGAGTTATTCCAAACCGCGGTTCGCCTCCTCTTAGAGTTACTCCAAACCACAGTTCGCCTCCTCTCGGTTATCGCAACAGCTCAATACGTCCCATCGGCTAGTTTTTTAATTTGACACACAAAGGTGCGGAGATTGACGTGAATGCACGTGGCAATTGATCGAGAGTCCATATCTTTTTTTTAAGGATCCAACCATTTCCGACCGAGAGTCCATATCGAACTGATAATTGTCGTGATCATGGATGATGGTGGACATGAATGTAATGCATGTGAAAGAGACTCGCGATCAAGCATGTTTGGTCACGTGTTGAGGAGTTTTGTGCCCCCTTGTTGAGGAACATGTTAATTGGATGATGTTGAGGATCGGATGTGGCGTACGTGTTTTCACAAGTGTATTCATTTGTTCCTAAAATCAGAACACGTAGCGACTAGCGCCTACGCCTGTTGTTTCTTCAAAAGACGAGTACAGTGATACATAATGGCAGCATGCGATCAATTAATTTGATGAACCACGTACGTACGTAGTGAGAGTTATGTGCTTATTAGACGATGATAGTCCACATTCTATCCTCGTACCATCGAGGGAACATCCTTGTGTCAAATTTGTTATCTCTATCGATGACAGGATAATATTCTTCATTAGTGTGGTAGTTAAACAGCCATATACTGTAGGTTGAGAGCATACACACATGCATGATAGAGAATATGATAAATATAGAAATATATATACACGGTAGGAAATATTATTCTATTCTTGGAATACATGTTTGGGACGTAGCATATGTACTTCTAACGTACATGTCAAAGACCTCGATCATGTTTGATGACGTTACGTGTTCTCTTTTTTGTTGAGAGATCATCATGTTTGACGCTCTTTGATCATGTTTGGGGCGTAGCATGCATGGACAACTAACATGCATTTGAAAGACCTCGATGCATGTGAAATAACATGCATGTTTTTTAAAGCAAGATATAGTGTTTCCTCAAGAAAAAATAATTTTATGAGAGATTGGGTGCACAAGCACAAAAGCTAGACCTTGAGCGATGCACCTACGAATTCCATATGCCGGGATGATCCGTGGCAGCTGATCCGCAAACTCGATGGTAAGATCAGTAGTCGCCGGAGAGCATCTTGCGGCCAACCTCGAAGGAGACGAGGGCGTCGATGCACGCATAGCTGATCTGCTCGCCAGAGATATTGAACGATGCGGTAGTCGGAATCGCCGAGGAAATCTTCTAGCTAGTCGGGGAAGTAGTCAGCGTGGATGACCTAGAAGATGAGGCAGTGGCGGCCGATGCAGAGCTGCAGAACGGCGACGGGGTTCTGGTCGGAGGAGTAGCTGGGGCGCCACTCGACGTCGATCCCGACGACGAGCTTGTGAAGGCGCCGACGGTGGACGGAGAGGACCTCGTCGAGCCAGTCCTCCACGGCCTTGCTGGAGGACGTCACGGTGGTGGTGATCACGTCTTCCTTGAACGTCACATTGTACACCTGAGTCCCCGCCATTGGGTCACTCTCCTTGTCGTCCCTACGGTTGCCGTCTGCGGTGGCGCGGCGCAACTCCCTCTCTCTCTTGTGCAAAACCTTCGTCTACACCTTTAGTTTGGATTTTAATTGGAAACGGGCCTGGATATATAACTGATGCAGTTACGATATGAGCGGAGGAGTTTCCGAATTTTACGGGCCCGAGCCCAGAGTAAAGAGAGTAATGAAGATTTTTGAATCTTATATGCTCTTTCTGATTTTTAATTCTTATCGTTATGACCACAAGTTGCATTGTCTCAACCTAACACCACGTACAACAACAACAACATTTCTCAGGAGCCCACCCACTGAATATGCCGGGTGGGCCATGGGATACCCTGGGTTCAGTCACCAGAGAGTAGCTAGTGTGAATACATGCTGGAGAGATCAGCGGAATCGGGAACTGGCCAATGAATATGGATGTCAGCAGTGTCACGGTTCATGTATCGAAACGCACACCATCCTTTTTCTTCTTCTCCTTTTTCTTGTAAGTTCGTATTATTTTCCACCAATCTTCTAAGAGCATCTCCAACCCCATTTGCAATTTATAGTTAGCTATTCTTTCAAATAGCAAATATGCTATCAACATTTAGCATCTCATTCTATGAGCATCTCCAACCCGTTTGCTATATGATGTGCTATATTAAAAAATTTCATATTTTATTAATATGTAATAATTATTTTAAAATTCAAATAACATTGTTGCAACGGCTATATTGTGACGTTTGCATTTCTAACGTCTATTTTTCAATGGTTATATTTCTAACGACTATTTTTCAACTGTATTTCCAACGGTTAATTTTCAACAACTATTTTGCAACAGAAGTAACAATAATGTAGCATAAATTGGGGATAGCAAACCGGATAGCATTTGCTACTAGTAGCACACCGAGAGCTCCATATAGCAAATGGCTAAAAGTAGCAATCCTAATAGAAAACAGGTTGGAGATGATTTTTGCTCTAAATTTGCTAAATAATAGGATAGCACACCATATAGCTAATGGCTAAAAGAGCATCTCCAACCCATTAGCTATATGATGTGCTATCCTATTATTTAGCAAATCTAGAGCAAAAATCATCTCCAACCGATTTGCTATTAGGATTGCTACTTTTAGCCATTTGCTATATGGAGCTCTCGGTGTGCTACTAGTAGCAAATACTATCCGGTTTGCTATTCCCGATTTCCGGTACATTATCGTCATTCTGTTGCAAAATAGTCGTTGAAAATTAGCCATTGGAAATACATCTGTTGAAAAATAGTTGTTAGAAATATAACCATTGAAAAATATCCATTATAAATACAACCGTTACAATATAGCCATTGCAAAAATGTTATTGGAATTTTAAAATAACTATTATATACTAATAAAATATAAAAAAATTAATATAGCACATCATATAGCAAACGGGTTGGAGATGCTCATGGAATGAGATGCTAAATGTGGATAGCATATTTTTCATTTGAAAGAATAGCAAACCAAAAATAACAAAGGGGTTAGAGATGCTCTAACCCTCCTTTATTTGAAGTTGTACGGTTGGATCAGAATATGTGGCCGGCGTACACTTTATGACACACTAGTGAAAGTAAAACAGCCGATACATTTTATGACACACTTGTGAAAGTAAAATACCCGATACATTTTATTATTATGGAAGTCTATAACAAAGACTCAATCCAAATCGGGCAAAAAAATTTATGACCCTGACTTCTAGTTTGTTTTGCAAGCCATCTGAATCAAGTCTTATTTGTCTTCACCCTTTTGCAATGACGCCCACGAGCTTCTAATCTGGGCTAAAGTTGATACGTACTCCAGAAACTATTGTTGCATTTTTTGTGATTTACTACGTGCTTTGCTGTTTGATTGCTCATTATGTTGGATCCGTGTTGGGTTTGAACAGAGAGTAGGCTTCTCCCTGCTGGTCCTGTCAAATAAACTAGTAGGTGATAGTTACATTCTGGATCTCCAGCTCAGTAGAGCTGGAAGTGGAAATATATTCCATTCTAAAGAATAAAAGAGATAAATAGTCCACTAGTTTATTCTTAGAACAGCAACATTAGAACTATTTTTGCGCACCAATGAACAAAAATATAAAGTTCATTAACGTAAGATGATACATTACAAACAGGAAAAAAGAAAAACACAAACTACAAACAAGAAAAGATAAACAACACAACTAAGAACAAGAAAAAAAACTACTTCTCCTCCACCTCGCTCCACCTACTTCTCCTTCTCCTCCTCCTCCTTGGGCTTCTGGCTGGGCGGGGGCGCCTCCCGCGGTGGAGTCAGGAAGCCCCGTTTCTTGTACATCGCCGCCACTAGGTTGTCGCGGCCGGCGACGCCGAGCTCATCCGCCAGCGTCTCCTAGAGGACGTCGAGGTGACCGGCCAAGTGCGTCATGCCGAAGACGTAGTGGCTCGTGGTCCCCATGGCAGCATACTCTGGAAGGGGACCAAGCCCAAGGCGATGCATGGAGCGCGATGTATTGTCAAATACATCGCGCGCCATTTTCCGGAGAGCCCAGTCCTTGTCCGGGGGGGAGTTCGGTCGGGGACGCTTCCCCTTGGCGCCCTTCGGCGGGCTTGGAGGAGGTGTTGTTTTGTCAGCCATGGTGTTCTTGGCGCGGTTTTGGGAAGAGAGGAAGAGTGGCTGTGCGGAGAAGACGATGGCGTGCTCGGGTGATCTTATAGTGTAGTAGCAGCCTGGCTGGAGTGCTCATCCTCTGCAGTACTGCAGGTGCAATAGAGCTGGCTGACATGTGGGTCCCACACCATGTGGGGCCCTCATGTCAGCCATCTCTACTGCACCTGCAGTACTGCAGGCGATTTGAACCCGACTGGCTGTTTGTCTCTTGACGCGCGCAGTAGTGGTGATGGGACGCATAGCGGTTCCAATTTAATTCAAAGATACGCATGCACTGCACGCGTTTAAGGCGCCTCGATGACTGGCACGCGCGTAAGATCAGTGCGCCCGGTCGCATCAGCCGCCTGTACAAATGGCTACGGCTTGAACGAAGGACAAAACCTTATGCGGCAAACAGCAACGTATAATACTTCCTCCGCCCCAACTCAACTCTATTTCTGTTTTGGTCGAACTAATTACCTTTGACAAATGATTTATATGGAATTTATTAACTTCAATAACATGTAGTACTAGATTGTATATTATGGAAATATTTTCATGGCGAATCTAAAAGTACAATTCTAGTATTGTTACAACAGATCAAAATTGCGTAAATCTCAAAGATAGATTTGACGAAACCTAAGACTTCCCTTTGAAAAAGTTTTATACTTTACATTAGTTTTACATATGTAATATGCACATAGGATATATCACTAAATAGTTTTGCAAAAAAAACATAGAGGAGAAATATGTATATCCCATATGCTAATACTACGTAAATTCGGGGTGGGCAAATAACCCGAGACCGAAAAACCAAAACCAATAAAACCAGACCGGAACCGAAAAGACCGAAATACCGGGTATCGGGTAGCAAATATAAATAACTGAAAAATAAATGTCGGGTTCAGGTTCCACTCTCGGGTAACTGAAATAACCGAATAGCCGGTCCATCAAATAATAAGTTAAATTATGCGTGCTAAACTATGAACAATTCAAATTTAGATATTTTATTTTCAAGTTGTGATGTGTGAAGTTGTTGGATTTAAACGTTTATTATTTTATTTTTCATTTGTCAATTTATAATAAATGACCTCATGGGATTAAATTTATCAATCATATTAAATTTGTGCAAACATGACATTGATATAATGTATAATTTGGATATATCGGGTAGGACCGAAGACCGAACCGGAATTTTGGTACCCAAAATGCTCGGGTACCTAATATTGTTACAACAATTCAGGTAGTAATTTCAAGAAACTGAATTTTAAAAAAGACCGAAATACCCGAACCAAAATATCGGGTAGACCGAATGCACACCCCTTAACGTAAATCCATCCGAAATAATTAGCTAGTTTGAGGATGAATGAAGTTGAGCTTGCGAGCTTGATGAGCACTGTCATTGTTTTGAGCAGCGATTAATTTATGGAATCATCAAATCTGGAGTAATTTTTCTAGATCATTTGGGGCCGAAATATTAGTTAACATACTATATATGAGGAGAAAGATTAGGATATGCTACCTATTGCTTGTGTTGAATGACCCTGCGCAATGGACAACATATATTCGACACTTCATTCTTGTCGTCAGGATCATTCTGCCCTAGGGATGAAAACGGTACGGTAAATTCCCAAACCGTCCGACGCCATTTTTGAAAATTTCCGATGCGATTACCATTTGCGACAATTTCTGAAATTTTTGATCCGATTACTGTTTTTATCGGACATTGAAATTTGGTAAACGGAATGGAAATGATTTAGACTGATTTCCGTCCGAATTGTCATAATACCGTATTTTAATGGAAAATTTCCGAACAATAACCGAATACTTTCCGAATAGTAGGTTGGGTCTAATGGTCTGACATGTACTCTCTCCGTCCCTCGTTTTGTAGTTTATTTTTGAACTACAAAGCCACAAGTATTTAGAGACGGAGGGAGTAATAAGCCCAATTCTTTAAATTTTTTTATTCAGACACCAGTTTGAATAAGGAGTTGTCAAAGGTAATAAGCTCAATTCCGACCGTTTTCATCCCTATTCTGCCCCAAGTCATCTGGGGCAGCAGGCGGAGGACCTTGATGATCAGGATAAGGACCAGGCAAGAAATCATTGGTCAAAGGTAAGTTTGACCAAAGCTAAAGATAGAGTTGAGTTGGGACGGAGGGAGGAGTACTTTTTACAGACCGCTTTGCAGGCCCCGCTGCGGGCGATCTCCTGCTTGCTGACAACTCCAGGGGCTAAAGTAGCGTACAACTGCACTTTAGAAGCCGTAACCCCAGTTTGCATCAAAGGAAACTCATAGGACAATTTAAAGGAATGGAATCCTCTGGAAGGGAAAGACATTCATACGAGTATCGTAAGTAGCATTCCAAACGGTGCACTTTAGAAGCCATAAACATCACTGCACGCGTCTCATCGTCTTCTCCGCGCATCTCATTGTCTTCTACACGCGTACTAATAAAGACACACCATCCTCTTCTCTGGAACACACACAGGACATCCTCTTCTTCGCGCGCACTCTTCCTCTTTTTCTCCATCATTGGTTCCCTTCGAAGCCCATGGAGTTCCCCTTGCCGCATGATATTGTGGTCCTGATCGAGGGGTGGGTTGCCGCAACCTCCCCGCAGCCCATGGACGCCCTCTCCAGTCTGCGCGCCACCTGCAAGGCCAAGCACGCGTCATGCCGGATCGCGCCATGGGAAGGCGTGTGTCACCGGAGCGGGTGAGCATCTGGAAGTTTAACTGAAGCTACGACCGCCTCGTGGAGCGCCTGGCAATCGTCAGCAACCCTCATGCGTGCTACGTCACCGGGTTCGACCTCGTCTTCCTGCATAGTCGCGCGCAGCCGGGCACCTAGTTCCTTGCCGGGCGGCCACGAACGGCCACATCGTGGCGGCCTACGTCCTCGCCGTGCTCTGCTACGACGCCGACCGTGGGGTCCGCACTGCCTTCGAGTATATCCGGCAGGTCGAAGGTGAGGCCCATGTTGGCTACAACGTGGCCGGGTCCGTCGCCTTGAAGTGGACCAACAAGGAGTGCTGTTGGTGTCGGCGTGAATCCATGAATAGTATCGATGGTGTCACCTGGAGGTTCCTGGGCAGGCCTCGTCCAGAAGCGCCGCCGGTGGCGGTGCCCGACATTGATGATGACGCTTGGGGCTGCTCAATTGGGGGGAACCAGGGAACTGCCTGCTGCGACAGGCCTACGTGGGAGAAGTGAACAGTCTTCTGTACAGAGAACTGTAGGATTAAGCACGAGCATGACCTGTTGTACGGTCTGGCGTTGTACTATATGGGTTATATTCCCTCCATTCCCGTTTGGATGCACCGCTAGTTCTCCCAACGCCAATTAAAAGAGAACAAAGGGAGTATATAAAATAGACTTGTACTAGTATATGTGTTTCCCCTATGCCCGCTCGTCTCTGATGAATGTTGCACTTGTTGTGTTTCCCCTATGCGCGCTCGTCTTATGTTTAGCCCCGTTTGCATCAAAGGAAACTCAAGGGACAGTTTAAAGAAATGGATTCTTCCAAAAATGAATACATTGAATCATACAGTAGTTTGTAACAAAGGAAATTAGTGTTCCCTTCTCTCTGTTCATTGTCTCCACTTTTCATTTCAGTCATCACTAATCGACAGAACTAGCTGTTACATAATCCCCAATAAACACAAAATAAACTAATCGGCACATCTAGTCCGCAACACTTCCCTTGAAGCATTGGTAATAACTTATGGCCGCCTATAGGAGTAGTGGTAATGATTACACCGCGCATAGGGGCATAGGGCCAGTGGTACGTTGGAGTTCTACCTATCTTTTTCTAACATTTTTCTCGTCCTTTCTTTTCTCTTCTCTCTGTTGATTGTCTCCACTTTTCTTTCCAGTCGTCGCTACCTGTTAGTACTATATACTACTTTACACACCGCTTTGCAGGCCCTGCTGGGCGATCTCCTGGCACCTCTTGCGGCTAAAGTATCGTACAGGCAACTTTACGAATGAGCTTACTCGAACTTTTCGAGCTTGAGCTCATCAAGTTGGCAATACTCAACTTCATCCTTAAACTTTCAATCAAAACTAAGTTTGGTCCTTCAACTTTCAAATGGGTCAATTATTTAGTCCATCAACTTCATTTCAAACCGTTTCACTTTCATCCTTACTCTGAGTTGGACATCCACACATTGGCATGCCACATAAGATAGTTAATGTGTTTTTAATCCTGTTAATTCGTGATAGAAGTTTGTTTTATTTAAATGTTTAAAGTATGCATCATTATGTGCATGTAAACTCTTTCTCATGTTGAAGCAAGCAGACAAGAGTTTAAGAAACGATTTGAATGGACCCCTTGGTTAGATAGCTGGGAAGTACAACCGTCGGATCAAAACAAACAGTGGATGCAGCCTTTACTGCACACATGCAACAAAATGTTGCTACATCAGGCGATCCTGGTCCAGGCAGGTATGCTCCGATTCCTGTCCTCCAACACCATCTAGTATTCCGATGATGCAGGCGGTTCACCACCAAACTGTAGAAAGGATAAGCACGCACACATGTAACAGTCATTGTTGACTGTGTTGGTCTAACGTCATTGTTTGACTGTGTAGGCCTACGTTTAGTGATTAACGCTAGCTTTTGAATCTGTGTAGTGCGAAAGGGTTTGTTTTGGTTTCACACTACACTAGCTAGCCTATATAAAGTGTATTTGTGTTCCCTGATGAATACACAACAAACATTCTCCATACAGAATGAAACTTGCATGTCGCTTTCTTCTGCCGGAGGTTCGAAGGAAACTACACGGCTGGCCGGGTACACGTACGGTACGAGTGTGTCGGTGTACCTTAACCCCCCGTACGTCGTCCGTCCCCGGTGGTTGTTGGGAAGAGCCTTACAGGTATGCTCTGATTCCAGTCCTCTTACTCCATCTCTAGGTTTCCGATGACGCAAGCGGTTCACCACCAGGCAAACCAAAAAAGGTTGAGCGGCATGCAAGTTTTTTGATGAAAAACTGATTGCGGCCCGCTGATTGCGGCCTGCTGACGAATCCATCTCTAGTTTTTTTATGACACTCTCGCTGACGTGTCATCATACTATTTGTTGTGAAGGTATGGTAGTTAAACTAAGAATTAATAAAGGGACCAATAAGATTTTGACACATGAGTGGGATGACACATGGGAGGATAGAACGGGAGGGACGCGGCTTGCAGCCAGTTTGTCATCAAGAAATTTGCATGCCGCTCATCACCGAGGCTTTGCTGGTTTGTCTGGTGTTGAACCGCATGCGTCATCGGAAACCTAGTTGTAGTTAGAGGACAGGAATCAGAACATACCTGTAGGGGTCTTCCAACCACCACTGGGGACGCACGAGGGGGGTTAAGGTACACACCGACACACCCAGACCGTACATATGTGCCGGTGAAGATGAACGGCGTTCCGGCTGTGGAAGCACCTGCATGGCTTCCGTTGGAAGGTGACCGACTCGAGGAAGATGTGCGAGGTCGATTACGCCAACATTATTTGTTTTGAAGGTATGGTAGGACACATCAGCGGGATGATGCATGGTAGGACAGAACGAGAGGACAAGGCGTGTATACTCCCATTCAATGCTTCCATGCGTTCTCCTACTATAGTGTCATGATTTTATTGGCCCTTTCATTTACCTAACATAATGCCTGATTTAGTTCAACCAATTAGATGATGACACATAAGCGGGAGTATGCATGGAAGCAAAACAGGAGCACAAAAGTTGCATCCGAATGGGAGGACACGGCTTGTATACTCCCATTCAGTGCTTCCATGCGTGCTCCTACTTAAGTGTCATGATTTTATTAGCCCTTTCATTTACCTAACATAATGCCTGATTTAACTTCAACAAATTAGATGATGACACATAAGAGGGAGTACGCATGGAAGCACAAACGGGAGCACCGAAGTTGCATCCGAACGGGAGGACACGGCTTGTATACTCCCATTCAGTGCTTACATGCGTGCTCCTACTTAAGTGTCATGATTTTATTGGCCCTTTCATTTACCTAACATAATGCCTAATTTAACTTCAACAAATTAGATGATGACACATAAGCGGGAGTACGCATTGAAGCACAAACGGGAGCACCGAAGTTGCATCCGAACGGGAGGACAGGACTTGTATACTCCCATTCAGTGCTTCCATGCGTGCTCCTACTTAAGTGTCATGATTTTATTGGCCCTTTCATTTATCTAACATAATGCCTGATTTAACTTCAACCAATTAGATGATGACACATAAGCGGGAGTACGCATGGAAACATAAACGGGAGCACCGAAGTTGCATCCGAACGAGAGGACACGACTTGTATACTCCCATTCTGTGCTTCCATGCGTGCTCCTAATTAAGTGTCATGATTTTACTGGCCATTTCATTTACCTAACATAATGCCTGATTTAACTTCAACAAATTAGATGATGACACATAAGCGGGAGTACGCATGGAAGCACAAACAGGAGCACCAAAGTTTCATCCGAACGGGAGGACACGGCTTGTATACTCTCATTCAGTGCTTCCATGTGTGCTCCTACTTAAGTGTCATGATTTTATTGGCCCTTTCATTTACCTAACATAATGCCTGATTTAACTTCAACCAATTAGATGATGACACATAAGCAGGAGTACGCATGGAAGCACAAACGGGAGCACCGATGTTGCATCCGAACGGGAGGACACGGCTTGTATACCCCCATTAATTGCTTCCATGCATGCTCCTACTTAAGTTTCATGATTTTATTGGCCCTTTTATTTACCTAACATAGTGCCTGATTTAACTTCAACCAATTAGATGATGACACATAAGCGGGAGTAAGCATTGAAGCACAAACGGGAGCACCGACGGTGCATCCGAATGGGAGGACACGACTTGTATACTGCCATTCATTGCTTCCATGCGTGCTCCTACTTAAGTGTCATGATTTTATTGGCCTTTCCTTTACCTAACATAATGCCCGATTTAACTTCAACTAATTAGATGATGACACATAAGCGGGAGTATGCATGGAAGCACAAACGGGAGCACCGAAGTTGCATCCGAACGGGAGGACACGGCTTGTATACTCCCATTCAGTGCTTCCATGCGTGCTCCTACTTAAGTGTCATAATTTTATTGGCCCTTTCATTTACCTAACATAATGTTTGATTTAACTTCAACCAAATACATGATGACACATAAGCGGGATTACGCATGGAAGCACAAATGGGAGCACCGAAGTTGCATCCGAACGGGGGGACACGGCTTGTATACTCCCATTTAGTGCTTCCATGCGTGCTCTTACTTAAGTGTCATGATTTTATTGGCCCTTTCATTTACCTAGCATAATGCCTGATTTAACTTCAACCAATTAGATTATGACACATAAGCGGGAGTACGCATGGAAGCACAAACAGGAGCACCAAAGTTGCATCCAAACGGGATTACATGGCTTGTATACTCCCATTCAGTGCTTCCATGCGTTCTCCTACTTAAGTGTCATGATTTTATTGGCCCTTTCATTTACCTAACATAATGCCTAATTTAGCTTCAACCAATTAGATGATGACACATAAGCGGGAGTACGCATGGAAGCACAAATGGGAGCACCAAAGTTGCATCCGAACGGGAGGACACGGCTTGTATACTCCCATTCAGTGCTTCCATGCGTGCTCCTACTTAAGTGTCATGATTTTATTGGCCCTTTCATTTACCTAACATAATGCCTGATTTAACTTCAACCAATTAGATGATGACACATAAGCGGGAGTACGCATGGAAGCACAAACGGGAGCACGGAAGTTGCATCCGAACGGGAGGACACGGCTTGTATACTACCATTCAGTGCTTCCAAGCGTGCTCCTACTTAAGTGTCATGATTTTATTGGCCCTTTCATTTACCTAACATAATGCCTGATTAACTTCAACCAAATAGATGATGACACATAAGCGGGAGTACGAATGGAAGCACAAAGGGGAGCACCGAAGTTGCATCCGAACGGGAGGACACGGCTTGTATACTCCCATTCAGTGCTTCCATGCGTGCTCCTACTTAAGTGTCATGATTTTATTGGCCCTTTCATTTACCTAACATAATGCCTGATTTAACTTCAACCAATTAGATTATGACACATAAGCAGGAGTACGCATGGAAGCACAAACAGGAGCACCGAAGTTGCATCCGAACGGGATGACACAGCTTGTATACTCCCATTTAGTGCTTCCATGCGTGCTCCGACTTAAGTGTCATGATTTTATTGGCCCTTTCATTTACCTAACATAATGCCTAATTTAACTTCAACCAATTAGATGATGACACATAAGCGGGAGTACACATGGAAGCACAAACGGGAGCACCGAAGTTGCATCCAAACGGGAGGACACGGCTTGTATACTCCCGTTCAGTGCTTCCATGCATGCTCCTACTTAAGTGTCATGATTTTATTGGCCCTTTCATTTACCTAACATAATGTTTGATTTAACTTCAACAAATTAGATGATGACACATAAGCGGGAGTAGGCATGGAAGCACAAACGGGAGCACCGAAGTTGCATCCGAACGGGAGGACACGACTTGTATACTCCTATTCAGTGCTTCCATGCGTGCTCCTACGTAAGTGTCATGATTTTATTGGCCCTTTCATTTACCTAACATAATGCCTGATTTAACTTCAACCAATTAGATGATGACACATAAGCGGGAGTATGCATGGAAGCACAAACGGGAGCACCGAAGTTGCATCCGAACGGGAGGACACGACTTGTATACTCCCATTCAGTTCTTCCATGCGTGCTCCTACTTAAGTGTCATGATTTTATTGGCCCTTTCATTTACATAACATAATGCCTGATTTAACTTCAACCAATTAGATTATGACACATAAGCGGGAGTAAGCATGGAAGCACAAACAGGAGCACCGAAGTTGCATCCAAACGGGATGACACGGCTTGTATACTCCCATTCAGTGCTTCCATGCGTGCTCCTACTTAAGTGTCATGATTTTATTGGCCCTTTCATTTACCTAACATAATGCCTAATTTAACTTCAACCAATTAGATGATGACACATAAGCGGGAGTACGCATGGAAGCACAAACGGGAGCACCGAAGTTGCATCCGAACGGGAGGACACGACTTGTATACTCCCATTCAGTGCTTCGATGCATGCTCCTACTTAAGTATCATGATTTTATTGGCCCTTTCATTTACCTAACTGTGACACCTGGTTCCAAAAATGAACCAAGCTAATGCATATGTGTGCCCAGGATGTTCAACACACATACACGAGTGCAATTACAAAAGAGTATACAGAAAATTACCACAGAACAAGATTAATTATCAAATTTTATTACACAACCATATTATCCTCGAATACAAGCTCTAATAAATATTAATGACAAATTCAACTAATGCAGCAGAAATAAACTAATTAAACAACTAAGCAAACTAAGCAAAAGGGATAGCGCAGCTCCAATAACACCACAGGCAAAGTTGACGGTAGACACGGCCTAGAACTCCGCATTATCACCATTAAACTCACAATCCTGACCCGCAACTATTGGGGGGATTGCAAGAGTGAGTACATGTCGTACTCAGCAAGTGTGGAAAGTATAACATGTGGCTAACCCAAAGGACGACAGTAATAATGGCTAAGTGCTGAAAAGTACAGTAAAACATTTGAAAAGCATTATACTATGTCTATGTGAAACAATCCCGTCATAACCATCATATTACAAAATATAAACCATATCCAGCTATTGCCAACATCATCATTATCCATGTCCAGTTACCATAACTCAAATTCATATCCATAACCATAATCAATGTCATAAACCATCCATAACCATAATCATAATATCAACCATAACCATTACCAAACCATAACCATAACCCAACCATAACTATTACCTGACCATAACCGTCCCAAATCCCAATTCCAACTCTAATCATGTAGGTCATCCAGGCGCTCATAACCGGGAGCACGGCTATCATGATAGTTTTAAACACTCTGCAGAGGTTGTACCACTTTACCCACATGTTCGTGATTTCATCACCTTTCGATGACTAAGAAACCTCCATTATGCCATTTCACACTTCCGTAGGTGTGTGACCAAGAGATCACAAAATAGCCTTTCAAAAGGGACTACTAGTATGTACGGGCCCACTAAGGTTTCACCGGCAGGCTTGAATCTCCATTCTCCCACCCACGGGCCCCCCTCGTGTGCCATGCGGATCCCAGGGCAGTCCTCCTCGACTCCCATTCCCCGCGCCATCCAATGGTCCATACAATACTAGCAGCGCTCCTAATTATTCAGCTACGCCGCACCCATACTTGGCCTTGTGGTGGCACTGTTAACCTGGCATATTCTCGCATGAACCGGTCCTTAGATCTAAAGCAAGCAAACCACCATAACATCCAACCCATCCACATACCAGGCTTGCTTAGATCACCCATCGTATTGACCAGTTCACATTAACCAGAATATCATTGATGCGTAACTAAATGTGTAGTGTTGTTTGCCATCCCAATTAATTAAGCGAAGCAAAAAGGTAAAAACCCTTCCCGACTCTCTACCATAAATTCCAGGTGACAAGGGTGGTCAAACAAAAGTAGTAAACTTCCTACCATAGGATTCCCATCAATTTGACACAAGCATGCAAGTTCACAAACAAAACATTTATTTTAAAATAGGATCAATATGCTTCAAGGACACTTGCCTTGCTCCGGCGGATGGGGTTGCTCAAGCGCTTCAAAGTCTTGATTTTGGAAATCCTCGTATGCGGCCTCTTGAGCACGTTCCTCTACGCGTGATCATACATACAAGAGAACATATACAATCAACATGATGCACACAAAATAATCAACATGCAATGACATGTATGCATGCACAATTCAATAATTAATTAACTACGGTTGTTTATTAATTAGATGCGAGTAGTTCATACGTGTTCATATGAGTTTACGGGGGTTTTAGGGTGGATTAATGCTGCTGAAAATAAAATTATGGTGCAACTAAAATCAATTTACGCCTATTAGATTCAATATGATCGCTAAAATTCGCATCGGGAACATGGCCTACCGTAGATGCGATGGCTTCGATGATCGCGGGATGGGGACGATGCGTAGACGAAGTAGATGCGTCCTCCGGCGGCACGACGACGGCGACGCGATGGCGACAACGATCTCCGGCGAACGGTGGGGCCCTCCTCTTTTTCCCCTTCTTCTTCTCCCTTTTCTTCCCTGCGGCACAGCTCCTGGTGCTTCTTTTCCCTTAACACGGCGGCTAGGGTTTATTCCTGGAAGGCGGCGGCGCTTCTGTTGTCTAGCCTCGGGAGAAAATACGGAGCCCTCGGGGCTTTATATAGGCGGCGCGGGCGGCTACCGTGGAGTCCGGCTCGGTCAGGAGGCGGGGCGAGATCGGACGGGGGGGCGGGGTTGCTATACGGCGGGCGCGCGAGCGGGCGCGAGCCGCGTCGGGCGGGCGAGCGGCATTGCTGCGGTGCGGGGTGGGGTCGCGGTCGGACGCGGGGGTCGCGAGACTGACTCGGTCGGGGCTCGGAGCGGGGCGCGTACGCGGCGCGGTGGGGCTGCGCTACACGCGCGGGGGAGGCTGGCGTGCTGGCTGGGCCGCTTGGCCTGGCCGGCGGCGCTGGCTTCTTTTTTCTTTTTATTTTTTATATATTTTATTATTATATATTTTATTATTTATATCTATTTTATATATTATTTATATATATATACTTATATATATTTTTATTATTATTTTTATACTTATTCCTTATTACAAGTTTTAGGCTATAACTATTATTTCCTTTTCCTTCTTTTGCTACACATATTTGTATATGTATGTTTTATTATTTTTTTCTTATTCTACTAGTGTTTAATGCATGCTCATGTATGCAATGCATGATGCGAAAATTTAGGGTGTTACAAACCTACCCCCTTGAATTGAATCTCGCCCTCGAGATTCGATAGCGTGGAGAAAAGGTGAGGGAATTCTGCCTTCAAGTCTTCTTCACGTTCCCATGTAGCTTCGGCTTCCGTATGGTGTTTCCATTGCACTTTGCACCAAAGGATCCTCCTATTTCTCGTGGCCCTTTCTTTTATGTCCAAAATTTTGATAGGTTGCTCGACATAGGACAAATCCTCTTGAAGTTCTAACTCGTCCATCGGCACTTGTTCTTTAAGTCCTTGTACATCTTTGTACAACCGGGGTGAATCGAGTAAGGCGAGTCATGTGCCTCCTTTAATATTGTCTCACGAATATGCCTGACATTAGGTACCACAATCCTCTTTCCAAGCCATAAGGTACCCTGTTCGTCCTCATCAAATCTGAATTCTTTTCCTTCTCGGGTCCTTTCCTTGATTTCCTGTATTTCCTTGTCCTTTGTCTGTCCTTCCCGTATTTCCTGCTCTAATATTGGGTTGACTTCCATCGTTCCCATCTCATTTATGAATCCGAGGTTCAACCGTTCAAACTCCTTGCATAACTCGGATGGCAGCTCTCGAACTGTGAGTTGATGACTTACTCCTTTTCGGCTCAAAGCATCGGCCACTACATTGGCCTTCCCTGGGTGATAGTTGATTCCCACGTCATAATCCTTGATGAGCTCCAACCACCGGCGTTTTCTCAGATTCAGATCCGTTTGCGTAAATATGTACTTGAGACTCTTGTGATCCGTATAAATCTCACATCGGTGACCAAAAACGTAGTGTCTTCATATCTTCAAGGCGTGTACCACGGCTGCGAGTTCAAGGTCGTGCGTAGGATAATTCAACTCATGTTTCTTTAGTTGCCTCGATGCATAAGCTACCACTTGGCCTTCTTGCATGAGCACACATCCTAATCCTTGTCTTGATGCGTCGTACAAATCCAAATTCCTTGCTCACGTCTAGTAATACCAGCACCGGTGCAGTTATAAATCTCTTCTTCACCTCCTCAATGTCGTCCTAGCAAGATAGAGTCCACTTGAGAAGCTTTCCCCTTGTTAGCAACTCAGTCATGCGCTTCACTACGTTGGAGTAGTCTTTGATGATTGGTTAGCTTTGACATTTATTGTGATGCATCAACTCCAATTGCTTCGGTGCGGTTTAAGATGCTTCAAATTCTACGGTGATCCCTTCTTCGTTGGTCAACTTCACCGTCTTTGTGGCACACTCAATAACTCCATTGTGCTTCCTCAACCAGTCCATACCAGGTATAATATCCAACCCTTGAGAATCTAAAACAATGAGGTTGGCGGGGAAATCTACCCCCTTATTCTAAGGCTTATTTTTGGACATACTATATTTGTCCTCATCTCTCGTCCAGGAGACTTAACCAATCATCCGCATCCATAGGGTCAGCAGCTTGAGCAAAGGTTGGCGGTCTAGTCCTCATAAACTCTCCCAATCGGTTATGAGGAGGCGGGGGTGGCGGTGGAGGCATGTGTGGCTGATTGTTGATGTTATTGCCAGCCTGCAGCTGTCCCATTGTCTATATCGTGGTCTGCATGAGCTGGTTCTGCATAGCCAGTAGCTGCTCAATATTGATAGATCCATGAGCAGGTCCTTGTCCAATATTGTTCTGGGATACTCCATGGTTCTCCTCCTCACCATTGACATCCCTTTGATTGCGAGTCCTCACCATCTGAAGGAAGCAATAGGTAAGAATTTAGAAATGTCCCCAACTATATGCATCAAGGGATATGAAGCTAACCAACTAGCTATACTAGCCTAGGTGGACATGGCAATGCTAAAGCATCCCAAAGTCCTCTATCAAGCACACAAACAAACAATATATATATATATATATATAGCAAACAGCACACCAAGCAAAAACACATCGATTCCTGAGTGCTCCTATGTGCTCTAAAGTGTCCATTCTATCTAGGCTGCGTCCTACGGTCAACCTGTGGCTCTGATACCAATTTGTGACGCCCGGTTCCGAAAATGAACCAAGCTAACGCATATGTGTGCCCAGGATGTTCAACACACATACACGAGTGCAATCACAAAAGAGTATACAAAAAATTACCACTGAACAAGATTAATTATCAAATTTTATTACACAACCATATTATCCTCGAATACAAGCTCTAATAAATATTAATGACAAATTCGACTAATGCAGCGGAAATAAACTAATTAAACAACTAAGCAAACTAAGCAAAATGGATAGCGCAGCTCCAATAACACCACAGGCAAAGTTGACGGTAGACACGGCCTAGAACTCCGCATTATCACCATTAAACTCACAATCCTGACCTGCAACTGTTGGGGGGATTGCAAGAGTGAGTACATGTCGTACTCAGCAAGTGTGGAAAGTATGACATGTGGCTAATCCAAAGGACGACAGTAATAATGGCTAAGTGCTGAAAAGTACTGTAAAACATTTGAAAAGCATTATACTATGTCTATGTGAAACAATCCCGTCATAACCATCATATTAACAAAATATAAACCATATCCAGTTATTGCCAACATCATCATTATTGAATGTAGGCCTAGAGGGGGGGTGAATAGGCCTTCTTGAATTTTCTCGGTTCCTGTAGCACTTCAACAAAAAGGTCAAATCCAGATATATCGGACTAGTCCGGTAAAGTGCGGACTAGTCCGGATTTCACGGGCTAGGTTGATCAAGTTAGGTCAATTTGATTGTTTCGTTGTCGTTTGCAGCGGAAATATAAACTTTAATGACAGTTCAATAGTTGTATGTTAAGTTTTATTGCAAGTATGATTCTTGTTCGACTATTTAACTTCAATTAAACAAAATGAATCAAACCCTAGATAATGTTGATCAACTAGAATGATGAACACAAACGAACAAGACACAAGATTTATCCCGTGGTTCGGTTACCACGAAGGCACCCTACATCCACGTTGAGGAGCCCACAAAAGGACCGGGTCTTCACCAACCCTTCCCTCGTCGGATCGCCACGAAGGCCAATCCTCTTCCACTAATCACACAGGGGTAAATCACCAAGTTGAAGGGGCAATCTCACAAGTTGAGAGCTCCCTTGATTACAAGTTTCAAAACCACCAATAACACACTTCGAAATATACAAATTGAGATGCAAGAGTGTGTTAGAGATTCAAACCAAGAGCTCAATCGTGTGCCAAGTGCCTCTCCAATGATCTAGAAGTGATCTTCAATGGATTGATTGATTTTTCACTTAACTTCGTGGAGAGAGATGGTTTTTGAGTCTCTTGGGAGGTGTGACGGCGCTAGGGTTCGAGTGTGGTTAAAAGTGGGCCGTGCACCTCTATTTATATGGGGTTTCTGGAAGTTACCGTTAGGGTTCAGAAATATCGGACTAGTCCGTGGTGGTGACCGGACTAGTCCGGTGTGCTGTGTGAAGCAAAACCTAAGTGTCCAGGAATATCGGACTAGTCCGATTGAAAAACGGACTTGTCCGATTTCGCTGCTGGAAATCTTCGGACTTGTCCGGTTGCCATCGGACTTGTCCGGACCTGTGAAACCCTAAGTGTTTAGAACGACAGGTCCGCACTTGGAGGACTTGTCCGATTTAGATCAGAGTGTATATCGGACTAGTCCGTGTAATCACCGGACTTGTCCGAAGTGGATCAGAAAGGGTATCGGACTAGTCCGGTGGCGACCGGACTTGTCCGATCTAGTGACTTGTGCATTGTGTTGAGGACTAGTCCGCACTGGGGAGGACTAGTCCGAAGTGGAACAGAAAGATATCGGACTAGTCCGGTGGAGACCGGACTTGTCCGATCTTGTGCAGAATGTGATATCGGACTAGTCTGGCTGATATCGGACTAGTCCGGTCCTGTATAGTTTTGTGCATTGTGTGTGTGTGATTAAGTGAGATTGAGCTCTTGGGTGTGTTTCCTTAACACACTCCATACATACTAAACAACTAATTTCTTCTCCTTGAGCTCAATTCATTTTCCTTCTCAATTTCCCTCTTTTTGGTACTTTGCTCATTTTTCATCATTTTCCTGCATTCATCTCAACAAAAGCATTAGGATCCCAATTGCTTGTCATAAATCATCCAAAACCCACAAGGGAGTCCTAGATGCACTTTCAATCTCCCCCTTTTTGGTGATTGATGACAACCAATTGAGATTTCACAAAATGAGGTATAAAATGAGATTTTCATAAAGTATGCACATATGACTCAAAAATGCATCAGGCAACAAGATAATTATTCATATGTGCATTCTTTACGGTGGGATG
Organism: Tuctoria greenei; assembly: GCA_036927565.1. Classification (NCBI taxonomy): domain Eukaryota; kingdom Viridiplantae; phylum Streptophyta; class Magnoliopsida; order Poales; family Poaceae; genus Tuctoria; species Tuctoria greenei. The sequence continues at coordinate 84,780,091 of JAYESD010000006.1, forward strand.
CATACTAAGAGCATGAATGCATTAAGAATGACAGAATTTTCATTTACCAACTAATATCAAGTGAATATGGCACTTCAGGAGCAAAAACTCAGATTTCATCACACACTTGCAAATTAATTGAGCAATTCATCACAGGACCAAACATGATATGAAAAGAGAGTTAAGCAAATACAATCACAATTAAAAAAAACATAGAGAGCTCTCTCCTCGCATCCTATTCAGCTAAAGCTTAGACTAGAGACTCCCCCTCAATCTCTCCCCCTTTGGCATCAAGACACCAAAAAGAGAGAGAGGAAGGTCCTAGGGCTTCACTCTTCGCTGTCAGTCCTCTCGTCGTCTTCATCGTCTTCATCGCTTTCGGCTTGACGAGGTTGAGAGGTAGGAGGAGGAGCGGAGCTGCTCGAGCCCCCAATGCCAAAATAGGCAAGCTCGGAAGGAGTCAAGGGGCTGAGCTCGGTGATGTCTGGATCAGAATCTTCAGAAAGTACTGGAGATCCAATTGGATTGATCTCCAGCTTCTCACTCAGCTGCTTCACATTGGCTTTTATGTATCTCATGTCCTCCTTCCTCTTCTGATTTAGCTTGTGAAGCTTCACTTCAGTTTTCTTGCATGAGGAGAAAATTGCAGCCAAGTACTTGAGGATCCCACTGGCGGATCCTTTCTGAGGGGCTTCCCTGGAGAGAGGAGTAGCCCTAGCAGCTTCTTCTTGCCTTGCCGGTGCCTCGGGGCTTGAGGCCGGCGATGGAGCAGCCTGGACACTCACGGACTAAGGCTTATGAGGCCTCAGTGGAGTGTGCTCCACATCCTTCACAAACTCGATCCCTGTGACCTTCTCAATCATGAACATCAAGTAAGGGGCATAGCCACAGGATCGGTTGGGGGTACTTGAGATATTGACCATATCATTCCAGATATAGTCTGCAACATCGAATTGCCTTTTCTTGCTGATGACCCTCATCAGGGTCCGGAGGTAGCCTTGCACACTCCCTGCATCCCCATCCTTGGGAGCAATCGTCTTCCTGAGGACTCTGTTGAGGACCACAAAGAAAGGCTTCATGTTCTTTGTGGAGGGAGGGACATACTTGGAGGTGGGCTCATACATGAACTTCATTCCATCCCTCTCAATGACCCCAATGTTGTGGATAATGAGTTGGTCTTGTCCTTCAGAGTCAAGGTGCAGCAGGCGGGCAAACTCTTCCTGGGTAATGGAATACTTGGATCCATGAGTCATCCAAGTCACACTTTCTTCGTCTTCACTTGAGAAGTGGCACGTTGCATAGAATTGTGCAATCACTTCATCATTCCAATTATATCTGAAGGCAAACAAATCGTTCAGCCCATGTCTCTCTGCAGCTTGTATCACTTCATCAAAAGCTGCACATTTCCTCTTCTCAAGGTGGGCCCAGTCAATCCATTGACTGCGCACCACCGGGGTCTTCATCGGCAAGTAGACCAGCTTGTAGAAGTCAGCATGGAAATTTGACCAGAATCTGCCATCAGCTGCTTGCTTGGGCCTTGCATAGCAATCAACACTTCTCAACTTCATAGCCACATCGCTGCCCTTGCCATTGAATCTTTCCTCATTGGGGTCCCGGACCCCTTCTCTGGGAGTATGCAGCTTTAGGGGCCCAACAGGCCCTGTGGCAACCCCCTTGCCCTTCCCTTTAGCTTGGCGAGGGCCACTTGAAGGAGGAGCAGCCTTCGAGGCGGCCTTCTTGACACACACCTTCCTCCGAACCTAGGGAGGTGAGGGAGCAGGCTCGGAGGTTCTCTCTTGGCGTTTCTTGCCAAGACCCGCCGAGGACCGAGGTGCCACCTCGTGGTCCAACTCGGCCTCGAAATCGGAGATTTCGTTGTCGGAGCTCGACATGATCTGAGAATGAGTGATCAAGAGAAAAGACAAGTTATACAAGGTATTGGTGAGGTAAGATGGCAATGGAAGGCAGTAGGGAATTAAAGAATTAGGTTTTGGTTCAGAAACAACGGACTTGTCCGGTGCACAGGCACGGACTAGTCCGGGGGACCGGACTTGTCCGTACCTGGACCGGACTAGTCCGATGTTCATCCGCAAAAACCTAACAAACTGGATAAAAATTGATCCCTAATGAAATAACTAGTCTGGCATACACATAGTACATCAACTGGACATGCAACTAGTGAAGAATGCTAGGCCAAACGATAAGCGATAAAGAAATTTGTGATTTCTTAGGGTTTTGAGGAAAATTTACCAAGAAATCCAAGGAAGCTTGAAAATGTGGGGGTTGGAGGCCGGACTTGTCCGCTAACTTCAATCCCCAAGTCTTCAAGCGTGATCTCCGCCCAAGATTGAGGCTTTTCGACGGAGGAATCAAGGGTTCGCCTTGGGAGCTCGAGCGCAAGAGAGAGAAAGCTTGGGGGAGAGTGTGGGGTGAAGGGATTAGGGTTTAGTGGCGGCTAGGGTTATGGACACGAAAAATCGGACAAGTCCGGACAGGACCAGACTAGTCCGAAGTCCTCCAGAGACCTAATTCGGACTAGTCCGTGGTCTGTCGGACTAGTCCGGCCTAACCGGCACACTGCGGACTAGTTTGCAATGGCGTACTAGTCCGGGTAACCACGGACTTGTCCGTGGTCACCAGGAGAGAATTGCATAGCCCATTCATATATATTTGAAGGTCCAATAATTGAGAGTAGAGAGGCAAAACAATTCAAATAATCTTGATGAATTTGACCAGTAAGCAAACAACAATCATACTATGATCAAAAATTCATCAAGATCTAATAATTGACATAGTTTTTCGAGAGAAAAATGGGGAGGAATAATTTTCACAATTCAATCAATATTTTGAAGCAATCATACAGGTATGCAACTTTTCAAGCCACACTCCGAGAATCAAGAATGTTTAGCTCATTTCGGAGTTCGCAAAAACGTTTTTCATCAAGTGTCTTGGTGAATATGTCAGCCAATTGTTTTTGGGTGTTGACATGAGATATGGATATGTCTCCTTTCATGGAATGGTCTCTCAAGAAATGGTGTCTTATGTCAATGTGTTTAGTTCTAGAGTGCTCAACTGGATTGTGGGCTATTTTAATGGCACTCTCATTGTCGCAAAGAAGAGGAATACGGTTCATATTGTAACCGTAATCCCTTAGAGTTTGTCGCATCCAAAGGAGTTGTGCACAACAACTCCCGGCTGCAACATGCTCCGCTTCGGCTGTGGATAATGCAATGGAATTCTGTTTCTTGGATGACCAAGAAACTAAGGATCTTCCTAGGAATTGGCAAGTGCCAGAAGTGCTTTTTCTATCAACTTTGCACCCGGCATAATCTGCATCGGAATACCCAATGAGATTGAATTTTGAGCCTTTTGGGTACCAAAGACCAAGGTTGGGTGTATGAACTAAATATCTTAGGATTCTCTTTACGACTGTCAAATGACACTCCTTAGGGTTGGCTTGAAATCTTGCACACAAACATACACTCAACATAATATTTGGCCTAGATGCACATAAGTAAAGTAAAGATCCAATCATGGAGCGATATACCTTTTGGTCGACGCTCGGTCCATCTTCATTGAGATCCAAGTGACCATTCGTTGCCATGGGAGTCTTTATGGGCTTTGCCTTGTCCATGCCAAACTTCTTGAGGATGTCCTGTGTGTACTTGGTTTGGCTTATGAATGTTCCTTCCCTTTGTTGCCGCACTTGGAATCCCAAGAAGTACTTCAATTCTCCCATCATTGACATTTCAAATCTGTCTGTCATAATTTTACTAAACTCTTCACAGAAAGATTGGTTAGTTGATCCAAAAATTATATCATCAACATAGATTTGGCAAATGAACAGATCATTATCCAGATTTTTTGTGAATAATGTATAGTCTACTTTGCCAATTTGAAAGCCATTATCAATTAGAAAATCTCTAAGACACTCATACCAAGCTCTAGGAGCTTGTTTGAGGCCATAGAGAGCCTTACGCAGTTTATACACGTGGTCGGGGAACTCTTCATCTTCAAATCCGGGTGGTTGCTCCACGTACACCTCTTCCTTGATCGGTCCGTTGAGGAAGGCGCTTTTTACGTCCATTTGGTACAGCTTGAAATCATGGTGAGTAGCATATGCAAGTAATATTCTAATTGATTCAAGCCTAGCTACAGGGGCAAAAGTTTCATCGAAATCCAAACCTTCGACTTGTGAGTAACCTTTGGCCACAAGTCGTGCCTTGTTTCTTGTCACCACTCCGTGTTCATCTTGCTTGTTGCGGAAGACCCACTTGGTGCCCACAATATTTGCATTAGGTCTTTCCACAAGTTCCCAAACCTCGTTTCTCTTGAAGTTGTTCAACTCTTCTTGCATTGCCACCACCCAGTCCGGATCCTTCAATGCATCCTCAGTCCTGCGGGGTTCCAAAAAGGAGACAAACGAGTAATGTTCACAGAAATTTGCTATACGAGATCTGGTGGTTACTCCCTTTTGGATGTCGCCGATGATGTTGTCGATTGGATGATCCCTTTGAATGCATTGGTGTACTCTTGGGTGTGGCACTTGGGGGGTCGTATGTTGGTGTTCATCTTCTTCTCCCCCTGAGTTGTTGTCCTCGTTGATTTGTTGATCATGTTCATATTCTTGTGATTGATCTTGTATCGAGGCTCCCCCTTGATTGTTGATCTCCTCTTGTGGTTCACTTTCCTCTTGTATTTGTGCCGATGACTCTTGTGGTCGTACTTCGCCTAGAGCCATCCTCTTTATTGCTTGATAGGGGGCTTCCTCTTTACCTAATTCACATTGATCAACTTGCTCCTTTTGGGAGCCATTAGTTTCATCGAACACTACGTCACGTGCCACTTCAACAAGTCCGGAGGCCTTTTTGAAAACACGATAGGCGTAAGTGTTCGAATCATAACCAAGCAAGAAACCTTCATCGGACTTCGAAGCGAACTTTGAAGTCCTGGGCTTCTTGTTCAAAATATAGCAAGGAGAACCGAAAACTCGAAAATATGAAATGTTCGGTTTGTTACCGGTGAGTAGCTCATAGGGAGTCTTCTTTAGTAGTCGATGAAGGTAGAGTCGATTTGTGGCATGGCAAGCGGTGTTGATTGCTTCCGCCCAAAATCGATCCGAAGTCTTGTATTCATCGAGCATTGTTCTTGCCATCTCTATGAGCGTTCGGTTCTTCCTTTCGGCAACTCCGTTTTGTTGTGGAGAGTATGGTGCTGAGAATTCGTGCTTGATTCCTTCCTCATCAAGGTACTCCTCCACTTGTATGTTCTTGAACTCCATGCCGTTGTCGCTCCGAATACTCTTGATTGATAGTGAGAACTCGTTTTGCGCTCGCTTGAAGAATTTCTTGAGTGTTCCTTGTGTTTCTGACTTGTCATGCAAAAAGAACACCCAAGTGAAGCGGGAAAAATCATCAATAATGACTAAACCGTATTTGTTACCGCCTATGCTTATGTAAGCAATTGGACCGAAGAGGTCCATATGAAGTAGTTCGAGCGGTCTTGTCGTGGTCATGATGTTCTTCGCGGGATGTTGTGCTCCAACTTGCTTTCCTGCTTGGCACGCGCTACAAGGCCTGTCTTTCTCAAACACAACATCTTTCAAACCTCGGATGTGATCGCCCTTGAGGAGTTTTTGAAGGTTCCTCATACCAACATGTGCTAGCCGTCTATGCCACAGCCAACCCATGTTGGTTTTTGCAATCAAGCATGTGTCGAGTTCGGCTTTATCCTTGTTGAAGTCAACAAGATAAAGCTTTCCCTTTAACATACCCTTGAATGCAACGGAACCATCACTTCTCCTTGAGACGGTCACACCCTCGTTAGTAAACAGACAATTATAACCTTTGTCACATAACTGAGATATGGACAGCAGGTTATAATCTAAAGATTCAACGTGTAAAACATGCGAAAGAGTATGTTCAGAGGATATTGCAATTTTACCGGTACCGAGGACCCTTCCTTGACTGTATCCCCAAAGTAGATGCCTTCGTTTGGGTCCTGGTTCACTTCATACTCCACAAACATCCTCCTTTCTCCGGTCATGTGGTTGGTGCATCCACTGTCCAGCACCCATTTGGATCCACCGGAGGAGTAGGCCTGCAAAAATAAATTACGCCTTGGTTTTAGGTACCCAAGCTTGCTTGGGTCCTTGGAGGTTAGTAACGATACATTTGGGCACCCACACATGGGATTTTGTGTTCCCATGGCGTGGCCCAGCATAATAAGCATACACTTTACCAACATTATTTTTCATTAAAACATAGGAGGCATCAAATGTTTTAAACAGAAGTTGCTGATGATTATGGGTCGGACTAGTCTGTGTGACCGGACTTGTCCGGATGACCGGACTTGTCCGGACCACAACCGGACTAGTCCGATTTTCATGAGAGTTCAGATTTTTAGTTTTCGAGTTACCAGGTTGTGAGGGTCCTCCCTTCACAAAGGTGATCCTTCCCTTGTTGTTCTTATGATTTCCAGCTCTTTGCTTTCCATCACAAGAGTAACCAATGCCATACTTGACATTTGGAGGTCTTTGGACCAAATATGCACTACGTGCATAGTTGATCCTCTCCTTGTCAAATATTACACATTGGGTAGGATTTTTGTCCTTCGTGGAGGTAGGGTTTTCCTTCAACCTGGTGTTAGTTTTATCACATTTGCAAACATGAGCGATATTAGTTAAAGTGGATTGAGAAGGTGGGGTTGAAGAGGAGGAAGGTTCACTAAGCTTGAGTGACTCAACCTGCACTTCAAGGATCTTGTTGACCTTGATTTGGTCATCAAGTTGATTCTTGATTGCAACATTTGAGTTGGTTAACTCCAAGCAAGTTTTCTTGCTTGAAGCTAGCTCAAGCTCTAGTGAGTGATTTTTCTCCTTTTCAAGAACTAGAAGATTGTCAAGTTCGACATGCTTCTCCTTTTGGGAGATAATCATGTCTTCTTGACGATCAATTAGCTCTTCCTTCTCAATAAGTTGGTTAAGCAAGAATTTCATTTTAGCAGCAGTTTTTCTATCTAAGCCAATTAGCATATCTTCATCATCACTATCTAGATCATCATCACTTGAATAAGAATGCGAGGAAGGAGTTTTGATGTTTACCTTGCGTTTACCTTCCTTAGCCATGAGGCAAGTTCCATTTGCCTTCTTTGCACCGAGCGTGGGGAAGAGTGTGGATTTCTTGGACATGCTTTCAATGGCTATGCTAGCCATTTCTTCTTCATCGGACGATGAGGACTCATCGTTTGAGTCCCATTCCTTTCCGATGTGAACTTGCTTCTTCTTCTTGAAGAATTTCTTCGGTTGAGGCTTGGACTCTTTACTCTTCTTCTTGTTGTCCTCATACGGGCAATCGACTATAAAGTGATTGTATTCACCACAATTATAACATGCCCGCCTCATCTTCGGCTTTGTCTTCTCCTTGTATTTTCCTTCACTCGATTTTGCTCCTTGTCTTTTCTTCATAATTCTTTTGAATTTCTTCATGAACAAAATCATATCTTCTTCGTCCAGCTCGCTGCTTTCATCATCACTGTCCTCCTCAAACTGAGCTTCTCTTGCTTCTTTGGATAGAGGTTTGAGTGTGGATTTTAGGGCAACTCCCTTCTTCTTAGCTGATGTGAGATCGGCTATTTCTTTTACGTGCTTGGCTTGCTTCTCCATCATCTCAAAGTTGATGATCTTGCCAAGCAGTTCATCCGGAGTCATTTTCTTGTACCCGGGACTTTCTCGGATCATAGAGCAAAGTGTGACGTTGCGAGGCATGAAGGCTCTAAGGATGAGCTTTACAACCTCGTGGTCATTCCACTTTTTGCTACCATATGATCGAACCTTTTTCACAAGGGTCTTCAGTCTGTTGTACATGTCCTGGGGGGACTCATCTTCCTCAATCGCGAACCTTCCCAGTTCGCCTTCAATCATCTCAATCTTTGCCTCCCGCACATGCCTGTCACCTTCATGTGCTGTCTGTAGTGTGTCCCATATTTCTTTGGCAATCTCCAATCCGTCCACCTTTGTGAATTCATCTCTACTTAGAGATGAGGTGATAACGGCTGCGGCTTGGGCATTCCTGTGGATGGCTTGCTCTTGACCTGGTGTGAGTTCTTCATCATCATCAGGGATGTTTATTCCTGTGCACACAATATGCCATAAACTTGGGTTAAGAGAAATCAAGTGCATCTTCATGTTTTGCCTCCACATGGAGTAATCACTCCCATCGAAGTGTGGGGCCTTTCCGAGAGGAATGGATAGATAATGACTGCTGTTAGAATTTAAACGGTCATAATTAAAAGGATATCGGGAGTAGTCGGTGTGACTACTCCCCTTCTTCTTTTCTTCAACTTTAGCTTTCCCTTTGGAAAGTGCTTTCTTTCGGAGCAGTGCTTTCAGCTCCAATGTCTCATCATCATCATCATCGAAGTCTTGAATGGCTTCGAGATACTTTTCAAGCTTTTGGTGCTTGTCATTATTCATCTCTTCCTGGTTGTTGATTTTCTGGACTTCCTTCATGTCCGACATGATCTCTTCGAGTGGTTGCACTCTTTCTTGAAGAACCTGCTCTGATACCAATTGAATGTAGGCCTAGAGGGGGGGGTGAATAGGCCTTCTTGAATTTTCTCGGTTCCTGTAGCACTTCAACAAAAAGGTCAAATCCAGATATATCGGACTAGTCCGGTAAAGTGCGGACTAGTCCGGATTTCACGGGCTAGGTTGATCAAGTTAGGTCAATTTGATTGTTTCGTTGTCGTTTGCAGCGGAAATATAAACTTTAATGACAGTTCAATAGTTGTATGTTAAGTTTTATTGCAAGTATGATTCTTGTTCAACTATTTAACTTCAATTCAACAAAATGAATCAAACCCTAGATAATGTTGATCAACTAGAATGATGAACACAAACGAACAAGACACAAGATTTATCCCGTGGTTCGGTTACCACGAAGGCAGCCTACATCCACGTTGAGGAGCCCACAAAAGGACCGGGTCTTCACCAACCCTTCCCTCGTCGGATCGCCACGAAGGCCAATCCTCTTCCACTAATCACACAGGGGTAAATCACCAAGTTGAAGGGGCAATCTCACAAGTTGAGAGTTCCCTTGATTACAAGTTTCAAAACCACCAATAACACACTTCGAAATATACAAATTGAGATGCAAGAGTGTGTTAGAGATTCAAACCAAGAGCTCAATCGTGTGCCAAGTGCCTCTCCAATGATCTAGAAGTGATCTTCAATGGATTGATTGATTTTTCACTTAACTTCGTGGAGAGAGATGGTTTTTGAGTCTCTTGGGAGGTGTGACGGCGCTAGGGTTCGAGTGTGGTTAAAAGTGGGCCGTGCACCTCTATTTATATGGGGTTTCTGGAAGTTACCGTTAGGGTTCAGAAATATCGGACTAGTCCGTGGTGGTGACCGGACTAGTCCGGTGTGCTGTGTGAAGCAAACCCTATGTGTCCAGGAATATCAGACTAGTCCGATTGAAAAACGGACTTGTCCGATTTCGCTGTTGGAAATCTTCGGACTTGTCCGGTTGCCATCGGACTTGTCCGGACCTGTGAAACCCTAAGTGTTTAGAACGACAAGTCCGCACTTGGAGGACTTGTCCGATTTAGATCAGAGTGTATATCGGACTAGTCCGTGTAATCACCGGACTTGTCCGAAGTGGATCAGAAAGGGTATTGGACTAGTCCGGTGGCGACCGGACTTGTCCGATCTAGTGACTTGTGCATTGTGTTGAGGACTAGTCCGCACTGGGGAGGACTAGTCCGAAGTGGAACAGAAAGATATCGGACTAGTCCGGTGGAGACCGGACTTGTCCGATCTTGTGCAGAATGTGATATCGGACTAGTCTGGCTGATATCGGACTAGTCCGGTCCTGTATAGTTTTGTGCATTGTGTGTGTGTGATTAAGTGAGATTGAGCTCTTGGGTGTGTTTCCTTAACACACTCCATACATACTAAACAACTAATTTCTTCTCCTTGAGCTCAATTCATTTTCCTTCTCAATTTCCCTCTTTTTGGTACTTTGCTCATTTTTCATCATTTTCCTGCATTCATCTCAACAAAAGGATTAGGATCCCAATTGCTTGTCATAAATCATCCAAAACCCACAAGGGAGTCCTAGATGCACTTTCAATTATCCATGTCCAGTTACCATAACTCAAATTCATATCCATAACCATAATCAATGTCATAAACCATCCGTAACCATAATCATAATATCAACCATAACCATTACCAAACCATAACCATAACCATTATCAGACCATAACCGTCCCAAATCCCAATTCCAACTCTAATCATGTAGGTCATCCAGGCGCTCATAACCGGGAGCACGGCTATCATGATAGTTTTAAACACTCTGCAGAGGTTGTACCACTTTACCCACATGTTCGTGATTTCATCACCTTTCGATGACTAAGAAACCTCCATTATGCCATTTCACACTTCCGTAGGTGTGTGGCCAAGAGATCACAAAATAGGCCTTCAAAAGGGACTACTAGTATGTACGGGCCCACTAAGGTTTCACCGGCAGGCTTGAATCTCCATTCTCCCACCCACGGGCCCCCCTCGTGTGCCATGCGGATCCCAGGGCAGTCCTCCTCGACTCCCATTCCCCGCGCCATCCAATGGTCCATACAATACTAGCAGCGCTCCTAATTATTCAGCTACGCCGCACCCATACTTGGCCTTGTGGTGGCACTGTTAACCTGGCATATTCTCGCATGAACCGGTCCTCAGATCTAAAGCAAGCAAACCACCATAACATCCAACCCGTCCACATACCAGGCTTGCTTAGATCACCCATCGTATTGACCAGTTCACATTAACCAGAATATCATTGATGCGTAATTAAATGTGTAGTGTTGTTTGCCATCCCAATTAATTAAGCGAAGCAAAAAGGTAAAAACCCTTCCCGACTCTCTACCATAAATTCCAGGTGACAAGGGTGGTCAAACAAAACTAGTAAACTTCCTACCATAGGATTCCCATCAATTTGACACAAGCATGCAAGTTCACAAACAAAACATTTATTTTAAAATAGGATCAATATGCTTCAAGGACACTTGCCTTGCTCCAGCGGATGGGGTTGCTCAAGCACTTCAAAGTCTTGATTTTGGAAATCCTCGTATGCGGCCTCTTGAGCACGTTCCTCTACGTGTGATCATACATACAAGAGAACATATACAATCAACATGATGCACATAAAATAACCAACATGCAATGACATGTATGCATGCACAATTCAATAATTAATTAACTACGGTTGTTTATTAATTAGATGCGAGTAGTTCATACGTGTTCATATGAGTTTACGGGGGTTTTAGGGTGGATTAATGCTGCTGAAAATAAAATTATGGTGCAACTAAAATCAATTTACACCTATTAGATTCAATATGATCGCTAAAATTCGCATCGGGAACATGGCTTACCGTAGATGCGATGGCTTCGATCATCGCGGGATGGGGACGATGCGTAGACGAAGTAGATGCGTCCTCCGGCGGCAGGACGACGGCGACGCGATGGCGATGACGATCTCCGGCGAACGGTGGGGCCCTCCTCTTTTTCCCCTTCTTTTTCTCCCTTTTCTTCCCTGCGGCACAACTCCTGGTGCTTCTTTTCCCTTAACCCGGCGGCTAGGGTTTATTCCTGGAAGGCGGCGGCGCTTCTGTTGTATGGCCTCGAGAGAAAATACGGAGCCCTCGGGGCTTTATATAGGCGGCGCGGGCGGCTACCGTGGAGTCCGGCTCGGTCGGGAGGCGGGGCGAGATCGGACGCGGGGGCGGGGTCGCGATACGGCGGGCGCGAGCCGTGTCTTGCGGGCGAGCGGCATCGCTGCGGTGCGGGGTGGGGTCGCGGTCGGACGCGGGGGTCGCGGGACCGACTCGGTCGGGGCTCGGGGCGGGGCGCGTACGCGGCGCGGTGGGGCTGCGCTACACGCGCGAGGGAGGCTGGCGCGCTGGCTTCTTTTTTTTTCTTTTGTTTTTCTTTTATATATATATATTTTATTATTTATATCTATTTTATATATTATTTATATATATACTTATATATATTTTTATTATTATTTTTATACTTATTCCTTATTACAATTTTTAGGCTATAACTATTATTTCCTTTTCCTTCTTTTGCTACACATATTTGTATATGTATGTTTTATTATTTTTTTCTTATTCTACTAGTGTTTAATGCATGCTCATGTATGCAATGCATGATGCAAAAATTTAGGGTGTTACACTAACATAATGCCTGATTTAACTTTAACCAATTAGATGATGACACATAAGCGGGAGTACGCATGGAAGCACAAACGGGAGCACCGAAGTTGCATCCGAACGGGAGGACACGGCTTGTATACTACCATTCAGTGCTTCCAAGCGTGCTCCTACTTAAGTGTCATGATTTTATTGGACCTTTCATTTACCTAATATAATGCTGATTTAACTTCAACCAAATAGATGATGACACATAAGCGGGAGTACGCATGGAAGCACAACGGGAGCACCGAAGTTGCATCCGAACGGGAGGACACGGCTTGTATACTCCCATTCAGTGCTTCCATGCGTGCTCCTACTTAAGTGTCATGATTTTATTGGCCCTTTCATTTACCTAAAATAATGCCCGATTTAACTTCAACCAATTAGATGATGACACAAAAGCGGGAGTACGCATGGAAGCACAAACAGGAGCACCGAAGTTGCATCCGAACGGGAGGACACGGCTTGTATACTCCCATTTAGTGCTTCCATGCGTGCTCCGACTTAAGTGTCATGATTTTATTGGCCCTTTCATTTACCTAACATAATGCTTGATTTAACTTCAACCAAATAGATAATGACCATAAGCGGGAGTACGCATGGAAGCACAAACAGGAGCACCGAAGTTGTATCTGAACGGGAGGACACGGCTTGTATACTCTCATTTAGTGCCTCCATGCGTGCTCCTACTTAAGTGTCATGATTTTATTGGCCCTTTCATTTACCTAAAATAATGCCTGATTTAACTTCAACCAATTAGATGATGACACATAAGCGGGAGTACGCATGGATGCACAAATAGGAGCACCGAAGTTGCATCCGAACGGGATGACACGGCTTGTATACTCCCATTTAGTGTTTCCATGCGTGCTCCTACTTAAGTGTCATGATTTTATTGGCCCTTTCATTTACCTAACATAATGCTTAATTTAACTTCAACCAATTAGATGATGACACATAAGCGGGAGAACACATGGAAGCACAAACGGGAGCACCGAAGTTGCATCCGAACGGGAGGACACGGCTTGTATACTCCCATTCAGTGCTTCCATGCGTGCTCCTACTTAAGTGTCATGATTTTATTGGCCCTTTCATTTACCTAACATAATGCCTGATTTAACTTCAACCAATTAGATGATGACACATAAGCGGGAGTACGCATGGAAGCACAAACGGGAGCATCGAAGTTGCATCCGAACGGGAGGACACGACTTGTATACTCTTATTCAGTGCTTCCATGCGTGCTCCTACTTAAGTGTCATGATTTTATTGGCCCTTTCATTAACCTAACATAATGCCTGATTTAACTTCAACCAAATAGATGATGACACATAAGCGGGAGTACGCATGGAAGGACAAACGAGAGCACCGAAGTTGCATCCGAACGGGAGGAAACGGCTTGTATACTCCCATTCAGTGCTTCCATGCGTGCTCCTACTTAAGTGTCATGATTTTATTAGCCCTTTCATTTACCTAACATAATGCCTGATTTAACTTCAACCAATTAGATGATGATACATAAGCGGGAGTACGCATGGAAGCACAAAAAAGAGCACCGAAGTTGCATCCAAATGGGATGACACGACTTGTATACTCCCATTCAGTGCTTCCATGTGTGCTCCTACTTAAGTGTCATGATTTTATTGGCCCTTTCATTTACATAACATAATGCCTGATTTAACTTCAACCAATTAGATGATGACACATAAGCGGGAGTACGAATGGAAGCACAAACGGGAGCACCGAAGTTGCATCCGAACGGGAGGACACGACTTGTATACTCCCGTTCAGTGCTTCCATGCGTGCTCCTACTTAAGTGTCATGATTTTATTGGCCCTTTCATTTACCTAACATAATGTTTGATTTAACTTCAACAAATTAGATGATGACACATAAGCGGGAGTACGCATGGAAGCACAAACGGGAGAACCGAAGTTGCATCCGAACGGGAGGACACGACTAGTATACTCCCATTCAGTGCTTCCATGTGTGCTCCTACTTAAGTGTCATGATTTTATTGGCCCTTTCATTTAACTAACATAATTCCTAATTTAACTTCAACCAAATAGATGATGACACATAAGCGGGAGTACGCATGGAAGCACAAACAGGAGCACCGAAGTTGCATCCGAACGGGAGGACACGGCTTGTATACTCCCATTCAGTGCATCCATGCATGCTCCTACTTAAGTGTCATGATTTTATTGGCCCTTTCATTTACCTAACATAATGCCTGATTTAACTTCAACCAATTAGATGATGACACATAAGCGGGAGTACGCATGGAAGCACAAACAGGAGCACCGAAGTTGCATCCGAACGGGATGACACGGCTTGTATACTCCCATTCAGTGCTTCCATGCGTGCTCCTACTTAAGTGTCATGATTTTATTGGCCCTTTCATTTACATAACATAATGCCTGATTTAACTTCAACCAATTAGATGATGACACATAAGCGGGAGTACGAATGGAAGCACAAACGGGAGCACTGAAGTTGCATCCGAACGGGAGGACACGACTTGTATACTCCCGTTCAGTGCTTCCATGCGTGCTCCTACTTAAGTGTCATGATTTTATTGGCCCTTTCATTTACCTAACATAATGTTTGATTTAACTTCAACAAATTAGATGATGACACATAAGCGGGAGTACGCATGGAAGCACAAACGGGAGAACCGAAGTTGCATCCGAACGGGAGGACACGACTAGTATACTCCCATTCAGTGCTTCCATGCGTGCTCCTACTTAAGTGTCATGATTTTATTGGCCCTTTCATTTAACTAACATAATTCCTAATTTAACTTCAACCAAATAGATGATGACACATAAGCGGGAGTACGCATGGAAGCACAAACAGGAGCACCGAAGTTGCATCCGAACGGGAGGACACGGCTTGTATACTCCCATTCAGTGCATCCATGCATGCTCCTACTTAAGTGTCATGATTTTATTGGCCCTTTCATTTACCTAACATAATGCCTGATTTAACTTCAACCAATTAGATGATGACACATAAGCGGGAGTACACATGGAAGCACAAACAGGAGCACCGAAGTTGCATCCGAACGGGATGACACGGCTTGTATACTCCCATTCAGTGCTTCCATGCGTAATCCTACTTAAGTGTCATGATTTTATTGGCCCTTTAATTAACCTAACATAATGCCTAATTTAACTTCAACCAATTAGATGATGACACATAAGCGGGAGAACGCATGGAAGCACAAACGGGAGCACCGAAGTTGCATCCGAACGGGAGGACACGACTTGTATACTCCCATTCAGTGCTTCCATGCGTGCTCCTACTTAAGTGTCATGACTTTATTCGCCCTTTCATTTACCTAACATAATGCCTGATTTAACTTCAACCAATTAGATGATGACACATAAGCGGGAGTACGCATGGAAGCACAAACGGGAGCACCGAAGTTGCATCCGAACGGGAGGACACGGCTTGTATACTCTTATTCAGTGCTTCCATGCGTGCTCCTACTTAAGTGTCATGATTTTATTGGCCCTTTCATTTACCTAACATAATGCCTGATTTAACTTCAACCAAATAGATGATGACACATAAGCGAGAGTACGCATGGAAGCACAAACGGGAGCACCGAAGGTGCATCCGAACGGGAGGACACGACTTGTATACTCCCATTCTGTGCTTCCATGTGTGCTCCTACTTAAGTGTCATGATTTTATTGGCCCTTTCACTTACCTAATATAATGCCTGATTTAACTTCAACCAATTAGATGATGACACATAAGTGGGAGTACGCATGGAAGCACAAACGGGAGCACCGAAGTTGCATCGAAACGGGATGACATGGCTTGTATACTCCCATTCAGTGCTTCCATGCGTGCTCCTACTTAAGTGTCATGATTTTATTGGCCATTTCATTTACCTAACATAATGCCTGATTTAGCTTCAACCATTTAGATGATGACACATAAGCAGGAGTACTCATGGAAGCACAAACGGGAGCACCGAAGTTGCATCCGAACGGGAGGACACGGCTTGTATACTTCCATTCAGTGCTTCCATGCATGCTCCTACTTAAGTGTCATGATTTTGTTGGCCCTTTCATTTACCTAACATAATGTCTGATTTAACTTCAACCAAATAGATGATGACACATAAGCGGGAGTACGCATGGAAGGAAAAACGGGACACCCAAGTTGCATCCGAACGGGAGGACACGGCTTGTATACTCCCATTTAGTGCTTCCATGCGTGCTCCTACTTAAGTGTCATGATTTTATTAGCCCTTTCATTTACCTAAAATAATGCCTGATTTAACTTCAACCAATTAGATGATGACACATAAGCGGGAGTACGCATGGAAGCACAAACGGGAGCACCGAAGTTGCATCCGAACGGGAGGACACGGCTTGTATACTCCCATTCAGTGCTTCCATGCGTGCTCCTACTTAAGTGTCATGATTTTATTAGCCCTTTCATTTACCTAACATAATGCCTGATTTAACTTCAACCAATTAGATGATGATACATAAGCGGGAGTACGCATGGAAGCACAAAAAAGAGCACCGAAGTTGCATCCAAATGGGATGACACGACTTGTATACTCCCATTCAGTGCTTCCATGTGTGCTCCTACTTAAGTGTCATGATTTTATTGGCCCTTTCATTTACCTAACATAATGCCTGATTTAACTTCAACCAATTAGATGATGACACATAAGCGGGAGTACGCATGGAAGCACAAACAGGAGCACCGAAGTTGCATCCAAATGGGACGACACGACTTGTATACTCCCATTCAGTGCTTCCATGTGTGCTCCTACTTAAGTGTCATGATTTTATTGGCCCTTTCATTTACCTAAGATAATGCCTAATTTAACTTCAACCAATTAGATGATGACACATAAGTGGGAGTACGAATGGAAGCACAAACGGGAGCACCGAAGTTGCATCCGAACGGGAGGACACGACTTGTATACTCCTGTTCAGTGCTTCCATGCGTGCTCCTACTTAAGTGTCATGATTTTATTGGCCCTTTCATTTACCTAACATAATGTTTGATTTAACTTCAAGAAATTAGATGATGACACATAAGCGGGAGTACGCATGGAAGCACAAACGGGAGCACCGAAGTTGCATCCGAACGGGGGGACACGACTAGTATACTCCCATTCAGTGCTTCCATGCGTGCTCCTACTTAAGTGTCATGATTTTATTGGCCCTTTCATTTAACTAACATAATGCCCAATTTAACTTCAACCAAATAGATGATGACACATAAGCGGGAGTACGCATGGAAGCACAAACAGGAGCACCGAAGTTGCATCCGAATGGGAGGACACGGCTTGTATACTCCCATTCAGTGCATCCATGCATGCTCCTACTTAAGTGTCATGATTTTATTGGCCCTTTCATTTACCTAACATAATGCCTGATTTAACTTCAACCAATTAGATGATGACACATAAGCGGGAGTACGCATGGAAGCACAAACAGGAGCACCGAAGTTGCATCCGAACGGGATGTCACGGCTTGTATACTCCCATTCAGTGCTTCCATGCGTGCTCCTACTTAAGTGTCATGATTTTATTGGCCCTTTAATTAACCTAACATAATGCCTAATTTAACTTCAACCAATTAGATGATGACACATAAGCGGGAGAACGCATGGAAGCACAAACGGGAGCACCGAAGTTGCATCCGAACGGGAGGACACGGCTTGTATACTCCCATTCAGTGCTTCCATGCGTGCTCCTACTTAAGTGTCATGACTTTATTGGACCTTTCATTTACCTAACATAATGCCTGATTTAACTTCAACCAATTAGATGATGACACATAAGCGGGAGTACGCATGGAAGCACAAACAGGAGCACCGAAGTTGCATCCGAACGGGAGGACACGGCTTGTATACTCTTATTAAGTGCTTCCATGCGTGCTCCTACTTAAGTGTCATGATTTTATTGGCCCTTTCATTTACCTAACATAATGCCTGATTTAACTTCAACCAAATAGATGATGACACATAAGCGGGAGTACGCATGAAAGCACAAACGGGAGCACCGAAGGTGCATCCGAACGGGAGGACACGACTTGTATACTCCCATTCTGTGCTTCCATGTGTGCTCCTACTTAAGTGTCATGATTTTATTGGCCCTTTCATTTACCTAATATAATGCCTGATTTAACTTCAACCAATTAGATGATGACACATAAGTGGGAGTACGCATGGAAGCACAAACGGGAGCACCGAAGTTGCATCCAAACGGGATGACATGGCTTGTATACTCCCATTCAGTGCTTCCATGCGTGCTCCTACTTAAGTGTCATGATTTTATTGGCCATTTCATTTACCTAACATAATGCCTGATTTAGCTTCAACCATTTAGATGATGACACATAAGCGGGAGTACTCATGGAAGCACAAACGGGAGCACCGAAGTTGCATCCGAACGGGAGGACACGGCTTGTATACTCCCATTTAGTGCTTCCATGCATGCTCCTACTTAAGTGTCATTATTTTATTGGCCCTTTCATTTACCTAACATAATGTCTGATTTAGACACATAAGCGGGAGTACGCATGGAAGGAAAAACGGGACACACAAGTTGCATCCGAACGGGAGGACACGGCTTGTATACTCCCATTTAGTGCTTCCATGCGTGCTCCTACTTAAGTGTCATGATTTTATTAGCCCTTTCATTTACCTAACATAATGCCTGATTTAACTTCAACCAATTAGATGATGACACATAAGCGGGAGTACGCATGGAAGCACAAACAGGAGCACCGAAGTTGCATCCAAATGGGATGACACGACTTGTATACTCCCATTGAGTGCTTCCATGTGTGCTCCTACTTAAGTGTCATGATTTTATTGGCCCTTTGATTTACCTAACATAATGCCTAATTTAACTTCAACCAGTTAGATGATGACACATAAGCGGGAGTACGCATGGAAGCACAAACGGGAGCACCGAAGTTGCATCTGAACGTGAGGACACGGCTTGTATACTCCCGTTCAGTGCTTCCATGCGTGCTCCTACTTAAGTGTCACGATTTTATTGGCCCTTTCATTTACCTAACATAATGTGTGATTTAACTTCAACAAATAAGATGATGACACATAAGCGGGAGTACGCATGGAAGCACAAACAGGAGCACCGAAGTTGCATCCGAATGGGAGGACACGACTTGTATACTCCCATTCAGTGCTTCCATGCGTGCTCCTACTTAAGTGTCATGATTTTTTTGGCCCTTTAATTTACCTAACATAATGCATGATTTAACTTCAACCAATTAGATGATGACACATAAGCGGGAGTACGCATGGAAGCACAAACTGGTGCACTGAAGTTGCATCCGAGCGGGAGGACACGGCTTGTATACTCCCATTCAGTGCTTCCATGCGTGCTCCTACTTAAGTGTCATGATTTTATTGGCCCTTTCATTTACCTAACATAATGCCTGATTTAACTTCAACCAATTAGATGATGACACATAAGCGGAAGTACGCATGGAAGCACAAACGGGAGCACCGAAGTTCCATCCGAACGGGAGGACACGGCTTGTATACTCCAATTAAGTGCTTCCATGTGTGCTCCTACTTAAGTGTCATGATTTTATTGGCCCTTTCATTTACCTAACATAATGCCTGATTGAACTTAAACCAATTAGATGATGACACATAAGCGGAAGTACGCATTGAAGCACAAATAGGAGCACCGAAGGTGCATCCGAACGGGATGACACAGCTTGTATACTCCCATTCAGTGCTTCCATGCGTGCTCCTACTTAAGTGTCATGATTTTATTGGACCTTTCATTTACCTAACATAATGCCTGATTTAACATCAACAAATTAGATGATGACACATAAGAGGCAGTACGCATGGAAGCACAAACGGGAGCACCGAAGTTGCATCTGAACGGGAGGACACGGCTTGTATACTCCCATTCAGTGCTTCCATGCGTGCTCCTACTTAAGTGTCATGATTTTATTGGCCCTTTCATTTACCTAACATAATGCCTGATTTAACTTCAAGCAAATAGATGATGACACATA
This sequence comes from Tuctoria greenei, assembly GCA_036927565.1. Classification (NCBI taxonomy): domain Eukaryota; kingdom Viridiplantae; phylum Streptophyta; class Magnoliopsida; order Poales; family Poaceae; genus Tuctoria; species Tuctoria greenei. The sequence goes on from JAYESD010000006.1 coordinate 84,800,369, forward strand.
AACGGGTGTATGCATGGAAGCACAAACGGGAGCACCGAAGTTGTGTCCGAACGGGAGGACACGGCTTGTATACTCCCATTCAGTGCTTCCATGCGTGCTCCTACTTAAGTGTTATGATTTTATTGGCCCTTTCATTTACCTAACATAATGCCTGATTTAACTTCAACCAATTAGATGATGACACATAAGCGGGAGTACGCATGGAAGCACAAACAGGAGCACCGAAGTTGCATCCGAACGAGATGACACATCTTGTATACTCCCATTCAGTGCATCCATGCGTGCTCCTACTTAAGTGTCATGATTTTATTGGACCTTTCATTTAACTAACATAATGCCTAATTTAACTTCAACCAATTAGATGATGACACATAAGCGGGAGTACGCATGGAAGCACAAATGGGAGCACCGAAGTTGCATCCGAAAGGTAGGACACGGCTTGTATACTCTTGTTCAGTGCTTCCATGCGTGCTCCTACTTAAGTGTCATGATTTTATTGGCCCTTTCATTTACCTATCATAATGTTTGATTTAACTTCAACAAATGAGATGATGACACATAAGCGGGAGTACGCATGGAAGCACAAACTGGAGCACCGAAGTTGCATCCGAACGGGAGGACACGACTCCTACTTAAGTGTCATGATTTTATTTGCCCTTTCATTTACCTAACATAATGCCTCATTTAACATCAACCAATTAGATGATGACACATAAGCGGGAGTACGCATGGAAGCACAAACTGGAGCACCGAAGTTGCATCCGAACGGGAGGACACGGCTTGTATACTCCCATTCAGTGCTTCCATGCGTGCTCCTACTTAAGTGTCATGATTTTATTGGTCCTTTAATTTACCTAACATAATGCCTGATTTAACTTCAACCAATTATATGATGACACATAAGCGGGAGTACGCATTCAAGCACAAACGGGAGCACCGAAGGTGTATCCGAATGGGAGGACACGACTTGTATACTCCCATTCTGTGCTTCCATGCGTGCTCCTACTTAAGTGTCATGATTTTATTGGCCCTTTCATTTACCTAATATAATGCCTGATTTAACTTCAACCAATTAGATGATGACACATAAGCGGGAGTACGCATGGAAGCACGAACGGGAGCACCGAAGTTGCATCCAAACGGGATGACATGGCTTGTATACTCCCATTCAGTGCTTCCATGCGTGCTCCTACTTAAGTGTCATGATTTTATTGGCCATTTCATTTACCTAACATAATGCCTGATTTAGCTTCAACCATTTAGATGATGACACATAAGCGGGAGTACTCATGGAAGCACAAACGGGAGCACCGAAGTTGCATCCAAACGGGAGGACACGGCTTGTATACTCCCATTCAGTGCTTCCATGCATGCTCCTACTTAAGTGTCATGATTTTATTGGCCCTTTCATTTACCTAATATAATGCCTGATTTAACTTCAACCAATTAGATGATGACACATAAGCGGGAGTACGCATGGAAGCACAAACAGTTTGTCATCAAGAAATTTGCATGCCGCTCATCATCGAGGCTTTGCTGGTTTGTCTTGTGGTGAACCGCATGCGTCATCGAAAACCTATATGTAGTTAGAGGAGAGGAATCTGAACATACCTGCAGGGGTCTTCCAACCACCACCGGGGACGCACGAGGGTGGTTAAGGTACACACCAGCACACCCGGACCGTACATATGTGCCGGTGAAGATGGAACTCAACAGTCTCACGGTTATGGATAGAAAAAAGGAAGAAGAAAAAGGATGGCACACGTTTCAATCTATGAACCGTGAGACTGCTAACTTCCATTTTAATTGGCCAGTTCCCAATTCCGCCGAGTCATTGTTGTTGTACGTGGTGTTTGGTTGAGACAATGCAACTTGTGGTCATAACGATAAGAATTAAAAAGAGGAGTATATCAGATACAAAAATCTTCACTACACCACGTCGTATGATGGCTGGACACTCTCCAATCCACTTAGATTGAAGTGGAACCACTCCTACCCAAACGAGGAAAAAAATTTATGGATACGGTATGCATATCCAAGGTTGTGCATACCGTTCCACATTTGTGACATGTGTCCACATGAACGGACACGAGCAGTAGTGGTGATGTGACGCGGAGCGGTTCCAATTGAATTTAAAGATGCACATGCACTGCGCGCATTTAAGGCGCCTCGATGACTGGCGCGCACGTAAGCTTGGTGCGCCCGGTCGCATCAGCCGCCTGTACAAATGGCTACGGCTTGAACCAAGGACCAAACCCTATGCGGCAAACAACAACGTATAATACAAAGTGACTCAGCGCAGTTTCAGCCCATGAATAACAAGCGGCCCAATGCAGTGTTGGGCCTATTCTGATAGCTTCACATACGCTTTGTCCTGGCTGCCTCCCCGCCGGACCCTTCGATGCACAACGGCCCCCTCTCCAGATTGAGTGAAACGCGCCTGGAGGAGCATCCGCCGGTCGCCACGCTCTTGGAGGAGCATCCGCCGGCCACCACGCTCTTGGAAGAGCATCCGCCATCCACCGGCGTGGAGGAGCATCCGCCGGCCGCCGCACGTGGAGGAGCAACAGCGCTAGGTACAATTGCCCACATAATGTTATTATAGTTCAATCGTCTTACGGATACACTGATTGAATTGTAGGAAGCGATGTCAGAAGATAAGATATGGATGGGAAAAGACAGGCGTACGAAGAGTGGCAGGATGGAATACAGTCATTTTTAAATTTAGCATTCTAGGGCACTCGTGAAGAAGAAACTAAGCCTTGTCCTTACACAAAATGTTGTAATATTTGCCACGGGGGACGCAAGGAAGTTCATCTTCACTTGCTTCGTAATAGGATGTCATTTGATTATACTTGTTGGGTACACCATGGAGAAAAACGAGTTGAGAAAATAATGGTTTGATGATGCTGCTATGGAAAATATGCTATCAAGCCTTCTTAGAGGCACTGGTGATCATGGTGGTACTTCAACAGGTGTTGATGATCCAGAAAATGCTATAAACCAGCGGGAGACAACTAGTGTGCAAAGGCATTCTATGACTTATTAAATGATGCCAAAAAGGAGTTGTATCCAGGTTGTGAGAAGGTGACCCAATTATCCTTCATTTTTAGGTTGTACCAGATAATGTGTTTAACTGGTTTGAGCAAAAAAGCGTGTGAGTTCATCCTTGAACTATTCTCATATGTGCTTCCAGAGGGCCATTGCATTCCTAATACACTTGATAAAGTTCAGAAGGTTGTTCATGACCTCGGGCTGAGCTACAAAAAGATTGATGCATGTGTCAATGACTGTGTGTTATTCTAGAAGGACTATTCTCTACTGGATCAATGCCCAAAATGTGGTGAATTAAGATGGAAAAATAGTACTGGTGGGGATGCAAGAGAGGCTTTACCTTGTGGAAAATCCAAGAAGCTTGTAGCACGCAAGATTCTATGATACTTCCCTCTTATTCCCCGTCTATAAAGGTTTTATATGACAGAATCAATGGCATCAAACATGCGCTGGCACAAAGAAGAACGTATTGATGATGGAATATTACGCCATCCAGCAGATTTGAAAGCATGGAAGCATTTTGATAGCATTCACCCAAATTGCTCATCTGATCCTAGCAAGGTTCTGTACCTCGCTACAATCTTCAGGATTGTGAGTGTCCATTTTGTGGATTGGACACCACATCTTCTGACCGCCACCGTCTTCAGACGATGCTCGAGGACGTTTTTTAGGGCGTGGCCCCCGACCACCCGAAGCTGCAGCTGCAGCAACAATAGGTGTGCCAGTTGTTGGCTTCTTCTTGATGTTGGACTTTTTCTTCTTTTTTCCACCGCTGGAGGTAGTGGCTTCAACCTTGGAGGAGTTTTTACCAGCCTCCAGGGCTGGTTTGGAGTGCATTTCACGGCCCTCTGGAGCCCTAGCACATTTGTCGGGTAGGCTGAAGAGCTCTGTGACACTGGTGACTTCTTTAGTCGCTAGCTTCTCCAACATATTCTTGTCTCTGACGCCCTATCAAAATGCCACAATGACAGACGCGTTGGACATGGAAGGAATGGTGTTTTGTACTTGATAAAACCGCTGGATGAACGATTGCAAAAACTCTCCTGATTTTTGTTGCACAACGAACATATCCAACTCGGTGCCAGGTCAGGTGTAGGAGCTCCCGACGTTGGCGGTGAATTGGCAACAAAGCCCTGCCCAACTGTTGATGGAGTCAGCCGAAAGACTTATAAACCAGGACCTGGTTGTCTCAATTAGGGCCACAGGGAAGTAGTTGGCCATCATGGCCTCATTGCCTCCCGCCGCAAGGATCGCGGTGGAGTATATTTGGAGAAACTCAATAGGGTTGACAGTCCCGTCATACTTCTCTAGCAGATGAGGCCGACACTTTTACAGCCATTGAACCATGCGAAGGTGCATGGCCCGAACTGAACAGTAGCCCCCTACTCCCAAGGGAGAAAGGTTCTCACGTGCAGCTCGCCTCTCGCGAGCATGCTCCATGAGGACACGACCATCCTGCTACCTGTATCGGTGGTCAAGCTCCGACTGCAGATCATGGCTCGAGAGTCTCGACGCCATGTCAGTACAGCGTGCCCCAGAGGGCAGCGACGTCACTTGCTGAGAGGGCACATGCCTCCGGTGATGTGATGCGTGAGGACCAAGTCTGCCAAACAAGGCCCTTCACTGGGAAGGTGGCAGCCCTGAAGGCGTAGGACCTTTGATGCTGATGGCATCGGTTGCTACTGCAACTAGATGCTCCACATCAGCGCGCCACTGCTTTATTGCACCTTGAGGAGCTTCGGGCACTGGAGGACACTAAAGAAGAGTACGCACCATGTTGATCGTGTTCTCAGGGTTGTTGTGTGTTAATGCCATGATCGACGCTAAGACACCATCCATTTGCCTAGTGTTGTTTGCCGGAGCAGTTGGCGATGGTGGTCGAATGACGCCCGTTGGGACAATAGCACCAACTAGCTGTTGCATGTTGGAGGGATTTTCTCGAGCAGGTTGCTGAGCATGGTCGTTGGACGATCCTGCAGCGAAGTTCACCATCTCGAAATCTCAGGCGCCCCTACTTGGCGCACCAAATGTCGAAGTGTGCGGTCGACACTTCCCCCGGTACAACTAAATCATAGTTCGCGGAGGTTCATATTTGGTTGGGGCGTACGTAAGATTATGAATGAGACAGTGAGACAGGGGATTTTTACGTAGTTCGGGCCGCCTGAGCGTAATACCCTACTCCACGGGGTGTGTAACACCGTCATTTTTCATGCATCATGCATTGCATAAGTTCATATACATGTTTAATATTAATCCACATAAAAAGAAATGAGTTTAAAATGAATTAGAAGAAAAACCGCACTTAAAAATTCTTGTAAGTGTGGGCAAGTCCATTTTTGGTGCGGACTAGTCCGATTTCTCTCTGACCTCCATCGGACATGTCCGTTTTAGTGTGGACTATTCCGTTTTTTGCCTTTGTATAATTTTCGGACTTGTCCAGTCCATAGAGGACTAGTTCGATCGTCCCAACCTTGAGAAATTTTGCCAAGTCCTTGGACTTGTCTGGACTTGTCTGACATCTAGCGGACTTGTACGTTTTCCCTCTGACTAAAATCGGACTTGTACGGTTTCGGCCAAACTTGTCTGATTCTCCTCTGACCAAGTCCCAATTTGTCCGATATAGTCCGGACTTGTCCGTTTTTGCCTCTGTCAATCTTGGGACTAGTCCGGCCCTTTTCGGACTTGCCCGGTAAATCACGATTTCGAGTTGATCTTTTGTTCCACGACGTGATTTTGGGTTTTACATTAAGTGGGCCTAAGGACATCATGTCTAACTCTTTTTGGAGCCCATGTGGGACCCCACACCGGCCTCTACCCACCCGAAACTCAAAATCCATCAAACCCTTGCCCTCCACCCTTATATAAACAACCCCACCCCTTGACTTTACATCCTTTTGCCTCAATTGGAAGTCCACAAACCCTAGTTCATGGAGAGCCACCACCAAGGAGGGAGAAGGAGATCCCGAGCAAGAAGAAGAAGTGGAGGAAACGAAAGAGGATCAAGATCTCCATCAAGTTTTGTCATTTATCACCAATCCACCACCAAGTTCTTCATCAACCCTAGATCGCCAAGATCCAAGTGTTGCCTCCAAAACCCTTGATTCATTGGAGTTCTAAACACCTGGTATACCTTCTACTCTCTATTTCTCACGTGAATTCAACACTATTTCTCCAAATTCATGTCGATCTAGAAAACCCTAATCTGCTATTTCTGCGAAAGGCGACCTAGTTCGACCCTGCAGCGGACTAGTTTGATTTTGCAATCTGTTTCCTGCCGAATTAATTCTAAATTAATTCGAATCAAATCCAAACCTGTGTAGACTTATTAATAACCATTTTAATTGATTAGTAACATTAAAAGCAACACATTAACTAGTTTTGCTTCGCAATTGCATTAGTCATGCATGTCATGTCATATTGAGTAATATATATGCACTTTTTGATCATAATTCTTGTCTTGTATATTTATTGCGGAGGACCTCCAGTACTAGAATTTTGAAGACATTGATCCCAACCAAGCCCAAGAGCAAGGCAAGTGTCCTTGAACAATATTGATCCTGTTTCTAAAATAAATGTCTTGTTTGCAAAACTGCATGCTTGTGTTCTAATGGAAATCCTATGATAGGAAGTTTACTAGCTTTGTTTGACCACCCTTGTGACCTAGAATTCATGGTAGAGAGTTAGGAAGGGATTTTTACCTTTGCTTCGCTTAATTAATTCGTATGGGAGAACAACTATACCATTTAATTATGCATTAATGAGATTATGGTCAATATGAACTGGTTAATATGACATGGTAATGGGTGATCTAAGCAAGAATTGTATGTGGATGGGTTGGAAGTTATAGTGGCTTGGCTTGCTTTAGATCTAAGGACAGGTTCGTGGAGCAACCATCCAGGACTTACAGTGCCACCACGAGGCCATGTATGGGTGCGGCGTATCTGATTAATTAGGGTATTGCTACTATTGTGCGGATCATTTGGCGCACCAGGGAAGGGGAGTCGGATTGGGTTTCGATATGGTTGGTGGGACTCCCTGGGATCCGAATGGCACAAGAGGGGGCCCTCGGTTGAAGATGTGCTCAGTTGGAGACATCACCACCGGTGAAACCTCATTGGGTTCGTACATGCTGGTAGTCCCTTTGTAAAAGTTGTTTTGTGATCTCTTGGCCACACACCAGCGGAAGTGTGAGACGACATAATTGAGATTCCTCAGTCGCCGAAAGGTGATAAAATCACAAACACATGGGTAAAGTGGTACAACCTCTACAGAGTGTCTTAAAACTATCATGATAGTCGTGCTCCTGGTCATGAGCAACCTGGACCCTAACATGATTAGAGGGAAACTTAGGATTTGTGATGGTTTGGTTATGGGTTGGTACTGGTTATGGTTGATAATATGGTCATGACTTCTTATGGACTGAATTATGGTATTCAATATGGTCAATGGTAATGGCGAAATCTGGTATAATGGTGATGGATATTGGATATGGACTGGTATTATGGTAATTACTTGGTTTATGATGGGTTTACTTCACATACATATAATATAATGCTTTTCAAATGTTTTAATGCACTTTTCAGCACTTGGCCTTTATTATATTTGTCATTTGAATCAGCTACATGTCATACTTTTCACACTTGCTGAGTACGACATGTACTCACTCTTGCAATACCCCCACCAACAGTTGCAGGTCAGGATTGGGAGTATAATGGTGTTAATGCGGAGTTCTAGGTCGTGTCTACCGTCAGCTTTGCCTGTGGTGTTGCTTGGAGCTGCGCTACCTTATTTGCTTAGTTGCTTAGTTTGCTTATTTAGTTTATTTCCGCTGCATTAGTTCAAACTTGTCATTAATATTCATTAGAGCTTGTATTCGAGGATATTCTGAATTCGGTAATAGAAGTTCTTAATTAATCTTGTTTTGTGGTAATTTTCTGTATATCCTTTTGTGAATGCACTCGTGTATGTGAGTTGAACGTCCTGGGCACACATATACGTTCACTTGGTTCATTTTCGAGATCGAGTGTCACAAATTGGTATCAAAGCCACAGGTTGACCGTAGGACGCAGCCTAGATAGAAAGGACACTTTAGAGCACATAGGAGCACCCAGGAATTGATGTGTTTTTGCTTGGTGTGCTGTTTTCTATGTATTGTTGATTGTGTGCTTAGTAGAGGATTTTGGGATGCTTTAGCATTGCCATGTCCACATAGGCTAGTATAGGTAGTTTCTTAGTTTCATATCCCTCTAGGCATATAGTTGCGGACGTTTTCTAAATTCTTATCTCTTGCTTTTCTTCAGATGGTGAGGACTCGCAACCAGAGGGATGGCAATGATGAAGAGGAGAACAATGGAGCACCTCAGAACAACAATGGGCAAGGACCTGCCCAGGGAGCTATCAACCTTGATCAGCTATTGGTGATGCAAAACCAGCTCATGCAGACCATGAAACAAACTATGGGACAACTGCAGGCTGGTAACAATAACAATCAGCCTCACATGCCTCCACCGCCACCCCCACCTCCTCATAATCGACTTGGAGAATTCACGAGGACTAGGCCATCGACCTTTTCTCAAGCTGCTGAACCGATGGATGCTGATGATTGGCTCAAGTCCGTGAAGAAGAAACTTGCAATAGTCCAATGTAGTGACCGGGAGAAGGTGCTATTTGCATCTCATCAACTTCTTGGAGCAGCCGCCGATTGGTAGGATTCGCTATGCAACACCCATGAGAACAATGAGAGGATTACTTGGGCTGAATTGAAGGAGAGCTTCCGTTCTCATTATGTGCCCAAGGGTGTTATGATCTTAAAGAGACAGGAATTTGAGAACTTGAGGCAAAGAATATCGAGTGTGCATGAATACCTTAGTAAATTCACTCAACTCTCAAGATATGTTCCTGAGGACATGAGCCGGGACAACCGAAAGCAATACTTGTTCATGAGGGGCTTGAACAATGAAATCCAAGTACAATTGCTGAATTGTGATTATGCCAACTTCTAGAAGCTAGTGGACAAAGCAATTGTTGTGGAGAACAAGGTCCGTGAGATGGAGCAAGACACCAAGAGGAGGGTTCCATATGAAGGACAAAAACAAGGAAGTAATGTGCGCCCTCGCTTTGCAACACCAAATGCGCCTTATTATAGCTCTTCTACTCTAGTACATCGCCCTGGTTATGCACCGCGCCCAGCTCAGTTTGTGCAACAACGCCCTGTCATGCAAGCACCTAGGCCTCCAATGCATTTTGCACCTCATGCCAACTTTCTTGGTGCAAATGTTCAGAATCAATTTCGTCCTAATAATTCTGGTGCAGTTAGGAAGTGCTATACATGTGGAGAAGCGATACACTTGGCACATCAATGTCCTAAGTCACGCCTTGGTCAGGGAAGCAATGCCCCAAGATGAAACCCAGGACCCAATGGAGGACAGCCGCAAGGGAACTGTGGATAGCAAAATTTTGCTCGTGGCAATGTGAACCATGCCTCTACGGAGGATGCTCAAAAAGCGGATGACGTGGTTATTGGTATGTTCCTCACAAACTCCAAACTGGCGACTATGTTATTTGATTCTGGAGCATCGCATTCATTCATTGCATCGATATATGTTGCCAAGTATAGTTTACCTATCTCTCATATGAAGTTTACTCTATTGGTTAAGTCCCCTGGAGGAGATATGAGGACAAATATAGTATGTCCAAATGTAAGCCTTAGAATAAGGGGGGTAAACTTCTTCGCCAACCTCATTGTCTTGGATTCTAATGGATTGGACATTATACTTGGTATGGACTGGTTGAGCAAGCACAATTGAGTCATGAATGTGCCACAAAGATGGTGAAGTTGACCAATGAGGAAGGGATCTCCATAGAATTTGAAGCATATCAACATGCACAGAAGCAATTGGAGCTGAATCACATGGAAGGTGCCGCAATTGAGGAGATTCCAGTGGTGCGTGAATTTTTTGATGTGTTTCTGGAAGAGTTGTTAGGTATGCCACCTGATCAAGACGTTGAATTTGTTATTGAATTAATACCTGGAACTGCACCTATAGCTAAGAGGCCGTATAAGATGCCTCCTAAGGAGTTAGTAGAGCTCAAGAAGTAGATTCAAGAGCAATTAGAGAAGGGTTTTATTCGCCCAAACTCTTCAGCTTGGGGAGCACCCGTTCTTTTCATGGACAAGAAGGATGGATCACATAGGATGTGTGTGGATTACCGGGCTCTCAACGAGGTGACAATCAAGAACATGTATACCTTGCCCCGCATAGAGGACTTGTTCGATCAGATGATGGGTGCTTGTGTTTTTCCAAGATTGATTTGAGGTCGGGATACTTTCAAATGAAGATTAGACCATCGGACATACCCAAGACTGCTTTTCGGACACGATATGGATCTTATGTGTACACCGTGATGTCCTTTGGATTGACCAATGCAACTGCCTATTTTATGTACCTCATGAATAAGGTCTTCATGGAGTACATGGATAAATTTGTAGTGGTGTTCATTGATGACATTGTGTTCTACTCGAAGGATGAGAAGGAACATGAGGAATAGTTAAGGCTTACGTTGCGAAAATGGAGGGAGCATCAATTGCATGCCAAGTTTAGCAAGTGCCAGTTTTGGTTGAAAGAGGTGTCATTTTTGGGTCATATCATCTCGGGATGTGGAGTATCAGTTGACCCCGGAAAAGTGAGAGACGTGTTAAAATGGGAACAACCCCAGAATGTAAAGGAAATTAGAAGTTTTCTTGTAATGGCTGGATATTACCGTTGATTTATCAAGGACTTTTCCAAGATAGCCAAGCCCATGATGGAGTTGCTAATGTAGGGAAAAGCGTTTTAATAGACTCAAGCTTGTCAAGAAAGTTTTGAGGAGTTGAAGAAAAGGTTAACCACAACCCCAGTTTTGGTTTTGCCAGATGTGATCAAAAGTTTCGATATATATTGTGATGCATCGAGACAGCGACTTGGATGTGTGCTCATGCAAGAAGGTCAAGTGGTTGCGTATGCATCGAGACAATTGAAGAAACATGAGAAAAATTATCCAATGCATGATTTGGAACTTGTAGCCGTAGTACACACATTGAAGATTTGGAGACACTACATCCATGGACATAGGTGTGGAATTTATACGGATCATAAGAGTCTTAAGTATATTTTCACACAAATAGATCTGAATTTGAGGCAACAAAGATGGTTGGAGGTCCTCAAGGATTATGATGTGGGAATCAATTATCACCCAAGGAAGGCTAATGTCGTGGCCGATGCTTTGAGTCGGAAATGAGTAAGTCACCAACTTACGGTTTGAGAGTTTCCATCCGAGTTATGTAAGGAGTTTGAACGGTTGAATCTCAGATTTGTGAATGAGATGGGGATAATGGAGTTAAATCCGACCTTGGAACAAACCTTGGAACAAGACATTCGAGAGGGTCAAACAAGTGATGAGGAAATTCATGAGATCAAAGAAAGGACCCAAGAAGGAAGGGAATTCAGGTTTGATGAGGATGACCATGGTACTTTATGGCTTGGGAAGAGGATTGTTGTGCCCAATGATAAGCATATTCGGGAGATGATATTAAAAGAGGCACACAACTCGCCTTACTCAATTCATCCCGGTTGTACGAAGATGTACAAAGACTTGAAGACATGTTATTGGTGGGTCAGCATGAAAAAGGACATAGCTGAATATATAGCATTGTGTGATGTGTGCCAACGAGTGAAGGCGGAACATCAAAGACCAACTGTATTATTACAGCCATTGCAGATCCAAGAATGGAAGTGGAAACAAATTGGTATGGACTTCATAGTTGGTTTACCGCGAACCCAGTTCGGTTATGACTCTATATGGGTAATTATGGATCGGTTAACTAAGTCAGCTCACATTATTCCCGTCAAGACCACCTTTAATGGGGAGAAGTTTGCTGAACTGTATATGGGAAGAATAGCATGTTTGCCTGGAGTTCCAAAGAAGATAGTGTCAGATAGAGGTTGTCAATTTACCTCCAGATTTTGGCAGAAATTGCATGAAGCATTGGGGACAAGATTGAATTTGAGCTCAGCATGTCACCCTCAAACTCATGGACAAACTTAGAGGACCAATCAGATTTTTGAGGACATGTTAAGAGCTTGTGACTTAAAGCATGGAAAAAGTTGGGACAAAAGCTTGCCGTATGCGGAATTCTCATTCAACAATAGTTACCAAGCATGTTTGAAAATGTCACCCTATGAAACATTATATGGGAGGAAGTGTAGGACACCTTTGTTCTAGAATGAGATAGGAGAAAATCAAGTATTTGAACTGGATATGTTGCAAGAAGCTGAGAAACAAGTTCAAATTATTCGTGAAAACTTGAGGGCTGCTCAATCAAGGCAGAAAGGATATCCGGATAATAGGAGAAGGATACTAGCATTTGAAGTGGGAGATGTTGTTTACCTCAAGGTGTCACCAATGAGAGGTCATAAGAGATTTAATATTAGAGGCAAGCTAGCACCTCAATACATTGGGCCATTCAAGATTTTGGACAAAACAGGAGAAGTGGCATATAAGTTATAGATGCCAGCACATCTATTGGATGTTCATGATTGTCACACCCTCATTTTCATTCATCATGCATTGCATACATTCTAAAACATCTCTAACATCAATATATATAAAAATGAGCAAGTTAAAATGAATTTAGAGTAAAACCGCACTTAAAAATCTTGGAAAGTGCAAACTGGTCCGTTTTTGGTGCGGACTAGTCCGATTTCTCTCCGACCTCACTCGGACATGCCATTTTAGTCCGGACTATTCTGATTTTTGCCATTGTACAGTTTCAGACTTGTCTGGTCCATAGCGGACTAGTCTGGTATCCCAATTCCTAGGAAATTTCGCTAAGTCCCTGGACTTGTCTGGTATTCCAGCGGACTTGTCAATTTTTCCTCTAACTAAAATAAGACATGTCCGGTTTTGGCCAGACTTGTCTGATTTTCCTCCGACCAAGTTCAGACTTGTCCGATATAGTCCGTACTTTTCCATTTTTGCCTCTGACTAACTTCGGACTAGTTCAGCCCTGTTTTGGACTTGTCCGGTGATCGCGATTCTGAGTTGATCTTTTGTTTCAAAATGGTTTTTTGGGTTTTACCTTAAGTGGGCCTAACGACGTCGTGTCTAACTCTTTTTGGAGCCCATGTTGGACCACACACCGGCCTCCACCCACACCAAACTTGAATCAATTGAAACCCTAGCCTCCACCTCTATATAAACAACCCCACCCCTTGGCTTTGTATCCTTTTGCCTAAATTGAAAGACCACAAACCCTTGTTCATGGGTAGCCGCCACCAAGGAGGGAGAAGGAGATCCCTTGCAAGAAGAAGAAGAGGAGGACACAAAAGAAAATCAAGATCTCCATCAAGTTTTTGTTCTTCATCACCAATTCACCATCAAGTTCTTCATCAACCCTAGATCGCCAAGATCCAAGTGTTGCCTCCAAAAACCTTGATTCTTTGGAGTCCAAAACACCTGTTATACCTTCTACTTCCTTTTTCTCACGTGAATTCAAACCCGTTTCTCTAAATTCATGTCGATCAAGAAAACCCTACTTTGCTGTTTCTGTGAAGGGCGGACTAGTCCGTCCCTGCAGCGGACTAGTCCGATTTTGCAATCTGTTTCCTACTGAATTAATTCCAAATTAACTCGAATCAATTGCAAACTTGTTAAAAACTATTAGAACTAGTTAGTAAACATTAATATCAACTCATTAACAAGTTTTACCACATAATTTCATTAATCATGCATGTCATGTCATATTGAGTAATATATGTGCACTTATTGATTGTGAATCTTGTCTTGTATGTTCTTTGCGCGGTTTAGACGGATTTGCGCTAGAGAGTGCCGCAGAGGACCTCCAGCACCAGGAGTTTGAAGTCTTTGATCCTAATCAAGCCCAAGAGCAAGGCATGTGTCCTTGACCATATTGATCCCGTTTTTTAAAATAAATGTTTTGTTTGCAAAACTGCATGCTTTTGTCAACTTGATGGGAATCCTATGATAGGAAGTTTAATAGATTTTTTTAACCACCCTTGTCACCTGGAATATATGGTAGAGAGTCGGGAAGGGCTTTTTACCTTTTTTCTTTGCTTAATTAATTGGGATTGGAAAACAACTATATCATTTAATTATACATTAATGAGATTATGGTTAATATGAACTCGTCAACATGATATGGTGATGGATGATCTGAGAAAGCATGGTATGTGGTTGGGTTGGATGCTATGGTGGTTTTGCTTGCATTGGATCTAAGTACCGGTTCATGGAGCGACCATCCAGGATTTACAGTGCCACCAAGAGGTGAAGTATGGGTGCGACGTAGCTGAATAATTAGGGTATTGCTAGTATTGAGGGAATCATTTGGCGCACTGGGGAAGGGGAGTTGGATTGGGTTTGGATATGGTTGGCAGGACTCCCTGGGATCCGAATGGCACAAGAGGGGGCCCTTGGTTGAAGATGTCCTCCGTTGGAGACATCACCACCGTTGAAACCTCAGTGGGTCCGTACATGCTAGTAGTCCCTTTGTAAAAGTTGTTTTGTGATCTCTTGGCCACACAGCTAAGGAAATGTGAGATGGCATAATTGAGATTCCTTAGTCAACACAAGGTGAAGAAATCACAAACACGTGGGTAAAGTGGTACAACCTCTGCAGAGTGTCTTAAAAACTATCATGATAGTCGTGCTTCCAGTTATGAGCAACCTGGACCCTCACATGATTAGGGGAAATTCGGTATTTGGGATGGTTTGGTATTGGTTATGTTTATGGTTGGTAATATAGTTATGGATGGTCATGGATTGAATTATGGTATTGGATATGGTTAATAGTAACGGTGAAATCTGGTATATGGAAGACGGATATGGAATATGGACTGGTACTATGTTAATATTTACGGTTATGATGGATTACTTCACATATATGTAACATATTGCTTTTTGAATGTTTTAATGTACTTTTGAGCACTTACCCATTATTATATTCGTCGGTTGTATCAGCTACATGTCATACTTTGCACACTTGTTGAGTACGACATGTACTCACTCTTGCAATTACCCAACCAATAGTCGCAGGTAAGGATTGGGTGTATAATGTTGATAATGCGGAGTTCTAGGTCGTGTCCGCCGTCAGCTTTGCATGTGGTGTTGCTTGGAGCCGCGCTACCCTATTTGCTTAGCTGCATAGTTGCTTTGTTAGTTTATTTCTGCTGCATTAATTCAAACTTGTCATTAATATTAATTAGAGCTTGTATTCGAGGATATAGTGAATTGTGTAATAAAAGTGCTTCATCAATCTTGTTCTGTGGTAATTTTCTAGTTATCCTTTTGTGAATGCACTCGTGTATGTGTGTTGAACATCCTGGGCACACATATGCGTTCACTTGGTTCATTTTCAGAACCGGGTGTCACAATTTGGTATCAGAGCCACGGTTTGACCGTAGGACACAGCCTAGATAGAATGGACACTTTAGAGCACATAGGAACACTTAGAAAGTGATTTGTTTTTTCTTGCTGTGCTTTTTGCTTTGTATTGTTGTTTGTGTGCTTAGTAGAGGATTTTTGGATGCTCTAGCATTGCCATGTCCACGTAGGCTAGTATAGGTAGTTGCTTAGTTTCATATCCCTTGATGCATATTGTTGGGGACGTTTTCTAAATTCTTATCTCTTTCTTTTATTCAGATGGTGAGGACTCGCAACCAGAGGAATGCCAATGATGAGAATGAGGAGAACAATGGAGCACCTCAGAACAATAATGGACAAGGACCTGCCCAGGGAGCTATCAAGCTTAAGCAGCTATTGGCTATGCAGAACCAGCTCATGCAGACCATGATATAGACTATGGGACAGCTGCAGGCTAGCAACAACAACAATCATTCCCACGTGCCTCCACTGCCACCCCCACCTCCTCATAACCGATTGGGGGAGTTCATGAGGACTAGGACACCGACCTTTGCTCAAGCTGCTAACCCTATGGACGCCGATGATTGGCTCAAGTCTGTGGAGAAGAAGCTCGCTATAGTCCAATACAGTGACCGAGAGAAGGTGCTATTTGCGTCTTATCAACTTGTTGGAGCAGTTGCCAATTGGTAGAATTCGCTATGCAACGCTCCTGAGAACCAAGAGAGAATTACTTGGGCTGAGTTCAGTGAGAGCTTCCGTTCTCATTTGGCCAGAAGGTGTTATGATCTTGAAGAGACAAGAGTTTGAAAACTTGAGGCAAGGAAGATCGAGTGTGGGTGAATATCTCAATAAATTCACTCAACTCTCAAGGTATGCGCCAGAGGATGTGAGCCTGGATAGCCGGAAACAATACTTGTTCATGAGAGGCTTGACCAGTGAGATCCAAGTGCAATTGCTCAACTGTGATTATGCCAACTTCCATAAGCTTGTGGACAAAGCAATTGTTGTGGAGAACAAGGTCCATGAGATGGAGCTAGATAACAAGAGGAAGGCACCATACCAAGGACAACAACAAGGAAGTAATGTGCGCCCACGTTTTGCACCACCCAATACGCCTTATTACAGCTCTTCTGCTCCAGTATTGCGCCCTGGATATGCACCACACCCAGCTCAGTTCGTGCAGCAACACCCTGCCATGCAAGCACCTAGGCCTGCAATGCCTTATGCACCTCGTGCCAACTTTCCTGGTGCCAATGCGCGGAATCAAATCCGTCCAAATTCTGGTGCGTTTAGGAAGTGCTATACATGTGGAGAAGTAGGACAATTTGCACATCAATGTCCTAAGTCAGGCGTTGGTCAAGGAAACAATGCGCCAAGAAAAAACCTATGACCCATTGGAGGACAGCCGCAAGGAAACCGTGGACAGCAAAATTTTTCTCGTGGAAACGTGAACCATGTCTCTACGGAGGATGGTCAACAAGAGGATGACCTGGTGATTGGTATGTTTCTCGCAAACTCCAACCCGGCGACTATGTTATTTGATCCTGGAGAATCACATGCATTCATTGCATCGAAATATGTTGCCAGGTATAGTTTGGCTATCTCTCATATGAAGTTTACTCTATTGGTTAAGTCTCCTGGAGGAGAGATGAGGACAAATATAGTATGTCCAAAAGTAAGCCTTAGAATAAGGGCGGTAGACTTCTTTGCCAACCTAATTATATTGGATTCTCATGGATTGGACATTATACTTGGTATGGACTGGTTGAGAAAGCACAATGGAATCATTGAATGTGCCACAAAGACGGTGAAGCTGACAAATGAGGAAGCGATCACCATTGAATTTGAAGCATCTCAACATGCACCAAAGCAATTGGAGTTGAATCACATGGACGGTGCCACGATTGAGGAGATTCTAGTGGTGTGTGAGTTTTTAGACGTGTTTTTGGATGAGTTGCCAGATATGCCACCTGATCGTGACATTGAGTTTGCTATTGAATTAATACATGGAACTGCACCTATAGCTAAGAGGCCATATAGGATGCCTCCTAAGAAGTTAGCAGGGCTCAAGAAGCAGATTCAAGAGCAACTAGAGAAGGGTTTTATTCGCCCAAGCTCTTCACCTTGGGGAGCGCCTATTCTTTTGTGGATAAGAAGGATGGATCACAAAGGATGTGTGTAGATTACCGAGCTCTCAATGAGGTGACCATCAAGAACAAGTACACCTTGCCACGCATAGAAGACTTGTTTGATCAGATGAAGGGTGCTTGTGTTTTCTCCAAGAATTATTTGGGGTCAGGATACTTTCAAATGAAGATTAGACCATTGGACATATCCAAGACAGCTTTTCAGACACGGTATGGATCCTATGACTACACCATGATGTCTTTTGGATTGACCAATGCACCTGCCTATTTTATGTACCTCATGAGTAAGTTCTTCATGGAGTACTTGGATAAGTTCATTGTGGTGTTCATTGATGATATTCTGATCTACTCGAGAAGCAAGGAGGAGCATGAGGAGCACTTGAGGCTTACATTGCAGAAATTTAGGGAGCATCAACTGTATGCCAAGTATATCAAGTGCCAATGTTGGTTTAACAAAGTGTCGTTTTTAGGCCAAATCATCTCGGGAGGAGGAGTATTGGTTGACCACGGAAAAGTGAGGGCACCTTGAAATGGGAACCCCCACAGAATGTAAAGGAGATCTAGAGTTTTCTAGGAATGGCTGGATATTACCGTAGATTGATCAAGGACTTCTCCAAAATAGCCAAGCCCATTACGGAGTTGCTAATGGAGGGGAAACCGTTTCAATGGACTCAAGCTTGTCAAGAAAGTTTTGAGGAGTTGAAGAAAAGGTTAACCACAGCCCCGGTTTTGATATTGCCGGATGTAAGCAAAAGCTTTGATATTTATTGTCATGCGTCGAGACAAGGACTTGGATGTTTTCTTATGCAAGAATGTCAAGTGGTTGCCTATGCATCGAGACAATTGATGAAACATGAGCAGAATTATCCAACACATGATTTGGAACATGCAGCCGTGGTACATGCCTTGAAGATTTGGAGACACTATATCCTTGGACATAGGTGTGAAATTTATATGAATCATAAGAGTCTTAAGTATATTTTCACACAAACGGATCAAAATTGGAGGTAATGAAGATTTTTGGAGCTCATCAAGGACTATGATGTGGGAATCAATACCATCCAGGGAAGGCTAATGTAGTGGCCGATGCTTTGAGTTGGAAAGGAGTAAGTCACCAGCTCACAATTCGAGAACTGCCATCTGAGTTATGTAAGGAGTTTGAACGGTTGGACCTTAGATTTGCAAATCAGATGGGGATGATGGAGTGAAATCTGACCATGGAACATGAAATTCGGGATGGTCAAGCTTAGGATGAGGAAATCCAACAAATTAAGGAAAGGACCAAAGAGGGGAGAGAATTCAGGTTTGATGAGGATGAACGTGGTACCTTATGGCTTGGAAAAAGGATTGTCGTGCCTAATGTGAGCATATTCGGGAGACAATACTAAAGGAGGCACATGAGTCGCCATACTCAATTCACCCCAGTTGTACGAAGATGTACAGGGACTTGAAGACATGTTATTGGTGGGCCAGCATGAAAAAGGACGTAGCTGAGTACGTAGCGTTGTGTGATGTGTGCCAACGAGTCAAGGTGGAACATCAAACACCAGCTGGATTATTGCGGCCATTGAAGATTCCAGAATGGAAGTGAGAAAAAATTGGTATGGACTTTATAGTTGGTTTACTGTGATCCAAGTCCAGTTTTGACTCAATTTTGGTAATTGTGGATCGGTTAACTAAGTCAGCTCACTTTATTCCCGTCAAGACCACCTTTAATGGAGATAATTGGCGGAACTGTATATAGGAAGAATAGTATGTTTGAATGGATTTCCAAAGAAGATAGTGTCGGATAGAGTTTCTCAATTTACCTCCAGGTTTTGGCAGAAATTGCATGAAGCATTGGGGACAAGGTTGAATTTCAGCTCAGCATATCACCCTCAAATGGATGGACAAACTGAGAGGACCAGTAAGATTTTAGAGGATATGTTAAGAGCTTGTGCTTTGAGGCGTTGGAAAAGTTGGGACAAGAGCTTGCCATATGCAGAATTCTCATATAACAATAGTTACCAAGCAAACTTGAAGATTTCACCATATGAAGCACTATATGGAAGGAAGTGTTGGACGCCTTTGTTCTGGAATGAGACGGGAGAGAATCAATTGTTTGGACCTAACATGATGCAAGAAGCTGAGAAGCAAGTTCAAATTATTTGCAAAAACTTGAGGGCTGCTCAATCAAGGAAAAAAGGCTATGCGGACAATAGGAGACGGAAACTAGCCTTTGAAGTGGGAGATTTCGTTTACCTCAAGGTGTCACCGATGAGAGTTCATAAGAGGTTTAACATAAGAGGCAAGCTAGGACCTTGATACATTGGGCCATTCAAGATTTTGGACAAAAGAGGAGAAGTAGCTTATAAATTGGAGATGGCAGCTCACTTATCATATGTGCATGATGTCTTTCATGTTTCCCCGCTCAGGAAGTGTCTGAGGATACCGGAGGAACAAGTGCCAATGGAAGAATTGGAGCTAGAGGCAGATTTGACTTATGTCGGGCGACCGGTCAAAATCATTGAAACCAAGGAGAGGGTCACAAGGAACAAGGTTATTCGATGGTGTAAAGTGCAATGGAAGCATCATACAGAATCAGAGGCATAATAGGAGTTGAAGGATGATATGATGAAGGAATTTCCCTATCTCTTTTCTTTCGCGTCGAATCTCTAGGGCAAGATTTATTTTAAGGGGGGTAGGTTTGTAACACCCTCATTTTCATCCATCATGAATTGCATACATTCTAAAACATGTCTGACATCAATCCATATAATAATGAGCAATTTAAAATTAATTTAGAGTAAAACCGCACTTAAAAATCCTGGGAAGTGCAGACTAGTTTTTTTTTTTGCGGACTAGTCCGATTTCTCTCTGACCTCGCTCGAACATGTCCGTTTTAGTGCGGACTATTCCGGTTTTTGCTTCTGTACAGTTTCGGACTTGTCCGGTCCATAGCGTACTAGTTCGGTATCCCAATTCCTTGGAAATTTTGCTAAGTCCGTGGACTTGTCCGGACTTGTGCGGTATTCCTGCGGACTTGTCCGTTTTTCCTCTAACTAAAATCAGACTTGTCCGGTTTTGGCCAGACTTGTCTGATTTTCCTCTAACCAATTTTGGACTTGTCCGATATAGCCCGAACTTGTCCGTTTTTGCCTTTCACTAACATCGTACTAGTCCGGCCCTTTTCGGACTTGTCCCGATTCAGAGTTGATCTTTTGTTTCATGACGTGTTTTTGGGTTTTACCTTATGTGGGCCTAAGGACTTCGTGTCTAACTCTTTTTGGAGCCCATGTGGGACCCCACACCGGCCTCCACCCTAGCCTCCACCTCTATATAAACAACCCCACCCCTTGGCTGTAAAATCCCACTTTTTCTTTCATATAAAGTTCAGCTACAAGTTTATTATCAACCATAGTGGAGATCCATCATGGTTATGCACATGAACTTATGGTGGGAGACATGAACTTGATCTCATCAAATCTTTTATTCCACTCATGCTTAAATTTTATTAACATGAGGAATGGACTTCACCAATAATCTTAGATAAATTCTTTTGACCTCTCTTCAAAGTTTGGAATTATTTAAATGGAGGATCCTAGGTAAAATTAATATGCAGTACTCAATATATATTGAAGTTAATTGCAAATTGAATATACTACTGTATATTTGGCCTTGTCAAAATAATTTAATTCAGAGGCCATAAATTTTTCTATGGTTTACTAATATTCCAAATAGACTTCCTGCAAAGTTTCATAAATTATGAACTCCATTTGCTATTTCATTTGAGACGCTTAGCAAATTCTAACCCTATTAGAATTCAAATTTTGAATGCTGTTGAACTTATTTGAACCTCAAGAATTATACACACCATCATGGTCATCATTACTTGCTTGACTTATCCTCATAGTTTCAGTATTTTTGGAACCCATTTGCTATTTAAATCAGTGACCCCATTGAATTCCATCCAAATTCGAATTCAAATTTTAAATTCAACTGGAACTTGCTCCAATTCGAAATCCAATTGCAGAATCAAATTCCAGATATTTATTTGAGCCTCCCCACAAAAATCTAGAATTTTTGGACCAAGTTTGGTAAGGGAACTGAAGTTTGCAGAGAAGGGGCGGGGATAAGAGTTGTGGGACCCACCAGTTAGTGTGACAAACTCGGTGCTGCTATGCATGCCGTTTTTCCGGCGCTCCTCTGCTCGACACCGCGCCGCATGCAAGGCACCACGGAAATGATCGTCTGCCTGCTCCATGGCGTGCCTCCTACTCCTCCCCGAGCTATATAAACCCTCCCCCGGTTGAAGTGGACACAAACTGACGCACTCGCCTCTGTTTTTTCATTTCCGCCACTGCACCGCATTGCCGCCGCCATTCCTGACGTGCCGGCCCAACGACGCAAGGAATTGCGGTGCTTCCAACAGCAAAAGGTGGCTTAACTAGTTGCTCTTCCTTCCCATCCAGTCCTTTGTTTGATTCCCTGCGTATATGTGCGATATTTCGAAGTTTCCTCGGCGCTCGCGGGTGAAGCCGCTAGGGGAACTTTTTGTTCCACGAGGACAGACCACTTCAAGCACGTTTCCATCACCCTCTTTGAAGCAATAAGGTGCGCAAAGGTACTTAGATGATTCTTGTGATGTTTCAGCCACTATCGTGCTTCCTAGCTCCCTTATCTCAAGTTTTCCCAAAAACAGTTCATACCGATATCAATAGATTACCCAATCTGACCCCCAAATCATCCTCGTGGTGCTCCCAAGAACCTTCCCGACCTTTTCCCGATCCTATTGAGCCATTTTCGAGCATTTCCGATGAAGGCCAAAACCCTAGCTCCGCAGTCACCGTCGCGCCGCCGTCTCCGGCCATCGCCGACGTGATTGGACACCGCCATCGGCTTACGCGGTCAATTTTATGGTTGAGCGGTCATGGCGAGGCCGAAAGTAGGTTGACACACCTAAGTCCGGCGAAGCACCGCCGCGGTTCCGGCGAGAGGCGCCGCCGCGTCGAGTGGTAGATGAAGATGCGGGTCCCACCTGTCAACGACACCCCTCTCGTGTGGGATCAGTTGTGGACAAGGATCCGGTGTGGCAACGCGGGTTAACCTCGTGGATCCCGGTGTGGCTCCGTTCTGATTGGCCCGATTCAAATGAAGTGGGGCCGGCCCCTTTATTTGAATTTTCCAATAGAAAAATAAATCCAGGTTCAATCCAAACTTAGAAAATCCAGAACTTCCAATAGAGTTATCCAAAAATTTCGAAATAAATTTTGTTAGAACCAGCATGAAGAATACTGTCCAGTGGTGCACTTGGGTTGGTATGAAAAGCCATAGAAATTTCTCCATAATTCAGATACACAAAGTGCTCAAAGAATTCATTTCCATAGTTTTGTTAATTGGAAAATTTCCAATTTTGGTCAGAACACTATCGTTAATACCCTTGATCTCCAGTAAAAGTTTCAAGCTCTTTGGACTTAAAATACTGGGTTGATCAATATTCCAAATCTCTATGTAGTTATAAATTGAGAAATATGGAAAATCAATTTCCAGAAAATTCCCCAAACTTGAAAAATCAATTTCTCCCTGTAGGAAGATTAGAAAATGGTGAAACAAATTTTCCTAGAACCAGTCAGACCACCTCTACATGATACAATCCCTGGTAGCCATGATATGTCTCCAAAATTTCAACTAAAAATAGAGAATATTATTGCTTACCATAATTTTTAAGAACAACGAACTTCCTGGTCATCTCCTGTTCTTTGCAAGAGTCTTCTCTATAGTTTCTAGTATCCACCATAAAAATCCCAAAGCCAATTAAGATAATTATCTTATTTTATCCTAATATACTCACACCACCTTAAGCATATTAATTAGTCACAAAATCATTTATACCTAGTATATGCATATCGTGTAGTAGCTGAAATCAAGGAGCAGCTGGAAGCTTTGGAGGTCCAGCTGCCACAAACTAACATAAGCTCAGACTCGCATTCAGGCAAGCCTCGGTTTGCATTTAAGTTCCTTACAGTGTTTTGTAGTTTTATTTCACCTTACGTCTTCAGATGATTGTGCATTACGTATAAGGTGTTTGACATCCACTTGCATGGCCCACAAATCCTATGGAGTCTTGGGTAGGTCTATGGCCCGTTGAGTAGACACTTCTATGCTTATGCTCAAAGGAAATCGATAGAAGTTGAGTAGTTGGAATCTACTCGCGAGATAGGAATTTTGTCACACGGGAGATTCTGGAATAAGAAAATGGTTTATGAATATGAAATTGAGACCGAGCAGCGTGTAGGATGCAGCGAGACGTGGTCTCACATGCGTAGCCCTACTTGTGTCAATTGAGGACCGTTTCGTGTGCGGTCCTACTGGACAAGCTTGAATTGTACCGGCGGCATACTGGAGGAATGGGCTCCAGTAAACTGACGTAGCTTGATACTGGTTTGTCGAGGCATCCCGTTCTGTATATAGGTGTGGGTTGAGGGCAGCAAGGTGTAAATCAGCTGGTGGGCACGTCAGTGTACGCCCCACGCAGTGAACTCCTGCTCGTGACGGATCGACTGGTTCGACATTCGAGTGTTTAGTGAAAGGTGGCCATATACGACTAGTACTGAATTGTTATGTAGGTACTGCTGTATGTACTCGCTGGCATTTCCGAAAGTGCGTATGTGTCGTGTTGTTCCGGGTATGTCCTGATTGCAATCACCGTCCCTCGCGGTAATAGAGTACCACTTGTTCACTGCACCGTGACGTAGTAAATACTGAAGAAGTCAAGAGAATATGATATATTAGTTTACAAATTGCTTGGACAACCTTGTTTGGCTTAGAGATAGTACAACTGAAAGTTTACAGTTTCCCCATACTTTACTTGTAATAGCATTATGTGCTTTGTGCACGTCATATCATCTGCAAAGCGTTTCTTGTTTGATTGTGGAGTCTATGATGTGTCGTGCCTGAAGAATGTCATATGCTAATTAAAACATGACCATAAGGATCCACTTGTAGGCGAGTCCTTATGCTTACTTTACCTACGTTTAGTGTTCACCCTTCCATATGTCTAGTGAGACGGGTTAGTCTTGCTGAGCCTTATTGTCACGTTTGCAGTTAACGAGTTTTTGCAGATTATACAACTGATGATAGGTTTGATGATGAGGCTGCACCTCCTCCAAGGTTTACAGCCGAGTGGGAACCCTGCACGCCGCCGTGAATTGTGTGTTGCTAGTGCGAAGTATCCAGGGCATGGATGACTTTGCTTCTGCATAGCTAGTTCTGAGAGCGTAGCTATGATGTAAAGTTCTTTTCCCTTCCGCTAGTATTTTAAAAACTTCCGCTGTGCTTTTCAATAAAGGCTTGGTATTGTAAATTGTTCTTATCCTTTTTTGTATATTGTTGGGTGTCGCATCGCACGACACCACCCAATGAGATCCATGGAGGCCAGGATTTCGGTGCCCCACAGACATGGTATCAGAGAATCATTGGGAACAATGTACTTGAAAAGAGCATATTTTCAAAAATTAGGATTTGAGTGAGGAATTAGTTATATGCCCTTATAAGGAATATTATTAGTATAAGATATAAATGTGGTAAACTAACTTATATGTTATTAATTCTGTAACGACGATCCGACGTCAGGTAAGAGGTAAGATATGCCACCGTAAGCGATCAATTGCGGTAAGCTCACCATGCGAGAGATAGCATGGAAATCTTTCCGTGGCTTGGCACGGAAATGTTAATAGGAGTCTCTGAAGCTTTCTATGTTTCTGAGAACCTATGACATGCGGTACTCTAGCGTGCTTCAAAGTTAGTGGGAGCCCCCGTCAGGTGGTGTATAACCCGATAGTATGCCTCTCTAGAATCATCCATATTCTATGGGAGCATGCGAAACACGTATGCCCGAGCGTGTATAAGCTGGTTCGTACGGGAGTCTTCGCTGTACAGACGTATTACAGTCATGCACCTCGAGACATGACATTGCTTGAGGGCGACTCACACCAGAGTCGTATGCAATTACTTTTATATATATTATTGTGAGTGCCTGTCGTGTTTCCCTGTGCCTCCCTTGAGGTTTGAAGGTGTGAAAGGGGATTGTTTGTCTTTTGCAGCATTGACTACGGTAGCGACCCGTGTAGCACACGTTTGCGAGTGAACGATATTAGGACCACCTATAAAACGTATCCAGAAATACCGGTTAGAATTTTCTTTGGTGAGGAACGTAGTACCGTTGGTATCAACTTTGATACTTGACCATCCCCAAAAATGACAAAAATGGATGCATTATATTTTGAAAAGTCTGACTATCAGGTGATGGTAGGTTTGGATTCCGCAAAAAGAGTTTGATTCGACATTGGGTTAGCACCAAGATTCTTGATACTGGCTAAAGTTTGCTCAACTTCGCCAGGTTGTAATCTTGGTAAGTTTGGAATAAACATAGGGGTACGCTATATGGATGAAAATTTCTCGAAGACCTCTACAACTTTTCTGTTGACCATTAAGGCAGAAAAGCTTGATAATCTGTTGAAATTTGGGGTATGCTTAAACTACTCCAGATAACCTTACCATTGTACCAGTCTCGGTAATTTTGCTATAACTCGCTGTAGAAAAATATTCTGCCTTATTGAGATATATATCTGAAAAGGGGAGAAGCATATATACAGTTTTGTTATTTAAAGTTGCTCTTGATTCAAATTGGAGGCAATTCAAATTTCGATCTCAAAATAGTGAACTGCAGGGCTGCTGCTGAACAACAGTCAGTTCATCTGTCAAGTTTAGGTAGCTTTATATTTTGATCCAGAATAGTGACATGGTCATATATATACATTTATGGAAAGCTTAGCAAGTCCTCTATCAACTTCGTGTTGTACTCATGGCCTAAATCTGGGTATAGCTGTGTTAAAATTCTTATGGTTGCGAACGTGGTTCTGGCAGATCAGAACTTGAACAGTTGGCACATAGTTTAGAATTAGCACACTATATCTATGTAACAAATGTTTCATGGCCGAAATCTTTTACCACTGGATTTTTAACTTAATTTTATACAATGTTTATTTTGTCATTACCTCAAAATATTGTCATGATATACCTGTATAAATTGTGGAAATCACCACGTATACAGGGGAGGTTCTGTCAAAATTTACAGAAAATCTGGGTCAACTTTAAATCTGTATAGATTCTGTTACCTAGCTCACCTGGAGCTGTATGAGTACAATATGGAAAGGTTGTAAAGTGTACTGCAACTTTTTTATTCAACCCCACACCTGTTTCTGACGTTTCCTGTATAAAAATTTTCAATTTATACTGGAAGATCAGCTGGAACAGACTGTGATTGCAACTACAGTTTTAAAGATTTTTGGGAGTTGGAAACCTTCTCACTGTTCCAGTATTCTTTTCTATAGATGACGGATGTGAGGATGCTACTACTGGACGGATGGATATTTTCCACTTGCGCTACCCATCTGGGTTTCCGAAGTATGCCGCGGGAAGTGCTCCAGCAGTTTGGCTTCATCGAGATGCCATGCTATTGGGGTAGAGAAACGATCGACAGGGGCATTCGGTCATGCACCATCTTGGTAGACATCCCAGCTAGTCCACGTCGTTATGGGTGGGCTCCTTTCTCGGTTACTATCGAGAGGGCTCATTTGGAGGACACTTGGGCAATCGCAGCAAGCGAGGCGCTTATGAAGCTTTGTGAGCTTCATCAAGATGCCATGGCTGGGACTCAATTATTTGCCGTTATTCCGGTCCGTGGTGTGGCTGGTTTTGAGTAGCAGCATCGTATGGTTGCTGCATGTACACCGTATGGCGACACAACCTCGACGACACTTGGGATGTATGCGGCTGCGTCCAATATGGTGGTTTCTACACAAGGCGCAATTATTCTGGAGCAAGTTGAAGCCTTGCGGGAAGAAATTGATCGGGGATATACCCTTGATTATATCAACGAGAATCTACGTTCGCTCCTAGCTCCAGCAAATCACTGGCTAAATAAGTGCAAGAGTCAGCTGCATTATGCTCGCATTAGGCTATGGAAAGCTCATGCCGAACAATGGCAAGCTCGCACTGAACTGCAGCAAGCTCGTGGTGAGTTGCAATCAAGTCAGTTAGAGGTGCAACAACAGCAGGAGCAGCAGTTAGTAGTCACTGAAGAGCGGGACACCGCCATTGAGACAACTCAGAATTGGGAGTATGAGGCAGAACAACTTCAGGATAATGTGATTGAGGCCGAAGCACAATTGCAACTAGTGGTGTATCCACCCCATAATATACCACTATTTATGGGTGAACAATTGCCTTCGAATGACGAAGAGGAGGAAGATGATCCCGAGGAACTCGAGTACGTCGAGTAGGACGTATTGGAGTGCGATGTGGCAGCACTTATGCCGTCACAGGGCAACTTATAGTTTCATAGTTGCTCGTGTTCATTTTGCGGCCATGTTTGTATCATATTAAGAATAGCAGTGGTTATGTCTAGGATGACAAGATGTGTATGACATCTCACGGTACGAAATATGGTAGAGATGCACTTCCGTAGGGGGAGTCCATCGTTTTGGAGTACACTATTGTAAACTTTGTCATGAGATAATATATCTTGTGTAAAGTTTGTGCTTTATCAATGTATGTGAATGTTATGCACTTATTTCCCTATCAATAAGTCGTGCTACTGAATGATAAAATGTATAAAGGAAAACAAGACATGTGCTGATTTTAAGTCATTTGGATGCAGAATGGTGCATACTCGCTCGACACCTGAAATGGGAGGATCCAGTCGTGGTCGTGAGGACGAATCTCCGACCCAGGAGACAGCTGCTACACCGCAGCAACGAGTTCCTCCACCACCACCTCCGGACCTTCCAAGGAGTCTAGCGGAGGTTCTCTCCGCAGTGCTTGGCTCACGCGACGAGCAAACAGAGTTACTACGGTCTTTGGTCCAGCATTCGTCCCATCAAGGAGGGCGAGCAGATGTGGGTCCACGACAGCCTTCTCCAAGTTCATACTCGGACTTTATGTCAACACACCCGCCAGTCTTCATGGAGGCCGATGAACCATTGGAGGCGGACAACTGGCTCCGCTCCATTGAAGGGAAGTTCGGTTTGCTACGAGTAATCGAACATCAGAAGACCCTATTCACGTCCCAACAACTACAAGGGTCCGCTGGTGCGTGGTGGGCGAATTACCTTGCCACACGACCAGTCGGCTATGCCGCGAGTTGGGAGGAATTTTGGGAGGCGTTCCGCGCCTACCACATACCTCTCGGTGTTATGAGGAGGAAGCTTCAAGAATTCTTGGAGCTGAAACAAGGAGGAAGGAGTGCTTACGAGTACTCCAAGATATTCAACCACTTGGCTCAATATGCTCAGGACCAAGTGAATACTGAAGATCAGAAGCGGGAATGCTTCTATCGGGGTTTGAACCCCAAGATGAAGGACAAGCTTGCCTTGTTCAACAGCGGCAGCTTCAACAACATGGTCAATACCGCAATCATACAGGAGGATGCTACTAGGGAGCTGTTCTCCAACCAGAAGAAAAGGAGTGCTCCGCAGGGCAGCGGAGGAGGTACTCCTCAGAAATACTGCATGGTGTATCGATCACCATCCGGCCAGAGGTGGCGGCCGCCATCACGACCACCGATGTTTCGTGGTCGCCCATTCAACAACGCCAGCTTCCACCCACAACAGCAACAAGAGATGATTCCACATGCACCTCTACCTCCACCGCGTGCACCGGGATTCCGTCCTCCCTTCCGTGTCGGTCAGACCCCGTACACATGTTATACGTGTGGACGTACGGGACACTTCTCCAAGTCTTGCCCGCGGAGCGGAGGACAGTCATCGTATGAGGGGGCAAACCAACCTCGCAACCAGCCCAAGAAGCCAGCCACCAGAACCGGCAACGTCCACCACCTCGCCATCGAGGACATTTCGGAAGGCGCACCCGTACTCACGGGTACGTTCTCTCTCATTGGTCATCCCGTAGTCATCCGTTTTGACTCTCGTGCCTCCCACAATTTTATTAGCAATTCTTATGTCAGTCAATACCAGTTGCCTATCTGTTCCACAAAAACCCCATATATGATTTGTTCTCCGGGAGGAAAAGTAGTTGCAGATAAGATGGTCCATAGGGTACCTCTTAATCTGGGTGGGAACATATACCCTATCTCTCTTATTATACTACAACATCAGAAGTTAGATGTCATCTTAGGGATGGCATGGTTGCAATACAACGGTGCTATTATTGACATCATTCCTCGGAGGATATATCTAAATTCTCCGCTCCACTCTCCCCAAACTATCACTCTTGAGAGTAATGTCCACGTGACTCCAACTGCTGATAACACCGAAGCATGTAAACTCGAAGATATTCCAGTAGTATGTGGATATCCAGATGTTTTTCCAGAAGATCTTCCTGGTATGCCACCAGAGAGAGATGTCGAGTTTAAGATTGAACTTGCACCAGGAATAGTACCAATCTCGAGAAAGCCGTATAAGATGGAACCTAAAGAACTTGCAGAACTGAAAGAGCAGCTGAAGGAACTTTTGGACAAGGGTTTCATTCGTCCAAGTTCATCACCTTGGGGTTGTTTTGCATTGTTCATGGAAAAGAAGGATAAAACATTGAGGCTATGTGTCCACTCAATGCTGTCACGATCAAGAACAAGTATCCACTACCCCGTATCGATATTCTGTTCGATCAGTTGGTAGGTGCTCAGGTATTTTTGAAGATGGATCTTAGCTCTGGTTATCATCAGATCAGGATTCGACCAGAGGATATACCTAAGACAGCATTCTTGACAAGGTATGGATTATATGAGTACCTTGTCATGCCCTTCAGATTAACCATACTAGTCTGATATCTTTTCTGACTAGAATCGGACTAGTCCTCCCAGTGCGGACTAGTCCTCAAAACACTTCACAAGTCACACAAAATCGGACAAGTCCGATCACAACCGGACTAGTCCGATATTCTCTCTGATCCATGTCGGACAAGTCCGATATTTGCACGGACTAGTCCGAAATACCCTCTGAACTAAATTGGACATGTCCTCCAAGTGCAGACTTGTCATCCTATACACTTAGGGTTTCATATGATCGGACAAGTCCGAAGACTATCGGACTAGTCCGAAGATTTCCAGTAGCGAAATCGGACAAGTCCGTTCCTAACCGGACTAGTCTGATATTTCGGGACACTTAGGGTTTGCTACACACAGCACACCGGACTAGTCCAGTGACCACCACAGACTAGTCCGATCTTTCTGAACCCTAACGATCACTTTTAGAAACCCATATAAATAGAGTTGCATGGCCATACTTTACACTCTCGAACCCTAGCGCCGTCACACCTCCCAAGAGCATCAAAAACCACATCTCTCCACGAAATTAAGTGCAAGAAAGATCAATCCTTTGAGGATTCACTCTAGTTCATTGGAGATACACATTCAACGCCAGATTGAGCTCTTGGTTTGATTCTCTAACACACTCCTGCGATTTAATTGTAATCTTTTGAGTGTGTTCTTGGTGGTATTTTGTGTTGTAATCCAAGGGAGCTCTCAACATGTGAGAAAGCCCCTTGAATTCGGTTATTCACCCCTTTGAGATAAGTGGAAGAGGATTGGCCTTCGTGGTGATCCGACGAGGGTAGGGTTGGAGAAGACTCGGTCCTTTTGTGGACTCCTCAACGTGGATGTAGGTTGCCTCTGTGGGAACCGAACCACAGGATAAATCTCTTGTGTTCTCTTTTGTGTTCATTGTCCTTACTTCATATCAATCTAGGGTTACAATTGATCTTAATAGCTTTACGTTGAAATATCAAGTATAAGATTGAATTGTGATATAACCTGATTCATAACCTCGTAACACTTTGTTTAATTGTATATTTCCGCTGCATATATTGAAGAATAAAGTCAATCGATCAATCCTAATCAGTCTAGTCCGTATACACCGAACTAGTCCGCACTTTACCGAACTAGTCTGATTTATCTGGTTTTGAACTGGTTGTTAAGTGTTGCAGGATCCGACAATTTTCAAAAAGGCCTATTCACCCCCCTCTAGGCCATATTCACTTGCCGAGTGCTACAACAAGCGCCGGAAGGAAGTTCCTTTCCGACAAAGGGAAGGAAAACAAAAAGTCGACGAAGCTCCGGCTGAAGAGGAGTTAGGCTTTTAGGACCCTAAAAAGGTCTTGAAGGCTGTTTACACCTCCGTTGACGATGACTCCGACGTCTCCGACAATGAACGTCGGAAAACCATGAACACCATTTTTTGTGGTTCGTGGGACATCACCTCCCGCTGCGTCCTCAAGAACATGTAGCGGGACATGGCTTCGGTGGCTCCCACTGCCAGCGCGGAGCCGCACCGGAAGTGGATGGATACTCCCATCACTTTCGACGCGTCACACTGCCCTCAAAATATGATCAGAGCTGGCTAACTCCCATTGATAGTATCTCTGACCATCAACATCATCCAACTCCACCACGTAATGGTAGACGGAGGTTTGGGACTGAACCTCATAAGCTTCAAAGCTTTCGTCAAGCTTCAGCTCCGACCTTCAAACCTTCGCCCCTCCCGACCTTTCTCTGGAGTAGGTCCGGTGGCCATAACCCCACTTGGTGCCATTACTCTCCCCGTAACCTTTGGGACTCGGGAGAACTATCGCACTGAGAAGTTGGTCTTTGACGTTGCTCAGATCAACTTACCCATCAACGCCATTATGGGCAGGCCAGCCTTATACAAGTTCATGGCTGCTGCTCATTATAGCTACTTGGTGTTGAAGATGCCAACACCAGCTGGTGTTCTCCGGATCCGTGGAGATCGCATCGCCGGAGTGACAGCTCTGGAAGAACTTCAGGCGCTTGCCACAATGCAAGAAGAAGAATCTGTAAAGGAGCAAGCTCCAAAACCACCGAGCATTCATCATCAAGGCTCAACCTCCACACCTCGCGTGCAACCAAGCGGCGACACCGACATTCCCGTCAAAGTCATCCAAATCGGTTCCGACACCGCTCAGACCATCCGTATATCGGGAGGTCTGAATGACAAATAGGAACTCACTCTCATCACTTTCCTCCAGGCTAATGTCAATGTTTTGCCTGGCAATCGTCACAAATGCCTAGGATCCCTAGGGAAGTGATCGAGCATAATCTGAAGATCTACCCTGACGCTCAGCCTGTACATCAGAAACCTCGGAAGCAATCAGTAGAGCGACATAACTTTATACGACAAAAAGTGAAGAAGTTTCTCGAAGCTGGATTCATCCGAGAAGTCTTCCACCCAAAATGGCTGGCAAACCCAGTCGTTGTACCCGAGGCTGGCGAGAAGCTTTGGATGTGTATCGACTACACAACACTGAATAAGAATGCAGCTTCAACATTTGTACGAGCTATGCACAAAACCTTTGTGGAGCTCATCAGAGACGTAGTGGAAGTGTATGTTTATGACATCGTCGTCAAGATTAAGGACAAGGAGTCACTTCCTGACACCTTGAAAGCTGTCTTCGACAAGTTGCGAGTCACTCGCACGAAGCTAAACCCGGACAAATGTGTCTTCAGGGTTAGCTCCGGAAAGCTTCTTGGTCTCCTGGTAAACCACCGAGGTATAGAGGCAAATCCAGCGAATATTAAAGCCATTGAAGATATGCGGCCACCAGCCCGCATCAAGGATGTCCAAAAGCTGACTGGATGTCTAGCCGCCCTCAGCCGGTTCATCTCAAGACTGGCGGAATGGGCACTACCCTTCTTCAAGCTATTGAGGAAGTTTGGTCCATTCCAATGGTCTGAAGAAGCAGAAAAGGCGTTCCAGGAGCTGAAGCAGCTCCTCACCACTCTACCAACCTTGGTAGCTCCGAACCCTGGTGAGTCTCTACTGCTTTATATTTCGGCAACTGACGAAGTTGTCAGCATGGTCCTGGTTGCGGAGAGACCAGAACCGTTACCAGCTCAGGAATCCAGACCCCTACGGGAGAGTCAGGAGGTTCCTGAAGGCGAGTCTGGGTCCCAGCCCCCAGACTCGAGTCAACAAGGAGTTACTCTTGTTGAGCAAGAAGAGTCGGACCCTCCTCGGAGGGTCCAGGTCACTCCTGAAAAAGCTCTGGGTTCCTCCAACAAGGACTCGACGATCCCCGGAGAAGGTCTGGACCCCTCCGGGAGGGTCCGGGTCAATGAGGAGAAAGATCCGGGCCCCTTTGGGAGGGTCCGGACAGTCCAACGCCCAGTGTACTTCATCAGTGAAGTACTCCATGACGCCAAAACTCGGTATATGGAAGTACATAAACTGCTATACGCAATTCTTATTGCTTCCAGGAAGCTCCAACACTATTTCTAAGCTCACAAGATCTCAGTGTTGACTTCATATCCACTGCGAGCGATTTTGCATAATCCCAACTCCACTGGAAACATTGCAAAGTGGGCAACGGAATTGGCCGAGTTTGACCTTGAATTTGTCCCAAGACAAGCAATCAAAAGTCAAGCACTGGCGGACTTTGTGGCAGAATGGACCCCCTCTCCATCAAAGCCTGGGGGCCCTAGTGAGCAGAAGCCCGAACTCAAGGCTCTGGTCTTCACCGAGCCTCACTGGACTCTCTACTTTGAAAGCTCCATGCAAAAGCAAGGAGCCAGAGCTGGAGTCCTTCTCCTCGCTCCGACCGGGGAGAAGGTTAAATACATGGTACACCTTGACTTCAAGGCAACCAACAACATGGCGGAGTATGAAGCACTCATTTACTGACTAAAGGTAGCACTATCATATGGTGTTAAGCAGCTATTTGTCAAGGGAGATTCGCAGCTCATCATTAAACAGGTGAAGGGTGAATGCTCCTGCAACCATCCCCAACTAGCTACCTATCTCCTTGAAGTCTAGAGGCTTTAGAAGGACTTCGAAGTCCTGGACCTCCACCATGTACAACGTCACCATAACGCTGAAGCTGACAAACTCTCGACGAAAGCGTCAACCGAAGCTCCGGCTCCTGACGGAACCTTCGTTCAAAGGTTGTCTAAACTGACAGCTCAGCCCGCCGAACTAAGTGAAGAGGGCGAGACCAGCACCTCAAAGCTGGCAGTCCCGATGGCCCTATTACCATGGCATCCATCAAGGGTCGTAGGTGTTGCCGGATGCTCCGAGCAACCCAGCACGCAAGACTCGAATGCTCAAGCTAGCTCTGATGCATGGATCTCGGAGATCTCGAGCTACTTGAAAGACAACTTCCTTCCTGAAGATAATGTATCCGCTGACCGGATAGTCAGATTGGCTAAAAGATACACGCTGGTAGAAGGGGATCTCTACCGACGCGATGCTAACGGTGTCCTAATGCGGTGCATTACAAAGGATGAAGGTTGCAAGCTCCTCGTAGAAATCC
This sequence comes from Tuctoria greenei, assembly GCA_036927565.1. NCBI lineage: Eukaryota > Viridiplantae > Streptophyta > Magnoliopsida > Poales > Poaceae > Tuctoria > Tuctoria greenei. Next base: position 84,835,306 of record JAYESD010000006.1, read on the forward strand.
ATGGAGGCGAGTGTGGGAACCACGCGTCTTCCCGCACGCTGGTCAGTAAAGCCTTTCGGCATGGCTTATATCGGCCTACAACGCTCCAGGATGCAACTGTGCTGGTGAAGAAATGTGAAGCATGCCAGTTTCATGCAAAACAAATTCACACACCGGCTCAACCTCTACAAATGATACCTCCTACATGGCCTATCGCAGTGTGGAGGATGGATATCTTGGGACCTTTCGCAAGACTCATCGGAGGTTACAAGTTCCTCTATGTCGCCATTGACAAATTCACCAAATGGCCGGAAGCAACTCCAGTCGTGACAATAAACAAGCAATCACCCATCAACTTCTTACAGTCCATTGTATGCAGATTTGGAGTCCTAAAAAAAATCATAACCGATAATGGGACCCAATTCACAAGCTCTGCATTCCAAGGATATTGTGAAGATCTCGGCATTCAAGTTAGCTATGCTTCCATAGCTCACCCGGCAAGCAATGGCCAAGCCGAGATAACAAATGCAGAAATCCTAAAAGGACTCAAGACACGCACATATGAGCGCCTGAAAAAACATGGAGCCAACTGGATCAAAGAGCTTCCGCCCACTCTATGGGCCAATAGGACAACTCCAAACCGGTCAACTGGAGAGACACCCTTCTTCCTGGTGTATGGAGCTGAAGCAGTCCTTCCTCCTGAAATCACCTTTGGGTCGCTCCGGGTCCGGACCTTCGACGATGCCGTGCAGGACCAGCTCCAGCGTGAAGACCTTGACCTCCTTGAAGAGGGAAGGTGCCGAGCAGCTGTTCGGAATGCCCGATACTGCCAAGCTCTCCGGCGCTATCACCAAAGGCATGTTCACAGCCGACAGCTCGAGGAAGGCGATCTGGTGCTATGGAGAATACAATCCAGAGAAGGGTTAAACAAACTCTCCCCCAGCTGGGAAGGACCCTTCCGAGTGATTAAAGTAACCCGTCCCGGATGCGTTTGCTTGGCAACCGAGGATGGGACACCTCTCCCTAATCCTTGGAACATTGAGCACCTCTTTTATGTTCTACGCTCAATATCATGGATGTGAGTCTGTAGTTACACGTGATGTATAATATAAATTCATTGTACAGAGTTGGGTAGCTTCTCCGGGAGAACATCCGTACATTCTCTGGAAGGTCCGCAAAGTTCAGGCAACACTTGTTACAGTCTCAGAACTAAAAGTGTAGCTAGCTACCTTGGGTCAAACAAGAAACAAAACACACTTAGCCTGGTTCCGTACCCTAAGGGTGTACTTGTTTCCCCTGTACCCCGGACCTATAATGGAAGACATCTTTGTGTGAAAACAGACTCCACGTGCATTTACTTTGTACAAGCTCATTATTTTTTATTTTTCTCTTTCTTGTCTATAACAAAGTTGTGCGATTCTAAAGAATTTTTTAGATCGACTAATTCATGTACAACTTAAGTCGCATTGTTAATTCCTCAGGGTCCTCATGTTGTTGAATGGCTCACTCGCCTGAATGCCGCCAGCCAATCTAGGTCCGGAGTGTGCTATCGACTTAGCCTGGTCCTGCACCCTAAGTACGCAACTCTACCTACACCCCGGCAGGCCGAAGTAAGGCGGGTCCTGAAAACAATTGAACTTGGAGAAAACAACTCTGTGCACTTGATTGTATGAAGAATTGCGCTCGACCCAAAAATTTCTTACGAGAATAGTAAGTCACAACTGAGTTATAGATAGGAAACGAATTTTACTATTTTTCTTGACTTTAGTGTGCAGGAAAAATAAAGATCTCATGATGATGGTGAATTAAGTCGGAGCTATTAAAGCTCCGACACCCCCTAGATGGCTTGTAATCGATGTTTTAAACATTGATAGCAAGCATCACTGGATCTGCTCAGCTCTGGTAAAGCCATGGGGCTAGCTGTCAAAATGAACAAAAAATGGTAGGAAGACTCCAGAGGACTAACTGTCGACGCTCTATGCGTTGATGGAGACCACTGCTAGAGCTACCAAGCTCTGATGATGGTCAACACTAGAGCCCTTAAGCTCCGATAACCTCAGGGGGACTTCACTACCGAAGACTTCAGACCTACGCTCTACAAGTCTGAAGCACACGAGTCTTCAACTACTGTTACATCCTCTTGGTACATGTTCACAATCAAATTGCGTACATCCACCAGGGGGCCATGTGGGATAAAGGTGTTGAAGACAAAAAATGAAATTCATAAAAAAACTTGGATTTCATTCATCTGAAGACAAGAGATTACAAAATTGGAGAAAAAAAAGAGAGGATACAAGCGGGAGCTACAAAGAGATGGTCCTAGACCCTATGGAAGAACGAGGCAACCTTCTCGGCAACCTCAGAAATGCTGGCTTGGGCAGCTTCTCCCTCTCCGTCGATGGGGCCTTGGAGCACCGGGTCTAGGGGGAATTGGGGGTCCCGACTTGTGTAGCACGACAGAACAAATTTTGTGACGCTCTTGGTCAAGGATTGTCCCTCGATTTCCAGCTGGTCCGCGATGACATCGCCCATCTTGGTGAGCTTGTTGCCTGCCGAACTCAGCGCCTGCAACGCCTGGTCCAGCTTCAGTTCCAAATCATCTGGATGCACGAGACTAAAACCCATTGGTATCAGTGCGTCATTGGCTTTGCCCAGGAAGTCCCAAACTTGTTGGGACTCTGCAACCCTGCAACTCCGCATCTCCTCCAAGGATCTTCTGGCCGCCGCAAGCTACGAGTTCTCTCGAGCAAGACGCTCCACCTCTTTGGTGTTCTGCTGAATCTTTTCAATAACCTGCCTTTCGAGTTTACTGAGCTCTTCCTCCCGGAGGTGGATCTCATTCCAGCGGTTAACCAGGTCCTTCTCTTGGCCCCGCACCTTCTTCTCCCTGGCAGCAACGTCAGTTGCCCTCCTGTGGAGTTCCTGTCCTTGCTACCAGGCCTTCTTTTCCTCTTTCTCGCAGCGCTCGTCTAGTTTCTTGGTGCGCTCCTCGAGACTATTGTCACCCAGAGTTAGCCTCTGAGTAAGCTCCTCTTCCCTCTTCACGACATCGTCCCGCAGCTCCAGGAGTTTTTGCTCTTCATCCTCGAGTTTTCTCTCCCGCTCCTCAAGAGCCTCCTGGCACTAGACGAGACTGGCGTGGATGGCGTCGAGCCTCTCTTGGCGATCATCCACTGCGCTATTAGCAGCTTTGGCCTGTTCATAGATGGCCCGAGACTGGTTGTCAAGGGATCATGTCATGCTTTCCCTCTCATCCAACAGCTTACCCCAGTACTCCAGGTAGATCTTCTCCTTCCTCACCCACTCTTTGTCGTCAGCCAGCCTCGACTGCACCAACTTGGTCTCGAATTTGAGCCAGTTGCACCACCTCCTACGATTTTGATGCTCCTCCTCGAGAGCCTTGCTGTTGTGGTAAAAAGCTAGCTTAACCTGGTAAAGACTGGAGCAGGCATTGTCAATAGACAACAATAGAGGGATCGGGTCCGGATCTGCTGGGGTCATCTCCGCCGGTTCCAGCGGGTTCTCCGTGAAAAAAATTGGGTCCCACTCTACAAGAGCGGCTCAGCCAACTCTTTGCCCTTGCCCGTGACTTCAACTCTTTCCTATTCCGGGACGGAAGGGGGACCACCCTCGGAAGCTCCGGAGATCACCAACCCGGTGGTCGAACGCCTCTCAACGACACCAAGGTCATCATGCACCGGCATCTTCCGCCGGAGCTCCCTGCTGAACTCTGCCTCCATGTTCAGAGGGAGGAAAGCCGCCGGCGGAGACAAGTAGTTGCTCTCGACATCGATGTCATGCTGGAACTTCTTGAGGTGAAGCTCCTAGGTTGCGCCTTCCAGGTTGGACATCAAACCGGTTTCAATCCGATCATCGTCCATCACGCTGTTGAGGGCCCAAGCAAGCTTCTCCCTCTTCTTCAGCAGAGCCCACCTGTTGGCCAGGAAGTCACAAAATACCGCCTGAGGATTCACCCCTCCTTCCACGCATTGGCGGATCCTGGTCAGAGCAGGGTTGAAAGCGTCCGATAACACCAGAACTTTGCTCCAAGCTTCAGTGTCGATGTTGGGGAGGCCTACGGGCAACTCCAACCTCTCATGCTCCCCTGTCCTGATGACAATCCAATCCTTCTTTCAGTCGTCCCACTTGCCAGAAGGGAACGACCGCAAGTACTTGAACGGGCACTTCTTGGGCTTCACAAAGTAATAGAAGCCAAGGTACTCGCCACTCTTGCTGGTGGTGTGGATGGAGAAGAAGGTGCGGAAGGGCTCGACGCAGGGTGGAATACCCACCCACATCTCACAGAAGTGGACAAAGATCGACACCAAAAAGATTGGAGTGGAGGCCAAGGTGGTACTGCTGCAGACCATAGAAGTCTAGCAGCATCAAGAGAAAAGAAGGAAAGGGTGGGATCAGTCCCACCATGGCGTACGCGAAGAAGTACACCATGTCACCGGCCTGCTCCTTCTCGAATGGAAGCTTGCCGGCGCGGACCTGGTGGTTGAAGAAGTCACTGGACCACCCCATGAGTGCTCGAACCTTCTTCAAGTTGTTGTTGGTCTTAAGTCAGCTCTCGCGAAGACCCAACTCCATCGCAGCACATGAAGGGCCAGGGACGAAAAGCAAGCGAAAGTTTGGAGGATTTGAGCGCAAGATCAAATGAAGGCGTAAAGAACCCCCAAATGGTGCTCTCTTTCCTTCTTAAGTAAGCCCCCGCAACGCTTGGATGGAAACCGCAGAGAAGCTGACGATGCAAGTCAAAAACTCCATCCTGCCAATGACAAGGGGGCTCGGGGCCACCCCGACGATCAAGTCGAGGTCCTTACCCCAGGCGAACGGTTGTCATCATGAAAGGCAGGAAACTCGAAGGTGGCGGCCTGACAAGGCACCCGGAACCGATACAATATTCGCATCGGGAACCGACAACCTTCAATCGCGTGAGATCTGCATGCTAAGATCTCACCTGCCGCATCCAGGATATGCCACGCAGCGTTGGTTTAACTACAAACTACCGCCAATGGCACATCTGAAGATCCTTGAAGACGCGACACAAAAATCGAAGGATGGACCCACCTTTGGCAAAACAACTTCATCCAAAATGTCTCTCCTAGAGGTGGGCCCAGGGGGCCACTATCGGTACCCTGCATATCGAATACCCCTTGGGACTACAAAAAGACCAAAGGGACTTCACCTATCTGAGTTGAAGACCTGCAAAGGCCCCACATGTCATACGGGACTAGACATGCCTCCCATCTATGGTTAGCCCCGGTACTGCCACGTGTACACTGCAGCCGAACCTATATCCCACACATGGGATAGCTCCGGGCTAAACACTTGTGCGGTACCCCCAGACCTAACCTCCGACAGAGGGAAGCTCCAGTATCGACACGTGTACATCTAAACTGGACCTACCCATCCCAGATGAATAGCTCTGAAGCTGCCACATGTCCAAACCGCCAGACCTTCAACCTCAGCAATCAAGCTGGTGAACCCCCAACGGCTCGGATCTCCCAGGGGCAATCAAAGACTTCAAGACCTGATTAAGTGTCATTAATACCATATTAATGACACACGATCAGGAGGCTCTTAATACCAGTAACGGCACTGCCAGGTTCCGTTACCACGCTATCAAGGGTAATTAATCTCATTAATTATGTATTAAACATTACTAACCGTCCGGGCCACATGTCGGGCCAGGCTAGCGGTGTAACAACCAGTCCTTGTACTATAAAAGGACTATCGATGATACACAAGGGTACTCTCACGGTCTCTGGGCTGAAAACTCTCTAGAAGCTCTTAGATGCTCAATATAACAGCTACACACCCCGTGGAGTAGGGTATTACGCTCAGGCGGCCCGAACCACGTAAATCCTGGTGTCCATTTGCCATACTCTTCGGAATATCTGCGCACCCAATACCGAACTACAAACTCCGCGAGCTACTGACAGTAGTATCAGGAGAATTTCCAGAAAAACACTCTGACGGTAATTGATTAGTAAACATTAAAAGCAACTCATTAACTAGTTTTACTTCGCAATTGCTCAATAATGCATGTTATGTCATATTGAGTAATATATGTGCGCTTTTTTATTGTAATTTTTGTCTTGTATATTTATTGCGCGGTTTAGACGGATTTGCGCTTGAGAGGGCTGCGGAGAACCTCCAGTACCAGAATTTTGAAGACTTTGATCCCAACCAAGCCCAAGAGCAAGGAAAGTGTCCTTGAACATATTGATCCTATTTCTAAAATAAATGTTTTGTTTGCAACTGCATGCTTGTGTCAATCTGATGGGAATCCTATGATAGGAAGTTTACTAGCTTTGTTTGACCACCCTTGTCACTTAGAATTCATGGTAGATAGCCGGGAAGGGCTTTTTACCTTTGCTTCGCTTAATTAATTGGGATAGGAGAACAACTATACCAATTAATTATGCATTAATGAGATTATGGTTAATATGAACTAGTTAATATGACATGGTAATGGGTGATCTAAGCAAGCATGGTATGTGGATGGGTTGGAAGTTACAGTGGTTTGGCTTGCTTTAGATCTAAGAACTGGTTCGTGGAGCGACCATCCAGGACTTACAGTGCCGCCACGAGGCCAAGTATGGGTGCGTCGTAGGTGATTAATTAGGGTATTGCTAGTATTGCGCACATCATTTGGCGCAAAGGGGAAGGGGAGTCGGATTGGGTTTGGATATGGTTCGCGGGACTCCCTAGGATCAAAATGGCACAAGAGGGGGCCTTGGTTGAATATGTGCTCAGTTGGATACATCGCCACCGGTAAAACCTCAGTGGGTCCGTACATGCTAGTAGTCCCTTTGTAAAGGCTATTTTATAATGTCTTGGTCACACCAACAAAAGTGTGAGATGGCATAATTGAGATTCCTCTGTCGCTGAAAGGTGATAAAATCACAAACACGTGGATAAAGTAGTACAACCTCTGCAGAGTGTCTTAAAACTATCATGATAGTCATGCTCCCGGTCATGAGCAACCAGGACCCTCACATGATTAGAGGGAGATTTGGGATGGTTTGGTTATGAGTTGGTACTGGTTATGTTTGATAATATGGTTATGACTTGTTATGGACTGAATTATGGTATTGGATATGGTCATTAGTAATGGCAAAATCTGGTATAATGGTGATGGATATTGGATATGGACTAGTATGATGGTAATTACATGGATTATGATGGGTTTACTTCACATACATATAATATACTGCTTTTCAAATGTTTTAATGTACTTTTCAGCAATTAGCCTTTATTATATTCGTCATTTGAATCAGCTACATGTCATACTTTCCACACTTGCTGAGTACGACATGTACTCACTCTTGCAATTCCCCCACCAACACTTGCAGATAAGGATTGGGAGTATAACGATGTTAATGTGGAGTTCTAGGTCGTGTCTGCTGTCATCTTAGCCTGTGGTGTTGCTTGGAGCTGGCTACCCTATTTGCTTAGTTTTCTTATTTAGTTTATTTCCACTGCACTAATTCAAACTTATCATTAATATTCATTAAAGCTTGCATTTGAGGATACTCTGAATTCTTTAATAAAAGTACTCAATTAATCTTGTTTTGTGGTAATTTTCTGTATATCCTTTTGTTAATGCACTCGTGTACGTGTGTTGAACGTCTTGGGCACACATATGCGTTCACTTGGTTCATTTTCGGGATCGTGTGTCACAGGGTGGCTATTGATTGTATGAGTGTGTGTCTGCTTGTGAGTGTATGAGCTTGCCTGATTGGGCTTGGTTTCTACCATGCGAAGCAGTCCTTTTATAGTCCAAAAATTTGTCGTTACAATGTTAGCCTGGCCAGACATGTGGCTCCAGCGGTCTTTAATTACCTAATACACGATCCATATGTACTAAGCATAATTAATAGTCTAATAATGTGCCTTAATGGCAGCGTTACTAGTACTAAAGGTCCTCTGATCGCGTGTCATTAACATGGCATTAATGACACGTAATCAGGTCTTATAAAGAATGCATTAACAACCCCTTGAATGTTCGTGCCGTTGGAGATCCGACAGTCTTCCCGTTGTGGCTTAGGTCTGGAGGCTCGACACATGGCAGCCTTGGAGCTTCCCTCTATGGGGAGGTAGGTACGGAGCTGCTATACACGTGGCAGCACTGAAGCTTCCCTCTACTAGGGGTGAAGTCCGGGGCCACTGCTATGTGGCATGATCGGAGCTTCCCTATACAGGGAGTTAAGTCCGGCCTTGCGTTACACGTGTCAGTGCCGGAGCAACCCAAACGAGGGAGGCGGGTCCAATGCTACAGGACATGTGTGGCCTTCAGAGGTCTTCAACTCAAATAGGTGGAACTCAGTGAATTTACTTGCGGTATCGTGGGGTACCCGGTATGCAGGGTATCGACAGCGCCAAACCGACCTTTGGAGGGTATAAATAGGGAGTAGGGGGCTCCCTCACTCCACACACCAAAATCTTGAGTCTAGTACTCCACTCCAAAGGCGTAGCGCTGCCTAAGTGCTTAGAAAATAGGGATAGGGTGAGAAAGAGGAGGAGGGGGAGGCTCCGGCTTGTCGGGCTTCTTCCACTTAAGGATAGGGTTCGAGCTTGTCGAACCCTCTCCACCTTTGTACCTCAACAGTTCTTCCCATCTCAAGTAAGGTACATGATTTCAAATTGATTTCATTTATTTAAATCAACCAAGTTAATTCCTTAGTTTCTTGTTCTTTCATTGTTCTATTCATAAGAGGCCCTAGTCTCTGCGCAAAAGGTAAGGGAAGTAATCAATAGAGTAGGCGTGGTGTTTAGGCTTGATGTTACCTTTGATTCTCCCGTAGTCCACGGGTTGTAGAGGTAGGCGGTGGGTGGTGACAGCCTTATCCATCTGTTGTAATCCTCCACATTTGACTACGACGTAGGCTCTTGGCGGGAGTCACCTGGCGGACCAGGGTAAGCCCGTGACCAATACAAGATGCTATTGACCAACTTGCTTTGAACTAGAAAACCCTTCTCTTAGAAAATACACTCTATCCCTTGCCTACCAACAAGCTTTGTGTCCTTGGGTTAACTATTTAGAAGATTAGCACACACGTTCCTTGGATTCAATACCCTTGGAATACTCTTAAAGGGGAAGTGCTACAGCGGTTTCTCTGTGTGCTTGCAGATTTTCATCTGTGATGTACCAACCATCAACATATATGCAGTTCTTATTGCCTCAAGAAAGCTACATCACTACTTCCAGGCCCACAAGATATCAGTGGCAACCTCCTATCCACTGCGTGCTATATTGCATAATCCAAATTCTACTAGAAATATCACCAAGTGGGTTGCGGAGCTGGCAGAATTCGATCTCGAATTCCTGCCTCGACATGCTATCAAGAGTCAGGCACTGGCTGACTTCGTGGTGGAGTGGACTCCTTCTTCATCAACTCCAGGGGGGCCTTAGTGAGCCAAAGCCGGAACCCAAGGTTCCGGTCTTCACTGAGCCTAACTGGACACTCTACTTCGATGGCTCCGTGCAGAAGCAGGGGGCCAGAGCTGGAATCCTTCTCCTCGCTCCAACCAGGGAGAAGGTCAAGTACATAGTACACCTTGACTTCAAGGCAACCAACAACATGGAGGAGTACGAAGCTCTCATCTACGGACTCAAGGTGGCGCTATCATATGGCGTCAGGCAGCTACTGGTGAAGGGTGACTCGCAACTCATCATCAAGCAAGTCAAAGGTGAATGCAGTTGCAAGAATCCCCAACTCGCTGCTTATTTACTTGAAGTCTAGAAGCTCCAGAAGGACTTTCACATTTTGGATCTTTGTCATGTCCAGCATCTCAACAATGCTAAAGCTGATGACCTCTCGACGAAGGCTTCAACTGGAACTCAAGCTCCAGATGGAGTTTTTGTCAAAAGATTGTCAAGACCTGTCGCTCAGCGACCGAACTGAGTGATGGGGGCGAGACTAGCACCTCAAAGCTGGCAGTTCTGATGGCCCTGTTACCATGGCGCCCACCAAGGATCGTAGGCGATGCAGGAAGCTCCAAGCAACCCAGCGCGCAAGATCCAGAAGCTCAATTTAGCTCTGATGCATGGATCTCAAAGATCTGGAGCTACTTGAAGGACAATATCCTTCCCGAGGACGGTTCTTTCTCTTATCGAATTGTCAGCTTGGCTAAAAGATACAAGTTGGTAGAAGGGGATCTCAACTGACATGGTGCCAACGACATTCTAATGCGGTGCATTTCCAAGGAAGTAGGTTGCGAGCTTCTCGTGGAGATCCATGGAGGCAAGTGTGGGAACCACGCGTCTTCTTCCACGTTGGTCAGTAAAGCTTTCCGGCATGGTTTTTACTGGCCTACAATGCTCCAAGATGCAGTCATACTGGTAAAGAAGTGCGAAGCGTGCCACACGAAGCAGATTCACACACCAACTCAATCACTGGAAATGATACCTCCCACGTGGTTATTCGCTATGTGGGGGATGGAAATTTTGGGACCTTTCCTAAATGCCGTCGGAGTTTACAGGTTCCTATACGTTGCCATCGACAAGTTCTTCAAGTGGTCAGAAGCTACCCCGGTTGTGACAATCAACAAGCAATTAGCTATCATGTTCTTGAAGTCCATAATCTGCATATTTAGAGTTCTGAATATAGTCATTACCGATAATGGAACCTAATTCACAATTGCAGCATTCCAAGAATACTACGAAGATCTTGACACACAAGTTAGCTATGCATCAGTAGCTTACCCGATAAGCAATGGCCAAGATGAGAGAGCTAATGCAGAAATACTCAAGGGACTCAAGATGTGCACATATGAGCGCCTGAAGAAACATGGTGTCAACTGGATAGAGAAGCTTCTGTCTGCATTATGGGCAAACAGGACAACACCTAGCCGGGCAACTGGAGAGATACCTTGCTTGTTGGTGTACGGAGCTGAAGCAGTCCTTTCTCTGGAGATCACCATGGGGTCTCTCTGAGTCCGGACCTTCAACGAAGCCACGCAGGATAAGCTTTGGCGTGAAGACCTAGACCTCGTCGCCAAGGCAAGGTGCCAAGCAGCTGTTCGGAAAGCATGTTGATAGTCTTTAAGAGCAATATTTAGACCGTCAATTCACCTCATAATGTTCTCAAAAGAGAAACACAACATAGTGGTAGTGTTAAGAACTAACCAATTCCACAAGTGCTGGTGTTTATTTGTATGCAGGTGAATTTAGACTCAAAATACCAAGACATGCAGGGAGTAATCCATAAAATTGGGTTTTGACGAATCAAGTAACGCCACGTGTCATCACATGGATCAAATGGCCTACAAACAGAAGTATTTGAGGCCATCCAATGGTGTAGCACCAATATAAGGTGATGGGACCCACTTGGCAAAGACCTGGAGAAAGCACAACCCCAACGGGGCCAAGACCAGGTCAGCCGACCCCGTAGTCGGCCGACTTGGTCATTGCGCCAATTGCGGTCAAACGCCACATGTTGGCTCCTCCCGGCTTGAAGAGGTCATGGGTGACTGATTCGCATGTATTTGGTGGCGGGAACCGAGTCTTCTCCCCCTATAAATAAAACCCCACACCTCACTTCACACACATAGCAAACGTTGAGAATAGAACATCACTCTAAAGGTTTATAGTAGTCCTAGAGGCTGACAAGTAGAAGGAGAGTGTGGTGAAGAGTTTAGGAGAATGAGGCTTGGGCTTGTCAAGTCCCTCTTCTACACTTGTAACCCTACAAAGGTGTTATTCAAATCAAGTAAGCCCTTTGTGAATTCAATTAAAGTTTGATTCTCAATTCATAGTAGTTTGCACAAGTAGTTACTTGTGGGTTCATTGCTTTAATTCATTAGAGGCTCTAGTTGTAGCTTTGTGTTCGAAACAACTAGAGTTGTGATTTAGAACGTAAGCGTGGTGCTTAGGTTAGAAATCACTAGTGAATATCTCAAAGACCCACAGATTGAAGAGGTAGGTAGTAGGTGGTGATAACTTTATCTGTCCTTTGTAATGCTCCATGTTATGCTATGCCATAGGCTCGGCGGGAGTCGCCTAGTGTTGCTAGGGGTAAACCCATGCCCCAAGCAAGTAGCTACCACAAATTCCTTTGAATTAGAATCAATACTTTGAATTCTTCTCTCTTCCTTACCTACCAAACAACTTTGTGTCTTTGGGTGGATTAGTTCGTAAGATTACACACACATTCCTTAGATTCAATACCCTTGGAATACTCTCTTAAGGGGAAGTGCTACACGACGGTTTTCGTGCGCTTGTGGATTTTTATCTGTGACGTAAGAATCGTCAACAACAAGCATTTCTGGCGCTATTGCTGGGGAACGGTTGTTGTTAATCTTCAAAACTTGTTCACCCTCATATCTATCTATCTATCTATCTATCTATCTATCTATCTATCTATCTATCTATCTATCTATCTATCTATCTATCTATCTATCTATCTATCTATCTATCTGTCTGTCTCTTTGTCTGTCTGTCTGTCTATCTATCTGTCTGTCTGTCTGTCTCTCTATCTATCAGTCTATCTATCTATCTATCTATCTATCTATCTATCTATCTATCTATCTATCTATCTATCTATCTATCTATCTATCTATCTATCTATCTATCTATCTATCTATCTATCTATCTATCTATCTATCTATCTATCTATCTATCTATCTATCTATCTATCTATCTATCTATCTATCTATCTATCTATCTATCTATCTATCTATCTATCTATCTATCTATCTATCTATCTATCTAGCTATCTATCTATCTAAGTATCTATCTAAGTATCTATCTATCTATCTATCTAAGTATCTATCTATCTATCTATCTATCTATCTATCTATCTATCTATCTATCTATCTATCTATCTATCTATCTATCTATCTATCTATCTATCTATCTATCAATCAATCAATCTTATCCTTTCTTACCACCACCACATATATGGAGCATCCCACCATTCTTTCATATTCTGCTGCAAAGGGCAAGTTCTGTGAGCCACCGCCTTCGGCGGAATTGTTCTACTAGCTATGAACTTCGTCCTGGCTTTATAGCCATGGTTCAGGAGCAATCCTTCTTAGGATCGGATTGTGAAAACCCATACAACCATCTATGAGAGTTCAAACAATTGTGTTCATGCCTTCTAATCAAGGTTATGACACAAGAAACTCTCAAATGGAAGTTGTTTCCTTTTTCTGTCATGGAAAAAGCCAAACAATGGTATGACCATAACGTTGGGAAGACAAACGGAAATTGGAATAAATTACGAGGTAAATTTTGTCTTGCTTTCTTTCCAATTGACCGAATTGTGTCCTTACGGATGGAAGTACTATGCTTTCAGCAGATGGAAAAGGAATCCATAGGTGCAGCTTGGGATAGATTTTATGTTCTGAGAAATTCTGGCCCAAATTTCTCTATCCTTGATCCGTTGCTCTTGCAACACTTCTACATGGGATTGAACAAAGAGTCTGCCTTACATCTTGACATTACCGTTGGGGATCTTTCCTCCATAAGATGCCGGAAAAAGGTAAGGATCTTCTAGACCGAATTCAAGAAAATTATTCCTTCATTATGGGTCTTAATGATCCCCCTCAAGAGGAAGTAGTGTCAAGATCCGAGGATGAATCCATGGACAAGGAGGAACCCATCTCTTGCTTATCCCACACCTTGTTGGAGGAATCCACTCCCGAACCAGAAACTACAAAGGAAGAAGAAATTTAACCTTCGGAGTTTCCCCTCTACTTCACGGAAGAGATATTTGAATATTTTGGAAATACCTCGAAGTACTGTTGCCATAGGAAACCATCATTGCCTTTAACTCCACCTGATCCACCTGGTGGAGTGTTTGTCCAACAGACGGTCAAGGAGTTAACCTCTATTTTAGCAGGGAATCTGCAGAAGTTGAGCTATCACCCGAAATCCTTTGGATGACCTCACCTTTGGCAACTATTCTATGTTACATTAGAGGAACACTAATGAAGGTCCTGTACAACCCCACCGTTGGAGCAAATCTTATTTCCAATTCTTGTGCTCTCACCATTCTTGGCGATGTGCCATTGGCACCAACATGTAATTTCTTCCGAGATTCTTTCGGAAACATCCTTGAAGGTTGCAGGGTTTTGCAACAGGTGTCTGTAAGACACAATGATATTGAGGCAATCCTAGATTTCCATGTCTTCGAATTCCAAGATTTCGACATTATGATTGGTATTGCCATTAAAAAATTTCTCAGGGAAATTCCTTTGGAAGGAAACCTCAATGTCAACCTTGGAGGGAGAAAGTTCTCTATTCCTATCCTGCATTCCAAGAACACATCTGCAGAATCTCCCATCCAAGATGAACCATTAGAGGAGGTTAGAACTCTTCAATTCTTAGCTCCTCTTGAAATAGAAGGAGAAGAAGATTTCATCCAAGAGGAGGATGAATTTCAAGAGGCAATTGAATTGCCAAAAGAAGAGTTCTTCCCAAAACCTCCCATTGAGATAAAAATTCTATCTCCAGACCTCCTGTTGAGTTAAAAAGTCTACCTCCAGGCCTACGTTATGCCTTTCTAAATGGCGAATTGGAAGCCCCTGTCATCATAAGTGACAAGCTTTCGGATGTTGAGACACTCAAACTCATTGCCATGTTAGAAAAGCATAATGTTGTTTCTGGCTATTCCTTAGAGGATCTTAAGGGGATTAGCCTTGCGCTATGCACCCATCACATTCCCATTGACCTCGAGAGTGTCCCCTCAAGGGAACCTCAAAGGTGAATAAATAATACGATGCGGGAAGTTGTTAAGAAGGAAGTCATGAAACCTCTGCATGTCGGGATTATATACCCTGTTCCTCATTGTGAATGGGTAAGCCCAGTTCATGTAGTGCCCAAGAAGGGAGGCATGACAGTTGTTCAAAATGAGAAGAATGAACTGATTCCTCAACGAACTGTCACGGGATGTAGGACGTGCATTGATAACCGAAAACTCAACAAAGCTACAAAGAAGGATCATTTTCCACTTCCCTTCATCGATGAGATGTTAGAGCGGTTGGCAAAACATTCCTACTTTTGTTTCCTTGATGGGTATTCAGGTTATCATCAAATCCCAATCCACCCCGACGATCAAAGTATGACCATGTTCACATGTCCTTATGGGACTTATGTACAACCACATTCACATGTCCCTATGGGACTTATGCCTACTGGCGTATGTCTTTTGGACTGTGCAATGCTCCTGCCTCTTTTCAAAGATGCATGATGTCTATCTTTTCTGTGACACCCGGTTCTGAAAAAGAACCAAGTGAACGCATATGTGTGCCCAATACGTTCAACACACATACACGAGTGCAATCACAAACGAGTATACAAAAAATTACCACAGAACATGATTAATTAAGAACTTTTATTATACAATTCATTATATTCTCGAATACAAGCTCTAAGAATACTAATGATAAGTTCAACTAATGCAGTGGAAATAAACTAAATTGTGCAGACTAAGCAAACTAAGCGGCATAAGAAAAAGGGATATATGCGCAGCTCCACTCAACACCAAAGGCAAGCTGACGGTAGACACGGCCTAGTACTCCGCATTATCATCGTTAAACTCCCAATCCTGACCTGCAACTGTTGGGGGGGAATTGCAAGAGTAAGTACATGTCATACTCAGCAAGTGCGGAAAGTATGACATGTAGCTGATTCAAATGACGAATATAAGAAAGGCTAAGTGCTGAAAAGTACATTAAAGTATTTGAAAAGCAATATATTATACGTATGTGAAATAAACCCATCATAAACAATAATTAATAACATAGTACCAGTCCATATTTGTAACACCCTCATTTTCATGCATCATGCTCTACATGCACTCGTATACATGTTTAACATTAACCCACAACAAGAGGAACGAGTTTAAAATTGATTCGGAGCATTTAAAATTTATTTGGAGCAAAACAGCAATTAAAACGCAGGAACGTGCGGACTAGTCCGATTTTACTGAGGACTAGTCCGATTTCTCTCTGACTAAAAATGGACTTGTCCGTTTTTGCTGCGGACTAGTCTGATTTTGCCCCTGGAAATTTTCGGACTTGTCCGATTTTGTGCAGACTAGTCCGATATTCCATGAATCCTTGGAAATTTGCTAGGTCCCTGGACTTTTCCGGACTAGTCCGGTGTTCCAGCGGACTTGTCCGTTTTTCCTCACTGTTCAAATTTGGACTTGTCCGATTTTTGGCCAGACTTGTCCGATTTTCTCTCTGGACGACTTCGGACTAGTCCGGTCCTTTTCGGACTTGTCCGATATTTCACGACTCCGAGTTGATCTTTTGTTTTATGACTTGTTTCTTGGGTTTCACGTTAAGTGGGCCTAGGGACGTCGTGCCCAACTCTTTTAGAGCCCATGTGGGACTCTAAACCGGCCTCTACTCATCCCATAACTCGAAATCCATCTAACCCTAGCCTCCACCTCTATATAAACAGCCCCACCCCTTGGTTTGACATCTATTTGCCACTTTTCCACCCACCCAAACCCTAGTTCGTGGGGAGCCACCATCAAGGAGGGAGGAGAAGATCCCAAGCAAGCGGAAGAAGAGGAGGAAACGAAGGAGGATCAAGATCTCCACCAAGTTTCGTCCTTCACCGCCAATTCATCTCCAAGTTCATCACCAACCCTAGATCATCAAGATCCAAGTGCTACCTCCAAGTTTCTTGATTCATTGGAGTTCTAAAGACCTGGTATACCTCCTATTCTCTTTTCCTTACGTGAATTCAACCCCTAATCTCCAAATTCACGTCGATCTAGAAAACCCTAATCTGCTGATCTCGTCAAGTGCGGACTTGTCCGGTCCCTAGCGGACTAGTCCGATCTTCCTGGTTAAATTGTGTTGAATTGACTCTAAAATTTGATCTAATCAACTCAAAACCTGTATAAACTTGTTAAAAGCTATTAGAACTAGTTAGAGATCATTAAAAGAAATCTAGTAACAAGTTCTACCTTGCATTTGCATTAATCATGCATGTCATGTCATATTGAGTAATATTTGTGCACTCTTTGATTGTGTTTCTTGTCTTGTATGTTTATTGTGTGGATTAGACGGATTTGCGCTAGAGAGTGCCACGGAGGATCTACAACATCAAGAGTTTGAAGGCTTTGACCCTAATCAACAGCAAGAGCAAGGAAAGTGTCCTTGAAGCATATTGATCATGTTTTTAAAATAAATGTTTTGTTTGCAAACTGCATGCTTGTGTCAATTTGATGGGAATCCTATGGTAGGAAGTTAACTAACTTTGTTAAACCACCCTTGTCACCTGGAATTTATGGTAGAGCGTCGAGATGGACTTTTTACCTTTTGCTTCGCTTAATCAACTGGGATGGGAATAACTATACCACTCAATCTAATTATGCATGGATGAGATTGTGGTTAACATGAACTGGTTAAATCTGATATGGTAATGGGTGATCTAAGCAAGCCTGGTATGTGGATGGGTTGGATGTTATGGTGGTTTGCTTGCTTTAGATCTAAGGACCGGTTCATGCGAGAATAAGCCAGGACTACAGTGCCACCACGAGGCCAAGTATGGGTGCAGCATAGCTGATTAAATAGGGCTTTGCTAGTGCTGTTTGGACCATTGTGGATGCTCGGGGAAGGGGTAGTCGGATTTGGTTTGTTGATGATTGGTGGGACTACCCGGGGATCCGAATGGCTCAAGAGGGGGCCCTTGGTTGAAGATGTGCTATGCGGGAGACATTGCCACCGGTGAAACCTCAGTGGGGTCTAAATAGGCTAGTAATCCCTTTGTAAAGGCTATTTTGTGATCTCTTGGCCACACACCAACGGAAGTGTGTAATGTGACCGACGGGTCATGGGCATAAGGGAGGTTCTTAGTCACCGAAGGGTGATGAAATCACGAACACGTGGGTAAAGAGGTACAAACTCTGCAGAGTTAATTAAAACTATCATGATAGCCGTGCTCCAGGTTATGAGCACCTGGACAACTTCCATGATTAGAGGGTATTTGGTATTGGTAATGGTTATGGTTTGGTAATGGTTATGGTTGATATTATGGTTATGGTTATGGTTATGGGATGGAATCATGGTTTATGACATTGATTAAGGTTATTGGCAATGGTAAATTATGGACTGGTATTATGATGGTTACATGGTTTATGATGGATTTACTTCACATAAATATGATACATTGCCTTTCCAAATGGTTTTACTGTACCTTTCAGCGCTTTGCCATTATTATTGTCGTCATTTGAATTAGCCACATGTCATACTTTCCACACTTGCTGAGTACGATATGTACTCACTCTTGCAATCCCCCCCACAGTTGCAGGTCAGGATTGAGAGTTTAATGGCGATAATGCGGAGTTCTAGGCCGTGTCTGCCGTCAGCTTTGCCTGTGGTGTTGATTGGAGCTCCGCATACATACCCTGTCGCTTATGCTGCATAGTTGCTTAGTTTGCTTAACTAGTCTATTTCTGCTGCATTAGTTGAACTTGTCATTAATATTCATTAGAGCTTGTATTCGAGGATAATCTGGTTTGTGTAATAAAATTTGATAATTAATCTTGTTCTGTGGTAATTTTTTGTATACTCTTTTGTGATTGCACTCGTGTATGTGTGTTAACATCCTGGGCACACATATACGTTAGCTTGGTTCATTTTTTGGAACCGGGCGTCACAGATTGGTATCAGAGTGAGGTTGACCGTAGGACGCAGCCTAGATAGAATGGACACTTTAGAGCACATAGGAGCACTCGGGAATCGATGTGTTTTTGCTTGGAGTGCTGTTTGCTATATATATTGGTTGCTTGTGTGCTTAATAGAGGATTTTGGGATGCTTTGGCATTGCCATGTCCACCTAGGCTAGTGTAGCTAGTTGTTTAGCTTCATATCCCTTGATGCATATAGTTGGGGATGTTTTCTAATTCTTACCTATTGCTTTTCTTCAGATGGTGAGGACTAGCAACCAGAGGGATGGCAATGATGAGGAGGAGAACAATGGAGTGCCTCAGAACAACATCGGGCAAGGACCTGCTCATGGAGCTATCAACATTGAGCAGCTTTTGGCTAGTCAAAACCAGCTCATGCAGACCATGATACAAACAATGGGACAGCTGCAGGCTGGCAACATCAACAATCAGCCCCACATGCCTCCACCGCCACCCCCGTCTCCTCATAACCGATTGGGAGAGTTTATGAGGACTAGGCCACCGACCTTTGCTCAAGCTGCTGACCCTATGGATGCTGATGATTGGCTCAAGTCCGTGGAGAAGAAACTTGCTATTGTCCAATGCAGTGACCGAGAGAAGGTCCTATTTGCTTCTCATCAACTCATTGGAGCAGCTGCCGATTGGTGGGATTCACTATGCAATGCTCATGAGGATCAAGAGAGGATCACCTGGGCGGAATTCAAGGAGAGTTTTCGTTCTCATTATGTGCCAGAAGGTGTTATGATCTTGAAGAGGCAAGAATTTGAGAACTTGAGACAAGGAAAATCAAGCGTGAGTGAATATCTCAATAAGTTCACTCAACTCTCAAGATATGCGCCTGAGGATGTTAGTCGGGACAGCCGGAAACAATACTTGTTCATGAGGGGCTTGAACAATGAGATCCAAGTGCAACTACTCAACTGCGATTATGCCAATTTTCAGAAGCTTGTGGACAAAGCAATAGTGGTTGAGAACAAGATCCGTGAGATGGAGCAAGAAATCAAGAGGAAGGCGCCGTATCAAGGACAACAACAAGGAAGTAATGCGTGCCCTCGCTTTGCGCCGCCCAATGCGCCTCATTACAGCTCCTCTATTCCTGCTCAGTGCCCTAGTTATGCACCACGCCCAACTCAGTTCGTGCAGCAACGCCCTATCATGCAAGCACCTAGGCCTCCGATGCCTTATGCACCTCGTGCTGATTTTCCTGGAGGCAATGCTCAAAACCAAACTCGTCCCAATAATTCTGGTGGAGTTAAGAAGTGTTATACCTGTGGAGAAGCTGGACACTTTGCGCATCAATGTCCTAAGTCAGGACTTGGTCAAGGAAGCAATGCACCGAGGCAAAACCCAAGACCTAATGGAGGACAGCCACAAGGAAGCCGTGGACAGCAGAATTTTGCTCGTGGCAACGTGAACCATGTCTCTACGGAGGATGCTCAACAAGCGGATGACGTGGTCATTGGTATGTTTCTCGCCAACTCCAACCCCGCGACTATGTTATTTGATTCTGGAGCATCGCATTCATTCATTGCATCGAAATATGTTGCCAAGTATAGTTTGCCTATCTCTCATATGAAGTTTACTCTATTGGTTAAGTCTCCTGGAGGAGAGATGAGGACAAATATAGTATGTCCAAAAGTAAGCCTTAGAATAAGGGGGGTAGACTTCTCTGCCAACCTCATTGTTTTAGATTCTCAAGGGTTGGATATTATACTTGGTATGGACTGGTTGAAGAAGCACAATGGAGTTATTGAGTGTGCCACTAAGACGATGAAGTTTACCAATGAAGAAGGAATCACCGTAGAATTTGAAGCATCTCAAACCGCACTGAAGCAATTGGAGTTGAATCATATGGACGGTGCCGCAATTAAGGAGATTCCGGTGGTGTGTGAATTTCTGGATGTTTTTCCGGACGAGTTGCCAGGTATGCCACCTGATCGAGACATTGAGTTTGTTATTGATTTAATACCTGGAACTGCACCTATAGCTAAGAGGCCATATAGGATGCCTCCTATGGAATTAGCGGAGCTCAAGAAGCAAATTCAAGAGCAATTAGAGAAGGGTTTTATTCGCCCCAGCTCTTCACCTTGGGGAGCGCCCGTTCTATTTGTGGACAAGAAGGATAGATCCCAAAGGATGTGCATGGATTACCGAGCTCTCAACAAGGTGACCATCAAGAACAAGTACACCTTGCCCCGTATAGAGGATTTGTTTGATCAGATGAAAGGTGCCTGTGTGTTTTCCAAGATTGATTTGAGGTCGGGATACTTTCAAATGAAGATTAGACCATCAGACATACCCAAGACAGCTTTTAGGACAAGGTATGGATCTTATGAGTACACCGTGATGTCATTTGGATTGACAAATGCGCCTGCCTACTTTATGTACCTCATGAATAAGGTCTTCATGGAGTACTTGGATAAGTTCGTTATGGTGTTTATTGATGATATTATGATCTACTCGAAGGATGAGAAGGAACATGAGGAACACTTGAGGCTTACGCTGCAGAAATTGAGGGAGCATCAATTGTATGTCAAGTTCAACAAGTGCCAGTTTTGGTTGAAAGAGGTGCCATTTTGGGGTCATATAATCTCAGGAGGAGGAGTATCGGTTGACCCTGGAAAAGTGAGAGACGTGTTGAAGTGGGAGCCGCCGCAAAATGTCAAGGAAATAAGGAGTTTTCTTGGGATGGCTGGATATTACCATCGGTTTATCAAGGATTTTTCCAAGATAGCCAAGCCTATGACGGAGTTGCTAATGAAGGGAAAGGCGTTCCAATGGACTGAAGCTTGTCAGGATAGTTTTGAGGAGTTGAAGAAGAGGTTGACAACAGCCCCAGTTTTGGTATTGCCGGATGTAAGCAAGAGTTTCGACATCTATTGTGATGCATCAAGACAAGGACTTGGGTGTGTATTGATGCAAGAAGGTCAAGTGGTCGCCTATGCGTCAAGACAATTGAAGAAACATGAGCAGAATTACCCAACACATGATTTAGAACTTGCAGCCGTAGTACATGCATTGAAGATTTGGAGACACTATATTCTTGGACATAGGTGTGAAATTTACACGGATCATAAGAGTTTGAAGTATATTTTCACACAAATGGATCTGAACTTGAGGCAACGAAGATGGTTGGAGCTCATCAAAGATTATGATTTGGGGATCAACTATCATCCGGGAAAGGCCAATGTAGTGGCCAATGCTTTGAGTAGAAAGGGAGTAAGTCATCGACTCTTAGTTCGAGAGTTACCATTCGAGTTATGTAAGGAGTTTGAACGGTTGAACCTCGGGTTTGCAAATGAGACGGAGATGATGGAGTTAAACCCAACCTTGGAGCAAGAAATTCGAGAGGCCCAAACCGCAGATGAAGAGATCAAGGAAATCAAGGGAAGGACTGAGGAAGGGAGAGAATTCAGATTTGATGAAGACGAACATGGTACCTTGTGGCTTGGAAAGAGAATAGTTGTGCCTAATGTAAAGCATATTCGGGAGACAATATTAAAGGAGGCACATGACTCGCCTTACTCGATTCACCTCGGATGTACGAAGATGTACATGGACTTGAAGGCTTGCTATTGGTGGGATAGCATGAAAAAGGACATAGCTGAATATGTGGCATTGTGTGATGTGTGTCAACGAGTCAAGGCGGAACATCAAAGGCCAGCTGGACTATTACAACCATTAAAGATTCCGGAATGGAAGTGGGAAGAAATTGGTATGGACTTCATAGTTGGGTTACCACGTACTCAGTCCGGGTATGACTCAATTTGGGTAATTGTGGATTGCTTAACCAAGTCGGCTCATTTTGTCCCTGTGAAGACCAACTATACAGCTGCACGATTGGCCGAAATATACATGGAGCATATTGTGTGTCGACATGGAGTCCCTAAGAAGATAGTCTCGAATAGAGGTTCACAATTTACCTCCAGATTTTGGCAAAAATTGCATGAAGCTTTGGGAACGAGGTTGAATTTTAGTTTAGCATATCATCCTAAAACGGATGGACAAACCGAGAGGACCAATCGGATTTTGGAGGACATGTTAAGATCTTGTGCTTTAAAGCATGGGAAAAGTTGGGACAAAAGCTTGCCATACGCGGAGTTTTCATACAACAGTAGTTACCAAGCAAGCTTGAAAATGTCACCATATGAAGCGCTTTATGGGAGGAAGTGTAGGACGCCTTTATTTTGGAATGAGGCAGGAGAAACTCAAGTATTTGGTCCGGATGTGTTGCAAGAAGCCAAAAAGCAAGTCCAGATAATTCGTGAAAACTTGAGGGCTGCCCAATCAAGACAAAAAGGCTATGCGGACAATAGGAGAAGGAAATTAGCCTTTGAAATAGGAGATTTTGTTTACCTCAAGGTGTCACCAATGAGAGGTCATAAGAGGTTTAACATAAGAGGCAAGCTCGCACCTCGCTATATTGGACCATTCAAGATTTTGGACAAAAGAGGAGAAGTAGCGTATAAGTTGGAGATGCTAGCTCATCTTTCAGACGTACATGATGTCTTTCATGTTTCCCAGCTCCAGAAGTGTTTGAGAGTACCGGAAGAACAAGTGCCATTGGAAGAATTGGAACTAGAGGAAGATTTGACGTATGCCGAGCAACCGGTCAAGGTCTTGGAAACTAAGGAGAGGGTCACAAGGAATAAGGTCATTAGATGGTGTAAAGTTCAATGGAAGCACCACACCGAAAAAGAAGCGACGTGGGAATTGGAGGATGACATTAAGAAGGACTTTCCCTATCTCTTCTCTTCCGCGTCGAATCTTGGGGGCGAGATTAATTTTAAGGGGGGTAGGTTTGTAACACTCTCATTTTCATGCATCATGCTCTACATGCGCTCGTATACATGTTTAACATTAACCCACAACAAGAGGAACGAGTTTAAAATTGATTCGGAGCATTTAAAATTTATTTGGAGCAAAACTGCACTTAAAACGCAGGAAACTGCGGACTAGTCCGCTTTTACTGAGGACTAGTCCGATTTCTCTCTGACTAAAAATGGACTTGTCCATTTTTGCTGCGGACTAGTCCGAATTTGCCCCTGGAAATTTTCGTACTTGTCCGATTTTGTGCGGACTAGACCGATATTCCATGAATCCTTGGAAATTTGCTAAGTCCCTGGACTTTTCGGGACTAGTCCGGTGTTCCAGCGGACTTGTCCATTTTTCCTCTCTATTCAAATTCGTACTTGTCCGATTTTTGGCCAGACTTGTCCGATTTTCTCTCTGGACGACTTCGGACTAGTCCGGTCCTTTCCGGACTTGTCTGATATTTCGCGACTCCGAGTTGATCTTTTGTTTTATGACTTGTTTCTTGGGTTTCACGTTAAGTGGGCCTAGGGACGTCGTGCCCAACTCTTTTAGAGCCCATGTGGGACTCTAAACCGGCCTCTACTCATCCCAAAACTCGAAATCCATCTAACCCTAGCCTCCACCTCTATATAAACAGCCCCACCCTTGGTTTGACATCTATTTGCCATTTTTCCACCCACCCAAACCCTAGTTCGTGGGGAGCCACCATCATGGAGGGAGGAGAAGATCCCAAGCAAGAGGAAGAAGAGGAGGAAACGAAGGAGGATCAAGATCTCCACCAAGTTTCGTCCTTCACCGCCAAATCATCTCCAAGTTCATCACCAACCCTAGATCATCAAGATCCAAGTGCTACCTCCAAGTTTCTTGATTCATTGGAGTTCTAAACACCTGGTATACTTCCTATTCTCTTTTCCTTACGTGAATTCAACCCCTAATCTCCAAATTCACGTCAATCTAGAAAACCCTAATCTGCTGATCTCGTCAAGTGCGGACTTGTCCGGTCCCTAGCGGACTAGTCCGATCTTCCTGGTTAAATTGTGTTCAATTGACTCTAAAATTTGATCTAATCAACTCCAAACCTGTATAAACTTGTTAAAAGCTATTAGAACTAGTTAGAGATCATTAAAAGCAATCTAGTAACAAGTTCTACCTTGCATTTGCATTAATCATGCATGTCATGTCATATTGAGTAATATTTGTGCACTCTTTGATTGTGTTTCTTGTCTTGTATGTTTATTATGTGGATTAGACGGATTTGCACTATGTGTTTCTCATTGTTTGTTTGTTTGGTCAAACGACATATATGGGATGTTGCTGTTATATAGTCATCGGATTATCCGATGCTTAGGCCAGACCTTCAACGGATCAGTTAGTGTTCAAAGACCAAGAGCCAGTTCAGTCTGTAACACAAATCAACCGACGAGTTCACTCTGAGAAATATCAGTGTATCCGATGTGCGCATTTCTGGAACTGTGCTGAAATCCACCGATGCTATTCCCTTCCACGTCGGTCCATCCGGTGTCAACGGTACCTTTTTGAATACCCTTACTGTGCCTTTCGACCGATGCTCCTATGTTTTAATGTCGGTTCATCCGGTGTTAAATTTCAAGCTAGGGTTTGGGACCCACTTTTTAAACGACCGCTCCGCCTCCTCACTTTCTCTCTCCCCGACCCCGACGCCTTCGCCCGACGCCTCCCGTGCCCTTCCGCCGCCGCCGCTCCCTCGACCTACCGCCACCGCCGCCCTCCGACCGCCGCTACCCTCCGGCCGTCGCTGCCCTCCGGCCACCACCGCACCACTGCAGCAGTGCCGCCGCCGCCGCTTCCTCCAGCGCCGCCGCCGCTGCTCTCCTCCACCGCCGCAGCCGCTCCACCCAAGTGCCGCCGACCGCCACCTCTCTTGCACCACCGCCGCCCCAATCACAGCCACACCACCACCCTCTGCCCCGCCGTGGTGCTTCCCCTACGGTCGCCGTCTCTTTGCCGTTAGGGTTCCCGGCCGCGACCGTGCACCCGACACAACTTCATTCTCGCGCATCGTCTCATCGCAATGGCTCGTGACAAGAAGGGAAAGGGCAAGGCCATTGCGGAGCCGGCCGCAAAGAAGCAAAAGCTGTCAAAGGAGGAAAAGAAGGCTTTGATGGCCGCTCGCGCCGCCGAGGAGCGAGAGCATGGCCGAGGAGTATCATTGAGGATCCGAGAGGCACGTCCAAGGCAGCCTCCCGTGTCGGATGAGTCCGAGGAAGAAGAAGAGCCGGAAGTGCCGCTTGTTCGTCGGCGCTCAGCCAGGACCCGTGGGGGTCATCCCGTAGCAGTACCACGTTCGAGACCATCTGCTGCCGATCTTCGAGAGGACAGGGCGACCAGAGAGCCGTCTACGAGATGGACACCAACGTCCGTGTTGGTGAAGGTGTCCGGTTGACAGATTACAGGAAGATGAAGGCCAAGCAGCTCAAAAGACTCAGATGGAGCATTTTGCTTGAGGAGTGGTTCCTGTAGCCCAGAGAGGCACGTGTGGACAGCCGGTTTTGGACCTTGACTCAGGCGTCACTGTACGAGACGTACAGACGTCGGGGCCATAAGCTCTTCCAGCACAACTTTCTGGACTGGGATCAGCTTGCCCTAGCAGCCGAGACGGAGATACGCCCCTACTTTGCGAGGTATAGAGGGATGGTGGAGCTGATGTCCCACGAGAGGAGTGCTTACGTGGAGGACTGGGTCCGCGTATTCCACGCTGCCCTCTATGTCTCTGAGGGCCGCAGATCTATAGACTTCATGTTCATGGGCCAGCACAATCACTTGACGAGACAAACTTTGGCACAGTTGCTAGGAGTGGATCTCCACGACACTTGCCTGTACGAGAGAGTGTATGGACAGGCAGACCCACCGAGGAGGCCGCTCACTGGAGGAGTGGCAGCACCACTGGAGGAGATACGCTCTCTGTTTGCACCATCTTTCTCTCCAGACCAGCCGAGGGTACCGGCATTGCTGACTCCAGCTGCGCGCACAGTGCACCTTGCCTTGCGCCGCACACTCTTGCCGAGGTCCGGATACCTAGAGGGGTTCACTAGCCTGCAGCAGACCCTCCTGTTCTACATCATGAACGAGATGGTGTTCGATATTGTGGACATCCTCATATGTGAGATGGAGGACGTGATCACTGATGGAGTTGGCATGATGAGGCAGCTTGTGTTTGGACACTGGATCAGCTACTGGCTCTCCATGGTTGTTCCTGAGGAGTCCGCCGTGCGTGACAGTCTCACTGACGAGAGTGTCACACGGTTCAGCCACTACCATGCTCCAGCTCCTGGAGACCGCCGCCTTGGCCGTCCAGTCGAGCGACAGGTCTGTGCTCGGCTATTCGAGGAGGATTGGTTAGATCTGGAGAAGGAAGATGAGAGACTGGCACAGGCAGAGGCTCAGGGTGAGGACCTTCAGCATATATGGTCCGAGAGTGACACGGATGACAGCGTTGAGGAGTACTTCCCACCTCCTCCTTCACCCAGGCAGCACGACGCGGAGGCTGGAGGCTCGACTATGCCACCTCCTACTCCACCTCCCGTCTCAGGGGCACATGTCTCTTAGCCGTCCGAGCTCACCTCCCTCCTACAGCAGATGGTTGAGCCGCAGCGCCTGGACCGACTTGCAGCTGAGCAGACAGCACGTATTTTGGAGCTCCAGCAGATGCAGTAGGAGATGCAGTGCCAGATCGCCCGCGAGAGGCAAGAGGACACTGATAGGCTGACATGGCTGATAGACCAGATGCACTAGTGCTCCCTCGACCAGCAGCAGCAGACACAGCAGGCGATGATGGGCATCCTGGGGTTGATCACCAACCTCTACACCCAGACCGGGATTGCCCTGCCGTCGTAGCTGCCAGGCTTTGCTCTACCCCCGCCTGTCCTTGCTCCAGCTGCAGCTCCAGTGCCGACCACGCTGATCCCGACGATCAGCATGTCTCCACTGCTTGCTCCAGGCGCACCGATCCACTCTCCGCTGTCGGCTACGACGTTGTTCCAGCAGACGCCGACATCCGTTGTCAGTGCCCCATTACCAGCAGCTCCGACTCAGCAGGCACCGTCAGCGGCTCCTACGGCTCCTACAGCTCCCTCCACTTCTACTCCAGCCTCAGTCGCAGCAGTAGGCAGCAGCTCCGACGACAGCACCCCTGACGGTGATAAGTTCGTCATCGCTCCGAGAACTCAGGGTTCTTAGGTACTCGGATTCCTTTCTGGTGTCTTGATTCCAAAGGGGGAGATGAGTTAGAGGAGAGTCAGGGGGAGGATAGCTTAGCCTCAGGGGAAGTGTCCTAGATGTAGGGGGAGTCAGAGTCTTTATCTATATCTTTTGTAATTTGGTGTTTCTGCTACTCATATGCTATTCATTGAGCATTCATGTGCCACTTATTCTCTTGAGTTATTGATCGATTGAGCATTCGCGTTATTAATCTCTTTTGAGTCTTCAAGTTTAATATGCCATATCTTGTACTCATTGCATATCTTCTTAAGTATCGTACTATCAAATTCATTATTATGCTTCACTCGTTGTGTTGTCATCAATCACCAAAAAGGGGGATATTGAAAGCATCTAGGCCCCCATGAGGTATGGTTTCGGTGATTAATGACAACCATTGGATTTTACTAATGAATTTGTGGATGCAAGGTCTCCCATATCACTCAATCAAATGAAATCTATATGAATATGAACATCAACTACTGATCATTGGAGACCCCTAAACAATCATTTTATGAGATCAATCAATGTTATGAAGACTAGAAGTAAAAGCTCATATGTCAAAGTCATTCAACCATAATTGACAACACTCAATGCTCGAAAATCATCAGAAGTATATTTCCAACAAATGTCTAATAGGTCAATCGAGCCAAATACAAAAAATCACTTAGAACAACTCGAAGCAAAAAAAGTCAACTCACCGGATCAACCGATGTTTCCAGAGAACAACACATCGGTCGAGTTGATTCAGCAGAAGAAGAAGACCTCAGAACAAAGTACTCACCGGATCATCCGATGTTAAGGGCAATGCTACATCGATCCATCAGTACAGTATGCAATATCCTTGGACCAAGTGTAGCACCAGATCCTCCAATGTACAGCAATATACACATCGTTCAATCACTCCAGTAAGAATCAAGTTTGAACCAATTCTGGAGGAAGTGCCACCGGATCATCCGATGAGAAGACAAGTGCAACATTGGTCTAACAACGGTCATATCTGAACAATGACATCAGCTAAAGTGAACTTGACCGATGATAACTGAAGGGAGAGCATCGGATCGGTGTTCGCAGAACTGTGATGTCAGCCTACTTTTCCAACGGCTATTTCGTGGAGGCTGGCTATTTATATCCTTTCAACCAGTCTATTCGACAAGTCTTGATCACCAGACATACTCTACACATTCTCAAGCATTCAAGATGTTGAGCTACCACTTCTACATCATTTACACCACTTACACACACCAAGAGATAGGCTAGAACTAGCTAGAGATAGTGCTTGTGTGCTTCTATTCTCGGTGAGTGGAGTCTCTAGTGTAGTGAGAGCTGTAAGGGAGTGTCCCTTGGTGTTTGTAATTGAGAGAGACTTCTGGAGCTTGCCAAGATAGTTGTGGAAGCCCGGAGGATCCAAGTTGTACAAGGCTTGAGCTCCACCTTGCCGAGGTTGGCGAACGAAGAAGAATAGTGAAGATCCCTAGTCTCGGTGACTTGGGTGTGGCTATACCCTTTGGTGGGTGCCACAACGTGGATGTAGGAAGATCTTGACGATCTTGCCGAACCACGGGATAAATCCTCGTGTCTCCTCGGAGTTTGCATTCTCTTCCTCTCCCTTACACTTATGCATTTTATATATCGCGAAGTTGCTATTTACTTGAATGCATAGGTTGTTTGCGTAGGGAATTGGGCTCTTAGTAATTAAGTTTTATTGCTTTGATTTTTGAAAAGAAGCCCAATTCACCCCCCTCTTGGGCATTCGATCCTTACAATATATTAGGATCCATGCAATGCATGATGGATGAAAATGAGGGTGTTACATATTCCGACATGATTGAGGAGATCATGGAAATTTTCATGGACGATTTCTCCGTGTTTGGGAAAACTTTTGATCATTGCTTGGAAAATTTAGACAAGGTCTTACAAAGATGCCAAGAGAAGGACCTAGTACTTAATTGGGAGAAGTGCCATTTCATGGTTGTTGAAGGCATCATTCTTGGACACTTAGTGCCCGAGAGAGGGATAGAGGTGGACAAAGCAAAGTCTGAAGTCATTGAAAAGCTTACACCTCATATCAATGTTAAGGGAATCCACAACTTTTTAGGTCATGCGGGGTTCTATCGGCGATTCATCAAAGACTTCTCAAAGAGTTGCTAGACCCCTCACTTACCTACTAGCTAAGGAAGCTTTCTTTGATTTCAATAATGATTGCCTTAAATCATTTGAAACACTCAAAAAGGCACTAATCTCAGCTCCAATCATTAAACCTCCCGATTGGATACTGCCATTCAAAATTATTTGTGATGCTAGTGATTTTGCTGTTGGTGCGGTCCTAGGCCAAAACAAAGTTAAAAAGCATCGTGCAATATCCTATGCTATCAAAACTATAGCAGGAGCTCAACTCAATTATGCAACAACTGAAAAAGAGCTCTTGCCGGTAGTTTTTGATATCGATAAGTTTAGGTCCCATTTGGTTGCAGCCAAGGTCATAGCCAACACAGACCATGCTGCCTTGAAGTACTTGCTCACCAAAAAGGATGCTAAACCAAGGGTAATATGTTGGATTCTTCTACTCCAAAAGTTTGACTTAGAAATCAAGGATAAAAAGGGAGAAGATAATTCTGTGGCAGATCATCTCTCACGTATGGAAGTCACCCAAACCATGGACATTCCTATAAATGTCTTCCTACGAGATGATATGCTTCTTAAGGTGACTGGCTCTCACCCTTGGTTGCGGATATCATGAACTTCATGGTCACGGGATACGTACCTCCAGGGGAAAACAAAAAGAAATTCATCCATGAGTGTCGAAGACACCATTGGGATGACCCATTCCCCTATCAAGTTTGTGCCGATGGCCTTCTTAGAAGGTGCGTCCCATCAATCAAAGGCACCAAGATTATTGAGAAATGCCGCACTAGCCCCTATGGTGGCCATTATGGTGGTTACTGTACCCAGACAAAGATCTGTCAGAGTGGATTCTACTGGCCTTCTAAGTATGAAGATACAAAGGAATTCATTTGCAGCTGTTGGAAATGCCAAATGCATGGAGGAATCCCAGCTCGCAATGTGATGCCCCTAACATATAATCTCTAAGTGGAATTATTTGATGTGTGGGCTATTGATTTCATGGGACCTTTCCCTAGGTCTTATGATTGCGAGTATATCCTGGTGGCTATATAGATTATGTGTCAAAATGGGTAGAAGCTCTGCCATGCAAAAATGCTGATTCCAAGCAAGCTAGGAAAATGTTCCATGAGATCATTTTCCCACGCTTTGGCACTCCCCGTACAGTCATAAGTGATGGAGGGTATCATTTAATAAACAAGGCCTTCCAGAGCATTTTGAGGGAGCTTGGTGTCCAACATAATATTGCTGCCCCATACCCCCACAAACAAGTGGTCAATCAAAAATATCTAATAAGCAAATTAAGAGTACTCTGCAAAAAGACCGTCTTGGAAATGGGAACGGGATGGAAGCATAAGATACCCGACACATTGTGGGCATATTGTAATTCCTACAAAACTCCCATCGGCATGTCTCCTTTCCAACTTGTCAATGGGAAGACTTGTCATCTTCCTATAGAGTTGGAACATAAAGCCTATTGGGTCATCAAGTGGTGGAACATGGACTTTCATGAAGCAGGAAAGCACTGATTGAAGCAACTCTTCGAGTTGGAAGAGTGGAGACATAAGGCGTACAATAGCGCCAAAATCTACAAGGAAAGAACTAAAATATGGCATGATAAGAGGATTGCGCCTAAAGAGTTCAAACCCAGCAATAAGGTTCTACTCTTTAATTCTAGGGTTAAACTCATTGGACATGGGAAGCTCAAAAGTAAATTGGAAGGACCCTTCACTGTAGTAGAAACCTCATCCAATGGAGCAATCACACTCCAAGGTGATGATGATCATCTATTTAAAGTGAATGGGCACCGACTCAAATTATTTCTCTAGTCCCATGAGGATGAGACAGAAAAAGAAATTGACATGATAAATCTTATTGATTTTCATGTCGTTTCTTTAAATTCTTTTTAAATTCTTCGCGTATATTTAATGGGCCCATTCAATGATTCATATATGGGGCCCATTAGGCCAACCTAGAAAAACTTTGCCCTAACAGAGCCAGGAAGGGGTCGACCGAACCCTAGAGTCGGCCGAACCCTAGGGTTGGCCGATGCCCCCTTGCGCCATCAGCCTTTTGTTTTTATGTGAGAACTCTCCCGACGTATCTCAACAAGACTCTTGGTGCTATCGTACTCCCCCCACCTATTTATTGATGGGAAAAGAGAGGGGAACCTTGCACCATATAGAAAAATCCATCTCTTGTTCCAAGTCATGGCCGACAAGAAGATTGTGCCTTATCCCCACTCGAGCTCAACCTTCAACTTGAGTGGAGACACAACGCCGGCCAATGAAAAGTTCCCCCTCGCTTTGGAGTCCATCATGGCATTGGATGCCATGCCCCTCACTATGATCCCGCCACCGACAAAGAGTCTGCATGGGCGTAGCACCACACCTCATGGTGTTGAACGGTGGCTCTCCCCTCGGAGGATGCCCATGAAGTCAACAACACCTGCACATCATCTGACTACGGCTGGCCTTAAGTCAGTCAGGACTAGTCTTTTTCCTGAAAAGACGAGTCTCTCCCAACGTTGTAGCCTGGGAGGAGTTCATGTACCCTCTGAAGACCAAGGACGGTGACGTAGTGAGCCACCACTACAAGTCACCTACGCATACCTCGCCCGAGTGTGTGAGAGACTGCCTCATTATCCACGGGGTACGCGAGCCAGATGGAGGCTATGCAAAAGGCTTTTTCAAGCAAGTGGATAATTTGGCGATGGAGGAACCAACAGGCTCTTCACCCATCAAGATTAGGCATCACCTCTCGTCGCCTGCTGTCAAAGGGCCACCTGGCCAATTTGAGGACAGCGACGGGAAATCTCCTCGTGCCCCTAAAGTGGCACATCTTTCTACGGAGCAATGCCGTTGGGAAGCTCGACATCTACAACGCTCCTTAGTGTAGATGTCTTGACCGCATAGGATGCTTACTAGTTTCTTTCAGTTTGATACCAATTTTTTTATTTTTCATTTAGTTTAGATTGAATAATGTAAGCATCCCCATATTCGAGTTCAATAAAAGGAACTTACCGGTTCATCTAACCCAGTAAAGTTCCATCTTTAGCTTATTTTGTGTGAATAAAGAATCCAAGGAACAAGTGTGGGGGAGGTACCCCAAGTTCTCGAAATCCCGACGTACAAAATAAGTTTTGCATCTCAAAACACATCGCAACTGATTATACGACTCAACACATTGAAACAGAACAACAAAGAGGCCAGAAGGGGGTCGGCCGAACCTCCTGGTTGGCTGACCTGCTGTGGGCCGCAAACATCTTCGTTTCGCTTCACAAAATCGGTTTGGATCTCCTACCCCTAAATATGCATGCTACGTTACTGTTTGAGTTGATTTAATATTTAATACTTAATATATGAAGGCAATTGAACTCAACAATTAACATTTAAAACTTGGTAGTCAAAATTTGCTTGAGCTAAAAATTTGAATACTTTATATTTTGATTTATTACCTTGTTCATAACTCCCACAAGCATAATAGGAAAACATGTCATCTAAGTATTTGACTAGTGCAATATGGTAAATGATTTACTTGAGGATATATCTCCGTGGTTAATATTGATTTTTGAGGTTTGCACAATTTGGAGTCTTCAACTTTGCCTGATTCTCTCATTGGAAATTTAAATACCCACCAAGGCCATATGATAAAAATTCCTAAAAATCACATGCATATGCCACTTTGTCTTTCATTGAACTTTGTCAAACTCGTGACCCAAATGATTAACATGCTTGAACTTTTGATCTATAAATTCTTGTGCACCCTATTCATGCAAAATTTCTCACATTGAGAATTTGCATCAACCATTCATCCATCCAATAAA
This sequence comes from Tuctoria greenei, assembly GCA_036927565.1. Lineage (NCBI taxonomy): Eukaryota > Viridiplantae > Streptophyta > Magnoliopsida > Poales > Poaceae > Tuctoria > Tuctoria greenei. Next base: position 84,868,945 of record JAYESD010000006.1, read on the forward strand.
GAAACTCCATACATTTTGGTCATAAAAAATCTTTCTAGAAAAATAAAAAGTTGTAGAAGACATGGCTACGGAATTCAAAAAAAGAGAGAGAAAAAAAGGAAGTAGCCATGTTTAATCCTTAAAGAGAGAGAGTCCACATATATCCATCTCATCCATGTGCACAAGGATTTCCTTTGTCAATTTGTTTGTTGCATAAGTCTCTCATAGGATCAAGTTTTTGACTTAGTAATAAATGAATTGCAAGGTGTGCCACATTTATCCCTACGAAGCTCCAGATATAGCCATATTTAGTATAGGGACAAAATTGGCACAACATGCCAAGGTGAAGATAAAAACACTTTGAGAGACTTGAGAGATTCCAATTGAGGGATAAGGACAATTGTTTCACTTACCTTCCGAATATAGCAAATTGTTAGATCGTTTCGGCGGGAGAAGATCCAAGAGAACTACATTCCAACCATTCCACTCTTCAAACACCCAAGATTGGTATGATAGCCACATTCCACAAAGGGAATTCATAAATTGAAGTATGAGTTGAAATATCTAGTATCCTCATTTTCTAACTTATAAGCAAATTTTTTATAGCACCTTAGTTCTTTTTCTTGCCTTCACTCGAGGACAAGAAAAGGACTAAGTGTGGGTGAGTTTGTTGACGGTCCTTAAGTGCCATATTTAGACCGTCAATTCACCTCATAATGTGCACAAAAGAGAAACACAACATAGTTGTAGGGTTAAGAACTAACCAATTCCACAAGTGTTGGTATTTATTTGTATGCAGGTGAATTTAGACTGAAAATACCAAGACATGCAGGGAGTAATCCATAAAATTGGGTTTCGACGAATCACGCGATGCCACGTATCATCACATGGATCATATGACCCACAAACAGAAGTATCTAAGACCATCCAATGGTGTAGCACCCATATAAGGGCATGGGACCCACCTAGCAGAGACCTAGAGAAAGCACAGCCCCAACGGGGCCAAGACCAGGTCGATCGACCCCCCTAGTCAGCCAACTAGGTCATGGCGCCAATTGTGGTCAAACGCCATGTGTTGGCTCCTCCCGGCTTAAGGTCATGGGTGACTGATTCGTGCACATTTGGTGGCGGGAACAGACTCTTCCCCCCTAGAAATAGAACCCCACACCTCAATTCACACAAAGACACCAAAAGTTGGGAATAGAACATCACTCTAAAGGTTTAGAGTAGTCCTAGAGGCTGCCAAGTAGAGGGAGAGTGTGGTGAAGAGTTTAGGAGAAGGAGGCTTGGGCTTGTCAAGTCCCTCTTCTACTCTTGTACCCCTAGAAAGGTGTTATTCAAATCATGTAAGCCCTTTGTGAATTCAATTCAAGTTTGATTCTAAATTCATAGTTGTTTGCACAAGTAGTTACTTGTGGGTTGATTGCTTTTATTCATTAAAGGCTCTAGTTGTAGCTTTGTGTTTGAAACAATTAGAGTTGTGATTTAGAATGTAAGCATGGGGCTTAGGTTAGAAATCACCAGTGAATATCTCATAGACCCACAGATTGAAGAGGTAGGCAGTAGGTGGTGACAACCCTATCTGTCCTTCGTAATCATCCACGTTCGGCTATGCCATAGGCTCTTCGTGGGAGTCGCCTATTGTTGCTAGGGGTAAACCTGTGCCCAAAGCAAGCAGCTACTGCAAATTCCTTTGAATTAGGATCAATACTTTGAATTCCTTTCTCTTCCTTACCTACCAAACAACTTTTTGTCCTTGGGTGGATTAGTTCGTAAGATTACACACACGTTCCTTGGATTTGATACCCTTGGAATACTATCTTAAGAGGAAGTGCTACACAACAGTTTCCATGCGCTTGCGAATTTTTATATTTGACGTAAGAAACGTCAACAACGCACGATACCGCCAGGAGCTCTAGCACTATCATCAAATGTTCATGCGCAACCAGCAGCTAGAAGAAGTTGATCTGGTGCTACGGAGAATATTGACTCGAGAAGGGATGAACAAACTCTCCCTAGGTTGGGAAGGTCCCTTCCAGATTATCAAATTTTCCCGCCCCAAATGTGTTCGCTTGGTGACAGAGGATGGGACTCCGCTTCCCAATCCATGGAACATCGAGCACCACCGTAAGTTTTATGCCTAGCTACACGGAGGTGAGTCTGTTTGTATAAATTGTATCTCTTATATTCTATGGACAGAGTCGAGAAGGGTCCTAGCGCACTTAACTTGGTCCTATACTTTAGTTGTGTCTTTAACGTCCCTGGGTTAGTGTAAAATCCCTGTTTTTCCTTAATATAAAGTTCAGTTAGCCGTTTGTTATCAACCATTGTGGAGATCAATTATGATTGTACACATGAACTTGATATCATCAAAAATCTTTCTTTCACTCCTACTCAAATTTTATTAACATAAGGGATGCACGTCACCAATGACCCTAGGATAATTCAAGTGACCTTTCTACAAATTTTGGAATTTATTGAATGGAAATTTGCTAGGGCAAAACACTATGCATTACTATATATATTCAAATTAATTTGAATATAGCAATGTACATTTAGGCCCTGTCAAAATATTCAAATCATGGGCTATACATTTTTACATGGCCTCATAATAATCCAAATAGCCTTCCTGCAAAGTTTCAAGAATTTGGAATTCCATTAGCTATTTTTTTTGAGACGTTTAGCAAATTCAAGTCAAATTCAAATTTGAATTTTAAATTTAACTGAAACTTGTTCAAAATCAAAATCCAATTTCGAAATCTGAACCTACACCATTTATTTGGAATCTCCACAAAAATATAAGACTTTTGGATCAAGTTTGAAAAGAGAATTTAAGTTGCAGAGAAGGGATGAGGATAAGAACGGTGGGACCCACTAGTCAGGGAGACATTTACCGTGAGAGCTCTGTTCTGACTCCCTGCCGTTTAACGCCCGGTGCGGCAAACAGCTCACCGTCGGCAAGCAGCTGTGTGGCACCCCAGTTGCGTGTTCCCCCTCCACTCTCCCGCTCCTTATCTTCACATTTCTAGCCGAAGGGAAAAGCACCAGCTCTTTTGTCGCTCCCGAGCGCAAACCACCGCTGCCTCCCTGCGCGCCCGACGAGCTCAAAGTCTCGCCGAATCCCATCATCCTCCCAACAGAAAAGTGGTACCTAAGCCCCCCCTCTACCTTCTCAATCTTTTAGTTCCTTGTTTCGTCGGCTACAAGGCGACATTTTGGCAGTTTTACTGGTGCCGCTGAGCAGCCGTGAGGACGCTACTGCCTCCCCGTCGCGCCGACGCAACAACACCTCTCTCGAGCTGCTCTCAGAAGAAACTAGGATCGCAAATACATGACCTTTCTCACGGTATGAACCGTTCTTCATTTCATTCCGTATCGTGCAAATAATACGAGTTTTGCTTTCGGCCGTAGCCCATGAACTAGCTCACTTCTCGGTTTGATTCTGTTTCTGTGTGTAATGATTCTTCAATCCAATTAAGGATTATACTCCATACCTCCTATTGCACCCCTCTACCAAGAATCAGTGGACGCCATCGAGTAGAGTCTGATATATTCAAGTTTTCCGCACCACCAATGGAAATCCGTCGGTCCGCCGTCGAAGTCTACTTTGTTGGCGATGTCACCCCTCTCTAACCTCCAAATCATCATTCTCGTGCTTCCAGGAATATTTCTAACCTTTGCCCGAGCCTTTTGCGCCATCCCCGAGCGATTCAGGCCATCGCCAAAACCCTACCTCCGCCACTGCCGTCGCGCTGCCATCTCCGGCCGTCGCCGTCGCGATTGGACCTCACGATCGTGGTGTGCGGTCGATTTTATGGCTAGGCGGGCAGGGCCGAGTCGAATGGAGGTCGACGCAGCCATCACGGCAAGCTCGCCGGTGCAGCGCCGCCGCGGCCGAGCGGCGCGTCGCGAGGTAGACGAAAGCCTCGCGGGTCCCACAGGTCAGCGACTGATTCCCTCACGCGGGATCAGCTATGGCTCCGGATCTGGTGCGGCTGCGCGGTTTAACCCCGTGGCCTTCGGTGCGGCCCAACCCTGATTGGTTGATTTTAAACCAGTGGTCCTGGCTGCTTTATTAAAATTTTCCCATTGGAAAATAATTCCTAGATTCAATCAAACTTCTAAAATTCATTACTCCAAATAGAATTGCTCAAAATTTTCCAAATAAATTATGGAAGACTCATGTCAATCTAAACTTTGCAGTGGTTCAATTTGTTAGGCATGAAACTTCAAGGATTTTTATAATTAATTCTTTTCAACTAACTGCTTGGGAAATTAATTACTACTGTTCTGTTAATTGGAAAATTCCCCATTTTGGTGAGAACACTATTAATAATATAGTTGATCTCGAATAAAAATTTCAAGTTCATTGGACTTCATTTACTAGGTTGGTCAGTGTTCCAGATCTCTATGTAATTGAAAAATTGGGAAAAAATACAGAAAACATTTCAGAAATTCTCCCAAAATTGTAAAATCAATTTCTCCCTGTAGGAAGCTTAGAAAATTGTGAAACAAATTTTCCTAGAACCAGTGAGACCCCCTATACATGGTACAACCACTGGTATCCATGATAGACCTCTAGAGTTTCAACCAAAATTCAGAGAAGGTCATTGCTTACCATAATTTTTAGAGACAACAAACTTCCTTGATCATCTCCTGTTCTTTACAAGAGTCTCCACTATAGTCCCTAGTATCTACCATAAAAGTCCCAAAGACAAATAAGGTGCTTATCTTATTTTGATCACATGATATTAGCTTGTGACCTTAAACATATTAATTATTTTCAAAGTCAATTATATATAGTATATGCATATCGTGTAGTAACTGAAGTCGAGGAGCAGCCGGAAGCATTGGAAGTCCAGCTTCCGGAGACAAACATAGACCTGGAATCGTTTTCAGGCAAGCCCCGGCTTGCATTTAAGTTTCGTACAGTGTCTTTGTAGTTTTTATTCACCTTACTTCTTCATATGGTTGTGCGTTATGTTCAAGGTGTTTGACATCCACTTGCATGACCACAAATCCCATGGAGTCTTGGGTATGTCTACAGCCCGACGAGTAGAAGCTCCCATGCTTATATTCATAGGGATCCGGTAGAAGTCGAGTAGTTGGAATCTACTCGCGAGATAGGTTTTATCACACGGAATGAATTGGGTCAAGAATTGGTTTATAAATATGAAATGGAGACCGAGCAGCGGGTAGTATGCAGCGAGACGTGGTCTCACGTGCATAGCCATGCTTGTGTCGATTAAGGCCCACGCCGTGTGCAGCCCTGCTGGACAAGCTTGAATTGTACCGGCGACATACTGGAGAAATGGGCTCTGGTAAACTAACGTAGCTTGATACTAGTTTGTCGAGGCATTCCGTTCCGTTTTATAGGTGTTGGTTGAGGGCAGCAAGGTGTAAATCAGCTGGTGGGCACGTCAGAGTACGCCCCACACAATAACCTCCTGCTCGTGACGGATCGACCATTTCGGCATTCAAGTGTTGTGTGAAAGGTGGCCATATACGACTAGTACTGAAGTGTTATGTAGGTACTACTGTATGTACTCGCCGGCGCTTCCGAAAGTGAGTATGTGTCGTGTTGTCCGGGTGTGTCCTGATTGCAATCAACGTCCCTCACGATAATAGAGTACCACTTGTACACTGTATCGTGACGTAGTAAATACTGAAGAAGTACTTTATTCATGAGATCACTAAAGTTACTTTCATTTAACTGGAAAGCTGCTGATAATAACTTGAAAGCTAAGGATCCACATGTAGGCGAGTCCTTTACTGCTTTACCTTACCTATGCTTAGTAGTCACCCTGCACATGTCTAGTGAGACGGGTTAGTCTTGCTGAGCCTTAAGCTCACATTTGGAGTTAACAAGTTTTTGCATACTATACGACTGATGACGGGTTTGACGACGAGGCTGCATCTCCTCTAGGGTTTATAGCCGAGTGGGAGCCCTGCACGCCACCGTAAGTTTGGTGTTGCTAGTGCGAAGCATCCAGGGCATGTATGACTTTACTTTTGCATAGCTAGTGTCGAGAGTGTAGCTATGATGTATAGGTTAGTTTCCTTCCGCTTAGTATTATAAAACTTCCGCTGTGTTTATAAAAAGACTTGGTATTGTATTGCATTCTCATTCTTTTCTTGTATATTGTTGGGTGTCGCATCGCACGACACCACCCGATGAGATCCTTGGATGTCGGGATTCCGGTCTCCACAGCATGGTATCAGAGCCTCATTGGAAATAGTGTGCTTGAAAAGAGCATATTTTCAAAAACTTAGGATTATATGAGTGAGGAATTAGCTATATGCCCATATAAGGAGTATTATTAGTATAAGTGATAAAGGTGGTAAACTACCTTATGTGTTATTATTTCTATAACGACGCTCCGACGTCAAGTAAGAGGTAAGGTACGCCACCGCAAGCGGATCAATTGCGGTAAACTCACCATACGAGAGGTAGCATGTAAATTTTTTTGTGTCTTTGCACGGAAGAGTCAATACGAGTCTCTGAAGCCTTTCATGTTTCTATGAACATATGACACAAATTAGTGGGAGCCCCCGTCGGGTGGTGGATAACCCGATAGTATGCATCTCTAAACTATTCATGTTCTATGGGAGCATGCGAAACACGTATGCCCGAGCGTGTATAAGCCGGTTCGTGCGGTAGTCTTTGCTGTACAGATGTAGTACAGCCATGTACCTCGAGACATGACATCGCTCGAGGGCGACTCACACCAGAGTCGTATGCATTTACTTTCATATATATTATTGTGACTGCCTGTTATGTTTCCCCGTGCCGCCCTTGAGGTGTGAAGGTGTAAAGGGGATTGTTTGTATTCTGCAGCACTAACTACTGTAGCGACCCGTGTAGAACACGTTTACGAGTGAACGATACTAGGGCCACCTATAAACGTATCCGGATATACCGGTTAGAACTTTCTTTGGTGAGGCACATAGTACCGTCAATATCAAATTTGATACTTGATAATCCCCAAGGACAGAATGGATGCATTACATTTTGGAAAGTCCGACTATCTTATGCGGGTAGGCTTGGACTCCGAAAAATGAGTTTGGACTCGACAAAGGGTTAGAACCAAGATTCTTGATTTCTGGCTGAAGTTTGCTCAACTTCGCTGGACTATGATCTTGGTCAAACATAGGGATATGCTATATGTATGGAAATCTCTTGAAGAGCTCTACAACTTTTCTGTTGACCATCAAGGCATAAAAGCTTGATAATCTTTTGAAATTTGGAGTATACTTCAACTGCTCCGGATGACCATACCATTGTACCAGTCTCTGTAGTTTTGCCATAACTCACTGTAGAAAAATATTCTGCCTTATTGTTATACATATCTGAAAATGGTAGAAGTATATCTACATATTTGTTATTCAAAGTTTTTCCTGATTCGAATTTGAGCCAATTCAAATTTCGAGTTCAAAACGGTGAACTGCAGGGCTGCTGTTGAAAAGCAGTCAGTTCATCTGTTAAGTTTGGATAGTTATAGCTCTTAATACAGAATAGTGACATGATCACATATATACATTTCTGGAAAGCTTAGGAAGTCCTCTATCGACTTTATAACGAACTCATGACCTGAATCTTGGTGTAACTGTGTTTAATTCCTATTGTCGCAAACTTGGTTCTGGCAGACCAGAACTTGAAACAGTTTGCGCATAGTTTTGAATTTGCGCACTATACCTGTCTAACAAATGTTTCAAGCCTGAACTCTTTTACTTCTGGATTGTTAACTTGATGTTATACAATGTTTATTTGGTCATTACCTCAATATATTGTTATCATATACCTGTATAAATTGTGGAAATAACCACATATACAGGGGAGTTTCTGTCAAAATTTCCAGAAAACTTTGGTCAACTTTAAACCTGTATAAATTCTACTTCATAGATCACCTGCAGCTGTATGAGTACAATCTGGAAAGTTTGTAAAGTGTACTACAACTTTTGTACTCAACTCAACGTCTGGTTCTGATATTTCCTGTATGAAAATTTTGAATTGATACCGGATGGTCAGCTGGAACAGACTGTGATTACTATTCCAGCTTTAATTTTTCCTTGAACTATTGGAAGTTGGAAACCTTTTCATTGTTCAAGTATTCTTTCCACAGATGGCGGATTTGATGGTACACTTACCGAACGGATGGGTTTTTGCGACGTGTGCTCATCGAAAAGGTTTTCCGGAGTTGTTAATAGCGCTGCTTCAACGGTTCGGGTATCGCGACATACCGAGCTATTGGGGCAGGGAATTCGATGACGGAGGTGTGACAAGATGCACCAACTATGTTGATGTGCCCTCTGGTCCATCATATATTGGATGGGCTCCTTTCTCCATCCAGGTGAAAGGGAATCAGTTGGTAGACACGTTGTGTTTTGCCGCGAGTGTTGCTATTACGAGATTTTGCAAGCTTCATTATCGTCATACGGCAGGCCCCCCGTTCGCGCTCTTTCCAGTCGACGGTAGAGCTGGTGATGAGTGGGCAAGTCGAATGAGTGTAGATTAGGCATTTACGGAGAGGTACCCAAGATAATCTTGGCGTTATATGCAGTATCCTCGTGTCAAGTGAGCTTTAGACAGCATGCTAGCATTGGAGGGTTGATGGGTGATTTGAAACAAGCTTTGATTCGAGGAGATCATTTTGAGTGGGCCAATGACTCACTTAGATCCATGATTGTTCCGCTCAATTGACGTCTAAACATTAGGCAGAATCAGTGGCACCGAGATATTCAAGACCTATTGGAAGCTCGCTAGGAAACACACTGCGCAGAAAGCGCATTGGAGGCGAGTCAACTTGAGGTATAGTTGTTGGATGATCAGTTGAGTATGGTGACTCAAGAACGGGATCAATCCATGGAGGAGACTCAGGATTGGAAAGCCAGTTGCGAGCATGCATGAATGGAACCCGAAGACTATATGATGTTTCTTCTACAGGATGACGTGCAATCATTAGTTGCCTCGACATAAGCGGTGGCGGGTGAAGCAGCAACTCCTGCTCCAGCACCCGCGCCTATGGCACCAAATTCTGAGGACGAGGATGAAGAAGATCCTGAGATACGCGAGTATACCAAAGAGGGTGTATCGGAGTAGGATGGGGCAGCACTCCTGCCATCAAGGGGCCACGTATAATTAGTAGTTGCTCGTGTTTTTTTTGTGGCCATGTTTGTGTCATATTAAAAATAGTAGTGGGTGTGTATAAGATGACAAGGTGTGTATGACGTCTCATGGGGACCAAGTATAGTAGAGATGCACTTCCGTAGTGGGTGTTCGTCATTTTGGAGTTCACTACTGTAAACTTGGTCATGAGATAATATATCTTGTATAAAGATCGCACTTTATCAATATATGTGAATGTTATGCACTTACTTCCTTGTCAATATTCGCACTACTTTAATATGAAATGGAGGAGGAAAATCAAACATATTACTGATTTTTACATCATATGGATGCAGCATGGTGTGTACGCGTTCAACGCCTGAGATGGGAGGCTCTAGCCGTGGTCGTGAGGACGAAACTCCGACTTGGGAGCAAGCTGCGACACCGGAGCAACAAGTTCCACCACCACCACCTACTGAACTTCCGAGGAGTCTCGCGGAGATTCTCACCGCAGTGCACGGCTCACACGACGAGCAAACCGAGTTGCTGTGGACCTTGGTACAACATTCATCCCGTCAAGGGGGGCGACCAGATGCGGGTCCACGACAGCCCTATCCGAGTTCATACTCGGACATCATGTGAACGCACTCGCCGGTCTTCATGGAGGCCGATGAACCTTTGGAGGCAGACAACTGGCTCCGCTCTATAGAAGGAAAGTTCGGTTTACTGCGATTAACTGAACAGTAGAAGACCCTGTTTGCCGCACAACAGTTACAGGGTTCTACCGGGCATGGTGGGCGAATTGTCTCGCCGCACGACCAGCAGACTATGCTATGAGCTGGGAGGAGTTCCAGGAGGCGTTCCATGCCTATCATATACCTCCCAAGATCATGAGGAGGAAGCTTCAAAAGTTCTTGGAGCTTAAGCAAGGAGGAAGGAGTGCTTATGAGTACTCCAAGACCTTCAACCACTTGGCCCAATATGCTTAGGACCAAGTGAGAACTAAAGGTAAGAAGTGTGAGGGCTTCTACTGGGGTTTGAACCCCAAGATGAAGGACAAGCTTGCCTTATTCAATCATGGCAACTTCAATGACATTGTCAACATCACGATCGTACAGAAGGATGCCACTAGGGAGCTGTCCTCAGACAAGAATAAGAGGAGTGCTCCGCAGGGCAGCGGAGGTGGTGCTCCTCAGAAGTATCGAATGGTGTATCGATCACCATCCGACCAGAGGTGGCAGCCGCCATCGCGACGATTGATGTTTCATGGTCGCCAGTTCAACAATACCGGTTTTCGTCTACAGCAGCAGCAGGGGATGATTCCGCGTGCACCTCCACCTCCACCGCGTGCAATGGGATTCCGTCCTCCCTTCCGTGTCGGTCAGACCCCGTACACGTGTTTCACGTGTGGTCGCACGGGGCACCTTGCCAAGGATTGCCCGCAGGACAGGCAAGGCGAGGGACAGTCTTTGTACCAGGGGGCAAACCAGCCCCGCAACCAGCCGAAGAAGCTAGTCACTAGAACCGGCAAAGTCCACCACCTCGCCATCGAGGACGTTCCGCAAGGCGCACCCATACTCACAGGTACGTTCTCTTTCCTTGGTCATCCCGTAGTCATCCTCTTTGACTCCGGTGCTTCCCACAACATTATTAGCAAGTCTTATGTCATTCAATATCAGTTGCCTATCGTTCCCACAAAAACCCTATATATGATTTGTTCTCTGGGTGGGAAAGTAGTAGCAGATGATATGGTCCATAGGGTACTTTTTAATCTGGGTGGGAACATATACCCTATCTCTCATTATACTGGAGGATCAGAAGTTAGATGTCATCTTAGGGATGGCATGGTTGCAATACAACTGTGCTATTCTTGACATCATTCCTCGGAGGATGTATTTGAATTCTCCACTCCACGGTCCCCAAGCTATCATTCTTGAGGATATTATCCGAGTGACTTCAAATATTTACAACATTGAGGCCATTAAACTTGAGGACATTCCGGTGGTACGTGAATATCCGGACGTATTTCCCGAAGATATTCCTGGTATGCCACCAGAAAGAGATGTTGAGTTTAAGATTGAACTTGTACCGGGAACAGTGCCAATCTCGAGCAAGCCATATAAGATGGCACCTAAGGAACTTGCAGAACTGAAGGAACAGCTGAAGGAACTTATGGACAAGGGTTTCATTCGTCCAAGTTCATCACCTTGGGGCTATTCTGCATTGTTCATGGAGAAGAAGGATAAGACATTGAGACTATGTGTGGACTATTGATCGTCCACTCAATGATATCACGATCAAGAATAAGTATCCATTACCACGCATCGATATTCTGTTCGATCAATTGGTGGGTGCTAAGGTATTCTCGAAGATGGATCTTCGTTCTGGATATCATCAGATCGGGATTCGACCAGGGGACATACCTAAGATGGCATTCTCGACGAGGAATGGATTGTATGAGTACCATGTCATGTCTTTTGGATTGACCAATGCACTAGCTCATTTCATGTATCTCGTGAATTTGGTGTTCATGCCGGAATTGGACAAGTTTGTCGTGGTCTTCATCGACGACATCCTTGTGTATTCAAAATTCGAAGAAGAACATGCTCAACACTTGCACATCGTGCTTCAGCGATTGTGAGACCACAAGTTGTATGCTAAATTCAGCAAATGTGAGTTCTGGATCAGCCAAGTGCCATTTCTAAAGCACATCATCTCTGCTGAAGGGATTGCAGTTGATCCAAGCAAGATTAAGCATGTACTCAAATGGGTGTCTCCAAAGTCTGTACATGATGTTTGAAGTTTCCTAGGTTTAGCAGGATATTACCGGAGGTTCATTCAATGTTTCTCCATGATAGCTAAACCAATGACAGAACTTCTAAAGAAAGGGAAGAAGTATGTATGGACGAAGGAATGTGATGACGGTTTTCAAGCATTAGTGAAACACCTCACAACAGCACCAGTATTAGCTCAACCAGACACAACCAAGTCATTTGATGTTTATTGTGATGCATCTGGGATTGGTTTGGGTTGTGTGTCGAGGCAAGATAGAAGGGTTATTGCTAATGGATCACGGCAACTACAAAACCATGAGCAGCATTATCTGACTCATGATCTTGAGCTTGCTGCTGTGGTACTTGCATTGAAGATGTGGAGACATTATTTATTGGGCAACATAGTGCATCTCTACACCGATCACAAAAGCTTGAAGTACATCTTCACCCAGAAGTACTTGAACATGCGGTAGCGAAGATGGTTGGAATTGATCAAAGACTATGAGATTGAGATCCACTACCATCCTGGCAAATCAAATGTAGTTGCAGATGCACTGAGTCGCAAGTCCCATGTCAATAATCTTTCCATCACCTCGATGGAAGAAGAAGGGCCGAGTCTCTACTTGGTTCCATATGGAGCGCTCTACAATCTAGCTCTCATTCCTACCATAAGGGAAGATATTGTAGAGGCTTAGAGGGAAGACAAGGGCATGTCACACAATCACCAAAGAATGAAGAAGGGGGAGATGAAGTGTTTCTGATGTGACCATGACAGTACCATTTGGTTCAAAGGCCGCATCGTGGTGCCCTGCAATGTGGAACTTCGAAAGAAAATATTGGATGAAGCTCCTTTGTCCAAGTATTCTATTCATCCGGGAAGTAACAAAATGTACCAAGACTTAAAGAATAAATTGTGGTGGACTCGGATGAAGAGGGAGATAGCAAAGTACGTATCCGGATGTGATACGTGTCAGCGGGTGAAAGCCGACCACCTGAAGACAGCCGGTCAGCTTCAACCTTTGAGCATACCAACCTAGAAATGGGAGGACATCAGTATGGATTTCATTGTTGGATTACCTCTCACCTTTCACAAGCATGACTCGATTTGGGTGATAGTCGATCGACTCACCAAGTCGGCTCACTTTATTCCAGTCAATGTCAACTATGTGGCACGACAATACGCTGAGTTGTATATTGCCAGGATCCTGTGCCTACACAGAGTACCCCACACTATCATAGCAGATCGTGGAACCTTATTTGTTGCTCGCTTTTGGGAGCAGCTCCACGCATCTCTGGGTACCAAGTTGATTCGAAGCTCAATTTACCATCCTCAGACTGATGGTCAAACGGAGCGAGTAAACCAAGTGCTAGAGGATATGCTCTGCGCCTATGCCATCCACCATGGTAAGAATTGGGATGATCATCTACCATTGGCGGAGTTCTCATACAACAATAGTTATTAAGCTAGCATCCAGATGGCACCATATGAAGCTCTTTATGGCCGGAAGTGCCGCACACCTTTGAACTGGTGTGAATCCGGTGAACGAGTGATATATGGTATCGATTTTGTGAATGAAGTCAAAGAACAAATACGAATTCTTCAAGCCATCCTCAAAGCTGCTCAGTCTCGTCAAAAAAGCTATGAGGACAAAGGACGTCGACCTCTTTACTTCGATGTCGGGGATTACGTTTATCTTCGTGCATCCCCAATGAAAGGGATTCATCGCTTCGGAGTAAAAGGGAAGCTAGCTCCATGCTTCTTTGGGCCGTTCGCAATAATTGAACAATGCGGACATGTGGCCTATCGGCTAGGGCTGCCAGCGTCGCTTTCAGGGGTCCACAATGTGTTTCACATTTCACAGTTGCAAAAATGTCTCAAGGCCACAGCTGACGTCCGTATGGAGGATTTGGAAGCTCCCCAACCAGATCTTACATACTCTGAGCATCCAACCCAAATAATCGATGAGAAGACTTGCACCACAAGAAGCTGCACATTACATTTCTACAAGGTCTTGTGGGGCAACCACACTGTGAAGAAGCAACGTGGGAAAGCGAGGAATACCTTAGAACAAACTATCCGGACTTGTTAGCGGCATAAGTTCATTAGATCTTTTTCTTTTATCCTTCCTATTGTAATCTCAGAACGAGATTCTTTTAAGGGGGGAGAAATGTAAAATCCCAGTTTTTCCTTAATATAAAGTTCAGTTACCCATTTGTTATCAACCATTGTGGAGATTAATTATGATTGTACACATGAACCTGATATCATCAAAAATCTTTCTTTCACTCATACACAAATTTTATTAACATAAGGGATGTACTTCACCAATGACCCTAGGATAATTCAAGTGACCTTTATACAAATATAGGAATTTATTGAATGGAAATTTGATAGGGCAAAACACTATGCAGTACTAAATATATTAAAATTAATTTGAATATAGCACTGTACATTTAGGCCCTATCAAAATATTCAAATCCGGGGCTACACATTGTTCCATGGCCTCGTAATATTCCAAATAGCCTTCCTACAAAGTTTTAAGAATTTTGAATTTCATTTGCTATTTTATTTGAGACGTTTAGCAAATTCAAGTCAAATTCAAATTTGAATTTTAAGTTTAACTGAAACTTGTTGAAATTCGAAATCCAATTTCAGAATCTGAACCTACACCATTGATTTGGCCTCTCCTCAAAAATCCGAGATTTTTGGATCACGTTTTGTAAGAGAATTTAAGTTGCACAGAAGGGATGAGGATAAGAACGGTGGGACCCACTAGTCAGGGAGACGTTTACCATGAGTGCTCTATACTGACTCCCCGCCGTTTGACACCCGGTGCGGCAAACAGCTCACCGTCGGCAAGAAGCTGCGTGGCACCCCAGTTGCGTGTTCCCCCTCCACTCTCCTCCTCCTTATCTTCACATCTCTGGCCGAACAGAAACGCACCAGCTCTTTCATCGTTCCCGAGCGCAAACCAACGCCGCCTCCCTGCGCGCCTGACGAGCTTGAAGTCTTGCCGAATCCCATCGTCCTCCCAACAGCAAAGTGGTACCTATGCCTTTTGTGACACCTGGTTCCGAAAAATGAACCAAGTGAACACATATGTGTGCCCAAGACGTTCAACACACATACACGAGTGCATCACAAACGATATACAGATAATTACAACAGCACAGGATTAATTAACCAAATTTTATTGCACAAACCATATCATCCTCGAATACAAGTTCTAATGAGTATCAATGACATGTTCATCTAATGTAGCGGAAATAAACTAATTAAGCAAACTAAACAGCTAGGCACCATGAGCGATAGGGTATAGCGCAGCTCCATGCAACACCACAGGCAAAGCTGACGGTAGACACGGCCTAGGACTCCACATTATCACCATTAAACTCCCAATCCTGACTTGCAACTGTTGGGGGGGATTGCAAGAGTGAGTACATGTCTTACTCAGCAAGTGTGGAAAGTATGACATGTGGCTGATTCAAATGACGACAATAACAATGGTTGAGTGTTGAGAAGTACATTAAAACATTTTAAAACCAATATATTACATGTATGTGAAGTAAACCCATCATAATCATAAGTAATATTATAATACCAGTTTGAATTCATTATCATCATCAATAATTCCAGATTGCACCATTTGCCAATAACCATATTCAATACCATAAATTAATCCATAACCAGCCATAACCATTACCAAACCATAACCATCCAAAACACCATCCCATTACAAAGTTCCCTCTAATCATGGAAGTTGTCCCGGTGCTCATAATCGGGAGCCCGGCTATCATGATAGTTTTATTAGACTCTGCAGAGTTTGTACCACTTTACCCACGTGTTTGTGATTGCATCACCTGTCGGCGACTAAAGAACCTCGCTTATGCCAATTTCACTTCCTTTGGTGTATGGCCAAGAGATCAAAAAATAACCTTTCAAAGGGATTACTAGCCTATTTAGACCCCATTGAGGTTTCACCGGCGGCGATGTCTCCCACAGAGCACATCTTCAACCAAGGGCCCCCTCTTGAGCCATTCGGATCCCAAGGTAGTCCCACCAATCATCAACAAACCCAATCCGACTACCCCTTCCCCGAGCATCCTTAATAGTCCATAGCACTAGCAAAGCGCTAATTAATCATCTACGCCGCACCCATACTTGGCCTCGTGGTGGCACTGTAATCCTGGCTTATTCTCGTATGAACCGGTCCTTAGATCTAAAGCAAGCAAACCACCATAACATCCAACCCATCCACATACCAGGCTTGCTTAGATCACCCATTACCATATCATATTTAACCAGTTCATGTTAACCATAATCTTATTCATGCATAATTAAATTCAGTATTATAGTTGTTTTCCCATCCTAGTTGATTAAGCGAACCAAAAAGGTAAAAAGACCTTCCCGACTCTCTACCATATATTCCAGGTGACAAGGGTGGTCAACAAAACTAGTGAACTTCCTACCATAGGATTTCCCATCAAATTGACACAAGCATGCAGTTTTGCAAACAAAAAATTTATTTCAAAACTGGATCAATATGCTTCAAGGACACTTGCCTTGCACTTGCGGTTGATTAGGGTCAAAGCCTTCAAACTCTTGGTGTTGTAGATCCTCCGTGGCACTATCTAGCGCAAATCCATCTAATCCGCACAATAAACATACAAACAAGAAACACAATCAAAGAGTGCACAAATATTACTCAATATGACATGACATGCATGATTGATGCAAATGCAAGGTAGAACTTGTTAATAGATTGCTTTTAATGATAAGTAATTAGTTCTAATAGATTTTAACAAGTTTATACAGGTTTGGATTTGATTAGATCTACTTTTAGAATTAATTCAACAGAATTTAGTTAGCAAAATCGGACTAGTCTGCATAAGGCTGGACTAGTCCGCACTTTGCAGAACTAGCAAACTAGGGTTTTCTAGATTGACGTAAATTTGGAGATTAGGGGTTGAATTCACGTAAGGAAAAGAGAATAGAAGGTATACTAGGTGTTTAGAACTCCAATGAATCAAGAAACTTGGAGGTAACACTTGGATCTTGATGATCTAGGGTTGGGGATGAACTTGGAGATGAAGTGGTGATGAAGAACAAAACTTGATGAAGATCTTGATCCTCTTTCATTTCCTCCTCTTCTTCTTCTTGCTTGGGATCTCCTCCTCCCTCCTTGGTGGAGGCTCTCTACGAACTAGGGTTTGGGTGGGGTGGAAAAGTGGCAAATAGATGTCAAGCCAAGGGGTGGGGTTTTTTATATAGTGGTGGAGGCTAGGGCTAGATGGATTTCGAGTTTGAGAGGAGTAGAGGCCGGTTTAGAGTCCCACATGGGCTCTAAAAGAGTTAGGCATGACGTCCCTAGGCCCACTTAACGTGAAACCCAAGAAACAAAACATAAAACAAAACATCAACTCGGAGTCGCGAAATATCGGACAAGTCCGAAAAGGACCAGACTAGTCCGAAGTTAGTCAGAAATAAATCGGAAAAGTCTGGCCAAAAATCGGACAAGTCCGACTTTAGTCAGAGAGGAAATCGGACAAGTCCAGAGACATAGTCCGCACAAGATCAGACAAGTCTGAAAGTTTCAGAGGCAAAATCGGACCAGTCCGCAGCAAAAACGGACAAGTCTGATTTTAGTCAAAGAGAAATCACACTAGTCCTCACTAAAATTGGACTAGTCCGCACTTTTCAGCATTTTAAGTGCGGTTTTGCTCCAAATCAATTTTAAACTCATTCCTTTTTATGTGGGTTAATGTTAAACATGTATATGAATGTATGTAAGGCATGATGCATGAAAATGAGGGTGTTACAATCCTACCCCCCTTAAAATGAATCTCGCCCTCGAGATTCAATGCGGAAGAGAAGAGATAGGGAAATTCGTTCTTGATATCATCCTCCAATTCCCACGTCGCTTCTTTTTCTGTGTGGTGCTTCAATTGAACTTTACACCATCTAATAACCTTGTTCCTTGTGACTCTCTCCTTGGCTTCCAAAATTTTGATCGGTTGTTCAGCATAAGTCAAATCGTCCTCTAGTTCCAATCCTTCCATGGGCACTTGTTCTTCCGGTACTCTCAAGCATTTCTTGAGCTGGGAAACATGAAAGACATCATGTAAGTCTGAAAGATGAGTTGGCATCTCCATCTTATACGCTACTTCTCCTCTTTTGTCCAAAATCTTGAATGGTCCAATGGAGCAAGGTGCTAGCTTGCCTCTTATGTTGAACCTCTTATGACCTCTCATCGGTGACACCTTGAGGTAAACAAAATCTCCCACATCAAAGGTTAATTTCCTTCTATTGTCCGCATAGCCTTTTTGTCTTGATTTAGCAGCCCTCAAATTTTCACAAATAACCTGGACTTGTTTTCCAACTTCTTGCAACACATCGGCTGCAAATACTTGAGTTTCTCCTGCCTCATTCCAGAATAAAGGTGTCTTACACTTCCTTTCATATAGTGCTTCATAAGGTGACATCTTCGAACTTGCTTGATAACTATTGTTGTACGGGAACTCCGCGTATGGCAAGCTTTTGTCCCAACTTTTCCCATGCTTTAAAGCACAAGCTCTTAACATGTCCTCTAAAATCTGATTGGTCCTCTCAGTTTGTCCATCCGTTTGAGGGTGATATGCCGAACTAAAATTCAACCTTGTTCTTAATGCTTCATGTAACTTTTGCCAAAACCTGGAGGTAAATTGAGAACCTCTATCCGAGACTATCTTCTTAGGGACTCCATGTCGACACACAATATGATCCATGTATATTTCGGCCAATTGTGCAGATGTATACTTGGTCTTGACAGAAACAAAATGAGCTGACTTGGTCAATCGATCCACAATTACCCTAATTGAGTCATACCTGGACTGGGTACGCGGTAAACCAACTATGAAGTCCATACCGATTTCTTCCCACTCCCATTCCAAAATCTTTAATGGCTGTAATAGTCCAGCTGGCCTTTGATGTTCCGCCTTGACTCGTTGGCACACATCACACAATGCTACGTATTCAACTATGTCCTTCTTCATGCTAGCCCACCAATAGCAAGTCTTTAAGTCTTTGTACATCTTCGTACAACCGGGGTGAATTGAGTAAGGTGAGTCATGCGCCTCTTTTAATATCATCTAGGCACGACAATCCTTTTTCCCAGCCATAAGGTACCATGTTCATCCTCATCAAATCTGAATTCTCTCCCCTCTTGGGTCCTTTCCTTGATTCCCTGAATTTCTTCATCCTTGGTCGGTGCCTCTCGAATTTCTTGCTCCAAGGTTGGGTTTATCTCCATCATCTCCATCTCATTTACAAATCCAAGATTCAACCTTTCAAACTCCTTACATAACTCGGATGGTAACTCTCGAACTGTGAGTTGATGACTTACTCCTTTTCTACTCAAAGTGTCGGCCACTACATTGGCTTTTCTCGGATGATAGTTGATCCCCAAATCATAATCTTTGATGAGCTCCAACCATCTCCGTTGCCTCAAATTCAGATCCGTTTGTGTGAAGATATACTTCAAACTCTTATGATCCGTATAAATTTCACACCTATGTCCAAGAATATAGTGTCTCCAAGTCTTCAATGCATGTACCACGGCTGCTAGTTCAAGATCGTGTGTAGGATAATTCTGCTCATGTTTCTTCAATTGTCTCGATGCATAGGCGACCACTTGACCTTCTCGCATCAATACACATCCAAGTCCTTGTCTCGATGCATTGCAATAAATATCAAAACTCTTGCTTACATCCAGCAATACCAAAACTGGGGATGTAGTCAACCTCTACTTCAACTCCTCAAAACTTTCTTGACAAGCTTGAGTCCAATGGAAAGCTTTTCCCTTCATTAGCAAATTATGTCATTGGCTTGGCTATCTTGGAAAAGTCCTTGATGAATCGACGGTAATATCCAGCCATTCCAAGAAAACTCCTTATTTCCTTTACATTTTGCGGTGGTTCCCACTTCAACACGTCTCTCACTTTTCCGGGGTCAATCGATACTCCTCCTCCTGAGATTATATGACCCAAAATGACACCTCTTCCAACCAAAACTGACACTTGTTGAACTTGGCATGCAATTGATGCTCCCTCAATTTCTGCAACGTAAGCCTCAAGTGTTCCTCATGTTCCATCTCATCCTTCGAGTAGATCATGATATCATCGATAAACACCACGACGAACTTATCCAAGTACTCCATGAAGACCTTATTCATGAGGTACATAAAGTAGGTAGGCGCATTTGTCAATCCAAAAGACATCACGGTGTACTCATAAGATCCATTTTGTGTCCTAAAAGTTGTCTTGGGTCTCTCCGATGGACTAATTTTCATTTGAAAGTATCCCGACCTCAAATCAATATTAGAGAAGACACAAGCACCCTTCATCTGATCAAACAAGTCCTCTATGCGTGGCAAGGTGTACTTGTTCTTGATGGTCACCTCGTTGAGAGCTCGATAATCTACACGCATCCTTTGCGACCCATCCTTCTTGTCCACAAACAGCACGGGCGCTCCCCAAGGTGAAGAACTAGGGCGAATAAAACCCTTCTCTAGTTGCTCTTGAATGTGCTTCTTGAGCTCCGCTAATTCCATAGGAGGCATCCTATATGGCCTCTTAGCTATAAGTGCAGTTCCAGGTATTAAATCAATAACAAACTCAATGTATCGATCAGGTGGCATACCTGGCAACTCGCCCGGAAAAACATCCAAAAATTCACACACTACCCGAATATCCTCAATTGCGGCACCGTCCATATGATTCAGCTTCAATTGCTTCGGTGCAGTTTGAGATGCTTCAAATTCTACAGTGATCCCTTCCGCATTAGCCAACTTCACTGTCTTCGTGGCACACTCAATTACTGCATTGTGCTTCCTCAACCAGTCCATACCAAGTATAATGTCCAATCATTGAGAATCCAAAACAATGAGGTTGGCAGAGAAGTCTACCCCCTTATTCTAAGGTTTACTTTTGGACATACTATATTTGTCCTCATCTCTCCTCTAGGAGACTTAACCAACAAAGTAACCTTCATATGAGAGATAGGCAAACTATACTTGGCAACATACTTCGATACAATGAATGAATGCGATGCTCCAGAATCAAATAACATAGTCACGGGGTTGGAGTTGGCGAGAAACATGTCAATGACCACGTCATCCGCTTGTCGAGCATCCTCCGTAGAGACATGGTTCACGTTGCCACGAGCAAAATTCTGCTGTCCACGGTTCCCTTGTTGCCGTCCTCCATTGGGTTTTATGTTTTGCCTCGGTGCATTGCTTCCTTGACCAAGGCCTGACTTAGGACATTGATGGGCAAAGTGTCTAGCTTCTCCACAAGTATAGCACTTCTTAACTCCACTAGAATTATTGGGACGAGATTGGTTTTGAGCATTGGCACCAGGAAAGTTAGCGCGAGGTGCATAAGGCGTTGGAGGCCTAAGTGCTTGCATGACAAGGCACTGATGCACAAACTGAGTTGGGTGCGGTGCATAACCAGGGCGTTGTATAGGAGTAGAGGAGCTGTAATATGGCGCATTAGGAGGCGCAAAGCAAGGGCGCACATTACTTCCTTGTTCCTATACTTGATATCGCGCCTTCCTCTTGTTGTCTTGCTCCATCTCATGGATCTTGTCCTCAACCGCGATTGCTTTGTCCACAAGCTTCTGAAAGTTGGCATAATCATAGTTGAGTAGTTGCACTTGGATCTCATTGTTGAGGCCTCTCATGAACAAATATTGCTTCCGGCTGTCCCGACAAACATCCTCAGGCGCGTATCTTGAGAGTTGAGTGAACTTATTGAGATATTCACTCACGCTTGATTTTACCTCGCCCCAAGTTCTCAAATTCTTGCCTCTTCAAAATCATAACACCTTCCGGTGCATAATGAGAATGAAAACTCTCCTTGAATTTGGCCCAAGTAATTCTCTCTTGGTTCTCATGAGCAATTTAATAAGCATCCCACCAATCCACAGCCGCTCCAACGAGTTGATGAGAAGCAAACAGAACCTTCTATCGGTCACTGCATTGGACAATAGCAAGCTTCTTCTCCATGGACTTGAGCCAATCATCCGCATCCGTAGGGTCAGCGGCTTGAGCAAAGGTTGGTGGCCTAGTCTTCATAAACTCTCCCAACCGGTTATGAGGAAGTGGGGGTGGCGGTGGAGGCATGTGGGGCTGATTATTGATGTTACCAGCCTGCAGTTGTTCTATTGTCTGTATCATGGTCTGCATGAGCTGGTTTTGCATAGCCAATAGCTGCTCAATATTAATAGCTCCTTGGGCAGGTCGTTGTCTATTGTTGTTCTGAGGTACTCCATGGTTCTCCTCCTCATCATTAGCATCCCTCTGGTTGCGAGTCCTCACCATCTGAAGGTAAGCAACATGTAAGAAGTAGAAAACATCCCCAACTATATGCATCAAAGGATATGAAACTAGACAACTAACTAGCCTATGTGGTCATGGTAATGTTAAAGCATCCCAAAATCCTCTATTAAGCACACAAGCAAACAATATATAGCAAGCATCACACCAAGCAAGAACACATCGATTCCTGAGTGCTCCTTTGTGCTCTAAAGTGTCCATTCTATCTAGGCTGCATCCTACAGTCAACCTGTGGCTCTGATACTAATCTGTGACACCCGGTTCCGAAAAATGAACCAAGTGAACGCATATGTGTGCCCAGGACGTTCAACACACATACACGAGTGCATCACAAACGATATAAAGATAATTACCACAACACTTGATTAATTAACCAAATTTTATTGCACAAACCATATCATCCCTGAATACAAGTTCTAATGAGTATTAATGACATGTTCAACTAATGCAGTAGAATTAAGCAAACTAAACAGCTAGGCAGCATGAGCGATAGGATATAGCGCAGCTCCATGCAACACCACAGGCAAAGCTGACGGTATACACAGCCTAGAACTCCGCATTATCACAATTAAACTCCCAATCCTGACCTGCAACTGTTGGGGGGGATTGCAAGAGTGAGTACATGTCGTACTCAGCAAGTGTGGAAAGTATGACATGTGGCTGATTCAAATGACGACAATAATAATGGTTGAGTGATGAGGAGTACATTAAAACATTTGAAAAGCAATATATTACATGTATGTAAAGTAAACCCATCATAGTTATATGTAATATCATAATACCAGTCTAAATTCATTACCATCATCAATAATTCCAGATTTCACCATTTGCCAATAACCATATTCAATACCAGAAAATAATCCATGACCAGCCATAACCATTACCAAACCATAACCATCCCAAACACCATCCCAATACCAAGTTTCCTCTTCATGGAAGTTGTCAGGTGCTCATAACCAGGAGCATGGCTATCATGATAGTTTTATTAGACTCTGCAGAGTTTGTACCACTTTACCCACGTGTTTGTGATTTCATCACGCGTCAGCGACTAAAGAACCTCCCTTATGCCAATTACACTTCCTTTGGCGTATTGCCAAGAGATCACAAAATAGCCTTTACAAAGGGATTACTACCCTATTTAAACCCCACTGAGGTTTCACCGGTGGCGATGTCTCCCACAGAGCACATCTTCAACCAAGGGCCCCCTCTTGAGCCATTCGGATCCCAGGGTAGTCCCACCAATCACCAACAAACCCAATCCGACTACCCCTTCCCTGAGCATACTTAATGGTCCAAATAGCACTAGCAAAGCCCTAATTAATCAGCTACGTCGCACCCATACTTGGCCTCATGGTGGCACTGTAATCCTGGCTTATTCTCGCATGAACCGATCCTTAGATATAAAGCAAGCAAACCACCATAACATCCAACCCATCCACATACCAAGCTTTCATAGATCACCCATTACCATATCAGATTTAACCAGTTCATGTTAACCATAATCTCATTCATGCATAATTAAATTGAGTGGTATAGTTTTTTTCCCATCCCAGTTGATTAAGCAAAGCAAAAAGATAAAAAGCCCTTCCCAACTCTCTACCATATATTCTAGGTGACAAGGGTGGTTAACAAAACTAGTAAACTTCCTACCATAGGATTTCCCATCAAATTGACACAAGCATGCAGTTTTGCAAACAAAACATTTATTTCAAAACTGGATCAATATGCTTCAAGGACACATGCCTTGCTCTTGCGGTTGATTAGGGTCAAAGCCTTCAAACTCATGGTGCTATAGATCCTTTGCGACACTCTCTAGTGCAAATCTGTCTAATCCGCACAATAAACATACAAACAAGAAACACAATCAAAGAGTGCACAAATATTACTCAATATGACATGACATGCATGATTGATGCAAATGCAAGGTAGAACTTGCTAATAGATTTCTTTTAATGATCACTAATTAGTTCTAATAGATTTTAACAAGTTTATACAGGTTTAGATTTGATTAGATCTACTTTTAGAATTAATTCAACAGAATTTAGTCAGCAAAATTGGACTAGTCTGCATAAGGCCAGACTAGTCTGCACTTCGCAGAACTAGCGAACTAGGGTTTTCTAGATCGACATAAATTTGGAGATTAGGGGTTGAATTCACGTAAGGAAAAGAGAATAGAAGGTATACCAGGTGTTTAGAACTCCAATAAATCAAGAAACTTGGAGGTAACACTTGGATCTTGATGATCTAGGGTTGGGGATGAACTTTGAGATGAATTGGTGATGAAGAATGAAACTTGATGGAGATCTTGATCCTGTTGCTAGGGACCTCTGCTTCTTCTTGCTTGGGACCTCCTCCTCCCTCCTTGGTGGTGAATCTCCACGAACTAGGGTTTGGGTGGGGTGGAAAAGTGGCAAATAGATGTCAAGCCAAGGGGTGGGGTTGTTTATATAGAGGTGTAGGCTAGGGTTAGATGGATTTTGAGTTTAAGAGGAGTAGAGACCGGTTTAGAGTCCCACAGGGGCTCTAAGACAGTTAGGCACGACGTCCCTAGGTCCTCTTAACTTGAAAACAAAGAAACAAGTCGTTAAACAAAAGATCAACTCGGAGTCACGAAATATCGGACAAGTCCGAAAAGGATCGGACTAGTCTGAAGTTAGTTAGAAAGAAATCAGACAAGTCTAGCCAAAAATCAGACAAGTCCGACTTTAGTCAGAGAGGAAATCGGACAAGTCTAGGGACTTAGCAAATTTTCAAGGATTCTTGGAATGTCGGACTAGTCTGCACAAAATCGGACAAGTCCGAAAGTTTTAGAGGCAAAATCGGACTAGTCCGCAGCAAAAACGGACAAGTCTGATTTTAGTTAGAGAGAAATCGGACTAGTCCTCACTAAAATCGGACTAGTCCGCACTTTTCAGCATTTTAAGTGCGGTTTTGCTCCAAATCAATTTTAAACTTGTTCCTCTTTGTGTGGGTTATTGTTAAACATGTATATTAATGTATGTAAGGCATGATGCATGAAAATGAGGGTGTTACACGTTCCCTCTACCTTCTCAATCTTTTATTTCCTTGTTTCGTCGGCTACAAAGGCGACATTTTTGCAGTTTTACCGGCGCCGCTGTCCAGCCGTCGTGAGGACACTACTACCTCCCTGTTGCGCCGACGCCATAGCCCCTCTCTCGAGCTACTCTCAGAAGCAACTAGGATCGCCAAGACACGACCTTTCTCACTGTACAAATCGTTCTTCGTTTCATTCCATATCGTGCAAATAATACGAGTTTTGGTTTGATTCCGTTTCTACATGTAATGATTCGTCAATCCAATTAAGGAATATACTACGTACCTCCTATCGCACCCCTCTGCCAAGAGTCAATGGACGCCATCAAGTAGAGTTTGAGATATTCAAGTTTTTCCCACCACCAATGGAAATCTGTCGATCCGCCATCAAAGTCGAGTTTGCCGGCAATGTCACACCTTTCTAACCTACAAATAATAATCCTCGTGCATCCACGAATATTTATAACCTTTTCCCAAGCCTTTTGCGTCATCCCCGAGCGATTCCGGCCATCGCCGAAACTCTAGCTCTGCCGCCACCGTCGCGCTGCCATCTCTTGTCGTCGCCGCCGCGATTGGACCTCACCATCTCGTTGTGCGGTCGATTTTATGGCTAGGCGGTCAAGGCCGAGTCGAGTGGAGGTCGACGCAGCCATCACGGCCAGCTCGCTGTCGCAGTGCCACCGCGACCGAGCGCCGCGTCGCGAGGTAGACGAAAGCCTCGTAGGTCCCACAGGGCAGCGACTGATTCCCTCGTGCAGGATCAGCTGCGGCTCCAGATCCGATGCAGCTGCACGGGTTAACCCCGTGGCCCTCGGTGCGGCCCAACCCTGATTGGTTGATTTTAAACCAGTGGGTCCAGGTGCTTTATTCAAATTTTCGCATTGGAAAATAATTCCATGATTCAATCAAACTTCTAAAATTCATTAAACCAAGTAGAATTGCTCAAAAAGTTTCAAATAAATTTTGGAAGACCCATCTAAAAATCAAATTTGCAGTGGCGCAATTTGTTGGGCATGAAACTCCCAGGATATTTATAATTAATTCATTTGAGCTAACTGATTTGGAAATTAATTACTACTGTTCTTTTAATTGGAAAATTCTTAATTTTGATCAGAACACTTTCAATAATAAACTTGATCTCCAGAAGAAATTTCAAGTTCATTGGATTTCATTTACTGGGTCGATTAGAGTTCCAAATCTCTATGTAATTGAAAAATCGGGAAAAATACCGAAAACATTTCAGAGATTCTCCCAAACTTGTAAAATCAATTTCTCCCTGTAGGAAGCTTAGAAAATTGTGAAACAAAATTTTCTAGAACCAGTGAGACCCCCTCTACATGGTACAACCACTGGTAGCCATGATAGACCTCCAGAATTTCAACCAAAATTCAGAGAAGGTTATTGCTTACAATAATTTTTAGAGACAACAAACTTCCTTCATCATCTCCTGTTCTTTGCAAGAGTCTACACTATAGTCTCTAGTATCTACCATAAAAGTCCCAAAGCCAAATAAGATACTTATCTTATTTTGATCACATGATATTAGCTTGTGACCTTAAACATATTAGTTATTTTCAAAGTCAATTATATATAGTATATGCATATCGTGTAGTAACTGAAGTCGAGGAGCAGCCGGAAGCCTTGGAAGTCTACCTGCTCGAGACTAACATAGACCCGGACTCATTTTCAGGCAAGCCCCAGTTTGCATTTAAGTTTCTTATAGTGTCTTTGTAGTTTCCATTCACCTTACGTCTTCAGATGGTTGTGCATTACGTTTAAGGTGTTCGACATCCACTTGCATGGCCCACAAATCCCATGGAGTCTTGGGTAGGTTTATAACCCGACGAGTAGAAGTTGCCATGCATATATTCATAGGGATCCGGTAGAAGTCGAGTAGTTGGAATCTACTCGTGAGATAGGATTTTATCACACGGAATGAGTTGGGTCAAGAAATGGTTTATAAATATGAAATTGAGACCGACCAGCGGGTAGTATGCAGCGAGACGTGGTCTCACATGCGTAGCCCTGCTTGTGTCGATTAAGGCCCGCGCCGTGTGCAGCCCTGCTAGACAAGCTTGAATTATACCGGTGACATAATGGAGAAATGGGCTCCAGTAAACTAACGTAGCTTGATAGTGGTTTGTCTTGACATTCTGTTCCATTTTATAGGCGTGGGTTGAGGGAAGCAAGGTGTAAATCAGCTGGTCGGCATGTCAGAGTATGCTCGACGCAATGACCTCCTGCTCGTGACGGATCGATCGGTTCGACATTCGAGTGTTGGGTGAAAGATGGCCATATATGACTAGTACTGAAGTGTTATGGAAGTACTGTTGTATGTACTCACTAGCGCTTCTGAAAGTGCGTATGTGTCATGTTGTCTGGGTGTGTCCTGATTGCAATCACCGTCCCTCGCGGTAATAGAGTACCACTTGTTCACTGTGTCATGACGTAGTAAATACTGAAGAAGTCACGAGAATACGATGTATTGAATTATAATTATTTGGGAATTTTGATTGTTGTCCAATATGATCACTAAAGTTACCTTCATTTAACTGGTAAGCTGCTCATAATAACTAGAAATCTAAGGATCCACATGTAGGTGAATCTTTTACTGCTTTACCTTACCTATGCTTAGTAGTCACCCTACATATGTCTAGTGAGACAGGTTAGTCTTGCTGAGCCTTAAGCTCATGTTTGCAGTTAAAAAGTTTTTGCATACTATATGACTGATGATGGGTTCGACGACGAGGCTACACCCCCTCCAGGGTTTACAGTCGAGTGGGAGCCTTGCACGCAGCCGTAAGTTTGGTAATGCTAGTGCGAAGCATCCAGGGCATGGATGAATTTTCTTTTGCATAGCTAATGCTGAGAGCGTATCTATGATGTATAGATTACTTTCCTTCCGCTTAGTATTATAAAACTTCTGTTGTGTTTATAAATAAAGACTTGGTATTGTATTTTATTCTTGTTCTTTTCTTGTATATCGTTGGGTGTCACACCGCACGACACCACCCGATGAGATCCTTGGATGTCGGGATTCCAGTCCCCACAGTTAGATCAAGATGAATAGCACACTTACCTTGGTCATTGTACTTTAAGTGTGTCCTTGTCTTCCCCTGTAATTCGGACCTTAATACGAAACATTTTATACGGACAGACTCTACATGCATTTCATTTGTACAAGCTCATTACTTTTTTACCATCTTGTTTGTAACAATGTTGTGCAATCGCTTTGAAATTTAGTCCAGGGTATTCCTGTGACATATAACCTGTATTGCTAATCTCCTTTTGGGTCTTAGCATTGCTGCATGGTCTACTTGCCTGAACCAAAGCCAATGACAGGTCTAGAGTGTGTTATCGACATAGACTGGTTAGGCACCCTAAGTACGCCACTCTACCTATATCGTGGCAGGTCCCAGTAGGGCGGGTCCAAAAGGCATTCAGACCTAAAGAGATTTCATCAATACACTTATGTCGTCATGTTAAATTCCTTAGGACCCAAAATTCAAAGAAGGATAATAAGCCGCAAATAATTTATAGACAAGAGGAAGAATTTAACTTCTTTTATTGTTTCTTATCCGCAGGAAAAATGAATATTTGATGGCAATTCATTCAGTGATGGTGTATGCTGCCGGAGCACTAGCTCCGACAACCCCCAGGGGGCCCGCCGTCGATGTTTTATGCGTTGATAGTGGGCGCCGTCGAAGCTACCAAGCTCCGACAACCCCCAGGGACCCACCGTCGACGTTCTTTGCGTTGATAGTGGGTGCCGTCGAAGCAACCAAGCTCCAACAACCCCTAGGGGGCCCATCGTCAATGTTATATGCGTTGATGGTGGGCTCGGTCGAAGCTACCAAGCTCCGATAACCCCCAGGGGGCCCGTCGTTGACGTTCTATGGGTTGATAGTGAGCACCGTCGAAGCTACCAAGCTCCGACATCTCCCATGGGGCCTGTCCTCGACGTTCTATGCAATGATAGTCAGCGCCGCCAAAGCTACCAAGCTCCGACAACCCCCAAGGGCCCCGCCGACGATGTTCTATGTGTTGATAGTAGGCTTCGTCGAAGCTACCATGCTCCAACAACTCCCAGAGGGCCTGCCGTCGATGTAACAAAGGCTCCTTGGAGATGTCAGAAGTAAACTTTAAACCTCGGAGCTATCATTTTGTCAACGATTTGAAGTGAAGTCGTCAAGATATTGTCAAATCCTTTTGGTACATGTTCACAATCCAATTGTGCACATCTACAAGGGGCCAATAAGATAAATGGAAATGCATTGAAGACACACAAAAAATTGAATTCAAAAATGATTTCATTCATTCAAAATTAGAGGATTACAAGATGAAGGCAAAAAAGGAAAGGTCCTAACTACTAGAGTTTCTACTAAAGAATGAGGCAACTGTTCGGGCAGCTTCTTGAACGTTAGCCCTGGCCTCTTCTTCGTCCTCGGCAACGGGTCCTTCGAGCACTGGAGTTAAAGACATCTAGGGGTCCTGGCTCTTGAAACACGTCAGCACATATTCGGCAACATTATTGGCCAAAGACCTTCCTTCCGTCTCCAGTTCATCAACGACCACGTCTCCCACAGCTTCCTGCTTCTTGCCGGCGGAGTTCAATGCCACCAGTGCCTTATCCATCTCTAGCGCTGGGTCAGCCAGATGTATCGGGCTGAAATAAAATGGCACCAGAGCTTCACTAGCTTTCCCCAAGAAATCATAGACTTGCTGGGACTCAGTTGCTCTAAAGCTCTTAAGCTCCTCGAGTGACGTCCTGGCAGCCGTGAGTTCCGTAGAACCCTCCTTGGAGAAGCGCTCAACTTTCTTAGCATATTGTTGGATGATTTTAGCCACCTGCTTCTCTTGGTTGATGAGCTCCCTCTATTGGAGGTGAATTCGGTTCCGCCAATCTACCAAGTCCTTCTCACTTCACCTTCTACTCTCTAGTGGAAATGTTAGTCTCTCTTTTGGAGACATTTACCCCCACCTGCCATATCTGATCCTTCTCTTGTTTGCACCATAGATTGAACTGTTCGGCGCGATCAGCCAAGCTTTGCTCTCCTAACGACAGCTTCTGGGCAAGCTCCTCCTCCCTCTTCATGAGGTTTTCCTCTTTCTCTAGGAGCTTATCCTCCTTTTTATTAAGAGCTTCTAATGCTTCAGAAGTTCCTCATTCAATTCATCAAGGCTCTCTGAGTGGCTGTCAGTCACTTCATTGGCCTCCTTAGCATGCTCGTAAACCTACCTAGTCTTCTCATCGACAGCCTTGATTATGGACTTTCTCTCATTGAGCGCGCGGTCTAATCGCGCCAGCCGGGCTTTCTCCTTGGCCACCGACTGCGTCTAGTCTGCCAACATAGACTGCATCAGCTTTGTCTCAGAGAATAGCCTGTTGCGCTAGCACCTCAGGGTGTTGCACTCTTCTTCAAGAGTCTTTCGTTCGTAGTTGAAGGCAAGCTAGACCTTGCGGAGACTTGAGCAGGCATTGTCAATAGACAACACCAGGGGAATCGGCTCCAGGCCTACCTGGGGAGCTTTTGCAGGCTACAAGGAGTCTTCCACAATCACTATCAGAACCCACAGAGCGTTCGGGTTCTCCAATAGCTCCACATCGGCAGGGCTGATCTCTGGGAGCTCATCAATATCCATCACAACTAAGGCAGGTCCCGTAGAGGGAACTTCTACCTCCGGAGCTCATGAGGAGGGTCCCTCAGCTGGATCATCAACTGTCGGCCCAGAAGGTGGAGGACCCGCGACCAAAGCCTCTAGTTGCGCCGGCTCGAACGTAGTCACCTCTGGAGTTGTCACTTCCGGGGCTGGCACAAAAGCTTCAGCTGGAGCTTCAACCATTTCCGACACTGACGCTGGAGCTTCCTCAGCAGACGCTAGCACGGGAACTTCGGTTGCTAGCACCGAACTTGTTGCCACAATAGTCGGCGCCAGAGCTTTCGTGTCATCGGCGACCATCACTGGGGGTGAGGAAGGGGTTGAGGCGAGATCTTTAGCTTGCATAGTCTCTCTCGCGGTGGTGGGTGTCGGAGCTGCAGTCTCCTTTTTCGACACTCTGGAAGCAGAGTAAACAAAATTCAAGAAACAAAAGATTAAATACTACAACTCAAGTTAAGTCGACGACCCTTACCTTGGGACGTTGCAACTCCAATCAGCATGAAACTTCTTTTTTCTGGCGACCGGAGCCAGAGCCCACCGTCGTTGGTGTGGCAAAAGCTTCATATTTCGGCCCGGAGCTCTCTATCGCGGTCAGCATCACCTCAGCTAGACCTCCCTTGGCCAGGAACGATCCCGAACCTAATTCATGCAGCCGGAATGAGGTTCGGGGTCGACTCGCCAGAGTCAGCGCCCTTTGCGGATGCCGGGTCCGAAGATGATTTTGCCGCCGATGTTTGACTTGGTCGACGTGGGGCACTGCTGGTATCAGAGTTGATCTGATGGAGCTCCCATCAGCATGCCTCAGCTTCCTCTTCCGGCTGGAACGTTCAACAGGCTCCTTGCCCTTGCCTTTGCCTAAATCATCCTCCTTCTGGCTCGAAGAAGCAGGGGCTCTTCTCTCCAAAGATCCGGGAATGGAGAGCCCTACATTTCCTTGCTTCTCCAACAAGCCCAAGTCATCAAGATCCGATAGCCCCCTCTGCAACTCCCTCCTGATCTCCGGAACCATGTTTAGAGGGAGGAATTCTGCCGAGGAGGTCAACTCATCAGGATGGATGGCTCCGTGATACAACTTTTGAACATGAAGCTCGAAAGTCTTTTCATCCAAATTAGACCGAAGACCAGTTTCAATCCGGTTGGTGTCCATCCCTCCACCAAAATCCCATGCAGGCCAGTCTCTCTTTTCAGCGAAGCTCACCGATTTGTCAGGAAGTTGGCGGTCACCATCTATGGAGTCACTCCTCCCTCCACGCATTACTAGATCCTTGTCAAAATGGGGTTGTACGCCTTGGATACCTCTGGGACTACTTCCCAGGCGTCAGTGTCGATGTTGAGTAGGCTTTCGGGCTGCTCCAGCATGTCATGGTGATCCACGCTGACAATCACCCAGTCCTTCTTCCAGCCGTCCCAGTTCCCGGAGGGGAATGCCTTGAAGTACTTCAAAGGAGAATTCTTGCGCTTCATGAAGTAGTAGAAGCCAAGTAACTTTTTTGACTTCCCGGTGGAGTGGACCGTGAAGAAGGTCTGGAAGAGCTCAATGCAGGGCGGCACAACAACCCACATCTCGCAAAACTGACAAAAGTCGCCACTAGCAGGAAGGAGTGGGGGCCGAGGTGATGAAGCTGTTGACCGTAGATGTCCAGCAGCATCAGCAAGGAGCTTGAGAAGGGTGGGATGAGCCCCACCATGGCGAACACTGTGAAGTAGATGATCTCGCCAGCACATTCCTCTTTAAAGGGGAGCTTGCTGACGCGGATTGAGTTGTTGGAGGAGTCGCTTGACCACCCCATGTAGGTGCGGACCTTTGACAAATCTTCATCTTTCTTGATCCGGCTGCGAGGAAGATCCAACTCCATTGCAGCAAAGTGGAGTAGAAGTGGAAGAATCAATGCAAAGGCAGAGAGCTCTATGCGCAAGATCGAACAAAAGCGTAAAGTGTTCTTTTCCTATGCAAGCTTTCTCCCATTAATAAGCCTCCGCAATGCTTGGGTGGAAACCACGTTGGGATCAAAATTACATATAGAGAAGTTACCCCATCAGTGACAAGGGGGCCCAGGTCCACTTTGTTAAAAAATTTGCACCAGGCAAACTGTTGTCATGATGGGAAGTTGGAAGCCCGAGGTCGGCAGCCTGACAGGTCTACAAAGATCACACTAGGAACCGATACAAATTTCATATTAGGAACCGGCAACCTTCAATTACGTGAGATACGCACAGCAGGATCTCACTCACTATATCAAGAAGGGCCATGCGGCGACGGCATACTAGCGTGTCGCCGTCCCAACTGCCCATAAAAGACCTTTAAAGCTGCCTCCTAGGAATCGAAGATGGCCCCACCTCCAGTAGTATAACCTCACCCAGAGGGTCTCTCCCAAAGGTGGGCCCGGGGTCCACTGTCGATACCGGGTACCCCCTGATACCGCACTCAAAACCATGTGGTTCCTATGCCTGAGTTGAAGACTTCTGATGTCAACACGCATCCCGTAGCACTAGGCCCGCCTCCCTCGTTTGGGTACCTCCAGTGCTACCACGTGTCCTGCAGGGCCAGACCTACATCCCTTCACAGGAAATTTCTGGTGCCGCCACATGTCCAGTAGCCCTGGACCTAACCCCCAGCAATGGGAAGCTCTAGTGCCGCCACGTGTCTAGTGGCTCCAGACCTGTCTCCCCATAGAGGGAAACTCTAGAGCTGCCACATGTTAAACCTCCAGACCTAAGTCATCAACAGGAAGACCACTTAATCTCCAACGGTGCAAACATTCAAGAGGCTATAAAACAACCGTTACAAGACCTGGTTAAAGTGTCATTAATTCAGTATTGGACACACAATAAGAGAACTATCAATACTGGTAATGCTGCCATTAAGGCACGGTATCACACTGTTAATCACTCATAATACCCGTAGATCAGGTATAGGGTGATTATTATAGCCTGGGCCACTTGTCGGGCCAGGCATGCACTGTAACGGCCAATCCTTAGCATATAAAAGGGTTGCACCGCACGGTAGAAAGCATCTAAGCTGATACGTATACAAGCAACCCCAACACTCGCCACATACTCAATCAACAACCACCCTGTGGAGTAGGGTACTACGCTCAGGTGGCCTAAACAATGTAAAAACTCCCATGTCACCATCTTGTCCGTGATGGTTCACGCGCTCCATCCGAATAGGAACCTCTGTGGACTACGCTTTAGTAGTACCAGGGGAAGTGTCGGTTCTACACTTCGACAACCTCTTGTTTGTATCTTGACTCACATCCCAACTGAATACGAACCTCCGCGGACTACGTATTAGTAGTACCGGGGCAAGTGTCCTAGTCCACACTTCGACATTTAGCACGCCAGGTAGGGGCACTTTCAAGCTTTCAAGATAGTGAACTCCGCCGATGCTTCATCCAATGGACCGGCTGTGCAGCCTACTGGAGGAAATCCCTCCAACGTGCAGCAGCCGGCCAATGTTGTAGTTCCGACGGGTGTCGTTCCACCACAACCACCAACATCTTAGCAGGATGGTGTGTTCGCGTTGGTCTCTGCATCAACAAGCAACCCTAAGAACGCGCTAAATGCAGGACGAACTCTTGTCCAGTGTCCCCCAGCGTCTTGACCTCCTCCTGCCGCGCTAGAACAGTGGCGCGCTAATGTGGAGCATTTGGTTACACCTGCAGCCAATGCGATCAGCAACCAAGGTCAGCCCCATGCCAGGCAGGCACCTTCATGGAACAGGACCTTGTCTGGTAGACTTGGTCCTCAGGCGTTGCAGCTCAAGATACGCGCGTCCTCTTAGCAAGTGATGTCATTGCCCTCTGGAGCACGTCGTACTCACACAGTAAAAAGGCTTCCGACGCAGGATCTCTGGTAGGAGCTCGATCGCCTTTACAGGCAGCAAGACGGTTGTGTCAACATTTAGCGTGCTTGCAAGAGGCACATTGCTTGAGAAAACCTTTTTCCTATCGGAGGTGGGGGCGGTTGTTCGGCCCTCGCCATGCAACATCACATGGTCGAGTGGCCACCCAAGTCCCGACCTCACCAGCCAGAGAAATACGACAGGACAGTCAACCCCATTGAATTTCTTCGGATCTACTCCACCGCCATCCTCCTGGCTGGAGGAAATGAAACTGTTATGGCCAACTACTTCCCTGTGGCCTTAACTGGGACTGCAAGGCCTCAGTTCATGAGCATACCGCCCGACTTCATCATCAGTTGGGCGGAACTCTATCGCCAGTTCACCGCCAACTTTGGGATCTCCTACACCCGGCCTGGCACTGAGTTGGACCTCTTTGCCGTAGAGCAGAAGTCGGGGGAGTCGCTGCAATCCTTCATCCAGGGATTCTCTCGAGTATGGAATACCATCCCTTCTATCTCCAACGCTTCTGTCGTAGACGCATTTTGACAGGGGGTCCAAGATAAGAAGATGCTGGAGAAGCTGGTAACCAAGATTGTCAGCAATGTCACAGAGCTCTTCAGCCTGGCAGACAAAAGCACCAGAGCTACAAAGGGCCGTGAAATGCATCGCAAACCAGCTGCGGAGGCAAGGAAGTCGTCCAAAGCTGAAGCTACTGCCTCTGGCAGTGGAAAGAAGAAGAAGAATTCAAGTGACCAGAAGAAGTCACTTGCCGGCACACCTACTGCTGCCGCTGTTGCAGCTCTGGGTGTGTAGGATCGAAGAGCACGTGAAAAACTACCAGGGGGGGGGGTGAATGGTAGATTTAAAAATCTTACGCAGCGGAAACAATTAAACCACAAACCCTTTCGGCAGAAAACGATTTGTTAAAGAAATCGTGTGTGAGACTAATATAAACGTGTTTCACCGTGACAAAAGTGATAGATATTAGAGAGAATCAAGTCACGAAGACAACACAAAAAGAATCACGTCAATTGGATCTGTAAAACTCGAGTTATGATAAAACCACCGACGAAAGGTAGTGTTGTCCAGAAACTTGACGAGTAAAACTTGTCTAGAACAAGTCGGACGAACAAGGCACAAAAGTTCCTTCAAACTACGAATTTTATTCAATAGAACACAAGAGGAACAGCCCCAAAGTTGTCTACCAGGAGCTCTGGGCTCCCTTGCTTATATAACCAGCCCTTAGGCCAACCCAATATCAACTAGGACTCCAATCCTACTCAGATCACGAATCGTAACTTTCCATAACTGCTCAAGATTCTTCTATACATAGATAGAAGCAATATTAAGACTTTCAAACCCCTTAGGAACGTATCCTACATTCCTAAACAACTCAAATTCGTGACACACACGAAATCCTAACATAACCAACTCGATACTTTCCATACCGAGCCATAACCGATTCCGCCGCAGCCAAAGTCAGCAACCGTTACGATCCGATCCTTCCAACCAGATCTTTCCTTCCTTATCCCATCTTCGGAACCATGTTGCCACGTCATGCACCGCATGCATACGTGCGAACACCTTCCTTCGACGTTCAGTAACCTTCATATGCACTGCCCTTGATTCAATCATCCTGCGCGACCTCCTGATCAGCTCAACCACAGTTCCTCCCGAACTTGGTTGTTGGAACCTCATCTCCTCCCTGAGACTAGTCCAATGGATCCCGTCACCAGCCATGACTTGAACTCAAGCAACACCTGCACATGAATAAACAACCAATCCATACGAGCCCAAGTCCTCGACTTGACTCAAGTTAGTTCCGAACAAAACACCTTATGTGAGAGCCTCACATAAGCATGTTGCAAAGCATAGCAACACAATATCATCCATATCATCCAAAACGCACCAAAAACTTAGTAAAAGAATACTAAGCAAACTTTCCAACAATGTAAAGCAAGTACGAAACATTGCAAATGAAAAGCAGAAGCATTGCGGTCAAGTTTCGGACCTTGCCAGAGCAACCCGGAGCTTGAGCCGGAGCTAACAAAAG
Source organism: Tuctoria greenei (assembly GCA_036927565.1). NCBI lineage: Eukaryota > Viridiplantae > Streptophyta > Magnoliopsida > Poales > Poaceae > Tuctoria > Tuctoria greenei. The sequence goes on from JAYESD010000006.1 coordinate 84,905,792, forward strand.
CTAGTAGAACCTAGCGCCGGAGCTTACCAAAACTAGTACAATGAAGCACCTGCTGGAGCTTACCAAAACTAGTCAACCCAAAACCGGAGCTAGACAAATCAACTCGGAGCTTAGCTAAAACATGTCGGAGCTATCAAATATATGCCGGAGCTATCAAAGACATGCCGGAGCTAACAAAGACTTGCCGGAGCTAAAGATAAAGCTCACCGGAGCTGACCAAAGCTAGTCGGACCTAGCATCGAACGTAACCGGAGCTACCCAAAACAGGCCGGACCTATGGTCGGACCTTGCTATAGCTCGGAGCTAGAGTTGGACCTTGATAAAAAGGTGTTTTGGTGATATTTAGAACTTTTATCATCAAAGCCAAGTGTATTCACTACAAGCCAATGTATTCAACACACATATGTCTTACAATCTCCCCCTTGATGAATGCATTGGCAACACCATTTAAAATCCGAACATTGGCTTATTCACATAAAATTTTTGAAGGCAATTTCTCCCCTTTTGTAAATCAAAAGTAAAATGAGAAGAAAAACTCTCCCCCTTTATTATCTCTCCTTATGCTCATATTCTCTTTCTCTTCATGCTTATCTCTCCCCCTTTGACAATGTATTCAGCAAGTCATGAGCATGTAAACAAATTATCTCTCCAACTTTAGTTGTTATGAGCATATTATAACATATACATATAAACAAAGCTCATCCAAGTCATACTATCAAGTACCTTACATTATCACATCAATGAAATACATAAAGTAGTGTAAGTCATGCTAGAGATCAAATGTAATTTTCAATTTAAGCAAGTCATGATCTCACAAACTTAACTATTTCAAAACCTGAAAGCATGATACTAGTTGCTGCATTTTATTATTTTTCAAAGCATAAATTTAGATCATATGATATTTGCAAGAAATTATATGCGCATCTGCCTTATTCTAACCAACAAAGCCAAGCCTATGTCATTTGACAATCAGAAGCTTAAGGACATGGTTTTAGTCATACACAACTTCTTCCAAGTTCATATCTAAGTGCAATGACAAGCCATCTCAAAAGAAGAAGTGCGATGCATGCATATTCTCTTGATCTTTCCTCAATTTATATTTGTTCATAAAAACTCAACATGTGAGTTGATTACTTGATTAATTCTTTATGATTAAAAGCATCTGTGAGCATGCAACAAGTTCAAAACAGCAAGAAAGTTCGACCATGACCAGATTTAGTGTAAGTAATTATTCCAATTACTAGACATGGCAAAAACTAAAAAATGTATAACACGAGTAATGTAGTAAGAACTTTCAGCATGTAAAAGGAATCACAAAGTCATATATGTATGAAATACTATGCTCATATTATTTTAATTTCAGATTCACACATAGACTTCCCAAGTTTCAAAAACTCCCCCTCAATTTAAGCCATGAGGATGCATAACCCCTATTTCACTATGAATGAAACAAAAACGAGTGAAATCCAAAGGTTTTGTAAAAATGTCAGCCAATTGATGTTCGGTATCTACATGGTGGAGCACAATGTTTCCTTTTTCAACGTTATCTCGGAGAAAGTGATACCTAATATCAATGTCCTTAGTTCTAGAATGTTGCACGGGGTTTTTGGCAATGCAAATAGCACTAGTGTTATCATAGAACAGTGGAACACTATCTAGATCAACCCCATAGTCCTTAAGTGTTTGAATAATCCAAAGAATTTGTGAGCAAGCACTAGCAGCAGCTACATATTCAGATTCGGCTGTGGATTGTGCAACTGAATTTTGTTTTCTAGAGGACCAAGCAACAAGGGAATTACCAAGAAAATGACAAGCACCAGAAGTACTTTTCCTATCAATCCTACAACCCCCAAAATCAGCATCCGAAAAAGCTTTCAAAGTAACGGTTGAGGAAGAAGGAAGAAAAATGCCAAATTCTTGAGTTCCATGTAAGTACCTGAGAATCCTTTTGACGGCTTGACGATGTGAAACATGTGGGGAAGCTTGAAACCGTGCACAAAGACATACGCTAAACTGTATGTCCGGTATTGATGCCGTGAGGTACAAAAGTGATCCAATCATGCTTCTATATTCTTTTTGATCCATGGATTCACCATTTTCATCAAGTTCAAGTGTTGTTGCTATTCCCATTGGTGTCCGAAGAGGCTTGCTTTTGTCCATGTTGAAGCGCCTTAGGAGGTCTTTGGTATACTTCGTTTGATGCACAAAGGTACCCTCCTTAGTTTGCTTGATTTGCAGCCCCAAAAAGTAAGTGAGTTCACCCATCATACTCATTTCAAATTCGGAACTCATCATTGCTGAAAACTTGGACACAAGATCATGAGAAGCACAACCAAAGATAATATCATCCACATACACTTGAACGAATAATGATTCATTGCCATGTTTAAGCACAAAAAGAGTTCTATCAACCTTGCCCATGGTAAAACCCTTTTCAAGTAAGAATGATTTTAACCTATCATACCATGTCTAGGGGCTTGTTTGAGACCGTATAAGGCTTTGGACAGTTTGTAAACATGATTAGGAAATCTGCATTTTCAAAACCCGGTGGTTGTTTGACATAAACCTCCTCATCTATGTAGCCATTAAGAAAAGCACTTTTAACATCCATTTGATAGAGCTTAAAACCTTTAGATGCTGCAAAAGCTAACAAAATTCTTATGGCTTCTAATCTAGCGACAGGAGCAAAAGTTTCATCAAAATCTAGACCTTCAACTTGAATGAAACCTTGAGCAACCAACCTATCCTTATTCCTAACCACAACCCCATCCTCACTTTGTTTATTTTTAAATACCCATTTAGTTCCAATTAAAGTGTGACCTTGAGGTGGAGGTACAAGTTTCCAAACATTATTTCTTTCAAAATTTTCTAACTCTTCTTGCATGGCAATAATCCAAGATTCATTAGTGAGTGTGTGTGATATATCTTTGGGTTCAAAAGAAGCAACAAAAGCAGAATGAGCATGAGAGTTTGGATCGCAAAACCTGGACCATGTGACTCGTTCGTGCAAGCTTCCAATCATCTATTGTGGGGGATGATCTTTGTAAAAACGTAAGGGAAAAGATGTCTCACAAGCTTCTTCTACATTAGGTTCATCGTAGATTGATGAGCTTGTGACTTGTGGATGATCAGGACCAGCATAGGTGATAGCCGGAGCTTGTTCAATGTCCGGAGCTGGACATGTGTCAACTTCGGAACTACCAGGCAGTATCACCGGCTCTTCTTCATCTTCGAAAATACCCTCCCCCTGAGGATACGGATCTGGTCCTGCAACACCGGAGCTAGTACCTGGGCAAGCTTCATCAAAAGACACTTCACAAGTCTCCACAATTTTGTTAGTGTCAAGTAAAAGCACACGGTAGCCTCTAGTATGAGATGGATAACCAAGAAACATGCCATCAATGTATCGAGGTTCAAATTTATCAAGATTACCATGTTTATTAACAAAGCATTTGCAACCAAAGACCCGAAAGTGTGTAACACTAGGCCTATGTCCAAACCGAAGCTCATATGGTGTTTTACCTAGCTTAGCACGCAAGAAAACACGATTTGAGACATAACAAGCGGTTGCTAACGCATCAGCCCAAAATTTCCTAGGAGTTTGATATTCATCAAGCATTGTCCTAGCCATCTCAACTAAGGTTCTGTTCTTTCTTTCTACAACGCCGTTTTGTTGAGGTACATATGGTGAAGAGAATTGATGATCTATTCTATTTTCAGCACAAAAGTGATCAAAAGATTGATTTTTAAATTCAGTTCCATTATCACTTCTAATTGCTTTTAATGATCCTGGGTGATCAATTGATAATCTAAGAAATAAAGTTCTAAAGTGACTAAAAGCTTCATTCTTAGACACCATAAAGTAAACCCAAGAGTATTTAGAATAATCATCAACGATAACAAGAACACACCATTTACCTCCGAAGGATTGAACACGTGAAGGTCCTACGGTGTCAAGATGCAAAAGTTGACATGGTTCAGTTGTCATGATCATTGTGAGAGGGGTATGTGAACCCGCAACCATCTTAGCATGTCTACAGGAAGAGCACACAATTTCTTTGTCCCCTTTAAGCTTAGGCAGCCCACGTATGCGATCAAGAGCACTAACACGTGTTAGGTGATCAAAGCCTACGTGACCAAGTCTACGATGCCAAAAATATAAGTCCTATGAATCATTAGCAACTAGACACCTATGCTTAGAGGAAGACATATCAAAATCAGCTTTAAAAACTCTTCCAAACCGAGACATGTTAAAAATAAGCTCACTATTTGAACCTACAACTTTGCAGCAGTTTTTATTGAAAATAATTTCTAAATTTTCATCTAGCAATTGTGAAACAGAAAGCAAGTTGTATTTCAAATTTTTGACAAGTGCCACATCCTTCAAAGTGTAGTGATCATTTACTCTAACTGAACCCTTAGCAATTATAGGAGTTGAAGATTATCGGCAAAAGTAACATTCTCTACACGTGACACAAAAGAGAGGGAGGAGAACCAATCTTTGTTACCGGTCATGTGACGTGAGCAACCTGAATCCACAATCCAAATGTTCTCCTTCATCAAACGTGTAACCTACATAAAAGCACAATACGTCGATGACTCAATACTGGGATTAGTCAAAAGGTATTTAGGAATCCAGTACTGAGTCACGCGACGTGCAGCAGGAAAAACACGCGAAAGCTGAGATAAAACAGCAGGTTTATGAGTCGAAGTTTGAGGTTTTCTATTCTTAACTCTTTTAGCACAAGAACCAGTAGCTCCGGAGGTAAAAGAAGCAGTTCCAAAAGACAAGGCTGAAGCTCCGGAAACAAAAGCTGAAGTTCCGAAGGAAACAACAGATGGTCCGGGAGCTCTCGGAGCTATCGGAACTATCGGGGCTGCTTTTCTGGATTTCTTACCAGAAGGTCCGGAAGCTACCTTTTCAAATTTTTGACTCACTAAAGAAGGTTGTGTTTTTCTAATTGCATGAAAGTTATAAGATCTAGCAATTTTTCTTTCCATTTTCTGTTGTTTAGCTAGTCTATAACAAAAATCTATGACATGACCATCTCTACCACAGTAGGTACAATGAAATTTAACTTTGTGTTCATGTCTAGATGAGCAAACAATATTTTTATTTGAAACCGAATGAGACAACACTTCTGCAGATTTGAAAACCACTTCCTTTTGTTTAGGAACTGTTTGAATCAAACCACTTCCTAATAAATTTACAATTTTAGGTGGATGTGCCTTAGCATGAGCATGAGAATCAAAACCTAAACCAGTTTTATCATTGCAAGACTTGGAAGAATTCAACAGTAAGTTTAGGTTCTTATTCCTATTACAAAACCGATCTAATGTCCTATGCATGTCATCAAGTTTATTGGACAGATCAAATCAATTTTCACATTAAGTTTTTCCTTTTAGTTTGCAATTGGAAGAAAATTTAACTTCATGAGAACGTAAAGCATTGTTCAATATAGAAATTTCATTCATAGCATCCTGTAGTTTCTTATCAAGATCATCACAAGTAGAACAATGCAAATCAATTGTAGAACAGCTAGCATCTTTCAAGTTTTTATCATTTAGTGCAGCAAGCTCTTTGTTCATTTCAATTTCTAACTCAAGTTTATCAAGTGTGGAGGTGTGCGCACTTCTTAATGAGGACAATTGTTCATATATTAAATCACATGAGGAACATGCATCATCACTAGGAATCAAGGTTTTTAAACGATTGATTTCAGATTCTAGTGATTCAACTTTAGCAGCACTATCCCTAAGCTTTTTGTCCTTTTTTTAACAATAACAGTGGCATGAGAAATAGCATCACACATTTCTTCGCAAGTAGGACATACCTCATCGTCTTCACAGTTGTGTTCTGCATCCTCCTGACTTGATCTTGATCTTGTTTTGCCCGCCATGAAGCATAAGTTGGCCAGATCGTCATCATTTTCATCACTTTCAAAGTCTACATCACTTGAACTAAGTTCTTGAAGTGCGGTGATGAAGTTGTTAATCATCTTGCGTCCTATGGTGCCTTTCTTCTTCTTGTTGGAATTTCCAGAGGAGGTCCGGACCTTGCATTGTTTTTCTTTTCGGGTGGTCGGACCTGAAAGTTTAGGGCATTCTGTACGAAAGTGTCCTGTTTTACCACATTCAAAACAGCTTTGAGGTCCGGAGCTTCCTCTCCTTCTAGTTCTCACATTTTGCAATGCTTTTGAGAATCTAGTAGAGATGAGTGTCAACTCCTCTTCTGGAAATTCTTCGATCTGCTCCAGGGTTAGTGAGGACAACAAAGCAAGAGTATTGCAGGATGATGATTGGCCGGAGCTAGACATATCACGTTGTGAGACAAATGCAATAGACTTGTTTGGGTTCTTACGTGATAGGATGTCAATTTCATGAGTTTTTAGTATAGAATAAAGTACATCTAATGTAAGAGAACTCATGACACTTGATTCACGAATAGATGTTACTTTCATCTCCCAAATTGACATGTCTAATGCACTAAGAAGTTGTCTAGCATTCTCAGCATCAAAAAAATTAACATTGACACTACGTAAGTTGCTGAGAATTTTATTGAAACGAGCAAAGAGGTCATCGATAGACTCACCTGGTTGCATCTCAAAGCGCATATATTCCTTTTTGAACATATCCTGTTTTACCTCCTTGATTGTGTTGGAGCCTTCATGATAATCACAGAGAGCTCTCCAAACATCGTATGCTGATCGGAGGTGCGCGACACGATCAAAGTCGCTTTGAGTGAGTCCTTGGATGATCAAGTTTCGGGCTTTGTTGTTGTCGTCGACGTCCCGTAGGTTTGTGGACGTGACTTGATCATTAGGTGGCACTTCATAAGGCTAATACACCTTCTCCCATATTGCAAAGCCTTGTTCCTGGATAAAAGCCTCCATGCGTGCCTTCCAAACCTGAAAATCAATACCAGCAAACACACAAGGTTTGGCGGAGTACTTCTCCATGATGATTAGTGAAAAACACGTGCAAATCTCAAAGATTAGAGCACCGTGGCTCTGATACAAATTGTAGGATCGAAGAGCACGTGAAAAACTACCAGCGGGGGGGGGGGGGGGGGGGGGGGGGGGCGAATGGTAGATTTAAAAATCTTACGCAGCGGAAACAATTAAACCCCAAACCCTTTCGGCAGAAAACGATCTGTTAAAGAAATCGTGTGTTAGACTAATCTAAACGTGTTTCACCATGACAAAAGTGATAGATATCAGAGAGAATCAAGTCACGAAGACAACACAAAAAGAATCACGTCAATTGGATCTGTAAAACTCGAGTTATGATAAAACCACCGACGAAAGGTATTGCTGTCCAGAAACTTGACGAGTAAAACTTGTCTGGAACAAGTCGGACGAACAAGGCACAAAAGTTCCTTCAAACTACGAATTTTATTCAATAGAACACAAGAGGAACGGCTCCAAAGTTGTCTACCACGAGCTCTGGGCTCCCTTGCTTATATAACCAGCCCTTAGGCCAACCCAATATCAACTAGAACTCCAATCCTACTCAGATCACGAATCGTAACTTCCATAACTGCTCAAGATTCTTCTATACATAGATAGAAGCAATCTTAAGACTTACAAACCCCTTAGGAACGTATCCCACATTCCTAAACAACTCAAATTCGTGACACACACGAAATCCTAACACAACCAACTCGATACTTTCCATACCGAGCCATAACTGACTCCGCCGCAGCCAAAGTCATCAACTGTTACGATCCGATCCTTCCAACCAGATCTTTCCTTCCTTATCCCATCTTCGGAACCATGTTGCCACGTCATGCACCACATGCATACGTGCGAACACCTTCCTTCGACGTTCAGTAACCTTCATATGCACTGCCCTTGATTCAATCATCCTGCGCAACCTCCTGATCAGCTCAACCACAGTTCCTCCCGAACTTGGTTGTTGGAACCTCATCTCCTCCCTGAGACTAGTCCAATGGATCCCGTCACCATCCATGACTTGAACTCAAGCAACATCTGCACATAAATAAACAACCAATCCATATGAGCCCAAGTCCTCGACTTGAGTCAAGTTAGTTCCGAACACAACACCTTATGTGAGAGCCTCACATAAGCATGTTGCAAAGCATAGCAACACAATATCATCCATATAATCCAAAATGCACCAAAAACTTAGTAAAAGAATACTAAGCAAACTTTCCAACAATGTAAAGAAAGTACGAAACATTGCAAATGAAAAGCAGAAGCACTGCGGTCAAGTTCCAGACCTTGCCAGAGCAACCCGGAGCTTGAGCCGGAGCTAACAAAAGCTAGTAGAACCTAGCGCCGGAGCTTACCAAAACTAGTACAATGAAGCACCTGTCGGAGGTTACCCAAACTAGTCAACCCAAAACCGGAGCTAGACAAATCAACTTAGAGCTTAGCGAAAACATGTCGGAGCTATCAAATATATGTCGGAGCTATCAAAGACATGCCGAAGCTAACAAAGACATGCCGAAGCTAAAGATAAAGCTCACTGGAGCTGACCAAAGCTAGTCAGACCTAGCATTGAACGTAAACGGGGCTACCCAAAACAGGTCGGACCTATGGTCGGACCTTGCTATAGCTCGGAGCTAGAGTCGGACCTTGATAAAAAGGTGTTTTGGTGATATTTAGAACTTTTATCATCAATGCCAAGTGTATTCACTACAAGCCAATGTATTCAGCACACATAGGTCTTACAGGGTGGCCTAGGACCACGCCTTGACAAACGACCTCGACCTTCGTCTGAAGATGGTGATGATTAAAAGATGTGGTGTCGGATCAACAAATCAATGACCCACAATATTGAAGACTATCGCGAGGTCAAGAGGCTTGTTGAACGCAACAACAAGCGCCAATACGAGACCCGTTTCCGCTAGCAGGAAGGGAAGCAGAAAGTCGACGAAGCTCCATCTTACCAGAAGCTAGGCTTCCAATATGCAAAGAAGGCATTAAAGGCAGTCTAAAACACTGTCGATGATGATTCTGATATCTCCGACAACGAGGATCAGAAGATTCTCCATATGATGTATGGGGGGTCCTGGGACATCACCTCTCGGACATCCTGAAGACTACGCATCGAGAGATGGCTGCTGTTGCTCCTATTCCCAAGGCAGAGCCTCATTAGAAGTGGATGGATACTTCCATCACCTTCGATGCATCGGACTATCTGAAGAACATGGTTGGAGTTGGAGAATTGCCCATGATGGTCTCCCCTACTATCAACAACATCCAGCTCTACCATGTTGTGGTGGATGGAGGCGCGGCGCTCAACCTCCTCAGCTTCATGGCTTTTGTGAAGCTCCATCTCAACCTCTTGGACCTTCGGCCCTAACGCCCATTCACCGAAGTGAGTCCGGGAGCTATCACCCCTCTTGGATCTGTCACTTTACTTGTGACCTTCGGGACATGGGACAACTACTGATCTGAGAAGCTGGTGTTTGATGTGGCTCACATCAAGCTACCCTTTGACGTGATCCTAGGCAGGCTAGCCGTGTATAGGTTCATTGTCGTGGTCCACTACGGCTATCTCTTGTTGAAGATGCCAACTCCGTCAGGCATCCTCCGGATCTGAGGGGACTGCACTGCTGGAGTTATTGTGCTAGAGGAACTTCATGCGCTTGCAACAGCACAAGAAGAAGAATCTGGCAAGGAGCAAGCTGCTCAACCTCCAAGCTCATGTCAGCGTGGATCATCTTCTGCACCTCGTGTGCAGCAAAGCTGCGACACCGACGTTCTTGTCAAAGTCATCCAAATTGGTTTTCATGATGCTCAGACCACCCGTGTGTCGGGAGGTCTGACTAACAAATAGAAACTTGCGCTTGTAACTTGAGCCTGGGATCGACGTAGTGTTTGCATGGCAACCGACACATATGCCTAGGATGCCTAGGGATGTGATCGAGCACCATGTGAAGATCTACCCCGACGCACGACCTATACAACCGAAGCCTCAGAAGCAATCTGTTGAGCGGCAGAACTTCATTAGACAGGAAGTCAAGAAGGTGCTCGACAGTAGATTCATCTGGGAGGTTCACTATCCATGATGGCTGGCAAACCCAATTGTTGAAACAAAGGCCGGCGGGAAGCTTCGGATGTGCATCGACTACACTACATTAAATAATGCATGCCCAAAAGATCCTTTTCCACTACCTAGAATAGACTAGATAGTGGATTCTACCTCTGGGTGTAAGTTACTGTGTTTCATAGACGCTTACTTTGGATATCATCAAATTCCAATGTCTAAGGAAGATGTAGAGCATACTGCGTTAATCACAGTAGATGGGTAGTATTGTTACACAGCTATGCCTTTTGGTCTTAAAAATGCTACCTCAACTTTTATGTGAGCCATGCACAAAACCTTTGGGGAGCCCATTAGGGACCTGGTGGAAATCTATGTCGATGACATCATCGTCAAGGTGAAGAACCACGAATCACTCCTGGACAATCTCCAAGCTGTCTTAGACAAGCTACGCCTGACGCGCACGAAGCTCAACCCAGAAAAGTATGACTTCGGGGTTAGCTCCGAAATGCTCATTGGTTTCATGGTGACTCACCAGGGAATTGAGGAAAATCCGGCCAAGATTAAAGCCATCAAAGAAATGCGGCCTCCAGCCCGTATCTAAGATGTCCGGAAGCTAACTGAGTGTCTAGCTTCGCTCAGCCAATTCATCTCAATGCTGGCAGAGCGGGCGCTACCCTTCTTCAAGCCGTTGAGGAAGTCCGGGCCATTCCATTGGTCTGAAGAAGCACAGAAGGCATTCTTGGAGCTCAAGCAACTCCTCACCACACTTCCAATCCTGGTAGCTCCGGAGCCTGGTGAGCCTCTTCTACTTTATATTGTTGCAACTACAGAGGTTGTTAGCATGGTTCTTGTTGCGGAAAGGCCAAAAATATCTTCAACTCAGGAGCTTAGACCCCTTTGGGAGGATCCGGAGCTACCTCAAGGCAAGTCTGGGTCCCATGCCCCAAGCACGGATCCTAAAGGCAAGATGCATGTTGATCAACCTCCCTCATCCGAGGGAGTACCTACTCAAAAAGGAGAAGGTTTGGACCCCTTCAGGAGGGTCCGAGTTGTTGAAGAAGAAGCTCTGGACCCCTCTAAGAGAGTTCGAACTGTCCAGCGGCCAGTGTACTTCATCAGCGAAGTCCTTCACGGCACCGAGACTCGATATATTGAGATGCATAAGTTGTTGTATGCAGTATTTATTACCTCAAGGAAGCTTCATCACTACTTCCAAGCCCACAAGATTTTAGTGGTAACTTCTTATCCAACACGAACTATTTTGCATAATCCCAATTCTACAGGAAACATCGCCAACTGGGCAACTGGGTTGGTAGAATTCGACCTCAAATTCCTACCTCGACATACGATCAAGAGTCAGCCGCTGGCTTACTTTGTGGCGGAATGGAAACCTTCTTCATTAACTCCAGGGGGCATCGACGAATAGAAGTCGAAACCCAGGGTCCCAATCTTCACCGAGCCTCATTGGACTCTCTACTTTGACGGCTTCGTGTAGAAGAAGGGGGCCAAAGCTAGAATTCTTCTCCTCACTCCGACTGGGAAGAAGGTCAAGCATATGGTGGGCCTCAATTTCAAGGCAACCCACAACATGGTGGAATATTATGCACTCATCCTCGGACTCAAGGTGGCGCTAACATATGACGTCCAACAGCTCATGGAGAAGGGTGACTCACAACTCATCATCAAGCAAGTCAAAGGTGAATGCAGTTGCAATAACCCTCAACTTGCTGCATATTTACTTGAAGTCCAGAAGCTGTAGAAGGACTTCCACATCCTCGATCTCTGCCATGTCGAGCATTTAACAATCCTGAAGCTGACGACCTCTCGATGAAGGCTTCAATTGGGTCTCAAGCTCCGTACGGGGTTTCCGTTAGAAGATTATCATGACCTGACGCTGAGCTTGCCGAATTGAGTGATGGGGGCAAGACGAGCACCTCGAAGCTGGTGGTCTCGGTGACCCTTTTACCATGACGTCCACCAAGGATCATAGGCTCTACAGGAAGCTCTTAAGATGCAGTCGAGCTGGTAAGGAAGTGCAAAGCGTGCCTGTTTCATGCGAAGCAGATTCACACACTAGCTCAGTCACTGCAGATGATACCTCCCATGTGGCCACTCGCTGTGTGGGGGATGGACATTTTGGTACCTTTCCCAAAATCTGTCAGAGGTTATCAGTTCTTGTATGTCACCATCGACAAGTTCACGAAGTGGGCGGAAGCAACTCCAGTTGTGACTATTAATAAGCAATCAACCATCAAATTCATGAAGTCCATAGTCTGCAAATTTGGAGTTCCAAATAGAATCATCACTCACAACGGAACCCAATTCACAAGTGCAACATTCCAAGAGTACTGCGAAGACCTCAGTATATCAGTCAGCTATGCATTTGTAGCTCATCCGGCAAGCAATGGCCAAGCTGAGAGAGCAAATACAAATACTCAAGGGACTCAAGACGCGCACTTATGAGCACTTGAAGAAACATGGCGCTAACTAGATAGAAGAGCTTCCGTCTACATTGTGGGCGAGTCAGACTACATCGAGTTGGGCCACAGGAGAGACACCCTTCTTCTTGGTGTATGGAGCTGAAGTTGTCCTTCCTCCGAAGATTACCATGGGTTCTCTCCGGGTCCAAACCTTCGACGAAGCCACGCATGACTAGCTCTGATGTAAAGACCTAGACCTCGTCGATGAGGCAAGGTGCCAATCAGCTATCCGAAATGCACGCTACCATTAGGCATTCTAGCGTTATCACCAAAGATTCATGCACGATCGACAGTTGGAGGAAGGCGATCTGGTGCTGCAGAGAATATTAACTCGAGAAGGGATGAACAAACTCTCCCCCAATTGGGAAGGTACTTTCCGGTTTATCAAAGGTTCCCATCTTGGATGTGTTTGCTTGGCAACAGAGGATGGGATACCACTTCCCAACTCCTGGAACATTGAGCACCTTCGTAAGTTCTACACCTAGTTCATGGAGGTGAGTCTGTAATTGTATAAGTTGTATCTCTTAGAGTCTATGAACAGGGTCGGGGGGGGGGGGGGGGGGGGCTTTAGGTAAAAAACACACATAACTTGGTCATGTACTTTAAGTGTATCCTACCTTCCCCGATGTTACAAGATGACTAGCACACTTAACTTAGTCTTGTACTTTAAGTGTGTCCTTGTATTCCCCTGTTATTCAAACCTTAATGAGAAACATTTTATACAAACAGGATCTACGTGCATTTAATTTGTGCAAGCTCATTTCATTTGATACCTTCTTGTCAATAGTGATGTTGTGCAATCCGTTTGAACTAAGGTCCTAATTATTCATTTGAAATATATAAGTCTTAATGATAATTTTCCATTGGATTTCGGTAATTGCTAGACGGTCTGCTCGCCTGAAAACCAAAGCCAACATAGGTGCGGAGTGCGCTATTGACTTAGCCTGGTCCAACACCCTAAGTATGCCACTCTTCCAGGTCTTAGTAAGGTGGGTCATGAAAGCGTACGGACCTTTGGGAATTTAATCCTAAAACTTGTATTTTCAATGAATTTGTTGGAACATAAATTTCAAATAAGGACAATAAGCCACAACTAAGCTATAGGAAAGAGGATTAAATTTACTTCTTTTCTTGTCTGTTATGTGCAGGAAAAATGAAAAATTGATGGCAAGCAACATGGACGATGGTGGATGCTGCCAGAGCAACTAGCTCCGACAACCCCTAGGGGCCCCACCGTCGGTGTTCAATGTGTTGATAGTGGGCGCTGTCAAAGCTACCAAGCTCCTACAACCACCAGGGGGCCCGCCATCGACGTTCTATATGTTGACATTGGGTGTCGTCGAAGCTACCAAGCTCCGAGAACCCCCAAGGGTTCCATCATCGACGTTCTAAGCGTTGATAGTGGGCGCTGTCAAAGCTACCTGGCTCCGACAATCCCCATGGGGCCCTCCGTCGACGTTCTATGCATTGACAGCAGGCACCATCGAAGCGAACAAGCTCTAACAACCGCTAGGGGGCCCACTGTCAACGTTCTACGTGTTGATAGTGGGTGCTTCTGAAGCTACCAAGCTCTGGCAACCCCTAGGGGGCCCACTGTCCATGTTCAACGTGTTGATAGTGGGCACTGCCGAAGCTACCAAGCTCCGACAACTCCCAGGGGCCCGCTGTTGACGTAACAAAGGGTCTCTTGAGATATCGGAGGCAAGACTAAGACCTCAGAGCTATCATACTGGCTATGAGTTTGGAGCTGTCAAGTTTTCAAGACATTGTCTAAATACTCATGGTAGATGTCCTCAATCCATTGAACACATCTACCAGGGGGCCAAAAAGATAAAGGGCAATGCATAGAAGACACAAAAATGGAATTCAGAAGGATTTCATTCATTCAAAAGTGGATAATTACATGTTGAGGGTACAAAGAGAAAGGTCCTAGCTACTGGAGTTCCTCACGACGAACAAAGCAACCTTGTCGGCGACTTCTTGGATGCTGGCCTTGGCAGTTTTCTCCTCTTCGGCGATGCGTCCCTCGAACACGGGAGCTAGAGACATTGAAGATTCCCAGCTTCAGAAGCACGTCAGCACATACTCTGCGACATTCCGAGCTAGTGACTTCCCTTCAGTCTTGATCTCATCGACAACCACATCTCCGATAGCTTCCAGCTTCACGCTAGCGGAGTTGAGTGCCACCAGGGCCTTGTCAAACTCTAGCTCTGGATCAGCCAGTTGAACTGGGCTAAATCCGAAAAGTACCAGAGCTTCATTAGCCTGTCCAAGAAAGTCTCAGATCTGTTGGGACTCGATTGCTCTCAGACTTCAAAGCTCCTCCACTGACCTCCTTGCAAAAGATTGCTCCGTAGACCCCTCCTTTGAGAAGCGCTCGATCTCCTTGACAGGATGCTAAATTCGCTCAGCCAACAACTTTTCTTTGTCAGCAACATTCTTCTCTTGGAGGTGAATACAGCCTCGCCTGTCCAAAAGGTCCTTCTCCTTTGCATTAATTTTGTCTTCCCGGGCAGAGACATCGATTTCCCTTTCGCTAACATCTTGACCTGCCTGCCACAAACAGTGCTTCTCTTGTTCGCACCAAGCCTCAAATTCTTTCACACTATTAGCCAAGTCTTGCTCACCACGTGCCAACTTTTGGGAGAGCTCATCCTCCCTCTGCTGGATCTTATCTTCTTTCTCTTGGAGGTTAACCTCCTTATTATCGAGCTCGTTCCAGCTCTTGAGGAGAGTTTCCCTCAACTCTTTGAGACTCTTCGAGTGAACGTCAGCCATTTCATGGTTTTTTTGAGCGTGCTCGTAGATCTCTTGAGTCTTCTTGTAGAGGGCCTTAATAGCAGCCTCTCGCTCATCGACCGCTTTGTTTAGGTGCAATCGCCGAGCCTTCTCCGAAGCCACCCACTCCTTCTGGTCGGCGAGCCTCGATAGTGTCAGCTTCATCTCGAAGAAGAGCATTTGGCGCCAGCACCCTAGCATGGCGCACTCCACTTCAAGAAACTTGCGTTTGTAGTCGAAGGCAAGCTGGACCTAGCAAAGGCTGGAGCAAGCATTGTCAATTGACAACTCCAGAGGGATTGGCTCTGGGCCTGCTTTAGGGCCGTCCTCCGATTCCTCCAAGTCTTCCAGGACAGATGTTGGAGCCCATAGTACGAGCATGGACCCCGACAACTCGACGTTAGTGGGGCCACTCTTCGCCAATTCATCCATCTCCGGTGCGGGTGACGAAGGTCCCACAACCGTATCTTCTGCTTCCGGAGTTGATGAGGAGGGTCCCATAGCCAGAACTTCATCCATCGATGCAGAAGTCAAAGATCGTGAAGCCACATCCCCTTGTGCAGAATTAGGCATGGAGACCTCCGGTGTTGCTACCTCCAGAGCTGGTGCCGGAACTTCCATCGGAGCTTCATCGGGTTCCAACATAGTTGCGAGAACCTCCAAATCTTGGCCCGGGATAGCAGGAGCATGCCCAAGAATTTCTTGCTCGTGGTCTGGCGCTACCACAGGTTCTTCGATTGTCGGTATAGAAGTCGCCTCCATGACAGCTACTGCCAGAGCTGTCGTGTCGTCTGCCACAACCATAGGAGGAGGGGCGGGAGCTGCAGCTGGCACAGTCTCTGGGGCTGCAGTAGGCACCAAAGCTGCTGTACTTGTTCTCGACACTCTGGAACAGAGAGTAGAGAATTCAAGACAAAGCAAGAACCAAAATCGAGACATAAGCTAAAGATCTGTCCCTTACCTAGAGACGCTGTCGCTCCAGTCAGCGTGGATTTTCTTCATCGGACGCCTGGAGCTAGATCTCGCCATTGTCGGTGTGGCAGAAGCTTTGGGCTTCGTGCCACATGTTGAGGCAGCCTCCGGCGCTATCTCAGCTAATACCTCTATTGTGAGAGGACTTGCTCCAAACCTAGAGTCGACTTGCTGGACCTAGTGCCCGTTCTGGACACTAGAGCCGAAGGACCGACCGGAGCTGGGGGCACAACCACCTATTGACGATCCTTAAGTGCCATATTTAGACGGTCAATTCACCTCATAGTGTGCACAAAAGAGAAACACAATGTAGTGGTAGGGCTAAAAACTAACCAAATCCACAAGCGTTGGTGTTTATTTGTATGCAGGTGAATTTAGACCCAAAAATACCAATACATGCAGGGAGTTATCCATAGAATTGGATTTTGACAAATAAAGCAGCGCCACGTGTCATCACATGGATCAAATGGCCAACAAACAAAAGCATTCGAGGCCATCCAATGGTGTAGCACCCATATAAAGGGATGGGACCCATCTGGTAGAGACCTAGGGGGAGCACAGCTCCAACAGGGCCAAGACCAGGTTGGCCGACCCCCCTAGTCAGCCGACTAGGTCCTGGCGCCAATTGCGGCCAAACACCACGTGTTGGCCCTTCCCGGCTTAAAGAGGTCATGGGTGACTGATTCATGCGCATTTGGTGGCGAGAACCGACTCTTCACCCCCCTATAAATAGAACCCCACACCTCACTTCACACACACACACACACCCACCGTATGTTTAGAATAGAATAAGACTCCAAAGGTTTAGAGTAGTCCTAGAGGCTGCCAAGTAGAAGGAGAGTGTGGTGAAGAGTTTGGGAGAAGGAGACTTGGGCTTGTCAAGTCCCTCTTCTACACTTGTACCCCTACAAATGTGTTATTCAAATCAAGTAAGCCTTTGTGAATTCAATTCAAGTTTGATTCTCAATTCATAGTAGTTTGCACAAGTAGTTACTTGTGGGTTTATTGCTTTAAATTATTAGAGCCTATAAATGTAGCGTTGTTTTCAGAACAACTAGAGTTGTGATTTAGATTTTAAGTGTGGTGCTTAGGTTAGAAATCACCGGTGAATATCTCATAGACCCACGGATTAAAGAGATAGGCAGTAGGTGGTGACAACCCTATCTGTCCTTTGTAATCCTCCATCTTCGGCTATGCCATAGTCTCTTGGCAGGAGTCTCCTAGTGTTGTTAGGGGTAAACCCGTGCCCGAAGCAAGTAGCTACTGCAATTTGCTTTGAATTAGAATCAATACATTGAATTCCGCTCTCTTCCTTGCCAACAAAACAACTTTGTGTCCTTGGGTGAATTAGTTCGTAAGGTTATACACACGTTCCTTGGATTCGTTACCCTTAGAATACTTTCTTAAGAGGAAGTGCTACACGATAGTTTCCGTGCGCTTGCAGATTTTTTCTGACGTAAGAAATGTCAACAAAAGCATTTCTAGCGCTGTTGTCAGGGAACGGTTGTTGTAAATCTTTGAACCTTGTTAGAAAGACTCGGTGGTCATCACCGTGGAGGTACATAAGAGGCTGGAACTGCCTGAAGGCCTCCCCTAAGACGACACCGACATTTGGAGTGACTTGCTGGAGCTGTCGAGGGAGTACATGCCCATTCTGGACAGAATCAAGGAGTGTTTCGAAGATGGGGTGACCCCCTAGATGGTCTTCGGCAACTTCTTGATGAACAGGTGGGCCCCGCTAAGGGCTAGGGGGCTGCCTGCCTGGGCCTTCAACAGTGAGATTGACACCAACCACATTGAGGTTGGTTTGGGCACCAACTTGAACAATGAAGCCTTGACGACCCATCTCAAGAAGTTCCAGCATGGGAACATCGGCCCTGGCGACGTGTCTCCACCGGCGGCCTTCCTTCCTCTGAATATGATATCAGAGGAGTGCAGAGAGCTCCGGAGGAAGATGCCGTTGTTGGATGACTTGGGCCTGATGGAGAGGCGATCAACCTCCGGGGTGGAGATCCCCGAAGCTTCAGAGGGTGGCTCCGCTCCTGCCCTGAAGCCAAGAGCTGAAGTCGTAGGCAAGGGCAAAGAGTTGGCGAAGCCCTCCAGTCGAAAGAGGAAGTTGAAGCACTATGACGAGAGGTCCGTCAGACCTGCTCCTTGCGCAATAGCTCCTTCTCCCCAGTGGGGGAGGTCTTCAACGTTGACTCCTACTCCAGCATCGGCATCTCCCCGGGATGCCAGCTCCAGCCATGTGACTCCAGTACCAGGGCCAACTAAGGGCTCTAGGTTTGAGGGTCCTTCTCAGTCAAGGGGGGCCTCAACCAAGACGTCGCAGACAGTGGCAGCAAGCTTCGGGGAGCCTCCTGGAGCTAATGCGCCAGTGGCGATAGGGTCCGGTCCTGAGCGTCCAGTGAAGAGGTTTCACGCTAGCTGGAGCCGAAGCCTTCCAAGGTAAATTTGATTTTTTACCTTAGTTGATTGTTTTTGTTGTAATCATATTTTTAGTTTCTTCATCCTTAACCCACAGGGTACCCAAAAAGGGGGCTGAAGCTCCGGTTCCTGCAACGGCAGTTGATGCTGTGCAGGCGGAAGCTCCAACTCTAGTTCCAGCGCCGCCCCAAGTGGTGGCTAAGGACACGACAGCTCTGGCACCAGCTGCCGTGTTCCTTGACCTAGAGTCATCCCCTGAAGCTCCTGTGGTAGCGGCGGACCACGGGAATGAAGATGTACCAACAGCACCAGCTCCGGAGGTGGAAGCTATGGTTTTGGATACTGTGATGACGGGCGCTCCGGCCTCAGAGCTGGAGGTAGTTGCAGTTCTGGCCTTAGAGACAGATGTTATTGAAGCCCCGACGGTGGAGCCGGTGGTTGATGAAGTTCTGGCGCCTGAGCCGGTTTTCACGGAGGTGCCGGCACCCGAGCCGGTGGAGGTCGAAGCGCCGGCGCCATAACCGGCGGTGGAGGAGGCACCAGCATCGGAGCCAGAAGTAGCCTCAGCTCCGGCCGAACCTTCAATGCCTACCCCAGAGGAGATATTTCTGAAGGTACCCGTGCCTGAGCCAGGGTGCCGAGACGGAGCGACCGATCCTCCGCCTGAGGGACCAGTTGCTGATGACCTGGCGGCGGGACCTTCGGAGCCGACTCCTGAGGTAGAAACTTCCATTGCAGGACCTTCCTCGGCAGCGGTCGAGGCTATTCCGGAGGGCGGCCCTAGTGCCGCAGAAGCTCAGGGGACCGCTCTTGTAGAGTGGGACCCGATTTTTTGTTATGGAGAACCGCTGGAGCTAGTGGAGAGGACCCCGGCAGGTCTGGAGCCAATCCCCTTGTCGTTATCCATCGACAACGCCTGCTCCAGCCTTCGTCAGGTTTAGCTGGCCTTTTACCACGACAGCAAGGCCCTTGAGGAGGAGCGCCAAACCATTTGGAGGTGGCGCAACCGGCTCCAATTCGAGACCAAGCTGGCGCAGACGAGGCTGGCCGACGACAAGGAGTGGGTGAAAAGGGAGAAGGTCCAATTGGAGTACTGGGTTTAGCTGCTGGATGAGAGGGAAAGCATGGTGCGATCCCTCGACGACCAGTCCCAGGACAACCACAAACAAGCCATGGCTGCTAATGAATCAGCAAATGATCGCTAGGAGAAGCTCAGCGCCATCCACGACAGCCTCGTCAAGCGCCGAGAGGCTCTTGAAGAGTGGGAGAAAAAGCTCAAAGATGAAGAGAAAAAACTCCTGGAGCTGCAGGATGACCTTGTGAAGAAGGAGGAGGAGCTTGCTCAGAGGCTGGCTCTGGGTGACAAGAGCCTCGCGGAGCGCACCAAGAAGTTGGAGGAGCTCTGCGAGAAAGAGTAGAAGAAGGCCTGGTAGCAGGGATAGGACCTCACCAAGAGGGAGAACGAAGTTGCTGCCAGGGAGAAGAAAGTGCGGGGCCGGGAGAGAGACCTGGTCGACCGCCGGAACAAGATCCACATCCGGGAAGAGGAGCGTGGTAAACTCGAAAGGCAAGTTGTTGAAAAGATTCAGCAGCACGACAAAGAGGTTGAGCGCCTTGCTCGTGAGGATTCGGAGCTTGCGGCGGCCAAGAGGTCCTTGGAAGAGGTGCGAGGCTGAAGGGCTGCGGAGTCCCAACAAGTATGGGACTTCTTGGGCAAAGCCAATGAAGTGCTGATGCCACTGGGCTTTAGTCCCGTGCGTCCAGACGATCCATAGCTAGAGCTGGACCAGGCGTTGCGGGTGTTGAGCTCGGCGGGCAACAAGTTCAACAATATGGGCAATGTCATCGTGGACCATTTGGAAACCGGAGGACAATCCCTAGCGAAGAACGTCGCAGAGTACATGCTGACGTGCTACACAAGCTGGGACCCTCACTTCCCACTAGATCTGGTGCTCGAAGCTCCCATCGACAGAGAGGGAGATGCCGCCAAGGCCAGCGTGTCGGAGGTTGCCCAGAAGGTCGCCTCGTTCTTCCATAAGATTTAGGATTTTCTCATTGTATCTCCCGCTTGTATCTTCCCTTCTTTTCCTCAATTTTGTAATCTCTTGTCCTCAGATGAATGAAATCCAAATTTATGAATTTCAATTTTTGTCAAAAACGTCTCAGTCTCACTTGGCCCCTGGTAGATGTACAAAATTTTAATGCGAACATGTACCAAAAGGACATAGCATTTTGTTGAAGACTTGAGTGCTTTGAACTTGTAGAGTATAGGTCCGAAGTCGTCGATAGCAGGGCCCCTTGAGGTTGTTGGAGCTTAGTAGCTCCGGCAGCGACCTTTATCAATGCGTAGAACGTCGATAGCTGGTCCTTTGAGGTTGTCAGAGCTTAGTAGCTCCGGCGGCGTCCACTGTCAACACGTAGAGCATTGACAGCAGACCCCGTTTGGGTGTCATTCTATCATCTTTTCTTCACGTTGATGGTTGGCCCCGTGGATTTGCCAGAACTTGATAGCTCCGGCGATGGCTACTATCAATGTTTAAAACATCGACAGTGGGCCACCTTAGGAAATGTCGAAGCTCTGATAGCTCCGGCATCATCCACCATCATCATGAGATTTTTATTTTTCCTAAACACTGAAGTCAAGAAAAACAGTAAAATCCGTTTCTTATCTATAACTCATTTGCGGCTTATTATTCCCAAAAGAAATTTTAGATCGACAGCAATTCTGTATACAATCAAGCGCATTTCTTTGTTTTCTTCAGGTCCAATCGTTCTTGGACTCGCCTTACTACGGCCTAGCGGGGTGTAGGTAGAGTGGCGTACTTAGGGTGCAGGACCAGGCTAAGTCGATAGCACAATCCGGACCTAGATTGGCTTGGCGGCATTCAAGCGAGTAGGCCATTCAACAATGTTAAGACCCGAAAGATGTTACAATGCAACTCGAATTATATAGGAATTGTTTGAGCTAAAGTTTCTTTAGAATTGCACAATTTTTTATATACAAGAAAGAGAAAAATAAAAAATATTGAGCCTGTACAAAATAAATGCACGTGGAGTCTGTTTTAACATAATGATGTCTTTCATTATAGGTCCGGGGTACAAGGGAAACAAGTACACTCTTAGGGTACGGAACCAGGCTAAATGTGTTCATTTCTTGTTTGACCCAGGGTAACTAGCTACACTTTTAGTTTTGAGACTGTGTCAAGTGTTGCCTGAACCTTGCAGGCCTTCCGGGAAAGGTCGGGCTGTTCTCTCGAAGGAGCTACCCGACACTGTACAATGACTCTATAACATACATCATATGTAACTACAGACTCACCTCCATGATATTAAGTGTAGAACTTACGGAGGTGCTCACTGTTCCAAGGATTAGGGAGGGGTGTCCCATCCTCGGTTGCAAAGCGAACGCATCCGGGTCGGGATACTTTGATCACCCGAAAGGGTCCTTCCCAACTAGGGGAAAGTTTTTTTAACCCTTCTCGAGTTTGTATTCTCCGTAGCACCAGATCGCCTTCCTCGAGCTGTCGGTTATGCACATGCCTTTGCTGGTAGCGCCAGAGCGCTTGACGGTATCGTGCATTTCGAATAGCTGCTCAGCACCTTCCCTCTTCAACGAGGTCAAGGTCTTCACGCCGGAGCTGGTCCTGCGTGGCTTCATCGAAGCTCCGGACCCGGAGTGACCCCAAGGTGATTTCCGGAGGAAGGACTGCTTCAGCTCCGTACACCAGGAAGAAGGGTGTCTCTCCAGTTGACCAGTTTGAAGTTGTCATGTTTGCCCACAAGGTGGGCGGAATCTCTTCGATCCAGTTGGCTCCATGTTTTTTTAGGCGCTCATACGTGCGCGTCTTGAATCCTTTTAGGATTTCTGCATTTGCTCTCTCAGCTTGGCCATTGCTTGTCGGGTGAGCTACGAAAGCGTAGCTGTCTTGGATGCTGAGGTCTTTACAATATCCTTGGAATGCAAAGCTTGTGAATTGGGTCCCGTTGTCTGTTATGATCTTGTTTGGGACTCCAAATCTGCATACTATGGACTGCAAGTAATTGATAGTTGATTGCTTGTTTATTGTCACGACTGGAGTTGCTTCCGGCCACTTGGTGAACTTGTCAATGGCGACATACAGGAACTTGTAACCTCCGATGGCTCTTGGGAAAGGTCCCAAGATATCCATCCCCCACACAACAAATGGCCATGTAGGAGGTATCATTTGTAGAGGTTCAGCTGGTGTGTGAATTTGCTTTGCATGGAACTGGCATGCTTCACATTTCTTCACTAGCTCGGTTGCATCCTGGAGTGTTGTAGGCCAGTAAAAACCATGCCGGAAGGCTTTACCGACCAACGTGCAGGAAGAAGCGTGGTTCCCACACTCGTCTCAATGGATTTCCGCGAGGAGCTCACAACCTTATTCCCTTGTAATGCACCGCATTAGGACGCCGTTGGCACCACACCGGTAGAGATCCCCTTCTACTAGTGTGTATCTTTTAGCCAATCTGACTATCCGGTCAACGGATACATTATCTTCATGAAGGATGTTGTCTTTCAAGTAGCTCCGGATCTTCGAGATCCATGCATCGGAGCTAACTTGAGCATTTGAGTCTTGCTTGCTGGGTTGCTCGGAGCTTCCTGTGGCACCTACGACCCTTGATGGACGACATGGTAATAGGGCCATCGGGACCGCCAGCTTCAAGGTGCTGGTCTCACCCCCTTCGCTCAGTTCGGCAAGCTAAGCTGTTGGTATTGACAATCTCCGAACGAAGGTTCCGTCGGGAGCCGGAGCTCCAGTTGAAGCTTTCGTCGAGAGTTCGTCGGCTTCAGCATTGTTGAGACGCTGGACATGGCAAAGATCCAGGACGTCAAAGTCCTTCTGAAGATTCTGAACTTCAAGTAGATATGCAACTAGTTGAAGATTGTTGCAGCAGCATTCACCTTTGACTTGCTTTATGATGAGTTGCGAATCACCTTTTACCAACAGCTGCTTGACACCATATGATAGTGCCACCTTGAGCCCTTAGATTAATGCTTCATACTCTTCCATGATTAGCTGCGAAGTCAAGGTGAACCATGTATTTGACCTTCTCCCCGATCGGAGCGAGGAGAAGGATTCCAGCTCCGGCCCCCTACTTCTGCACGGATCCGTCGAAGTAGAGTCCAGTGAGGCTCAGTGAAGACCGGAACCTTGGGTTCCGGCTTCTGCTCACTGGGGTCCCCAGGATTTGATGGAGAAGGGGTCCATTCCGCCAAAAAGTCCGCCAATGCTTGACTCTTGATCGCTTGTCTTAGGACGAATTCAAGATTGAACTTGGCCAATTCCGCTGCCCACTTTGCAATGTTCCCAGTAGAGTTAGGGTTATGCAAGATTGCACGTAGTAGATAAGAAGTTACCACTGAAATCTTGTGAGCTCGAAAGTATTGTCGAAGCTTCCTAGAGGCAATAACGACTGTGTAGAGCAGCTTATGCACCTCTAAGTATCGATTCTTGGCGTCATGATGTACTTCGCTGATGAAGTACACTGGGCGCTGGACTGTCCGGACCCTCCCGAAGGGGCCCAAAGCTTCCTCCTCATCAACCCGGACCCTCCCGGAGGGGTCCAGACCTTCTTCGGGTACCTTCAGGTCCTTGCGTGAAGAACCCAAAGCTTCTTCTGAAGTGACTCGGACCTTCCCGGAGGGGTCCGAATCTTCTTGTTCAGCAACGGCAACTCCTTCATTTGAAGGAGGTTGATCCTCCGGTGTCTTGCCTTGAGGATCCAGGTCTGGGGGCTAGGACCCAGACTCGCCTTCAGGTAATTTCGGACCCTCTCGGAGGGGTCTGGCTTCCTGAACTGGAGATGGTTCTGGTCTTTCCGCAACCAGGACCATGCTGACAACTTCATCAGTTGCTGAAATGTAAAGTAGAAGTGGCTCACCAGGATTCGGAGCTACCAAAGTTGGTAGAGTGGTGAGGAGCTGCTTTAGCTCTTGGAGAGCCTTTTTTGCTTCTTCAGGCCATTGGAATGGTCCGGACTTCCTCAATAATTTGAAGAAGGGTAGCGCCCGTTCCGCTAGTCTTGAGATGAACCGGCTGAGGGCAGCTAGACATCCAGTCAGCTTCAGGACGTCCTTGATGCGGGCTGGTGGCCGCATGTCTTCAATAGCTTTATTCTTCGCTGGATTCGCTTCTATCCCTCGGCGGTTCACCAAGAATCCCAAAAGCTTTCTGGAGCTAACCCCGAAGACACACTTGTCTTGGTTCAGCTTCGTGCGTGTGATTCGCAACTTGTCCAAGACAGCTTGCAAGGTGTCAAGAAATGACTCCTTGTTCTTGATCTTGACGACAATGTCATCGACGTACACTTCCACTACATCTCTGATGAGCTCTCCAAAAGTTTTGTACATAGCTCGAACAAACGTTGAAGCAGCATTTTTGAGACCGAATGGCATGGCAGTGTAACAGTATAATCCATCTACTGTGATGAAAGAAGTATGCTCTTCATCTTCCCTAGACATTCTGATTTAGTGATACCCAGAATATGCGTCTATGAAACACAGTAATTCACACCCGAAGGTGGAATCCACTATCTGATCTATTCTAGGTAGTGGGGATGGATCGTTTGGACATGCCTTATTCAGTGTAGTGTAGTCGATACACATCCGAAGCTTCCCGCTGGCCTTAGGTACAACGACTGGGTTTGCCAGCCATTTTGGGTGGAAGACTTCTCGGATGAATCCAGCTTCGAGCAACTTCTTCACTTCTTGATGTATGAAGTTTTATCGCTCTACTGAATGCTTCCGAGGCTTCTGGTGTACAGGCCGAGCGTCGGGATAAATCTTCAGATTGTGCTCAATCACTTCCCTAGGGATCCCAGGCATTTGTGATGGTTGCCAGGCAAACACATCGACATTAGCCCGGAGGAAAGGGATGAGCGCGAGTTCCTATTTGTCATTCAGACCTCCTGATATACGATTGGTCTGAGCAGCGTTGGAACTGATTTGGACGACTTTGACGGGACTGTCGGTGTCGCCGCTTGGTTGCACACGAGGTCCGGAGGTTGAGCCTCGATGACGAATGCTGGGAGGTTTCAGAGCTTGCTCCTTTCCGGATTCTTCCTCCTGCGCTGTAGCAAGCGTATGGAGTTCTTCCAGAGCGGTAATTATGGCGGTGCGATCTCCGCGGATCCAGAGAACACCTGATGGTGTTGGCATCTTCAACACCAAGTAGCCATAATGAGCAGCAGCCATGAATTTGTACAAGGCTGGCCTGGCCAAGATGACGTTGAATGGCATGTTGATCTTTGCCAAGTCGAAGACCAACTTCCCAGTCCTATAATTCTCCCGGGTCCTGAAGGTCACCGGGAGAGTAATGGAACCGAGTGGAGTTATGGCCCCCGGACCTACTCCGGAGAAAGGTCATGAGGGGCGAAGATCAGAAGGTCAGAGCTGAAGCTCGACGAAGGTCTCAAAACTTATGAGGTTCAGCCCCGAACCTCCGTACACCATTACATGGTGGAGCTGGATGTTATTGAGTGTCGGGGATACCATCAGTGGAAGTTGGCCAACTCCGATCATGTTCCAAGGGCAGTCTGAAGCATCAAAAGCGATGACAATGTCCATCCACTTCCGATGAAGCTCCGCCTTGGCGGTGGGAGCTACAGAGGTCATGTCCCACCGCATGGTCTTGAGGACACGGCGGGAGGTGATGTCCCACGAACCACCAAAGATGGTGTTCATGGTCTTCCGACGCTCATTGTCGGAGACGTCGGAGTCATCGTCAACGGAGGTGTAAACAGCCTTCAAGACCTTTTTGGGGTCCTAAAAGCCTAACTCCTCTTCAGCTAGAACATCGTTGACTTTTTGTTTTCCTTCCCTTTGATGGAAAGGAGTTTCTTCCCAGTGCTTGTTGTAGCGTTCGGCAAGGTTCCGGACCACTCGACAGCCCTCCAGGTTGTGGTTGTTCGTCTTGTGTATAGGACCACATCTTGGAGTTGTCACCGTCCTCAGGCGACGACCGAGGTCATTTCTTGGGACGTGGCCCCCGGCCACCCGGAGCTGCGGCAGCAGCGGCAGTGGGTGTGCCGGCCGACGGCTTCTTCTTGCCGTTGGACTTTTTCTTCTCCTTACCACTGCCGGAGGTAGCAGCTTCACCCTTGGAGGACCTTTTGTTGTCCTCCGAAGGTGGTTGGGAGTGCATTTCATGGCCCTCCGCAGCCTTAGCACACTTGTCTGCCAAGCTGAAGAGTTTCGTGACGCTGGTGACTTCCTTGGTCACCAGCTTCTCCAGCATCTTCTTGTCTCGAATGTCCTGTCTGAATGCCACAATAATAGAGGCGCTTGAGATAGAAGGAATGGTATGTCGTACCTGGGAGAACATCTGGATGAAGGATTGCAAGGACTCTCGCCCTTTTTGCTTGACAGCAAAAAGGTCCAGTTCTGTGCCTGGTCAGTTGTATGAGCACCCAAAATTGGCAGTTAACTGTTGGCACAGTTCCGCCCAACTATTGATGGAGTTGGGCGGAAGGCTCATGAACCAAGACCTAGAGGTACCAGTTAAAGCAACAGGGAAATAATTGGCCAACACGGCCTCATTTCCCCCAGCCGCACGGATAGCGGTGGAGTAGATTTGGAGAAATTCAGTGAGATTGACAGTCCCATCAAATTTCTCCGGTAGGTGAGGCCGGAACTTCTGCGGCCATCTGACCATGTGTAGGCGCATAACCAGGGTAGAACAGCCTCCTCCTACTCCCTCGGGAGCAGGACTATCCCGAGCCTCTCGCAAGCACACTCGATGTGGATGCGGTCGTCTTGTTGTCGATAACGACGATCGAGCTCCGCTCGGAGGTCGTGAGTCGAAAGCCTGGTTACCGTGTGGGTACGTCACGCCCCAGAAGGCAGCAACGTTTCTTGTTTAGATGCAGCACGTCTCCTATGCTGCGAAGCGTGCGGACCAAGTATACCCGACACGGTCCGATGCTGCGACGGGGCCCGCCCCGAGGGGGGAGGACCTTGATTGCTGATGCCATCGGCTGCTGCTACAACCAGATGTTCCACATCAGCTCACCACTGCTCCATCGCACCCTGGGGTGATCCTGGAGGCGGTGGATGTTGGAGAAGAGCACGCACGACATTAATCGCGTGTTCAGGGTTGTTGTTCGCCGATGCAGTGACCGACGCAGACACCCCATCTCAACGTCCAGCTTGATTCGCCAATAGCGGATGGTGGTGGCGGTGGCATGACTCCTTTTGTAGCCACGGCACCTGCTGGCTGCTGCATGTTGGAGGTGTTTCCTCCAGTAGGTTGTGCAGCATGGTTGCCGTTGGACGATCCAGCATCGGAATTCACCATCTTCGAATCCCAGGCACCCGCCTGGCGCGCCAACTGTCGGAGGATGATTCTGGCAATTCTCCTGGTACTACCGTTGGCAGCGCGCGGAGTTTGTAGTTCAGTTGTGGGCACGCAAAGATTCAGAACAAGATGTCAAGTTGACAGTAGGATTTACATGGTTCGGGCCGCCTAAGCGTAATACCCTACTCCACGGGTGTGTGTTGTTGTTGTATTGAGCATCTGAGCGCTTGACTGTGAAAGACTAGAGTGTCTCGTCTCAGCGTACATGGACCTCCTCTTGTGTATCGCCCGACCAGTCCTTTTATAGTACAAAGACTAGTCGTTACATCATTAGCCTGGCCCGACATGTGGCCCTGGCGGTTACTAATGCTTAATACACGATTAATGTGCTTAATTACCCTTAATAGTGCGGTAACGCGCCTTGATAGTGGCGTGACTGCTATTAAGGGCCCTCCGATCGTGTGTCATTAAGATAGCATTAATGACACTTAATCGGGTCTTGAGGTCTATAATATTCCTTGATGGTCTGAGCCGTTGGAAGTCCACCACTTTGCCTGTTGAGGTTGAAGGTCCTGCGGTTGGACGCGTGGCAGCTCCGGAGCTTACTGTCTTGGACGAGTAGGTCCGGTGTTGTTGTACCCGTGTTGGTACTAGAGCTTCCATCTGTCGGGGAATAGGTCCGGGGGTGCCACACAGGTATCTAGTCCGGAGCTTTCCTATGTGTGGGATGTAGCTCCGGTTTAACGATACACGTGGCGGCAATGGGACTAACCATAGAAGGGATGCATGTCCGGTTCAATATGACACATGGGACCTTCGGAGGTCTTCAACTCAGAAAGGTGGAGTTCCTTTGAGCTCTTCGCAGTCCCAAAGGGTATTCGGTACACAGTGTACCGACAGAGGTGGGGGCTAGGGTTAGATGGACTTCGAGTTTGAGATGACTAGGGGTCGATTTAGAGTCCCACATGGGCTCTAAAAGAGTTAGGCACGACGTCCATAGGCCCACTTAACATAAAACCCAAGAAACAAGTCGTGAAACAAAAGATCAACTCGAAGTCGCAATTTATCGGACAAGTCCGAAAAGGACCGGACTAGTCCGAAGTTAGTCAGAGAGAAATCGGACAAGTCCGCACTGGACATCGGACAAGTCCAAACTTGTCCAGAGAGGAAAACGGACAAGTCCACTAGAATATCAGACAAGTCTAGGGACTTAGCAAAATTTCCAAGGGAGTTGGAACACCGGACTAGTCCGCACTAAGCCGGACAAGTCTGAAAGTGTCCAGAGGCAAAAACAGACTAGCTCGCAGCAAAATTGGACAAGTCCAACCGAGGTCAGAGAGAAATCAGACTAGTCCGCACCAAAATCGGACTATTCCGCACTTCCCAGAATTGTTAAGTCCGGTTTTGTTACAAATTGATTTTAAACTTGTTCCTTTTTATGTGGATTAATGTTATACATATATATGAACATATGCAGGGCATGATGCATGAAAATGAGGGTGTTACAAACCTACACCCCTTAAAATGAATCTCACCCTCGAGATTCGATGCGGAAGAGAAGAGATAGGGAAATTCCTTCTTGAGATCATCTTCCAACTCCCATGTTGCCTCTGATTCTGTGTGATGCTTCCAGTGAACTTTACACCATCGAATCACCTTGTTCCTTGTGGTTCTCTCCTTGGTTTCCAAGATCTTGACCGGTTGCTCGGCATAAGTCAAATCTTCCTCTGGTTCCAATTCTTCCATTGGCACTTGCTCTTCTAGTAATCTCAAACACTTCTTGAGCTGGGAAACATGAAACACATCATGTACATCTGAAAGATGAGCTGGGATCTCCAACTTATACGCTACTTCTCTTCTTGTATCCAAAATCTTGAATGGCTGAATATAGCGAGGTGTTAGCTTGCCTCTTATGTTAAACCTCTTATGACCTCTCATTGGTGACACCTTGAGGTAAACGAAGTCACCTACTTCAAAGGCTAGTCTCCTCCTTCTATTGTCCGCATAGCCTTTTTGCCTTGATTGAGCGGCCTTCAAGTTTTCACGGATTACCTGAACTTGCTTTTCAGCTTATAGTAACACATCCGGACCAAATACTTGATTTCTCCTGTCTCATTCCAGAACAAAGGTTTCCTACACTTCCTTCCATATAGTGCTTCATATGGTGACATCCTCAAATTTGCTTGATAACTATTGTTATAGGAAAATTATGCATATGGCAAGCTCTTGTCCCAACTTTTCCCATGGTTCAAGGAACAAGGTCTTAACATGTCCTCCAAAATCTGATTGGTCCTCTCGGTTTGTCCATTCGTTTGAGGGTGATACGCCGAACTGAAGTTCAACCTTGTTCCCAATGCTTCATGCAATTTCTGCCAAAACCTGGAGGTAAATTGAGAACCTCTATCTAAGACTATCTTCTTTGGGACTCCATGTCGGCACACAATATGCTCCATATACAATTCTGCTAGCTTCACGGTGGTATAGGTGGTCTTGACAGGAACAAAATGAGCTGACTTGGTCAGTCAACCCACAATTACCCAAATTGAGTCATACCCGGACATGGTACATGACAATCGAACTATAAAGTCCATACTGATTTCTTCCCACTTCCATTCTGGAATCTACAATGGCTGCAATAATCTAGCTGGCCTTTGATGTTCCGTCTTGACTCATTGGCACACATCACATAAGGATACATATTCAGCTATGTCCTTCTTCTTGCTATCCCACCAATAACAAGCCTTCAAGTCTTTGTACATTTTCATGCAATCGGGGTGAATTGAATATGGTGAGTCATGTGCCTCCTTTAGTATTGTCTCCCGAATATTCTTCACATTAGGTGCAACAATCCTCTTACCAAGCCATAGAGTTCCATGTTCATCTTCATCAAATCTGAATTCTCTCCCTACTTGGGTCCTCTCCTTGATTTCCAGAATTTCCTCATCCTTTGTTTATCCTTCCCGAATTTCTTGATCCAAAGTTGGATTTAACTCCATAATTCCCATCTCATTTACAAATCCAATGTTTTCCATTCAAATTCCTTACATAACTCAGATGGTAACTCTCGAACCGTGAGTTGATGACTTACTCCCTTCGTACTCAAGGCGTCGGCCACTACATTGGCTTTTCTCGGGTGATAATTGATTCCTAAATCGTTATTGTTGATGAGATCCAACCATCTCTGTTGCCTCAGGTTCAGACCCGTTTGTGTGAAAATATACTTCAAACTCTTGTGATCCGTAGAAATTTCACACTTATGTCCAAGGATATAATGTCTCCAAATTTTTAGTGCATGAACCACGGGTGCAAGTTCCAAATCATGGGTCGGATAATTCTTCTCATGCTTCTTCAATTGCCTCGATGCATAGGCGACCACTTGACCTTCTTGCATCAATACACATCCAAGTCTTTCTCTCGATGCATCGCAATAAATATCAAAACTCTTGCTCACATCCGGCAATACCAAAATTAGGGCTATTGTCAACCTCTTCTTTAATTCCTCAAAACTCTCTTGACAAGATGGAGTCCATTGGAAAGCTTTCCCCTTCATTAGCAACTCCGTCATTGGTTTGGCTATCTTGAAAAAGTCCTTGATGAATCTACGGTGATACCCAGCTGTTCCAAGAAAACTCCTTATTTCCTTGACGTTTTGCGGCGGTTCCCACTTCAACATGTCCCTCACTTTTGCTGGGTCAACCGATACTCCTCCTCCCAAGATGATATGACCCAAAAATGATACTTCCCTTAACCAAAACTGACATTTATTGAACTCTGCGTACTATTGATGCTCCCTCAATTTATGCAATGTAAGCCTCGAGTGTTCCTCTTGTTCCTTCTCATCCTTCGAGTAGATCATGATGTCATCAATGAACACCACGACATATTTATCCAAGTACTCCATGAAGACCTTATTCATGAGGTACATAAAGTATGCAGGTGCATTGGTCAATCCAAAGGACATCACGGTGTACTCATAAGATCCATACCGCGTCCTAAAAGT
Organism: Tuctoria greenei; assembly: GCA_036927565.1. Classification (NCBI taxonomy): domain Eukaryota; kingdom Viridiplantae; phylum Streptophyta; class Magnoliopsida; order Poales; family Poaceae; genus Tuctoria; species Tuctoria greenei. The sequence goes on from JAYESD010000006.1 coordinate 84,937,783, forward strand.
TGTCTTGGGAATGTCCGATGGTCTAATCTTCATTTGAAAGTATCCCAACCTGAAATCAATCTTCGAGAAGACACAAGCACCCTTCATCTGATGAAACAAGTCCTCTATACGGGGCAAGGTATACTTGTTCTTGATGGTTACCTCATTGAGAGCTCGGTAGTCTACACACAACCTTTGAGATCCATCCTTCTTGTTTCTTGAGAGCTCGGTAGTCTACACACAACGGGCGCTCTACAAGGTGAAGAGCTGGGCCGAATAAATCCCTTTCTCTAGCTGCTATTGAATCTGTTTCTTGAGCTCCGCTAATTCCATAGTAGGCATCCTATATGGCCTCTTAGCTATAGGTCCAGTTCCAGGTAATAAATCAATAACAAACTCAATGTCTCGGTCAGGTGGCATACCTGGCAACTCGTCCGGAAAAACATCCAAAAATTCACACACCACCAGAATCTCCTCAATTGCGGCACCGTCCATATGATTCAGCTCCAATTGCTTCGGTGCAGGTTGAGATGCTTCAAACTCTACGGTAATCCCTTCCTCATTGGTCAACTTCACTGTCTTCGTGGCACACTCAATAACTCCATTGTGCTTCCTCAACCAGTCCATACCAAGTATAATGTCCAATCCTTGAGAATCCAAGACGATGAGGTTGGTGGAGAAGTCTACCCCCCTTATTCTAAGGCTTACTTTTGGACATACTATATTTGTCCGCATCTCTCCTCCAGGAGACTTAACCAATAGAGTAAACATCATATGTAAACTATATTTGGCAACATATTTCAATGCAATGAATGAATGTGATACTCCAGAATCAAATAACATAGTCATTGGGTTGGAGTTTGTGAGAAACATACCAATCACCACATCATCCGCTTGTTGAACATCCTCCGTAGAGACATGGTTCATCTTGCCACGAGAAAAATTCTGCCGTCCATGGTTCCCTTGCGGCTGTCCTCCATTGGGTCTTAGGTTTTGCCTCGGCGCATTGCTTCCTTGACCAAGGCCTAACTTAGAACATTGATGCGCAAAGTGTCTAGCTTCTCCGCAAGTATAGCACTTCCTTGTTCCGCCAGAATTATTGGGATGAGTTTGGTTCTGCGCATTGGCACCAAAAAGTTGGCGTGAGGTGCATAAGGCATTGGAGGCCTAGGTGCTTGCATAACAGGGCGCTGCTGCACAAACTGAGCCAGGCGCGGTGCATATCTAGGGCGATGAGGGGGCGCCAAAGAGCTGCAATACGGCGCATTAGGTGATGCAAGGCGAGGGTGCACATTACTTCCTTGTTGCTGTCCTTGATATGGCACTTTCCTCTTGTTATCTTGCTCCATCTCACGGACCTTTTTCTCAACCACAATTGCTTTGTCCACAAGCTTCTGGAAGTTGGCATAATCACAATTGAGCAACTACACTTAGATCTCATTGCTAAGGCCCCTCATGAACAAGTATTGCTTCCGGCTGTCCCGGCTAATATCCTCAGGCGCATATCTTGAGAGTTGAGTGAATTTATTGAGGTGAACCCACACTCGACCTTCCTTGCCTCAAGTTCTCAAATTCTTGCCTCTTAAAAATCATAACACCTTCCAACACATAATGAGAATGGAAGCTCTCTTTGAATTCGGCCCAAGTAATCCTTTATTGGTTTCTCATGAGCATTGCATAAAGAATCCCACCAATCGGCAGCTACTCAACCTAGTTGATGAGAAGCAAGGAGCAATTTCTCCCGTTCACTGAATTGGACAATAGCAATCTTCTTCTCCACGGACTTTAGCCAATCATCCGCATCCATAGGGTCAGTGGCTTGAGCAAAGGTCGGCGGCCTAGTCCTCATAAACTCTTCCAACCGGTTATGAGGAGGTGGGGGTGGCAGTGGAGGCATGTGGGGCTGATTGTTGATGTTACCAGCCTGCAGTTGTCCCATAGTTTGTATCATGGTCTGCATGAGATGGTTTTGCATAGCCAAAAGATACTCGATACTCATAGCTCCATGAGAATGTCCTTGTCCATTGTTGTTCCGGGGTACTCCATTGTTCTCCTCTTCATCATTGCCATCCCTCTGGTTGCGAGTCCTCACCATCTGAAGAAAAGCAATAGGCAAGAATTAGAAAACCGTCCCCAACTATATGCATCAAGGGATATGAAACTAAACAACTCACTAGCCTAGGTGGACTTGGCAATGCTAAAGCATCCCAAAATCCTATATTATGCACACAAGCAAGCAATATATAGCAAACAGCACACCAAAAAAAAAAACACATCGATTCTTGAGTGCTCCTATGTGCTCTAAAGTGTCCATTCTATCTAGGCTGCATCCTATGGTCAACCTTTGGCTCTGATACAAATTTGTGACACCCGGTTCCGAAAATGAACCATGTGAAAGAGTATATGTGCCCAGGATGTTCAACACACATACACGAGTGCACTCACAAAAGGATATACAGAAAATTACCACAGGACAAGATTAATTAAGTACTTTTATTACACAACCAGATTATCCTCGAATACAAGCTCCAATGAATTATTAATGACACGTTCCGCTAATGCAGCGGAAATAAACTAAATAAGTAAAAGGGATATATGCGTAGCTCCCATCAACACCATAGGCAAGCTGACGGTGGACACGGCCTAGTACTCCGCATTATCATCAATTAAACTCCCAATCCTGACCTGCAACTATTGGGAGGGGGATTGCAAGAGTGAGTACATGTCAAACTCAGCAAGTGTGGAAAGTATGACATGTAGCTGATTCAAATGACGAATATAATAATGGCTAAGTGATGAAAAGTACATTGAAACATTTGAAAAGCAATATATCATATGTATGTGAAATAAACCCATCATAAACCATGTAATTATCATAATACCAGTCCATATTCATTATCATCATCCAAATTCCAGATTTCTCATTACCAATAACCATATCCATACCAGAAATTAATCCATTATTCCGCCATAACCATGTTGTTAATCATAACCATATCACAAACCACCCCAGTACCAAGTTTCCTCTAATCATGTAGGTCATCCAGGTGCTCATAACCGGGAGCACGGCTATCATGATAGTTTATTAGACTCTGTAGAGTTTGTACCACTTCACCCACGTGTTTGTGATTTCATAACCTTCCAGTGACTAAAACCTCTATTATGCCGTCTCACACTTCCATCGATGTGTGGCCTAGAGATCACAAAATAGCCTTTACAAAGGGATTACTAGCCTATTTAGACCCCACTGAGGTTTCACTAGTGGCGATGTCTCCTACAGAGCACATCTTGAACCAAGGGCCCCCTCTTGAGCCATTCGGATCCCAGTGTAGTCCCACCAACCATCAACAAACCCAATCTGACTACTCCTTCCCCGAGCATCCTTAATGGTCGAAATAGCACTGGCAAGCCCTGATTAATCAGCTACGCCGCACCCATACTTGGCCTCATGGTGGCACTATTGTCTTGGCTTATTCTAGCATGAACTGATCCTTAGTTCTAAAGCAAGAAACCACCATATCATCCAACCATCCACATACCAGGCTTGCTTAGGTCACCCATTACCATATCATATTAACCATAATCTCGTAAATGCATAATTAAGTTAAGTGGTATAGTTGTGTTCCCATCCCAATTAATTAAGCGAAGCAAAAAGGGTAAAAAGCCCATCTCGACTCTCTACCATGAATTTCAGGTGGCAAGGGTTGTCAAACAAGGCTAGTAAACTTCCTACCATAGGATTTCCCATCAAATTGACACAAGCATGCAAGTTTGCAACCAAAACATTTAATAAAAAAAACAGGATCAATATGCTTCAAGGACACTTGCCTTGCTCTTGGGATTGGTTCGGGTTAAAGCCTTCAAACTCTTGGTGCTGGAGATCCTCCGCAACACTCTCTAACTCAAATTCGTCTAATCCACACAATAAACATACAAGACAAGAAACACGATCAAAGAGTGCACATATATTACTCAATATGGCCTGACATGCATGATTTATGCAAATGCAAGGTGGAATTTGTTAATGAGTTGCTTTTAATGATCACTAGCTAGTTCTAATAGCTTTTAAGAAGTTTATACAGGTTTGGAGTTGATTAGGTCAAATTTTAGAATTAATTTGACACAATTTAACCAGGAAAATTGGACTTGTCCGCATAGGATCGGACTAGTCCGCACTGCACAAGAACAACATATTAGGGTTTCTAGATTGATGTGAATTTGGAGATTTGGGGTTGAATTCACGTAAGTAAAAGAGAATATAAGGTATATCAGGTCTTTAGGACTCCAAGGAATTACGAAACTTGGAGGTAACACTTGGATCTTGATGACCTAGGCTTGATGAACAACTTGATGGTAGATTGTTGATGAAGAACGCGAAGTTGATGGAGATCTTGATCCTCTTTCATTTCCTCCTCTTCTTCTCCTTGCTCTAGATCTCCTTCTTTCTCCTTGATGGCGGCTCTCCACGAGCTAGGGTTTGGGTGAGGTGGAAAAGTGGTAAATAGATGTCAAGCCAAGGGGTGGGGTTGTTTATATAGAGGTGGAGGCTAGGGTTAGATGGATTTCGAGTTTGAGATGAGTAGGGGTCGATTTAGAGTCCCACATGGGATCTAAAAGAGTTAGGCACGACGTCCCTAGGCCCACTTAACGTAAAATCCAAAAAACAAGTCGTGAAACAATAGATCAACTCGGAGTCACAATTTATCGGACGAGTCCGAGAAGGACCGGACTAGTCCGAAGTTAGTCAGAGAGAAATCGGGCAAGTCTGCACTGGACATCGAACAAGTCCGAACTTATCCAGAGAGGAAAATGGACAAGTTCGCTGGAATATCGGACTAGTCCGGACAAGTCCAGGGACTTAGCAAAATTTCCAAGGGAGATGGAACATCAGACTAGTCCACGCTAAGTCGAACAAGTCCGAAAGTGTCCAGAGCCAAAAACAGACTAGTCCGCAGCAAAATCCGACAAGTCCGATATAGGTCAGAGAGACATCGGACTAGTCCGCACCAAAATCGGACTAGTCCGCACTTCCCAGAATTGTTAAGTGCGTTTTTGTTCCAAATTGATTTTAAACTTGTTCCTTTTATGTGGATTAATGTTAGACATATATATGAATGTATGCAGAGCATGATGCATGAAAATGAGGGTGTTACACAATAATCATATCCATTGTCATAAACCATAATACCAACCATAACTTGTACCAAACTAACCCAAAACCAAAATCCCTCTAATCATGTAGGTCATCCAGGTGCTCTTAACCGGGAGCACGACTATCATTAGTTTTAGTACACTGCAGAGTTTGGACTATTTTACCCACGTATTTGTGATTTCATCACCCGTCGGTGACTAAAGAACCTCCCTTATGCCAATTACACTTCCTTTGGTGTATGGCCAAGAGATCACAAAATAGCCTTTACAAAGGGACTACTAGCATGTACGGACCCACTGAGGTTTCACTGGTGGCGATGCCTCCAACTTAGCGCATCTCCAACAAAGCACCCCCTCATGTGCCATTCGTATCCCAGGAAGTCCTGCCACAAATCCAAACCCATCCTACTCCCCTTCCCCAGTGCGCCAAATGATCCGCGCATTATAATGTCCAATCCTTGAAAATCCAAAACAATGAGGTTGGCAAAGAAGTCTATTCCCCTTATTCTAAGGCTTACTTTTGGACATAAAATATTTGTCATCATCTCTCCTCCAGGAGACTTAACAAATAGAGTGTACTTCATATGAGAGATAGGCAAACTATACTTGACAACATATTTCGATGCAATGAATGAATGCGATGCTCCAGAATCAAATAACATAGTCGCCAAATTGGAGTTCGCAAGAAATGTACCAATCACCACGTCATCCTCTTGTTGAGCTTCCTCCGTAGAGACATCGTTCACGTTGCGACGAGCAAAATTCTGCTGTCCACGGTTGCCTTGTGGCACTCCTCCATTCGGTCTTGGGTTCTGTCTTGGAGCATTGCTTCCTTGACCAAGGCCTGACTTAGAACATTGAATTGCAAAGTGTCCTACTTCTCCACATGTATAGCACTTCCTAACTGCACTAGAGTTATTGGGATGAACTTGATTCTGAACATTTGCACCGAGAAAGTTGGCACGAGGTGCAAAAGGCATTGGAGGCCTAGGTGCTTGCATGACAGGGCGTTGCTGCACAAGCTAACCTGGGCGCGGTGCATAACCAGGGCGTTGTACAGGAGCAAAAGAGTTGTAATAAGGCGCATTAGGTGGTGCAAAGCGAGGGCGCACATTGATTCCTTGTTGTTGTCCTTGATATGGCGCCTTCCTCTTGTTATCTAGATCCATCTCACGGACTTTGCTCGCCACAACAATTGCTTTGTCCACTAGCTTCTAGATGTTTGCATAATCACAATTCAGCAGTTGTACCTGGATCTCATTGTTCAATCCCCTCATGAATCCCAGCTCACATCCTTAGGCGCATATCTTGAGAGTTCAGTGAACTTATTGAGATATTAACTCACACTCGATCTTCGTTGCCTCAAGTTTTGAAACTATTGTCTCTTTAGGATCATAACACCTTCCAGCACATAATGAGAACGGAAGCTCTCCTTGAATTCAGCCCAAGTAATCCTCTCTTGATTTTCATGGGCGTTGCACCACCAATCCACAACTGCTCCAACTAGTTGATGTGAAGCAAATAGAACCTTCTCCCGCTCGCTACATGGAACAATGGCTAGCTTCTTTTATACAGACTTGAGCCAATCGTCAGCATCCACAGGGTCAATGGCTTGAGCAAAGGTTAGTGGCCTAATCCTCATGAACTCTCCCAATCGGTTATGAGGAGGTCGGGGTGGTGGCGGTGGAGGCATGTGAGGCTAATTGTTGTTGTTGCGAGCCTGCAGCTGTCCTATAGTTTGTATCATGGTCTACATGAGCTCGTTTTGCATGCCCAATAGCTGCTCAAGATGGATAGCTCTCCGGGCAGGTCCTTGGTTGTTCTGAGGTGCCCCATTGTTTTCCTCCTCATCATTGCCATCCCTCTGGTTGCGAGTCCTCACCGTCTGAAGAAAAGCAAGAGAGAAGAATTTAGAAAACGTCCCCAACTATATGAATCAAGGGATATGAAGCTAAGCAACTACCTATACTAGCCTATGTGGACATGGAAATGCTAAAGCATCCCAAAATCCTCTACTAAAGACACAAGCAGCAAGACATAGCAATCAACATATCAAGCAAAAACACATCGATTCCTGAGTGCTCCTATGTGCTCTAAAGTGTCCATTCTATCAAGATTGCATCCTACGGTCAACGTGTGGCTCTGATACCAAATTGTGACACCCGATTCCAAAAATGAACCAAGTGAACTGAATGTAGGCCTAGAGGGGGGTGAATAGGACTTTTTGAAAATTGTCAGATCCTACAACACTGAAAAACCAGTTTAATACCAGAGATATCGGACTAGTCCGGTAAAGTGCGGACTAGTCCGGTGTTCACGGACTAAGTTGATTAAACTTGATTGATTGGTTTGATTCTTTTATGTGTGCAGCGGAAATATAGAATCAAACAACAGTTTAACAGTTATATACTGGATTATATCACAATTAAGTCTTATGTTCAACAATTTAGCGTAAGATGAACAATGTGTATGAAACCCTAGATTGAGTTGATTAATTAGAATGATGAACACTAAAACAAGACACAACGATTTATCTCGTGGTCTGGCTACCACAAAGGCAACCTACGTCCACGTTAAGGAGTCCACAAAAGGATAGGGTCTTCTCCAACCCTACCCTCGTTGGATCGCCACGAAAGCCAATCCTCTTCCACTAATCACAAAGGGGTGAATAACCGAATTCAAGGGGCGTTCTCACACGTTGAGAGCTCCCTTAGATTACAAAACACAATGCCACCGAAAACACACTCAAAAGTTACAATTGAAACGCAGGAGTGTTTTAGAGAATCAAACCAAGAGCTCAATGTGGTGTCGCAAGTGTCTCTCCAATGATCTAGAGTGAATCCTCAAAGGATTGGACGATGTTGCACTTAATTTCGTGGAGAGAGGTCGTTTTTGAGGCTCTTGGGAGGTGTGATGGCGCGAGGGTTCGAGAGTATGTGAAATTGGGCCGTGCACCTCTATTTATATGGGGTTTCTAAAAGTTACCGTTAGGGTTCAGAAAGTTCGGACTAGTCCGTGGTGGTCACCGGACTAGTCCGGTGTGCTGTGTGTAGCAAACCCTAAGTGTCCCGAAATATCGGACTAGTCCGGCTGAAAACGGACTTGTCCGATTTCGTTACTGGAAATCTTCGGACTAGTCCGATGTCCATCGGACTTGTCCGGACATGTGAAACCCTAAGTGTGTTGGATGACAAGTCCGCACTTGGAGGACTTGTCTGATTTAGATCAGTGGGTTATTTCGGACATGTCCGTGTAAATATCGGACTTGTCCGAAGTGGATCAGAAAGGATATCGGACTAGTCCGGTTAATAACGGACTTGTCTGATTTTGTGCGACTTGTGCAGTGTTTTGAGGACTAGTCCACACTGGGGAGGACTAGTCCAATTCTAGTTAGAAAGATATCAGACTAGTCCGACAGATATCGGACATGTCCGATCGGGTGCAGAAAGGTTATCGGACTAGTCCGGTTGTGATCGGACTAGTCCGGTCCTGTGTAACTTTGTGCAATGTGTGTGTTTAATTATCATTGAGCTCTTGGGGTTTGTTTCCTTAACACACTCCATACAAAATAATCTACTACTCTTTTTCCTTGAGCTCATTTCCACTTTGCTCCTCTTCATCCCTTCTTTTTGGTATTTTGCTCATTTTTCTATTATAGGCCTGCATTCATCTCAATAAAGAGGTTAGGATCCCAATTGCATGTCATAAATCATCCAAAACCCACAAGGGGGTCCTAGGTGCACTTTCAATCTCCCCCTTTTTGGTGATTGATGACAACCAATTGAGATTTCACAAAATATGACAAAAAATTGAGATTTTCATAAAGTATGCACATATGAATCAAAATACATCAAGCAGTGAAAGAATTATCCATATGTGAATTCTTTATGGTGGGATGCATAACTAAGTACATTAAGACATTGAGAGTGACATAATTTGCATTAATCAACCAAAACAAAGCACATATGTCATTCCAGGAGCAAAATTATAGATTTTAACATATACTTCTCAAATTAAGTAAGCATTGCATCACAGAACCAAAGTTAACTTAGAAACAACGTTAAATCATTACAATCACAAAGATAGATAAAAAGAGCTCTCTCCTCGCATCCTATAACTAAAGCTAAGACTCCCCCTCAATCTCTCCCCCTTTGGCATCAAGACACCAAAAAGAAGGAGAGGAGGGTCCTAGGGTCTTTACTCTTCACTGTCGGTCCTCTCATCGTCGTCTTCGTCATCTTCATCTTCATCTTGATGAGGAGGTGGAGGAGGAACGGAGCCACTCGAGCCCCCAATGCCAAAGTAGGCAAGCTCGGAGGGGTTCAACGGCGCGAGCTCAGTGAAGTCCGCGTCAGGGTCCTCGGAAATCACTGGAGACCCAATGGGTTTGATCTCCAGCTTTTGGAAGTTTTGCTTCACATTGGCTTTATGTATTTCATGTCCTCCTTTCTCTTCTGGTTGATTTTATGAGCCCTCACTTCGGCCTTCTTGCAGGAGGTGAATATGACAGCCAGATACTTGAGGATCCCACTAGCTGATCCTCTCTGAGGGGCTGACCTTGAAGCTGGAGCAGCTCTGACATCTTCTCTTGTTCTTGCTGGTGCCTCGCGACTGGAGGCCGGCGAGGGAGCAGCCTGCACACTCGGCTTTTGAGGCATTTGAGGCCTCAAGGGGAGATGCTCCACATCTTTCACAAACTCAATGTTGGTGACTTTTTCAATGACAAACATTAGGTAAGGAGCATATCCGAAAGATCTATTGGGAGTGCAGGATATGTTCACCATATCATTCCAAATGTATTCTGCCACATAAAATGGGCGGTCCTTTCTTATGACTCTCATCAGAGTCCGGAGGTATCCTTGTACACTCCCAGCATCGCCATCCTTGGAAGCAATTGTCTTTCTTAACACTCTGTTCAACACCACAAAGAATGGTTTCATGTTTTTGGTGTAAGGAGGGTTGAAATTTGAATTTGGCTCATATAGGAACTTCATCCTATCCTTGTCAATAACACCAATGTTGTGTATGACCAAGCAATCAGATCTTGTGGTGTCAAGATGAAGCAGGTTAGCGAAATCTTCTTGAGTGATGCTGTACTTGGATCCATGGGTCATCCAAGTGAAACTCTCTTCATCCTCACTAGAGAAGTGACAGGTCGCAAAGAATTGCGCAATCACTTCATCATTCCAGTTATTTCTGAAAGCAAACAGATCTCTCAGTCCATGCTTCTCAATGGCTCTCACTACATCAGTGAACGGTGAGCAGCCCTTCTTCTCAAAATGTGCCCAGTCAATCCACTGACTGCGCACCACGGGGGTCTTCATCGGTAGATACACCGATTTGTAGAAATCAGCATGGAAGTTGCACCAGAACCTTCCATCAGTAGCTTGCTTCGGCCTGCCATACCAGTCGATGCTTCTGAATTTTGTCGCCGAGTCACTGCCCTTGCCATTGAACTTCTCCTTAGTAGGGTCCCGGACCCCTTCCCTGGGAGCATGCAGCTTTAAAGGCCCGACTAGACCCATCGCTATCCCTTTGCCCTTGCCCTTTCCTTGGCAGGCACTTGCCGAGCTAGGGCCACCACTGGCGGTAGCCCTAGAAGCTGGCACCTTGGAGGCCGGCTTCTTCGCTAGCACTTTCCCCCGAACTTGTGGAGGGGATGGAGCTAGCTCGGTAGGCCTTTCTTGGCGCTTCTTGCCAAGACCCGTTGAGGTCCGAGGTGCCACCTCGTGGCCCATCTCGGCCTCAAAGCCGGAGATTTCATCATTTGAGCTCGACATGATCTGAGAATGATTTGCAAGAATGATGATGAGTGATACAAGGCTTAGGTATGAAAAGATAGCAAGGAATTTCATTGAGGAATTGAAGAATTAGGTTTTAAGTTCAGAAACATCGGACTTGTCTGGTGCACAGGCACGGACTAGTCCGGGGGACCGGACTTGTCTGTGCATGGACCGGACTAGTCCGGCGTTCATCCTCAAAAACCTAACAGACGGGACAAAGGCTGATTCCTAATGCATAACAAGTCTAGCATGCACGTAGTACATCAAAGAAGCATGTATCTAGTGAAAGATGCTAGGCTATTTGATCAACAATGGAGAAAAACAAGATTTCTAGGGTTTGGGAGAAAATTACCGAAGAAATCGATTGAAGCTTGAGGATTAGGGAGTTGGAGCCCGGACAAGTCCGCTAGCTTCAATCCGCACGAGGTCAAGCTTGATTTGCGCCCAAATGCGCACCTTTTTGATGGAGGGAGCAAGGAATCGCCTTGGGAGCTCAAGCGCAAGAGAGAGAGTGCGTGAGCAAGAGTGGGGATGAGAGGAATTAGGGTTTGGTGGCGGCTAGGGTTATGGACATGAAGAATCGGACAAGTGCGGAGATGATCGGACTAGTCCGAACTCATCCAGAGAGCTATATCGGACTAGTCCGTGGTCTAGCGGACTAGTCCAGACTAACCGGCACTCAGCGGACTAGTCTGCATGGGCAGACTAGTCCGGGTAACCACGGACTAGTCCGTGGTCACCAAGAGAAATCTGCATAGCCCATTCATATATATTTGAAGGTTCATAAATAGAGAATAGAGGGGCAAAACAAATCAGTTAATCTTGATGAATTTGAGCAGTAAGCATACAACAATCAAACAATGATCATAATTCATCAAGATCTAGTAATTGACATAGTTTTTCGAGAAAAATTGAGAGAGATGATTTTCACAATTCAATTAGCATTTTTGAAGAATTCATACAGGTATGCAACCTTTCAAGCCACACTCCGAGCATCAAGGATATTTAGTTCATTTCGGAGTTCGCAAAAATGCTTTTCATCAAGTGGCTTCATGAATATGTCGGCCAATTGCTTTTGGGTGTTGACATGTGAGATGGTTATATCTCCTTTCATGGAATGGTCTCTCAAAAAATGATGTATTATGTCTATGTGTTTAGTTCTAGAGTGCTCAACTGGATTGTGGGCAATTTTGATGGCACTCTCATTGTCACAAAGGAGAGGAATACGGTTCATATTGTAACCGTAATCCCTTAGAGTTTGTCGCATCCAAAGGAGTTGTGCACAACAACTCCCGACTGCAACATACTCCGCTTCGGCTGTGGATAGGGCAATGGAATTTTGTTTCTTGGAGGACCAAGAAACTAAGGATCTCCCTAGGAATTGGCATGTGCCAGAGGTGCTTTTTCTATCTACTTTGCACCCAGCATAATCTGCATCGGAGTAACCAATGAGATTGAATTTTGAGCCTTTTGGGTACCAAAGACCAAGGTTGGGTGTATGAACTAAATATCTCAAGATCATTTTTACGGCTGTCAAGTGACATTCCTTACGGTTGGCTTGAAATCTTGCACACAAACATACACTTAACATAATATCTGGCCTAGATGCACATAAATAGAGTAGAGATCCAATCATGGAGCGGTATACCTTTTGGTCGACGTTAGGTCCATCTTCATTGAGATCCAAGTGGCCATTTGTTGCCATGGGGGTCTTTATGGGCTTTGCCTTGTCCGTGCCAAACTTCTTAAGTATGTCCTGCGTGTACTTGGTTTGGCTTATGAACATTCCTTCCTTTTGTTGCCGCACTTGGAATCCCAAGAAGTATTTTAATTCTCCCATCATTGACATTTCAAACCTGTCTGTCATGATTTTGCTAAATTCCTCACAAAAAGATTGATTAGTTGACCCAAATATTATATCATCAACATAAATTTGACAAATAAAGATATCATTGTCTAAATTCTTTGTAAATAATGTATAATCTACTTTTCCAATTTGAAAACCATTCTCAATTAGGAAATCTCTAAGACACTCGTACCAAGCTCTAGGAGCTTGTTTGAGGCTGTATAGAGCCTTACGCAATTTGAATACGTGGTCGGGGAACTTTTCGTCTTCGAACCCGGGTGGTTGCTCCATGTACACCTCTTCCTTGATCGGTCCGTTGAGGAAGGAGCTTTTCACATCCATTTGATACACTTGAAATCGTGGTGAGTAGCATATGCAAGTAATATTCTAATAGATTCAAGCCTAGCTACTGGAGCAAAAGTCTCATCAAAATCCAAACCTTCGACTTGTGAGTACCCTTTGGCCACAAGTCGTGCCTTGTTCCTTGTCACCACCCCGTGTTTGTCTTGTTTATTGCGGAAGACCCACTTGGTGTCGACGATGTTTGCATTGGGCCTTGCCACAAGTTCCCACACCTCGTTCCGCTTGAAGTTGTTCAATTCTTCTTGCATTGCCACCACCCAGTCCGGATCCTTCAATGCATCCTCAATCCTGCGTGGTTCTAAAAATGATACAAACGAATAATGCTCACAAAAGTTAGCTATGCGAGATCTAGTGGTTACTCCCTTTTGGATGTCACCGATGATGTTGTCGATTGGGTGATCCCTTTGGACGCATTGGTGTACTCTTGGGTGTGGCACATGAGGAGTTGTGTCTTCATGATTGTCCGCTTCTCCCCCTAAGTGGTTGCCTTCATTGACTTGTTGATCATCTTCGTACTCTTGTGGTTGATCTTGTGTTGAAGCTCCCCCTTTATTGATGGTCTCCTCTTGTGGTTCATTTTCCTCATGTATGTGTGAAGGTGGCTCTTGTGGTCGAACTTCACCTAGAGCCATTCTTTTTAATGCTTGACAAAGAGCTTCTTCTTTACCTAATTCACATGGATCAACTTGCTCCTTTTGGGAGCCATTAGTCTCATCGAACACTACGTCACGTGCTACTTCAACAAGTCCGGAGGCCTTGTTGAAGACAGGATAGGCGTAATTGTTCGAATCATAACCAAGCAAGAAACCTTCATCGGACTTTGAAGCGAACTTTGAAGTCCTAGGCTTCTTATTCAGGATATAACATGGAGAACCGAAAACTCGAAAATATGAAATGTTTGGTTTGTTACCGGTAAGTAGCTCATAGGGAGTCTTCTTGAGTAGTCGATGAAGATAAAGTCGATTTGCGGCGTGGCAAGCGGTGTTACTCGCTTCCGCCCAAAATCGATCCGAAGTCTTGTACTCATCGAGCATTGTTCTTGCCATCTCTATGAGTGTTCGGTTCTTTCTTTCGGCAACTCCATTTTGTTGTCGTGAGTATGGCGCTGAAAATTCGTGCTTGATGCCATCTTCATCAAGGTACTCCTCCACTTGTGTGTTCTTGAACTCCGTGCCATTGTCGCTTCGAATACTCTTGATTGTCAATGAAAATTCGTTTTGAGCTCGTTTGAAGAACTTCTTGAGTGTTCCTTGTGTTTCCGACTTATCATGCAAAAAGAAAACCCAAGTGAAGCGAGAAAAATCATCAATGATAACTAAGCCGTATTTGTTACCGCCGATGCTTATGTAAGCAATTGGACCAAACAAATCCATGTGAAGTAGTTCAAGCGGTTTTGTTGTAGTCGTGACGTTCTTTGCGGGATGATGTGCTCCAACTTGCTTCCCGGCTTGGCACGCGCTACAAGGCCTGTCTTTCTCAAAAACAACATTCTTAAAACCGCGGATGTGATCGCCCTTGAGGAGTTTTTGAAGATTCCTCATACCAACATGCGCTAGCCGTCTATGCCACAGCCAACCCATGTTGGTTTTTGCAATCAAGCATGTGTCGAGTTCGGCTTTATCCTTGTTTAAGTCAACAAGGTAAAGCTTTCCCTTCAACACACCCTTGAATGCAATGGAACCATCACTCCTCCTAGAGACAGTCACACCCTCGTTAGTGAACAAGCAATTATAACCTTTGTCACATAGTGGAGATATGGACAGCAGGTTATAATCTAAAGATTCAACATGTAAAACATGAGAAAGTGTGTGTTCAGAGGATATTTCAATTTTACCGGTACCGAGCACCCTTCATTGACTATTATCTCTGAAGTAGATGCCGTCGTTTGGATCCTCATTCTCTTCATATTCCACGAACATCCTCCTTTCTCCGGTCATGTGGTTGGTGCATCCACTGTCTAGCACCCATTTGGATCCACCGGAGGAATAGGCCTGCAAAAACAAATTATGCTTTGATTTTAGGTACCCAAGCTTGCTTGGGTCCTTGGAGGTTAGTTACAATACCTTTGGGCACCCACACATGGGATTTTGTGTTCCCATGGCGTGGCCCAACATAATGAGCACAGACATTGCCAAGATTATTTCTCATTAATACATAGGAGGCATCAAAAGTTTTGAATAATAGCTGCCGTTGTTTATTAGCCGGACTAGTCTGAGGGGTCGGACTTGTCCGGAGGACCGGACTTGTCCGGACACCAACCGGACTAGTCTGGTATTCATGTGAGTTCAAGTTTTTATTCTTCGACTTACCAGTTTGAGAGGGTCTTCCCTTCACAAAAGAAATCCTTCCCTTGTTATTCTTATGACTTCCAGCATGCTGCTTTTCATCATGGGAGTAACCAATGCCATATCTAACATTTGGAGGTCTTTGGACCAAGTATGCACCACGTGCATAGTTTATCTTCTCCTTGTCAAATATGCCACATTGGGTAGGATTTTTATCCTTTGTGGAGGTTGATTTCCCTTTCAATCTGGTGTCAGTTTTACTACATGTGCACATATGAGCAAATTCAGTTTTAGTGGGTTGAGAAGGTGAGTTTGAAGAGGAGGAAGGTTCACTCAGCTTGAGTGACTCAACTTGCACTTCAAGGATCTTGTTAACCTTGATCAGGTCAGCATGTTGGTCCTTGATTGCAACATTTGAGTCAGATAACTCCAAGCATGCTTTCTTGCTTGAATCTAACTCAAGCTCTAGTGAATTGTTTTTATCCTTTTCAAGCTCTAGAAGTTTGTCAAGTTTGACATACTCCTCCTTTTGGGAGATAATCATGTCCTCTTGACGATGAATTAACTTCTCCTTCTCAACAAGTTGATCAAGTAAGAATTTCATTTTTGTTGCAGTTTTCCTATCTAGTCCATTTAGCATATCCTCATCATCACTATCTATTTCATCATCACTAGAGTAGGAATGCATGGAAGGAGTTTTAATGATTACCTTGCATTTACCTTCCTTTGCCATAAGGCAAGTGCCATTTCCCTTCCTTGCACCCAGTGTAGGGAAGAATGTAGATTTCTTGGACGTGCTCTCGATGGCTATGCTAGCCATCTCTTCTTCATCGGATGATGAGGACTCATCGTTTGAGTCCCACTCCTTCCCAATATGCGCTTGTTCGGCTTGTTTCTTCTTCTTGAAGAATTTCTTAGGTTGAGGCTTGGATTCTATAGTCTTCTTCTTGTTCTCCTCATATGGGCAATCAACTATAAAGTGGTTATATTCACCACAATTATAGCACGCCCGTCTCAACTTTGGCTTGGTTCTTTCCCTGTACTTGCCTTCACTTGATTTTGTCCCTTGTCATTTCTTCATTATTCTCTTGAACTTTTTCATGAATAATATCATGTCCTCTTCATCTAGCTCACTGCTCTCTTCGTCACTGTCTTCCTCTAGTTGTGCTTCTCTTGCTTCTTTGGATAGAGGCTTGAGGGTGGACTTTAAAGCAACCCCTTTCTTCTTAGCCGAGGTGAGATCGGCAATCTCCTTGACATGCTTTGCTTGTTTTTCCATCATCTCAAAGTTGATAATTTTTCCAAGCAATTCATCCGGAGTCATCTTTTTGTATCCGGGGCTTTCTCTAATCATGGGACATAGCGTGACATTGCGAGGCATAAAAGCTCTAAAGATGAGCTTTTAACCTCGTGGTCATTCCACTTCTTGCTCCCATATGATCGAACTTTGTTAACGAGTGTCTTCAATCGATTGTACATATCTTGGGGTGACTCGTCTTCCTCAATTGCGAATCTTCCTAGTTCGCCTTCGATCATCTCAATCTTTGCTTCACACACATGTCGGTCACCTTCATGTGCAGTTTGCAGAGTATCCCATATCTCCTTAGCAATTTCGAGTCCATCCACCTTGGTGAACTCATCCCGACTGAGTGAGGAGGTGATTACAGCTGCGGCTTGAGCGTTTCTATGAATGGCCTGCTCATGGCTTGGGGTGAGCTCCTCGTCATCATCCGGAATATCTATCCCTGTGCATACAACATGACGTAGACTTGGATTTAGGGAAATCAAATGCATCTTCATATTCTGCCTCCACATTGAGTAATCACTTCCATCGAAGTTTGGGGCTTTTCCAAGTGGGATAGATAAGTAATGGTTGTTATTGGAATTTAGGCGATCATAGTTAAAAGGATATCGGGAGTAGTCGGTGTGACTACTCCCCTTCTTCTTCTCTTCAACTTTCGCTTTCCCTTTGGAAAGTGCCTTCTTTCTGAGGAGTGCCTTCAGCTCCAGCATCTCCTCTTCATCATCCTCGAAGTATTGAATGGCTTCGAGGTACTTCTCCACTTTTTGGTTCTTGTCGTTGTTAACCTCTTCTTGGTTGTTGATTTTGTGGACGTCGTTCATGTCCGACATGATATCTTCGAGTGATTAGACTCTTTCTTGAAGAACCTCGCTCTGATACCAATTGAATGTAGGCCTGGAGGGGGGTGAATAGGCCTTTTTGAAAATTGTCGGATCCTGCAACACTCAACAACCAGTTTAATACCAGAGATATCGGACTAGTCTGGTAAAGTGCGGACTAGTCCGGTGTTCACGGACTAAGTTGATTAAACTTGATTGATTGGTTTGATTCTTTTATGTGTGTAGCGGAAATATAGAATCAAACAATAGTTTAATAGTTATATACTGGATTATATCACAATTAAGTCTTATGTTCAACAATTTAACGTAAGATGAACAATGTATATGAAACCCTAGATTGAGTTGATTAATTAGAATGATGAACACTAAAACAAGACACAACGATTTATCCCGTGGTTCGGCTACCACAAAGGCAACCTACGTCCACGTTGAGAAGTCCACAAGAGGACCGGGTCTTCTCTAACCCTACCCTCGTTGGATCGACACGAAGGCCTATCCTCTTCCACTAATCACAAAGGGGTGAATAACCGAATTCGAGGGGCGTTCTCACACGTTGAGAGCTCCCTTAGATTACAGAACACAATGCCACCGAAAACACACTCAAAAGTTACAATTGAAATGCAGGAGTGTGTTAGAGAATCAAACCAAGAGCTCAATGTGGTGTCGCAAGTGTCTCTCTAATGATCTAGAGTGAATCCTCAAAGGATTGGATGATGTTGCACTTAATTTCGTGGAGAGAGGTCATTTTTGAGGCTCTTGGGAGGTGTGACGGCGCTAGGGTTCGAGAGTATGTGAAATTGGGCCGTGAACCTCTATTTATATGGGGTTTCTAAAAGTTACCGTTAGGGTTCAGAAAGTTCGGACTAGTCTGTGGTGGTCACCGGACTAGTCCGGTGTGCTGTGTGTAGCAAATCCTAAGTGTCCCAAAATATCGAACTAGTCCGGCTGAAAACGGACTTGTCCGATTTCGTTACTGGAAGTCTTCGGACTAGTCCGATGTCCATCAGACTTGTTCAGACATGTGAAACCCTAAGTGTGTTGGATGACAAGTCCGCACTTGGAGGACTTGTCCGATTTAGATCAGTGGGTTATTTCGGACTAGTCGGTGTGAATATCGGACTTGTTCGAAGTGGATCAGAAAGGATATCGGACTAGTCCGGTTAATAACGGACTTGTCCGATTTTGTGCAGTGTTTTGAGGACTAGTCCGCACTGGAGAGGACTAGTCCGATTCTAGTCAGAAAGATATCGGACTAGTCCGACAGATACCGGACTTGTCCGATCTGGTGCAGAAAGGTTATCGGACTAGTCCGGTTGTGATTGGACTAGTCCGGTCCTGTGTAACTTTGTGCAATGTGTGTGTTTAATTATCATTGAGCTCTTGGGGTGTATTTCCTTAACACACTCCATACAAAATAATCTACTACTCTTTTTCCTTGAGCTCATTTCCACTTTGCTCCTCTTCATCCCTTCTTTTTTGTATTTTGCTCATTTTTCTATTATAGGCCTGCATTCATCTCAATAAAGAGGTTAGGATCCCAATTGCTTGTCATAAATCATCCAAAACCCACAAGGGAGTCCTAGATGCACTTTCATGAACGCATAAGTGTGCCGAGGACGTTCAACAAACATACGAGAGTGCATTCACAAAAGGATATACAGAAAATTACCACATAACAAGATTAATTAAGAACTTTTATTACAAAATTTAGAATATCCTCGAATACAAGCTCTAATGATCATTAGTGACAAGTTTGAACTAATGCAATGGAAATAAACTAATTATAAGCTAAATGGAATAAGCAAGCCAAGCAAATAGGGTAGCGTGGCTCCAAGCAACACCATAGGCAAAGCTGACGGCACACACGGCCTAGTACTCCTCACTAATGTCGTGATACTCCCAATCCTGACCTGCAACTATTGGTGGGGGAATTGCAAGGGTGAGTACATGTCGTACTCAGCAAGTGTGGAAAGTATGACATGTAGCTGATACAAATGACAAATATCATAGAGGCTAAGTGCTGAAATGTACATTAAAACATTTGAAAAGCAATATATTGTATGTGTGTGAAGTAAACCCATCATAAAACCATGTAGTCATCATCGTACCAGTCCATATTTCATTACCATCATCAATATACTAGATTTCTCACTACCAATAACCATATCCATTGGCATAAACCATAATACCAACCATAACCAGTACCAAACCATCCCAAAACCAAAACCCCTCTAATCATGTAAGTCATCCAGGTGCTCTTATGTGGGGACCGGAATCCTGACATCCAAGGATCTCATCGGGTGGTGTCGTGTGATGCGACACCCAACAGTATACAAGAAAATAACGAGAATAAAATACAATACCAAGTATTTATTTATAAACACAGTGGAAGTTTTATAATACTAAGTGGAAGGAAAGTAACCTATACATCATAGCTACGCTCTTGACACTAGCTATGCAAAAGCAAAGTCATCCATGTCCTGGATGCTTCGCACTAGCAACACCAAACTTACGATAGCGTGCAGGGCTCCCACTCGACTGTAAACCCTGGAGGGGGTGCAACCTCATCGTCGAACCCGTCATCAGTCGTATAGTCTGCAAAAACTTGTTAACTGCAAACGTGAGCTTAAGGCTCAGCAAGACTAACCCGTCTCACTAGACATATGCATGGTGACTACTAAGCATAGGTAAGGTAAAGCAGTAAAGGACTCGCATACATGTGGATCCTTAGCTTTCAAGTTATTATCAGCAGCTTACAAGTTAAATGAAAGTAACTTTAGTGATCATATTGGACAGCAATAAAAATTCCAAAACAATTATATTTTAATACATCGTCTTCTCCTGACTTCTTTAGTATTTACTACGTCACGACACAGTGAACAAGTGGTACTCTATTAGCAAGAGGGATGGTGATTGCAATTAGGACACACCCGGACAACACGACACATGCGCACTTTCGGAAGCGCCAGCGAGTACATACAACAGTACCTACATAACACTTCAGTACTAGTTGTATATGGCCATCTTTCACCCAACACTCGAATGCTGAACTGGTTGATCCATCACGAGAAGGAGGTCACTACATGGGGCGTACTCTGACGTGCCCACCAGCCGATTTACACCTTGCTGCCCTCAACCCACGCCCATAAAATGGAACGGAATGCCTCGATAAAGTAGTATCAAGCTATGTCACTTTACTGGAGCCCATTTCTCCATTAAGTCACTGGTACAATTCAATCTTATCCAGCAGGGCCGCACATGGCGCGGGCCTTAATCGATACAAGCAGGGCTACGCACATGAGACAACGTCTCGCTACATCCTACCTGCTGTTCAGTCTCAATTTCATATTTATAAACCATTTCTTGACCCAATTCATTTCGTGTGATAAAATCCTATCTCGCGAGTTCATTCCAACTACTCGACTTCTACCGGATCCCTATGAATATAAGCATGGCAGCTTCTACTCGTCGTGTTGTAGACCTACCCAAGGCTCGATGGGATTTGTGGCCATGCAATTGGATGTCAAACACCTTAAACGTAATGCACAACCATCTGAAGACGTAAGGTGAATGAAAACAACAAAGACACTGTAAGTAACTTAAATGCAAACCGGGGCTTGCCTGAAAACGAGTTCGGGTCTATGTTAGTCTCCAACAGCTAGACTTCCAAGGCTTCCGGCTGCTCCTCGACTTCAGTTACTACACGATATGCATATACTATATATAATTGACTTTGAAAATAATTAATATGTTTAAGGTCACAAGCTAATATCATGTAATAAAAATAAGATAACGATCTTATTTGGCTTTGGGACTTTTATGGTAGATGCAAGGGACTATAGTGGAGAATCTTGCAAAGAACAGAAGATGATCAATGAAGTTTTTGTCTCTAAAAATTATGTTAAGCAATAACCTTCTCTGAATTTTGGTTGAAATTCGGGAAGTCTATCATGGCTACCAGTGGTTGTACCATGTATAGGAGGTCTCACTGGTTCTAGAAATTTTTGTTTCACAATTTTCTAAGCTTCCTACAGGGAGAAATTGATTTTACATGTTTGGGAGAATTTCTGAAATGTTTTCTGTAGTTTTCCCAATTTTTCAATTACATAGAGATTTGGAACACTGATCAACCAAGGAAATGAAGTCCAACGAACTTGAAATTTTATCTGGAGATCAAGTGTGTTATTAAGAGTGTTTTGACCGAAATTGGGAATTTTCCATTTAACAAAACAGTAGTAATTAATTTCCCAAGCAGTTAGCTCAAAGAAATTAATTATAAACATCCTTGGCGTTTCATGGCCAACAAATTGCGCCACTGCAAATTTGAGATTGAGATGAGTCTTCCAGAATTTATTTGGAAATTTCTAAGAAATTCTACTGGGAGTAATGAATTTTAGAAGTTTGATTGAATCCTGGAATTATTTTCCAATGGGAAAATTTGAATAAAGCAGCCGGGCCCACCAGTTTAAAATCAACCAATCAGGGCTGGGCCGCACCGAGGGCCACGGGGTTAACCCGCGCAGCCGCATCGGATCTGGAGCTGCAGCTGATCCCGCATGAGGGAATCAGTCGCTGACCTGTGGGACTCACGAGGCTTTCGTCTACCTCGCAACGAGCCTCTCGGCCGCGGTGGCGCTGCGCCGGCGACCTCGCCGCGATGGCTGTGTCGACCTCCACTCAACTTGGCCCTGACTGCCTAGCCATAAAATCGACCGCACAACACGACGGTGAGTTCCAATCGCGGCAGCGATGGCCAGAGATGGCGGCGCAATGGCGGCGGCGGAGCTAGGGTTTCGGCGATGGCCGGAATCGCTCGGATGGTGCCAAAGGCTCGGGAAAAGGTTAGAAATATTCCTGGAAGCACGAGGATGATGATTTGGAGGTTAGAAAGCGGTGACATCGCCGGCAAAGTCGACTTCGACGGCGGACCAACAGATTTCCATTTGCGGTGGGGAAAACTTGAATATCTAAGACTCTACTCGATGGCATCCATTGATTCTTGGCAGAGGGGTGCGATAGGAGGTACAGAGTATAATCCTTAATTGGATTGAAGAATCATTACACGTAGAAACGGAATCAAACCGAGAAGTGAGCTAGTTCATGGGCTACGGCCGAAAGCAAAACTCGTATTATTTGCACGATACGGAATGAAACGAAGAATGGTTTGTACTGTGAGAAAGGTCGTGTCTTGGCGATCCTAATTGCTTCTGAGATCAGCTCGAGAGAGGGGCTGTGGCGTCGGCATGACGGGGAGGCAGTAGCGTCCTCATGGCGGCTGGACAATGGCGCCGGTAAAACTCCAAAAATGCCGCCTCGTAGCCGACGAAATAAGGAACTAAAAGGTTGAGAAGGCAGAGGGAAGGCTTAGGTACCAATTTTCTATTGGGTGGACGATGGGATTTGGCAAGACTTCGAGCTCGTCGCGCGCGCAGGGAGGCGGCGGTGGTTTGTGCTTGAAAGCGACGAAAGAGCTGGTGCTTTTCCCTTCGGCCAAAGATGTGAAGATAAGGAGGAGGAGAGTGGAGGCGGAACACGCAACTGGGCTTCCACGCAGCTGCTTGCCGACGGTGAGCTGTTTGCCGCACCGGGCGTGGAACGGCGGGGAGTCAGAACAGAGCACTCACGGTAAACGTCTTCGTGACTAGTGGGTCCCATCGTTCTTATCCTCATCCCTTCTCTGCAACTTATATTCTCTTACCAAACTTGATCCAAAAATTTTAGGTTTTTGTGGAGAGGCCAAATCAATGGTGTAGGTTCAGATTCTGAAATTGGATTTCGAATTTGAACAAGTTTCAGTTAAATTTCAAATTCAAATTTGAATTTGACTTGAATTAGCTAAACGTCTCAAATAAAATAGCAAATAGAATTCAAAATTCTTGAAACTTTGCAGGAAGGCTATTTGGAATATTATGAGGCCATGGAAAAATGTATAGCCCCAGATTTTAATATTTTGATAGGGCCTAAATGTACAGTGCTATATTCAAATTAATTTGAATATATTTAGTACGGCATAGTGTTTTGCCCTAGCAAATTTTCATTCAATAAATTCCAAAATTTTTGGAATGGTCACTTGAATTATCCTAGGGTCATTAGTGAAGTCCACCCCTTATGTTAATAAAATTTGAGTAGGAGTGAAAGAAAGATTTTTGATGATATCAAGTTCATGTGTACAATCATAATTGATCTCCACAATGGTTGATAACAAACGGGTAACTGAACTTTATATTAAGGATAAACTGGGATTTTACATTCCTCCCCCCTTAAAAGAATCTTGTTTCGAGATTACAATAGGAAAGATAAAAGAAAAAGATCTAATGAACATATGCCGCTAACAAGACTGGAGAGTTTGTTTTATGGTATTCCTCGCTTTCCCACGTTGCTTCTTCAGCGGGGTGGTTGCCCCACAAGACCTTGTAGAAATGCAAGGTGCGGCTTCTTGTTGTGCGAGTCTTCTCATCGATTATTTGGGTTGGATGCTCAAAGTAAGTAAGATCTGGTAGGAGAGCTTCCAAATCCTCCATACGGATGTCAGCTGGGGCCTTGAGACATTTCTGCAACTGTGAAATATGAAACACATTGTGGACCCCTGAAAGCGACGCTGGCAGCTCTAGCCAATAGGCCACAGGTCCGCATTGTTCAATTACTACGAACGGCCCAATGAAGTGTGGAGCTAGCTTCTCTTTTACTCTGAAGCGATTAATCCCTTTCATTGGGGATACACGAAGATAAATGTGATCCCCAACATCGAAGTAAAGAGGTTGATGTTGTTCGTCCACATAGCTTTTCTGACGAGACTGAGCAGCTTTGAGGTTGGCTTGAATAATTCGTATTCGTTCTTCGGCTTCATTCACCAAATCGATACCATATATCACTCGTTCATCATATTCACACCAGTTCAAAGGTGTGCGGCACTTCCGACCATAAAGAGCTTCATATGGTGCCATCTGGATGCTAGCCTGATAACCGTTGTTGTATGAGAACTCCGCCAATGGTAGATGATCATCCCAATTCTTACCATAGTGGATGGCACATGCGTGGAGCATATCCTCTAGCACTTGGTTTACTCGCTCTGTTTGACCATCAGTCTGAGGATGGTAAGCTGAGCTTAGAATCAATTTGGTACCTAGAGATGCATGGAGCAGCTCCCAAAGGCGAGCAACAAATAAGATTCCACGATCTGATATGATAGTGTGGGGTACTCTGTGTAGGCACAGGATCCTGGCAATATACAACTCGGCATATTGTCGTGCCACATAATTGACATTGACTGGAATAAAGTGAGCCGACTTGGTGAGTCGGTCGACTATCACCCAAATCGAGACATGCATGCAAAAGGTGAGAGGTAATCCAATAATGAAATCCATGCTGATGTCCTCCCATTTCCAGGCCGGTATGCTCAAAGGTTGAAGCTGACCGGCTATCTTCAGGTGGTCAGCTTTCACCCGCTGACACGTATCACATTCGGATACGTACTTCACTATCTCCCTCTTCATTCGAGTCCAGCAAAATTCTTCTTTAAGTCTTGGTACATTTTGTAACTTCCCGGATCAATAGAATACTTGGACAAATGAGCTTCATCCAATATTTTCTTCCGAAGTTCCACATTGCGGGGCACCACGATGCGGCCTTTGAACTAGATGGTACCGTCATCGTCACATCAGAAACACTTCATCTCCCCCTTCTTCATTCTTCGGCGAATGTGCGACATGCCCTTGTCTTCCCTCTGAGCCTCTACAATATCTTCCCTTATGGTAGGAATGAGAGCTAGATTGTAGAGCGCTCCATATGGAACCAAGTAGAGACTCAACCCTTCTTTTTGCATCGAGGTGATGGAAAGATTATTGACATGGGACTTGCGACTCAGCGCATCTGCAACTACATTTGCTTTGCCATGATGGTAGTGGATCTTTAATCTCATAGTCTTTGATCAATTCCAACCATCTTCGCTGCCGCATATTCAAGTCCTTCTGGGTGAAGATGTACTTCAAGCTTTTGTGATTGGTGTAGAGATGCACTAGGTTGCCCAATAAATAATGTCTCCACATTTTCAATGCAAGTAGCACAGCAACGAGCTCAAGATCATGAGTCCGATAATGCTGTTCATTGTTCCGAGGTTGCCATGATCCATAAGCGATCACCCTTCTGTCTTGCATCAATACACAACCCAAACAAATCCCAGATGCATCACAATAAACATCAAATGACTTAGTTGTGTGTGGTTGGGCTAATACTGGTGCTGTTGTGAGGTGTTTTTCTACAGTGAGTTATGGCAAAAATACACAGACACGGACTGGTACAATGGTATAGTCATCTGAAGCAGTTGAAGTATACTCCAAATTTCAAAAGATTATCAAGCCTTTATGCCTTGATGTTCAATAGAAAAGTGGTAGAGGTCTTCAAGAGCTTTCCATCCATATAGCATACCCTATGTTTGACTAAGATCATAGTCCAGAGAAGTTGAGCAAACTTCAGCCAGAAATCAAGAATCCTTGTTCAAACCCTTTGTCGAGTCGAAACTCATTTTGCGGAGTCCAAGCCTACCCGCAACAGATAGTCAGACTTTCCAAAATGTAATGCATCCATTCTATCGTTGGAAACGGTCAAGTATCAAATTTGATACTGACGGTACTACGTGCCTCACCAAAGAAAGTTCTAACCGGTATATCCGGATACGTTTATAGGTGGCCCTAGTATCGTTCACTCGCAAACGTGTTCTACACGGGTCGCTACCGTAGTTAGTGCTGCAAAAGACAAACAATCCCCTTTCACACCTTCACGCCTCAAGGGCGGCACGGGGAAACAGAACAGGCAATCACAATAATATATATGAAAGTAAATGCATATGACTCTGGTGTGAGTCGCCCTCAAGCGATGTCATGTATCGAGGTACATGGCTGTACTATGTTTGTACAACAAAGACTCCCGCACGAACCGGCTTATACACGCTCGGGCATACGTGTTTTGCATGCTCCTATAGAACATGAATAGTTCTAGAGATGCATACTATCGGATTATCCACCACCCGACGGGGGCTCCCACTAATTTTGTGTCACGCTGGGTACCGTGTGTCATATGTTCTCAGAAACATGAAAAGCTTCAAAGACTCATATTGACTCTTCCGTGCAAAGCCACGGAAGAATTTCCATGCTACCTCTCGTATGGTGAGCTTACCACAATTGATCCGCTTGCGGTGGCGTACCTTACCTCTTACCTGATGTTGGAGCATCGTTACAAAAATAATAAGATATATTTAGTTTACCACCTTTATAACTTATACTAATAATACTCCTTATACGGGCATATAGCTAATTCCTCGCTCATATAATCCTAAGTTTTTGAAAATATGCTCTTTTCAAGCACATTGTTCTTAATGAGGCTCTGATACCATGCTGTGGGGACCGGAATCCCGACATCCAAGGATCTCATCGGGTGGTGTCATGTGATGCGACACACAACAGTATACAAGAAAAGAACGGGAATAAAAATACAATACCAAGTATTTATTTATAAACACAGCGGAAGTTTTATAATACTAAGCAGAAGGAAAGTAACATATACATCATAGCTACACTCTCGACACTAGCTATGCAAAAGCAAAGTCATCCATGTCCTGGATGCTTCGCACTAGTAACACCAAACTTACGACAACATGCAGGGCTCCCACTCGGGTGTAAACCCTGGAGGGGGTGCAACCTCGTTGTCGAACCCGTCATCAGTTGTATAGTCTACAAAAACTCGTTAACTACAAACGTGAGCTTAAGGCTCAGCAAGACTAACCCGTCTCACTAGACATATGTGGGGTGATTACTAAGCATAGGTATGGTAAAGCAGTAAAGTACTCGCCTACATGTGGATCCTTAGCTTTCAAGTTATTATCAGTAGCTTACCAGTTAAATGAAAGTAACTTTAGTGATCATATTGGACGGCAATCAAAATTCCAAAACAATTATAATTTATTCTCCTGACTTATTCAGTATTTACTACATCACGACACAGTGAACAAGCGGTATTGTATTACCGCGAGGGACGGTGATTGCAATCAAGGACACACCCGGACAACACGACACATACGCACTTTCGGAAGCACCAGCGAGTACATAAAGCAGTACCTACATAACACTTCAGTACTAGTCGTATATGGCCACCTTTCACCCAACACTCGAATGTCAAACTGGTCAATCCGTCACGAGCAGGAGGTCACTGCGCGTAATCTAACGTGCCCACTCGCTGATTTATACCTTGCTGCCCTCAACCCACACCTATAATACGGAGCGGAAAGCCTCAACAAACCAGTATCAAGCTACGTCAGTTTACTGGAGCCCGTTTCTCTAGTATGTCGCCGGTACAATTCAAGCCTGTCCAGCAGGGCTGCACACGGCGCGGACCTTAATTGACACGAGCAGGGCTACGCACGTGAGACCACGTCTCGCTGCATCCTAGCCACTGCTCGGTCTCAATTTCATATTTATAAACCATTTCTTGACCCAATTCATTCCATGTGATAAAATCCTATCTCGCGAGTAGATTCCAACTACTCGACTTCTACCGGATCCCTATGAATATAAGCATGGCAGCTTCTACTCGTCGGGCTGTAGACCTACCCAAGACTCCATGGGATTTGTGGGCCATGCAAGTGGATGTCAAACACCTTAAACTTAATGCACAACCATCTCAAGACGTAAGGTGAATGAAAACTACGAAGATACTGTAATGAACTTAAATGCAAACCGGGGCTTGCCTGAAAATGAATCCAGGTCTATGTTAGTCTCCGGCAGCTGGACTTCCAAGGCTTCTGGCTGCTCCTCGACTTCAGTTACTACACGATATGCATATACTATATATAATTGACTTTGAAAATAATTAATATGTTTAAGGTCACAAGCTAATATCATGTGATCAAAATAAGATAAGGATCTTATTTTGCTTTCGGACTTTTATAGTAGATACAAGGGACTATAGTGGAGACTCTTGCAAAGAACAGGAGATGATCAATGAAGTTTGCTGTCTCTAAAAATTATGGTAAGCAATAACATTCTCTGAATTTTGGTTGAAATTTTGGAGGTCTATCATGGCTACCAGTGGTTGTACCATTTAGAGGAGGTCTCAATGGTTCTGGGAAAATTTGTTTCACGATTTTCTAAGCTTCCTACAGGGAGAAATTGATTTTACAGGAGAATTTCTGAAATGTTTTCTATATTTTTCCCAATTTTTCAATCACATAGAGATTTGGAACACTAATCAACCCAGAAGTCCAATGAACTTGAAATTTTTACTGGGGAACAAGTGTATTATTAAGAGTGTTCAGACCAAAATTGGGAATTTTCCAATTAACAGAACAGTAGTAATTAATTTCCCAAGCAGTTAGCTCAAAGGAATTAAATATAAACATCCTGCGCCTTTCATGGCCAACAAATTGCACCACTGCAAATTTGAGATTGAGATGAGTCTTCCAGAATTTATTTGGAAATTTGTGAGAAATTATACTGGGGGTAATGAATTTTAGAAGTTTGATTGAATCCTGGAATTATTTTCCAACGGGAAAATTTGAAGAAAGCAGCCGGGCTCACTGGTTTAAAATCAACCAAT
This sequence comes from Tuctoria greenei, assembly GCA_036927565.1. Classification (NCBI taxonomy): domain Eukaryota; kingdom Viridiplantae; phylum Streptophyta; class Magnoliopsida; order Poales; family Poaceae; genus Tuctoria; species Tuctoria greenei. The sequence continues at coordinate 84,966,918 of JAYESD010000006.1, forward strand.
CAGATCTGGGCCGCACCGAGGGCCACGGGGTTAACCCGCGCAGCCGCACCAGATCCGGAGCCGCGGCTGATCCCGCGCGAGGGAATCAGTCGCTGACCTGTGGTACCCATGAGGCTTTCGTCTACATCGCGACGCGCCGCTCAGCCGCGGCGGCGCTGCACCGGCGAGCTCGTTGCGATGGCTGCGTCGACCTCCACTCGGCTCGGCCCTGACCGCCTAGCCATAAAATTGACCACACAACACGATGGTGAGGTCCAATCGCGGCGGCGATGGCCGAAGATGGCGGCGCGACGGTGGCGGCGGAGCTAGGGTTTCAGCGATTGCCGGAATCGCTCGGGGATGGTGCAAAAGACTCGGGAAAAGGTTAGAAATATTCCTGGAAGCAAGAGGATGATGATTTGGAGGTTAGAAAGCAGTGACATCGCCGGCAAAGTCGACTTCGACGGCGGACCGACGGATTTCCATTGGCGGTGGGGAAAACATGAATATCTCAGACCCTACTCTATGGCGTCCACTGATTCTAGGCAGAGGGGTGCGATAGGAGGTATGAAGTATAATACTTAATTGGATTGAAGAATCATTACACGTAGAAACGGAATGAAACAGAGAAGTTAGCTAGTTCATGGGCTACGGGCGAAAGCAAAACTCGTATTTTTTGCACGATATGGAATGAAACGGATAACGGTTTGTACCATGAGAAAGGTCGTGTCTTGGCGATCCTAGTTGCTTCTGAGAGCAGCTCGAGAGAGGAGCTGTGGCGTTGGTGCGACGGGGAGGCAGTAGCATCCTCAAGGCAGCTGGACAGTGGCGCCGGTAAAACTGTAAAAATGCCGCCTTGTAGACGACAAAACAAGGAACTAAAAGATTGAGAAGGTAGAGGGAAGGCTTAGGTACCTCTTTTCTGTTGGGAGGACGACGGGATTCGGCAAGACTTTGAGCTCGTCAAGCGCGCGGGGAGGCAGCGGTGGTTTGCGCTCGGGAGGGACGAAAGAGCTGGTGCTTTTCCCTTCTGCCAGAGATGTGAAGATAAGCAGGAGGAGAGTGGAGGGGGAACACGCAACTGGGGTGCCACGCAGCTGCTTGCCGATGGTGAGCTGTTTGCCGCACCGGGCATCAAACGGCGGGGAGTCAGAACAGAGCACTCACGGTAAATGTCTCCCTGACTAGTGGGTCCCACCGTTCTTATCCTCATCCCTTCTTTGCAACTTAAATTCTCTTACCAAACTGGATCCAAAAATCTTAGATTTTTTGTGGAGAGGCGCAATAAATGGTGTAGGTTCAGATTCTGAAATCGGATTTCAAATTTGAACAAGTTTCAGTTAAATTTCAAATTCAAATTTGAATTTGACTTGAATTTGCTAAATGTCTCAGATAAAATAGCAAATGGAATTCAAAATTCTTAAAACTTTGCAGGAAGGCTATTTGGAATATTATGAGGCCATGGAAAAATGTATAGCCCAAGATTTGAATATTTTGACAGGGCCTAAATGTACAGTGCTATATTCAAATTAATTTGAATATATTTAGTACTGCATATTGGTTTGCCTTAGCAAATTTCCATTCAATAAATTCCAAAATTTATAGAAAGGTCACTTGAATTATCCTAGGGTCATTGGTTAAGTCCATCCCTTATGTTAATAAAATTTGAGCAGGAGTGAAAGAAAGATTTTTGATGATATCAAGTTCATGTGTACAATCATAATTGATCTCCACAATGGTTGATAATGAAGGGGTAACTGAACTTTATATTAAGGAAAAACTAGGATTTTACATCTTAACAGGGAGCACGGATATCATAATAGTTTCAATATTCTGCAGAGTTTGTACCACTTTACCCACGTGTCTGTGATTTCATCACCCGTCGGCGACTAAAGAACCTCCCTTATGCCAATTACACTTCCTTTGGTGTATGGCCAAGAGATCAAAAAATAGCCTTTACAAAGGGACTAATAGCATGTACGGACCCACTAAGGTTTCACCGGTGGCGATGCCTCCAACTAAGCGCATCTTCAACCAAGGGCCCCCTCTTGTGCCATTCGGATCCCAGGGAGTCTCGCCACAAATCCAAAACCAATCCGACTCCCCTTCCCCGGTGCGCTAAATGATCCACGTAGTACTAGCAATACCCTAATTAATCAGCTACACCGCACCCATACTTGGCCTCTTGGTGGCACTGTTGTCCTGGCATATTCTCGCATGAACTGGTCCTTTGATCTAAAGCAAGCAAACCACCATAACATCCAACCCATCCACATACCATGCTTGTTTAGATCACTCATTACCATATCATATTAACTAGTTCATATAACCATAATATCATTAATGCATAATTAAATGATATAATTGTTTTTCATCCCGATTAATTAAGCAAAGCAAAAAGGTAAAAAGCCCTTCCCGACTCTCTACCATGTATTCCAGGTGACAAGGGTGGTTAAAAAAAGCTAGTAAACTTCCTATCGTAGGAATTCCCATCAAATTGACACAAGAATGCAGTTCTGAAAACAAACATTTATTGTCAAAATAGGATCAATATGTTCAAGGACACTTGCCTTGCTCATAGGCTTGGTTTGGGTCAAAGTCTTCAAATTCCAGATGTTGGAGGTCCTCCACAGCACTTTCTAGCGCAACTCCATCTAAATCGCGCAATAAACATACAAGACAAGAATTACAATCAATAAGTGCGCATATATTACACAATATGTCATGACATGCATGATTAGTGCAAATGCGAAGCAAAATTAGTTAAGGAGTTGTTAATAATGTTTACTATCTAGTTCTAATAGTTATTAAAAAGTTTGGACAGGTTTGAAATTGCTTAAAAACAATTTAGAATTAATTCAGCAGAAACAGATAGCCAAACCAGATTAGTCTGTTGTAGGGTCGGACTATCTACCCTTCGCGGAAACAACAAGCTAGGGTTTTCTAGATCAACGTGAATTTGAAGAAACGGGGTTGAATTCACATGAGAAAGAGGAAGTAGAAGGTATACCAGGTGTTTAGAACTCCAATGAATCAAGGGTTTTCGAGGCAACACTTGGATCTTGACGATCTAGGGTTGATGAAGGAACTTGATGGTGAATTGGTGATAAGAACGAAAACTTGATGGAGATATTGATCACTTGATCCTCTTTCATTTCCTCCTCTTCTTCTTCTTGCTCAGGATCTCCTTCTCCCTCCTTGGTGGCGGCTATTCACGAGCTAGGGTTCGGGTGTGATTCAAAGGTGGCAAAGACATGTGAAAATAGGGTGTTGGGTTGTTTATATAGGGGTGGAGAGTTAGGGTTTGTTGGATTTTGAGTTTTAGAGAGGGGGAGGCCGGTGTGGGGTCCCACATGGACTCAAAAAGGGTTAGACACGACATCCTTAGGCCCACTCAAGGTAAAACCCACAAACACATCGTGGAACAAAAGATCAACTTGGAATCGCGATCACCAGACAAGTCCGCAAAAGGCTGGACTAGTCCGATGTTAGTTAGAGAGAAATCGGATAAGTCTAGACTAAACCGGACAAGTACGAACTTAGTCAGAGAGGAAAATGGACAAGTCCGCTACATGTCAGATTGGTCCGGTCAAGTCTAGGGACTTGGCGAGATTTTAAGGAATCGGGATACTGGACTAGTCCATAATGGATCGGACAAGTCCGAAAATTGTACAGAGACAAAATTGGACTAGTCCGCAGCAAAAACGGACATGTCTGAAGGAGGTCAGAGAGAAATCAGACTAGTCCGCACCAAAAAACGGACTAGTCCGCACTTCTTAGAACTTTTGAGTGCGGTTTTGCTCCTAATTTATTTTAAAATTATTCCTTTTTATGTGGATGAATGTTAAACATATATATGAACTTATGCAATGCATGATGCATAAAAATGAGGGTGTTACATCTGGCTGCATTGGACGAGGCATACCACATTGAGCGAAGAACTACATCAAGTAAAAATATTCAGTTAAGTTAACTTAACACATATTATAGTAAAGATTATTGTAACTTAAATAAAAAAGACAAGTATATCTGTGACGTCATGTCAAACTGAGGTTGTTGTGGTGTGCCGAATGGAGAACCGGTGCTACCGTGACCCAAAAATTGCATCAAGTAAATTATTTTGTGGAATCTTAAGTGAAACATTTTAAAATTGAATAAATAGCTCAATTGTTAACATTACATGTTACCTGTGCCATATACAGATAGTGCATCTGTTGCTGCACCTGTTGCTGTATCTGTTGATGCATTGCTGCATCTGCATCTTTGTCTGGTGCTGTTGCTGTTGCTATTGCAACTGCGTCTGCGTCTCTTCCTAATTGTGTCTAAATTCTTCTCTTAATGCATCAGCCTCTATGGTAGACTGGGACCTACTAGAACTAGCACTGGGGTGTCGTCGCCTAACATAGGCCTCACGCTCCACATACCCGTCACCCAACCCAAGTCTACAATAGACATCCTGCAATAAAAACAACAATTTATGTCAATCAGAAGAAGATGTAATATAATTAGAGGACTACGAATACACTTACCCAAAACATATCCCAAACTCTATTTTGACAAGTACCCGCAGGGGCATACTCTTTCAGTGCATAGTGATCCCAACTATGCGCGGCAATTCTTCGACGGTCCAACACAACCATCCCAGGAAAGCAAAATCGGATGGTGTTTCCCAACTCCGTGTTAATTACTCGTCGATGCCCCCTGCCATTCTTAATCTCGACCCAGCACCTAGTACTCTTTGGCTTAATAACTATCCGCTCATCCAAGCTTTTGCTTGGAGTACATAAAAGGTGCCATTGTAGCCTGTCCGAACAATATTAGTTAATTAGTTAACAATAAACAAAGATAAAAGATAACTTATCAATTAATCCGAAATAGTAACAGAAAGGGCATCGAGCGGCAGCTAACCTACCTCAGCTAGCTCTGCAAGTCTTGCCAACCTCCTATCTCTCTCGGGATCATCGCCCTCTTCATCATCGCCGTCCTTGTCGTCCCCCTCATCACCACCCTCAGAGGAGGACGGCCCAAACGCCATCGCAATAGTTCAGTCTCTCGTGTCCGAAATTGAGTCTCCTCACTGCTCTGATGAGTGTCTCACAGTATCTATCTCCTCCTTGTGCAAGTCTTGTGCCAGACTCGCTCTGGCTCTCGTGAGGGCTCTGGCTGTCGTGAGGGCTCCGACTCTGCGACACATTGCATGAGCTGCCTCTACCTATCCACACTTATGCTTGCACCCTGCAAATGAAAATAAACATGTAACAAATATTAGATAGTTAATTATAATACTAATATGTATTTAAAAATAAACAAGTACCTGAAACAAGCCTGTGTGCTCCGAACGACTAGTGTGGTCCGAACTACAACTGCGCTTTTTCCTGCCAAGTTTGATATGCTTGAACATCTGCATAAATTTCAAAATAATGATTAGTTATACAAAAAATGATAAACAATAAAATATACTCAAAATGAGTACAATAAGAATCAAATCTAACATAATGCGTACAATGAGAATCAAAATCTAACAGAATGCGTACAATAAGAATAAAAAATCATTAGCATCAGAATCTATTTCTGCCACACGTGCTTGAAGATGTTCACGTATCTCTTGTTCATCTATCTCTTCTTCAAACTCCTCTCCTTCACTGTATTGATCAAATTCTTCTTAATCCTCAATAATCATTTTCTGCTTTTCAATCAGCCTTCGTGACTGTCAAAGACATTTCCTCAAAATGCCAGTATATTCTTCAGACATTAACTCAAAGGTACCACTAGCTATCTCTACTAGTCCTATCCCGCAGGATATCTTAAAATCTTCTACTTCCTCGACTTCATCATGATATACACCACCATCATCATCTTCCTAATTCTCTATGTATCAATCATAACGACAATGGTCCACTTCAGGATTAATTTTGTATACAACCCACCAATTTTTGAAACTTGGATGAGGATAACTTAAATAGTACACTTGTTCCACTTGATGGGCAAGTACAGCATTGTTGTTATGAGCTATGTACCGCTAGATGTGGTTAACCTCCACCATTCCAAAGTCATCGACTCGCGTGCTCGATGTTGGGTCAAACCATTGACAGTCAAAAATCACAAGCTTCAGTTCTTTCGGACCGCCAAATGTGTTACTCAATTATTTTTTGAAGAACACTATAGTAAGCATTGACTTCTCCACACCTTTCCGCTGTCGTTATCATTACTCCACTGTTTGATTTGGCTGCAACTGGGCGGCTTTCTTCTAAACTTGCCGTACAAAAATAGTATCCGTTAATATCATATCGGTTAAATTCTCTTACTTTCAGTTGACCATGCGAAATCTGTCGCATGTCATCTGAGATGTTGCGATCTTGCATACACTACATAAGTAGACAAAGTTAGCATCTTAAGACAAGCTTGTGAACTATGATTGAAGACAAAAGACAAATAGAAACATTACATGTTCACGGAAGCCCAGGACGATCACAAAGATCAGCTAAGTCTTTCCTCGCATTCATATTATCTTTGGTTTGACCGGTGAAATCAAAACACATGCTTATGATGCTTTTAGCCACATTACGCTCTTGGTGCATGAAATCTATGTTGTGCGATAAAAGTAATGCCTTTGCATATGGTAGCTCCCAAAAAAATAAATATCAGTCCAGTTGTGTTATGTACCATACCCTTCGAAACCACTTCAGCGGACTCTTTTAACTTTGCATGCCATGCCATTTTTTGTTCCCTTGTCAATCAACGAGACGAACCTTTTCTAACCATTTTACCTTTCCAGAATGATTGTGTATCACTTCTGAAAGGATGGTTTGAAGGAAGGAATCGTCGATGACAATCAAAGAAGGTGACCTTTTTCCGTACTTTAACTTGATAGCATCGGTGTCAACCATACATATGGGACAACACAATTGTCCGTGAACACACCAACCAGCCCAAATGCCATATGCCAACAAATCATGGATCAACCATAGATACGCGTCATGTAAGGTAAATTCACATTTCAGATGATTGTCATATGCCTTTACACCATGTCATAGCTCTTTTAGCTCTTCAATAAATGGCTGCATAAACACATTGATTTTCTTCTCACGATGTTTAGGGCCAGGAATGATAGCCATGAGAAATATGTATCCTTCTTTCATGCACATGTTGGGAGGAAGATTGTATGGCATGATAAATACAAGCCAACAAGAGTATGGGATGCTACTGGTGCTGGAAGGAGTGAAACCGTCTGTTGAAAATCCAAGACGAACATTTCTGGGATCTCTTGCAAACTCTGGATCAAAATGGTCTAGAGCTTGCCATGCTGCGCCAACAGAAGGATGCGTCATAATATCTTTATCGTTGCTCTCACGTATCCCTTCAGAATGTCATCTCATCTGTTTCGCTATTTTTTGGATAGGAACAACCGTTTTAGCCTTATTGTGACAGGCATGTATCGAAGTTGTTTAGTCAGTACTTTAGAAGTTGTTTCCTCTCCATCATATTTTAGAACCTTGACATATCTAGATGCATTGCAATGCACACAATGGGTATCGTTCACGTCTTCCTTCCAAAACAACGTGCAATTATTATCGCACGCATCAATCTTCTTATAGATCATGCCCAGATCACTCAAGATCTTCTTAGAGTGGTATATGTCTTCCGACATCTTATGCCTAGATGGAAGGGGGTAACCAATCAGCTTCAAGATACCATTATAGCAATTTTTGCGAAATTGAACTTGGACTTCAACGCCATATGTCATGTCATCGCCTGCAGAACGGTCACATTGGTGCTCTCCTGCACTTTTTCACCTGAGGCAGCAAGATGGTCATAAAACTCCCTCACCTCCTTTGGCGTTGACCCCTCTTCGTACTCTCTACCAATGTCCGCTAACATCTCATCCATCCGATCATCATCCTCCTTTCCGTCCGACTGATTGTCATGAACCATCTCCCCATGCTCGTGCCATACTAGGTAGTCAGGCATAAAACCATGCTTGCAAAGGTGCAACTCAATTTCATCCTTATATAGATGTCGATGATTTCGACACTTGCTACATGAACACTTCACAAGATGAGCACCACTAGCAAAGGCTTGGTCGATGAAAACATCCGCGATACGAGCCCGTTCCATAGTGTTCGCACCACTTGAACTCCAACCATCATACATCGCTTTACGGTCGTCACTCATTTTAGCTTATACATTCAAAGCAGAAAAATGTAAAAAATCTAATAGATAACACACAAACCATATAACTATATATAAGATGTATCATTCTTTTATGGATGACAACACGGAGACTCACTCTACATTACCTAGTGAACATAAACACTAAAAATAACCGCAATTTTGTAATAAGAGTCTAGAAAGAAAAGAATCAATCAATTATGCTATCACTAATAGCTAAAAATATATGTTAAAATACATTTCAAACATACATTTTAACTCAATTAATAGCTAGAAATGAAACTAATGACTACAAACATACATTAGAAATTCAACTAATTAATATCTAGAAATGCAACTAATAGCTAGAAACATATATTAGAAATTCAACTAATAATAGCTACAAATGAAACTAATAGCTAGAAACATACATTAGAAATTCAACCAATGAATATCTACAAATACAACTAATAGCTAGAAATATACATTAGAAATTCAACTTAATAGCTAAAAATAAAACTAATGCTTATACAATTCACAAGATTCTTTCTTTCTTACTATCCGATTATTATTTGATCCAAGTTAGATTTTACCTTGATTCTTTGTCGTTGAAGCCGGAGGGGCGGGCGTCGAGAGATCAGACGATGGGCGGGCGCCTGAAGGCCGAAGGGCCGGAGGACGGGGCGTGGGCGGTGGCATCGGGCGGGAGGAGGGCGGTCGCCAGAAGGGCGGGCGTGGGGGACGGAGGGCGGCAGTGTTCGGAGCGGGTAGAGGCCGACCGCCAAATGGGCGGGCGCGGGGGCCAAAGGGCAGCAGCACACGGAGCGGGTGGAGGTGGCAGTGCGCGGCGCACGGGCGGCGGGCTAGGTATGGCGGGTGCACAGGCAGGGAGTGAGAAGAGGCGAGAGGGAGTTAGGGTTAATGCGCCACGTGAGCCGGGCCCACTTATGGTCGTCCGTTGAGTTATACCGATGCCAATAAGTTATCACTGTTAGTCCTCTCTCAGGCACCGACGGCCATAACCCTCCAACCACGGGACCCATCTCCACCGCTTGCCGGGCCAACATTAAAATCGCCGGGCGGACCCCAGGCACCGACGACCTTAATAGAGACGTCGGTTTCTAACAAGGGACCGACGGCTTTACTCTAAAGACCGTTGGTACATATGCTCCAGCCAACATATTTAATTAAGGATGTTGGCTGGCCGACACTCATCAAATTTTGAACGTCGGTTTCTAAAAACCGACGCTTCTATGTTTTTAAATCCGATGGCCCCGACTGTCTTTTTTGGAACCGACCTCTGATTTCCCATTTCCTGTAGTGCCTCGAGATTCGATAGCATGGAGAAAATATGAGGGAATTATGCCTTGAGGTCTTCTTCACGTTCCCACGTAGCTTCGGCTTCCGTATGGTGGTTCCATTGCACTTTGCACCAACGGACTCTCTTGTTCCTCGTGACTATTTCCTTCGTATCCAGGATTTCGATGTGTTGATCAGCATTGGTCAAATCCTCTTGGAGTTCTAGCTCGTCCATCAGCACATGCTCTTCCAGCACTCTCAGACACTTCTTGAGTTGAGACACGTGAAACTCGTTATGCACATCGGAGAGATGCATCGGCAGCTCGAGTCTATAAGCTACCTCTCCATGCTTGTCCAAAATCTTAAATGGCCAGATGTAACGAGGTGCCAGTTTTCCTTTAACATTAAACCGTCGCTGACCTCGGATAGGTGACACTTTGAGGTATACAAAATCTCCAACTTTAAACGCCAGATTCCTTCGCCTATTCTCTGCATAGACTTATTGCCAAGACTGAGCAACCCTTAGGTTTTCACGTATTATTTGAACTTGCCTTTCAGCGTATTGTAACACATCAGGTCCAAATACTTGATTCTCTCTTGTCTCATTCCAAAACAAGGGTGTCCTACACTTTCTTTCGTATAGTGCTTCATAGGGTGACATCTTCAAACTTGCTTGGTAACTGTTGTTATATGACAATTTTTCATATGGCAAGCTTTTGTCCCAGCTGCATCCATGCTTCAAAGCACAATCTCTCAACATATCTTCCAATATTTGATTTGTCCTCCTCGTTTTTCCATCAGTTTGCGGGTGATATGCTGAGTTGAAATTCAACCTTGTACCCATAGCTTCATGCAGTTTCTGCCAAAACCTAGAGGTGAACTGAGAACCTCGGTCGAGACTATTTTCTTTGGTACTCTGTGTCGGCATACAATTTTCTCCATGTACAACTCAGCTAATTGTGTTGTGGTATACTTGGTCTTGACGGGAATGAAATGAGCTGATTTGGTCCACCGATCCACAATAAACCATATTGAGTCATAGCCGGACTGAGTTTGCGGTTATCCAACTATGAAGTCCATACTGATCTATTCCCGCTTCCATTCTGGAATCTTCAATGGTTGTAATAGTCCAGCTGGCCTTTGATGTTCAGCTTTGACTTGTTGGCATACATCACATAGTGCAACGTACTCTGCTATGTCATTTTTCATGCTGGCCCACCAGTAACATGTCCTCAAATCCTTGTACATCTTTGTACAGCTGGGATGGATCGAGTTAGGTGAGTCATGTGCCTCCTTAAATATTGTTTCTTGAATATGCTTTACATTAGGCACAACAATTCGTTTCCCAAGCATTAGAGTACCTTGGTCATCCTCATCAAATCTGAGTTCTCCCCCTTCTTGGGTCCTTTCTTTGATTTGTTGAATTTCTGCATCCTTCGTCTGACCTTCTCAAATTTCTTGCTCCAAGGTCGGATTTAGCTCCATTATTCTCATCTCATTCATGAATCTAAGATTAAACCGTTCAAAATCCTTGCACAACTCGGATGGAAGCTCTCGGACCGTGAGTTGGTGGCTTACTCCTTTCCTACTCAAGGCATCGGCCACTACATTAGCCTTCCTCGAATGATAGTTAATTCCCACATCATAATCCTTGATGAGCTCCAACCATCTTCGTTACCTCAAATTCAGGTACGTTTGAGTGAATATGTAATTGAGACTCTTGTGATCCATGTAAATATTGAACCTATGACAAAGAATGTAATGTCTTCAAATCTTCAAGGCATGCACTATGGCTGCAAGTTCGAGATCATGTGTAGGATAATTCTGCTCATGTTTCTTCAATTGCCTCGATGCATAGGCTAACACTTGGCCTTCTTGCATGAGCACACATCCAAGTCCTTGCCTTCATGCATCGCAATAGATATCAAAGCTTTTGCTCACATCTGGCAATACCAACATAGGTGCGGTGGTTAATCTCTTTTTTAGCTCCTTAAAACTATCCTGACAAGCATGGGTCCATTGAAATGCCTTCCCCTTCATTAATAATTCAGTCATTGGCGAGAAATCCTTGATGAACCGACAGTAATATACTGCCAATCCAAGAAAACTCCTTATTTCCTTGACATTCTGCGGCGGTTCCCGCTTTAGAACATCCCTCACTTTTCCTGAGTCAACCGATACTCCTCCTCCCGAGATGATATGACCCAAAATTGACACTTCCCTTAACCAAAACTGGCACTTGCTGAATTTGGCATATAATTGGTGCCTCAATTTCTGCAATGTGAGCTTCAAATGCTCTTCATGCTCCTCTTCACTCTTCTTGTAGATCATAATATCATCAATGAACACCACAACGAACTTATCCAAGTACTCAATGAAGACCTTATTCATGAGGTACATAAAGTATGCAGGTGCATTTGTCAATCCAATTGACATAACGGTGTACTCATAAGATCCATATCGTGTCTGAAAAGCTGTTTTGGGTATGTCCTACGGTCTCATCTTTATTTGGAAGTAGCCTTACCTCAAATCGATCTTGGAGAAAAGACATGCACCCTTCACCTAGTCGAACATATCCTCTATACAGGGCAATGTATACTTATTCTTGATCATGACCTCGTTGAGAGCTCGGTAATCTACACACATCCTTTGTGATCCATCCTTCTTGTCCACAAAAAGCACTGGCTCTCCCCAAGTTGAAGAGCTTGGGCGAATGAAACCCTTCTCTAGCTGCTCTTGAATCTGTTTCTTGAGCTCCGCTAACTCCATAGGAGGCATCCTATATGGCCTTTTAGCTAACGGTCCAATTCCGTGTATTAATTCAATAACAAACTCTATGTCATGATCAGGTGGCATATCAAGCATCCAGTGCCAATTTGCCTGCTAATGCTCAAAACCAAGATCGCCCAAACAATTCTGGTGCAGCAAAGTCTTGCTATACTTGTGGTGAGGTAGGACACTTTGCATCTCAATGTCCTAAGTAAGGCCTTGGTCAGGGAAACAATGCTCCAAGACAGAACCCAAGACCGAATGGAGGAGCGCCACAAGGCAACCGTGGAATGTAGAATCTTGTTCGTGGCAAGGACCAGATGCTTGCGTAGAGGTGTGTTGCTGCATAGGCTAAGCTGGGCGTGGTGGAATAGCAATGCGATGTGCAGGAGCAGAGGTTTTGTAGTGTGGCACGTTTGGGGGTGCAAAGCGGGGCCGAACATTACTTCCTTGTGGCTGTCCTTGATATGACATCTTCCTCTTGTTATCTTGCTCCATCTCACGAACCTTGTTTTCAACCACAATATCCTTGTCCACAAGCTTTTGGAAATTTACATAGTCATAATTGAGCAATTGGACTTGAATCTCATTGTTTAGTCCCCTTATGAACAAATATTGCTTGAGGCTATCCCGATTAACATCCTCTGGAGTGTACCATGAGAGTTGAGTGAATTTTTGAGGTACTCACTCACACTTGACTTTCCCTGCTTTACGTTCTCAAATTCCTGCCTCTTTAGAATTGTAGCGCCTTTCAGGACAAAGTGAGAACAGAAACTCTCCGTGAATTCAACCCAAGTCATCATCTTTTGATTTTCATGGGCATTACATAGCGATTCCCACCTATCCGCAGCTACTCCAACTAGTTGGTGGGATGCAAAAAGGACCTTCTCTTGGTCGCTGCACTGGACAATAGCAAGCTTCTTTTCCACAGATTGCAGCCAATCATCAGCTTCCATAGGATCTGTGGCTTGAGCAAAAGTAGGTGGCCTATTCCTCATAACCTCTCCCAATCAGTTATGAGGCGGTGGAGGTGGTGTTGGTGGCATATGCGGCTGATTGTTGTTGTCAGCGTGTAGCTCTCCCATAGTCTGTATCATGGTCTGCATAAGTTGATTCTGCATAGCTAACAATTGCTGAAGGTTGACAGCCTTAGGTCCAGGTCCATTATTATTCTGATGTGCTCCATTGTTCTCCTCATTATCATTGGCATCCCTTTGGTTACGGGTCCTCGGCATCTGAAGGAAAGAGCAAGAGATAGAAGGATTTAGAAAACATCCCCAACTATATGCATGAAGGTATATGAACTAAGCAACTACCTATACTAGCCTATATGGATGTGGCAAGTGCTAAGGCATCCAACAATCCTCAACTAAGCACACAAGCATACAAGCAACATTACATAGCATTCAGCACACCAAGCAAACCACAACATTTCCTGAGTGTTCCTATGTGCTCTAAAGTGTCCATTCTATCTAGGTTGCGTCCTACGGTCAATCTGTGGTTCTGATACCCATTTGTGACACCCGATTCCGAAAAATGAACCAAGTGCAGTATATGTGTGCACAGGATGTTTAACACACATACACATGTGATTCACAAATGATAAACAGATAATTACCACGGTACAAGTTAAATATGTACCTTTATTACATTATCAAAGTAATCCTCAAATTACAACTCTAGTGATCATTAATGATAATACTACTGCAGCGGAAATAATCTAATTAAGCAACTTACCAAACTAAGCAAATAAGGATAGCACGGCTCCAAGCAACACCACAGGCAAGTCGAGGGCAGCACACAACCAAGTACTTTGCATTACCCTCAGGGTACTCCCAAACATCACCTGAAACTGTTGGAGGGGGAATTGCAAGGGTGAGTACATGTCGTACTCAGCAAGTGTGGGAAAGTATGACACGTAGCTTAAACAAGGCATGATAATAAACAATGGCTAACTGCTGAAAAGTATGTTTAAAACGTGTAAAAAGCATCATACTATGTCTATGTGAAGCAATCCCATCGTATCCCACATAATTAACATAATACGAAACCATAATCAATTATCCATCCGTATACCATATTATTACCATCATCATCATCCATGTTCATTTATCATAACTCAATCCATAACAATAACCGTAACCATAACCAACCATTCCAAATTCCAAGTTCCCTCTAATCATAGAAGTTGTCGAGGTGCTCATAACTGGGAGCACGGCAATCATGATAGTTTTTAACATTCTGCAGAGGTTGTACCACTTTACCCACAAGTTCGTGATTTTGTCACCCGTCGGCGACGAAAGAAACTTCCCTTATGCCAATTACACTTCCTTAGGTGTATGGAGAAGAGATCACAAAATATCCTTTACAAAGCGACTACCAGCATATTCAGACCCACTAAGGTTTCACCGGTGGTGATGCCTCCAACTGAGCACATCCAACCAAGGGCCTCCTCTTGTGCCGTTCGGATCCCAGGGCCGTCCCGCTAGTATTGCAAATCCAACCGACTCCCATTCCCTGCTCCTCCACATGATCCGAATCAATGCTGGCAATACACCTAATTAATTAGCTAAGCCGCACCCATACTTGGCCTTGTGGTGGCACTGTAGTCCTGGCCTATTCTCCCATGAACCGGTCCTTCGATCTAAAGCAAGAAAACCACAAAATCATCCAATCCAGTCCACAAACCATGCTTGCTTAGATCATCCAATTTCCGTATCACTAAATTGATTCATCATTATTGCATCTTCATTAATACACATGATTAAATTTGTTAAGCAAGTTTATTTTGTTTCACATAACCCCGTAAAGTGTTGCGAGTCAAGAGAGAAACACCCATACCCGACTCATTATGTACATCCCAACAGCAAAGAGTGGCATACAACGCTAATGAACTCCTACGTATGGGTTTCCCATCATATTGACATGAGCATGCAATTTTGCAAACAAAACATTTAGTAAAAACAGGATCAATATGATCAAGGGCACTTGCCTTGCTCCGATGGGTTGGGTTGCTCAAGAGCTTCGAAGTCTTGGTTCTGGAAATCCTCGTACACGGCCTCTTGAGCACGTCCCTCTACTCGCGATCATACACATACAAGAAAACACATAAGAATCAACACAATGCACACATATTAACCAATATGCAATGACATGAATGCATGCAAGGTTTGATAATTAATTATCTACAGTTGTTTATTAATTAGATGCAACTAGTTCATATGTGTTCATGTGAGTTTACGAGGGTTTTAGCGATAATTAGGATTGCTGAAATAAAATAGATGTAGATGCAATTACTATTTAATCGCTAAAATTTGTCTCGGAAAACGAATCCTACCATAGGTGCAGCAGCTTCAAAGGTTGCAGGACGGAGGCGTAGCGTAGACGAAGTAGACGGTGCAGCAACCATCCGGTGGCTTGACGACGGCGGCGCGATGATCTCCGGCGGGCAGCGGCTCCTTCCTTCTCTTCCTTTTCTTCTTCTCATTTTCTCTTCCTATTTCTCCCTGATCGCAATCTTCTTTTCTACCGGCAGCTAGGTTTTTTTTTATTCTGGCAGCACTGGAACAAACTATGTAGGCTTAGAATTTTACCGTGGCCGGCAACCAAGGCCTTGGCTCCTTATATAGGCGGAGGGGGCGCTCGTTACTGAGCCGTGGGACAGAGTCCCAGTCATCCTCGGCCCAAAAACGCAGCGCGGAGCAACCGGCTCGGTCCCTGCTTGGGCGCGCCTGCCGCAAGGGCGAGTCCGCTCGAGTGCGGTGGCTTGCCCAGAACCTTCCGGGGGTGGGAGCAAAGCTTCCCCCAGAAACTTCCGGAAGGTTCCGGAAGTTATTTTTTCTTCCTTTGTAGATTTTATATACATTTGTTTTATGTTATTTTTTATATATATTTTTCCATTTGTTTATATTTATTTTCTATTATATATTTTATATTCTCATTCACTTTTCTTATTACCTACACATATATATATATATATATATGTTTTATCTTTTATTTTTATTCTCTTTTGTTCTACTAATGTTTTATGCATGAGAATGTATGCAATGCATGGTACTAAAAATGAGGGTGTTACATTCACTCTTGATCCGGCTGTGACGAAGACCCAACTCCATCACTGCAAAGTGGAGCAGAAGTGGAAGAAAAGATGCAAAGACAGAGAGCTCAAAGCGCAGGATCAAATGAACGCGTAAGTAGTTTTCTTCCTATGCAAACTTTCTCCCTTTACTAAGCCTCTGCAATGCTTCAAAGGAAACTACCTCCAGACCGAAATCTCAAATGACCTCGTCAATGACAAGGGGACCCGGGTCCACTCTATTAAATTAGTCGCACTAGGCGAACCATTCTCATGACGGGAAATTGGAAGCCCGAGGGCGGCAGCCTAACACGGCTACAAAGATTACGCTAGGAACTAATACGAATTTCATATTGGGAACCGGCAACCTAAAATTGCGTGAGGTCCACATGACAGAATCCCACACACCATATCAAGAAAGGCCACGTGGCGATGGCGTAACTGCTTCCCGTCGTCCCAACTGCCCAGGAAAAGACTTTGAAGCTGCGACACGGGAATCAATGATGGCCCCACCACCAGTAGCATAACCTATACCTGAGGACCTCTCCCTGAGGTTGGCCCGGGAGCCACTATCGGTACCCTGCGTACCGGGTACCCCCTGACACCACAAGCAAAGCTGAGGAGTTCCTACGTTCAAGTGGTGAACGTTCGAAGGGGATACGCATCCCGCGTAACCGGACCTACCTCCCTCCTTAGGGTAGCTTCAGTATAGCCACGTGTCTAGAAGAGCCAGACCTTCCTCCCTCGTTTGGGTGGCCCCGGTGCTGCCACGTGTCCTACAGAGCCGAACCTGCCTCCCTCCTCAAGGAACCTCCGAGACTGCCACTTGTCCAACAGCATCGAACCTATCACCCAGTAGAGGGAAGCTCCAAAGCTTCCACATGTCAACGTCCGGACCTATGTTAGCAACAGGAAGAATACGGTATCTCCGACGGCACAGAGATTCAGGGGCTATAAATTAGTCGTTATAAGGCCTGGTTAATGCATCATTAATGCTATATTAATGACACACGATCAGAGGACTATCAAGAAGGGTAACGCTACCATTAATGCATGTTTTCATACAATTAACCCCTTCTAACACTTTAGATCGTGTACGGAGTAGTTAACACTTATGGCGCCACCTGTCAGGCTAGGCACATATCGTAACGGTCAGTCATTGGCATATAAAAGGGTTGCCCTGCACAGTAGAAAGTATCTGATCGGAAGAAACCTCATACGCATACAAGCGGATACACACTTATACAATCAATACACACCCCGTGGAGTAGGGTATTATGCTCAGGCAGCACGAACCACGTAAAATCCCCAGTGATCACCTCTTGTCTGGATCTCGACTCGCGCCTCAACTGAATACGAACCTCTGCGGACTATGTCTTAGTAGTAACGGGGGAAGAGTCCTAGTCCACACTTTGACAGACTAGAAAATGAAAGATTAACGTAACCTACTTACGACGGCTAACCCTACTTACGACAGCTAAACCTAAAGCCATTGTAAATTATTTTTTGACAGTTGATCCCAAAGTTTGATGAACTGCATTTTGGGGGTGCAGTGTAAAACAAGCGAGGTTATGCTGCCAAAATTTTGTTCGGATTCAGGTTATGCGTATCGTCGTAAGCAGGATATATCGTGCATAAATTAACGATAATTTCTTCGGCTTTAAATTGCAAAGTCAAACATGGGTGAAGACTGCAGTTGGATGTATACTGGTTGGAAGAGCAGAACTGGTGGTCACTCAGTTGGATGTATACTCTAAGGTTATGGAGACGAACACAATTGTACTCACATATGTTAACTTTGGGAGCTACCGTATGTGAAGTGGTTGATTCTAAGACACAACATTGATGTCATGCATCAAGTTCATAACATGGCCAAATGTATTATAAGCAAATGCATGACATGATAGGCAAAACAAAATACAATTTAAAGGCTCAAAAGGATCTCACTAAGCTTCTTTCTGTCTTCCAACTCTTGAGCTCTCTGAAAATGGTGGTAAACCATGCGTTTCTTTCTGTCTTCGACATAAAGAAAAGAAAGAAGTTCTCGAATGGTTGCAAAGTTTGAAATTCCCAGATGGTTATGCAGCTAGTCTTAGACGAGCTGTGAATGTGGGAAAATCTTATTGGGTTGAAGAATTATGATTGTCACATAATCATGTAAAGACTTCTGCATTGTTGTGTTTCGAGGCTACTTTGACAATGCGGTGGGGAAGGTGTTAGCCGAACTTAGCCACTCCTATAGACAACTTTGTGCTAAACAAATCACGACAAAGATTATAATTAAGATGGAGAAGGAGATTCCAGTACTATTGTGTAAGATGGAAAAAAATTTCCTCTCGGGTTCTTCAATCCAATGCAACATCTCCTAATCCATCTTCCATTTGAAGAGAAAGTGGGCGGTCCTGTGCAATATAGGTGGATGTATCATATTGAAAGAGCACTAAGATATTTGAAACCAAAGGTTGGTAAAAGGTCAAGGGTTGAAGGGTGCATCGCCGAAGCTTTTACTCTAACGGAAGTAGGATACTTCTCATGTTTTGGCCAGACTTGTGTGTTTTCCCCTCTGGATAAGTTCGAACTTGTCCGATGTCCAGTCCGGACTTGTCTGATATCTCTATGTCAAACTTCGGACTAGTCCGGCCCTTTTCGGACTTGTCCGATAAATTGTGACTCCGAGTTGATCTTTTGTTTCATGACTTGTTTCTTGGGTTTTACGTTAAGTGGGCCTAGGGACGTCGTGCCTAACTCTTTTAGAGCTCTTGTGGGACTCTAAACCGGTCTCTACTCACCCCCAAACTTGAAATCCATCTAACCCTAACCTCCACCTCTATATAAACAACCCCACCTCTTGGCTTGACATCTATTTGCCACATTTCCACCTCATCCAAACCCTAGCTCGTGAGTAGCTGCCACCAAGGAGGGAGAAACAGATCTAGAACAAGAAGAATAAGAAAAGGAGGAAATGAAAGAGGATCAAGATCTCCATCAACTTCGTGTTCTTTGTCAACAACCCACCACCATGTTCTTCATCAACCCTAGATCGTCAAGATCCAAGTGTTGTTCCCAAGATCCTCGATTCATTGGAGTTCTAAACACCTAGTATACTTTCTATTCTCTTTTCCTTACGTGAATTCAACCCCAAATCCTAAAATTCACATCGATCTAGAAAACCCTAATTTGTTGTTCTTGCACAGTGCGGACTTGTTCGGTCCCCAGCGGACTAGTCTGATTTTTCTGGCTAAATTGTGTTGAATTGATTCTAAAATTAGGTCGAATCAACTCCAAACTTGTGTAAAATTATTTGTAACCATTGTAATTGATTAATAAACATCATTAATAGCTCATTCACTAGTCTTGCTTTGCATTTGCATTAATCATGCATGTCATGTCATATTGAGTAATATTTGTGCACTCTTTGATTGTGTTTCTTATCTTGTATGTTTATTGTGTGGATTAGACGGATTTGTGCTAGAGGCTTTCGCGGAGGATCTACAACACCAAGAGTTTGAAGGCTATGATCCGAACCAATCTCAAGATCAAGGCAAGTGTCCTTGAAGCATATTCATTCTGTTTTTCAAATAAATGTTTTGTTTGCAAAACTGCATGCTTGTGTCAATTTGATGGGAATCCTATGGTAGGAAGTTTACTAGCTTTGTTAAACCACCCATGTCACCTAGAATTCATGGTAGAGAGTTGGGAAGGGATTTTTTACCTTTTTGCTTCGCTTAATTAATTGGGATGGGAAAACAACTATACCCTTAAATTATGCATTAATGAGATTATGGTTAATATGAACTGGTTAATATGATATGGTAATGGGTGATTTAAGCAAGCTCGGGGTGTGGATGGGTTGGATGTTACAGTGGTTTTCTTGCTTTATATATAAGGACCGGTTCATGCGAGAATAAGCCAGGACTACCGTGCCACCACGAGGCCAAGTATGGGTGTGGCGTAGCTGATTAATAAGGGCTTTGCCAGTGCTATTTGGACCATTAAGGATACTCAGGGAAGGGGTAGTCGGATTGGGTTTGTTGATGATTGGTGGGACTACCCTGGGATTCGAATGGCTCAAGAGGGGGCCCTTGGTTGAAGATGTACTCTGGAGGAGACATCGCCATCGGTGAAACCTCAGTGGGATCTAAATAGGCTAGTAATCCCTTTGTAAAGGCTATTTTGTTATCTCTTGGCCATACACCTATGGTAGTGTTTTGGCATAATGGAGGTTATGCAGTCGCCGACGGGTGATGAAATCACAAACACGTGGGTAACGTGGTACAAACTCTGCAGAGTCTAATAAAACTATCATGATAGCCATGCTCCCGGTTATAAGCACTTGGACGTCCTACACGATTAGAGGGAAATTTGGATTTGGGATGGTTGGTAATGGTTATGGCTGGTTATGAACTAAATTCTGATATTGATTATAGTTATTGGTGATGAGAAATCTGGAATATGGATGATGGTAATGATTATGGACTGGTACTATGATGTTTACATGGTTTATGATGGGTTTACTTCACCGATCTATAAAATATTGCTTTTCAAATGTTTTAATGTACTTTTCAGCACTTAGCCTTTATTATATTTGTCATTTGTATCAGCTACATGTCATACTTTCCACACTTGCTAAGTACGACATGTACTCACCCTTGCAATTCCCGCGCCAACAGTTGCAAGTCAGGATTGGAAGTTTATCGATGATAATGCCCAGTTCTAGGCCATGTCTGCCATCAGCTTGCTTGTGGAGTGTTGGAGCTGTGCTATCCCTTTTGCTTAGTTGCTTTGTTTATTTTGTTTCCGTTGCATTAGTTGAAACTTGTCATTAATATTCATTAGAGATTGTATTTCAGGATATTATGAATTCTATATAAAAGTGTTTAATTAATCTTGTTCGCGGTAATTTTCTGTATATCCTTTTGTAGTTGCACTCGTGTATGTGTGTTGAATGTCCTAGGCACACATATGCGTTCACTTGGTTCATTTTTGGAACCGGGTGTCACAGAGGAACATAATATCAAAACTTCGACAATGCGGTGCAATATGGATGAGCAACCTCCTTGTAGGGATCTCTCCATTTTTGCAATAAGAGGCACTACTGTTGTCAGTTACACTTCCTACAATGTTAGCGAAAAAGAAAGGCGTGCTGGTTTCCTCTACACGTACGCTAATATAGATGATATGGAGAAATATTTCAAGTAAGTGTTTGACCTACATTTATGCTAATCATCATATTTTTCAACACATCTATTCTAAAATGTTTTTTTTGTACAGTGAGTTCAACAAGCAAAATCGGAGACATATACAACAACCTACAAGCCACCAAATAGAAAGGATGCGATGGGAAGGAAAATGGAGGACCTAATTTTCTTTCCTGCTTTCGAGATCATGTAATGTTTCTTGTTAACTTATCAGTATTAACAACATTTTCTTATAACTTAAGAATATTTACAAAAATTTCTAATAACTTTATATCTTGGACAGTGCAATAAAGATGCCAACATCCAGGAATATTTGCGACAACTATCCTATGGAGTGGTTAAAGTAAGAAGCTATGGTCGATATGACGCCAACGGCTTTCGATTCCGTACAACTCATTTTGAATCTATTTGTCCTCTCACGGCTGTTGACGTTCCTTAAGTGCCATATTTAGACCGTCAGTTCAACTCATAATTTGCACAAAAGAGAAACACAACGTAGTGGTAGGGTTAAAAACTAACCAATTCCACAAGTCTTGGTTTTTATTTTTATGCAGGAGAATTCAGACTCAAAATACCAAGACAGGCAGGGAGTAATCCATAAAATAGGATTTTGACGAATCAGGCAATGCCACATGTCATCATATGGATCAAATAGCCCACAAACAGAAGTATTCGAGGCCATCAAACGGTGTAGCACCCATATAAAGGGATGGGACCCACTTGGTAGAGACCTAGAGAAAGCACAGCCCCAACGGGGCCAAGACCAGGTCGGCCGACCCACCTATTCGTTCGACTAGGTCATGGCGCCAATTGTGGTCAAATGCCACGTGTTGGCTCCCCCCGGCTTGAAAAGGTCATGGGTGACTGATTCGCGTGGATTTGGTGGCGGGAACTAACTCTTGTCCCCTATAAATAGAACCCCACACCTCACTCCACACAGACGCAAAAAGTTGAGAATAGAACACCACTCCAAATGTTTAGAGTAGTCCTAGAATCTGCCAAGTAGATGGAGAGTGTGGTGAAGAGTTTCGAAGAAGGAGGCTTGGGCTTGTCAAGTCCCTCTTCTACACTTGTACCATTACAAAGGTGTTATTCAGATCAAGTAAGCCTTTGTGAATTCAATTCAAGTTTGATTCTCAATTCATAGTAGTTTGTGCATGTAGTTACTTGTGGGTTCATTGATTTAATTCATTACAGGCTCTAGTTGTAGCTTTGTGTTCGAAACAACTAGAGTTGTGATTTAGAACATAAGCGTGGTGCTTAGGTTAGAAATCACCAGTGAATTTCTCGAAGACCCATGGATTGAAGAGGTAGGCAGTAGGTGGTGACAGTTCTATATGTCCTTTGTAATCCTCCACGTTCGGCTATGCCATAGGCTCTTGGCGGGAGTCGCCTAGTGTTTCTAGGGGTAATCCCATGCCCGAAGCAAGCAGCTACCGCAAATTCCTTTGAATTAGAATCAATACTTTGATTTCCTCTCTCTTCCTTGCCTACCAAACAACTTTGTGTCCTTGGGTGGATTAGTTCATAAGATTACACACACGTTCCTTGGATTTGATGCCCTTGGGAATACTCCTTAAGGGGAAGTGCTACACGACAGTTTTCATGCGCTTGCGGATTTTTATTTGTGATGTAAGAAACATCAACAGCGGCAACATATAATACCGGAATTGTGTTGAGGGCAGTCGATTCTCAAGAACGTGATACTAACTACTATGGGATTATTAAAAAATCCTTCAATTTACTTTTGTCGGAAACAAGGTAATTCGAGCAGTATTCTTTGACTGTAATTGTTTGATTCTAGTCATGGAATTCGACTAATGAAATTTGGCATGGTCGAAGTAAAACAGAAGGAACAGTTGAAAGGATTTGATTCATTAGTTCTTGCACACCAAGTGGAGCAAGTGAACTATCTACCTTATCCATGCTATAATCTCAAAGCTTGGTGGGTTGTACATAAGGTGAATCCTCGTGAGCGGTTACACTCCCGGAGATGATGATTACCATGAGGAACATGAGGTTGATGAGGTCCATCAAGAGGAATGTTGCCAGACTCGTTTTCAGTCGAGCCCAATGTAGGACTTGATGACTTAGTTGGAGACGCTCAAGATATCGAGACGGGCATGGAAATGGAAACAAAAACTGAAGATATAGATGACTTCGTCGAGCCTACTGCTATGCGGAAACGAAAACGAAATGCAATGGAGACAATCACAGAAGAAGAAGATTGATGGGCTGGTTGAAGGAGTAGGGTGCATGACCGTGATGTTGATGAACTTTGAAATTTATGAAGTAACATTTTCTTCACTAACATAACATGTATCATGTATATTATCTACACATATTAATCAATTATTCCTTGCAACAGGATGTCATTGAAGGGGAAGAAGAAGGGGAAGCCAGAGAGAGTATTTGGGCCAGCACGAGACCCTTTCTCTGGTACCTTGTCAGCTAGGAGTAGACGTTCCCTGCTGCTGGCGCACGTTCCAGAGTTTGCGGCTCGGGTCCAGTCAGGTGATTTGTGCACGAAGTTAAATTTCAGTTGACAATCACTTTATTTTAAATTGCACTTATAAAAATTATTTCTTATCAATCTTTTTTATTTTTGCAGTATACTCAGAGTCATCTGAGTATGAGTCAGAGGCTAGGAGGCCGCCAAAGGAGCCGGCTAGCCTCCCTTCGGAGCTGGATAGAGCAAGTCTCCCTTCGGAGCCGGCTAGCCTCCCTACGAGCTCTGGTGGTGACCAGCCTTACGGGTCATATGACCCGGTGGCGCCTCAGAGGCCACGGATGAGGAGGACCCAGTTTGCAGCTCCTCCTCTGGTTCCTGCTGAGCGGATCACTATCCGTCCTGTCGGAGACAGGTAAAAATTGTATATGTTTAATATTAGATTTTGTCTCCCGTTACTTAATGATTTAACATATTTTGCTGATGTTGATACGACCTTTCGTTCACGGGGGCTAAAAACACTGCAGGCAGGTTAACAGTGTCCTGGTAGCTATAGTTAAGTTGCACTACCCTGGTGTCATCGACAGTTTCCCTGCCCTGTCGTGAGACGACTACGCTCGTGTCTCTCATGAGGTCCACAACAGCCTTCATGGAGTCGTGTGGAACGATTTTATGGTAAGTTTAATTGTTTAATTTTTTTCAACTCGTTTAAAGTGTTAATGCATATCACATAAATGTTTGTTTGCTTATAGCTGAGGTACTAGGTAGAGGAATCGGGCATGGAGGAGCATGCGAGACGCGTGTTACACTACAATCTCGGAAGCTCGCGACAGCGACATTGTCGAACGCCGAGATCCAGGCCATCGACGCGTACCACAAGCTGCACCACCAGGAGCAGTAGCAGGAAAGGGGTCCATTTAGGAAGGACCCCAACACATACTTAACAGAAGAGTAGTACGCGGAGGAAAGTTTTTATTGTTAAATATTTACAATACCTACGTATGTTAACTACTGATGAATTATGAAATATGTGCAGGTTAGTATTTCCGGATTACAGGGTCAACCCGGAGCGTACGTAGCCCTCTGTCGGCACTGGTCTAGCGATGCTTTCGTCGCAAGGTCTAAAAATGCAAGGCAGTGCCACCTGGGTCCAAGGGCAAGCACAACTACAGCGACGACAGAGACTTGCGTTTGGCTAAATGCATGGTAAGTACAATTTAAGTTCATTTTTGTGTTCATAATATATTTTTCTCACTAACACGGCTATATAGAAGCGAGAGACTGGTCTCGAGCTGACCACAACCCAGTTTAGAACAGAGGTCACAAGGGAAGTGACCCTTCTCAGTCAGGGTAGTGCAGTCAGGTCGCGACCAGTCGATTAGTAAGTTTTCAAAATTCATCAGTGTTATTATAAGTGATACTACTATTGACACACAAGATTTCTTTGTATTTTAGGAAAAGTACGCGCAGGAGGTCACGAAGGTACACGACGAAAAATACAATTGGTAAAATGCACCGAGCGACCCTCAAGCCGTGTACTTGAGTGGAGGCTGGAAGGCCCATGGACGGTATGTTGATCATTTGTTTCAAATTTTTTTCAATCTATCTTCTTCTACTTAGTATTTTTCATTTTTTGGCAGGTTTGCCATTTTCGATGGAGTTGTCAACTCGAGGTCGGTGCGACCTCTGAGAGGCGCTTCATCAATGCAGGCCTCGTCCATTGGGCTGTCAAGTGGTCATCTCTCGCAGACCCAGTTGGAGCTCAATGCCTTGAAAGAGATTTTGGAGCAAACCCAGGCAGAGCTGGAGAGGTTGAGGGTGGAGCAGGAGGGGGCGAGGGCGGAGCAAGAGAGGGTGAGGGAGGAGTAGGAGAGGTTGAGGGCCTTCTAGGAGGTCAAGAGCTTGTACATGGCCCAAATGCAAGCAACGGTGGCGGTAAGTAATTTAAACTATGGTAGTTTAATTTCATCTCCAAGCTTTTGGGCGGAAATCAAGCTCGTCCACTTGAGGATTGAAGCTATCGGACTTGTCCAGCCTTCAACACCCCTCATCTCCAAGTTTTAATCGAATTCTTCGGTAATTTTCACCCAAACCCTAGAAATCTCAATTTTCTTCATTGTAGATCGAACAGCCTAGCATCTTTCACTATATACATGCCTCCTTGTTGTATTACGTTCTTGCTAAGCTAATTGTGCATTAAGAATCAACATTTGTCCAGTTTCTTAGGCTTTGAGTTTGAATACCGGACTAGTTCGGTCCATGCACGGACAAGTCCAGTCTCCTCGGACTAGTCCGTGCCTGTACACCGGACAAGTCTGATGTTTCTGAACTCAAAACCTAATTCTTCAATTCCTTAATGCAATTCCTTGCTGCTCATTCACACCTATGCCTTGTGTCATTCATTATTGTTCATACCACTCATTCTCAAGTCATGTCGAGCTCCGACAATGATGTCTCCGATTTTGAGGCCGAGATGGACCATGAGGTGGCACCTCGGACCTCGACGGGTCTTGGCAAGAAGCGCCAAGAAAGATCATCCGAGCCAGCCCAGTCTCCTCCACAGGCTTGGAGGAAGGTGCTAGCTAAGAAGCCAGTCTCTAAGGCAGCTGCATCATCGAGTGGCCCTTGCCAAGCAAAGGGCAAGGGAAAGGGGATTGCTACGGGTCCGGTTGGCCCGTTGAAACTTCATGCTCCAAGGGAAGGGGTCCGGGACCCAAATGAAGAGAAGTTCAACGGGGAGGGCAGTGACTCGGCGGCCAAGTTCAGAAGCATCGATTGGTATGGCCGACCGAAGCAAGCGGCTGATGGACGATTCTGGTGCAACTTCCATGCTGACTTCTATAGATCGGTGTATCTCCCAATGAAGACACCAGTTGTGCGCAGTCAGTGGATTGACTGGGCACATTTTGAGAAGAAGGGCTGCTCACCGTTCACTGATGTGGTGAGAGCCATTGAGAAGCATGGACTAAGAGATCTATTTGCTTTTAGATATAACTGGAATGATGAAGTGATTGCGCAGTTCTTTGCGACCTGTCACTTCTCTAGTGAGGATGAGGAGAGTGTCACTTGGATGACCCATGGATCCAAGTACAACATTAATCAAGGAGATTTCACTAACCTGCTTCATCTTGACACCTCAAGATCTGATTGCTTGGTCATACACAACATTGGTGTCATTGACAAGGATAGGATGAAGTTCCTATATGAGCCAAACTCAAAGTTCAACCCTTCTTCCACCAAAAACATGAAGCCATTCTTTGTGGTGTTGAACAGAGTGTTAAGGAAGACAATTGTACAAGGATGGAGATGCTGGGAGTGTGCAAGGATACCTCCGGACTCTGATGAGAGTCATAAGCAAGGACCGCCCATTTGATGTGGCAGAGTACATTTGGAACGATATGGTGAACATATCCTGCACTCCCAATAGATCTTGCGGATACGCTCCTTACTTAATGTTTGTGATTGAAAAAGTCATTGGCATTGAGTTTGTGAAAGATGTGGAGCATCTCCCCTTGAGGCCTCAAATGCCTCAAAAGCTGAGTGTGCAGGCTGCTCCCTCGCCGGCCTCCAATCCCGAGGCACCGGCAAGAACAAGAGAAGATGTCAGAGCTGCTCCAACTTCAAGGGCAGCCCCTCAGAGAGGATCGGCTAGTGGAATCCTCAAATACCTGGCTGCCATCTTCACCTCCTGCAAGAAGGCCGAAGTGAAGGTCCACAAGCTCAACATGAAAAGAAAGGAGGACATGAAGTACATCAAGGCAAATGTGAAGCAAATTTACCAGAAGCTGGAGATCGACCCCATTGGATCTCCAGTGATTTCTGAGGACTCCAACCCGGACTACACTAAGCTCGGACCCTTGACCCCATCCGAGCTTGCCTACTTTGGCATTGGGGGCTCGAGCGTCTCCGCCCCTCCTCCTTCTCCTCCTCATCAAGCTGAAGATGAAGAAGACGAAGACGACGATGAGAGGACCGACAGTGAAGAGTGAAGACATTAGGACCCTCCTCTCCTTCTTTTTGGTGTCTTGATGCCAAAGGGGGAGAGATTGAGGGGGAGTCTTAGCTTTAGCTGTAAGGTGCGAGGAGAGAGATCTCTTTATGTTTTCTTAACTCTTTTGTGGCTTGTAATGTTTTAACAATGATCTCTTGTCAATTATGGTTCTGTGATGCAATGATTTGATCCTTTTACTAGTGTTTATGAAAACTGAGATTTTGTTCTAAAATGATATATATTCATGCTATTGGTTGATTAAAGTCAATTATGTCATTCTTAATGTTCCAGTGTACTTAGTTATGCATCCCACCATAAAGAATGCACATATGGATTATACTCTCACTGCTTGATGTATTTTGGACCCATATGTGCATGCTTTATGAAAATCTCAATTTTTATCATATTTTGTGAAATCTCAATTGGTTGTCATCAATCACCAAAAAGGGGGAGATTGAAAGTGCATCTAGGACTCCCCTGTGGGTTTTGGATGATTTATGACAAGCAATTGAGATACTAACCTCCTTGTTGAGATGAGTGCAGGATTTTAATAGGAAAATGAGCAAAGTGCCAAAAAGAAGGAAGAATGAGAAGCAAAGTGGAAATGAGCTTGAGGAAGAAGAGTAGTATATTATTGTGCATGGAGTGTGTTAAGGAAACACACCCCAAGAGCTCAATCACAATTAAACACACACATTGCACAAAGTTACACAGGACCGGACTAGTCCGATCACAACAGGACTAGTCCTATATCCTTTCTGTATGAGATCGGACAAGTCCGATAAACATCGGACTAGTCCGATATCTTTTCTGACTAGAATCAGACTAGTCCTCCCCTGTGCGGACTTGTCCTCAAAACACTTCACAAGTTACACAAAATCGGACAAGTCCGATCATAACCGGACTAGTCCGATATTCTTTCTGATCCAGATTGGACAAGTCCGATGTCTACACGGACTAGTCCGAAATACCCTCTGATCTGAATCAGACAAGTCTGCCAGTGCGGACTTGTCATCCTATACACTTAGGGTCTCCCATGTCCGGACAAGTCCGATGACTATCGGACTAGTCTGAAGATTTCCAGTAGTGAAATCGGACAAGTCCGTTCCTAGCCGGACTAGTCCGATATTTCGGGGTACTTAGGGTTTGCTACACACAGCACACTGGACTAGTCCGGTGACCACCACGGACTAGTCCAAACTTTCTGAACCCTAACGGTCACTTTTAGAAACCCCATATAAATAGAGGTGCACGGCCCAATTATGACCACTCTCGGACCCTAGCGCCGTCACACCACCCAAGAGCCTCAAAAACTACACCTCTCCACGAAATTAAGTGCAACAATGATCAATCCTTTGAGAATTCACTCTAGATCATTGGAGAGACACTTGCAACACTACGTTGAGATCTTGGTTTGATTCTCTAAAACACTCCTGCGATTCATTTGTAATTTTTGAGTGTGTTCTTGGTGGTATTTTCTGTTGTAATCCAAGGGAGCTCTCAACGTGTGAGAAAGCCCCTTGAATTCGATTATTCACCCCTTTGTGATTAGTGGAAGAGGATTGGCCTTTGTGGCGATCCGACGAGGGTAGGGTTGGAGAAGACCCGGTCCTTTTGTGGACTCCTCAACGTGGATGTAGGTTGCCTTTTGTGGTAGCCGAACCACGGGATAAATCCTTGTGTTTTTCTTTTGGTGTTCATCATTCTCATTCATCAATATAATCTAGGGTTTCAACAATCATTGCTCATCTTACGTTGAATTGTCAAACATAAGAATTAACTGTGATATAATCTAATATATAACATTGGAACCTTTATTTGATTCTATATTTCCACTGCATATATAAAAGAATCAACCTAATCGATCAAGCTTAAACAACTCAGTCCGTGAACAGCGGACTAGTCCGCACATTACCGGACTAGTCCAATATCTCTGGTATTGAACTTGTTGTTGAGTGTTGCAGGATCCGACAAAAATCGAAAAGGCCTATTCACCCCCCCCCCCTCTAGGCCCACATTCACCATGGAGTGGGGTGTTTCGCTCAGATGGCCCGAACCACGTAAAATCATCGTGTCACTGTCTTGTTCGTAATCTCACACGTGCCCCAACCAATCAAGAACCTCCACGGGCTATGATCTAGTAGTACCGGGGCAAGTGTCGATCGCACACTTCGATGGATATGATCATGTTAATATGAATAACTTATGCTATTTCTCAACAATTGTTCCACTATGTTTAGGTTAGTCATTTCCTTAGAGATGTACTTGTACTCGATCCTCTAAGGTATTTACTTAGTATGGTTGCATGGTGCTAGGATAGTAAGTAGCATTGAATGTCTCGTAGACCCACGAATTAAAGAGGTAGACAGTAGGTGGTGATAGCCCTATCTGTCCTTGTAATCCTCCACGTTTGGCTATGCCACAAGCTCTTGGCGCGAGTCGTCCAAGTATTGCTAGGGGTAAACTCGTGCCCGATTTGTTGAACAACTTAGCATAAGGATTCACCATTGACATGATCATTAGTATGTAACTTAGGCTATGTATATGTATACTAGAAGCATTGTAGGAGCAACTCTCCAACTCTTAGTCTAAATCTCCATTAGGACCCATTTACCCTTTAGAATAGATTGCTTAGGTGTGTGTCACACTACCCATATATTATCAACTTACCCCTGTCTTATGATAATTGATTAGTATCCCATAGATTGATCATAAGAGTTGTGCTTACTTTACTCCATTGCCTTCCTTTGGGATACATACGATACCCTTGGTAATACTATTGGGTGAAATGCTACACGACAGTTTCCGTGTGCTTGCGGACCTCATCTCTTTTGAGAGATGATCTGTGACGTATGAAACGTCAACAACATTTCTGGCGCCGGTGCCGGAGATGTTTTGTTAATGTTTCTTTGTAGCTTCCAACAAGCATTTCTATCACCGTTGCCAGGGAAGGCCAAGGAAGTGAAGGATAGCTATCACTTGTGATTAATCTATAGGTACTAATAGTTATTAGACAGGATTACCCTTGTTTGTTTTCTCCTTTTGTGTGAAAATAGGATAGTGTTGGCTAACCCATTTCATGGGATGGCCAACGAGGATGCAAGTACTCAACTGCAAGATAATTCATGGCATACCTCAACAAATGTACGCTAGGCAACACCATTGCCTTTCGCGAAAAAATTTCAGCTTCCAGTAGGAACCAAAGTCACCCATCCTTAAGCTTGGGGGAGTCACCAAGAGTTCTTCTTGGTTTGCCTCCACCATAGGGTGTATAGTTGTCTCCTCATCCAACATTGATTTCATGGGTTGGTCCACCAATCCATGACCACCTTTGTGCTAGAGTTGAAGGAGTCCTATTCTCATTCATTATGGATGAGGATATGGTCCCTACTCAATGGGTGGATTGAAGAGTGCTCTAGTTCCTTAAGCTTTGCATGCACACCACAAAACAAGGTGGACATGCTAGCTAAGAAACTACACCTCCCATTGAAGTATCATGATTGATCATGTCAATGGAGAAGTGTTTCAAATTATCCAAGCAATGGATATTCACTTGATTTGCGAAAATCCATGTCAAACATGGGCCACTTGGGGAATCATTTACCTAAGACCCATAGGGATTCTTACTCCCGAACACGAATCCAATGGCTATCAACAACAAGGAGGTCAAGGGTCTATTCAACATCACCTTGCAATCAAGGAGGCTATGCAGATTTCAAGGGATATAAGGTCAACTAGCCTACCTTTAAGTATCTTGTCCATGGCCAGGCAAGAAATCAAGACAACATCCACATGAATCCCTTGGTCAAGGACAAGAAAATTAAATAGCATTCAAGATCCAAGATATCCTACAATGACATGTTAGGATTCCTACCCTTCGACCAAGCCCATGCAACCTAGGGCAAGTGGCATTGTGGATGAAGAGTTTCTTGTTTGTTTGTGGAGTCTACATTTCATCATGCCCAAGGAAGCTTTTGATCCATGATCAAAATATGGGCTGACCTCAAGGAATATCAACAAGGTCGAAGTGGCAACCCTAAGGAAGGACAAGCCTCACCATGCTCTTAAAAGAATATCTTCAAGAAGGAAAAGTCGTCACTACATCAACAAGTCTCCATCAAGACGATGGAGAGGCTAGGTCCATCATGTGGTCCACATGTCCAACTAACATGCCAAATGAGATTTGGCATGTCAATCAAGATAAGTTGTCCACATATACAACTCTGGAATTGGACAACAAATCATTGCACTAAAATGGACGGATGTAAGTCCCACTCATGGAACAAATCAAGATAAGTCTCCATCAAGACGACAGAGAGGCTAGGTCCATCATGTGGTCCACATGTCCAACTAACATGCCAAATGAGATTTGGCATTTCAATCAAGATAAGTTGTCCACATCTACAACTCTGGAATTGGACAACAAATCATTGCACTAAAATGGACAGAGGTAAGTCCCACTCATGGAACTTCAAAAATTTGGTGAGTCCTTGCCAATAGGTTAATTGGTAGTTATCTCATGTTTGTTTTCCTAAATTGCATATTTGAATTTCCCTCCAATCTTTGCATTTGCATTTAGCATGTTTGAATTTTCACACTTCCATGTTGGAAGGTAAAATTTCCAACCAACATAAACTAAAATTTTGAATTAGGAAATAGATTTATTTGGATATGAACCATGGGCGTGACCACTTAAATTCATCTTTCTAATTCAAACAAAAAATATTTCCCTTAATAATTCAATGCATTTGAAATTTGTTTCAAGTTGAGCAAAACAACTTGACAAAAGGATACAACATGCTTTTTAGCTAACGTAATACGTTTTCGAGTTGTTTTATTTGTTCTTGATTATTAGTGCAGCCAGGACAAAATTTGTGAAGAGGTTGGAATGCCCCATCAACTGCATATCCCTCCATTGATCTCATTTTGAGTTCATGGTGGAGGAATCCTCAAGATGGTGGCCCAATGGAGGAACAAGATGAAACCCATTCAACTCCAACCTCAACTTGGCAGGAGACAGTAAACATGAAGGCGAAACCAAAATTCATGGTCGTGAGTTTCTCACACAATGACCTTCAACCAAGACTGCTCTTCAATTGAGGTACAAGTCTAAAAATTTCCATCATTGAAATCACATTAGGATTGAATGATTTTTACTTACATTGGTAAGGAAGGTTTACCCCTTGCCATCATTCAATTCTTATGCATCCTCAGGAGAGTAAGTGTTGGCATTACTCTTTTTGATTCTTCAATAAGAATGACACCTTACCTGGGAATAAATTTAAACGAGTACCTAAATTTTCATGAGCATTGCTGAAATTGGCTTAGACACTTTCTGGCTAGGTAATGCTTAAGAAATAACTTTATGGTTGAATTGGTATGTAGCAACCTAGGAATAGTGATATCCATAATTTTGATTTGAAACTCATTCATGCATGGATCACTAAATTTCAAATTCCTAGGCGAGAAAATAAAAAATGTTTAGGAGGATAAAATTGAGAATCTTGTTTGCAATGACCTAAATGATAAACATTTGTTCTTGTGTAAAAAGCTATGATGGTTAGAAAATTTACAAGATGAAGGGATCCATATAGTGAATTTGTATCACTTGCATCGCTATGAGTAAGAGCTTTGGAAAATGTGCAAATTGATTTATCCATAAAGCCCCACTCTTATTAATGATTCATACATTGTTCATGAATACACTTGAAATTAGACCCAATGCATCTTTGATTTATTTCTTCCCCATATGTACAAATGAAGATTCAGTTACCTAACCCGAAAATTCATTTGTAGAAGTATCGTAAGCTAACCATTCCCCTCTATCATAGAGAGGAGGTTTGCAGGAGTAAAATAACTATGTAGGCATTCCAATATCCGATTGTTGGAAACCTTAAGAGGATTCCATTTCAATATATCTTGGCCAAGGAGTAAATTAGGATGGTTGCCACCTATCATAAATTAAGCCCTAAGGTCAACCATAACTATACGAGGCCAGAGATTTGACATGGAAACCCTCTGTGAGCATCCAATGGGCTGCTACGAATATGTGAGAGCATTATGCTGTCAACTATTTTAAGCACTCATTCAAGCTCAAGGGAATTGCCACCATCATTAGGTGTATGTTATTCCTTTGTGTATAGAAGGTATGATGTACCTTAACCAAGGAATTACAAGATCACATCCATTGTATATTGGGTGCAAGTTGTTCCTATGTGGCTAGAAGGTATTTTATACCTTAGCTAAGGAACAATTGATCACACTCAATCCATGTTGAGTGCATGTCATCCCTTTGTGGTTATACGTATGTTGTATCTTAGCCAAGGAATAACAGGATCATACTCAACACATGTTGGGTACATGTCACTCCTTTGTGGCTAAAGGTTATCATTAACTTAAGCCAAGGAGTGACGGATCACACCCAATGCATAAGGTGTACAAGTTATTCCTTTATGGCAAGAAGGTATGATACACCTTAGCCAAAGAATGACGGAACACACTCAACGCATGTTGAGTGCACGTCATGCCTTTGTGCGAAGGGTTATCACTACCTTAGCCAAGGAATAACAAGGTACATCCAACCTATGGAAACCTTGAAGTGTGGATGAGCGATATCGACAACACTCTCCTCGACCACACTCATGAAACCCATGGAAGGCAACCCAACATCGACACTCAACACTCCAATGTCAAATCCATGTTGAAGCAAGGTTAGGCCAACCTCATGGTCTACATCCGTCGTTAAGGTTTCAACCCCTATTGCGTACCTTGAACAAGAACAAGCTTGGGGGAGGACCCCCACTTGATGTTGGAATTCACATAGATGAAATGATGAATATTTGCTCTATTTTAATTTTCCTAGGTCCCTAGTTTATAACTTACTACTCTCCAAAATATTGCTTTTATTGGCTAGAATTACTTTTGCCTTGATTTAGAAATTGTGGGTAGCAAAAGCTTAATCCAATTATAAGTTGTTGTCAGATAAAATATAGTGATAGGGATGCTATTCCTAGTTTGAAAGTGAAACTTAGATTTCCAGAGAAATTCTAAAAAGATTTAAGTTACTCCCATTTGATTGGAAATACCTACCAAAGCCATATGATACATTACATTGATAGGCCTTATGTATATGCTATTTGTCTTCACATTGAGCTTTGTCAAACTAGTATAGACCTATGTGAGATTTCATTCATTGCTTTTTGAATTCAAGATTTCACTTGCACATGTTGTACTTCTACACTAGAATTAAACAAATTCCCATGATACCACCATTCCACAATAAAAAGAGAAACTCCATACCATTCATGCTTAGTACTATCTCTAAATTTATTGCCTAAAAAGGGAGTAAAAGACATGGCTACAAGAAAGAAAAGAAGATGAAAATGCACGCTTACATCAAAAGAATGAGAAAAAAGGGAAAAAAGGTAGCCATGTTTCATCCTTGCAAAATAGGAGAGTCCACTAAAAAAGGAGTCATCTCAAATATCCACATCCACCTCCATTCCGTCACACATGCACAAGTCTTGAATCAAATAGTTTTGAAGTGATTTCTACTATGGCTTGCTTTTTTGACTTAGCGATATTATGTGTCGCAGAAATGCTTAATATATTCCCTACCAAGCTCCACATACAAGCCTTATTAGAGGTAGAATGAAATCAGGAAAATGCCTTGGTGAGGACATATTTCCACCGCACATAAAGGAGAGACTGAGAGAATCAAATTGAGATACTTAAAATCTAACTCGATCTATAGGGTATGTGTGCTCCATTTACTATTCTATCTTTCAACCACCCATGAATAGGAGATAGCATAAGCCCCATAATGACTTAAGATGGGTGAGGTACCATGCCAATTTTCGCAATACTAGGTAGAGTATTTTTTGTAAACAGGTATTTTTGAAAAGTAGAACATAGTAGCAACTCGTGATCATCAACCTAAAGTCTCTACTTTGCTCGGGACGAGCAAAGGATAAGCTTGGGGGAGTTTGTTGATGGCTATTATATACTAATTTCACCAGTCAATATAACTCAATTATGTGAAGGAAATATCATTTCTTGCACACATCACCTTTCTATTTAACCTATTTCCACTTGTACTTGGAGAAATAGGTGCATGCAGGTATTTTATACAGAATCGGAGTGAAACAAGGGGATGGATCCTATAAAATATCATCCTAGCCAATCAAGCGTCGACATGTGACATCACATAGATAAAATGGCCCACAAACAGAAGTATCCGAGGCCATCCAATGGTGTAGCACCGATATAAAGGGATGGGACCCACCTAGCTGTGACCTCGAGAAAGCACACGCGAAACGATGCAAAGACTAGGTCGGCCGACCCCCCTAGTCGGCCGACCTGTTCTTGGCGCCAAACTCAGTCAGCTTCCGCGTGTTGGCTCCTCCCGGCTTGAAGAAGTCAGTGGTGACTGATTCGCGTACTTTTGGTTGCAGGAACGGACCCTTCTCCACCTATAAGTAGGACCTCTCACGCCTCACTTCAACACACACTGCTTGAGCATCATTCTATTATATACACTAGTTCTCTTAGTCTTTAGTAGAGTTAGGCTATAGAGAGGAGAGCCTCTAGTCCCAAGTCCAAGTTGGGAAAGGTATGGCTCATGTATCTCTTCTTATATTTGTGACTTTATACAAACTAAAGATATTGTCATTAGTCTTATTTTATTCATATACTTGGTTGAAGCGTTTCTTGTTTGATTGTGGATTTCATGTATGTGCTAGGAGTAGTCTTTATGATTATGCCGTATCACTCCTAATCTATCATCATAAACACTACAAACCCCCACTATAGTCTAACTAGTTATGATATGATCATGTTAATATGAATAACTTATGCTATGTCTCAACAATGGTGCAATGATGTTTAGGTTAGTCATTGCATTATAGATGTACTTGTACTCGAGCCTCTAAGGTATTTACTTAGTATGCTAGCATGGTGCTTGGATAGTAAGTAGCGTTGGATGTCTCGTAGACCCATAGATTGAAGAGGTAGGCAGTAGATGGTGATAGCCCTATCTATTCTTTGTAATCCTCCAGGTTCGGCTATACCACAGGCTCTTGGCGGGAGTCGTCCAAGTATGCTAGGGGTAAACTCGTGCCCGATTTGTTGAACAACTTAGCATAAGAATTCACCATTTACATGCTCATTTGTATCTAACTTTGCTATGTATATGTATACTAGAAGCATCGTAGGAGCAACTCTCCAACTCTTAGTCTAAATCTCCATTTGGACCCATTTACCCTTTAGAATAGATTGCTTAGATGTGTGTCACACTACCTATATGTTATCAACTTACCTATGTCTTGATAATTGATTAGTATCCTATAGCTTGATCATAAGAGTAGTGTTTACTTTACTCCATTGCCTTCCTTTGGGATACATACGATACCCTTGGGAATACTCTTGGGTGAAATGCTACACGACAGTTTCTGTGCACTTGCGGACCTCATCTCTTTCGAGAGATGATCTATGACGTATGAAACTTCAACAAGCATTTCTAGCATCGTTGTCGGGGATGATTTGTTAATGTTTCTTAGTAGCTATCAACCCTCACCTACAACATTTCTTTTAGATCTGCAGCACTTTTAAGATCAGGGACATATCTCCAGATGTTGTCCATCTTAGGTTGTTTCCATTCTCTCTTCTTGGGATGGCAAAGTAGTGGTTCTACGCGACAAAGTGCTGTAGACACTTGGGAGATGTGTTCTACGACATTCCTCGCCATGTTCTTTCCATTAGGCAAGATCAATGCCCTACGTAGAAGAATTTCTAGCTTCCAGCAAGACGCTAAGAAGTCTATTCCTGATACTTGGGAAAGGTTGCAGTACTACATCCTGGCCTGTCCCCACCATGGGATGGATGCCTATGCTCTAGACTCTCACATCACTTTTGAAGTCCGTGGCTACATGGGCATTTGAATAATGACTGCCCTAAAACCCGTGAGGTTGCCTTATATGTAGCCAACAACGAGAACAACAATGGCTATTGTGAGGTCAAGGGTGGGGCCAAACACAACCTTTCCTTCAAGGAGATTACAACAACAATGGCTACATTGAAAATCAACCCAACTTGCGAGAGCTTGCCATGAGCCACCTGAAGATCAATGATTCCCTA
The DNA here is from genome assembly GCA_036927565.1 of Tuctoria greenei. Classification (NCBI taxonomy): domain Eukaryota; kingdom Viridiplantae; phylum Streptophyta; class Magnoliopsida; order Poales; family Poaceae; genus Tuctoria; species Tuctoria greenei. The sequence continues at coordinate 85,004,960 of JAYESD010000006.1, forward strand.
TCAAATAAGCTATCGGCAAATGACAAAACCCTAGAGAATATCAATGCCAAGATTAAAGGGCTATCATTGTCCTTTAAGAATCAACTAAGCTTCAACAGGATTCTGGAAACTCAGTTGGCTCAGCTGGCAGCTGTTGTTCCACCAGCGGAGTATGGCAAGATGCCACGACAGCCCAAACCTCCTGTGGAAAATGTCAACATGATTTCTCTACACCAAGGCAACTGGCAGAAGGACCCTGGATATCCCATCATATCTTGCTCGATTGGGGCTCACTACTTTGACAAGGCACATTGTGACCTTGGAGCAAGTGTAAGTGTGATGCCCAAGGTGGTCTTCGACCAACTAAACCTCACGGAGCTTACTCCAACACCAATGCATCTCTAACTTGTTGATTCTTCAATTCATTATCCAGTGGGTATTGCTGAAGAAGTTCTAGTGAAAATCCGGAATTGCTTCATACCCATGGATTTTGTGGTGCTCAACATGGATGTCGAGAAGGATACGCGGCTCATTCTTGGGCGCCCCTTACTTATCACCGCAAAGGCTCGCATAGATGTGGGAGTTGAAGAAATCCACTTCCATATCAATGGCAAGGAGGAAAAGTTTAACTTTCACTCAAAGCTGGAGCAATGCTCCGTGATTCGTATCAAGTATGGGTCGAATGTTAAACATATTCAAGAGGTTGAAGTTACATCTCCAAAGGTGGATCTGCTCATTGCAGTCACGAGGTAATCAAACTATGCGGAGAACCCATCTTATCGTCCGCCGACACCCCAACAAGACGGAGAAGTTCGGGCCTCCCCAAATGCCCAAGTCCACCAAGCCGACAAAGAAGGAATGGCAGATGAAGCAAGACAAGCCGTTCAAGCCCATCCCTCCAGGCCCGGATGTCAAGAAATGAATAAGGAGGAATATCCATCTCATCGGACGGTGGTGAGACCTAGCCAATAGGTTAAATCGGTAGTTATCTTTTCTTTGATTTTTTTGTTTCTCTTCATTTATTTTCTCCACTTAGTTTGATTTTCCCCACTGCATATTTGAGTTTTCTTAGCAAGCTGGGAATCTTATATTCTCAACAATTATTGGTTGTTTCTTTATTTTTCATAAAAAGAAAATTGTTAAGTTTTGAAAAAGGGTTTTTATTTGGAAAACAATTTTTTTGAGCTGCAAATGTGGCATTTCACCAACTTTCTAATTTTATAGCCGTTGGGGAGTCACCTGCCAAATGGGGGAACAGGGGGACCCACATTTCAATGCGGTCGACCCCCCTGTTCGTCTGACATGGGGAATGGCCATTTTGGCTCTCTCTCTCTCTCTCTCTCTCTCTCTCTCTCTCTCTCTCTCTCTCTCTCTCTCTCTATCTCTCCTACAATGGCTACATTTGATCCTCTTATGACCGTTGGGGAGTGTACACTATAAATAGTAGCCGTGAGGAGCACCCCTCTTGACACTTCACCTCGTTTCACACCCACCAAAGTCACTTTTTGCTCACATTGTTTCTCTTGCTCTTCATTGAAGCACTCTTCCTCAAATCCAACCCAGAAAGATTTGCTTTTGTTTGCATTTGCAATTTGCTCTCAAGTTCTTCAAGGGAAAATTCTTCGGGGGTTTTACTTTCACTAACATCACCTCTTTCAAGTTTTTGCCCTGTTGTGTTCTTGCTGGTTGTGGCCATGAAAGAAATGAAGAGGTTGTTTGGGAAGAGGAAGGATGCTGCAAGATCAAGCCATGGTGGAGACTCAAGTGCAAATCCCACCTCTGTTGCTACACCAAGTCCTTGGAGGAGTAGTGTATCTAAGGACACTCCCATGGGTGAGAGCACAACCCGCGACAACTTCTCCACGACGACGACCTCGACATACAAAGTGAAGTTGAAGATCAAGCATGCAAGATCCTCCAACATCGTGAGTTTTCTCATACAAAAGCTTATTATCCAAATTTTATCTCCAAAATAGGTATGGATTCTGAATTCTTTTCCATTTTGCGTGCACTAGGATGGGATAATTTTGCCGACATAGAGGAGATAGGTTCACGCCTTCGCTCCATGAGATTCCTTTGCACCCTGAAAATAGGATTCGATGGTGTTTCTTTTAGATTATTTTCAAAAGAGTACAACATCCTATGGAAAGAACTAAGTGAAATCCTAGGCTTCCATAAACATTGTTTGCTAGATTTAGACACTTTGCCTAAGTTTAACAAACAATGTTTTTGGCATGAGTTGAGTAGTGAGGTCAGATTAGTGCTCCTAGGGATAGCCACCTACATAATCCTACTTTACACTTCATGTATTGATGGGTGGCTATGACTATGTTCCCTAGAGGAGATGTTAGAGTAGTGCATGATAATGAGCTAAAAATTTTATTTGCCATGATTAAAAAGATAAAAGTTGCTCCAGTTATTGCCATGATGACAAAGTGGTTAGATTACATTTTAAGGACATGGCCAATTGAATGCACTTCATTGATTACCCGCATTACTACTAGGGTAGGGGCACTAGAATATACTTCATTTGAATATCTTGAAAATGAAATAGAATTAATTAATAAAGATTATCTAGTGAAAGGACATACCATTAAACATGATCATGATGGCTCTTTAATGTTTTATTATCCCAAGCTTTGTCAATGAAATTAGTTTACCTAACCTGGATTTTTCATTTGTACAAATGCTGGAGGCTAACCATTGATCTTCTTCCCATCGAGGAAGCTCGAAGAAGTAATGTCTCTAGCAGGGTAACCAGAAGCCGTGCAAGGAGAGCGGCCATGCATCCGACAACCTCCATGGTCCATAAGTACGAAGAGGAAGAGAACCCAACAGGTGACGCATGCGGATGGACTCAACCCCCATCATATGGGACTAAAGGTCCATCTTGGCATGGATGGCCAGGTGTTGCAAGGGAGCCACCCCTATCCACTTCAAGCTCTAGCAGCCTGCCTCCAACGTCCACAAGAAGATGTCGTTCCTATTTAGCTAGAAGTCATCATGACTATAGCCAAGGAATGGCGGATCTCACTAGACGTATGGAACACCTTGAAGTGAGGACGGGAGACATCTACAACACTCTCCAAGAGCATGTCTAAGGTACCCAAGATTGGCAACAACACATGGACGCTCAATTCACCAACTTGAACTCTACGCTACAACCATAACAAGCCGATCTCGCGGCATACTTCCATAATAAAGGGTTCAACCCTCATCACGGAGGTGATTGAAGAACAAGCTTGGGGGAGGACCCCCACCTGAGGTAAATTTTATCACACCCCTTGCATATTTATTTTCTATTCATCCACCACTCTCCTTGCATATTAAAAAAAATTAAAAATAAGTAGAGTAGATTTTCTTTCAAATAAAATAAAATATGTGCGATAAGAATGGTTTAGAATTCACATAGATGAAATGATGAATAGTTGCTCTCTTTTAATTTTCCTAAGTCCCTAGTTTGCAACTTACTACTCTCCAAAATATTTCTTCCGTTGGCTAAAATTACTTTTGCCTTGATTTAGAAATTATGGGTAGCAAAAGCTTATTCCAATTCTAAGTTGTTGTGAGATATGATATAGTGATAGGGATGATATTCCCAGTTTGAAAGTGAAACTTAGATTTCCGGAGAAATTCTAAAAAGATTTAAGTTACCCTCATTTGATTGGAAATACCTACCAAAGTCATATGATAATTTTACATTGATAGACCTTATGCATATGCTATTTGTCTTCACATTGAGCCTAGTCAAACTAGTATAGACCAATATAAGAATTCATTCATTTATTTCTGAATTCAAGACTTCACTTGCACATGCTATACTTCTACGCTAGAAGTAAGTAAAATTCAATCATACCATCATTCCGCAATAAAAAGAGAAACTCCATACCCTTATGCCTAGTACTCTCTCCAAGTTTATTGCATAAGATGGGATTAGAAGACATGGCTACAAGAATAAGAAAAAAATTCATGCTTATATCATAAGCATGAGAAAAAAAGAAGAAAAGTAGCCATGTTTCATCCCTGCAAAATAAGAGAGTCTACATGAAAGGAGTCATCTCAAACATCCACACCCACTTCCACTCTGTCACACATGCACAAGCCTTTAATCAAATAGTTTTGAATTAATTTCTCCTAAGGGTTACTTTTTTGACTTAGCAATATTATGTGTTGCAAATATGCCTACTATATTCCCTACCAAGCTCCACATACAAGCCTTATTTATTGGTAGGATATGTAGGCAAAATGCCTTGGTGAGGAAATATTTCCACTACACACAAAGGAGTGAATGAGAGAATCAATTTGAGGTACTTACAAATTTAAATTGAACTCTCTGGAATTTGAGTGGAACTTAATCTCTAAGGTATGCTTGCCCCATTTGCTGTTCTATATTTCAACCACCCATGAATAGGAGAAGGCATAAGCCCCATAATGACTTAAGATGGGTGAAGTACCATGCCAATTTTTGCAATACTACGTAGAGTATTTTGTTGTGCACATGGTACTTTTGAAAATAGAACATTGTAGCATCTCCTGATCATCAACCTAAAATCTTGACTTTGTTGGAGACGAGTAAGGATAATCTTAGGGGAGTTTGTTGACGGTTGTTATATACCAATTTCACTCGTCAATATAACTCAATTATGCGAAGAAAATATCATTTCTTGCACACATCACATTTCTATTTAACTTATTTCCACATGTCTTTGGAGAAATAGTGCAAGCAGACATAGACCAGGAAGCTCCTAGGGTAGGGTATAAATCTCGTGCTCGGTGAGTTATCTAACGGGTAATCCAGGTAAAACTCGGCCGAGTCAATTCGTTTGGGGTGACTAGAACGCATCCACCACCGTTTGTTAGTGATGGCAGTACATCGGGACACGAATTATGTCGTTTTATAAATTCTCTCATGGACATCTACATAGTTCCTAGGTCCACCAAAGGATCCGAGTGGCCTAGAAACCAACCCATTACTAGGATACTAAGGAGTCACTGAGGTAAGACTTGAACATAGATAGTCAAAGATGTCAGGGGGAGAAGAACCTCGAGTACTTCTAATAGTTGGCCATCTCAAGTCATCCATCCCTCACTCTTGTTTGTTCAGGGTAGCAACACTACGACCTGTCAGATAGGTGGGCACCCGAACTATAGGGCCCCAAAAGTGAGCCGGAAAACATATCCATCTTACTTGGACCTGCTAGCCTGTGGAAGTAGCGCTGCAAGAGACGAGAAGGTGCTGCACGACTTGGAGTATGCACCGGTAGGACTTAGAAGAAAGATCACCAGTTTCCGAAGACATCATCGATTCAAAGCGACGCCTGTTATGAGGGGTTGGAGGCCCACAACATGCTCTGTGGCGCTCGAGGCCGCGGGTCCACTATGATGTTGTTGCTAAGGTGACGCTCCTTAATGGCTCACGTCGACCTCGGCAACTGTACGTGTTATGAAAAACTGTCACTCATAACCTCCCTGTCAGGCGCTCCAAAAGGTCATGGCGTCAATAACCCTTACCTCCTCCGTGTTTCCATTCCTTCTCTCGATCCCAGCGTTTTGTCATTCCTATAACAAAATCGGATAATTAAAGCCACACTGTTGAGAGAGAAAAGAAAGAAACTCCCCCTGTCACATCCCTTCTTCGCCGTGTTGCTTGCTCAATGGCGAGGTGGAGCCTGTGCTCGAAAGAGCTTGATGACTTGGCCTCTCAGAGCCTGATGTCACCCATCGATCGTTGTCACGCCCGTTGTCCTGGTGGCGAGCGCGTGCCTCAACCACGGGACGGCGAGGTGGTGTCCTTTCTGTCCTACCATCATCAGGGCTCGAGGCTGCCGTCGATGCGGTTCCTTTGGGGGCTTCTCAGTGAGTACTCTCTGGAGCTCCAACACCTGATGTCGAGCTTGATGCTCTATATTTCGGTGTTCATTACCTTGTGTGAGGCCTTCCTTGAAACAAACCCCCACTACCTTCTTTGGAGGCAATTCTTTTGCTTTCGTCCATCCCAGATACTGAGTCCACCGTTCAGCTCCACGCGCGTCGAGTCCCGGTCGCGGCTGCCCTAGTGCTTCCACCTTACTTCATCGAACTCTCTATTGACAGCTGTTGTATACCAATTTCACCTGTCAATATAACTCAATTATGTGAAGAAAGTATCATTTCTTGCACACATCACCTTTCCATTTAAACAATTTCCACTTGTCTTTGAGAGTAGTGCATGGAGGCATTCTATGTAGAATTTAAATGAAACAGGGGATGAATCCTATAAATTATCATTCCATACAATTAGGCGATGCCACATGGCACCACATGGACCAAATGACCCACAAACAGAAGTATCTAAGGCCATCCAACATTGTAGCACCCATATCAGCCAATGGGACCCACCTGGAAGTCACCCCGAGGAAGCACACTAGAAATGGTCAACATTTCTGTTCGACCGACTAGGGGGTTCGGCCGAACCCTTCCTGGTGCCAAACTTGGTCAGCTTCCACGTGTCGACTCCTTGTAGTGCCCTAGTCATGATGAAGACTGATTCACGCGCTTTTGGTGGCGAGAACGAACCCTTCTCCAAGCTATGAATAGGACCCCTCACCCCTCACTTCAACACACAACACTTGAGTATTCATCCATGGTATCCACACTTCTCTATTGGTTTAGAGGAGTATAGGCTGTAGAGAGGAAAGTCTCTAGTCCATAGTTCAAGTAGGAGAGGAGTAGGAGTCTCTTCCCAATTCCTAATTGGGAGAGGAATGGCTCTTATATTCCTATCTGTATTTGTGACTTTGTTCTTAATAAAGATGTTATCTTTAGTATTCCATTGTTCATATACTTGGATGAAGTGTTTTATTTTTGATTGTGGATTCCATGTATGTGATAGGAGTAGTATTTATGATTTTTCTATATCATTATCATTATATCATCATAAACACTATAAACCTCCACTATAGTCTAATTAGTTGTGATATGATTATGTTAACATGAATCACTTACTCTATGAATTAACATTGGTTCAACGATGATTTAGTTCATTTCCTTAGGATGGCTTGTGCCTAGGCTTCTAAGGTAATTACTTAATATGCTAGCATGGTGCTAGGATAGAGAGTAGTGCTGAATGTCTCGTAGACCCACAAATTGAAGAGGTAGGCAGTAGGTGGTGACAGGCCTATCTATCCTTTGTAATCCTCCACGTTCACCTATGCCACAAGCTCTTGGCGGGAGTCGTTCTAGTATTATTAGGGGTAAACCCGTGCTCGATGTCTTAATCCACTTAGCATGAGAATTCATGACGGACATAATCATTAGTAACTAACTTAGGCTATGTATATGTACATTAGAAGCACCGTAGGAGTCTTTACCTAACCCTAAACCTAGACCCTCTTTCCTCATTTATCCTCTCAAGATAGAATGTTCTTTTGTGTGTCATACTACTCCAATTTATCAATTAGCCATCCTTACTAGATCCCTACCTAGATCAACCTAGCCTATCCACATGATGATTGCTTTACTTCCATCTAGCCTTCATTTGGGAGAATATAAATGACACCTTTTGGGAGTACTCTTTGAGTAAAAATACTACATCGATAGTTTACGCTTGCGGATTTACATGAGTAATCTATAATCTATTAATGGTGAGTAGGAACCTTCAACACTCTCTCGAGGACTGGCATCGGGAGTGGTTCTATATTCAGAACACGAAGCCTGGCCTGCCAAACTTCACCGACAGGGTGCCGGTGCCTTCGAATCATTGGGGTTGGGGATGCCGAAGGAAGGAACAACACTGCCAGGAGCTGATCCTGGTGGTAATGAAGAAACTGGAGTCGGAGGGTCCTCATTAATCGTAGGGTCTTGCCGCTTCCGAACAAGGCCATCAACATGTAGGAGTGCCTTGATCATGACCCGACAAGAGAGTCGAAAGAGTAGTTATCACCATCCCAGGTTTTGCAGGGGGTGTCGGAACTCTTGGGGCTGGCCTTGAGTAGAATCACGGGTGGTCCCTTCGGTGTGCTGGGATTGTCCCCCTGGCGGGTTCTCACCAGTACAACCTACTTCCCTAAGCTGCTGGTGGGCAAGGGAGAGAGGGAGGCGAAGGTTGTGCGGGGCTTGGAGGAGAAGGCGAGGAAGGACCGGGAGATGGCTCAACGGATCCATCGGGAGGAGCCCCATGTGCAGTAGCAGAGGGAGGTTACGGCCGCATAGCGGGAAAGCCGGACCCCCCTCCGATGACATCTGAGGCGCAGGCCAGTTCTGTCTCATCAATTGTGACCCCCGCAGACCAGAAGAGAGAGAGGTGTTGTCCAGCTCCGACCATCCTGCCAAGAGGGCGAGCATGGAAGCCGACCGGTGGTCGTCACCACTTGTGGTGTCGAGTCCCTGCATTCAGGGCACAGGTGCCTAGACAACGCCTCCGCCTCCCGAGGCTTGGGATATCGTGCCGTCAGCGAGTCAAGGACCACGCGTGAGGCACCGTATTTCATTCAGGTTTGTCTTGTTCTTTGGCCCTTTTAACATTTTTTTACTGTAACCCTTTTGCTTTTTCTTGATGTAGGAGGTACGAGGCCAGTGCAGTTGCATTGTCGTGGAATTCGACCGTGGTCTCACCCACCTCGCAGTCGGTGGAAACAATTTTTCAGGCGGGGGTGGCCACTCCCGAAGTTGTGGAGGTAGAGGCGTTGCCCCAGCCACCGCCAATTCCTGTTGGCTACGTCCCAATGCGATGGGTTCCTCTGTCTTCAGAAGTTATTTTGGTGACCTTGCCTGTGCCGCAACGGGGTGCGGTGTTCATCAAGTTGACTGCAATCGTCTCATCGGCTTCAGAGGCAATGCCACTGGGGATGGTTATGGAAGGGGCGATGGCGGTAGCGGTGGCAATCGGGTCGTCCCTCTACCCCTCCGACAAAACTGGCGGTGGAGATGGCCATCGAGGAGGCAACAGAGACGGTGATGGCTGTGGAGGAGGTGACAGTAGCAGCACTGGCCATGGAGGAGGCGACAGTGGTAGTGGTGGCCGTGGAGGAGGCGGCGGCGGGAGCGGTGGCCATGCAGGAGGCAACGACGATAGCTGCAGTGATTGGAATGCCGCTCGCATCCCCTCCGACGGGACTGGTGGTTGTATAAGTGGAGGTGACAGCTGGTGAAATTCTAACAGTAGGTCAGTAGCCCATGCCTTGATCGTCCCAAGCCCTTGCGCCAAGGGTTAGGGAGCCGATCGTCGACGCCTTCGCTCCTTACGCTCCCGGCCGCCAAAGCCCTTTGGTCCCGCAGGGGGAGGCCAGGGAACCTTCGGGTCCCTCGATGTGGATTTGGTCGAGTGTGAGCGACTTCATGGTGGAGACATCGACGTATGCTGGAGGCTCGACGGCGCCCAACTGAAGTTGGAGGCGGGGCTCAAGTAGATCATCGACCTGTCTAAGCTCCTTCGGGGGGCCATCCTCGATGGTTAGGTGAGCTATCCCGCTGTTGTTCTGCGTTTCTTGTTTCACCGCTGGTTGACTTATTTCCTTCTATATAGAATGGTGCGGTTGGCGGTCGAGAGGTCGAGCCTTCTTGGTGAAGCCTGAGACCAACAGAGCTCCCTCGTGATCGAGCTACGGGTGACACGGGAGCAGCTCGAGCGGGCTCAGGCGTGCGCACTAGCGGACCGAAAGGAGGCGACTGCTGCTTGCACCGAGGCGAGACAGGCGCTTGGAGTGGCGTCGCGTGCCCGGGATCATGCCTTGAATGAAGCAAGGGAGTCCACCATCATGCTATCCGAGGGCCAGAACAATCTGAACCAGCTAACTCGAGCGGTGGAAGAGTCTGCTGATAAGCTATCCAAGGTCCACGCCGAGGCTAGCTGATACTGCTTGGGAGATGGTAGAAGGTTGGCTTTTTGATCCTCTGCTTTTTTCCACTCATGTGTGTGCACCTATTGCGAGATGTTTTGTGTGCTTGATGCATGGATATTTGTAGGGCTTCCATCTCGGCTTGCGCACGCTGAGGATTAATTGGTGGCACAGGACAAAGAACATCGCATAGTTCGAGTGGCTGGACACGCAGTTTATACTTCCATGATTGGTGTGCTCGGAGGGTGGCTGGGGCTACTTCCCTGGCTCTGGGAACCCATCAGGGCGTATGAGGCCTTGGAGCAGAGCGGACATGCCATCCGGAAGGCGACGGAGGCGGCTGGTAACACAGTGCTTGGACCTTCGGTGCCGGACTTTAGCTGGCCGCTTCGGAGCATACCAGTGGCCCTACTTCGAACCGTGGAGCCATCCTAGTGTCTCGATTGGATGAGGCTTGGGCTGCTCAATCCGTCTGTCGTTCTATGGGCCTCTTGGATGCATCTCCAGTTGACAGGTGGCGGAGGTCTTGGGCTATATCGACTCTCGTCTTTGTTCCACCGCCATGGCCGAGGACAATATGGGCGTCCGAGCGGCCTAGGTAAACTTCATCTCGCACTACGACTGCATTGATCTCCGGGCTGTCCGAGAGGGTTTCGCTTCCAGCCGTTCGTAAGTCGACATTGATGCAATCGAGGACAAGTTTGTGCTCGTCACCGTATCGATGGCAGCCGATATGGTTTCTCCCGATGATGTCCTTCATTTGTCGAGGACGTGGTAGGGTTTGGTGTAGATGTTGATGTAACGGGCACTGCTACAATAAACCTCATAACAGGCAGCTCCAAACCTATTATCACAGACGGCTTTTAAAACCGCCTGAAACGAAGAGTCTGTGATAATCCGCAATTTCACAGGCGGAGAAGTGAAACCGCCTGTGAAGACAAATTATTATAGGCGGTTCTTCACTAAGGATAGCCGCCTGTGAAGAACGATTATCATAGGCGGTTCTTTACTTAGGTTAGCCGTCTGTGAAAATACTTTATCACAGACGGGTCGTGCAGCATATATAACCGTCTGTGATAAACGTCTTATCACAGACGGTTATTGAAGAATAACTAACCGCCTATGATAAGAAGTCTTTACAGCCGGGTATTGAAGCATAACTAACCGCCAATGATAATTTGTCTTCACAGGCGGATTTTGAAGCATAACTAACCGCCTATGATAATGAGTCTTCACAGTCGGGTATTGAAGCATAACTAACCGCCTATGATAATGTGTATTCACATGCGGATTTTGAAGCATAACTAACCGCCTATGATAATATGTCTTCACAGGCGGGTTTTGAAGCATAACTAACCGTCAATGATAATGTGTCTTTACAGACGGTTATTGAAGCATAACTAACCCGTCTATGATAATGGTGTTATCACAGACGGAGTTTACCTATATCAGCCGTCTGTGAAGACCCTTTAACGTCGGTTTCTACCATAACAGACACCGCCTGTGAAAATTAGGTTATCACAGATGTTTCTTTACTTGTATCTAGCCGCCTGTGATAATTGTTTTTCACAGTCATGCAATACTACTGCTGTTATTTCTAATTTCCAGGTCAATTCAATATAATCACAGAACAAAAAACAACAATCATCACAGAACAAAAGACAACAATATTATCATCACAGAAGTCAATTTCACTAAAACAATATACATACACACAAGTTACAGATACAATTTCATCTCAAAGTTTACAAGTTTTCACTAAAAACTGTTTAGATTGGTATAGCCGCAAAGTTCTGGCACATCAGCTGCTGAACCTCTCTTATCAAAGAACTTCCCCGTTTTGTGCAAAATTTCGCGACGAATGAACTGACAGAGTTCAGAAGCAATCCTGTCGGCTCCTCCATCAGGAATACTTCTACAAACCGGCCATTCTTCGTTCAGATTCTTCTTGTGCTGCAATATAACACATAACAAGGTTTAGAATGTGTTGGTTTGAACAATCTCAAAGTATAGATCAAAGTGAGAGTATACAAGAATTTAGTAGGTATTTTTGGAGCAGTTGTACTATGAGCAATTGAATTTTGAAGTTGGAATCAAAATATGAAAATAATGTTTCTGGTAATATTGAACAGCAGAGAATATAAGCATTAAACTATGCTAGTTACAATGAAAATGAAACACAAAAGTAAGAAAATAAGGTATCGACATTAAGGATAACTTACATCCTCACGATTGACTCTATATACGGCGGCGGTCCGAAGATGCTCGCATACATAATACCCGCATAAGACACTCCCAGCAGGCTGCTTCGGACAAGCATAATACGTTTTAATGTCCAATGCATTCGTATTAGGAGGTCTCTGACCGCCAAGCTGTTCCGTGTAAAACCGCCAAGCGCTGTAATACAAGAAATGTCATATAAAACTTGTCAACACATTCTAAATGTGCGTAAATTAAAATTATTGAATAAACGTACTTTTTCAAAATAGAAAGGAAATCTTTGTAACGATCTGGTGGGTAATCGGCCGAGTCCAAGACTGTTGCCATTCCCTGCGTTGGCTTGATGAAGATCATTATGTAGTGATTACTGCAAACATACAAACACACGTGTTAACAATTACCAATAATTGCTATTTCAATACCATGTGTCGAACTTACTCGAAGTGGTACGGAGCCTTTACGAGGTCCTGGCCGTCTCTGACAAAGTTAAACATCGCATGTCCTATGTAAGCTGCAACTTCTGCCTTTCTATCCTTCTTAAGTTTTGCAATTGCTCTTTCAAAATCTTTTTTTTCATGTGTTTGTACTGGCTTGATTCTCGATTCGCCTGGACGTCGAATAGCGACTTTGCAATCCTAGTAGGGTCATGGATACCTGTCTTGTGCGCCAACTTTTCATTATCCATGTATTGCATCCTATTGAAGAAGTCCAGAATTGTTATAATCTCATGAAATGCGTATGCGTGTAGTAAGAAAAGCAAATACAAAATATTAGAGCACTTACAAGCACCAGACGAGCAGCAGGTTGATTTCGAGCATGCCCCGATGGAAAAGGGAAAGCAGCTCGTCAAATAAAATGACTCGTTTATCTACTCCAGTGCTCCAGAATGCTTCTTTTGGAATACGAAATGTGACGCAATTAAGACCATATTTTGTGCTGGCAGTGATGTACCACTCATGCATTCTTCTGAGCGCGACGGGTTGTTTGCTAAGTTGTACGGATGTCATTAACGGCTTCCCATTCTCAAATTAGGAGGAACATCCTCAAGCTTGTATATTGGAACTCCTGGTTTAACTAAAGCCGTCCGCCGATTATACATGACACCGTCTTCTTCCCACTCCTCGATATCTTCTAATGCTGGCTCATGAGAAGAACGAGATGCACTCGATTTTCTAATATTTTCCTTCATAGCTTCCAAATACTTTGTCACTTCTGATGAAGGTTTCTTATTTTCGTATGAGCTAACTTTGACAGGCACTGATGATCGAGGAGTAGTCGTCGGAAGTTGGACACTGGCTTGTTGTTGAACATGTTGTTCAACTGATTGCTCTTTACTCCCAGCAGCTGGCTCTAGTACTACTTCAAGCTGTTGCTCAACTAGTTGCTCTTTACTAGCAACAGCTTGCTCTGGTACTGCTTGAAGTTGTTGTCCAACTTGTTGCTCTTGGATATCATCATCCTTGCTCAGACATAGGGGGAGTGGATCTTCCCGGACTGGGAGTGGATCTTCATGCACTTTCGCCTTAGAAGATGGGGTTGCAGTATTTGGAGATGCGACGGGGCTAGAAATTGGCTCATCGTCCAACACGATATTGCGTCGGTGCCAAAGGATTAATTGGTTGACAGCCTGCCCCAGAGTCGCGATCCCCTCAGGTGTGACGTGGTCTATTTCATAATCTTCATAATCATTATCAATGATCTGAAGAACTTGCACCACAGAATAATACAACGGAAGTGGACTCCCGTTGAAGTCACGATCAGGCTTTGCCATAGCAGTGGCAACCTGTTTGGTTTTGTTCCCTGCTCTGCCTATCGGGACAAGAAGACGACAAGATTTGTCGTTAGCAATATCATCGACAGGGAACTTATGGGCTGACCCTGAGCCTGGCACGGAACCAACGCTGCTAGGGTAGGCAGTTGGAGATACTAATTGCTCCTTTTGCACCGGAACCATCATTGTACTCGGTGCCACTAATTGTCCCTATTATCTAAGTTGTTCCATTCTTTCTTGCATATTTTCTTTGACCTTTTGAGCAATTGTTTCATCAAGTGTTTTCTTAAACTTCTCACGTCTTCTATATGTGTCTTTATCTTTAGGGAAACCATCTAGCCAAGACATTTGAGAAGAGACCGCTCGAACCCGTCCGCTGTGTTCAGGGTTTCCCAAGATAGCGGTAAGTTGGTCATTCTCCCTCTTCGGCTTGAAGAGACCCTTCTGTTGCTTTTCAATTACTTCTTTCATTTTATCCTCTACTTCATTCAGAGAGTCGGGCTTTTCAAGTTTGCCCTCGCTGGTCAAACCTGACTGAGCAAAGACCCAGCGTTGAGTTCGCTCATCGCACCCTTCTAATGGGTGAGGATTGCCCTTACTAAGAATTTCGTCTATTATCTTATTCCATTTCTGGACTTTGGGGCCATATCCGGCAGACCCCAAGCGATGATGGTATTTGTTCTTTTTTGCAAGCTCTGACCTAGTTGCACTTAGAGCTTTAGCATTAGGTGTGCTCTTTTGACGAACAAACTCTTGCCACTGAGCTTGTGTGATTTTTCCCATCTTCCTCGGGGTAGGGACCTTATTGGCCTTAACATAAGCATTCATTTCACTCTTCCAGCATCGAAACTTCTTGCCGCAAGAGACCAATGTTGCTTTCTTTACAGCTTCTTCTGTGCCTTTCGGGAACTTGAATTGTTTCTTTATCTTTTCCCACAACTCATTCTTGGTCTGCTCGGGTAATTTCCTCCAATTCTCGGTTGTGATCGGCACAACCTCCCTAACAAGAAAACCGCATGCATTACGGTACTTGGTAACTGAATCCAGTGGTTCTTGGGGAAGCCCACCTGGACCGACCCTTGTTATGTACATGATGCGGTCCAATAGACCCTTATTGGGACCTCGTTGCCCTCGTTTCCGCTTGAGTGAAGCTGAGGATTCATCCATTGGTGAACCTTCTGCGGTTTTAGGAGCCGATGTCACCTCATTGTCTTCGAGATTAATCTAGGTAGAAAAAAATTATAAGACTTCGTATACTTGACAACCAACATTAACTTGAACTGCTGAAGTTAAGATTCGTGATCCATACCTCGTCGGCAGGATCATATTCCGGGTCTAGATCCACTGAAGTCTTTTTAATTTTTTTATTCGGAAAAGGATCCGAAGGACTGTGATAGGAGCCTGAACTGCTGGAGTCAGTAAACTCCATATTGTCTTCTTTGTTGTTACAATCAGGACCAGTCTTCTTAGGGCTTTCCATGCTAGATCTAATAAGACAAAAAATCTAATAAATGGCATAACTAAATTTGGTCATATTTAAAACAAATTTTCTCAATTTTGGCTCAATTAAGTAAATTTAGCCAAAACAAATTTTTGAAGTTATATAGGTCTAACTAAATTCTTGTATCATAGAGATCGACATCATATGCTCAGACTCCATCGCCACACCTAGTGTTACCTAGATATGGGCGTGAGGATGCTCCTGGCATCACAAATGAGTTGGCCAGCAACTTTTGTTTGGCTTCAAAGCTAAATATAGCATAACTTTGGTAGCTCAGATTAGGTACAATTGCTCAAATGAAGCTGATGGAGCCACAAGTGCAGACATCTTTGGTAGCACAGATTAGCTACAATTGCTCAAATGAAACTTAGAGAAATAAAAGCAAACTTAGCCAAACTTAGTCTAGCATAGCTAACTCTAAGCAAAAGTAGCCAAATATAGCTAAATATAGCATAACTTAGTCAAAATTAGTCAAGTATAACTATATCTAATGTAACTTAGCCAAAATTAGCCAAATTTGGTCAACTTAACCAAATATAGCTAAATCTTGCCCCTAATAGAGAATTATGTGGCATATGCAAGGCCGATGACAGAAATAGGGAATATACTGCTGTTACTAGAGTCTAGAATCATGTTTACCACTAATGTGTCAGAACAGTTTCAGACACACAGAACCAACTACCAATTTATCGTGATATAACCATCCACATAAATCTTGCCCCACCGAACCCTAACCAAAGATGCCACCGAACTTGACAGTTTTTCGAATTCCACCGAACCCTAACCAAGGATGCCTACCATTATCTAATTCCCGAACCCTAACCAAGGATATGCAAGGCGGCAGCGAGGGCGGGGAGGGAGGCGGCACGGCGAAGGAGGATGGAAGGTCGAAGGGTTTAGGGTTTACCTTGAAGCTCGGCGACGACGGAAATGGCTTCGCTCGGCGTACCTGGAAGTGAGGAGGGCGAAGCTCGGCGGCGACGGCGAAGCTCGGCGATGACGGCGAAGCTCGGCGACGGCGAAGCTCGGCGACGGCGAAGCTCGGCGGCGTACCTGGAAGTGACGAGGGGGAACACTTGGCGGCAAACGAAATTTTGGCACCCTAACGGCGTCTAAGTGTTTCACCCGGGTTAGGTTTTTCCAATGCTGCCGAGGGGTATATATAGACTCACATTTTCTCAGGCGGATTTTAAGTACCCGACCGTCAGGGAAGACTGTTACCTCAGTCGGATTTTACTTACCAACCGCCTAAGAAGATACAATTATCTCAGGCGGTTGGTTAGTAACACCCGCCTGAGTTAAACATGGGCCTGTGAAGATATTTACTTCTTCTTAATTTGATGAACGCCTACATAAAGACCCCTCACCAACCGGGATGAGGATCCCCTGACTTAATCAGCGGTCACTGACATGTGGACCTGGTCCCACACGTCAGTGACCATGTCACGCGTGCGCGACCTTTCTTTTCCCCGAGGTGCGACCTTTCTTTTCCACTCCGCGCGGCCTTAAAGACGCGCTATCGCTCACAAGCGCATCGCTCACTTTGAATCCTCTTGTTTTCTTCGTCTTCCTCCGCTCCGACGACCCAACACCACTATGGCCGACCTTCCGCCGCCAAGCACTTCGAGGGAGCCACCTTGCAAGAAACAATGTTGCAGCTCCCCCGAGAAGATCAACACCGAGCAGCGCCTCCTCATGGCGCGAGAGGCGTACAACAATACGTCTCGCGCCATGAGTGCCTTGGGGCTGGGTACCCTTCCAGAGTATACTGGAATGGGTACCTTGGGCCACAACCTCTACGCCCTCGTGGGGGTGGCTGATCGTCTCGACATTCTATTCGCGACGATGGCCCAGGTTCTTGGCCCCGAGGGCCGTAGAACGCTGGTGGAGGCGACGGCTAGCAACCTCGGGGTTGCACCGCCGGTGCAGCCTGAAAGTGCATCTAGGTTCCTCGTGGGTTTTGGATGATTGATGACGACAATTAAGTCGCTAATGAGCTCAATTGATCTTAGCACAGGTGAAGACTCAATCGGAGACGCAAACCCTCAAAAAGGAAAAGGAAGGAAACGGAGTCAACTCGAAGCGTAGAAACTAGGGTTTCTAGCGTGATTGAGTTAGACTAGCCGTAGTAATAGGAGGGTGTGTGTGTAAAGTGCATTGAGATCAAGTTTGGGAGCTCAAAGTGGTTTAGAGGTCAAACCTATGAAAGAAATGAGTGAATGAGTGGTCTGGCCGTAGGGCCGGACTAGTCCGTGCAGGAGGCCGGACTAGTCCGCCCCTGGCCGGCCAAGTCCGTTATCGGCCGGACCAGAAGGGTCTGACCGAGATAGGACTAGTCCGTTTGTGACCGGACTAGTCCGGGTAGCTGTGAGTGGGTTTTGGGGATGAAGTCCCAAAATCACGGACTTGTCCATTTTGGACCGGACCAAGAGGTCCTGAGTGAGAACGGACTAGTCCGCCCGTGGGGCCGGACTAGTCCGGGTTGGCTAGGAAAAGGTGCTTCTGTGGCTAAGTCTGGGAGGACCGGACTAGTCCGCCCTAGGGGCTGGACTAGTCCGTGGTCCTCAGACTAGTCCGTTTTCACACGGAGCAGAAGGCTCTGTGTGAGATCGGACTAGTCCGGTGTTGATCGGACTAGTCCGTTCTGGAAGTGACCGTTTGAATTTGATGTTTGGCGGGTAGCGTGACGATAGTGTGTCAGCTGTCAGGACCTGACAAAGGGGTCAGTGGTCCCCTAGGCCGGACTAGTCCGGGCCAGTGGCCGGACTAGTCCGCCCTTTTGCTGAAGTCAGCAGATTGGGCTTGGGACCCCTATAAAAAGGGGACCCCCGGCCTCATTTCGAATAACCTTTGGAAAAACTCAAACCCTAGCGCCGCCACAGCCAACTTGGAGCACTCCTAAGCCTCCTTCTTGCCTACTTTCCCTCTAAAACTAATTCTTGAGTGGATTAGGGTTTAGTGAGGTGGAGAAGAGGAAGAACATCGCGCTTGTGCTCCCGGTTTGATCTCTTGCACTCGTTGAGTCTTTGTGGGCTGTGTATTGAGTTTGTTTTATTGTGTTGATCACCTTTGTGGTGTGGGAGCCTCAGTTTGTGAGAAGCCCCAACGAACTTTGTAATCACCGTTGTGATTAGTGGAGAACCAAGTTAGGCCCGTGCGGTAAACTTGGTGAGGGAAGGGTTGTTGGACCCGGTCCTTTGTGGACTCCTCAATGGGGACGTAGATTCCTTGTGTGGAATCGAACCTCGGGATAAAATCCTTGCCCCCTTGTGTTCTTCGCATTCATTCTATTGATTACTTTGTTCTAGGGTTGGTAGTCTCGTTCATACTCCGCATTGCTACAAACTTGTGGAAACTTGACTTGCTCTTGTGTAGGTTGTTGCTCAACTTGACTTAAACATATACTCACTTGTAGCAACGAGAAAATTCCCTAAAACTTGCTAGAAACATTTTTTAGGGTTATTCACGCAGGCTGACCGGACTAGTCCGCCCCTTGACCGGACTAGTCCGCCCCCTGTAATTTAATCTCGTTTTATTGAGTCATTTGCAGGTCAATTAGCCTATTCACCCCCCCTCTAGGCAACTTTCAATTGGTATCAGAGCAGGACTCTCCACAAAGAGTCTAACAACTCGGAGAGATGGCCGGAGTGGTGAATGACGATGCATCGAGCAGCAACTACGAGGCGACCCGTGAGGAGACGTTGGCTTATCAAGATAAGCCAACGGACGATGAGGAGACTCGCCAACTCAAGGCGAAGCTCCGGGAGAAGTTGAACATCTCCAAGATTGATCCGTCAAACCAATCAAGTGGTGGTGGCGGAGCCAACTACAACCGGCAAGGGTTCAACTATGAACGCCTTGCCGCCAACAACCACTACCTGTCCATCCCATTGGGGAAACCTCCCCAATTCGATGGAACGGACTACGGTATGTGGAAACACAACATGAAGATCCACCTCGTGTCACTCAACCCAGCGTTGTGGCAAATTGTCATGACCGGGGTGGAGATTCCAAAGGATGAGGACAACATAACTCAAGAACAAGCCATCCTCATCCACCGCAACGCTCAAGCTGCGGGTGTGATCATCTCATCTCTCTCTAGAGATGAGTTCAACCGTGTCGATGGCCTTGAAGTGGCCAAAGACATATGGAACACCCTCAAGACGGCGCATGAGGGAAACCGAGTGGTCAAGGAGGCCAAGATCGAGCTCATCGAAGGAGAGCTTGGGAGATTCGCCATCTTGGATGGTGAATCCCCCCAAGACATGTACAACCGGCTGAAGGTGCTGATCAACAAGAGCCGATCATATGGCTGCACCAAGTGGACCGACCACGAGGTGGTGAAGAGGATGATCCGGGCATTCATGCCTAGGAACGTCTCTCTGTGCTCCATGATTCGGGAAAGCCCGGGGTTCACTCAAATGACCCCGGAGGAGGTCCTTGGGAGGATCATCAACCATGAAATCATGGAGAAGGAGGCGCTCTTCTACAACGACCTCCAAAAGTTCACCGCCTCCAAGATGAAGAACGTTGCACTCAAGGCAACGCCCTCTTCAAAGGAGCAAGAAGAAAGTGATGAGGAGAGCCTCGACACCGATGAGGAAGAGGCCTTCTTCATCAACAAATTCAAGAGAATGATGAGGAGGAAGAAAGGGGGGCACAACTATGAGGGCAAGGGAAAGGAAAGAGCAAGGCCCAAATCAAAAAGGTCTTGCTACAACTGTGGCGAGTATGGGCACTTCATCGCTGATTGCCCACACGAAGAAACGAAGAAGAAGAAGGAAGAGAAGCCTCAAGAAAGGAGATTCTTCAAGAAGAAGAGGCCCTCCGGACAAGCCCATTTGGGGAAGGAGTGGGACTCTAACGATGAGTCCTCCTCCGAAGAAGAAGAGGAGAAGATGGCCACCATAGCCATCGGGAGGAACTCCAAGGGAGGCAAGCTCTTCCCCAACCTCAACAACGACCACAAGCCTACTTGCCTTATGGCAAGGGAAGGAAAGAGAAAGGTAACATCTCATCCTTCCTCCCCAACTTCCTCACATGATGATTTTGATAGCGCTAGTGAAAATGAAAGTATGTTTAAGGACATAAGTAAAAGCACCCTACGAAGGATGAAATTGCTTATGGATGAGATCTTTGAGAAGGAGGATCTCATCAATAGACAAGAGGACATGCTCATCCTTGAGAAGGAGAGATGTCAAGAGCTTGATGAGCTCCTTGAGCTCGAAAGAGAGAAGAGCAAGGCATTGGAACACGAACTTGCTCTTTGCAAGAAAACGTGTTCAAGTCTTGAGGAGAAGTCGATTGAGCTCAAGGATGAACTTGGAAGCTTGTCAAAAGCTAACAAGATCCTTGAGACTCAAGTTGAGTCACTCAAGAACAATGTAGCCTCTTCCTTCAAGAGCTCAACCCCCTCAAAGGCCTCATCCAAGGCAACATCACCTTGCAAGTGCTCCAACTTGATCCTTAAACTTAAGGATGAACTCAACCTAGCACAAGGCAAACAAGCACCTAAGGGTGCCATCTTTGACAAGGAAAAGGTGGCATATGCAAGAAGTGCATTCACCAACACAAGACCACCCTATGTCAAGGATGGTCTTGGCTATACTAGAGGTGCAAGGCATAACGCCAAAACCTCCAAGTATGGCAAAGACATGATTGTCTTTGTTAAGGGGAGTTCATCCCAAACTAAAAATGAAAAGAACTCACCCTCTAGCAAAAACTTGCCTAAATCTGAACCGCATCATTTATTTCATGATTTTGATGCATCTTATGTGTTGAAGAAGAACAAACACGGCAAGGTGTTTGCTAGATATGTTGGGCCACTCCGCAAGAGCCCCAAGCCTTGCGTGTGGGTGCCAAAATGCCTAACCACTAACGTCAAAGGACCCAACTCCGCTTGGGTACCTAAAAGAAAGGCATAAAACTTGTTTTGTAGGCTTACTCCTCCGGAGGATCGAAATGGGTATTGGATAGCGGATGCACCAACCACATGACCGGAGAGAGAAGCATGTTCATAGAGTATGAGGAGAATAAGGACCCAAGTGAAGGAATCTTCTTTGGGGACAATAGCCAAGGGAAAATCCTTGGCTCCGGTAAAATTTCTATCTCCTCATTACATACTTTATCAAATGTCTTGCATGTTGATTCTCTAGACTATAATCTCCTATCCATATCACAACTATGTGATAGAGGATATAAATGTGTGTTTACTAGTGAGGGAGTGAGTGTCATTAGAGAAGGTAATGACTCGATAGCCTTTAAGGGAGTGCTCAAGGGAAAGCTCTATCTTGTGGACTTCACCGCGGATAAAGCTCAACTTGACACATGCTTAATGGCAAAAGCCAACATGGGATGGCTTTGGCACAGAAGGCTAGCCCATGTTGGAATGAGAAACCTTCAAAAGCTCCTTAAGGGTGAGCATGTTCGTGGCCTAAAGGATGTAGTATTTGAAAAGGATAGGCCATGTAGTGCTTGCCAAGCGGGAAAGCAAGTAGGAGCTCAACACCCCTCTAAGAATGTCATGACGACAACTAGACCTTTGGAGTTACTCCATATGGACCTTTTCGGCCCCATTGCCTATATTAGCATTGGTGGCAGCAAGTATGGTCTAGTTATCGTTGATGATTTTTCAAGGTATACTTGGGTGTTCTTCTTGCATGATAAAAGTGAAACTCCCGGTGTCCTCAAGAAATTTCTAAGGAGAGCTCAAAATGAGTTCACCTTGAGGATAAAGGCTATAAGAAGTGACAATGGCACCGAATTCAAAAACATGCAAGTAGAAGATTTCCTAGATGAGGAGGGCATCAAGCATGAGTTTTCCGCTCCTTATTCTCCACAACAAAATGGCATAGCCGAAAGAAAGAATAGGACGCTTATTGAGATGTCAAGGACAATGCTAGATGAGTACAAAACATCGGACCGGTTTTGGTCGGAAGCGGTTAACACCGCTTGCCATGCCGTGAACCGATTGTACCTTCATCGCCTCCTCAAGAAGACTCCTTATGAGCTTCTCATTGGTAAGAAACCCAATGTTTCTTACTTTCGGGTCTTTGGTAGCAAGTGCTATATCCTCAACAAGAAGCCTAGGACTTCGAAGTTTGCTTCAAAGTCCGATGAGGGTTTCTTGCTTGGATATGACTCAAACACTCATGCGTACCGTGTGTTCAACAAATCCTCCGGAATTGTTGAAGTAGCACGTGACGTAGTGTTTGACGAGACCAATGGCTCTCAAGTGGAGCAGGTTGATCAACATGCCCTTGATCAAGAGGAACCTCCACTAGAAGCTCTAAGGAAAATGGCACTTGGAGATGTTCGCCCACAAGAACCATCTCAAAGTTCAAGTGACCATCCTCTCTATGAAGTAGGTCAAAACCCCATTGGACAAGTTGAAGATCCTCTAGATGCTCCCCAAAGTGATAATGAGAATGAAGATCAAGGGGGAGGCATGAATCAAGGGGGAGACCAAAGTGAAGAAGATGAACCAAGTAATTCAAGAGGTCAACCCCCGCATCCTCGTGTTCATCAAAGTGTTCAACGGGACCATCCCATTGACAACATTCTAGGAGATATCACAAAAGGAGTAACAACACGCTCACGTGTTGCAAACTTTTGTGAGCATTTCTCTTTTGTCTCATCCTTGGAACCACATAAGGTTGAAGATGCCTTAAGGGATCCGGATTGGGTAGTTGCCATGCAAGAGGAGCTCAACAACTTTGAAAGGAACAAGGTTTGGGAGCTTGTCAAGCGCCCTCAAGCTAATGTTGTTGGAACCAAGTGGGTGTTTCGCAACAAACAAGATTAGCATGGCGTCGTAACTAGGAACAAGGCACGACTTGTGGCAAAAGGATACTCACAAGTTGAAGGATTGGATTTTGATGAGACATTTGCCCCCGTAGCTAGGCTTGAGTCAATTCGGATACTATTAGCCTTTGCTACTCATCATGATTTCAAGCTCTACCAAATGGATGTTAAGAGCGCATTCCTAAATGGTCCAATCAAGGAAGAAGTTTTTGTAGAGCAACCTCCGGGATTTGAAGACCAAGACTATCCTAACCATGTGTACAAATTGCGAAAGGCCCTTTATGGCCTCAAGCAAGCTCCTAGAGCTTGGTATGAGTGCCTAAGAGACTTTCTAGTTGAGAATGGTTTTAGGATAGGAAAAGCGGATTATACCCTTTTCACAAAGCACTTCAACGAGGATCTTTTTGTGTGCCAAATATATGTGGATGACATCATATTTGGTTCCACAAATAAGGTGTTTTGTGACGAGTTCTCCAAGATAATGACGGAGAGGTTTGAAATGTCCATGATGGGTGAGTTGAAGTTCTTTCTAGGATTTCAAGTGAAACAACTCAAAGAAGGGACGTTCATAAGTCAAACTAAGTATACTCAAGATATTCTAAGAAAGTTTGACATGGACAAAGCAAAACCCATCAAAACCCCTATGGGGACAAATGGACACCTAGACCTAAATGAGGACGGTCCAAGTGTGGATCAAAAGCTATATAGGTCTATGATCGGATCACTTCTCTATCTTTGTGCATCTAGGCCCGATATCATGCTAAGTGTGTGTATGTGTGCACGCTTTCAAGCAGCACCCAAGGCTTGTCATTTGACCGCCGTTAAAAGGATCTTGAGATATCTTGTACACACACCTACCCTAGGACTTTGGTACCCCAAAGGATCCAAGTTTAACCTCATCGGATATTCCGATGCGGACTATGCGGGGTGCAAAGTTGATAGGAAGAGCACATCGGGTACGTGCCAATTCTTAGGTCGATCTCTTGTGTCTTGGTCCTCTAAGAAGCAAAACTCTATTGCTCTCTCCACCGCCGAAGCTGAATACGTTGCAGCCGGAAGTTGTTGTGCACAACTTCTCTGGATGCGACAAACGCTTGGGGATTATGGGATTAACCTGCGTAAAATTCCACTCTTGTGTGACAACGAGAGTGCAATCAAGATAGCCCATAATCCGGTGGAACACTCTAGGACCAAACATATAGACATTCGACACCATTTCTTGCGAGATCACTCAATGAAGGGAGACATTGAGATTTTGCATGTGAGGACGGAACATCAACTTGCGGACATCTTCACCAAGCCTCTTGACGAGAAGCGTTTCTGTGAGCTAAGAAGTGAGCTCAACGTGTTGGATTCTCGGAACGTGGCTTAAACCACATTCCTCATATATTTTGAGCCACATTTCGAAAAACTCCTCTCTATGTCGATTTCTCCTCAAATTTGTTTGAGAAATCTATTTTCTTCATGAAAATGTTCATAAGTTGTTCTTTATTTACTCATAATCATGCTTGTCATGTTTTCCTTGCTATATCTGTCCAAAAGGACTTATCTTTATGGGAAAAACCCAAAAATATTGTTTTTCAGCCCAGCTGGACCGGACTAGTCCGCCCCTATGGCCGGACAAGTCCGGGTCAGACTAGTCCGCGGCTAGTCCGCACACCGGACTAGTCCGGCCTTTCACCGGACAAGTCCGGACCCGGACTAGTCTGGGTCTGGTCCGCAGACCGGACTAGTCCGGCCCCTAAACCGGACTAGTCCGGCCCTTGGGGACTTAAACCCCCAGGCGGCCCGGACCCCCTCTCTCTCTCTCTCACTTGACTCTCAAGCTTCCACGCGCGCACAACCGCCCCCAAATCGGCGATTTTGCGCTCCAACCACCAAAACTCAACTCCAATCCGCGCATCGAAGTCCTTGGAAGTGAGGGATCACTTCCCCGCGCTCCACCTTCGAGATCCACGCCGATTTCGACGACTCAAGCAGATTTTTGAAGGTATTTCACCGTTCCTCAAAAACTAGCCCCATTCTTGATTCTTCAAGTTTTTGATAGGAACACCTTCATTAATGTTGTTCTATACACCCTTGCGATCATAGCCTAGGAGTATTGCGCATTGGTTCACAAATTTTTCGATGAATCGATTAGGGTTAGGGTTCTTCCTGTGTAACCCGGACTAGTCCGGCCACCAGGCGGACAAGTCCGGTTTGCACAGGGCAAACCCTACTTCTAGTTGGGTCTCGAGATCTTTTCGGCAATACTTCTTCTTCCTAGGCTCATATCTTCCTCTCTCCATCCTTTGCACAGAATGTCGAACTCCGAGCGCTCTCCTCCGCGTGTCAACCTCGAGGGGCGTACCAAGGCCCAAATTGCCGAGGCTCAGACTAAGGCTGCGCTAATGGAGGCGCAGAAGGCCAAGGAGGAAAGAAAGCTCAAGGCACTCGAAGCATCCAAGGTGGCTGCGAGCATCTACAATGAGGATGAAGCCATTGCCCGTGCCACCGCAGAATCACTAAATGAGTTGCGAAAGAAGAAAAGAGAGGATAGGGAGGCCCATAACTCCAAGGCCGCTGAGGCCAATGCCCCAAAGAGGAAGAAGCTCATCACTCTTGGCAAGAAGGCTAAGGGCAAGGAGCCAGCCCAAGAAGAGGCTGTCCCTAGGGTCGAGCGTGACCCGAAGAAGGGAAAAGCTCCGGCTCCTATCGAGCCAAAGAAGAAGAACCCCGCACTCAAGATATCAGCTAAGAGGGCTGCTGGTGGGGTTGTGATCAAGGAAAAGGGGAAGGCCACCTCTATTGGCCCCCTTGAAGTCCACACACCGGAAAGGAATCCCAACCGACAAAAGGAACTGTCGGCAAATGTGTTCCATGGCAAAGGGGCTGAAAAGGCCCGAAGGCTAAGGACCGAGAAGGTCTATAAATTTGAAAGGAGCACAGCTGATCCCAGGTTTTGGTGTGACTTCCACTGTGACTATTACAGGCTAGTCTACCAACAAATGAAGAAGCCAGTGATAGAGGCTCAGTGGGTGGACTGGGACTATATGGCGAAGAAGGAGCACTCGGCCTTTGATGCCGTGATTGAAGCTGCCGAGCGCCATGATCTCAAGAAGATCATGGGCTTCAAATATGATTGGAATGTGGAAGTTATTCTCCAATTCTACTCCACAATCTATTTCACAAGCTCAGGTGACAGGAGGATAATTTGGATGACTCATGGTGAACAATACTCTGTCACCTATGCTGAGTTTGCAAGGATCCTTGGTCTTGAGGCTCACATGGACCACGAGATCATTATCTCGAACCTCAAGGCAGTGGATCGTGAGGAGCTGGCTTACATGTATCCAAGCCATCTCCCGTTTGATGCCGGACTAGCTCGGAACATCAAGCCATTCTACAGCATCATGAACCGGATACTTAGGAGGACCATTGCACCCAAGGACGGTGATGCAGGGGTCATTCAAGGAAACCTAAGGCACCTGCTCATTCTGATTGATGGGGAAGAGAAGTTCAATCTCGTCGACTACATCTTCGACGACATCTTCAACATCTCGCATACCCCCAACAGGGCGTGCGGGTATGCCCCTTACATTATGTGCCTTATTGAGAAGGTGTCGGGCGTGTCCTTTGTCAAGGATGTATCGCACCAACCTCTGCGCCCCCAGAAGCCGCCAAATGTGCCGGTGCCTCCAAGACGCAAGAATGCTGATCCTCCGTCTCGCCCAGTGGCGCCTCCGTCTCCGCCTCCGCCTCAGTCCATGAGTGCGTTCTTCAAATGCTTCAAGGCCATCTTCACCTCGTGCCGGAAGCAAGAGATTTGCGCTCAGAGGGCACACAAGCGCCAAGAGAAGTATCTCAAGGCGGTGTGTGAGAAGCTTGAAGTTCCGATGTCATCTCCTGAGGAGAGTGATGGGGAGATCACTCCTTTCCCCGTCTTCACTGCCGATGAGCTTGCTCAGCTCCAGGAGGATGGAAGCTCCTCTCGGGCAGCTCCCTCGGCAAGGGAATCCTCCGACAACGACGACAACGACGAAGAGCCAGAGGCAAACATTGAAGACTCCGAAGCCACTGAGAGCGAAAGTGGAGAAGATGAGGACTAGGTTTAGTTAGTTTTTCCCCCTTCTTTTCCTTTTTGGTGCCTTGATGCCAAAGGGGGAGAGTTAAGGGAGTTTAGTGAGTTTAGTCCTTTTGTGGGTGTGTTTTGTGATGTATGACTGTCATGTAACATATTTATGCTCTTGGATGTTTACATTTGTGCAAGACTCGTTAATGTTGCTTACTATCAATATATTGCTCTTATTGTCAATCTTATGAATGTATTGATGTTATTCATGTCTTGTCACAAACTGTTGAGCACATCACGTAGGCACCCCACCATAACGTGTGTGGGTATGAAAGAACTTCTCCATCTCTTTTACATGTTGCATACATTGAGGGGGAGTCATTCATACGCACACATGTTATGAAAACCAAAACTTTATACTCTTATTTGTGAAGGACTTAATGTGTTGTCATCAATCACCAAAAAGGGGGAGATTGAAAGTGCATCTAGGTTCCCCGTGGGTTTTGGATGATTGATGACGACAATTAAGTCGCTAATGAGCTCAAGTGATCTTAGCACAGGTGAAGACTCAATCGGAGACGCAAACCCTCAAAAAGGAAAAGGAAGGAAACAGAGTCAACTCGAAGCGTAGAAACTAGGGTTTCTAGCGTGATTGAGTTAGACTAGCCGTAGTAATAGGAGGGTGCGTGTGTAAAGTGCATTGAGATCAAGTTTGGGAGCTCAAAGTGGTTTAGAGGTCAAACCTATGAAAGAAATGAGTGAATGAGTGGTCTGGCCGTAGGGCCGGACTTAGCCCCTGGCCGGCCAAGTCCGTTATCGGCCGGACCAGAAGGGTCTGACCGAGATAGGACTAGTCCGTTTGTGATCGGACTAGTCCGGGTAGCTGTGAGTGGGTTTTGGGGATGAAGTCCCAAAATCACGGACTTGTCCGTTTTGGACCGGACCAAGAGGTCCTGAGTGAGAACGGACTAGTCCGCCCGTGGGGCCGGACTAGTCTGGGTTGGCTAGGAAAAGGTGCTTCTGTGGCTAAGTCTGGGAGGACCGGACTAGTCCGCCCTATGGGCCGGACTAGTCCGTGGTCCTCAGACTAGTCCGTTTTCACACGGAGCAGAAGGCTCTGTGTGAGATCGGACTAGTCCGGTGTTGACCGGACTAGTCCGTTCTGGAAGTGACCGTTTGAATTTGAAGTTTGGCGGGTAGCGTGACGATAGTGTGTCAGCTGTCAGGACCTGACAAAGGGGTCAGTGGTCCCCTAGGCCGGACTAGTCCGGGCCAGTGGCCGGACTAGTCCGCCCTTTTGCTGAAGTCAGCAGATTGGGCTTGGGACCCCTATAAAAAGGGGACCCCCGGCCTCATTTCGAATAACCTTTGGAAAAACTCAAACCCTAGCGCCGCCACAGCCAACTTGGAGCACTCCTAAGCCTCCTTCTTGCCTACTTTCCCTCTAAAACTAATTCTTGAGTGGATTAGGGTTTAGTGAGGTGGAGAAGAGGAAGAACATCGCGCTTGTGCTCCCGGTTTGATCTCTTGCACTCGTTGAGTCTTTGTGGGCTGTGTATTGAGTTTGTTTTATTGTGTTGATCACCTTTGTGGTGTGGGAGCCTCAGTTTGTGAGAAGCCCCAACGAACTTTGTAATCACCGTTGTGATTAGTGGAGAACCAAGTTAGGCCCGTGCGGTAAACTTGGTGAGGGAAGGGTTGTTGGACCCGGTCCTTTGTGGACTCCTCAATGGGGACGTAGATTCCTTGTGTGGAATCGAACCTCGGGATAAAATCCTTGCCCCCTTGTGTTCTTCGCATTCATTCTATTGATTACTTTGTTCTAGGGTTGGTAGTCTCGTTTCATACTCCGCATTGCTACAAACTTGTGGAAACTTGACTTGCTCTTGTGTAGGTTGTTGCTCAACTTGACTTAAACATATACTCACTTGTAGCAACGAGAAAATTCCCTAAAACTTGCTAGAAACATTTTTTAGGGTTATTCACGCAGGCTGACCGGACTAGTCCGCCCCTTGACCGGACTAGTCCGCCCCCTGTAATTTAATCTCGTTTTATTGAGTCATTTGCAGGTCAATTAGCCTATTCACCCCCCCCCCTATAGGCAACTTTCACAGCCGGTGCAGCCGGTGCAGCCGGCCCTGTCTCCTGTTGCACCGGTGCCGGAGTCGCCGCCGGAGGACGAGGAGGAGGAGAAGGAAGAGGAGTAGGAGTAGGATTTAATTAGTTTTTCTTTTTGTTGTTTTTAGTTGCTTCTGTTTTGTAAATATTGTTAATGAATGAAATCTATCTTTTTTCATCTATGTGATTGAATATTACTTGTGTATCTTTTGTGTTCTTGTGTGTTCTTGTGTAAATATTGTGCATCTTGTGTGTTCTTTTGTGAGATGTGCATATTGTTAATGAATGAGTATCTTGTGTGTTCTTCAACTGTGTGAATGATTGAATATTGTTAATGAATGTAGTGTGTTCATCGTTAATTAAAATTTCACGTCTGAGAAGAAATTAATTTGATATTTACCAAAACATTACAATGTCAGCTATACAAGTTTTAAAAATATTTTGTTCAGGTGGTAGATGTTAATTTTATACAAATGTAGAAGAAAGAATCATCGAATTTGGACACAATTTGCAGAATCTAAACATGTTTGAGTATTTATATTGGAATCTAAATAAAAAAGAAGCAAGGGATAAGGAAACTGAAGAACAGTATCGGACATTATCTCAGGCGGTTGTTAAGCAATAACCGCCTGTGAAGATATTTACTTCTTCTTAATTAATATTCTTGATTAAATGTGGTCCTTTAAAAAGGCAAAAATCCACTTTCTTGTAATATTATTGATAAGTAAAGGTTACCATTAAATTTCACTTCATAAATCCTTTTAAATTTGTCAGAACATAAAAAACATACAACAAATGCTATTTTTCATTTTTCTATCTTGATGAATATAATGCTTTTTTCATTTATTTTTTCAATGGACATTTTTAATCATCATACCAACATCTACGAACTTTTTCATATTTTTTTAAATTTTTTGGAATCAATGTGTGTTCATAATTTGATGAATGCCTCATATGAATATGAGCATTTAGTTAGAATGGTGGATAATTTGAAGTTTGACATGTTGGAATGCTTTTAAAAAAATTAAAAAAATTCATACATGTATAAATTATACAAATATGTTCATACCAACAATTTTGAGTGAAGGAACTTTTTTTTATGAGATACACAAATGTGAATAATATGTGAGTAGAAATTAATTTGATATTTACCAAAACATTACAATGTCAGCTATACAAGTTTTAAAAATATTTTGTTCAGGTGGTAGATGTTAATTTTATACAAATGTAGAAGAAAGAATCATCGAATTTGGACACAATTTGCAGAATCTAAACATGTTTGAGTATTTATATTGGAATCTAAATAAAAAAGAAGCAAGGGATAAGGAAACTGAAGAACAGTATCGGGCATTATCTTAGGCGGTTGTTAAGCAATACCCGCCTGTGAAGATATTTACTTCTTCTTAATTAATATTCTTGATTAAATGTGGTCCTTTAAAAAGGCAAAAATCCACTTTCTTGTAATATTATTGATAAGTAAAGGTTACCATTAAATTTCACTTCATAAATCCTTTGAAATTGGTCAGAACATAAAAAACATACAACAAATGCTATTTTTCATTTTTCTATCTTGATGAATATAATGCTTTTTTCATTTATTTTTTTAGTGGACATTTTTAATCATCATACCAACATCTACGAATTTTTTCATATTTTTTTAAATTTTTTGGAATCAATGTGTGTTCATAATTTGATGAATGCCTCATATGAATATGAGCATTTAGTTAGAATGGTGGATAATTTGAAGTTTGACATGTTGGAATGCTTTTAAAAAAATTAAAAAAATTCATACATGTATAAATTATACAAATATGTTCATACCAACAATTTTGAGTGAAGGAACCTTTTTTTTATGAGATACACAAATGTGAATAATATGTGAGTAGAAATTAATTTGATATTTACCAAAACATTACAATGTCAGCTATACAAGTTTTAAAAATATTTTGTTCAGGTGGTAGATGTTAATTTTATACAAATGTAGAAGAAAGAATCATCGAATTTGGACACAATTTGCAGAATCTAAACATGTTTGAATATTTATATTGGAATCTAAATAAAAAAGAAGCAAGGGATAAGGAAACTGAAGAACAGTATCGGGCATTATGTTAGGCGGTTGTTAAGAAATACCTGCCTGTGAAGATATTTACTTCTTCTTAATTAATATTCTTGATTAAATGTGGTCCTTTAAAAAGGCAAAAATCCACTTTCTTGTAATATTATTGATAAGTAAAGGTTACCATTAAATTTCACTTCATAAATCCTTTGAAATTGGTCAGAACATAAAAAACATACAACAAATGCTATTTTTCATTTTTCTATCTTGATGAATATAATGCTTTTTTTCATTTATTTTTTCAGTGGACATTTTTAATCATCATACCAACATCTACGAATTTTTTCATATTTTTTTAAATTTTTTGGAATCAATGTGTGTTCATAATTTGATGAATGCCTCATATGAATATGAGCATTTAGTTAGAATGGTGGATAATTTGATGTTTGACATGTTGGAATGCTTTTAAAAAAATTAAAAAAATTCATACATGTATAAATTATACAAATATGTTCATACCAACAATTTTGAGTGAAGGAACCTTTTTTTTATGAGATACACAAATGTGAATAATATGTGAGTAGAAATTAATTTGATATTTACCAAAACATTACAATGTCAGCTATACAAGTTTTAAAAATATTTTGTTCAGGTGGTAGATGTTAATTTTATACAAATGTAGAAGAAAGAATCATCGAATTTGGACACAATTTGCAGAATCTAAACATGTTTGAGTATTTATATTGGAATCTAAATAAAAAAGAAGCAAGGGATAAGGAAACTGAAGAACAGTATCGGGCATTATCACAGGCGGTTGTTAAGCAATACCCGCCTGTGAAGATATTTACTTCTTCTTAATTAATATTCTTGATTAAATGTGGTCCTTTAAAAAGGCAAAAATCCACTTTCTTGTAATATTATTGATAAGTAAAGGTTACC
The DNA here is from genome assembly GCA_036927565.1 of Tuctoria greenei. Lineage (NCBI taxonomy): Eukaryota > Viridiplantae > Streptophyta > Magnoliopsida > Poales > Poaceae > Tuctoria > Tuctoria greenei. Next base: position 85,037,213 of record JAYESD010000006.1, read on the forward strand.
ATTAAATTTCACTTCATAAATCCTTTGAAATTGGTCAGAACATAAAAAACATACAACAAATGCTATTTTTCATTTTTCTATCTTGATGAATATAATGCTTTTTTCATTTATTTTTTCAGTGGACATTTTTAATCATCATACCAACATCTACGAATTTTTTCATATTTTTTTAAATTTTTTGGAATCAATGTGTGTTCATAATTTGATGAATGCCTCATATGAATATGAGCATTTAGTTAGAATGGTGGATAATTTGAAGTTTGACATGTTGGAATGCTTTAAAAAAATTAAAAAAATTCATACATGTATAAATTATACAAATATGTTCATACCAACAATTTTGAGTGAAGGAACCTTTTTCTTTATGAGATACACAAATGTGAATAATATGTGAGTAGAAATTAATTTGGTATTTACCAAAACATTACAATGTCAGCTATACAAGTTTTAAAAATATTATGTTCAGTTGGTAGATGTTAATTTTATACAAATGTAGAAGAAAGAATCATCGAATTTGGACACAATTTGCAGAATGTAAACATGTTTGAGTATTTATATTGGAATCTAAATAAAAAGAAGCAAGGGATAAGGAAACTGAAGAACAGTATCGGGCATTATCACAGGCGGTTGTTAAGTTATACCCGCCTCAGATAAACATATTTGTAGACGGTTGTTAAGTACCAACCGTCTGTGAAGATCTTTACTTCTTTTTTCTCAGGCGGTTTATAAGTAATACCCGTCTGAGATAATCATTTTTAAACTACAATATGTTAATTAACGGCCTGAGAAGTGTTAATTAACTGACGCACCGTACGAGGTCTGCGGAGAAGTTGAGAAGCCGTGGTGCAGGGACGAGTGCAACGATCTCTCAAGATCGTCTTCCACAGTGGTTTAATTGTGCGCCGCACGAGGTCTGCAAAGAGTTCAATGCGCAATGAACAAAATATTTTGTTCAGTTGGTAGATGTTAATTTAATACAAATGTAGAAGAAAGAATCATCGAATTTGAACACAATTTGCAGAATGTAAACATGTTTGAGTATTTATATTGGAATCTAAATAAAAAAGAAGCAAGGGATAAGGAAACTGCAGAACAGTATCGGGCATTATCCCAGGCGGTTGTTAAGTTATACCCGCCTTAGATAAACATATTTGTAGACGGTTGTTAAGTACCAACCGTCCGTGAAGATTTTTACTTCTTTTTCTCAGGCGGTTTATAAGTAATACCCGCCTGAGATAATCATTTTTGAAACTACAATATGTTAATTAACGGCCTGAGAAGTGTTAATTAACTGATGCGCCGCACGAGGTCTGCGGAGAAGTTGAGAAGCCGTGGTGCAGGGACGCGTGCAAGGATCTCTCAAGATCGTCTTCCACAGTGGTTTAATTGTGCGCCGCACGAGGTCTGCAAAGAGTTCAATGCGCGGGAAACGAACCGCTCCCTCGTCTACTCCGCATAGACCTATATAAGGCGCGTCGTCGGTTATGGACAAGCACAAAACTTTTCTCCACTCCTTTCTTCTTCTTCCATCGTTCCACCTCTCCTAGCCCGCCGCCGATTAACCACCATAGCCATGGCCAACCTTCCGCCACCTAGCCCGCCGAGGCAGCCACCCTGCAAGCTGATACGCTGCAGCTCCCCCGAGAGGGTGAATGACGACCAGCGCGTTCCACCGCCGGTGCAGCCGGAGCCACCGGTACAGCCGGAGCAATCGGCTCAGCCGGAGAAGCTGACCCTCTCTCCTGCTGCATCGTCGCCGGAGGAGGAGGAGGAGGAGGAGGACGACTTCGACGACGACGACGATGATGACGATGATGACGACGAGTCGTCCTCCGACGACGGCGACGACGAGTCGTCCTCCGACGACGGCGACGACGAGTCGTCCACCGACGACGGCTACGACGAGTCGTCCACTGACGACGACGACGGCGACCACCACCATGGTGACGACTACAACGACGATGACGACGAGTCAGAGGAGGACCGCTTGGCTTGGTTTGAGAAGCTGGCGGAGAGGATGGAGGAGGCGGGGCCGTAGTGTAGTTTTAGGATTTCAATCAAGTGTTCTTGTACATTTTTCTTGTGTTTTGTACATATTTCAATCAAGTGTCAATGAATACTGGTGGATAATTTGAAGTTTGACATGTTGGAGTGCTTTTAAAAAAATTAAAAAAATTCATACATGTATAAATTATGCAAATATGTTCGTACCAACAATTTTGAGTGAAAGATCTTTTTTTATGAGATACACAAATGTGAATAATATGTGAGTAGAAATTAATTTGATATTTACCAAAACATTTCAACGTCAGCTATACAAGTTTTAAAAATATTTTGTTCAGTTGGCATTATCTTAGACGGTTGTTAAGTAATACCCGCCTGAGATAAAAATCTTCCTTGGCGGTTATTAAGTACCAACAGCCTGTGAAGATATTTACTTCTTAATTAATAAACATCATCTCAGGCGGTTGGTAAGTAAAACCCATCTGCGATAAAGTTAAAAACCGCCTGTGAAAAACCTACGTCTATATAAGGACCCCTCACCGCAGTCAAAACGCAACCCTGGAGAATTTATATCGACGCCGCCAGGCTGTTGAAATTTCCCCTGCGCCGCGTCGCCGCTCCGCCGCCCAGCCCATACTGCCGCGCCGCCGCTCAACCCCGCACCGCCACTTCTCCACCCAGCCGGCCCACCGTGCTGACGCCTCCCCACCGTGCTGACGCCTCTGCAAGGTAAATGTAGTTTCCTTACTTTTTCTTTGTATATTTTCATTAGCTGATAAGCTGTTAGTTTTGTGTGTTCTGGTATATGGATTCTGTCCTTTTGCATGTGTAAGGACTGTATGGATTGTGTTCTGGTATATTGATGTATGGACTATATGGATTGTTTCCTTTTTGTACCTATTATGTGACATGAATATGATGTTTAATTAACAGATGCTATTGTAATATATATAAGATGCATCTGGGCCTTGTTTCCCGATATAACGGACTGGATCCCACCCAGACCTAGCCCATGCTGCTGGGCCTGTTTCCCCCTTTGACTCCGTCCGCCTCAAGACGTCGCCCGTCTCCTACATTAGTCGCCCTAATCATACTTGTTATGTCTCTGTAATTTCATTTTATAGAAGACCTTTAGAGAATATTTGTGGCCAAATTTTGTAAATCTGACAAAAAATTCTATTATTGAAGCATGGACCGTCGAGCGTGGATGTATAACATGCCAAGACCCGATCCTATGTACATTCGTAATGTTGCAAATTTTATTGAAGCATCCAAGAGACATGCGAAGTTGCAAAAGATAGATGACATATTATGTCCATGTATCGACTGCGAAAATAAGATTGCTTGGACGGATACTATAGTAATCCAATCTCATTTGGTGAAAAGAGGTTTCAAAAATAACTACACAATATGGACAGAGCATGGTGAGTTAGATACACATGATGTGGATAAAGATGATGAGAGAGGCTCAGATGATGATAATGTTCATATCGATGATGGTAGTGACAATCAAGCTGGTGATGATGATGATGAGTTCGATTGTGAGGAGATGTTGCGTCACATTGAACCATATGTACTGACTTCTATGGGAGCAAGCAAAGGTTTAAGTAAAATGGAGACATTGCAGAATGCGGCCACAGAGCTTTTATATGATGAATCAAATGGTTGTGATAAAGAGTTTACTACATTGCGTGCAGTCTTAGAACTACTAAAGTTGAAAGCTACGCACGGATGGTCCGATTGTAGTTTCTCTGATCTTTTGAATCTTCTGGCAGAAATTCTTCCAAATCCAAATAAACTGCCTAGAAGCACTTATAAAGCGAAGAAACTACTTTGCCCGATGGCACTAGGTGTGACAAAAATACACGCTTGTGTGAACCATTGTATTCTGTATCGCAAAGAGCATGAGCTCGCAACTAGATGCCCCATTTGTGGTGTCAGTAGATATAAGAAGGACTACAATCACCAGTATGTTACCAACATGAAAAAGACTCAAAAGAATAAGAAGTTTATTATTGGTCCTGAAGGTGACGATGACGATACTTCTGGCGATGCAGACGGGAAGAATAAGAGAAAAATTCCTGCATTGGTGATGTGGTACCTTCCGGTAATTGATCGCTTGAAGCGTTTGTTCTCAAACCCTAGGGAGGCTGAACTTATGCGTTGGCATTCCGAGGAACGCAAGAAGAATGAAAAACATATACGACACCCTGGTGATGCAACGCAGTGGAAAAATTTTGATATTCAATATCCAGAATTTGCGAAGGAAATCAGAAATGTGAGGTTTGCCTTGGGTACAGATGGAATGAATCCGTTTGGTGAAAAAAGGAGCATACACAACACATGGCCCGTGGTCTTAACTATGTACAACCTACCGACGTGGTTGTGTCACAAAAGGAAATATATCTTATTATCTGTTCTTATCCAAGGTCCGAAACAACCCGGCATCGAAATTGATGTGTTCTTGGAACCTTTAATGGAAGATATGGCGAAATTGTGGAATGAAGGGGTACGTACATGGGATGAGTACAAGCGGGAGTATTTCATGCTAAGAGCAATGATATTCGTTACCGTGCATGATTATCCCGGACTGTTTACATTATCGGGACAAATGAAAGGGAAGAAAGGTTGCGTTAGGTGCGTGGATAGAACTGGATATCTATACCTCACTTCATCCAGAAAGACGGTGTACATGAGACATCGACGGTTCTTGACAGATACACACAAGTATAGGAAGATGAAAGAACAATTTGATAACAAAATCGAAAAAGATACTGCACCGAAACCTTACAGTGGAAAACTTGTGTTTGAAATGGTCAAGAACATTCATATTGCTTTCGGTAAGGGAAAAAAGAGTAAAGGAATTAAGAGAAAGAAAAGTACATCTTCGGATGATACAACTTACATGGCTTTCAAGAAACAATCAATTTTTTTCAAGTATCTTCCGTATTGGAAGAATCTGGAATTTTGCCATAATATTGATTTGATGCACGTTACAAAGAATGTATTTGACAGCATCATTGGGACCTTGCTGGACATGCCGAGGAAGACAAAGGATGGATTAAATTCACGTATGGACCTAGTAAATCTTGATTTGAGACCAGAGCTTCATCCAGTAGAAAAGGCGAACGGGAAGCATTACCTTCCCCCAGCCAGCTACAACTTGACGCTAGAAGAGAAAAAAGCAATTTGCGAATGCTTGCGTGGGATCAAAGTGCCCACAAGTTTCTCATCCAATATCCGCAAACTAGTCTCGATGAAAGACTTGTCTTTATTCGGTTATAATTCTCACGACTGTCACATGATGATGACAGTTTTCCTTGCCATTGCAATAAGAGTAATCAAACCTGAGCATATAAAAGTTGTCATCACACGTTTGTGTTACTTCTTCAATGCAGTATCGCAAAAGGTGATAGCACGTGAAGATTTAGACTATCTGAAAACATACATCGTCGAGACAATGTGCAAGCTTGAGATGTGTTTCCCACCATCCTTTTTTGATATGCAAGTACACCTAATCATACATCTTGTTGATCAGATAAAAGCATTGGGGCCACTATATTTACATCATATGTTTTCGTTGGAGAGATATTTAGGAGTATTAAAAGGTTATGTGTGGAACCGTGCTCACCCAGAGGGTTCAATTATGGAAGGATACACCACTGAAGAAGTGATTGAGGGTTGCGCTGATTACATCAAAGATGGAAAATCGATAGGTGTGCCTATACCGGTACATGAGGGTAGACTACGTGGGAGAGGCAAAGTGGGTAAGAAAACTTTTATTGTTCAAGATTACAAGAATGTACACCGTGCACATTTTGGTGTACTACAACAGCTCGCAATAGCTGAGCCGTACATCGAGGAACACCAAATTGAGCTTCGTGATAAAAACCAAGACCGCAAAGAGGACTGGATCATGAAAGAGCACAGAAGATGTTTCACTGAATGGTTAATGGACAAAAATATATCATACGGAAACACTATAGAAGAGGCAACAATGAAAAAGTTAGCTTGTGGCCCATCTGCTTTGGTAACATCATGGCAAGCATATGACATCAATGGTTACACATTTTACACTAAAGAAAAAGACGGTAAGAGTGTTGCACAAAATAGTGGTGTTCGTATTGAGGCTTATGATTCACAAGGGCAGAAGACCACATACTTCGGGTTCATAGAGGAAATATGGGAACTCGATTATGGTGAAAGAATGGTAATGCCCGTATTTAAGTGCCAATGGGTCAAACATCCTGATGGTTTGAAAGTGGACAATTACGGACTGACACTGGTAGACTTGAATAAAGTGGGTTACAAAGATGACCTGTGGGTTCTCGCCGATAATGTTGCACAAGTTTTTTATGTTCAAGATCCAGAAACTGAGAAGTTGCACGTAGTTGTTTCTGGAAAGCAAAATATTGTTGGGGTTGACAATGTGGGAGATAATGAAGAGGAATATAATCAGTATGAAGAGATGTACCTTTTCACCGAACCAGAAAACATCAAGCGCGTAGAGAAAAGCATTAAAAAAAATTTGAAACCCTATATGCGAGAAGATGTCAATGCTGGAACAAATGTATATAGCAATGCGAGATGATATATATTGTATATATTTGTATCTTCTGAAATCAACTTAGAACAATGTTGGTATATGGATTGTGTCCTTTTGCATTTGTGTACATATGCGTTTGGACTCAATGATTTGGAAGTTTGGAAGTTTGGTCTTTCTTCAGATAATGATGTCTCGGGCGTGTAGCTGATTGAAGGAGGAGCGCTTGGCGTGGCGCAAGAACCATCCCCATGTATGTACATATGGCACACCGGTCACATGGTTGTATATACATATGTATCTGTAATGGACTGATGAACTTAACTGTAGTTTGTTTTTCCGTGTTGTTTGTTTTTGGTATTTTCAATTTCTCCGCGTAGGGTTTCTCTACGAAGCCTGAATCGGGAGATTTATTGAAGTGGCAGTGCATCGTCCCCGGTAAAGAAGGGGTAAGTCATGAAGAACAAGCACAATATGAGTTTAACTATCGTCCTCCTATTAATAAATTTCTTTTGCAGACTGAATGGGAAGATGGTTACTACCCCCTGACAATCTCCTTCTCTGAGGACTATCCCTTGGTGCCTCCAAGATGCTCCTTTCCAATTGGGTTCTTCCACCCAAATGTCCATCGTTCGGGAGCACTCTGCATCCGGATTCTTGATCAAGAGACTGTAAGATAGACCTATTTTGTTCATGTAATTATTACTTATAATTTTTGTCGAACTTATTTGAACTGGTTTCTTATATTGCTTAAATTATATTTCGTAGGGGTGGTGCAGTGCTTTTACAATCAAAACTATACTACTTGAAGTTCAGCGTTTGCTGCATCAGCCAAATGTGCCTGATGTTGAAAATGATTGCTATAATCTACTTATCAAGGTTAGATGACACTTTGACTTAGTGACCAATGTAGGTTATTCATTCCTCCTTCGACATTTGTTAATTTAAATAATGTCAATATTTTCAGGATCCAGCGGAATATAAGAGACGTGTTCGGGAGCAAGCAGGACGGTACAATTTAGATTGATCGATGGGAGCTTCATCGTCGATCTACAATGAATGTAGCATGATTTTTGTTCAGTGTGTAAAGAAATTATCTTTGAGCAATTGTAAAGCCTCTAATGGTGTATTATCACAATTAAGCCAGCCTCACTGGTGATCGAGCATTTCCTATAATGCATTACTGTACTAGTATCCGCTAGCTCATCTGTGTTTTTTTCCTGATACAATTTTGCCTGCACGACTACATGCGGCTGTGATATATAATTGCAACTACATCCCTGTAATTTCAATGAAAACCGCTTATGATAATTAAACAATGACCGCCACTGAAAATACATGATCTTCTCAGGCCGTTGTTAATCAAGAACCGGCTATGAAGTTCATTGCATTACAGACGGTTATTAATTAAGAACCGCCAACGAAGATCATGTATTTACTTAGACGGTTGTTCCTTAAAATCCATCTGTGAAGTTCATTGCATTACAGACGGTCATTAATCAAGAACCGCCAATGAAGATCATGTATTTACCCAGACGGTTGTTTCTTAAAATCCATCTGTGAAGTTCATGGCATTGCAGACGGTTAATAATTAATAACCGTCTGTGAAGATCTTGTATTTACCCATACGGTTGTTTCTTAAAATCCGCCTGTGAAGTTCATTGCATTGCAGACGGTTAATAATTAATAACCGTCTATGAAGATCATGTATTTACCCAGGCGGTTGTTTCTTAAAATCCGTCTGTGAAGTTCGTTGCATTACAGGCGGTTCTTAATTAAGAACCGAAACTGAAGATCATGTATTTACCCAGACGGTTGTTCTTTAAAATCCGCCTGTGTTGTTCTTTCATCACAGACGGTTATTATATCATTCGTCATCACAGTCGCATATTTTTAAGGACCGCCTGTGTTTGAAAAATTGAGGCGCCTGTAAAAATGCTTTTTGTAGTAGTGGGGACAGGCCTTCATGGTCTTTTGCACTACTTTATATATGTTCAATAAGATTCTCTATCTTTCCTTTTTCTGAACTTGCCTTGTTGCTCAGGTAATCCTTCCCATCGTCTCCGAGTTTGTTTCCGTTCATACGCTCTGTGGACCCGCACCGACTTCGAGGGACGCTTCATACGCACACCCGATTCTTGGGCTTTCTTAGGAGGGAAAAGCCCCAACTCGAGGTCTCCCAAAATCGAGAAGCTGTTGACGGCTTATAAGATAAACTAACAAATCATCCCCGACAACGGCGCCAGAAATGCTTATTGGTATTTCTTAACACCACAAATCATCTCCGATAAAGAGATGAGATCCGCAAGCGCATGGAAGATATCGTTGTAGCATTTCACCCATGAGTATTCCCAAGGGTATCGTATTTATCCCAAAGGAAGGAAATGGAGTAAAGTATATAGTACTTTTATGGTTAAGATATGGGATACTAATCCATTATCCGGACAGGGGTAAGTTGATAATAGGGGTAGTATGACACATGCCTAGACAATCTATTCTAAAGGGTAAAATGGGTCCTAGAGGGAGATTGGATTGAGAGTTAGAGAGTCGCTCCTACAATGCTCCTAATACATATACATAGCCCAAGGTAGATACTAATGGTCACGTCAATGATGAATTCCTATGCAATGCTATTCAACAAATCAGGCACGGACTTACCCCTAGCAATACTAGGACGACTCTCGCCAAGAGCATGTGGCATAACAGAACGTGGAGGATTACAAAGGACAGATAGGGCTGTCACCACCTACTGCCTACCTCTTCAATCCGTGGGTCTACGAGACATCCAACGCTACTTAAATACCCTAGCACCATGCTAGCATACTAAGCAAATACCTTAGGAGCCATGACACAAGCCATCCTAAGGGAATGACTAACCTAAACATCGTTAAACCAATGTTGAAGCATAGCATAAGTCATTCATATTAACATAATCAAATCATACCTACATAGACTGTAGTGGGGGTCTATAGTGTTTATGACCATAAGATGTGATCATGAGAGTGAAATCATAAAGACTATACCTTCCACATACATGGACTCCACAATCAAACAAGAAACGCTTTGTCCAAGTATACGTATAATAGAAGACTAAAGATAATATCTTTATTGAGCACAAATTCACAAATACAAGAAGGAATACATAAGCCATACATTTCGCAATGTGGAATTGGAAAGAGAGACTCCTTCTACTCCTTTACCATTTTGGACTTGGGACTAGAGGCTCTCCTCTCTACATCCTAACTCCTCTAAGGATTATGGAAGATAGTGTATACAATAGAATGATGCCCAAGTGGTTTGTGTTGAAGTGAGGGTAGAGGGTCCTATTTATACTAGTGTTGAGGTCGATTCCCGTCACCAAAAGCGCGCGAATAAGTCACCATTGACTCCAGGGAGCCGGGTGGAGCCAATACATGGAGGCTGACCGAGTTTGGTGCAAAGACCAGGTCGGCCGACCCCCAGGTTCGGCCGACCTGGTCATTGCACCGTTTCTCATGTGCTTTCTCCAGGTGGCTGCCAGGTGGGTCCCATTGATGTATATGGGTGATACACCGTTGGATCTCCTTGGATACTCTTATTTGTGGGCCATTTGATCCATGTGATGCCACGTGTCGTCACCTGATTGGCTGGGATGATATTTTATAGGATTCGTCCCTCTACATTTCCTCATTTCCTGCATAAAATGCTGCATACACATATTTCTCCAGGTCCAAGTGGAATAGGGTTAGATAGAAAGGTGACGTGTGCAAGAAATGACAAATCCTTCACATAATTGAGTTAAATTGACGGATGAAATTGGTATATAACAGCCATCAACAAACTCCCCCAAGCTTATCCTTTACTCGTCCTGAGAAAAGTCAAGACTTTAGATTGATAATCAGGAGTTGCTACAATGTCTTATTTTCAAAAGTATCTAATGCACAACAAGATACTCTACCTAGTATTGCAGAAATTGGCTATGATACCCTACTTTTCTTAAGTTATCATGGGGCTTCTGCTTTATCATATTCATGAGTAGTTGAAAGGTAGGATAGCAATTGGAGCAAACATAGCCTAGAAATCAAGTTCCACTTAAATCCTGGAGAATTCAATTTAGATATTAAGTACCTCAATTTGATTCTCTCAGTCACTCCTTTGTGGATAGTGGAAATATTTCCTCACCAAAGCACTATGCCTCTACTATTCCTACTTATTGAATATGGCTTGTATGTGGAGCTTGGTAAGGAAAGTAAGTAGGCATATTTTCATCACATATATTGCTAAGTCAAAAGAGTAAGCATTAGGAGAATTTAAATCAAAACTTTTTGATTCAAGACTAGTGCATGTGTGATGGAGTGAAAGTGGATGTGGATACTTGAGATAACTCCTTTTTGGTGTAATCTCTCTTTCTTTTGCAGAGATGAAACATGGCTACTTATCTTTTCTCTTCTCTTTTTTTTCTCAGGCTTATGATGTAAGCATGCTTTTTTTTTGTAGCCATGTCTTCTACTCCCTTTCTTTGCAATGAATTTTGAAGAGAGTATTGAACATGAATAACATGGAGTTTCTCTTTTTGTTGTGGTATGGTGGAGATGATGGACGTTTTGCTTACTTCTAGTGTAGAAGTATAGCATGTGCAAGTGAAGTCTTGAATTTAAAAAGAGTTGAATGATTTCTCACATAGGTCTATACTAGTATGACTAGGCTCAATGTGAAAGCAAATAGCATATGCATAAAGTTTTGTCTATGTATGGACATCATACGGCTTTGGTATGTATTTCCAATCAATTGAGAGAAACTTAAATCTTTTTTAGAATTTTTTAGGAAATCTAAGCTTTACTTTCAATCTAGGACTAGCAGCCCTATTACCAATTCTAATCTCGCAACAACCTAGAATTAGATTAAGCTTTTGCTACCCACAACTTCTAAATTAAGGTAAAAGTATTTCAAACCAATGAAAGTAATATTCGGAGAGTAGCAAGTTGCAAACTAGAGACTTAGAAAAATAAATCAGAGCAACTATTCATCATTTCATCTATGTGAATTCTAAATCATTCTTACCGCACATATTTATTTGATAAAAGCAAAACTAAGTTTTATATATTTTTTAAATGCAAGGTGGATGATGGATGGATTGAAGATAAATATGCAATGGATGATTTGAAATAAAAATTTAGTGGGTGTGATACAAGTTACCTCAAGTGGGGGTCCTCCCCCAAGCTTATTCTTGATCAAGGTCCATGATAGGGGTTGAAACCCTAACGACGGAGGTAGGCCATGAGTTGGCCTATCCGTGTTGTAGCGTGGCTTTGACAATGGAGGGTTGAGTGTTGATTGTTGTGTTGCCTCCCATGGACACCATGAGTGTTGTTGAATAGAGTGTTTTTCGATGTTGATCGTCCGCACATCAGGGTCTCCATGTGTTGGGTGTGATTTGTCATTCCTTGGCTAGGATAATGATAAACTTTAGATCCATAGGAATGACGTGCACTCAACATACATTGAGTATGTTTCGTCATTCTTTGTCTAAGGTGTATCATATCTTTTCTCCATAAGGGAGTGACATGTGCCCAACATGCATTGGGTATGATCAGTTGTTCTTTGGGTAAGGTACAACATACCTAGAACCACAAAGGAATGACATGCACTCAACATGGGTTGAGTGTGATCTGTTGTTCCTTGGCTAAGGCATGTCATACCTTCTAGCCACATAGGAACAACTTGCACCCAATATAAATTGGGTGTGATCTTGTCATTCCTAGGTCATGGTACATCATAACTCCTAGCCACATAGGAATAACTTGTACCCAATGATGGTGGCAAATCCCTTGAGCTCGAATGAGTGCTTAAAATAGTTGAGAGCATAATGCTCTCACCCATTCATGGCAGCTCATTGGCTGCTCATGGAGGGTTCCCATTTCAAATCTCTAGCCTCGTATAGTTATGATTGACCTTCGGGTATAATTTCCGATAGGTAGCAACCATCCTCATTTACTCCTTGGCCAAGAGATGTTGAAATGGGATCCTCTAGGGATCCCAGCAATCAGCTTCTTAAATGTCTGCATAGTAATATTACTCCTGCAAACTTCCTCTCTTGAATGGAGAGGGATGGTTAGCTCCCGAGACTTGTACAAATGAATGTTCGAGTTAGGTAACCAAACATTCATTTGTACATACGGGAAAGAACAAAATAAAATATGCAATGGATCCAATGTCATGTGTATCTATGATCAATGTGTTATTCATTGATAAGAGTGGAGCTTTATGGATAATTCATGTTGCATATTTTCTAAAGATCCTACTCATAGAAATGCATGTGATAGAAATATACTATATGGATCCCTACACCTTTTAAAGTTTCTAACCATCTTAGCTTTCAAGAGCAAATTTTTATCATTTAGACCATGACAAACAAGATTCTCAATTTTATCCTCCTGAACCTCACTAGGAATTTGAAATTTAGTGACTCCTCCTAAAAATGCAATTCAATTTCAGAGCAAGGATATCATTTGAACTCTAGTGACTCCATCTATGCATGAAGCTCAATTAAAAATTATGGCTGTCACTATGCCCAAATTCCTATATGCCAATTCACCAATTAAGTTATGCCCAAAAGTTTTGTTTTCTGAACCTCGACAAAAATGACAAAGTTTACAAAACAATCCTTAAAGGATTCTAGGTACTTGTTTGAGATTTTTTCCAAGTAAGGTGGGATTTCCTTTTGGAGATCCAAAAGTCAATACCCACGCTTACTCTTGTGAGGATGCTTGAGAATTAAATGATGAGGAAGTGTCAACCTTCCTCACAAATGCATGCAAATACATTCAATTATATGGCAAACCAAACAATGGAAAATTCTAAACTCATACCTCATTTGGGGATTAGTTGGTGATGAAGGTCTTTGTGTGAGAAACTCACAACCTTGATTTTTGGCGTAGGCTTGATGGTTGATGTCAAATGCCAAGTTGAGGTTGGATTTGGCGATGGATTTGGTTCTGGCTCTTCCATTGGGTCATCCACTTGAACATTTCTCTTCCTCAAACTCAAAATGAGTTTGAAGGAGAGAAGTCTTCTCAAATCCTCCTAATGGTGACTTGAACTTGATGAAACCTTCCACTTCCTTGCCAAACCACCTTTTCACAATTTTGACCTAGCTACACTTGAATTAGGAACAAACAAAACAACTCGAAAACGGGTTACGTTAGCCAAAAGCAAATTGAACCCAATTTTCAAATTGTCTTGCCCAGCTTGAAAAAACTTGTAAATGCTATGAGGGTCAAAGCAAATCTTTTTGGTTTGAACTAGGAAGATAAATTCAAGTGGTCATGCACATAGTTCATATCCAATTAAATTTCTCCCCTAATTCAAATTTTTAGTTTTATGATGGTTGGAAATTTTACTTTCAACATACAAGTGTGGAATTTGAAACATGCAAATGCAAGGGCTGATGCAATTTGGAAAACAAATATGAGATAACTACCAATCAACCTATTGGCAAGGACTCACCGAATTTTTGAAGTCCCATGAGTGCTAACTACCAATTAACCTATTGGCTACCAATTAACCAATTGGCAAGGACTGACCGAATTTTTGAAGTCCGATGAGTAGGACTTACCTCCGTTCTGTTCAGCGCGATGATTTGTTGTCCAATCTCGGAGTTGAAGATGTGGACGATTTCTTCTATTTTGACATGCCAAACTCATTTGGCTGTCATTTGGACATGTGGGCCACATGGTGGCCCTAGCCTCTCCCCGTTGTATTGATATAGACATGTTATTGTAGCGACGGGTTCTCCCTCTTGAATATATTCCTTCATGAGCATGGTGAGACTTTGTCCTTCTTAGGGGTGCCACTCTGACCATATTGGTATTCCATCAACCCATACCTTTATCATGGGTCAAAGGCTTCATTGGGCATGATGACATGTGGACTACACAATCAAACAAGAAATGTTTCATCCACAATGTCATTTGCCCTAGGTTGAATGGGTTTGGTTGAAGTGTGGGAATCCCAACAAGTGATGTGGGAAATCTTGGACTTTTAATGCTCCTTAAGTTCTTGTCCTTGGCCAAAATCTTCATTTGAATGTTGTCTTGATTTCTGCTTGGCCAAGATACTTCAATTTAGGCTAGTTGAACTTAAATCCCTTTGGAAAGCCATAGCCTCCTTGAATACAAGGGTGATGTTAATTCCACCCTTGACCTCCTTGTGAATGGTAGCCATTGGAGTTTTTGTTTGAAAAAGGTCCTCATGGTCTTAGGAAAATAATTCCCACGCGTCCCATGATGACATGGATTTTCACAAATCATGTGAATATCCACGACTTGGCTTATTCAAACAAATCTCCAACGACTTGGATATTCATGACACTTTAATGGGAGGTGTAGTTACATAACTAGCATATCCACCTTGTGGAGTGTTGTGCATGACAAGCTATGGGAACTCGAGCATTCTTCAATCCACCCCTTGAGTGGAGACCTTCTTCTCATCCATGATGAATGAGAATATGACTCCTTCAGCTCCAGCATGATTGTGGTCATGGATTGGTGGAGCCAACCCATGACACGAGTGTTGGATGAAGAGCCAGCTATCCACCCATGGTGGATGCAAACCAAAAAGAACTTCTTGGAGCCTTCCCCAAGCTTGGGTATGGATGACTTTGGCTCCTACTGAAAGCTAAAATTCTCCCGCAAAAAGGCAATGGTGTTGCCTATCGAACATTTGTTGAGGTACGCCTTGAATCAACTTGCAGTTTAGCACTTGCGTCCTCGTTGGCCATCCCATACAATGGGTTGGCCAACACTACCCTGTTTTCAAACAAAGGAGAAAACAAACAAGGGTAATCCTGTCTAATAACTATTAGTACCTATAGCTTAATCACAAGTGATAGCTATCCTTCACTTCTTTTTCCTTCCGCGGCAACGGCGCCAGAAATGCTTGTTGACGGCTCCTAAGATATACTAACAAATCATCCCCGGCAACGGCGCCATATATGCTTGTTGGTATTTCTTAACACCACAGATCATCTCCGGTAAAGAGATGAGATCCACAAGCGCACAGAAGATACCGTTGTAGCATTTCACCCATGAGTATTCCCAAGGGTATAGTATTTATCCCAAAGGAATACAATGGAGTAAAGTATATACTACTCTTATGGTCAAGCTATGGGATACTGATCCATTATCCGGATGGGGGTAAGTTGATAATAGGGGTACTGTGACACACACCTAGGCAATCTATTCTAAAGGGTAAAATGGGTCCTAGAGGGAGATTGGATTGAGATTTAGAGAGTTGCTCCTACAATGCTCCTAATACATATACATAGCCTAAGGTAGATACTAATGGTCATGTAAATGATGAATTCCTATGCAATGCTATTCAACACATTGGGCACGGGCTTACCCCTAGCAATACTAGGGTGACTCTCGCCAAGAGCCTGTGGCATAGCCGAACGTGGTAGATTACAAAGGACAGATTGGGCTGTCACCACCTACTGCCTACCTCTTCAATCCGTGGGTCTACGAGACATCCAACGCTACTTAAATACCCTAGCACCATGCTCGCATACTAAGAAAATACCTTAGGAGCCATGGCACAAGACATCCTAAGGCAATGACTAACCTAAACATCGTTGAACCAATGTTGAAGCATAACATAAGTCATTCATATTAACATAATCATATTATAACTACATAGACTATAGTGGGTGTCTATAGTGTTTATGACCATAAGATGTGATCATGAGAGTGAAATCATAAAGACTATACCTTCCACATACATGGACTCCACAATGAAACAAGAAACGCTTTGTCCAAGTATACGTATAAAAGAAGACGAAAGATAATATCTTTATTGAGCACAAAGTCACAAAACAAGAAGGAATACATAAGCCATACCTTTCCCAATGTGGAATAAGGAATAGAGACTCCTTCTACTCTTTTCCCAATTTGGACTTGGGACTAGAGGCTCTCCTCTCTACATCCTAACTCCTCTAAGGACTATGGAAGATAGTGTATACAATAGAATGATACCCAAGTGGTGTGTGTCGAAGTGAGAGGTAGGGGGTCCTATTTATACACTACAAGAATCCCGACGATTTGCGACGGCCGTGGCCGTCGCAAATAAGACAAAGGCCGTCGCAAATAAGCGATTTGCGACAGCTTTCTTTATTTGCGATGGTTTTTAGCCGTCGCAAATAAATCGTCGCAATTAAGCTTATTTGCGATGGCCACCGTCGCAAATAAACTTTAATTGCGACGGCTAGGGGGCAGTGGCGAAGCCACGTTGACCCACCCAGGTGCACTGGCACCAGGGTCCAAACCAATGTGCAAGGCTAATTAAAAGATAATTATTTGATAATGATATATATTTTCATCAATTTTGAGGCTGTGCACCAGGGTATTTTTCATCCTACCTTCGCCACTGCTAGGGGGGCCATCGCAAGTTATTGCCGCGGGCCGGTGGGCCCCGCAACCTTATTTGCGACAGTGTGGCCGTCGCAATTAAAGCTTATTTGCGACGGCCTGGCTGTCGCAATTATGTGCTTCTATTTGCGACGGCCTGGCCGTCGCAAATAAGTCCAGTGGGATGGGCCCACGGGTCCTCCTCCGGGGCCCACAGAGCTATTTGCGACGGCTGTGCCATCGCAATTAAACATTAATTGCGACGGCCAGGCCGTCGCAAATAGCAGAGGCCTATTTGCGACGGCCTGGTCCCTTATTTGCGACGGTACTGTATAAAAAGCCGTCACAAATAAGTTTTTTTATTTTTTTTTTGAAAACAGAAAAAACTACCCGACTCGATGGCCAGAATCACAGAACAGATTCAATACACACATTATATACACATAGAAAAGATCATCATCACAGAGGAAACATCATCACAATCACAAACTAATAAATTCCAATACATCTCACATCGTCATCAACAAAGCAAACAAAAGGGCTCACTCGCCCATCTGACCTCCGTAGCCACCTCTGGAGCCACCTCCGAAGTCGAAGTCGTCATCGCGCCTCATTCCAGGCGGCAGTAGCGACGGCGACGGCGTTTGTGCAGCCGTCGCAGATCCCTACAATTAATGAAACTTAGAGTTAGAATATAAATACATCAACATCTCTCTCTCCCTTCCTCTCCCTCTATCTTCATCTAGATCCCCTCTCTTTTCATTTCTCTTTGTCTCTCACTCTATCTTTCTCTCTCACTCTATCTCTCTATTGATATCCTTTTCCCTCTATCTTCCTCCCTCTATCTTCCTCTACATCTCCCTCCCTCTATCTTCCCCTCTCTCTATCTCCATCTACATCTTACTCTCTCTCTTCATTCCTATCCTACTCTATCTATCTTTCACTCTTTCTTCTGTCTCTCTTTCTTCTATCTCTATCATTCTTCTATCTCAATCATTTTCTTCTATCTAACTATCTCTCTCTTTCATCTATCTCAATCTTATTACGTTGGAGAAGAAGGATTACATAGAAACTTACCTGACCCGCGGAAGAAGGATCGCCTGGAAGGACCGGTGGTAGTACCGGTAGCTGGATTCCCAAACCTTGCGCCTGAGCGATGGCCTGTCATTGCAAACATTAAATGCTACCTATTAATAAGTCATTTACGCTGAATTAATAAGAATTTTAGTTTTTATTTTGTTACCTCCATTGCTTCCCGCATCTGCGCCAACGCTGCTGCCTGGGTTTGGATCGTGGCCTCCATCGCGATCCTTTGGCGTTCCGCCTCCCTCCTTTCCTCCTCATGTCGCCTTTCGTTTTCTTCTACAGTTTCTCGGAGGGACTGCATCTCAATGTCCCTCTGCGATACGCGGTGACCTCCCATGCCCGAAGCCTGCGTGGAGCTGCCTCTTGCAGGTCTTCCCGCCCTCGAGTCGACAACTCCGTCGAATATGGCGAGCCTATAAAAAAGAGAGTCAGTAATATGAAATTGAAATATCTTGAATACTTTGAATTGAAAACGATAAAATGACCTGTAAACTCACCTTCCGTGTGCTTTTCCACCACCGGTTGCATACGCGGCTTGAGGATCGATCGGTTGACGTTCCCAATCGAAATCCTCGCCGTGTATCTTCCTAGCCTCCTCCCCGTACTTAGCCTGCAAAACAAGAAAATCGTGTAAGTTCATCAATCTATATAGTTATATTTAATATGAATGATTTCTAAACTTACCAACCGCTTGGCTGCAACCTGACTGCACCCCGTCGGCTGAGAAGGGTCCCTGTGACCACTCTTCCAGACCTCAGCAGGGGTGGGCAGCACCCCCGTCTCGCGCTCCTGTCAATACGTGTTAGTACGAACAATATATTATTAATATATAAACATAAGTTACACACACTTACCATGCGTTTAGCTAAACGCAAGTGGTTATCTTGCCCATGCCTGCACTTCCCCTCCACCCCTCTGTAGTCTCGAGCCTTCTCAGACTTAGCTTTAAACTCGTCGCTAGCCCAGTAGCGACAAAGGGCCCGAAATGCATCGGTCCGACCCTGCAACCAGCTCACGTGGCCCTGCACATAGTTGGAAGTCGTTAAAAATACCATCGAGGCAATTATAAGAAAAAAATACTTACTACACTCCACGTACCTGCGCGTACTCCTCCTTCGTCAGGTGCCTCTCACTCTCTTGCCGAAAGTGTAACACGTGCTGCTGGTTTGCCTTCAAGTGCTCATTAATAATTTGAACATGGGCGTTCGACAAAGCTTGTTGAAGCGCCTTGGCAGCGTTGAAGTGAAACACTCGCCTCGCATCCTCAAACAGGCGACGGTCGTTCGGGTCCTCTAAAGTATATCTTGCTTGTGATAAATAATATATTGAAGAGATGTTCACTAAAAGAGTTTAAGAGTTGTAACTTAGAAACTTTTTTAACGTACTTACCATAAAATCGGCCCATACGGCCTCCTGAAGGTTGCCGTGCTCCTGGTGATGGACGCGTGCGTAGTCCTCCCACGAAAGAGCGGGCACCCCGTCGATGACCCCGGGATAGTGCAAACGCACTATGGACCCGAGGACACCGTTCACCGGTCTATGGTGTTTCTCACCAGTGAACGACGTGTCGTCCCAAGCCCTGTAAGATATTTATTCATTCATTACTTAAGTAAACAAAAGAAACTAAAATTGAACACGATAATTTTTATTACCTGTCTCCGACTGGATGAATCACGATCCTCTGTGAACTCTGTGAAGGGACCGCGGGAGGACTGACAAAGTGAGTCCTCCTCGTCTTCCGCGTCTGCTGGGGCGCCACGTCAGGTGACCCAGACGGCTCCTCACCAGCCGAGTCAAAGGCCTCAGGAACAAACTCATCGCCAGCCGGGGGCTGGCTGGCCGAGGGCTGCCTCGCCGAGGGCTGGCTGGCCGAGGGCTGCCTCGCTGAGGGCTGGCTCACCGAAGGCGCCGTAGCCTCTGAGTCAGTCGGTGAGGACTACAACATTCAAATGATTCATAAGTAACTTTAATATGAATTTGAATTTAAAGAATTTGTCAAAAACGAGTGACATTTACCTGTGACGAAGCTCTAGAGCTGGTCTGAACGTGCCCCAGCAGCTGAGAGCGTCTGCTGCCAGTCGACGAGGCACCAACGAAAGCGTCCTCAGGTGTAGAGGGGTAGAACCCCCTCATTGGCGGCACCTTCTTACCCTTCTTTGACGCCATCCTGTTGTAATTAGATAATTAGTAAATATGCAAATAAAATATACAAAATTCATGTTACTATCTTCAAGAAAACATTACTTGTAGTCACTTTCAAAATTCATCAACATCATTGTCATGTGTCTGTGCCCTACTCCTTAAACCAGCCCAACGATCTTCCATCGTGGCCTGTTCTAATTTTCGTTTTCGCGTATCATCGGCCTCTACATCTTCAACGTCTTCAACATCTCCAACTAATTGATCGAGTCCTGCACCAAGCTCGACGATAAAAGTGTCTGGCAACTCTTCTTCTTGGTACACTTCTTCAACGTCTTCGCTATCATGGTAACCATCATCCCCAGGAGTATATAGCCGCTCACGAGGATTCACCTTATATACCACCCACCAAGCACTGAGCTTCGTGCATGGATAAGGTAGATAATACACTTGTTCAACTTGATGCGCAAGAACAAATGTATCATAACCTCGTAGTCGGTCCTTATGTTTCACTTCCACCATTCCAAATTGGTTTTCTCGAGTTCCATGAGTACGATCAAACCAGTCACAGTCAAAGAAGACAACTCGAAGGGTCTTATTTCCGGTAAAAGTAAATTCAAGGATTTTGTTAATGATACCATAATAATCGGTTAAATTCCCTTGAGTGTCCATTGCTCTCGTCACAACACCAAAATTTGATGTTGCCGCGAGAGGACGATGAGCTTCAAAATGAGTTGTACGGAATCGAAAGCCATTTACGTCATATCGACCATAGATTCTAACATTCACCAATCCATAAGATAGCTGCCGCAAATCTTCATGGACATTGTGAGTCCGACACTGTTATAAAAGACGAGAGAATATTACATAATACTTCTTTAATAATAGTAATTTATAATACATAGAAGACGAGAGAATATTACATATTCTCGAAACCAAGATAGAAAACTCTGCCCCCCATTTATTCCTTCCTTTCGCATCGCTTCTACTTGTTTGGCCGTAGGTTGATGCCTATGTGGCCAATATTGTCTGTGAAACTCGCTGAACATGAAAAAACATCTTTTAGAGTACATGTGTAGCAAAATATGTCGATTAGCATAAACGTAGGAGAAACACTTACTCGAAGTATTCTTGCATGCCTTCTATATTTGCGTACATGTAGAGTAAAGCAACAGTCCTTTCCTGTTCGGATAGCACGTAGGTCGTGTAGCTACCAACGGTGGCGCCTCTCGTTTAAAAAATGGAAAGGTCGCTTAGAGGGGGTGTTTCGTCCACATTGTACTGCATCGCCGAAGTGTAGAGTGAAACTGTTTCGACATAAGTGAAACGAAAGCTCCAATCTTCTCAAAAACTTAGTGTTCTGGCATTTTGTACAAGGGCACCGCACCATATATTCTGTTGACAACGAAAATGCTCGATCCAAAAATTGATCTAACTTGATAAACCACTCATCGGAGTGACCACCAGTTCTGCTCTTCCAGCCAGTATACATCCAACTGCGGTCTTCACCCATGTTGGACTCTGCAGTTTAATGCGAAAGAAATTGTCGTTAATGTATTGTTGTGTTATGTCACGGCCCTACAACCTAGGCAGATAGATCCTAAACCCACCCAAGAGTGACCGAGCGGAGCGTGCTCATGACGAGACGCGTGATCCGGATTCGAACGAAATTTCGGCAGCATAACCCCGCTGTTCTCCACTGCACGCCCGAAAATGGTGCAGCAGAGAACAACAGGGTTACGCCACCGAAATCTCGTCCAAATCCGGACCCGCGTCTCGTCACAAGCCACGCCCCCTCGGTCACTCCGAGGCTGTCCAAAAAAGGGACAATTCCGAACCTGCACGTCTCACATGCCAATGGCATGTGAGACATGCCGATCCGAAACGGGTAATATATTGCTATAGGTTATGTTGCTCATTTTCATTTTTAGGTCATTTAAGACAGAGGAAAGAACTAGAGAAAGAGTGAGAGGAAAGTTGGTCTCAGATGACAATTCCACATCCATTTCCACCGTCCACGCAATCGCGGGTCATTGACGTCCTTACCAACCCGTTCGCTTCCATGTCGCCTTGACTACTATGGTCTACACGACACGGTCACACTTATTGCGTGTCGTGCCATTCCTGGTTGGTCCGAGCCGGCCCAAAACCCCTTTATTTATATATATTAAGTAGTCACTAAAAAACATTATCTGAATGCACTAAAGTCTAAACATACACTAAACAGAATAGAAAAAACTATTAATTCTAAACACTAACGCAATTAAAAGATCACACACTTGACAGAAAGTATTTACCAAAGCATAATAAACATATTTACCAAAGCATGACAAAAAGTTATCTAAACCTAAAAAAACAGAATCATCTAGCAACATCTAGATCACACACTTGACATAGGCTGAACTAGTAACATGGTGATGCAAATCTAAAGAAAATGTGTTACATCACTAAAAGTTTGAAAAAAAAATAGTTGAAACATTATACATATCAGGGCAGCTACTATAAGAGCAACAAGTCATCATATACAGCTAAAAGCATTGTACTCTGTCATATACAATATGAGAAGAATGATGGTATCATACCTGAGCAGTGAAGTGGATCTGAGTGTGCACGGTGGGGAGGGGGCCTGAGCAATATAAAAAAAATGCATTATGTCAAGACCGTTTTGATAAAAACAGCTAGAACACTCAAAAAACTGAATATAATTGGACCAGCTAGATCACCATATTATGATGCTTTTGGTTGATCCAGAAGCAAGTCCCTCACTCGCTAAAACACAATGGATAATAACCTATTTTTCAGCTTTAAGAGGTTACTCTAGTGCTAAACAGAAAAAATTGCTAGTAATTGCGTTCAGTGTTGTCCAGGCGTCGCCTAGGCGATGCCTAGGCGGCGCCTAGGCGTCCAGTCGCTTCAGACCAGACACCATGCCTCCTCGCCTCGCCTAGAACGGTCCAAGTTGCACGCCACATGCTGGCCCTCGACGCCGTCCTCGACCGAGATGCGGCGTTCCGCTTCCTCACGCCATCCTCGACCGAGATGCGAGCTCGGCTTCCCGCGTGACCGCAGCGTGTCGCGCGCCGCCGCTCGCCATGTGGAAAGTGATGAGAACATTTCTTGGCATGGAAACATCCAAGGAATACTCTCATACTACCCATTGAAATTACTATTTCAGATGATGATTGAAGGTCTGATTGTGTTGTTTCTGCAGTGTGGTGTCGGAGGACAGATGAGCTTGTAGACGGCCCAAATGCCAACTACATCACCCCAACAGCTCTGGATCGGTGGGAGAAGAGACTTGAGGATCTTTTCGATGGACGACCTTACGATGACCAGAACCAATAAGAAGCAGTAAAATCATCGAACACCTAGCGCGCCTGAGCCCGCGTCAACTACGGACCACCGAGACATCGAAGAAGAACACACACATCTTTGCTCTATCCAGACACCGTGACGCAAATCCAACCCACCAAACTTCGCGGCCCTATTAACGTTCCCGTAAGTTATAGAGATTAGCATTGGCTCCCAGACAGAGTCACAGAGAGATGAGCAGATTGACCTGCGATCTGTATCTGGACTTCCTCCGGGTTCCTCCCGTCGTCGTCGTCACCGGCCCCGCTGCTGTCGTCGTCGCCGGGCATGCCGCACGCGTGCTCGATCCGAGGCGAGTGGTTTAGTGGGGCAGGCGACGAGTGATAGGTGAGGAGAGTAGGAGACGAGGCGAGATGGCACGAGAGGAACGGGCGGGCAGAGGCAGTGGTTAGCAGCGTGGAGCGGCCGCACCGGGGGGACGAGTAGAGAAGTGGAAGAAGGCCGGGGCATCAGCCAGCAGCTGCCCCTTGCCCTCGTGTGGAACACAACCCAACACCGCTAATTAATTTTTATTGAATTGACAACCGCTATCGTGTGCGACGTCCGACACCAGGACTCTGCGGCCGGTGTCGGGTTAATGAGTGTACCGGTGATGGGCATTGCACCCGATTCTAAGGCAACAACTGAAAGTGTGTACAGCACTGCCTTGGCTCTCGGGATTGCAAACCAGCTCACAAATAATGATCACATCCTCTTCCCATATGCAACCATTTTTTGAATACAACCATTAACATATTGCAGTTTTTGAATACAACCATTAACATATTGCAAAATCAACAAAAGCAACCATTAACATATTGCAGCTCACAAGAGGGCGAGGATGTTTTTCAATTGAATAATGATAAACTGCATATGGGTACAAAAACTTATTTGATAAACTTAGAGACTAAACTGCATAATGATAAACTTAGAGACTAAGCTAGAGACTAAACTGCATAATGACAGTAATACTGAGCACTTACGGTGGGTCGGTGGTGGGGCGGCAACGGTGGGCCGGCGGTGGGGTGGCGCCGCGGGCGGGGCAGCGACGCGGAGGGTGTGGACGGCCGGGGCGGCGGGGGCGTGGCGACCCGAGGCCGGGGCGGCGAGCCGTGGCGGTGGGCCGGCGGCGGCGGGGCGGCGACGGCGCGCGGCAAGGCGGTGGGCGGCGGCGGTGTCGAGTGGTGAGAATGAAATGAGATTGAAGTGTCAGGTCGGGATAAAGGCCCCTATTTGTGACGGCCAATTGAATTGCGATGGCCGGACCACACAGCCGTCGCAATTAATGTTACTTGCGACGGCCCTTTTAGCAGCCGTCGCAAATAAACACTTATTTGCGACGACTGCCTTAGTTGCGATGGTACTAGGGTTCGCCATTGCAAATAATTCGCTATTTGCGACGGCTCCGGTGTTGGTCGTCGCAAATAAATACTTATTTGCGATGGCCACCTTATTTGCGACGGCCAGAGGCGGGCCGTCACAAATTATTCTATTTGCGACGGCTGGCTGTCGCAAATAAATGTGGTCGTCGCAAATGATCGCTTTTCTTGTAGTGATACTAGTGTTGAGGTCGATTCCCACCACCAAAAGAGCGCGAATCATTCACAATTGACCACAGTGAGCCAGGAGGAGCCAACACGTGGAGGCTGACCGAGTTTGGTGCAAAGACCAGGTTGGCCGACCCCTTGGTTCGGCCGACCTGGTCATTGCAACGTTTCTCATGTTCTTTCTTCAGGTGGCTGCCAGGTGAGTCCCATTGATGTATATGGGGTGTTACACCGTTGGATCTCCTTGGATACTTCTGTTTGTGGGCCATTTGATCCATGGGATGCCACGTGTCGTCGCCTGATTGGCTGGGATGATATTAAATAGGATTGGTCTCTATACATTTCCTCATTTCCTACATAAAATGTTGCATACACATATTTCTCCAAGTCCAAGTGGAATTGGGTTAGATAGAAAGGTTATGTGTGCAAGAAATGACAAATCCTTCACATAATTGAGTTAAATTAACGGATAAAATTTATATATAACAGTCGTCAATAGAAGCCCTGAACCCTGTGTTAGAGAGCCCCCGAGCCGGGTGTGGAAGGATGGTGTCTGTCCCAGGCAAGGTCCTCGGGTCTCTATGAGACTCGATCCGAACTTTCACTTTGAACGTTAGTCTCATGAGGAATGAATAGCTGAGCAGGGAGAGTTGTCCTATCTTTTTTGTGGACGCTGATAACCTCACCATAGTCGCATGTGTCTCTGAGTTTGTGTGTCTGGCGTGGTTGGCCCGCTAGATGTCAGTCATGGTGTCTTAGGCAGGATGGAGTAATACTCCTTGATTTCCTGAGGGTATCATGGCGGGACGCACAACTTCGATTTGGAATGTGTCACGAGATGGGGGGAGCAAGGCGCGTCATGGCCGCATCTAGTCCTATCATCCTTTAACATGGCGCGACTTGCAAAGAGTCGGGGCGATGTACGTTAGGAAGCTTTTGGTCACTGTGAGCCTTAATCGCGTTGTCAGTTACAAGGTGCCGGACACCATCCCCGTCATTATTGTCCCTTTGAATCCTTTGGTGGGGCTATAAATAGCAAGGGCAATTCTCTCATTCCCCATCACCTCAAATTTTCTTCTCCAAAATCCTCTCCTTCTCGTCTACCTCCACTTCTCCTGTAATCTATAAGGTCTTGTCATGTGGTGAGAGAGAGGTGATCGGGGCTTCGCAACCGACTGAAGAGTGCCTAGGATTCGGCCGATGAAGCCTCCTGGAGTACGTTTGAAGTGGGAGGAGTCACCCCGAAGTTCGAAAGGGAAGGTCGACTCGATCCGGATGCAGTATGTACGCTGGCATGACCAAAACCTTTTTTGTGCGGCATCAGGGCTGCTGAGCAATATGTGAGTCGCGTCAGCTCCCCAACCCTTCTCAAGAGCCATGGATACCTCGACCTACTTCGACAGGTGGCGAGACGTTGTCATCTCCAAGTCTAGAGACGAGAGGCCCTTTTAGAGGGTCAGGGTGTGATGCTTTCTGTATTTCAAGATCAGAGGCCATTCGCTTGTCAGGCAATCAGCATCGTGTGGCCGGGACATTTTAGTTTTCCCTAGGTCATCTTATCGAGCGAGGCTCAAGGGTTCCTGCAACTCTAGATCACGAGCTGCGAGCCCGGTCAGAGGCCAGTGTCTTTTGGTCGAGGCGCTCTAGTTTTCAGCAGATCATTTCCTTGCACGGAAGTTGAGCGTGCATAAGAAGCTACAACCGTCTTCGTGCTGATGCGGAGAAAAAATAGAGTCGTTAGTCCTTTGTGAGGCGGGATGGCCCTGGGCGAGAATCGGGTTAGAGACGTGACCTGCATCCTTTTTCCTTGTACTCGTCCAAGCTATTATGTATCATGAATCTTTTATAATGACTTTAGATGGTACTTATGTTATGAGTTAGTTTTCCATCTCTTTGTCTCATTAGAACCAAAGTACTCATAACTTTTGTCATTTGTGAGCCGCGGGTTGTAGGAAGCGTGAAAAACACTCAGGCGAGAGATGTTCCCTAAAGAGAAAAGTTTAGAGGCTCGATTGGGCCCTCGTTCAAGCGGTATCCCCCAAGCCCGTCCTTTATGACCGGTACTCGGGCCTCAACCCCGGGATCCAGCTGCCACAACACATGTTCTCCGGTCAAGGCATCCGATGCGATTGGTCGATGGCCGCTTCATTTGGGGCAACGTGTCGGGTCTTTTCCCAATTGTGCGAGTGTTGTGTGGGCCCCGACTATCAGTGTGAGGGGGCCCATATGCGAGCTTGTTGTGTACAAGATGGGGGAGTCCCCTCATCTTGGGCTGCACACGTTTTTGAGGTCACTTCCCCCGTCCGACATCATTCGTACGAGCCACACGGTCTTCACGATCGGGCCGATCACTATGGGATATCACCCGAGTCATGGGGTCTAACTGGAGTGATCTAATCCATTGAAGGTGGCGACTGCTTCAGGCCACTGGAATCGAGATGGGATGTCCGTGCTAGTTTACTCCTTTCTTCAAGATGCCTTCTCCAACCAGGGTAGATTTTTGGGTGTGGCACCGCCCTCGTAGATTGCATGGTAGCTGCCGTAGTCGATCGGGTCATATTACCCTAACTCTGAGCCTAAGTTGGCCGACCTATTCCTTTTGCCTTCAGTAGTGCTTTTCTTTTCGTCGGGGAAGCGTTGGAGGTGGATGCATTCTTTCAGCACGTGTTTTACCAGGAAGGCATAATGGACACATGGTTCCTCGAGCATCTTATCGAAGTGGCTAGTCGGTGGTTTGGCCATTCTCCTGTCTTTGCGTTGATCGGCGATCGCAGCTGTGTCGGGGCTGGGTTGCTGCTCCCTTCCCTTTCGGCGGAGTGTCGGGCCCTATCGGATCTTGAGGTTGTCAGATTCGGGCTCGACGTGTTGGATCGTCCGCCACCGTCCCTTGGTCAGGGGAGGAGCAGGAAGCGTGGTTGAGTAATTCCCTCGTGTTCGTTTGCTCGGCGTGTGTAGGCTTGTGTGCGGGGGGGGGGGGGGGGGGGGTCGGCGGTTGACCCCAATGAGGAGAATTTCGATGACATCCGCTTTGGCGATGTATGAAAGGCCATTGAAACTCTCGGAGAAGCGCCACATATAACCTAGGAACGTTTAATTCAACTTCCGCTTGCATCCCTCAAGATCTCATGGTCTGAAGGAGCGCTCGTGCGCCTCCTGAGGCTTACCACCATCTAGGGTGGTCTCAAGCTCGGCCTCGTTGTGACGGGACTCGGACTCCGACCACCATCATTGTCCTAGAGGTCTCCTCGATGGAGACGGCATCGCGGGAGTCCAGAACGAAGTTTGTGACCTCTTCCGAGGCAATTTTTTGGGCTTCGAGGGCCAGGCAGAGATCAGAGTTGCTTCTTGTGCCTGGGTCAGAGATGATGAGAGGGTGGAGGATTTTGTCCCATCGGTGCTTTCCATCTAGGTTGGAGCATCATTCCCCGACCATTTAATGTTGTTGTTGGTGTAGTGACAGGGGTGAGACCTGTTCGCACGGCCTAACGGAGGCTGGGAATCCTGATGAACTAGCTTGAACTGGGGTTTCGCTGGTATGGGTGTGGCATAAAAGATGAGGTTGCTGCCATGGTGTTATGGCCTATCTGCTCGAGTTCGTAGAGTGGGGCATCCATGGCGCTAGTGGAGGTGCTGATCCAGGCGGAATGCGAGTGAGGGCGTGCCACGTCTGAATCAACATGATGACAGAACATGGTTCGGAGGGCGGTCTTGCCCATATTTGAGTGCGTCTACTCAGAGTCGAGCAAGGTGCGCCCTATCCTGAAATGGTCACTCGAAGCGAGACCGCGTGCAAGTTCCTTTCCAGGTTCCTGGCACCACGTCGTGGGGCACGAACCATGGGAGTGCTCGTACGATGCTGCAAGTGTCCGTGGTGCGGCTGTTCCCAGTGAGAATGATAACTTACCTCAGTGCCACAATCAGAGTTGAGATTGCAACCAGCAGTATCTTCTACTATCCTGTAAAGGGATGGCGACGCGTCTTCACCCATTCCTTCGAAGGACGCTTTCCGGATGTTGTTGATGCTGTTGAGCCCTCGAGGGCCATTGATGACGCTCCTCGTTGTTGATGAAAGTATGATGAAGCAGATGAGAATGCGCATTATTGTTCTTCTAGGATCGAAGAGCACGTGAAAAGCTACAAGAGGGGGGGCGTGAATGGTAGATTAAAACTTTTTCAGTGAAGCAACAAAAACCCCTCAACAAAAAATCAATTTGTTAAGAAACTGTGTGTGCAACTGATCTAAACATGTTCAACCATGACAAAAGTAGTAGATATTATAGAGAATCAATTCACGAATACACGACAACAAGAATCTCAAAAAATCATCGAGAAAAACTCAAGTTACGATCAAAAGATCGAACCAAAGTCAATCTGTTCTACCCGAGTAAAAACCAGATCTACAAACACTGCATAGAAACTCGTATAGATACTAATACAAAAATCCAATTACTGTGAAATTTTCACAGATGATAGATAATCAAGTGGTGAAGGCAACCAAAAAAGAATCACATCAATTGGATATGTAAAACTAGAGTTATGATAAAAACACCGACGCAACATAGTGCGGTGCACGAACTCATCGAGAAAAACTTGTCTGAAATAAGTCGGACGAACAAGGCACAAAAGCTCCTCTAAAACTACGATATTTATTCAATAAAACATAAAAGGAACAGCCCAAAGTCTTCACACCACAATCTCTGGCCTTCCATTCTTATATAACCAGCCCTAAGGCCAACCCAATCCTATCTAGGACTCAAATCCTACTCACTTTCAACCGAAACTTTCCATAACTTTTCAAGACTCTTCTATACGCAGATAGAAGCAATCTTAAGACTTGCAAACACCTTAGGAACATACCAAACATTCCTAAAAAACTCAACTTTGTGCTCACCATGAAATATAACCAAATCAAACTCTAAACCTTCCATAAACAAACCATAACCACCTCAGCCGCAGCCTGAGGCATAAATCAGCCAGTTGGACCTTTCCGACCAATTTTTATGTCCACTTCTCTTCATCACGCCTTGGAACCATGTTTCCACATTAATGCAGTCCTTGCACTCGTGCAAACACTTTCCAACGACGTTCAAGATACCTTCATATGCATTGTTCTTGATCCAAACATGCTGCACGACCTCCCGATCAATAAAAACACAATTCCTCCCGAACTTGGTTGTTGAACCTCATCTTCTCCCTAATACTATTTCAATGGATCCCATCACCATCTATGTATTGACCTCAAACAACACTTGCACATGAATAAACAACAAATATTTGTGAGCCCAAGTCCTCGACTTGACTCTTGTTAGTCCGAAAAGCACAACACCAGATGTGAGCACCTCACATAAGCATGTTGCGAATCATAGAAAAATGATATCGGCCATAACCACCAAAACACACCAAAAACCTAGTAATATAATACTAAGCAAACTATATATAAGCCAAAAAGCAAATTCAAAACATTGCGAGTGAAAACTGAGCAAAAGAGAGCAATCAAACTCAATATGTAAACTCTGAGTGTGTATCGGGGTGTATCGATGTAAGCTTCAAAACTGTGAATGTAAACCTTCATTTTTATTCTAATTGCCAATGTATTCAGCACACATAGGTCTCACAATCTCTTCCTTGATGAATGCATTGGCAACACCACTTAGAATCCGAACATTGCCTTATTCACATGAAATGTTTTAAAAACAAATTTCTCCCCCTTTTTGAAAATAAAATATCAAATGAGATTCTCCCCAAGAGAAGAACGTGTAAAACTCGTGAATGTGCAATGTGTGACATATTTCTCCCCCAATACATATTTCTCCCCCTTTGACAATGTATTCAACAAGGTTCAAAAGAGAAATTTCAATTGTTATGAGCATATTATAACATATACATATAAAACAAAGCTCATCCAAGTCATACTATCAAGTAACATACATTATCACATCAATGAGATACATAAAATAGTGTAAGCCATGCTAGAAATCAATTTAAGCAAGTCATGATCTCACAAACTTAAGTATTTCAAAACCTGAAGGCATGACACTTGTTGCTGCATTTTTCATTATCATTGAAAGCAAGAACTTTGATCATATGACATTTGCATGAGATTATATGCTGCAACCGCCTTATTCTAACCAACCAAGCCAAGCCTATGTCCTTTGATAATCAGAAGCTTAAGGACATGGTTTTAGTCATACACAACTTATTCCAAGTTCATATCTAAGTGCAATGATAAGTCATCTCAAAAGAAGAAGTGTGATGCATGCATATTCTCTTGATATTTTCTCATTTTTTATTTGATCGTAAAAGCTCAACATGTGGATAGTTGATTGATTAACATTTCATTGTTAAAAGCACTTGTGACCATGCAACAAGTTTAAAACAACAAGAAAGTTTGATCATGACAAGATTTAGTGTATGTATTTATTCCAATTACTAGTCATGGAAAAAACTACAAATTGTATAACACAAGTAATGCAGTAAGAACTTTCAGCATGTAAAAGGAACCACAAAGTCATATATGTATGAAATACTATGCTCATATTATTTTGATTTATATTCACACATAGACTTCCAAAGTTTCAAAAACTACCCTCAATTTAAGTCATGAGGATGCATAACTCCTATTTCACTACGAATGAAACAAAAAATAAGTGAAATCCAAAGGTTTTGTAAAAATGTCAGCCAATTGTTGTTCGGTATCTACATGGTGAAGCACAATGTTTCCTTTTTTAACATTATCACGGAAAAAATGATACCTAATGTCAATGTGCTTTGTTCTAGAATGTTGCACGGGGTTTCTAGCAACGCTAATGGCACTAGTATCATCACTAAACCGTGGAACACTATCTAGATCAACCCCATAGTCCTTAAGTGTTTGGACAATCCAAAAAATTTGCGAGCAAGAGCTAGCAGCGGCTACATATTCAGATTCTGCCCTGGACTATGCAACTGAATGTTTTATAGAGGACCAATCAACATGTGAATTAACAAGAGGATGACAAGCACCTGAAGTACTTTTCCTATCAATCCTACAACTTCCAAAATGAGCATCCAAAAGAGCTTTCAAAGTAACGATTGAGTAAGAAGGAAGAAAATGCCAAATTTCTCGAGTTCCATGTAAGTACCTGAGAATTCTTTTGATGCCTTGACGATATGAAGCACGTGGGGAAGCTTGGAATCATGCACAAAGACATACGCTGAATTGTATGTCCGGTCTCGATGCCGTGAGGTACAAAAGTGAGCCGATCATGCTTCGATATTCTTTTTGATCCACTGGTTCACCATCTTCATCAAGTTCACGTGTTATTGCTGTTCCCATTGGTGTCCAAAGAGGCTTGCTTTTGTCCATGTTGAAGCGACTTAGGAGGTCTTTTGTATACTTAATTTGATGCACAAAGGTTTCCTCCTTAGTTTACTTGATTTGTAGCACCAAAAAGTACGTGAGTTCTCCCGTCATACTCATCTCAAATTATGAACTCATCATAGCTGAAAACTTTGGCACAAGAACATGAGAAGCACAACCAAAGATAATATCATCCACATACACTTGAATGAATAATTAGTCATTGACATGCTTAAGCACAAAAAGAGTTTTATCAACCTTGCCCATGGTAAACCCCTCTTCAAGTAAGAATGTTTTTAACCTATCATACCATGCTCTAGGAGCTTGTTTGAGACCATACAAGTCTTTGGACTATTTTTAAACATGATTAGAAAAATCTGGATTTTCAAAACCTGGTGGTTGCTTGACATAAACCTCCTCATCTATGTACCATCAAGAAAAGCACTTTTAACATCCATTTGATATAACTTGAATCCATTAGATGCAGCAAATTCTAACAAAATTATTATGGCTTCTAATCAAGCAACAACAGCATAAGTTTCATCAAAATCTAGACCTTCAACTTGTGTGAAACCTTGAACAACCAACCTAACCTTATTCTTAACCATAACCCAATCCTCACTTTGTTTGTATTTGAACACCCATTGAGTTCCAACGGTAGGAGCACTAGAATATTCTTGATTTGAGTACATTGAAAATGAAAGAGAATTAATTGATGAAGATTATTTAGTGCAAGGACACACCCTTAAGCACAATCAAGATGGCTATTTGATATTTAATTATCCCGGCTTTGTCAATGAAATTCGGTTACCTAACCCGAATTATCTTTTGCACAAATGTCGGAGGCTAACCATTGACATTCTTCCCATCGAGGAAGCCGGAAGAAGTAATGTCTCTAGCAGGGTAACTAGAAGCCGTACAAGGAGAGCAGTTATGCCCCTGACAACCTCGATGTCCATGAGTACGAGAGATACCAAAGGGTGATGCACCCGGATGGACTCAACCTCCTTCGTATGAGACCAAAGGTCCGTCTTGGCATGTGTGGCCAGGTGCGACATGGGAGACACCCCTATCCACTTCAAGCTCTAGCAGCTTGCCTCCAACATCTATGAGGAGATGTCATTCCACTTCGGCTAGAAGTCATCGTGACTATAGCCAAGGAATGACGAACCTCTCTAGACGTTTGGAGGAGTTTGAAAAAAGGACGGGTGACATCTACAACACTCTCCAAGGGCATATCCAAGGTACCCAAGACTGTCAACAGCACATGGACGCTCAATTCATCAACCTCAGCTCCACGCTAAAACAACAACAAGCCGATCTCGTGGCATACTTCAGCCATCAAGGGTTCAACCCTCATCACGGAGGTGAGTGAAGAACAAGCTTGGGGGAGGACCCCCACTTGAGGTAAATTGTATCAACCCCTTTGCATATTTATTTTTCACTTACCCATCATCCACCTTGCATATAAAAAAATAAAATAAATAAATACTAATAAATTTTAGGATAGATTTGTTTTTCAATAAAATAAATGATGTGCGGTAAGAATGATTTGGAATTCACATAGATGAAATGATGAATAGTTGCTCTGTTTTAATTTTTCTAAGTCCCTAGTTTACAACTTACTACTCTCCAACATATTGCTCTCATTGGCTAAAATTGCTTTTTCCTTGATTTGGAAATTGTGGGTAGAAAAAGCTTAATCCATTCTAAGTTGTCGTGAGATAAGATATAGTGATAGGGCTGCTATTCCTAGTTTGATAGTGAAACTTAGATTTACAGAGAAATTTTTTTTTTAAAATTTAAGTTATCCTCATTTGATTGGAAATAACCACCAAAGCCATATGATACATTATATTTATAGACCTTATGCATATGCTATTTGCTTTCACATTGAGCTTTGTCAAACTAGTATAGACCTATGTGAGATTTCATTCATTACTTTTTGAATTCAAGACTTCACTTGCACATGCTATACTTCTACACTAGAAGTAAGCAAATTTCCATCATAGCACCATTCCACAATAAGAGAAACTCCATATCATTCATGCTTAGTACTCTCTCCAAAACTCATTGCATAAAAAGGGAGTAGAAGACATGGCTACAAGAAAAAGAAAAAGAAAATGCATGCTTACATCATAAGCATGAGAAAAAAAAGAGAGAAGTAGCCATGTTTCATCCCTGCAAAATAAGAGAGTCCACTCAAAAAGGAGTCATCTCAAAATATCCACATCCACTCCATTCCATCACACATGCACAAGTCTTGAATTCATTTCTCCTAAGGCTTGCTCTTTTGATTTGGCAATATTATGTGTTGCAAATATGCCTACTATATTCCCTACAAAGCTCCACATACAAGCCTTATGTAGAGGTAGGATGAATTTAGGCACCATGACTTGGTGAGGACATATTTCCACTACACAAAAAGGAGAGACTTGAGAGAATCAAATTGAGATACTTAAAATCTAAATTGAACTCTCTGAAATTTGAGTGGAACTTGATTTCTAGGGTATGTGTGCTCCATTTGTTGTGCTATCTTTCAACCACCCATGAATAGGAGATGGCATAAGCCCCATAATAACCTAAGATGGGTGGAGTACCATGCCAATTTTCGCAATACTAGGAAGAGTATTTTGTTGTGCACATGGTACTTTTGAAAAATAGAACATAGTAGCAACTCCTGATCATCAACCTAAAGTCTTGACTTTGCTCAGGACGAGCAAATTATAAGCTTGGGGGAGTTTATTGACGGTTGTTATACACCAATTTCACCCATCAATATAACTCAATTATGTGAAGGAATTATCATTTCTTGCACACATCACCTTTCTATTTAATGTATTTCCACTTGTCCTTGGAGAAAGTAGTGCAGTGATTCTATGCAGAAATGAAGTGAAACAAGGAGATGGATCCTATAAAATATCATTCCAGCCAATCAAGCGATGACACGTGGCACCACATATGTCAAATGGCCCCACAAACAGAAGTATCCTTGGCCATCAAACGATGTAGCACCCATATAAAGGAATGGGACCCACTTGGCAGAGACCCGGAGGAAGCACAACCTCAATGGGGCCAAGACCAGGTCGGCCGACCCCCCTAGTCGGCCGACTATGTCTTGCTGCCAAACGCGGTCAAACGCCACGTGTTGGCTCCTCCCGGCTTGAAGAGGTCATAGGTGACTGATTCGCGCGCTTTTGGTGGCGAGAACCGACCCTTCTTCAAGCTATAAATAGGACTCCTCACCCTCACTTCAACACACACCACTTGAGTATTCATCCATTGTATCCACTACTCTCCATAGGTTTAGAGGAGTATAGGCTGTAGAGAGGAGAGACTCTAGTCCATAGTCCAAGTAGGAGAGGAATAGAAGGAGTCTCTTCTCAATTTCCAATTGGGAAAGGTATGTCTCCCATATTCCTATTTGTATTTGTGACTTTATTCATAATAAAGATGATATCTTTAGTCTTCTATTGTTCATATACTTGGATGAAGTGTTTCCTGTTTGATTGTGGATTCCATGTATGTGGTAGGAATAGTATTTAGGATTGTGCTATACCATTCTTATTACATCATCATAAACACTATAAACCTCCACTATAGTCTAAGTAGCTATGATATGATTATGTTAACATGAATCACTTGTGCTATGAATTAACATTGGTTCAACGATGATTTAGTTCATTGCCTTAGGATGGCTTATGCCTAGGATTTTAATTTAATTACTTAATATGCTAGCATGGTGCTAGGATAGAGAGTAGCGTTGAATTTCTCGTAGACCCACGGATTGAATAGGTACGCAGTAGGTGGTGACAGCCCTATCCATCCTTTGTAATCCTCCACGTTCGGCTATACCGCAGGCTCTTGGCGGGAGTCGCCTAGTGTTGCTAGGGGTAAACTCGTGCCCGATGTGTTAATCAACTTAGCATGAGAATTTATAATTAATATAATCATTAGTAACTAACTTAGGGTATGTATATGTACATTAGAAGCATAGTAGGAGTATCTACCTAACTCTTAGCCTAGTCTCTCTATGGCCTCATTTATCCCCTGAGGATAGGATGCTCTTGTGTGTGTCACACTACCTCCACTTATCATTAAACCCATTCTCGCTAGAACCCTACCAAGGCCAACTTAACTTTTCCACTTGATGATTGTTTTGCTTCCATCTATGCCTTCCTTTGGGAGAACATAAATGACACCCATTGGGAATACTCTTAGAGGGGAAATGCTACATCGATAGTTTCCATGCACTTGTGGATTTACATGTATAATATAAAACCTAACAACAAGCATTTCTGGCACCACTGCTAGGGATGAATTGTTAGTAGTGCGTAGGAAATATCAACAATGATCAAAGCCTACATGACCAAGTCTACGCTGCCAAAAATATAAGTCTTTTGATTCATTAGCAACTAGACACCTATGCTTCGAGGATGACATATAAAAATCAGTTTTAAAAACTCTTCCAAACTGAGACATGTTAAAAATAAGCTCACCATTTGAACCTACACCTTGCAGCAATTTTTAGTACAAATAATTTTTTAGATTTTCATCTAGAAATTATGAAACAGTAAGCAAGTTGTATTTCAAATTTTTAACAAGTGCCACATCTTTCAAAGTGTAGTGATTATTAACTCTAACTGAACACTTAGCAATTATAGGAGTTGAAGAATTATTGGCAAAAGTAACATTTTCTACACGTGACACAAAAGAGAGGGAGGAGAACCATTGTTTGTTACCAATCATGTGGCGTGAGCAACCTGAATCCACGATCCAAATGTTCTCCTTCCTCAAGCGTGTAACCTACATAGAAGCACAATACGTCGATTACTCAATACTGGGGTTGGTGAAAAGGCATTTAGGAATCCAGTAGTGAGTCACACGACATCCAACAGGAATAACACACGAAAGCTAAGATAAAACAGTAGGTTTATGAGCCAAAGTTTGAGGATTTTTGTACCCAACTACTGACCTATGAGGTGTTACATGTGTAGGACTAAAAAACTGTAGGTTTGCGAGCAAACTTTACATGTTTTTGACTCATAACAGCAGGTTGCAAGTTCAGGCCATTCGGTTTAGAGTGTGTAGCAATTTTGCATTAGTGTTATGAGATCTAGCTTGCATTCTTTCTTTTTTTCTATTGTTTAGCTAGTCTATAAAAAAATCTATGATATGACTATATCTACCACAGTAGGTACAATGAAATTTAACTTTGTATTCATATCTAGATGAGCAAGCAACATGTCTATTTGAATTCAAATGAGACAACATTCCTGCAGATTTGAAAACAACTTCTTTTTGTTTAGAAGTTGTTTGAATCAAACTGCTTCCTAATGACTTTACAGTTTTAGGTGGATGTGCCTTAGCATGAGCATGGGAATGAAAACCTAAACCAATTTTATCATTACATGATTTAGAGGAATTCAACAGCAAGTTGATATTCTTATTCCCATAACAAAACCCCTCTAGTGTCCTATTCATGTTATCAAGTTTCTTAGACAAGTCTAGGCAGTTTTCACATGAAGTTTTTCCTTTTAGTTTGTAATTAGAACAATATTTAACTTCATGAGTACGTAAAGCATTGTTCAATATAGAAATCTCATTCATAGCATCATGTAGTTTCTTATCCAGATCATCACAAGCACAACAATGCAAATTAATTGTACTATAGAAAGAACCTTTTAAGTTTTTATCATTAAGTGCAACAAGCTTTCTGTTCTTTTCATTTTCAAGTTCAAGTTTATCAAGAATGGAGGTGTGCGCACATCTTAATGAGGACAATTGTTCATATATTAATTCACATGAGGAACAAGAATCATCACTTGGAATCAAAGATTTTTGATGATTAATTTGAGATTCTAGTGATTCAATTTTAACAGTATTGTCTCTAATGTTTTTTGTCCTTTCCCCGAAGTATAACAGTGGCACGAGAAATAGCATCACAAATTTCTTCACAAGTAGGACATACCTCTTCATCATTGCTGTTGTGTTCTGCCTCATACATACTTGATCTTGAGTTGCCCGGCATGAAACACATAATTTCCAAATTGTCTTCATCCTCATCACTTATGGGGTCCACATCGCTCAAGTTGTTGTCTTGTAGAGCGGAGAGGATATGGTCCACCACTTGACGTTTTGTGATAGTCTTCCTGTTCTTGTTGTTGTTGCTAGAAGAGTTCTTTAACTTATTTTTCTTTTGATCACAGGTAGATGGACCAGAAAGGTTTGGGCAATCTATACGAAAATGTCTTATCTTATCATATTCAAAGCATCGTTGAGAACCACCACTTCCTCTCCTTCTAGTTCTCACATTTTGCAATGCTTTTGATAACCGAGTGGAGCGAGGTGCCAACTCCTCTTCTCAAAATTCTTCAATCTGTTCAAGGGTTAGAGAAGATAGCAAAGCAAGTGTACCACATGATGAAGATTGTCTAGAACTATGTATGTCACATTGTGAAACAAATGCAAGAGAATTGTTGGGATTTTTCTGTGAGATTATGTCAATTTCATGAGTTTTCGGATTAGAGTATAGCACATCCAAAGTATGTGTACTCATGACAGTTGTCAAAGTGCAGACTAAGACACTTCCCCTAGTACTACTAAGAAGTAGTCTACAGAGGTTCGTATTATGCGGGGCGCTAATAAATATCAAGAACAAGGGTGAACACAGAGGATTTTTACATGGTTGTGACACCCGGTGCCGAAACTGAACCAAGCGTGATGCATATGTGTGCCCAGGATGTTAAACACACATACACAAGTGATTCACAAATGATAAACAGATAATTACCACAACTAAAATTATTAAATAAGTACTTTCATTACAATATTCAAATAATCCTCAAGTTACAAGTCTAATGATCGATGTGATAATGAGACTAATACTGTAGCAGAAATAGTCTAAACTAAGCAAACTGAGCAAACTATGTATAGGGATAGCGCGGCTCCAAGCAAATCCACAGGCAAGTCGACGACACCACACAGCCTAATACTCCGCATTATCATCATGATACTCCCAAACATCACCTGAAACTATTGGTGGGAGGATTGCAAGGGTGAGTACACGTCGTACTCAGCAAGTGTGAGGAATAATGACATGTAGCTTAAACAAGGCATTGATAATAAATAATGGCTAATTTCTAAAATGTACATTTTAAACAGGTAAAAAGCATCTTACTATGTCTATGTGGATTAATCCCACCATAGCCCACATAAATATCATACTATGAAACCAACATTAATTATTCATCCATACTCCAGATTCTCACTTTCATCAATAACCATATCCATTCATCACAATTCAATCCATAACCATATTCATAACCATACCAATACCAACTCATCCCAAATACCAAGTTCCCCACTAATCATGTGAGGGTCCAGGTTGCTAATGACCGCTAGCACGGCTATCATGATAATTTTAGACACACTCTACAAAGATTGTAGAACCTTACCCACATGTTTATGATTTCATCACCTTTCAGTTACTAAGAACCTCCCTTATGCTGTCTCACACTTCCTTTGGCGTGTGGCCAAGAGATAACAAAATAGCTTTTACAAATAGACTACTAGCATATATAGACCCTCTAAGGTTTCATCAATAGGCTTGAATCTCCATTCTCCCATCCAAGGCCCCCCTCATGTGCCTTGCGGTTCCCAGGGTAGCCCTTCTCGACTCCCATTCCCCACACCGTCCAATGGTCCATACAATATCAGCAGAACACCTAATTATTCAGCTATGTTGCACCCATACTTGGCCTTGTAGTGACACTGTAAATCCGGGATGGTCGCTCCATTAACCGGTCCTTAGTTCTAAAGAAAGCGAAACCACCATAACATCCAACCCAGTCCACAGTCCATGCTTGCTTAGATCTCCCAAGTCCCATGTTTACCCGTTAACCATATTCATCAATTCTCATCATTCATAACTTCATTAATTCACAATTAAGCCATTTGGTAGTTTTCCCATCCCAGTTAACTAAACCGAAGCAAAAAGTAAAAGTCCTTCACAACTCTCTACAATATATCTCAAGCGGCAAGGGTGGTCAAACAAGGCTAGTAAACACCTATTTTTGGGTTTCCCATCAATTTGACACAAGCATGCAATTTTGCAAACAAAACATTTAAAACAGGATCAATATGTTCAAGGACACTTTCCTTGCTCTTGAGCTTGGTTAGGTTCAAAGACTTCAAAATCTGGTGCTGGAGGTCCTCGACATCACCCTCTAGAGAAAAAATCTTCTATCCCGCACAACGAACATACAAAACAGACATTACAATCAATAAATGCTCATATATTACTCAATATGCCATGTCATGCATGATCAATGCAATTGCGAGGTAAAACTTGTTAATGAGTTGCTGTTAATGTTTACTAACTAGTTCTAATAGTTTTTAACAAGTTTGGACAGTTTTAGAATTGGTTCGAGTGAAATTAGAAATAATTCAGCCTGAAACAGATTCATATACCAGAAAAGTCCGGTGCCAAGTCCAGACTAGTCCGCCCTGATCAAAACTAGAATTTAGGGTTTTCGTGATCTGCGAGAATTGTGTTTGAATTTGCATGGAAAGGGAAAATTAGAAGATGTACCACGTGTGTAGAACTCCAAGGACCGGGAATTGAGTGCAACACTAGAATCTTGGCGATCTAGGGTTGGTCACGAAGAGTTGATGGAGAGTTGAGGGTGAATTGGTTATGAAGAACTAAAAGCCGATGAAGATCTTGCTTGATTGGTCCTCCTTCGTGTTCTCCCTCTCCTCCTTGCTTTTGGATATTTTCTTGATGACGACACCCATGAACTAGGGTTTGGTGGTCTTCCAAAAGTAACAAAGAGATGAGAAATTGGGGCATTGGGTTGTTTATATAGGGGTGGAGAGGTAGGGTTTGGTGGATTTCGAGTCTAAGGTGGGTGGAGGGTGGGGTGAGGTCCCACATGGGCTCCAAAGAGGTTAGACACGACGTCCTTGGCCCCAATTAAGGTAAATACCCAAAAACAAGTCATGGAGGAAAAGATTGAATCCGAGTCGGGCACACCATATAAGTCCGCCCGAGGGCCGGACTAGTCCAATGTTGGATAGAGACGAAAACGGATAAGTCTGGTAGGAGGCTTGGACAAGTCTGGTCTTGTCCAGAGAGCAAAACAGACAAGTCCGGCATTGATCGAACAAGTCTGGGGATTTGACAATTTATTCAAGAACCGTAACAAGGGTCGAACTAGTCCGCACTCAATCACGGACAAGTCCGGAATGGGACAGAGACTTGATCGGACTAGTCCGCAATAAAAAAGGACAAATTCGGAGGGGCTTCAGAGGGGAAAACCGGACTAGTTCGGGGTACCGACTGGACAAGTCCATACTTCTACAGACTTTTAAATGTTGTTTTGTTTGCAATTAATTTTAAACTTGTTCCTTTTTGTGTTGCTTAATGTGAAGCATGTATTAGAATGGATGCAATGCATGATGCATGAAAATGAGGGTGTTACAAGCCTACCCCACTACAAGGATTCCGACCTGTTGCAACGATTGTACGGCAATGAATATTAAATCGTTGCAGTAAGCTTGGCTTTTTGCCATGATTCACTAGTTCGTGGCACTAGGATCTATCGCCAAGGAACACAATCGTTGCATTAGGATCTGTTGCCACGATTCACTAGTTCGTGGCGTCAGGGTGCTAATGCAACGGATCACAATCGTTGCATTAGGATCTGTTGCCACGAAATACTGGTTCGTGGTGTTACAGCTTTATTGCTATGGAAAATGGTCGTTGCATTAGGATCTGTTGCCACAAATTGCTGGTTCGTGGCGTTACAGCTTTATTGCCATGGAACACAGTCGTTGCATTAGGATTTGTTGCCACAAAATACTGGTTCGTGGCGTTACAACTTTATTGCCACGGAACACAGTCGTTGCATTAGGATCTGTTGCCACGAATTACTGGTTAGTGGCGTTACAACTTTATTGCCATGGAACACAGTCGTTGCATTAGGATCTGTTGCCACGAATCAGCAAACAGTTGCATTTGGACAGTAATGCAACGAAACAGAATCGTTGCATTAGGATGTGTTGCCACGATACTCTGGTTTGTGGCGTTACAACTTTATTGCCACGGAACACAATCATTGCATTAGGATCTGTTGCCACAAATTACTGGTTCGTGGCGTTATAGTTTTATTGCCACGGAACACAGTCGTTGCATTAGGATCTGTTGCCATGAAATACTGGTTCGTGGCGTTACAACTTTATTGCCACGGAACACAGTCATTGCATTAGGATCTGTTGCCACGAGTCAGCAAACAGTTGCATTTGGACCGTAATGCAACGAAACAGAATCGTTGCATTAGGATGTGTTGCCATGAAATACTGGTTCGTGGCGTTACAACTTTATTGCCACAGAACACAATCGTTGCATTAGGATCTGTTGCCACGAATTACTGGTTCGTGACGTTACATCTTTATTGCCACGGAACATAGTCGCTGGATTAGGATCTGTTGCCACAAAATACTGGTTCATGGCGTTACAGCTTTATTGCCACCGAACACAGTCGTTGCATTAGGATCTGTTGCCACGAATCAGCAAACAGTTGCCTTTGGTGACCGTAATGCAACAAAACAGAATCGTTGCATTACGATGTGTTGCCACAAAATACTAGTTCGTGGCGTTACAGTTTTATTGCCACGTAACATAGTCGTTGCATTAGGATCGGTTGCCATGAATTACTGGTTAGTGGCGTTACAGCTTTATTGCCACGGAACATAGTCATTGCATTAAGATCTGTTGCCACGAATTAGCAAACAGTTGCATTTGGACCGTAATGCAACGAAACAGAATCATTGCATTAGGATGTGTTGCCACGATACTCTAGTTTGTGGCGTTATAGCTTTATTGCCACGGAACTCAATCGTTGCATTAGGATCTGTTGCCACGAATTACTGGTTCGTGGCGTTACAACTTTATTGCCACGGAACACAGTCGTTGCGTTAGGGTCTGTTGCCACGCATTACTGGTTCGTGGCGTTACAACTTTATTGCCACAGAACATAGTCGTTGCATTAGGATCTGTTGCCACGAAATATTGGTTCGTGGCGTTACAACTTTATTTCCACGGAACACAGTCGTTGCATTAGGATCTGTTGCCATAAATTACTGGTTCGTGGCGTTACAACTTTATTGCCACGGAACACAGTCGTTGCATTAGGATCTGTTGCCATGAATCAGCAAGCAGTTGCATTTGGACCGTAATGCAACGAAACAGAATCGTTGCATTAGGATGTGTTGCCACGAAATACTTGTTCGTGGCATTATAGTTTTATTTCCACGGAACACAGTCGTTGCATTAGGATTTGTTTCCACAAATCAGCAAACAATTTTCGCATTCTCCTCGGCGCAGTGCTGATCAATGATGTTCATTACTTTTCGTCTCCTGACGACTCAGTGCTGGACTAACGATGCTGATGATCCGTAACATACTCAACGATGTAAAACATCAGGTATTAACGTATTATCAAATATGAGGGGGAGAATAACAACGCGCAGATTTAAAAGTATGTTGCGGATCATCAGCATCCTTAGTCCAGAAGTAGGGTAGAAGCGGCGCCGTGGTCGCCGCGAACTCGAGAACGGATGAGGAGAAGCCTCATCGCCAACGGATCGAGGGGACAGAAGCTACACGACCGCTATGGGCGATGAGCCTTCCCCTCGATCCGTTCTCGAGGACCGCAGAAAATTTATTTCCGCCCGCCTAGGCCCAGAGCCGGGCCTGCCTTTAAGACCATCCGTAGTGGTTCACGGTAAAGTGGTGATGGGACGCGGAGCGGTTCCAATTGAATTCAAAGATG
This sequence comes from Tuctoria greenei, assembly GCA_036927565.1. Classification (NCBI taxonomy): domain Eukaryota; kingdom Viridiplantae; phylum Streptophyta; class Magnoliopsida; order Poales; family Poaceae; genus Tuctoria; species Tuctoria greenei. The sequence goes on from JAYESD010000006.1 coordinate 85,081,441, forward strand.
CGCATGCGGGATGCATAACCTCTGCAGTACTGCAGGTGCAGTAAAAGTCACTGACATGTGGGCCCCACGATCAGCTGGACCCACATGTCAGTGACTAGTACTGCACCTGCAGTACCGCAGGTGATTTCAAGGCATGTGTTGAGCGCGTCTAAGGCGCCTCGGTGACTGGCGTGCACGTAAGCTCAGTGCGCCCGATCGCATCAGCCGCATGTACAAATGGCTACGGCTTGAATGAAGGACGAAACCTTATGCAGCAAACTGCAACGTATAATACTTCCTCCGCCCCAGCTCAACTCTATTTCTGTTTTGGTCAAACTAATTACCTTTGACAAATGATTTATATGGAATTTATTAACTTCAATGACATGTAGTACTAGATTGTATATTATGGAAATATTTTTCATGGTGAATCTAAAAGTACAATTCTTGTATTGTTAAAACAGATCAAAATTGCGTAAATCTGAAAGATAGATTTGATGAAACCTAAGACTTCCCTTTGAAAAAGTTTTATACTGTATATCCCATATATATGCTACTACTACGTAAATTAGGGGTGGGCAAATAAACCGTGACCGAAAAACCGAAACCGATAAAACCGAGACCGGAACTGAAAAGATCGAAATATTGGGTATCGGGTACTTTTCGGGTAGCAAATATAAATAACTGAAAAATAAATGTTGCGTTCGGATGGATGAATTCATTGTGGAGCTACATGTCACATACTTAATTATACTAAAAATCGTCATCTTCGCTGTCGTCCCCCCACAATGGAGCTACATGACCATCATTGGTATATGTATGGTCGTCGTCGTCGTCTTCATTTTTTGATGCAACTCCATCTACCTCAAACCGATCACCTGACGTTGTCATTATAAGAGTGGAAGCATCACCGCTGGCTCCCTCAATGTCATTCCTAGCCCATGCGGTCGTATCCTCATTATTGATATCATTAGTAAGCAGATCATCATGAAATGTCTCAGCCTCCATCGTCTCAGTCACATTATTTTCACTGTCTCCAAGGAGCATGGCAAAAAGGTTCCGTGGCTTCGTTTTAACAACTGTAGCCCACTTAGGATGCTTCACACTTGAAACATAAAAAACTTGTTCTGCTTGGGTGGCCAGAATGTAAGGCTCATACTGGAATCGAAATAGAGTAGTGTCAACATCTATCATTCCGTATTGATCCTTTTTGTAGCCTCTGCTTTGGTTCTGACTGCTTCCAAAAGGCCGATCAAACCATTCACACTGAAATAACAGAACCCCTTGATTTTTTTTTCCAAATCAACAGCAATGATTTTCTTGATTACTCCAAACCAATCATGATCAGTGCCCCGAACAATAATACCACTATTTTGGGTCCGTAAATTTTTTTCCACATCTGCAGTTCGAAAGAAGAAGGCATTGATGAATAACCGACTAAAAAATGTGCCCGATGATCAGGTCCTCTAGATAATGCATACAGATAATCGGTTGCTTTGCCTTCTTTGTGTAATGTCGTAATCTGTACACATTAGTATAACAGGGGTTATCGACAACAAACCAATTTCAGAACACATATTTGTTCAATATTTCATCAAAGTGCAAACTTGCATGTACTTACTCGTTTCTGAAACCAATCAACAAACTCATCTCTATGGCATTTATCAACATCACGAGAATGAATCTTTTTCAGCTCTTCAATATGCTCACTAAAAAGGGTACAAAATTAAATTAGCCATCTACAATAAGCCATATATATAGTATACAACATCTGTGTTATACGTTATTACTTGATCCATGGAGCGGCCTCTTCAACGTTAGTAATAAGATAATGCCTGATGTTATGTAGTTCCACCATAGTAAGTTGGTCCCATTTATACCCTTTTTTAGAATTATCAACTTCTGTAAATATGTTAGAATTATCAACAGAAGGTTCATTTGTAGCTGCAGCTTCATGATGTTCTGGCCTATTACGCTTGGTGCTGATGTTATCCAGAAAATGACTACAAAAAGTCATACACTCTTTGGCAATATATCCATCAGCTATAGAACCCTCCGGGTGATCTTTGTTACGTACATACCTCTTCAATGTACCAAGGTACCTCTCAATTGGATACATCCATCTATAAGAAACAGGTCCACCCAACCATGCTTCTTCGGCAAGATGGGTTGGAAGATGTACCATGATATCAAAAAAAGCGGGAGGAAACAACATCTCAAGCTTACAAATTGTTTCAGGAATTTGTTTGCTCATCTTGTCCAAATCTGGTTCCACCAATTCTTTAGAACAAATTCCAGAAAGGAATGTGCTAAACTCAATTAAAGGTGCAACAACCTTTTCAGGCAATATGTTACATATTGCAATAGGAAGGAGCTTTTGAAAAATAATATGGCAGTCATGAGTTTTTAGACCCGATACCTTACATGCTTTTATGTCCACAAATCTCTTGATGTTTGAGGCATAACCATCGGGCACCTTCACATTCCCCAAAAACTTGCACAAGGTGGTCTTCTCATCTTTGCCCAAAGTATATAATGCTGGTGGGAATGTGTACTTGCTCTTTATGAACTTCGGATGTTGATCTGGCCGTATACCCATATCCTTCATATCAAGACGAGCTTGTAGACTATCTTTTGTTTTACCATCCATAGCAAGCAATGTCCCCAATATGCTATCACAAATGTTTTTATCAATGTGCATGACATCCAAGTTATGCCCTATTAGCAATGTCTTCCAATAAGGGAGGTCGAAAAATATACTTTTCTTCTTCCAATTATGCCATCTATTTTCCTCGGTGTGCTTTCTCTTATTATTCGTTGGCCCAAAACTCACTTGATCAAAACAATCGTATTGTTGGAGTACTTCGTCACCAGAGAGTGATGTTGGAGCCTCTCTATTCTCTGCCTTGTTGTTGAAAGAACCTTTGTTTCGATGCCATCTGTGATCCTGAGGCAAGAAACGACGATGACCCATGTAACAATGCTTTCGTCCATATTTCAACCAGAAGGCGTAAGTGTTTATATGGTAGTATGGACATGCTAGCTTCCCTTTTGTGCTCCATCCACATAGCATTGCATATGCTGGAAAATCATTTATTGTCCACAATAAAGAAGCTCGCATGACAAATGTCTCTTTCTTTAAACTGTCATATGTTTCAACACCATCAGACCATAATTTCAGTAGCTCATCAATCAAAGGCTGCAGATACACATCAATGTTGTTTCCAGGTGACTTTGGCCCAGGAATTATCATTGACATCACCCAATAAGACTGCTTCATACACAACCAAGGTGGTAGATTATAAGGGATTAGAATCACAGGCCATGTACTGTAAGAAACATTCATTACTCCAAAAGGATTGAAACCATCAGATGCTAGCCCAAGTCTTATGTTGCAAGAATCAGATGAGAAATTTGGGTGAATGCTATCAAAATGCTTCCATGCTTTCGAATCGGCGGGATGGCGTAATATTCCATCATCAGTACGACCTTCTTTGTGCCAGCGCATGTTTGATGCCGTCGATTCTCCCATATAAAACCTTTGTAGACGGGGAATAAGAGGGAAGTAACGTAGAACCTTGCATGCTACAAGCTTCTTGGATTTTCCACAAGGTAAAGCCTCTCTTGCATCCCCAACAATACTATTTTTTATCTTAATTCACCACATTTTGGGCAACTATTCAGCAGAGAATAGTCCTTCTGGGATAACACATAGTCATTGACACATGCATCGATCTTTTGGTAGTCCAGCCCGAGGTCACAAACAACCTTCTAAAGTTTATCAAGTGTATTAGGAATGCAGTGGCCCTTTGGAAGCGCAAATGAGAATAGTTCAAGAAACATCTCACAAGATACTTTGCTCATACCAGTTAAACACTTTATCTGGTAGAACCTGACAATGTAGGATAATTGGGTCAGCTGCGAACAACCTGGATCCAACTCCTTTTTGGCATCAGTTAATAAGTTATAGAATTTCTTTGCATCCCCAGTTGGCTCCTGCTGGTTTATAGCATTTTCTTGATCATCAACATCTGCTGAAGTACCACCATCATCAGTGTCTCTAAGTAGACTGGACAACATATTTTGCATAGCACCATCATCAGAAATTATCTCCTCATTATTTGCTGATTCCTCAGCAATATTTTCCTGAACTCGTATTTCTCCATGGTGTATCCAACAAGTATAATCCAATAACATCCCATTTCTGAGCAGGTGTAAATGAACTCCCTTGCGTGTCTTATGGCAAATATTACGACATCTCGTGCAAGGACAAGGCATAGTTCCTCCTTCACGAGTGCCCTGAAATGCAAAATTTAAAAATGACTTCATTCCATCCTGCCACTCCCTCGTATGTCTGTCTTTTCCCATCCATGTCTTATCTTCTGACATAGCTTCCTACAATTCAATCAGCCATCAGCCTATCCGTAAGAGGATAGATGTACAAGAACACATTTTGTGAGCAATTGTATCTAGGTGTTGTTACTCCATGCACTGCGGCCGGCGGATTCTCCTACAAGCGTGGCGGCCGGCAGATGCTCCTCCAAGCGTGGCGGCCGGCGGTTGGTCCTCCAAGCTTGGCGGCCGGTGGATGCTCCTACAAGAGTGGCGGCCGGCGGATGCTCCTACAAGCGTGGCGGTCGGCAGATGCTCCTCCAAGCGTGGCGGCCGGCGGATGCTCCTCCAAGCGCGGTGGCCGGCGAATGCTCCTCCAAGCGTGGCGGCCCGAGGATGCTCCTACAAGCGTGGCGGCCAGCGGATGCTCCTACAATCGTGGCGGCCGGCGGATACTCCTACAAGCGTGTTGCGGAGAGGGGTCCGGCGTTGCGGGTCGAAGGGTACCGTAATAAAATATTATTTTTGTTTCTTATTTTCCTTCTTCATTTAGCGTGACAAAAATTTCCCGCCGCGGGCAGGCAGGCAGGATAAAAAAGCTGGGCCGCTTGTTATTTGTGGGCTGAAACTGCGCTGATTCACTTTATATTCAAGCTAGGCCTTCGCGCATTCATGACGCTTGCACAGAGCCGAAGGCCTCGAAAGGTTCGGTCCTATCACCGGATTTTCATGAGATCCTCAAGAGACGCTGCTTCCGATGTTTGGCCTCTTCATCCTCGCCTTCTTAAACCACCCCCCCCCCCCCCCCCCCCCGCTTCCAGGCTCAAGTTCCGGACTGATTCCCATCCATGCTCCCGTGTGTTGCCTGAGAAGTCCTTTGCCTCTGTTGTCGCAGCGCCATGCCTTGCAACTATGTTAGACGCGAGCAGGTACTTGCAGGCTCACCGTCCCTGCGCCCTCGTGAGGGGCAATGCACGGTGGTCAACAACCACCTCATGACGACGGAGTTTATCCGTTTGCGCCGCCAAGCAGCTGTTCTGGGACCCAGAGGAGGTCGCAGCGAGGCGACGCCCATGGAGATCACCCTGGCCATCCATCACCAACTTGAAATCCCGCATTGTGCTTTCACCGTGTCCACGTTTGGGGATGGTGAGTTCCTGGTGTGGTTCACCCGTCATGACTATAGGGAGCTCGCCATCGAGACGGCAATCATCTCCATGCCGGATGATAACCACTACTTTCGGCCATGGATCTTTGGCGTCGGTGTGCCGATCGTCGGGTGGTTCTTCCACGTGCAGGTTGTCATCGAGAACCTCCCTCTGCATGTCTGGTCTGCGAAGGGCATCAGACAGGTTCTGGGTGATGTCTTCCTCTTTGATCACTTCGATGCTTCCACTTACCACCGGGAGCGTGCTGACCTGTGCACGGTCGTTGGGTGGATTAAAGACCCAAGCCTCCTACCTCAGGCCAAAATGGCCACCTTCTTTGCAGGAAGTGATGGCCGGACTGGGAGTGACGTCGGGCCACCGACGGAACCTTTCAACCATGTCGCAGTGGTCCGGCCTGGCAGCCTCACGATGGAGCTCATCATCCACCTGGATCACTACCTCGACTATACGCCGCCGGTCCACCCCAGCTCCCCGGCCTCCTCGTCATCAGGCAACTCTTCTGACGGACACTACTCAGTGTCCTCGAACTCTTCGGGGGACACCTTCCCGCGACCGAAGAGATTCTACTGGCAGCGTGGGGAAGTGGATGAGGCGGATAAGCAGCTCTTTTAGTATGGCTACCAAAGTGTCCTAGCTCATGTGTTACGTTTCCTATGGAAACTAAAAATCCTTTACAAATCCTATCCTTCAAAGGGAGCCTATGTTTGAGAGGATTACGACTGGATTAATTTCTGTGAAAAGATTTCTTGTTTAACATTTCGGTTGTCCTTCCTTTTTTCAAACATTTTATTCCTCGTATTGTCTTCACTTTTTTCTTTCTAGTCCTAGCTACCGGCCTGTTGCATTTTCCTGTTACTACTACTTTACAGACCGCTTTGCGGGCCCTACTGCGGGCGATCTCCTGGCAACTCCACCGGTTTGGGGACAAGGAGGAATTTTACCTTTTTAAAGGACCCACATTTAATCAAGAATATTAATTAAGAAGAAGTAAATATCTTCATAGGCGGTTGGTACTTAATAACCTTCTGAGAAGATGTATATCTCAGTCGGGTATTACTTACCAACCGTCTTGAGATAATGCTCGATATTGTTCTTCAGTTTCCTTATCCCTTGCTTCTTTTTTATTTAGATTCCAATATAAATACTCAAACATGTTTAGATTCTACAAATTTTGTCCAAATTATGTGATTCTTTCTTCTACATTTGTATAAAATTAACATCTACCACCTGAACAAAAAATTTTAAAACTTGTATAGCTGACATTTTAATGTTTTGGTAAATATCAAATTAATTTCTACTCACATATTATTCACATTTGTGTATCTCGTAAAAAAAAGATCCTTCACTCAGATTTGTTTGTATGAACATATTTGTATCATTTATACATGTATGAATTTTGTTAATTTTTTTAAAAGCATTCCAACATGTCAAACTTCAAATTATCCATCATTCTAACTAAATGCTCATATACATATGAGGCATTCATCAAATTATGAACACAAATTGATTCAAAAAAAATTTTAAAAATTTGAAAAAAATCATAGAGGTTGGTATGATGAGTAAAAATGTCCACTGAAAAAATAAATGAAAAAGGCATTATATTCATCAAGATAGAAAATGAAAAATATCATTTGTTGTATGTTTTTTATGTTCTGACCGATTTCAAAAGATTTATGAAGTGAAATTTAATGGTAACCTTTACTTATCAATAATATTACAAGAAAGTGGAATTTTTCTTTTTAAAGAACCCACATTTAATCAAGAATATTAATTAAGAAGAAGTAAATATCTTCACAGAAAGTTGGTACTTAATAACCTTCTGAGATGTTTATCTCAGTCGGGTATTACTTACCAACCGGCTGAGATAATCTTCTTCTCAGACGAGTTTGAATTACCAACCGCCTAAGATAATTACCTTATGATACCCGAGTCTGAGGAACACGATGAACACACTACACATTCATTCATTCACACAGTTGAAGAACTCACAAGATACTCATTCATTAACAATATTCAATCACGCATCTCACAAAAGAACACAAGATACACAAGTAATATTTAGTCACATAGATGAACAAAGATAGATTTCATTCATTAACAATATTTACAAAATAGAAGCAACTAAAAACAACAAAGAAAAACTAATTTTTAGGATTTAAACCGCACATTAGTCAACACATAAACTTACCCTAACACCCTTCATCAATACATATCCTCCCACTTTCCATTCAATGCCAGCAAGTTGCTACGGCAACAAAGGACAGTAGCTGAAAATGTGCAGAGCACACAGCTGACATGACCATACAGTGAAAGTAAAGTTGAGCTGGGACAAAAAAATTGGCTGGAAATAACTGCCCACACACCACCATCCCTCTTCTCCGCGCATACTAAAAATCACCGGGCGTCTCATCATCTTCTCCGCGCGTACTAATAAAGAGTAGTAAGACGACACGCCATACTCTACTCCGCCACACACACCATCCTCTTCTCCGCGCGTACTCTTCCTCTCCGTCGCGCACGCCCTCATTGGTTCCCTTCGAAGCCCATGGAGTTCCCCTTGCCGCACGTTGCGGTCCTGATCGCGGGGTGGGTCGCCGCAACCACCACCCAGCCCATGGACGACTTCTCCAGTCTGCGCGCCACCTGCAAGGCCATGCACGTAGTTTTAGAAGTTGGGGGAGAGGGCGGAGGAGGCGGGGCCGGCATAGTAGTTTTAGGAGTTCTTGTACATATTTCTTTTGTAGTTTTAGGAGTTCTTGTACATGTTTAGCTTCAATTCTGTTTTTGTACATATTTCTTGTGTTTTGTAATATATATGTGTTCATTCATGTCAATGAATACTGGTGTGTTAGAATTTCTGGATTTCAATCAAGTGAATGTGCTCTAAATTTAGTGATGTGTTAATCTGTCACAAGTGAACCGAGCAAATTGGACAAAAAAAAAATCTTAGGGTTTGAAGCTCATCTTGATTTTTAATTGCAAAGCTAAAGGAGACAAACAATGACTTTAAGCGCGTCTCGCATCACTTTGTGATCAATGGACATCTGATCTGTCGCCCATCATTGTCTCCTATTTGGGTTTCTTACGTAGTGTAATTTGTTGATCATGTTTGCGGTCCGTGCATATTAGATATAGTTAGAATTAAAACACCTCGGTCATGTTTAACAACACTAACATGCATGCATATATATATATATATATATATATATATATATATATATATATATATATATATATATATATATATATATATATATATATATATATATATATATATATATATATATACCTCAAACCTCGGTAATGCGTGCAGGACTAGGCCCATGTTCGCTGCAAGGCGTTCCCTGGCACGGACGCGCGGTCATGAAGTTGGCTTAGGCGTGTACGGACGGATTTTTTTATATAACGAAAAAAATTGTTTTTCCCCGCGTGTAAATTTACTCCTAATGGGACGCGTCGAGCCGTTGGGACTAAGAGGATGCAAACTGCGGTTTTGAGGAAACCGGGGCCACTGACCGGTTCATAATTAAGCGCAGTTTCCTCTAGTGTCCGATCATCTCGACATGCCCGCTTAGACGACGACCCGCTATAAAGGCTCACCGTCCTCTTGCTTCTCCGCCGCACCACTCCTTAGATCCTAGCCTCTAAACTTCTCCCCCCGCCACCGTCGACCACCTCTTGCTCTTTCTCTGCACCTCCGTGGCCACACAAATGGGTAGCCCTGCGCCGAAGCGCTCTAGGCCATCGACGTTCTCCGAACCTCCTTATCCGTTTCCATCGCCGCCGGCAATGCTGGTGGAACTGATGGCGGCGCCCGCATCTCCGCCCACGGCGCCTGCACTTCCTCATCCCGGTTGGGTTGAGCAGACTCTCAGACTCCTCACTGACCGCATCGACAATGCCGATCGGTGCCTTAAGGTGGCCACCGACGCCAAGTTCGCCGCCGCTCATAGCGCACTAGCGCTCAACGCAGTGGCGCGGAAGGTCTTTTCTGACACTGACCGCTCGTGTCGCCGTCTGGGTCTTGGGACCCTTCCCCTCCACACGAGCATGGACATCGCAGGCCACTACTGCTACGGGTTGATGACTGTGGCCGGTCGTCTCGAAGCCCTCCACGAGATGATCGCGAAGGTTGCTGGGGCAGAGGGCCTCCTGAAGATTAAGCACCGCGTCACCGGGAAGCTTCGGACTGTGGCGGAGGTTGAGGAGTATGAGGCGGCTTGGGCAGCGGCTGCAGCGGAGGAGGTGGAGCAGAAGGCATCTCTTGAGGCGGGGGTGGATGCTGCTATGGAGGCGGCGGCAGCAGTGGAGGAGGAGGAGGAGGAGGCGGCAGCGGCGGCGGAGGCAGAGGCTGCAGCAGAGGCGGCAGCGGCGGAGGAGGAGGAGGCGGCGCCGGGGCGAAGGCGGAGGAGGCGGGAGCGGCAGAGGAGGAGGACGCGGTTTTCTCCCAGTAGAGTATTATTAGGAGTAGTTTATCTATTTCGTGATCTCTGAGTAGAGTAGTATTAGGTGTAGTTTATCTTGTTCTTGTTGTCTACTACGTGTTTTTCCATTACTTGTTTGTTAATGAAATATGTCTTTATGTTCATGAACAATGTGTTCTATATATGCAATATCGAAAAACTTCTTTTATCAAAAACATCTCCTATATGTTTGTAACTTGGGACCGTCTATATTTCTTGTGGCTGAATGAATGAAATCCGGTAAACATTATCCTTACAAGTAATAGAACTAATAACAGACATGATGGATACTTAACTTGATTAGGAAATTACGTCATCTAAATTGCTAACTAGTCCATCGCCTGATGCAACAGGTGCATGAAAAGTACTTTATCCGTTGTAACTAATATCCGATGACATTTTTGATATATATATCATATGTACCTGTGATACTCGTATCACAGGCGGCTTTGGATCGACGGCCTGAAGATTAGACATCAGAGGGATAATGTTTTCTTTTGTAGTAGTAGTATATACTCTGTATATGTTATCATTTCATTGCGACAAATGTTATATATAAAATGCTGATTATTTACCTTTTACTAGACCATGGATTTGCCGTCCTCCTTTCGTGGACTTGGGTGTTCTCTGTATTTGCATGTCGTTTGCATTAGCACAATGATACATTTGGCGATTCATATTTTTGTTCGTATTTTTTTTTTGGAATGTCCCACTACCACATGACTGCTTTTACATCTCCATGAAAATAAAGATGAACGGCAGGTAGCGGTCCCTCGAAAGATTTTTCGTTCTTCTTGGCGCGCACAATTGAGATTTTCACAATTGAAACTTCACTACGTGCGCCCAAAATTCCAGTCCTGCCAATTTGTAGCTAGCCACGACGAATATAAATGTGCGTCTCCCTCTAATCCCGCAGTGGCTTCCGTTCCCGGCACACATGTTCTCCTCTTAGTGTTGTGTTCCAAACTTGCATTCCTAAGAAATTCCCGTGTGAGTGATGGTGGTGACTGTGGGTACAACGTCGAGCGACCAAGTTTGACGGGCTCTACTGAACCTCTTCGTTGCTGACCCCGCCCTGCGACATCCCGGACTCCAGTTTTGTGCTACGTAAGTTCTACACGATTCATGCCGTCTTTTTATAATGCTACTCCCTCCCTATAGCTTTAGTTGTCATCCCAACAGCTGCAACCAGTTCATTGCTAGTTGTCATCCCAACTCCTTCTCCTTATATGCTCTTATGTTTCATGAATGTCTAGTATAAAATCTGATTAATGGTGCAATCGTGCAATCAACTATCCTCAATCGTTAGATCTGCATCCTACAGTCAATTCATATTTTTATTTTACCCTAGCATCTGATTGCATTCTACTTTTTTCCATATATAAAATACACTACACCTCTGTCCCGAAATAAATGTCGCTCCGACAGTTTGTGGTAGTATATTTCTAGTACATTTTCATGTGAGGAAAGATAACTATTAAAAATCGCGTGTACTATGTAATTTCTTGATTTAGAAGTAAATGACGCCAGGGTTATCTTATCAACCACTCCCAATGTTGTACTCTCATTCCTATGTTCCAAACTTGTATTCCTAAGATTTTCAGTTCCCACGGTTTATACACATTTTTCTTGTTTTTCTTTCTCGGATTGTATGATTTTTTTCCTACTCCTTCATTTCTAATTTCTCCGTTCAAAACAAACATTTTCAGTTCATAGCAACCACAAGTCCGATCTAAAATACACATCCTCATGTAATCTGACGTTATCACTAATACTTACTATATATACTCTTTATTTTAGGAACAAGACACCAAACCGTCATGTCATCTACAAGTAATCGTGATGGGCAACAAGCACCTGGTATAACTATAAATGTGTTTACTATCAAAATACACATATTTATAACACGTTAATTCCTTTGCATTGTATGCAGAGAATATTGCAGCACCTGATGCTCAGGAACCCCGAGATTCGTCATCCCATGCTGATACTACGAGTATAAATATGTACCAGGCTCTACTAAATATTTTAGCATTGCGATTGTAGTTTCCTAGTCCCAGTTAACAGTTAATCAGTATATGTGATGGCGTGATTTATTGATGCCTACACACGCACGATGGGCTCTCTCGCCGCCGGCCACTCCGGCACTGGCGACCACACCCTGCTGCTGCTCACTTCAGTGTCCTCCCAGACGCGTCTCCCTCCACCATCGCCATGTCTCATCCTTCGCGTGTCATGATGACCCCGCCGCACGCAAACCCCTGTCGCCGCCGGTCACTCCGGCACCGGCCGGCGCCCACGCCCTGCTGGTGAATATATGTGATGGCGTGATTTATTGATGCCTACACGCGCACGCTGGGCTCTCTCGCCACCGCCACTCTGGCACCAGCGACCACACCCTGTTGCTGCTCACTTTAGTGTCCTCAGAAACGCGTCTCCCTCGACCATTGCCACGTCCCATCCTTCACGTGTCATGATGACCCCGCCGCCCGCAAACCCATGTCGCCGCCGGTCACTCCGGCACCGGCCGGCGCCCACGCCCTACTGGTGGTCACTTCACTGTCCTCCCCGATGCGTCTCCCTCCATCTCCACGTCCCATCGTTCGCGTGCCATGATGACCCCGCCGCCCGCAAACCCCTGGCCATTACGGCGTACCTACATGCTATGCCCCATATGACATGGCATACCCTGGAAAAAATAGTCCAATATCATTAACCCCTGTCCACTCAGAAATGTTAGCATCATATAGTTTAGAGATGCATGTACATGAGGGTTCATTGCTGCTTATATGATCTCAATTCTATTTTTTACACTGCCAAATGCGTTGCTGATGTCTGGTAATTAACGCAAGATTATATTCATGTATCCGTTCTAGTAGCACTTTAGGGCGAGATGCTAACATGCAGAGCAAAATATCAGTATGCAATCCACCTAAATTTAATTCCTAGATCCGCCACACTGTCCTCCTAGCCTCGAGACTTGCTCCGGGGTGATATCAATGGACGCAGATCACCTGACTTATACATTTTTACTGCACACGATGTAGTAAAGATCCAACGGAATCACACCGTTGGATCTTTACTGCATCGTCTGCAGTAAAAACGTAAGTCACGTGAGATCACCGGTGTGATCTGGACGTTGATCCTCTGACTTAAATGTGGTCACCGCACTGCCAGACCGAACCCTAGCTTTGTTAAACGTCGCAAGCTACCCGCCTCATCTGTCTTGCATCCTCTACCTGCTAATACCACTAACGTCCATGACTCGCCCTGCCACCAATTCGCCTCGAGACACGCTCCTGCTGATGTCGGTCAGACCGAACCGGCAGTACTGCAGAGGATGAGCACCCGGCGAACCCTCTCTTTCTCTAGCATCGCCAGCTACTGTCTTGCCTGCTTTGCAGCTGGACTGAAAATCCCCTGTAGTACTATGGGTGCTGCAGCACCACTGACTACTGCCTGATGCTTGATTGTAGGGTATGAACAGCAACAAAGAAGTCAACAAGTCGATGCATCGCCCAATATGGAGCAAAATGCTGTTGTGACGTGGTGTTCCCATGCTCGTATTTGTCGCACTCGTCCTGAAGATGGTAAAACATCAGACTTCTTCTTCTTTCAAACTATTTGTACATGATACTAGGCCTGGTCAGTTGCTAATTTGCTTTAACCGTTTACTGTTTAAATGACACTAACAGAAGGAAAGAAGTTTGGAACTGGGGTTGCTAAAGGACTTAAGGTTGCTAAATTGAGCTATCTAGCATCTGCAAATAGAACGAATGATCAGAATCGGAAGCTACAAATTCAGTGGTCCGATAGGTTGGGTGCTGCGGTTGGTCCTAATCAGCGGCACTTTGTCGATGATGTGGTTATTACAACAAAAAAAAAATGCAGCCCTCGCTGGTGTAAGGAAGTGGGCAGAGGTTGGCGATACTTTGAAGAGCGATATAGTGAGAGACATTCTGGTTAGTGTTGTGACACCCCACATAAGTATTTTTTTCTAGCGACCTCCATCTTGTACGTTTATAACAGTGTGATATACAATGTACAGAATGCCTGGGACTTGGAGGACACATATGATACCAGAAGAAAAATATTGAAGATTGCTGGTGAGCGCTACAAGGGGTGGCGATCAACATTGCATGCCACCTATAAGAAGTATTCGACCGATTAGAAACATATACAAAACAAGCCTGTTGACGTAGCAGATTTCGATTGGTTGGTGCTTATGGACTATTTTGGGTCCGAGCGATACAAGGTCAGCTATCTTTCTAATACCTTCATATCCTACAAAAACTATTTGATAACACCCATTCGTGAAATTAATTCTTAAAATTGCAGTCAATAAGTAGACCCAATTCACGAAATCGAAGTACTCAAAAGACAAAACACTTGCTTGGCTCGAAATCCTACACCCAACTTAGTTACGAGAAGGTATGAAAACTAAATCATGCTTTTACTTTGCACTGCAATCATTCAATCAAATTTTACTTGTATTTGATGTAGCGAGACCCAGAGACCGAAAAAGAACCCGATGACATAGAATTGTGGGAGGCAAGCCATGTGAAGAACGTTCAATGGGTAAACGAGCAGGCAGAAGCTGTACATGTGAGAAACACTTCAAACAGTCCCCATTTAAATAAATATTTGCAATGTACATGTGACTTTTCTTTTTGTATATAGACCCAGGAACGTGCCCAAATCAACGTCAAGGAAGCTGAGCTGGGAGTCCCAATCCCAGATGAGGAAAGAAACAACATCTTCGAGCTTACTTATATATCCGCAACCGGTTCTGGAGGATCACAGTTTTGGGGGCGTGGTTATATGGCTAAACCTAATGTTTCTGAAAGACTGCGTATCCAGATGTCTGACCAGCTCGGCTAGCAAGTTCGATCCTTGCAAAATAGAAATGAAGACCTCAGCTCTCAGGTGCAAGAGTTGGAAGGAAGAAATGATTATATGACCTCCCAGATGGATGGCTTCGTCCAGGCAAATGAACAGCTCAACCAGGAAGTCCAAGCTTTACACGATCATATGGTAGCCAATTCTGCACGGCAAGAAAAGGAGCTAGCAGACATGCGCATAATGATGGAGAGCTTGCAAAATCAACAACGGCTAGCAGCAACTCCACAAAAGGCTTCTGCTCGCACCAAGTCGAAGTTGGATGTTCGAGAAACTATTCCTAATACTACAACTCGTCGCGATGCTCTTTTAATTGGTACAATGTTGCAACCTGAAAAAACTGTAAATAACATCGTCTCGCAACGACGCAAGGGTCCTTGAGCGTTGCATCAATTGCTGGATGTTTGTTGTTAAGTCGACAGACGTATCGTGTGCGAATAAATTGATTCTGTTGCCACTAATTTTCAAACCTGGTGCATTAGGATTCTAGTGCCGCTAATTATAAAATGTGGCATTAATAGATTATTGCGACGAAAATAAACTGTTGCAATAGGAAGCTAGCTATTGCCACAAATTATAAAACGTTGCACTACAAACATTTGGCTACGACCAAAAAAGCGTTGTACTAGACTACTATTGCCACCACCCAGAGAACGTCGCATTACAACCCTGTTGCAACAGATTTGAATATGTTGCATTACGAACCTATTGCCACACAACAGAAATTGTTGCAATACAATACTGTTGTCACGGTTTTGAAATCGTTGCAATACCGTACTATTCGCCATGAACGTGAAATCGTTGCATTACCGTATTATTGGCCACGGCTGTGAAATCGTCGCGATACCATATTATTCGCCACGAGTGTGAAACCGTCGCGATACCATACTATTCGCCACGGAAGTGAAATCGTTGCAACACTGTAGTATTCGCCACGAATGTGAAAACGTCGCGATACGATATTATTCGCCACGAGTCTGAAATCGTCGCGATACCGTACTATTCGCCGCGGATGTGAAAACGTCGCGATACCATATTATTCGCCACGCGTGTGAAATCGTCGCGATACTGTACTGTTCTCCACGGATGTGAAATCGTTGCAATACCATACTATTCGCCAAGAATGTAAAAACATTGCCATACCGTACTATTCGCTACGGATGTGAAATCGTTGCAACATCGCACTATTCGCCGCAAATGTGAAAACATCGCGATACCATACTATTCGCCACGAGTATGAAATCGTCGTGATACCATACTTATCGCCACAGATGTGAAATCGTCGCAAATAACGTACTATTCGTTGCAATACGTTAAATCGTCGCAATACGATAAACCGTTGCAATACCATACTATTTGCCACGAACGTGGAGTCGTTGCAATACCATACTTTTTGCCACAAATGTGGCATCGTTGCAGCACCATTATTTTCATTACAATACGTTAAATCGTCGCAATACGTTAAACCGTTGCAATACCATACTGTCGGTACCCTAAAAACCGTACACCCCTTGAGTTTACAAAGATCTCAAAGGAAAGCCATCTACTTGGTTTGAAGACCCTCGGAGGCCCACTTGTCAGACATGACCGGACCCGCTTCTCCAACATGGTTAATCCCTGGGTCGCCACGTGTACAACTAACCCGGAGCTACCTCCCACAAGGGGGAAGCTCCGGGCCACGTACCGAAACGGCACCTCCGGACTTAACCCCAGACCGAGAGAAGATCCGGACCTGACACGTGTCTGAAAGCCCGGAGCTACCTGCTTCCCACAGCAAGCTCCGGAGCTGCCACGTGTCAAATCGTCGGACCTTCCAGCTTCTAACCTCCGGAAGACCTTGTAACGGCTCCGGATCTTCAAAGGAGAGCCAAGAACTTCAAGACCCGATTAAGTGCCATTAATACCATATTAATGACACTTAATCGGACGATCTTAACACCAGTAACGGTGCTGTCAAAGTCCGTTACAGGATCATTAAGAGCAATTAATTGTGTATCAATACTAGTAAACGCCGGGGCCACATGTCGGGCCAGGCTAGCTTGTAACGGCCTGTCCTTGTACTATAAAAGGACAGGCCGACGATACACTCGAGGACGTTCACGAACGAACTCACGCCCCCCATACACTCGTGACAAGCTCAAACAGCTAATACAACACCAACACCTCCGTGGAGTAGGGTATTACGCTCAGGCGGCCCGAACCACGTAAATTCTTGTGTCTCCTGTGTTAAACTCCAATTCACCTTCTTGAATCTCCGCGCGCCCACACCGAACTTCAAACTCCCCAATCACTTTAGCAGTTTAGGGAGATCTGCCGGCTCCAACAGTCGACAGTTGGCGCGCCAGGAAGGGGCGCCTGAGATTGCGAGAATGTTGAACTCAGCTGCTGGATCATCCAACGGTCAACCTGCTGCTCAGGCTGTTGGGGGCAATCCCCCCAATAGGCAGCCAACAGCAGGAACCTCAGCACCAGCATGAGCCACACTCCCACCACCACCGTCTTCTCCAGCAAATCGTGCTGGGCAACGTGATGGTGCGCCGGCGTCGCTTACTGCATCGGCGAATCATGACAACCCGGAACACGCGCTACATGCAGCGCGTGCTCTTCTCCAACGTCCACCACCTCCGGATGCATCACGAGATGCACTGGAGCAGTGGAGGGCTGATGTGGAGCATTTGGTCGCAGCAGCAGCCAAACGCCTCAATAACCAGGGTCCTCCTCCTTCGGGACGAGCCCTGTTGCAGCGACGGACTTTGTCTGGAAGACTTTGTCCACACGCCTCCAATAGCAGGAGACGTGCAGCATCTCAACAAGTGACATCGTTGCCCTTCGGGGCTCGACGCACTCACAAGGTATCCAGGCTTTCGACTCACGACCTCCGGGCGGAGCTTGATCGCCGATATCGCCAGCAGGATGGCCGTGTCCATATTGAGCGTGCCCGTGAAAGACGGGAAGCTCAGGACCTTTCTACTCTTGAAGGAGTAGGAGGAGGCTGTTCAGCCCTAACTATGCACCTGCGCATGGTTAGATGGCCACAGAAGTTCCAGCCTCACCTGCCGGAAAAATTCGAAGGACTGTCAACCCCGCCGAATTCCTTCAGATATACTCCACTGCAATCTTGGCAGCTGGAGGAAACGAGGCCGCGATGGCCAATTACTTTCCAGTGGCCTTAACTGGGACCGCCAGGTCCTGGTTTATGAGCCTTCCACCCAACTCTATCAACAGTTGGGAGGAGTTGTGCCGTCAGTTCACTGCCAAGTTCGGGAGTTCATACACCCGACCAGGCACTGAACTGGACCTTTTTGCGGTCGTGCAAAAAGGGGGAGAATCTTTGCGGTCTTTCATCCAGAGGTTCTCTCAGGTACGAAACACTATCCCTTCTATCTCTAGCGCTTCTGTCATTGTGGCATTCAGACAGGGCGTACGGGACAAGAAGATGTTGGAGAAGCTGGCGATCAAGGAGATCACCAACGTCACGGAACTCTTCAGCTTGGCAGATAAATGTGCCAGAGCTGCGGAGGGCCGTGAAATGCACTCCAAACCAGCTGCGGAGGATCATAAGAAGTCCTCCAAAGAAGAAGTTGCTACCTCCGGGAGTGGCAAGAAGAAAAAGAAGACCAACGGCAAGAAGAAGCCGTCGGCCGGCACATCCAATGTTGCAGCTGCTGCAGCTCCGGGTGGCCGGGGGCCACGCCCCGAGAAGTGACCTCGGCCGTCTTCTGAAGACGGTGGCAAACCTAAAGTGTGGTGTCCCATTCACAAAACGGGTAGCCACAGTTTGGAAGACTGCCGGGAGGTCCAAAACCTTGCCGAGCGCTACAGCAAGCGCCGGGAAGAATCTCCTTTCCGACAGAGAGAAGGGAAGCAAAAAGTCGACGAAGCTCCAGCTGAAGAGGAGTTAGGGTTCCAGGATCCTAAAAAGGCCCTGAAAGCCGTCTACACCTCCGTCGATGATGATTCTGACGTCTCTGACAACGAGCGTCGGAAGACCATGAACACCATTTTTGGTGGATCATGGGATATCACCTCCCGTCGCGTCATCAAGACTATGCGACGGGATATGGCCGCTGTAGCTCCTACAGTTCGGCCAGAACCTCATCGAAAGTGGATGGACACAGAAATCATTTTCGATGCCTCTGATTGCCCGTGGAGCATGGTTGGAGCAGGTCAGCTACCTTTGATGGTATCTCCTACCATCAATAACATCCAGCTCCACCATGTCATGATAGACGGAGGTTCGGGGCTTAACCTCATCAGCTTCGAAGCTTTCACTAAGCTTCAGCTCCGACCTTCGGATCTCCAGCCCTCTAGACCTTTCTCTGGAGTAGGTCCGGGGGCCATTACCCCACTCGGAGCTATTACTCTCCCCGTTACCTTCGAGACCCGGGAGAAGTATCGCACCGAGATGTTGGTCTTCGACATCGCTCAGATCAACTTTCCATTCAACGCCATCTTGGGTAGACCTACCCTGTACAAATTCATGGCAGCTCCTCATTATGGATACCTGGTGTTGAAGATGCCAACACCAGTTGGCGTTCTCCGGATCCGCGGAGATCGCACCGCCAGAGTAACTGCTCTGGAGGAACTCCACGCACTCACCACAGCGCAAGAGGAGGACTCCAGGCAGGAGCAAGCTCCGAAACCCTCGAGCATTCGTCAACGAGGCTCGACCTCTGCACCTCGTGTGCAGCCAAGCGGCGACACCGACATTCCCGTCAAAGTCGTCCAAATTGGTTCCGATGCCGCTCAGACCACCCGTATATCGGGAGGATTGAACGACAAATAGGAACTCGCGCTCATCACTTTCCTCCGGGCTAACGTTGACGTGTTTGCTTGGCAACCGTCACAAATGCCTGGGATCCCCAGGGAAGTGATTGAGCACAATCTGAAGATCTACCCCGATGCCCGGCCTGTGCATCAGAAGCCTTGGAAGCAATCCGTAGAGCGGCAGAACTTCATCCAACAAGAAGTGAAGAAGCTACTCGAAGCCGGATTCATCCGAGAAGTCTTCCATCCAAAATGGCTGGCGAACCCAGTCGTTGTGCCCAAGGCCGGCGGGAAGCTTCGGATGTGCATCGACTACACCACACTAAATAAGGCATGTCCAAAAGATCCATTCCCACTACCTAGAATAGATCAGATAGTGGATTCCACCTCCGGGTGTGAATTACTGTGTTTCCTAGATGCATATTCTGGGTATCACCAAATCAGGATGTCTAGGGAGGATGAAGAGCATACTTCATTCATCACAGTAGATGGATTGTACTGCTACACAGCCATGCCCTTTGGTCTCAAGAATGCAGCTTCAACTTTTGTACGAGCTATGTACAAAACTTTTGAAGAACTCATTAGAGACGTAGTGGAAGTGTACGTCGATGACATCGTGGTCAAGGTCAGAAACAAGGAGTCACTCCTCGACACCTTGAAGGCTGTCTTCGACAAGCTGCGGGCCACCCGCACAAAGCTAGACCCGGACAAGTGCGTGTTTGGGGTTAGCTCCGGAAAACTTCTTGGTTTCCTGGTAAGTCACCGGGGCATAGAAGCTAATCCGGCGAAGATAAAAGCCATTGAAGACATGCGGCCACCAACCCGCATCAAAGACGTCCAAAAGTTAACCGGATGTCTAGCAGCCCTCAGCCGGTTCATATCAAGACTGGCGGAACGGGCACTCCCCTTCTTCAAGTTATTGAGGAAGTCCGGACCATTCCAATGGTTCGAAGAAGCAGAGAAGGCATTCCAGGAGCTGAAACAGTTCCTCATCACCCTACCAATTCTGGTAGCTCTGACCCCTGGTGAGCCTTTATTGCTTTACATTTCAGCTACTGATGAAGTCGTCAGTATGGTTCTGGTTGCGGAGTGACCGGAACTATCCCACACTCAGGAATCCAGACCCCTTCGGGAGGGTCCGGAGGTTCCTGAAAGCGAGTTTGGGTCCCAGCTCCCAGATTCAAACCCGCAAGAAGTCACTTCAGGAGACCTAGACCCCTCCGGGAGGGTCCGGGTCATTTCTGAAGAAGCTCCGAGTTCCTCCAGCCAGAACCCGGAGGTCCTTGAAGAGAATTTGGACCCCTCCGAGAGGGTCCGGATCAGTGAAGAGGAAGCTCCGGACCCCTCCTGGAGGGTCCGGACCATTCAACGCCCGGTGTACTTCATCAGTGAAGTATTCCATGATGCCAAGACTCGATACCTAGAGGTGCATAAGCTGCTCTATGCAGTTCTTATTGCCTCCAGGAAGCTTCGACATTATTTCCAAGCTCACAAAGTCTTGGTGGTGACCTCCTACCCACTTCGAGCAATCTTGCATAATCCCAATTCAACTGGGAATATTGCAAAGTGGGTAGCGGAATTGGCTGAATTTGATCTTGAATTTATTTCAAGACAAGCAGTCAAAAGTCAAGCGTTGGCAGATTTTATGGCAGAATGGACTCCCTCTCCATCAAACCCTGGGGGCCCCAGTGAGCAGAAGACGGAGAATCAAGCTCCAACCTTCACCGAGCCTCACTGGACCCTCTACTTTGACGGCTCCATGCAGAAGCAGGGGGCCAGAGCTGGAATCCTTCTCCTTGCACCGACTGGGGAGAAGGTGAAATATATGGTACACCTTGACTTCAAGGCAACCAACAACATGGCAGAGTATGAAGCACTCATCTACGGACTAAAGGTGGCACTGTCATATGGTGTCAAGCAACTGCTGGTCAAAGGAGATTCACAGCTCATCATCAAGCAGGTAAAGGGTGAATGCTCCTGCAACAATCTCCAGCTAGCTGCTTACCTCCTTGAAGTCTAGAGGCTTCAGAAGGACTTTGAAGTCCTAGACCTCCACCATGTTCAGCGTGCCCACAACGCTGAAGCCGACGAACTCTCGACGAAAGCGTAAACCGGAGCTCCGGCTCCTGACGGAACTTTTGTCCGGAGATTGTCGAAACCCACAGCTCAGCCTGCCGAACTGAGCGAAGGGGGCGAGATCAGCATCCCGAAGCTGACGGTCCTGATGGCCCTGTTACCATGGCAGCCATCAAGGGTTGTAGGTGCTGCCGGAAGCTCCGAGCAACCCAGCACGCAAGACTCAAATGCTCAAGTTAGTTCCGATGCATGGATCTCGGAGATCCGGAACTACTTGAAAGACAACATCCTTCCTGACGATGAGGTATCCGCTGACTGGGTAGTCAGATTGGCTAAAAGATACACGCTGGTAGAAGGGGATCTCTACCGGCGCGGTGCCAACGGCATCCTAATGCGGTGTATCACAAGGGAAGAAGGCTGCGATCTCCTCGCAGAAATCCATGGAGGCGAGTGTGGGACCACGCGTCTTCTCGCACGCTGGTTGGTAAAGCCTTTCGGCACGGCTTCTACTGGCCTACAGCGCTCCAGGATGCCACTGAGCTGGTGAAGAAATGTGAAGCATGCCAATTTCATGCAAAGCAAATTCATACACCGGCTCAGCCCTTACAAATGATACCTCCTACATGGCCCTTCGCTTTGTGGGGGATGGACATCTTAGGACCCTTCCCAAGAGCCGTCGGAGGTTACAAGTTCCTGTATGTCGCCATCGACAAGTTCACCAAGTGGCCGGAAGCAACTCCAGTTGTGACGATCAACAAGCAATCTGCTATCAACTTTCTGCAATCCATTGTAAGCAGATTTGGAGTCCCAAACAAAATCATCACCGATAATGGGACTCAATTCACAAGCTCCGCATTCCAAGGATATTGCGAAGACCTCGGCATACAAGTTTGCTACGTCTCCGTAGCCCATCCAGCCAGCAATGGCCAAGCCGAGAGAGCAAATGCTGAAATCCTTAAAGGACTCAAAACGCTTACCTATGAGCGCTTGAAAAAACACGGAGCCAACTGGATCGAAGAGCTTCCGCTCACTCTGTGGGCATACAAGACTTCTCCAAACCGGTCAACCGGAGAAACACCCTTCTTTCTGGTGTACGGAGCTGAAGCAATCCTTCCTCCGGAAATCACCTTGGGTTCGCTCCGGGTCCGGACCTTCGACGAAGCCGCGCAGGACCAGCTCCGGCGTGAAGACCTAGACCTCCTCGAGGAGGGAAGGTGCCAAGCAGCTGTTCGAAATGCCCGATATCGCCAAGCTCTACGGCGTTATCACCAGCGGCATGTACACAACCGACAGCTCGAGGAAGGCGATCTGGTGCTACGGAGAATACTATCCAGAGAAGGGTTAAACAAACTCTCCCCTGGCTGGGAGGGGCCCTTCCGAGTGATCAAAGTATCCCGTCCCGGAAGCGTTCGCTTGGCTACCGAGGATGGGACACCTCTCCCAAATCCTTGGAACATCAAGCACCTCCGTAAGTTCTACACTTAATACCACGGAGGTGAGTCTTGAGTAACTTGGGGTGTATGTTATAGAGTCATTGTACAGAGTCGGGTAGTTCCTCCGGGAGAGCAGCCAGACCTTTCCCGAAAGGTCCGCAAAGCTCATGCAGCACTTGTCATAGTCTCAGGACTAAAAGTGCGGCTAACTACCCTGGGTCAAACGAGAAACCAAACACACTTAGCCTGGTTCCGTACCCTAAGAGTGTACTTGTTTCCCCTGTACCCCGGACCTATAATGAAAGTCATTTTCATGTGAAATAGACTCCACGTGCATTTATTTTGTACAGGCTCAACATTTTTATTTTTTCTCTTTCTTGTCTATAACTAAGACGTGCAATTCTTAAGAAATTTTAGTTCGACCGGTTTATATACGATTCGAGTTGTATTGTCAGTTCTTTTGGATTCAAATATCGTTCATGGCCAACTTGCCTGAAAGCCGCCAAGCCAATCTAGGGCTGGAGTGCGCTATCGACTTAGCCTGGTCAAGCACCCTAAGTACGCCACTCTACCTACACCCCGGTAGGCCGAAGTAAGGCGGGTCCATGAATAGTTGAATCTAAGAGAAAAGGCAACGCATCCGGTTGTATTTAAAATCGCGTTCAACTTAAAATTTTCTTGAGAATCGTAAGCCGCGACGAAATTATAGACAAGGAACGAATTTTACTATTTTTCTTGACTTAAGTATGCAGGAAAAATAAAGTCTACGTTGATGGAGAAAAGCCGGAGCTAACTAAGCTCCGACTCCCCAAAGGGGGCCAACCATCGACGCTGAATAAAAGATGGTGAGAAGACCCCGTAAATGGAGTCTGCTACCAACAACCCAAGTGTTGGCAAAGGTCACTGCCGGAGCTACTCAGCTCCGACACCCCGGAGGACTAACTATCAATGCTCTACGTGTTGATAGAGGCTATTGCCGGAGCTACCAAGCTCCAGCGATGGACAATGCCGGAGCTTCTAAGCTCCGACAACCTCAGGGGACCTTCACTATCGAAGACTTCGGACCTAAAATTCTACAAGTTCGGAGCAAATGAGTCTACAACAAAACTCAATATCCTTTTGGTACATGTTCACAATCAAATTGTGTACATCTACCAGGGGGCCAAGTGAAGATAAAGATGTTGAAGACAAAAAGTGAAATTCGCAAAAATTTGGGGATTTCATTTATTTGGAGACAAGGGATTACAAAATTGAGGAAGAAGAAGAAAAAATACAAGTGAGAGCTAAAGAGATGGTCCTAGACCCTATGGAAGAACTCGGCGACCTTCTGGGCGACCTCCGATACGCTGGCTCGGGTAGCTTCGCCTTCTCCTTCGACGGGGCCGTCAAGCACCGGGTCCAGAGGAAATTGGGAGTTCCGGCTAGTGTAGCACGTCAGAACATACTCTGTGACGTTCCTCGCCAGGGATTGCCCCTCAACCTCCAGTTGGTCCGCGATGACATCGCCCACCTTGGAGATCTTGCTACCTGCTGCGCACAACGCCTGCAGCGCAAGGTCCGGCTCCGGCTCTGGATCATCCGGGCGCACGGGGCTGAAACCCATCGGCGTCAGCGCGTCGTTGGCCTTGCCCAGGAACTCCCAAATCTGTAGGGAGTCTGCCGTCCTCAAGCTCTTCATCTCTTCCAGGGATCTCTTAGCCGCCGTCAGTTCGGAATTCTCACGGGCGAGGCGCTCAACTTCTTTGGCGTTTTGCTGAATCTTTGCAGCAACCCGCCTCTCGAGTCTTCCGAGCTCCTCCTCCCGGAGGTGTATCTTGTTCCGATGATCGACCAGGTCCTTCTCCCTAGCCTCCACTTTTTTCTCCCGGGCAACAAGGGCACACTCGTATTCGTAGAGTTCCTGCCCCCGCACCCAGGTCTTCTCCTCTTCCTCTCGGCAGCGCTCTTCTAATTTCTTGGCGCGCTCCTCAAGGCCCATGTCCGCCAGAGCTACTTTCTCGGCGAGCTCCTCTTCCCTCCTCAGGACGTCATCCCGCAGCTCCAGGAGTTTCTGCTCTTCATCCTCGAGCCGTCTCTCCCTCTCTTCAAGTGCCTCTTGGCGCTTGATGAGTGCGGTGTTAATGGCCTCAAGCTGTTCGTGCCGAGCATCGGCCGCGTTGTTGGTAGCTTTGGCCTGATCGTAGATCTCCCGGGATTGAGCGTCGAGGGCATGAGTCATGTTCTCCCTGTCATCCAGCAGCTTGCCCCAGTACTCCAGGCGGATCTTCTCCCGCTTGACCCACTCCTTGTCATCCGCTAGCCTCGACTGCGCCAGCTTGGTCTCGAAGTAGAGCCGGTTACGCCACCGCCTAAGGGTTTGGCGCTCCTCTTCAAGAGCCTTGCTGTCGTGGAAGAAGGCCAGTTGGACTTGACGCAGACTGGAGCAGGCATTGTCGATAGACATCGATAGCAGGATGGGCTCCGGACCTGCTGGGGTCTCCTCCGCTGGTTCCAGCGGGTCTTCACATACAAAAATTGGGTCCCACTCTACGAGAGTGGACCCCTGAGCTTCCAAGGCACTAGGGCCGTCCTCCGGGATGGCCTCAGTCGCCATCGAAGAAGGCCCCGCCGCCAATTCTTCGTTCACCTCCTCGGGCAGGGGGCCAGCGACTTCGCTTGGGCACTCCGGCTCGGCCGCAGGTACCTCCGACGTCGTCGCATCCGGAGCAGGAGCCGCTACTGGCTCCGGTCTGGGCACCTCTTCCGAGGGAGGCTCAAGCTCCATTGCCTCTTCGACCACCGGCTCAAGAGCCGGAGGATCTTCAACTTCGACCGGCCCTGAGGCCGGAGCTCCAACAATAACCGGCTTAGTGGCCGGTGCTTCGGAGGTAACCGGCTCAACTGCCGGAACTACCTCATCTTCCGGCTCGCATGTCGGTGCTTCAGTCACCTCCGGCTCAACCGCCGGGGCTTCAACACTTTCCGGCTCTGAGGCCGGGACTACTACTTCCTCCAGCTCAACAGCCGGAGCTTCCATCACTGCAGCACCAGGACCCGGAGCTTCAACCTCCGAGACAGGTGCCGCTGGCGTGTCTTCACTCCCGTGGTCTGGCGCTACCACCGGAACTTCTGGGGACGAGTCGAGGTCCATGACCACGACAGCCGGCGCCGGAGCTGTCGCAACCTCAGCCACCACCTGGGGCGGCACCGGGACCGGAGCAGAAGCTCCCACAGCCTCAGACACTGTGGCTGAGGGCGAAGCTTCACCCCCCTTCTTGGAGACGCTGCAGATGATGAACGAAGAAAATTAACAAACAGTTTCTCCAATTAAATAGTTAACCAAGGTAAAGATTCAAAATTACCTTGGAAGGCTTCCGCACCAGCTTGCGCGGAACCTTTTTCCTAGACGTTCCGGGCTCGCCACGGTCGGCGTAGAAGCTCCAGAAGGCCCCCCGGAACTTGTCGCAGCCACGGGCGTTTCCCGGGTCGAGGCTCTCCTCGATCGGGAGGAACCCCTGGACCTGGAGGCTCCCACCGTCCCAGGTGCCGGAGTCGTGCGCCCGGAGCTAACACCCCAGGAGGATCCCACCACGGGGACAGACGCGCTCCGAGAGGATCCCACTGCAGGAATGGTATCATTCCGGAAGGACCCCACTACGGGGACAGCCGCCACGGTGGTAGAAGATCTTCCCCTCTGGGGAGAAGGAACCGAGGCGGAAGTAGCGGGCCTGACGGACCTTCCGTCGGCGTGTCGCAGCTTCCTCTTCCGGCTTTCCGTCTCATCCGCCAGCTCCTTGCCCTTGCCGACGACCTCGACCCTCGGCTGTGGGGCAGGGACGGAGCCATCTTCGGGCATCCTGGGGATCGCCGCCTGGGTGGTTGATCTTCTCTCAACGACACCAAGGTCGTCAAGTGCAGGCATCATCCGCCGGAGCTGCCTGCTGAACTCCACTTCCACGTTCAGAGGGAGAAAGGCCGATGGCGGAGTCAAGTAGTCACCGTCAACGTCGATGCCGTGCTGGAATTTATTGAGGTGGAACTCCAAGGTCTTCCCCACCATGTTGGACTTCAACCCGGTCTCAACCTGGTCCTCGTCCATCACGCTGTTGAGGACCCAAGCGAGCTTCTCCCTCCTCTTCAGCGGCGCCCACCTGTTGGCTAGGAAATTGCAGAATACCGCCTGAGGAGTCAATCCTCCCTCCACGCATTGGCGAATCCTGGTCAAGGCGGGGTCGAAAGCTTCCACCAGCACCGGAACTTCACTCCAGATCGTCATGTCGATGCTGGACAGACCGTCGGGCAGCTCCAACCTTTCGTGCTCCTCCACCCTGACGACTATCCAATCTTTCTTCCAGTCATCCCACTTCTCGGAAGGGAACGACCGGAGGTACTTGAATGGGAACTTCTTGCGCTTCACAAAGTAGTAGAAGCCAAGGTACTCATTGCTCCGGCCGGTGGTGTGGACGGTGAAGAAGGTCCGGGAGAGTTCGATGCAGGGGGGGATGCCCACCCACATCTCACAGAAGTGGATGAAGATAGACACGAGGAGAATGGAGTGAGGTCCAAGGTGGTATAGCTGGAGACCATAGAAGTCTAGCAGCATCAAGAAGAAAGAAGAAAAAGGTGGGATCAACCCCACCATGGCGTACGAAGAAAAGTACAACATTTCGCCAGCGTGCTCCTTCTCGAAGGGGAGCTCTCCGCCGGCACGAACCAAGTGGTTGAAGAAGTCCGAAGACCACCCCAAGAGGGCCCAGACCTTCTTCAAATCGTTGTCGGTCTTCAAGAGACTCTCGCGTAGACCCAACTCCATCGCGGCACAGCTAGGCAAGAGAAGAAGAGTGAGGCACGAGTTGGGAGTTTGAGCGCAAGATCAGATGAGAGGTGCAAAGAACTCCCGACGGTGCACGTTTTCCTTCTTAAGTAAGCCCTCGCAACGCTTGGATGGAAACCGCAGGGAAGTCGAAGATACCACTCAAGAATTCAACCGAACCGATGACAAGAGGGCCCGGGACCACCCCAATGATCAAGTCGAGGCTCTTACCCAGGCGAACAGTTGCCATCACACGGCGGGAAACCCAAAGGAAGCGGCCTGACAGGGCGCGCGGAACCGATACGGTTTTCGTATCGGGAACTGGCGACCTTCAATTGCGTGAGATCCGCACGTTATACATCTCATCTGCCGCCTGAGGTGCGCCACGCGGCGGGATCTAACTGCAAATCCTTGCCAACGGTACCTTCGAAGACCCTTGAAGACCCAGTTCAAGAGTCGTAAGGATGGACCCACCTCCGACGGAATGACTTCACCCCAGTGATCTTCCTCGGAGGTAGGTCCAGGGGGCCACTGTCGGTACTCTAAAAACCGTACACCCCTTGAGGTTACAAAGATTACAAAGGAAAGCCATCTACTTGGTTTGAAGACCCTCGGAGGCCCACTTGTCAGACATGACCGGACCCGCTTCTCCAACATGGTTAATCCCTGGGTGGCCACGTGTACAACTAACCCGGAGCTACCTCCCACAAGGGGGAAGCTCCGGGCCACGTACCGAAACGGCACCTCCGGACTTAAACCCAGACCGAGAGAAGCTCTGGACCTGACACGTTTCTAAAAGCCCCGGATCTACCTGCTTCCCATAGCAAGCTCCGGAGCTGCCACATGTCAAATCGTCGGACCTTCCAGCTTCTAACCTCCGGAAGACCATGTAACGGCTCTGGATCTTCAAAGGAGAGCCAAGGACTTCAAGACCCGATTAAGTGCCATTGATACCATATTAATGACACTTAATCGGACGATCTTAACACCAGTAATGGTGCTGTCAAAGTCCGTTACAGGATCATTAAGAGCAATTAATCGTGTATCAATACTAGTAACCGCCGAGGCCACATGTCGGGCCAGGCTAGCTTGTAACGGCCTGTCCTTGTACTATAAAAGGACAGGCCGACGATACACTCGAGGACGTTCACGAACGAACTCGCGCCCCCCATACACTCGTGACAAGATCAAACAGCTAATACAACACCAACACCTCCTTGGAGTAGGGTGTTACACTCAGGCGGCCCGAACCACGTAAATTCTTGTGTCTCGTGTGTCAAACTCCAATTCACCTTCTTGAATCTCCGCGCGCCCACACCGAACTTCAAACTCCCCAATCACTTTAGCAGTGTAGGGAGATATGCCGGCTCCAACAGTCGACACATACTATTTGCCACGAACGTGGAGTCGTCGCAATACCATACTTTTTGCCACGAATGTGGCATCGTTACAACACCGTTATTTTCGTTGCAATACATTAAATCATCGCAATACGTTAAAACGTTGCAATACCATACTATTTGCCACTAACGTGGAGTCGTTGCAATACCATACTTTTTGCCACGAATGTGGCATTGTTGCAACACCGTTATTTTTGTTGCAATACGTTAAACCGTTGCAATACCATACTGTTTGCAACGAACGTGGAGTCGTTGCAGTACCATACTTTTTGCCACGAATGTGACATCGTTGCAATACCGATATTTTAGTTGCAATATGTTAAATCATTGCAATACGTTAAACCGTTGCAATACCATACTATTTGCCACCAACGTGGAGTCGTCGCAATACCATACTATTTGCCACGGATGTCAAGTCGTCGCAATAACCTATTGCCACGACTGTCATCGCCACGAGTCGGAAAAACTATCGCGATGTTCTATTTCGTTGCGACAACAACCTATCGCGACGAGTTTTGACCTATTGCAACGATTTTTTTCGTCGCAATAACCCAGAATCCTGGTAGTGCCCCCTTAAAAATGAATCTCGCCCTTGAGATTCGACGTAGAAGGAAAGAGATAGGGAAATTCCGTCTTGAGATCATATTCTAGTTCCCAAGTCACTTTCGATTTTGTTTGATGCCTCCATTGTTCTATGCACCATCGAATGACCTTGTTCCTCGTGACCCTCTCCTTGTTTTCCAAGATTTTGACCAGTTGTTCAGCTTAAGTAAAATTTGCCTCCAATTCCAATCCTTCCATTGACTCTTGTTCTTCTGGTACTCTTAAGCCATTTTTGAGCTATGAAACATGAAACATATCATGGACATCGGAAAGATGTGCCGGAATCTCCAGTTTATATGCTACTTCTCCATGTTTGGCCAAAATCTTGAATGGTCCAATATAGCGAGGTGCCAACTTGCCTTTGACGTTAAATATCTTACGACCTCGCATAGATGACACTTTGATGTATACAAAGTCTCCCACTTCAAAGGCTAAGTTTCTCTGCCTATTATCTGTCTACCCCTTTTGTCTTGACTGAGCAGCCCTTAAGTTTTCACGGATTGTCTGGACTCGCTTTTCGGCTTCCCGGATCACATCAGGTTGAAATACTTGAGTCTCTCCTGTCTCATTCCAAAGCAAGGGTGTCCTACACCTTCTCCCATACAATGCTTCAAATGGTGACATCTTCAAGCTTGCTTGATAACTGTTGTTGTAGGAAAATTCAGCATATTGCAGACTTTTGTCCCATCTTCCTCCATACTTTAGCGCACAAGCCCTTAGCGTATCCTCCAATATCTGGTTTGTACTCTCAGTTTGCCCATCCATTTGAGGATGATATGCAGAACTGAAATGCGATTGAGTTCCCATTGACTCATGCAGCTTTTGCCAGAACCTTGAGGTAAATTGAGAACCTCTATCGGATACTATTCTCTTGGGTACTCCGTGCAAGCACACTATTCTTCCCGTATACAATTCTGCCAACTTTGCTCCACCATAAGTAGTCTTGACAGGAATAAAATGAGCTGATTTCGTCAACCGATCTACGATAATCCATATCGATTCATAACCAGACTGGGTTCACGGTAATTCAACTATGAAGTCCATACCAACTTCTTCCCACTTCTATTCCGGAATCTTCAATGGCTGCAATAATCTAGCTGGCCTTTGATGTTCAACTTTGACTCGTTGGCATACATCACATAGTGCAATGTACTCTGCTATGTCCTTTTTCATGCTGGCCCACCAATAACATGTCTTCAAATCCTTGTACATCTTTGTACAGCCGGGATGCATTGAGTAAGGTGAGTCATGTGCCTCCTTCAATATCGTTTCCCGAATATGCTTAACATTAGGCACAACAATCCGTTTCCCAAGCCATAGAGTACCTTGGTCATCCTCATCAAATCTGAATTCTCTCCCTTCTTTGGTCCTTTCTTTGATTTCCTGAATTTCCTCATCCTTGGTCCAACCTTCTCGAATTTATTGATCCAAGGACAGATTTTTCACTCCATTATCCCCATCTCATTCACAAATCCAAGATTTAACCATTCAAACTCCTTGCATAGCTCGGATGGCAACTCCTGGACCGTGAGCTGGTGACTTAGTCCTTTTTGACTCAAAGCATCGGCCACGACATTAGCCTTCCTTGGGTGATAGTTGATTCCCACATCATAATCCATGATGAGCTCCAACCATCTTCGTTGTCTCAAATTCAGATCAGTTTGAGTGAATATGTACTTGAGACTCTTGTGATCTATGTAAATCTCACACCTGTGAACAAGAATGTAATGTCTCCAAATCTTTAAGGCATGCACTATAGTTGCAAGTTCGAGATCATGTGTAGGATAATTTTGCTCATGTTTCTTCAATTGCCTCGATGCATAGGCTACTACTTGTCCTCCTTGCATGAGCACACATCCAAGTCCCTGTCTCGATGCAACACAATAAATATAAAAACTTTTGCTCACATTCGGCAAAACCAAAACAGGTGTTGTTGTCAACCTCCTCTTTAGCTCCTCAAAGCTGTCTTGACAAGCTGGAGTCCATTGGAATGCTTTCCCCTTCATTAGCAATTCCGTCATTGGCTTGGCTATTTTGGAGAAGTCCTTGATGAATCGACGGTAATATCCAGCCATTCCAATAAAACTCCTTATTTCCTTAAAATACTGCAGCAGTTCCCATTTTAGAACATCCCTCACTTTTCCTGGGTCAACCGATACTCCTCCTTTCGAGATGATATAACCCAAATATGACACTTCCATTAACCAAAGTTGGCACTTGCTGAATTTGGCATATAACTAATGTTCCCTCAATTTTTGAACGCGAGCCTCAAATGCTCGTCATGTTCCTCCTCGCTTCTCTAGTAGATCATAATGTCATCAATAAACACCACAACGAATTTATCCAAGTACTCCATGAAGACCTTATTCATGAGGTACATAAAGTATGCAGGCGCATTCATCAATTCAAAGGACAAAACGGTGTACTCATCAGATCCATACCGTGTCTGAAAAGCTACTTTGGGGATATCCAACGGTCTAATCTTCATGTAGAAGTAGCCTGACCTCAAATCAATCTCGGAGAAAACACATGCATTCTTCATCTGGTCGAACAAATCCTCTATACGGAGCAAAGTATACTTGTTCTTGATCGTCACCTCATTTAGAGCTCGGTAATCCACACACATCCTTTGGAACCATCCTTCTTATCCACAAAAAGCACATGGGCTCCCCAAGCTGAAGAGCTTGGTCGGATGAATCCCTTCTCTAGCTGCTCTTGAATTTGCCCGTTGAGCTCCTCTAATTCCTTAGGAGGCATCCTTTATGGCCTCTTAGCTATAGGTTCGATTCCAGGTATTAATTAAATAACGAACTCTATATCACGATCTGGTGCATACTTGGCGACTCATCCAGAAATATATCTGGATATTCACGAACAACCGAAATACTCTCCAGTGTCAAACTTTCTACATGACTCAACGTTGCTTTATCCATCGTGGGTTGGGCTGTTTCAACTTCAATGTGGGTGCCATGCTCACTTGTCAATTGCACAATCCTCTTGGCACATTGAATCACTCCATTATACTTGCTCAACCAGTCCATACCAAGTATTATGTCTATTCTTTGGGAATCCAAGACAATGAGATTCGCGAGAAAGTCTACCCCCTTATTTTTATACTTTCTCTCGGACACACTATATTTGTCCTCATCTCTCCTCTAGGAGACTTTACCAACATAGTGTGTTTCAAATGAGTTGTAGGCATATTATACTTGGCAACATACTTCAATGATATGAATGAACGAGATTCTATAGAATCAAATAAAATGGTCGCGGGGTTGGAGTTGGCTAGTTGTCAAAGGACGCATCACTGAGCAAGAAGAAGCTACCAAGGCCAGCGTCCAAGAAGCCGCCTAGAAAGTTGCTTCATACTTTGTGCGGAGCTCCAGTAGCTAGAACTTTTCCCTTTGTACCTTCATTTGTAAATCTCAAAATTTTGAATCAATGAAATCCTTTCGAATTCCATTTCTGTCATCAATACATTGCCTTTATTGTGGTGTTGGCCCCCAGGTAGATGCACTCAATTTATTAAGGACATCTACCATGAGGAGTTTGACAATGTCTTGAAAACTTGATTGCTTTGAACTCATAGCCAGTATAATAGCTGCGAGGACTGAGGCTTTCATCCGAAATCTCCAAGGACCCTTTGTCTCGTGGATGGCGGGCCCCCTGGGAGTTGTCAGAGCTTAGCAGCTTCGACGACACCCACTATCAACGCGTAAAACAATGACAGTGAGCCCTTGGTTGTTGTTGGAGCTTGTTGCTTTGATAGCACCCACTATCAATGCATAAAACATCGACGGTGGGCCTCTTGGGGGATAGCGGAGCTTGATTGCTTCAACAACGTCCACTATCGACACATAAAACATCGACGACGGGCCACCTGGGTGTTATTGGAGCTTGGTTGCTTCAACAGCACCCACTGTCAACGCATAAAACATCGACGCTGGGCCCTCTGGGTGATGCCGGAGCTATGTGCTCTGGCAGCATCCACCATCACCGTGCAGATTGCCCTCAATTATTCATTTTTCCTACGGATGAGAGACAAGAAAAGTAGTAAAATTTGTCCACTTTCCAATATATTATTTGTGGCTTATTACCCTTCTATGAACTTTAGATCCTAACAAAATCACTGTGACAATATAAGTATACTGATTAAACTTCCTTAGATCCGTATGCTTTCCGGACCCACCTTATTGAGACCCACCAGAACAGGTAGGGTGGCGTACTTAGGGTGTTGGACCAGGCTAAGTCGATAGCGCACTCCAGACTTGTGATTGGCTGTGGTTTTCAGGCGAGTAGACCAGCTAGCAATACTAAGATCCAATAGAACAATAAAACTTATATATCACATGAATTTCTAGGACTAAATTTTGAGTGGATTGCACAACATTGCTATTGACAAGAAGGTAAAAATGGGAAAAATAATGAGCATGCGCAAAATTAATGCATGTATAGTCTGTTTGCATATAAATTTATTTCATTGTAGGTCCGAATAACACGAGAGACAAGGACACACTTAAAGTACACGACCAAGTTAAGTGTGCTAATCATTCTGTACTAACCCAGGGAAGGTAAAGACACACCTAAATTACGAGACCATGTAAAGTGTGCTTTTCATCTAGGACCAACCCGACCCTGTTCATAGACTTTATAAAATACATTTTGTAGAAATACAAACTCACCTCCATGTAACTAATTGTAGAACTTATGAAGGTTCTCAATGTTCTAGGGATTGGGAAGTGGTATCCCATCCTCTGTTGCCAAGCGGACGCATCCGGGATGGGAAACTTTGACTATTTGAAAGGGACCTCCCAGCTAGGGGAAAGTTTGTTCATCCCTTCGTGAGTAAGTATTAACCGCAGCACCAGATCACCTTCTTCCAACAGCCGATTGCGCACATACCATTGATGATATCGACAGAGTGCTTGACGGTATCACGCATTTCGGACAGCTGCTTCACACCTTGCCTCATTGACAAGGTCTAGGTCTTCATGCAGGAGTTGGTCCTGCATGGCTTCCTCGTATGTCCGGACACGGAGAGAACCAATAGTGATGTCCGGAGGAAGGACTGCTTGAGGTCCATACACCAAGAAGAAAGGTGTCTCTCCTGTTGCCCGGCTGGGTGTTGTCCGGCTCGCCCATAGTGTAGGCGGAAGCTCTTCTATCCAGTTGCGCCTTGTTTCTTCAAGCGCTCATAAGTGCGCATCTTGAGCCCCTTGATTATTTCTGCATTTGCACTCTCAGCTTGGCCATTGCTTGCCAGATGAGTCACTGATGCGTAGCTGACTGTTATGCCGAGGTCTTCGCAGTACTCTTAAAATTCTGTACTTGTGAATTGTGTTCTGTTGTCAGTGATGACTCTGTTCAGAACTCCAAATCTGCAGACAATGGACTTCAAGAACTTGATGGCAGATTGCTTGTTGATTGTCACAACTGGAGTAGGTTTTGACCACTTTGTGAACTTGTTGATGGTGGCGTGTAAGAACCAGTACCCTCTGATGGCTTTAGGAAAAGGTCCCAAAATATCCAACCCCACACAGTGAATGGCCATGAGGGAGGAATCATTTGCATTGACTGTGTTGGTGTATGAATTTACTTCGCGTGGAATTGGCATGCTTCACACTTCTTGATTAGCTCGACTGCATCCTGGAGTGTTGTAGGCCAGTAGAAACCATGCCAGATGGCTTTACTGACCAGCGTGCGGGATGATTCGTGATTCCCACACTCGCCTCCACGGATCTCTATGAGAAGTTTGCAACCTTATTCCCGAGAAATGCACCGCATTAGAATGTCGTTGACACCATGTCGGTAGAGATCCCCTTCTGCCAACCGATATCTTTTAGACAATACGACAATTCACTCAGCGAA
The DNA here is from genome assembly GCA_036927565.1 of Tuctoria greenei. Lineage (NCBI taxonomy): Eukaryota > Viridiplantae > Streptophyta > Magnoliopsida > Poales > Poaceae > Tuctoria > Tuctoria greenei. The sequence continues at coordinate 85,117,222 of JAYESD010000006.1, forward strand.
TGCACCGTCTTTAGGAAGGATGTTGTCTTCAAGTAGTCCCGGACCTTCGAGATCCATGCATTGGGACTAGCTTGATCTTCTGGATCTTGCGTGCTAGGTTGCTTGGAGCTTCTTGTAGCACCTATGATCCTTGGTGGACACCGTGGTAATAAGGCTACCAAGACCGCCAGGTTCGAGGTGCTGGTCTCGCCCCCATCGCTCAACTCGGTAGGTTGAGTGACAGGTGTTGTTAACCTTCTGACAAAAACCCTGTCGGGTGCTTGAGCTTCAGTTGAAGCCTTAATCAAAAAATCATCAGCTTCAACGTTGTTGGAACGCTGCACATGTCAGAGGTCCAAGACGTGGAAGTCTTTCTGCAACTTCTGGACTTCAAGGAGATATGTAGCAAGCTGAGGGTTATTGCTACTACATTTATCTTTGACTTGTTTAATGATGAGATGGGAGTCACCCTTCACCAGCAGTTGTCGGACGCCATATGACAGTGCCACCTTGAGACCGAAGGTGAAAGCTTCATATTCGGCCATGTTGTTGGTTGCCTTGAAGTTGAGGAGCACCATGTACTTGACCTTCTCCCTAATCAGAGCAAGAAGAAGGATTCTAGCCCCCTGCTTCTGCATGGAGCCATTGAAGTAGAGAGGCCAGTGAGGCTCAGTGAATACCGAGACCTTAGGTTCCGACTTCTGCTCGTTGAGGCATCCTCAACTTGATGTAGAAGGTGTACACTCCATGACGAAGTTAGCTAGTGCCTGACTCTTGATTGCGTGTCGAGGCAGGAATTCAAGATCGAACTCTGCTAGCTCTGCTGCCCACTTGGTGATATTTCCCGTTGAATTGGGATTATGTAATATTGCACATAGTGGATAAGATGTTACCATTGATATCTTGTGGGCTTGAAAGTAGTGACGTAGCTTCCTTGAGGCGATAATGATTGCGTACAACAGCTTATGCTCCTCAATGTATCGAGTATTTGCATCATGAAGTACTTCGATGATGAAGTACACCGGCCGCTGGATAGTTCGGACCCTCCTCGAGGTGTATGAAGCTTCTTCTTCATCAACCCGGACCCTCCCTGAGGGGTCCAGATCAAGTACATTGCTGATGAAGTACACCGGCCGCTGGACAGTTCGAACCCTCCTTGAAGGGTACGAAGCTTTTTCTTCATCAACCCGGACCCTCCCGGAGGGGTCCAAATCTCCTTCTTGAGCAGTAGGTACTCCCTCGGATGAGGGAGGTTGATCCACAGGCATCTTGCCTTTAGGATCTGTGCCTAAGGGCTTGGACACAAACTCGCTTTCAGGTAGTTCCGGACCCTCCCAAAGGGTATGTGCTCCTAAGTTGAAGATGTTTCTAGTCTTTCTGCATCCAGAACCATGCTGACAATCTCCATAGTTGTAGTGATGTAAAGCGGATGTGGCTCACCAAGTTCCGGAGCTATCATTATTGTTAGTGTGGTGAGGAGCTGCTTGAGCTCTTGGAATGCCTTCTCTGCTTCTTCAGACAAATGGAATGGCCCGAACTTCCTCAACAGCTTCAAGAAGGGAAGGGCCCGCTCTGCCAGCCTTTAGATGAACCGGTTGAGCGAAGCTAGACACCTAGTAAGCTTCTAGACGTCCTTTACACGGGCTGGTGGCCGCATTGCTTCGATGGCTCATATCTTCGCTGTGTTTTCTTCAATTCCTCAGTGGGTCACCAAGAAACCAAGAAGCTTTCTAGAGTTAACCCCGAGGACACACTTGTCAGGGTTGAGCTTCTTGCTCGTCAGGCGCAACTTGTTGTTGACGATTGTTATATACCAATTTTGATCGCCAATATAACTCGATTATGTGAAGGAATGAATATTTATTACACACATCATAGTTAGGAATAATCTAGTTCCACTTGTAATTGGAGATATTAGTGCATCCATGTATTATATGCAAATGTGTGGTGAATGCATGGCCACAAGGCAAGGAAACAAACTTCCCACCAATCAGGCGTGAGCACGAGGATTCATGGGCCCACCCGGAGTAGAAAACAAAACATAAAGGGAATCATCCATACCCATGATGGGGGCCCATATAATAGTGTCACAAAGAATTTCATCGCGATTGGAGTCATTTGCAGCTCGGTCGAACCACCAAGTCGCCTGACCTGGTATTCACGCCAAACGCGGTCAACCGCCACGTGTTGGCTCCTCACGCCTCAGAGATCATGACTGGCTCCAAACCGACCTTTGGAGGGTATGAATATGGGGTAGAGGGCCCCCTCACTACACACACTACTTGAGCATTCACTCTCTTATGTACATTAGTTATCCAAGTCCTTAGTGGAGGTTAGGTCGTAGAGAGGAGCCTCTAGTCTCCAACTTGGGAAAGGTATGGCTCATGTCTTTTTTTGTATTAGTGACTTTCTGTATTATAATAATAGTATTATTAGTCTCTCTTTATTCATGTACTTGGGCAAACCATTTCTTGTTTGATTGTGGAGTCCATGTATGTGCTAGGTGTAGATGTTGTTATGATCTAGACATAATGTCATTATCCTGTTATCATAAACATCATACACCACCAGTATAGTCTAATTAGTTAATAATATGATTATGTTAGTATGAATATGTTAGTGCTTGGTCCCAACATTGGTTCAATGATGTTTAGGTTAGTCATTGTCTTAGGATGAATATTATGTTGCAACTCTTAAGGTATTTACATAGCATGCAAGCGTGGTGCTCGGATAGTTAAGTAACATTGGATGCATTGTAGTCCACTGGTTGTAGAGTTAGTCGGTAGGTGGTGACAGCCCTATTCGTCCGTTGTAATACTCCACGTTCGGCTACAATGTAGGCTCTTGGCAGGAGTCGCTTGGCAGACCAGGGTAAGCCCGTGCCTGATATGTTTTACAACTAAGCCCTAGTATTCACCACTAGCATATTCATGTGTACTTTATTAGGCTATGTATATGAGTAATTAGAGTAGATTGCTTAGGTGTGTGTCATACTATCCATATTATCATCCTACCCCTGTTCTGATAAACACTTAGTACCCTATACCTTGATCATAAGAATAGTGTCTACTTTAGTCCATTGCCTTCCTTTGGGATAAATACGATACCCTTGGGAATACTCATGGGTGAAATGCTACAACAGTATCTTTTGTGCGCTTGTGGACCTCATCTCTTTTACTAGAGATGATCTGTGGTGTTAAGAACTGTCAACAAGCATTTCTGGCGCCGTTGCTAGGGAAGGCAAAGGAAGTAAATGATAGCTATCACTTGTGATTAAGTTATTGGTACTAATAGTTATTAGACAGGATTACCCTTGTTTGTTTTCTCCTTTTGTGTGAAAACGGGGTAGTGTTGGCTAACCCATTCCATGGGATGGCCAACGAGGACGCCAGTACTCAACAGCAAGATGATTCAAGGCGTACCTCAACAAATGTACTCTAGGCAACACTATTGCCTTTCGCCGAAGAATTCAGCTTCCAGTAGAAGCCAAAGTCATCCATACCCAAGCTTGGGGGTGGCTCTAAGAGATCTTCTTGGTTTGCCTCCATCATGGGGTGGATAGTTGTCCCTCATCCAACACTCATGTCATGGGTTGGCTGCACCAATCAATGACCACATTCGTGGTGGAGCTGAAGGAGTCCTATTCTCATTCATCCTGGATGAGAATATGGCCTCTGCACAAGGGGTAGATTGAAGAATGCTCTTGTTCCCTTAGCTTGGCATTCACACCTTTGACAAGGTGCAAATGCTAGCTAAGGAACTACATCTCCCATTAAAGTATCATGAAGACCAAGCCAATGGAGGATTGTTTGGGATGATCCCAAGTCATGGATGAATACTCAAATAATTTGTGAAAATCCATGTACAACATGGGGCACTTGGGTAATTATTTCCCTAAATACCCATTAGGATTCTTACTTCCAAACACAACTCCAATGGCTATCACCAACAAGGAGGTCAAGGGTGGAATAAATATCACCCTTCTAATGAGGCTATGAGGATTTAATGGGATTTAAGTTCAACTAGCCTACCTTGAAGTATCTTGTCCATGGCCAATCAAGAAATCAAGACAACATGAAGCTCTTGGCCAAGGACAAGAAACTTAAAGAGCATTCAAGATCGAAGATATCACACAATCACTTGTTGGGATTCCTACCATTCGACCAAGCCCAGCCAACATAGGGAAAGTGACATTGTGGATTAATTGTTTCTTGTTTGATTGTGGAGTCCACATGTCATCATGCCCAAGGAAGCTTTTGATCCATGATCAAAGTATGGGTTAACCTTAAGGAATATCAAGAAGGTCGAAGTGACACCTCAAAAAGAAGGACAAACATCACCATGCTCATAAGAGAATATCTTCAAGAGGGAGAAGTTGTCACTACATCAACAAATATTCATCAAGACGACGGAGAGGCTAGGGCCATGATGTGGTCCACGTGACATGGCAAAGGAGATTTGACATGTCAATCAAAAGAAGTTGTCCACATCTTCAACTCCGGTATTAGACAACAAATCATCACACTGAATAGGACGAAGGTAAGTCCCACTCATCGGACTTCAAAAATTTGGTGAGTCCTTGCCAATAGGTTAATTGATAGTTATCTCATGTTTGCTTTCCCAATTTCATATTTGAAATTCCCATCAATATTTGCAATTGCATTTACCATGTTTCATTTTTCACACTTGCATGTTGGAAAGTAAAATTTCGAACCATAATAAAGCTGAAATTTTGAATTAGGAAATAAATTTATTTGGATATGAACCATGGGCGTAACCACTTGAATTCACCTTCCTAATTTAAACAAAAAATATTTCCCTTAACACTCATTGCATTTGCATGTTGTTTCAAGTTCGGCAAAACAATTTGACAAAGGGTACACCATGCTTTTTAGCTAATGTAACCCATTTTCGAGTTGTTTTGTTTGTTCTTGATTTTAGTGCAGCCAGGATAGAATTTGTAAAGAGGTTGGAAGGCCTCATCAAGCGCATTTCCCTCCATCAATCTCATTTTGAGTTCATGGTGGAGGAATTTTCAAGATGGTGGCCCAATGGAGGAGCAAAATGAAGCCCATTCAACTCTAACCTCAATTTGGCATTAAACATGAAGGCTACCCCAAAATTCATGGTCGTGAGTTTCTCACACAACAACCTTCAACCTTGACTGCTCTTCAATTGAGGTACAAGTTTAAAATTTTCCGTCATTTGAATTGCATTAGGATCGAATGACTTTTGCTTACATTGGTAAGGAAGATTTACACCTTCTCATCATTCAATTCTCACGCATCCTAACGAGAGTAAGTGCTGGCATTGTCCTTTTTTATTCTTCAAAAAGGAATGTCACCTTACATGGCAATAAATTTAAACAAGTACCTAGAATTTCATAAGCATTGCTAAAGTTGACGTAGACATATTCTGCCTAGATAATTCTTATGGAATGACTTAATGGTTGAATTGGTATGTAGCAACCTAGGAATAGTGATGTCCATAATTTTGATTTAAAAATCATTCATGCATGGATCACTGAATTTCAAATTCATAGGAAAGAAATTAAAAATGTTCATGAGGATAAAATTGAGAATCTTTTTTGCCATGATCCAAAGGATAACATTTGCTCTTGTGTAAAAAAAACTATGATGGTTAGAAAGTTTTGTAAGATGAATGGATCCATATAGTGTATTTATATCACTTGATTGTTATGAGTAGGAGCTTTAGAAAATGTTCAACTTGATTTATCCATAAAGCCCCACTCCTAGCAATGATTCATACATTCTTCATGTATACACTGAAAATTGGACCAAAGCATCTTTGGTCATGTTTGTCCCCGTGCGTACAAATGAAAATTCAGTTACCTAACCCGAAATTCATTTCTACAAGTATCAAGAGCTAACCATCCCTCTCTATCATAGAGAGGAAGTTTGCAGGAGTAACATAACTATGCAGGCATTCAAAGATATGATTGTTGAAAACCCTAAGAGGATTCCATTTCAATATATCTTGTCCAAGGAGTAAATTAGGATGGTTGCTACCTATCGGAAATTAAGCACGAAGGTCAAGTATAACTATACGAGGCCAGAGATTTGACATGGAAACCCTCCGTGAGCAACCAATAGGATGCTACGAATATGTGAGAGCATTACGCTCTCAACTATTCTAAGCACTCATTCAAGCTCAAGGGAATTGGCACCATCATTGGGTGTAAGTTATTCCTTTGTGGCTAAAATGTATGATGTACCTTAACCAAGAAATTACAAGATCACATCCAATTATATTGGGTGCAAGTCGTTCTTATGTGGCCAGAAGGTAATTTATACCTTAGCTAAGGAACAACGGATCACACTCAACCCATGTTGAGTGCACCTCATCCCTTTGTGGTTATTGAATGTGGCCTAGAGGGGGGGGTGAATAGGCCTTTTTGAAATTTTGTCGGAACCTGCAACACTTAACAACCAGTTCAAAACCAGAGATATCGGACTAGTCTGGTAAAGTGCGGACTAGTCCGGTGTGTACGGACTAGGTTGATCAAGTTTGATCAATTAATTTGATTTTTCAATGTATGCAGCGGAAATATACAATCAAATGAAGTGTTACAAGGTTATGACCCAGGTTATATCACAATTCAATCTTATATTTGATGATTCAACTTGAAGTAAGCAATAATGATTGAAACCCTAGATTATTGTGAAGAATAAGAGCGATGAACACAAAACAAGACACAAGGATTTATCCCGTGGTTCGGCTCCCACAGAGGCAACCTACGTCCACGTTGAGGAGTCCACAAAAGGATCGGTTCTTCTCCAACCCTACTCGTCGGATCGCCACAAAGGCCAATCCTCTTCCACTTATCACAAAGGGGTGAATAACCGAATTCAAAGGGGCCTTCTCACACGTTGAGAGCTCCCTTGGATTACAACACGAAATACCACCAAGAACACACTCAAAAGATTACAATGAAATCATAGGAGTGTGTTAGAGAATCAAACCAAGAGCTCAATGTGGTGTGAAACGTGTCTCTCCAATGAACTAGAGTGAATCCTCTGCACTTAATTTCGTGGAGAGATGTGGTTTTTGAGGCTCTTGGGAGGTGTGACGGTGCTAGGTTTGAGTCTTTATGAAATATGGCCATGCACCTCTATTTATATGGGTTTCTAAAAGTCACCGTTAGGGTTCAGAAAGATCGGACTAGTCCGTGGTGGTCACCGGACTAGTCTGGTGTGCTGTGTGTAGCAAACCCTAAGTGTCCCGAAATATCAGACTAGTCTGGCTAGGAGCGGACTTGTCCGATTTCGCTTCTGGAAATCTTTGGACTAGTCTGATAGTCATCGGACATGTCCGGACATGTGAAACCCTAAGTGTATTGGGTGACAAGTCCACACTTGGAGGACTTGTCCGATTTAGTTCAGAGGGTTTTTCGGACTAGTCCGTTCATATATCGGACTTGTCCAATTTGGACCAGAGAGAATATCGGACTAGTCCGGGTGTGATCGGACTTGTCCGATTTTGTGTGACTTGTGAAGTGTTTTGAGGACTAGTCCGCACTGGGGAGGACTAGTCCGATTCTAGTCAGAGAGATATTGGACTAGTCCGATGGATATCAGACTTGTCCGATTTTGTGCAGAGAGGATATCGGACTAGTCCGGTGTCAGTCGGACTAGTCCGGTCCTGTGTAACTTTGTGCAATGTGTGTGTTTAATTGTGATTGAGCTCTTGGGGTGTGTTTCCTTAACACACTCCATACACAATGATCTACTATTCTTTTTCCTTGAGCTCATTTCCACTTTGCTCCTCAATTCTTCCTTCTTTTTGGCACTTTGCTTATTTTGCTATTGAAACCTGTGCTCATCTCAACAAAGAGGTTAGGATCCCAATTGCTTTTCATAAATCATCCAAAACCCACAAGGGATTCTTAGATGCACTTTCAATCTCCCCTTTTTTGGTGATTGATGACAACCAATTGAGATTTCACAAAACATGATAAAAGTTGAGATTTTGATAAAGTATGCACATATGAGTTTACAATACATGAGGCAATGAAAACATAATCCTTACGTAAATTCTTTATGGTGGGATGCATAACTAAGTACATTAAAACACTAAGAATGACATAATTGACATTAATCAACCATAAGCAAGCATATATGTCATTCTAGGAGCAAAATCACAGATTTCAACAAATACTTCTCAAAAGATCATAACATTGCATCACAGAACCATAATTAACTTAAGAACAAATTTAAAGCTTTACAACCCACAAAATAGTCAAAAACCATAAAAGAGTGTTCTCTCCTCGCATCCTACAGCTAAGGATAAGACTCCCCCTCAATCTCTCCCCCTTTGGCATCAAGGCACCAAAAAGAAGGAGAGGAGGGTCCTAAGGTCTTCACATCGTTGTCTTCGTCATCTTCATCTTCTGTATGATGAGGAGGAGGAGGAGGAGCGGAGCCACTCGAGCCCCCAATGCCAAAGTATGCAAGCTCGGAGGGGGTCAAGGGCCCGAGCTCAGTGATGTCTGGGTCGGAGTCCTCAGAAATCACTGGAGATCCAATGGGGTCGATCTCCAGCTTCTGGCAAATTTGCTTCACGTTTGTCTTCACGTACTTCATGTCTTCCTTTCTTTTCTTGTTCAGCTTGTGGGCCCTCACTTCGGCGTTCTTGTATGAAGCGAAGATGGCAGCCAGGTATCTGAAGATTCCACTGGCTGATCCCCTTTGAGGGGCTGCCCTACTAGCAGGGGCAGCTCTTGCATCTTCAGATCTTCTTGCCGGTGCTTCACGACTGGAGGCCGGCGAGGGAGCAGCCTGGACACTTGGCTTCTGAGGCATCTGAGGCCTCAAAGGTAGATGCTCGACATCCTTGACAAATTCGATCCCGGTGACCTTCTGGATCACAAACATTAGATATGGGTCATACCCACAAGACCTGTTGGGTGCGCAAGAAATGTTGACCATGTCGTTCTAGATGTAGTCCCCCACATCAAACTGGTGGTCTCTGCTTATCACCCTCATCAGCGTCCGGAGATAACCTTGCACACTCCCAGCATCTCCATCCTTCGGAGCAATAGTCTTCCCCAAGACTCTGTTAAGAACCACAAAGAAAGGCTTCATGTTATTTGTGGAGGGAGGGACAAACTTTGAGTTTGGCTCATATAGGAACTTCATCCTATCCCTCTCAATGACACCTATGTTGTGTATGATCAGGCAGTCAGATCTTGAGGTGTCAAGCTGAAGCAGGCTTGCAAAGTCTTCTTGAGTGATACTGTACTTGGATCCATGAGTCATCCAAGTAACACTTTCCTCATCTTCACCCGAGAAGTGGCAAGTTGCAAAGAACTGCGCAATCACTTCATCATTCCAGTTATTCCTGAAGGCAAAAAGACCCTTCAGGCCATGCGTCTCAATGGCTCGCACGACTTCAGTGAACGGTGAGCATCCCTTCTTCTCAAAATGTGCCCAATCAATCCATTGACTGCGCACAATTGGTGTCTTCATTGGGAGATACAAAAATTTGTAGAAATCAGCATGGAAGTTGCACCAGAATCTTCCATCGATAGCTTGCTTCGGTCGGCCATACCAATTGATGCTTCTGAATTTTGCCGCCGAATCACTGCCCTTCCCATTGAACTTCTCTTCAGTGGGGTCCGGACCCCTTCCCTTGGAGCATGGAGTTTCAACGGGCCAACTGGACCCGTTGCTATCCCTTTGCCCTTGCCTTTGGCTAGGCGGGCATTTGCCGAGCTAGAGCCACCGCCGGTGGTGGCCCTAGAGGCTGGCACCATGGAGGCCGGCCTCTTTGCTAGCACTTCCTCCGAGCCTGTGGAGGACACGGAGTTGGCTCGGAAGGTCTCTCTTGGCGCTTCTTTCCGAGACTTGTCGAGGTCCGAGGTGCCACCTCGTGGTCCATCTCGGCCTCAAAGCCGGAGACTTCATTGCCCGAGCTCGACATGACCTGAGAATGAGTGACATGATTGAGAATGAATGGTACAAGGCATAGGTATGGAAGGATAGCAAGGAATTGCATTGAGGAATTGAAAAGTTAGGTTTTGAGTACAGAAAAATCGGACTTGTCCAGTGCACAGGCACGGACTAGTCCGGGGGATAGGACTTGTCCGTGCATGGACCGAACTGGTCCGGTATTCATCCTCAAAAACCTAAGCTACCAGTCACATGGTGATTCCTAATGCACAATAAGTGTAGCAGAAATGTAATACATCAAGGAGGCATGTATATAGTGAGATATGCTAGGCTATTCGATCAACGCTGAAAAAATTTGGAATTTCTAGGGTTTGAGTGAAAATTACCGAAGAATTCGATTGATGCTCAAAGAGGAGGGTGTTGAAGTCCGAACTTGTCCGTGAACTTCAATCTTCGAGCAAAGATGCTTGATCTCCACCCAAATGCGGAGCTTTTGGGTGGAAGGGATGCAAAATCGCCTTGGGAGCTTGAGTGGAAGAGAGAGAACGCGTGAGGCAAGAGTGGAGGTGAATGAATTAGGGTTTGGCGGCAGCTAGGGTTATGGACACGAAAAATTGGACAAGTCCGAAGATGACCGGACTAGTCCGAACTTTTCCAGAGGACTATATCGGACTAGTCTGTTGTATACTGGACTAGTCTGGCCTAACTGGCACTCTGCAGACTAGTCTGCATGGGCGAACTAGTCCGGGTAACCACGGACTAGTCCGCGGTCACTAGGAAAGAATTGCTTAGCCCATTCATATATATTTGAAGGTACATATTAAGAGAAAGGGGGCAAATCAAATCAAATAATCTTGATGAATATGACCAGTAAGCATACAACAATCAAGCAATGATCATAATTCACCAAGATCTAGTAATTGACATAGTTTTTAGGAGAAAATTGAGAGAGATGATTTTCATAATCCAATCAACATATTTGAAGAATTCATACAGGTACGCAACATTTTAAGCCACACTCCGAGCATCAAGGATATTTAGTTCATTTTGGAGTTTACAAAAGAGTTTTTCATCAAGTGGCTTGGTGAATATGTCGGCTAATTGCTTTTGGGTTTTAACATGGGAAATGGCTATGTCTCCGTTCATGGCATGATCTCTCACAAAGTGATGTCTTATATCTATGTGTTTAGTTCTAGAGTGCTCAACTGGGTTGTGGGCAATTTTGATGGCATTCTCATTGTCACAAAGGAGTGGAATATGGTTCATATTGTAACCATAATCCCTTAGAGTTTGTCGCATCCAAAGAAGTTTTGCATAACAACTCTCGGCTGCAACATACTCTGTTTCGGCTGTGGATAAGGCAATGGAATTTTGTTTCTTGGAGGACCAAGAAACTAAGGATCTCCCTAGGAATTGGCATGTACCGGAGGTGCTTTTTCTATCTACTTTGCACCCGGCATAATCTGCATCGGAGTAACCAATGAGATTGAATTTTGAGCCTTTTGGGTACCAAATACCAAGGTTGGGTGTATGAACTAAATATCTCAAGATCCTTTTTACGGCTGTCATGTGACATTCCTTAGTATTCGCTTGAAATCTTGCACACAAACATGCACTCAACATAATATCTGGCCTAGATGCACATAAATAGAGTAGAGATCCAATCATTGAGCGATATACCTTTCGGTCGACGTTAGGTCCATCTTCATTGGGATCCAAGTGGCCATTCGTTGCCATGGGGGTCTTTATGGGCTTCGCCTTGTCCATACCAAACTTCTTAAGTATGTCCTGCGTGTACTTGGTTTGGCTTATGAACGTCCCTTCCTTTTGTTGCCGCACTTGGAATCCCAAGAAGTACTTTAGTTCTGCCATCATTGACATTTCAGACCTGTCTGTCATGATTTTACTAAATTCCTCACAAAAAGATTGATTAGTTGACCCAAAGATTATATCATCAACATTAATTTGATAAATAAAAAGATCATTGTCAAAATTTTTGTAAATAGTGTATAATCTACTTTGCCAATCTTAAAGCCATTTTCAATTAAGAAATCTCTAAGACACTCATACCAAGCCCTAGGAGCTTGTTTGAGGACGTAGAGAGCCTTACGCAATTTAAATACGTGGTCGGGGAACTCTTCGTCTTCAAACCCGGGAGGTTGCTCCACATACACCTCCTCCTTGATTGGTCCGTTGAGGAAGGCGCTTTTCACATCCATTTGATACAGCTTGAAATCATGGTGAGTAGCATATGCAAGTAATATTCTAATAGATTCAAGTCTAGCTACCGGAGCAAAGGTCTCACTGAAATCCAAACCTTCGACTTGTGAATACCCTTTAGCCACAAGTCGTGCCTTGTTCCTTGTCACCACCCCGTGTTCATCTTGTTTGTTGCGGAAGACCCACTTGGTGCCGACGATTTTTGCATTGGGTCTCGCCACAAGTTCCCACACCTCGTTCCGCTTGAAGTTGTTCAATTCTTCTTTGCGTTGCCACCCAGTCCGGATCCTTCAATGCATCCTCAACCCTGCGCGGTTCCAAAAAGGATAGAAATGAATAGTGCTCACAAAAGTTAGTTATGCGAGATCTAGTAGTTACTCCCTTTTGGATGTCACCAATGATATTGTCTATTGGGTGATCCCTTTGGACGCATTGATGTACTCTTGGGTGTGGCACTTGAGGCGTTGTATCTTCATGATCATCTGCTTCTTCCCCTAAGTGATTGCCTTCGTTGACTTGTTGATTATCTTCGTATTCTTGTGGTTGATCTTGTGTTGAAGTTTCCCCTTTGATCGTTGGCCTCCTCTTGTGGTTCATCTTCCTCATGTACGTGTGGAGATGGCTCTTGTGGTCGAACTTCACCTAGAGCCATTCTTTTCAATGCTTGACAAGGAGCTTCTTCTTTACCTAGTTCACATGGATCAACTTGCTCCTTTTGGGAGCCATTAGTCTCATCGAACACCACGTCACATGCTACTTCAACAAGTTCGGAGGTCTTGTTGAAAACACGATAGGCGTAAGTGTTCGAATTATAACCAAGCAAGAAACCTTCATCGGACTTTGAAGCGAACTTTGAAGTCCTAGGTTTCTTCTTCAAGATATAACATGGAGAACCAAAAACTCAAAAATATGAAATATTTGGCTTGTTACTGGTGAGTATCTCATAGGATGTCTTCTTGAGTAGTCGATGAAGATAAAGTTGATTTACGGCGTGGCAAGCGGTGTTAATCGCTTCTGCCCAAAATTGATCTGAGGTCTTGTACTCATCGAGCATTGTTCTTGCCATATCTATGAGTGTTCGGTTCTTTCTTTCGGCAACTCCGTTTTGTTGTGGGGAGTACGGCGCTGAAAATTCGTGCTTTATGCCTTCTTCATCAAGGTACTTCTCTACTTTTGTGTTCTTGAACTCCATGCCATTGTCGCTTCGAATATTCTTGATTGTCAATGAGAATTTGTTTTGAGCTCGCTTGAAGAACTTCTTGAGTATTCCTTGTGTTTCTGACTTATCATGCAAAAAGAAAACCCAAGTGAAGCGAGAAAAATCATCAACGACAACTAAACCATATTTGTTACTGCCGATGCTTATAGGCAATTGGACCAAACAAGTCCATGTGTAGTAGCTCGAGTGGTCTTGTTGTAGTCATGACATTTTTGGAGGGGTGAGATGCTCCTACTTGCTTCCCGGCTTGGCACACGATACAAGGCCTTTCTTTCTCAAATACAACATCCTTTAAACCTCGGATGTGATCGCCATTGAAGAGTTTTTGAAGGTTCCTCATACCAACATGCGCTAGCCATCTATGCCACAGCCAACCCATGTTGGTCTTTGCAATCAAGCATGTGTCAAGTACAACTTTATCCTTGTTGAAGTCAACAAGATAAAGCTTTCCCTTTAACATACCCTTCAATGCAATGGAACCATCACTCCTCCTTGATAGGGTCACCTTTGTGACCTTTACCATCGTTAGTGAACAAGCAATTATAACCTTTGTCACATAACTGAGATATGGACAGCAGGTTATAATCTAAGGATTCAACATGTAAAACATGAGAAAGTGTGTGTTTAGGAGATATTGCAATTTTACCGGTACCGAGCACCTTTCCTTGACTATTATCTCCAAAGTAGATGCCCTCGTTTGGGTCCTCATTCTCTTCATATTCCACAAACATTCTTCTTTCTCCGGTCATATGGTTGGTGCAGCCACTGTCTAGCACACATTTAGATCCACCAGAGGAATAGGCCTGCAAAAACAAATTATGCTTTGGTTTTAGGTACCCAAGCTTGCTTGGGTCCTTGGAGGTTAGTTACAATACATTTGGGCAACCACACATGAGACTTGGTGTTCCCATGGCGTGGCCCAACATAATGAGCATAAACCTTGCCAAAATTACTTCTCATTAAGACATATGAGGCATCAAAAGTTTTAAACAGTAACTGTTGTTGTTTATATATAGGACTAGTCTGGGAGGCCAGACTTGTCCGGAGGACCGGACTTGTTCGGACACCAACCGGACTAGTCCGATGATCATGAGTAATTACTATCTTAATTTTTGACTTTCCAGTTTGAGAGAGTCTTCCCTTTACAAAGGTAATCCTCTCCCTGTTATTCTTATGGCTTCTAGCATGTTGCTTTTCACCATAAGAGTAACCAATGCCATATTTGACATTTGGAGGTCTTTTGACCAAGTATGCACTACGTGCATATTTAATCTTCTCCTTGTCAAATATGCCACTTTGGGCAGGATGTTTATCCTTTATAGAGGTTGGCTTGTCCTTCAAACTGGTGTCAACTTTCTTACATGTACAAGCATGAGCAAACTCAGTTTTAGTGGGTTGAGAAGGTGAGCTTGAAGAGGAATAAGGTTCACATAGCTTGAGTGACTCAACTTGCACTTCAAGGATCTTGTTAACCTTGATCAGGTCAGCAAGTTGGTCCTTGGTTGTAGCATTTGAGTCGGTTAACTCCAAGCAAGTTTCCGTGCTCGAAGCTAACTCAAGATCTAGTGATTTGCTTCGTTCCTTTTCAAGTTCTAGAAGCTTGTCAAGTTTGACATATTCCTCCTTTTGGGAGATGATCATGTCCACTTGACGATGTATTAACCTCTCCTTCTCAACAAGTTGATCAAGCAAAAATTTCATTTTTGTGGCTGTTTTCCTATCTAGTCCAATAAGCATGTCCTCATTATCACTATTGATTTCATCATCGCTAGAATAGGAATGCACGGAAGAGGGTTTAATGGTTACCTTGTGTTTACCTTCCTTTGCCATAAGGCAAGTGCCCTCTCTCTTCCATGCGCCAAGTGTAGGGAAGAGGGTAGACTTCTTGGATGTCTTCTCGACTTTGGCTTTGTTCTTTCCTTGTATTTTCCTTCGCTTGACTTTGTACCTTGTCTCTTTTTCATTATTCTCTTGAATTTCTTCATGAACAATATCATGTCTTCTTCTTCTAATTCACTGCTCTCGTCATCAGTATCTTCCTCCAATTGTGCTTCTCAAGCTTCTTTGGATAGGGGCTTGAGGGTGGACTTCAAAGCGACCCCTTTCTTCTTTGCCGAGGTGAGGTCGACAATCTCCTTGACATGCTTTGCTTGTTTTTCCATCATCCCGAAGTTGATGATCTTTCCAAGCAGTTCATCCGGAGTGATCCTTTTGTATCCAGGGCTTTCTCTGATCATGGAGCATAGGGTGACATTGCGAGGCATGAAAGCTCTAAGGATGAGGTTTACCACCTTGTGGTCCTTCCACTTCTTACTTCTGTGTGATCTGACCTTGTTGACGAGTGTCTTTAATCGATTGTACATGTCTTGGTGTGACTCGTCTTCTTCAATTGCAAATCTTCCTAACTCGCCTTCAATCATTTCTATTTTTGCTTCACACACATGTCGGTCACCTTCATGTGCAGTTTGTAGTGTGTCCCATATCTCCTTAGCAATTTCGAGTCCATCCACCTTGGTGAACTCGTCTCGACTGAGTGAAGAGGTAATTATGGCCACGACTTGAGCATTTCGGTGAATGGCCTGCTCTTGGCTTGGTGTGAGCTCTTCGTCATCGTCCGAGATATCTATCCCTGTGCACACAATATGCCATAAACTTGGATTGAGGGAAATTAGATGCATTTTCATATTTTGCCTCCACATTGAGTAATCACTTTCATCGAAATGTGGGCCTTTTTCAAGTGGGATAGACAAATAATGATTATTATTGGAATTGAGACAATCATAGTTAAAAGGATATCGGGAGTAGTCGGTGTGACTACTCCCCTTCTTCTTTTCTTCAATCTTTACTTTCCCTTTGGAAAGTGTCTTCTTTCTTAGGAGCGCCTTTAGTTCTAGCATCTCCTCATCGTCGTCCTCGAAGTCTTGAATGGCTTCGTGGAGCTTCTCCACCTTGAGGTTCTTTTCATCATCAACCTTTTCTTGGTTGTCGCTCTTGTGGGTGTCCTTCATGTCCGACATGATCTTCTTCGAGCGATCAGTCTCTTTCTTGAAGAACCTTGCTCTGATACCAATTGAATGTGGCCTAGAGGGGGGGGGGTGAATAGGCCTTTTTGAAATTTTGTCAGAACCTGCAACACTTAACAACCAGTTCAAAACCAGAGATATCGGACTAGTCCGGTAAAGTGCGGACTAGTCCGGCGTGTACGGACTAGGTTGAACAAGTTTGATCAATTAATTTGATTTTTCGATGTATGCAGCGGAAATATACAATCAAATGAAGTGTTACAAGGTTATGACCCAGGTTACATCACAGTTCAATCTTATATTTGATGATTCAACTTGAAGTAAGTAATAATGATTGAAACCCTAGATTATTGTGAAAAATAAGAGCGATGAACACAGTAACAAGACACAAGGATTTCTCCCGTGGTCCGGCTACCACAGAGGCAACCTACGTCCATGTTGAGGAGTCCACAAAAGGACCGGGTCTTCTCCAACCCTACCCTCGTCGGATTGCCACGAAGGCCAATCCTCTTCCACTTATCACAAAGGGGTGAATAACCAAATTCAAAGGGGCCTTCTCACACGTTGAGAGCTCCCTTGGATTACAACACGAAATACCACCAAGAACACACTCAAAATATTACAATGAAATCACAGGAGTGTGTTAGAAAATCAAACCAAGAGCTCAATGTGGTGTTTAACGTGTCACTCCAATGAACTAGAGTGAATCCTCAAAGGATTGATCTTTGTTGCACTTAATTTCGTGGAGAGATGTGGTTTTTGAGGCTCTTGGGAGGTGTGACGGCGCTAGGGTTCGAGTCTTTATGAAATATGGCCGTGCAACTCTATTTATATGGGTTTCTAAAAGTGACCGTTAGGCTTCAGAAAGACCGGACTAGTCCGTGGTGTTCACTGGACCAGTCCGGTGTACTGTGTGTAGCAAATCCTAAATGTCCCAAAATATTGGACTAGTCCCGCTAGGAGCGGACTTGTCCAATTTCGCTTCTGGAAATCTTCGGACTAGTCCGATAGTCATCGGACTTGTCCGTACATGTGAAACCTTAAGTGTATTGGATGACAAGTCCGCACTTGAAGGTCTTGTCCGATTTAGTTCAGAGGGTTTTTCGGACTAGTCCGTGCAAATATCAGACTTGTCCGATTTGGACCAGAGAGAATATCGGAGTAGTCCGGTTGTGATCTGACTTGTCTGATTTTTTGTGACTTGTGAAGTGTTTTGAAGACTAGTACGCACTGGGAGGACCAACCCGATTCTAGTCAGAGAGATACCGTACTAGTCCGATGGATATAGAACTTGTCCGATTTTGTGCAAAGAGGATATCAGACTAGTCCGGTGTCAGTCGGACTAGTCCGGTCCTGTGTAACTTTGTGCAATGTGTGTGTTTAATTGTTATTGAGCTCTTGGGGTGTGTTTCCTTAACACACTCCATACACAATGATATACTATTCTTTTTCCTTGAGCTCATTTCCACTTTGCTCCTCAATTCTTCTTTTTGGCACTTTGCTTATTTTGCTATTGAAAACTGTGCTCATCTCAACAAAGAGGTTAGGATCCCAATTGCTTGTCATAAATCATCCAAAACCCACAGGGGATTCCTAGATGCACTTTCAGTTATAGGTATGTTGTACCTTAGCCAAGGAATAATGGATCGTACTCAACATATGTTGGATACATGTCACTCCTTCGTGGCTAAAGGTTATCATTAACTTAGCCAAAGATTGACGGATCGCACAAAATGCATGAGAGGTACAAGTTATTCCTTTATGGCAAGAAGGTATGATACACATTAGCCAAAGAATGACGGAACACACTCAACCATGTTGAGTGCACGTCATTCCTTTGTCGCTAAAGGTTATCATTGTCTTAGCCAAGGAATAACAAGGTACATCCAACCTATGGAAATCTTGAGACGTGGATGAGCGACATAGACAACACCCTACTCGACCACACTCATGGAACCCATAGAAGGAACCTAACATCGACACTCATCCCTCCAATGTCAAAGCCATGCTGCAACAAGGTTAGGCCAACCTCATGGCCTACATCCGTCGTTAGGATTTTAGCCCCTATCGCGGACCTTGACCAAGAACAAGCTTGGGGGAGGACCCCCACTTGAGGTAACTTGTATCACACCCCATTTGCACCCCTTTATTTTTCTTTCTTTCCTTCCACCACATTTGCATCTAAAAAATGATGAAATAACGTAGTATAAGTTAGGTTAATAAAATGAAGGATGTGCGGTAAGAATATTTTACTTTGCATATGTTGAAATGATGAATAGTTGCTCTGTTTTATTTTCTCTACTCCCTCGCATACAACTAAGTATTCTCCAAGTATTGGGTTTATTGGCCTAGAATATTCCTGCCCGAAACTTGGAAATTGTGGGTAGCAAAAGCTAAGTTCAATTATAGGTTTTTGTGGGATATGATATGGTGATAAGAGTGTCTAAGGTTGTGTTTGGTTTGAGGGATATGCTGGGATAGAATGGGGCGATCCTAGTTGTTATAGTGTTTGTTTCTAAGACAGATAGGGGATGGAACCATCCCAAATGGAATATTCGACGTAGATGCGGGACACAGTCGTCCCTCCGAAACTAGGACGACGAACTCGTCCCTCCCGAACGCCGTGAGGCTTCCATCATTCCGCTTGGCCGTTTCCTCGCTGAGTTTCATCGCTCATGTGTGCACTCTGCTCCGACGCGGCCTCAGCCATTGGGCGCTTGGCGCTTCTCCTTCGCCCTCGCAGTGCATCTCCTTTGAGCGGGGTGGACTCCGATAACAGCGGCAGCCTCTAGTTGTTGAGCGGCTGCGGCTGGCGCTTTCCGCGCTGCTCTGGCCTCTGCCGACGCCCTCAATCACCTCATTCTCGCTCTAGTATTCGCGACCACGGCGCCTCCACAGCAGCAGCCACGCGCGGGCGGGTCTCTGGCCCCGAACATCGGAGTCGTTCACTCACGAGGCCGGGGCGTCAGCATCGGCCATGACCTCCGCGCGCGCCTGGTGACGGCTTTTGGTTGGATCAGCTGCATCCTCCAGGGCAGTTGCGTGTTCGAGAAGGTTTTGGTCAACGTCTCCATTGTCTATGGCATCAATGCCTCCGGAGGTGTACCACACGGCGATGATGACGACGCCGCCGTTGCATCTAGTGGGGCGGAGAAGGTCTGCCCGGTGCTGTTATTCGCTGCCGGAGTCAGCTTGGTGAGTGACACTCCGTTCCATCAGCACAACAGCGTGTCCAGAGATTGCAGAGATCAGCAATTTGCTGTGGCACCATTCTTATCTTCAGAAAACTTCAGGCATGCAGCGCAAGGAGCACACTTTGAGCAAAATTCTTGCTTTAAAAAGAGTCAACAAAATTTAAGAGATTTCTCATGTAGTACACTCCTGTATGTGTCGGATGGTAAGGTTCTCGTGTTGCTTGTCAGGTCATTCATCAAACCATGCATTTCAACAATGCAGGAGGGGATGCAGAAGCCACTGCTGTGAAAGTAAGAGACACGAGGAGATGCGAGGATGATGTTCGATGAAATGTCTGAGTTAGGATCAGCTAACAGACTAGTTGACGCCATCCATTCTCATCCCTAATCGCCCCTTCAATCAAACAAAAAAAGGATTCACTCCATCCCGCTAATCAAACAAAAAAAATGAGATCATTCCATCCCTAAAAATACGGATGAACCCAACCCATCCCATTTTTTCCCCAAACCAAACATACCCTAATATCTTAGTTGAAAGTGAAATTTGATTTCACGGAGAAAATTTAAAATAAAAGTTCCTCATTTGATAGAAATTCCTACCAAAGCCATATCATAATTTGAATTAGATAAACCTTATGCATACGCTATTTGCCTTCACATTAAGCTTGGTCAAACTAGTATAGACCTATGTGGGAATCTTTTCATACTTTTAAGACCAAGATTACACGGGCACATGCTAAACATCTACACTAGAAGATAGTAAAATTCCTTCATATCATCATTCTACAATAAAAAGAGAAACTCCATGCCTTTCATGCTTAGTACCCTCTTCGTATTTATTGCATAAAAAAGGAGTAGAAGACATGGCTACAAAAAAAGAAAAAAAATGCATGCTTCCATCATAAGCATGAGAAAAAAAGGCATGCTTACATCATAAGCATGAGAACAAAAAGTAGTCATGTTTCATCCCTGCAATTACAAGAGTCTACACAAATAGGAGTCATCTCAAAATCCAAATCCACTCCACAGATATTCCATCCCACTTGCACAAATCTTGATCAAAAGTATGATTTGTTTTCTCTAAAGGCTTACTCTTTTAACTTAGCAATATATGTGTTGCAAACATGCCTACTCTTGATCCCTACCAAGCTCCACATCCAAGCCTCATTTAGATGTAGGACAAGAAAGGCATTGCCTTGGTGAGGATACAAATCCGACTTCCCACATAGGACTGATTGTGTGCATCATTTCAGGAACCTAAATCCAAACACCATTTGAAATTCTCCAGAAATTTGAGTGGAACTTATACATTAGGTGATGCATGCTCATTTTGATGCCGTGTCCTTCAACCACCTAAGAAAAGGATGAGGCATAGGCCCCATAATGACTAAGAAAAAGGGTGAGATACCATAGCCAATTTATTCAATGCAAGGTTGTGAGGACCGTAGTCCCGACATTCCAAGAATCGCAATTGGGTGGTACCGTGCGATGTGGCACCCAACAACACACAAAAAAAGGTACATCATATTACATAAAACAACATATTTTTATACAAGCTTTGTCTTTTACAAATAATATACATTAAAATACACTGTAGTGGAAGATAAGTTCATAGCTCTCGACACTAAAGCCTAAGCTATACAAAAGTCATTCCGTTCATCCCCGAACGGAATCACACTAGAAGCACACAAATCACATCACGGCGGCGTGCAGGGTTCCCACTCGGCCGTGTACCCCAACGGGGGCAACGCCTCACCGAAGAATCCTTCATCATAAACGTCATCATCTGCAACAAAAACTTAAAATAGCAACCGTGAGTACAAAGGCTCAGCAAGACTTAACCATCTCCACTGATCTTGAAACTCTATATGCAAGATGTACGTAATATAGGACAACAGTTTGCAATAAAAGACTAGCCTAAATGTAAGTCCTTATTTCAGCTTTTAGCAGCAAATTAAGGCTTCATGAATCTGAAATTTAGTGAGTAACCTGTTCTAAACATACAAGTACCAATACATTATTAATCCATAAAGCATGATTCAATAATATTTAGCTCCAAAAAATTAACTATGTCACGACTCAGTGAACAAGCAGTACTCAATAACCGTGAGGGACGGCGACTCGAATCGATATACACTTGCAGGGATACCCGAATAGAATGACACATACACCCACACTCAGAGTTGCGAAGACACACTTCACTGATGTTGTATGCGACAACCTTTCACCCGCTAGCTACACGCCGAATCGGTCCCACCGCTACGAGCAGGAGGTCCCCACATGAGTACGTCACACCCACTAGCAGGTTTACACCTTGCTGCTCTCAACCCGCACCTATAAAGCGGTGGGGTATGCCTCGGCGCTAAGGTGGACAAGTTACATCGGTTTACTGGGTCCCATATATCCAGTATGCCTTCGGTACATTCAAACTTGCTCAACAGGGCCGCACACGGATCTATCCTTGACTGACACAGGCACAACTACAGCTTACAGGCCCCCATGTCCTGCTGCTCCTACTCCATGCCCGGTCTCATATTTAACCGAATGGTGAACCTCTCACTCGACCAATCCCGTGTGAACCTAATTCCTGAACTCGCGAGTAGATTCCTACTACTCGACTTCTACCGAAGCAACTACAACATTAAGCATAGCATGGACATATTTAGGACTACCCTTCTCTCATGGGTTCTCTGGTCATACATGTGGAAAACTCCAAGAAAACTTAGACTCAATGCACATACATGCTAACCCATATAGTGTGATACAAATTAAAGTTTAAAATGTTGTTAAATGCCAATCGGGGCTTGCCTAGCTGCGAGATGGGATTAAAGTTAGTCTCTGGGTTGATGACTTTCAGTGGCTCCAGGGCCTCCTCGAGCTCGACAACTATTCGATATGCAAAGAATAATGCAAGTGAATCAATATTGGTATTATTACATAGCTGAATTGAAACACAGTTAAGTATAATAAAAAATGTCCACTGGTTCTGGAAATTTTATAGAGGACACTAGGTACTATGGGTGAGGTTCTGGCTAAAATTGGGATCAATTCATGGAAGTGTTTGTTGTCTAAAATTCAATTTAGATAAACAATTCTCAGAATTTTCATGGGAAAACTTGAACTTTAACATGGCCAAAAGTTGGTGTTCTGTTTAGAGGGGGTCAACAGTGACTCAATAAAACTGTTTCATAATTTTCTAAACATTATACAGTGAGATATTGAATTTACAAGTTTAGACAATTTACTGAAAAGTTACTGGACATTTTGGAATTTTTTGGTACCTATAGATTCGAAACACAATTTGGATATTCAAATCAACTCAAATGGATACGAAAATTTTACTGGAATGTAAGGGAATTATTCGAAATGATTTGGCCAAGTTTGGAATTTTTTGAATAAATGGAACTAATTTCAATAGAATTTTGCTTCATGGAATTATTGAGGACAAATTAATAATTTTCATACAGACCTAACTAAACCACAAGAAAGTATAAAAACATTCTGGTTCCAACAAAATTTATTTGGGAATTTTTAGACAAGTATTCTAGGAGATATTGATTTGTAAAGTTGGAATCAAATCTGGAATTAAATTTAAATGGGAAAGTTTGAATAAAGACAGGGGGGCCACTGGTTTAAAATGGACCGATCAGATTTAAGCCACACGGGCCATAGAGATAATGGGTGTGGCCACACTGGATCCAATGCCACAGCAAATCCGGGGCACACACCACACAGGTTGACGGACAGGCCCCACATGGCCTTCTTCAACCTCGCCCCAAGGCGCAGAGGTGCGGCACACGGCTGGCGGTGGGCACTCGCCGCAGTCCGTCCAAGGCCATCTCGGCCTCTCTTACTCGCCGCCCCCACCTAAAAATCAATGGGGAACATGCTGGAGCAGTTACCACTGGCGATAGATGGCCGGAGAGGGACACCCGACGGCGGCGGAACCTAGGGTTCCAGCCATGTCGGCCGGGCCCTACAGTGGATTATTTTGCACGGGAAAACTTCAGAAAGCTTCATGGAAGCATGGGGAGCATTATTATGGACACAAAAAGGAGAGAAAAACTTTGGAACACGGTGGCCATGATGAATCGACGAGGTGAAAAATTGGCGGTTGGGAAAACTGCTATTCCGGCGTGGTAACTCAATGAAACTCGATGATTCTTCTTCGAGGTGAAGCGCCTGGATGTGTAGAATATAAAGCCTCATGTCCACAAAGAATTGTTACACGTAGAAAGCAAATTAAATTGGAGACCTAGCTAAGTTCATACACGAAGCTCGTCGGAAGAAATGGAAATACGGGGGCTATGGTCTATGGCATGGGATCAAATTTTACCAGCAGCTAGAATACGCATAGGCGAACCTTTCTGCTTCAAGGACCGAAGCAAGATGATAGATGTATCGTCGGGGCACCGAGGGAGCAGAGGCACGGCCGGGAAAACATATGACGGCAGCCATGGTTTCAGTTTCTGGAGCTTCGGGGGTGGCCTAGCTGCGCAAGAACGTGATCACATAGCTGTGCAAGATGTTGGGGAGTAACTCAGTGCGAAGAAAATCGATCAATATGATGAACCTTGCTGGATTTTTACTGGACAGGAAGAACTTCGATGGGGAGCAAGAAATGGCACCTGGGTAGTGAAACAGAGAATAGAGCTTTTGTGCTGGGACTTGGGGAAGATAAGGAGAAGCCCTGGGGCTTGCTGTATGCAGCTGGATTCAACTTGGAGAGCAAGCAGGCAAGCAGGTAGCTGCCTGGAATTGCATGGCGTGAGGTGTTGCCCAGGGATGAAAAGAACAGAGCATTCTTACACTGACAGCTGGGTACCACATTTTGCTCATCCTCATCCCCTCACTGGACAGTCCAATTCACACCCCTAATTTGTTCCAAAATTGCTAGATATTTGTTGGGAGGCCAAATTGAATGTGGAGACTTTGATTCTGAAATCAAATTGTCGATTTGCCCAAGTTTCATTCAAATTCAAACATGAATTTGAATTTGAGTTGAATTCAATGTAGCTATTGAATTGAATAGCAAACTTGCTTCAACAATTACGAAAGTTTGCAGGGAGACTATTTGAAATATTTGGAATCCAATGGTCAACTAAATTCTTCATGCTAAACTCATTTGAATAGAAGCTAACTTTATTTTTTTGAATTCCCTCTTTTTGAGTTTGAAATACTTTGTTTTTCTCATATCCTTTTTATTTCTTTATATCATTCAATAATTTTAGTCCTAACTGAAATTTGCATTATGGAAATTAGGGCTTTTGCATTCCTCCCCCCTTCGTAGAATCTCGCCCCGAGATTACAATGAAGAGATGGAAGTAGGAGAGAAATTACCGGGTATGAGATGATAAGAAATCCGAATAGTTGGAGCAGAGATATCGTCGGGTTCCCATGTCGCTTCATCAGCGGTATGGTTGCTGCTTAACACATTATAGAACAACAGCGTGCAGTTCCGGGTTGTTCGAGCCTTCTCATTGAGAATCTGAATCTGATGTTTGGACTATGTGAGATCCGGTTGCAACTCGCTGATTTCATCCATGTGGACTGCAGCTGTGAACTTGAGACATTTCCGGAGCTCAGATATGTGGCAAATGTGGTGGATACCAGTGAGAGATGCCGGCAATTCCAATCTATAAGCCAAAGTCCGCACTTCTCCGTAACAGCAAATGGGCCAATAAATTGATGAGCTAGCTTTCCTTTTACTCCGAACCGGTGAATTCCTTTCATAGGAGACACGCGTAGGTATACATGGTCCCAAACATCGAAGTGCAGCGGGCAATGCCACTTGTCCGCATAATTCTTCTATCGAGATTGAGCTGCTCCCAAATTCGCTTGAATGATACGAACTTGTTCCTCGGCTTCGTTGACTAGATCAATCTCGAAAGTCACTCTTTCCCCGGACTCGCACCAATTCAGCGGGGTCTGACATTTTCGCCCGTAGAGAGCTTCCTATGGTGCCATCTTGATACTCGCTTGATAACCATTGTTATACGAGAATTCCGCTAATGGCAAATGATCATACCAATTTTTACCGTGGTGGATGGCACATGTACGTAACATGTCTTCAAGTACTTGATTCACCCGCTCAGTTTGTCCATCAGTCTGTGGGTGATATGCAGAGCATCTAATCAGTTTAGTACCTAATGAGGCATGCAGCTGCTCCCAGAAACGAGCAACAAACAGCGAGCCTCGTTCTGAAATAATCGTGCGAGGAATGCCGTGTAGGCACACGATTCTTGATATGTACAACTCCGCATATTTCTTGGCATTGAATCCGACATTTACCAGAATGAAGTGTGCTGATTTGGTTAATCGGTCGACAATCACCCAAATTGAATCATGCTTTCGGAATGTGAGTGGCAATCCGACGATGAAATCCATACTCACATCCTCCCATTTCCATGCCGGAATATTCAGCGGCTGCAGCTGTCCCGCTTTCTTCTTATGGTCGGCCTTCACTCGCTGACACATATCACACTCGGATACATACTTAGCATTCTCACGCTTCATCCGTGTCCACCAAAATTTAGTCTTTAAGCCTTGATACATTTTATTGCTTCCCAGATAAATAGAATATTTGGACAAGTGAGCCTCGTCCAAAATTTTCTTTCGAAGTTCCATGTGATGGGGCACTCCAATCTTATTCTTGAACCATAGAGTACCATGTTCATCTCTTTGAAAGCACTTCATCTCACCGCTGTCCATTCTCTTGAGTATGTGAGACATACCCTTGTCCATCTTTCGAGCTTCAATAATCTCATCTCGGATTGTGGGAATGAGGGCAATATTGTATAAAGCTCCATATGGAACTACATATAGACTCGGTTCTTTTTCTTCCATAGGCATGATGGTCAAATTATTGACATCAGATTTGCGGCTAAGCACATCAGCAACAACATTAGCTTTGCTGGGATGATAATGAATCTCAATCTCATAATCCTTGATCAATTCTAACAATCTTCGTTGCCTCATGTTCAGCTCCTTATGAGTGAAGATATAATTCAAACTTTTGTGGTCGGTGTAGAGTGAACCAGATTTCCAAGTAATAATGCCTCCACATTTTTAGAGCAAGCACTACGGAAGTGAGCTCCAAGTCATGAGTAGGATAGTGATGTTCATGATTGCGGAGCTGCCGTGATCCATAAGCGACCAGACATCCTTCTTGCATAAGAACGCAGCTAAGGCCGATGCCGGATGCGTCGCAATAAACATCAAATGGTTTGGTTGTATCCGGTTGGGCTAAAACCGTGGCTGTTGTGAGATGCTTCACCATTGTTTGAAATGCCTTATCACAAGCTTCACTACAAATATATTTGGTGCCTTTATTCAACAGCTCCATCATAGGTTTAGCAATTTTCGAGAAGCTCGGAATGAACCTCCGATAATATCCGGCTAAACCCACGAAGCTTCGGACTTCATGTACGGACTTTGGAGATTGCCATTTCAGCACTTGAACAATTTTACTTGGGTCCACAGCGATGCCAGCTGCTGAAATAATGTGTCCCAAGAATGGCACTTGACTGATAAAAAATTCACACTTGCTGAATTCTGCATAGAGCTTATGGTCTCGCAATCTTTGGAGCATGATATGCAAGTGTTCGGCGTGTTCTTCCTCCGATTTGGAGTAAACCAAGATGTCGTCGATGAAGACCACGACGAACATATCCAACTCCGGCATGAACACTGAGTTCATAAGATACATAAAGTGGGCCAGAGCATTGGTGAGACCAAAAGACATGACGAGATATTCATATAGTACATATCGCGTCGAGATTGCCGTCTTCGGTATATCTTCCGTACGAATTTTGATTTCATGATATCTGGACCGAAGATCTATATTGGAAAATACCTTAGCACCCACTAATTGATCGAAGAGAATGTCGATGCGAGGTAGTGGATACTTAATCTTTATAGTCACAACGTTTAGCGGACGATAGTCCACACATAACCGCTATGTTTCATCCTTTTTCTTAACGAACAGTGCGGAGCAGCCCCAAGGTGAGGAGCTTGGTCGAATAAAACCTTTGTCCAGCAGGTCCTTGAGCTGTTCCTTTAATTCAGCTAGCTCATTGGGCGCCATTCGATAAGGCCATCGAGAGATCGATGTGGTTCCTGGCGCAAGTTCAATCTTGAACTCCACGTCACGTTCGGGTGGCATGCCCGGTAGATCATCAGGAAACACATCGGGGTATTCACGGACAACCAGAATGTCTTCCAACTTCATGGATTCAGAGTGGTACGCCGCTGCGATTTCTTGAATGGGCTGATCAAGAATGAGAGTATGTGGACTGTGTAGTGGAGAATCCAAATGAACGGTTCGAGGAACGATGTCCAAAACAGCACCGTGGTCATGTAACCACGACATTCCTAATATGACATCGATCTTTTGGCGGTGGCGCCTGTCGCTGATCTTGAGTTCTCTGTTGCTGGGAGCCATCACCTCCCTGGCTTGATCCACCGATCTCAATCGTGTTACGGGTGCGCACCATTCTGCAATCACAACCATGAATCCAACATGAGACGCGATATTGTGAGATCACTCAAGGATAAAAACAATAGTGTGTATTAAAAACTAAACTTGCATAACAGTAACATATATTTATAAAGTATAGACTTTATACAAAATACATCATCCATGGACCAATTTTACAATAGCAAGCTCCAAAATAATAAACTCCATGGATTGAAGTTCATTTCGACTATTGTTGGTCACGACGAGACGTTATGCGCGTTTTCGTGCGAATACGCTCTCTTATCTTCAATATGATACAAACATGGTCACAAAAAGAAAAGAGGTTCGAGTGGATAAACCCTCAATTCCACTGGTAAATGGTTGAGTATCGACACCTGGTCTGTTACGACACTTTTCAAAGTGAAATTGGGGACTGGATTCATAATGAATGTAGCCTAGAGGGGGGTGAATAGGCTTTTTGAATTTTCGGCGGATCCTGAAACACTTAACAAACTTGATCAAATACAGAGAAATCGGACTAGTTCAGTATCATGCAGACTAGTCCGGTGTGTGCGGACTAGACTGATCAAGTTTGATCGAAGAATTCACGTCAAGTACTCTATGCAGCGGAAAGTAAGTTGTAAATTGGATGTATCACGACAATGAAACTATGTATGGCACCGATTAACTTTGATTTCAATATTTTAACGTAAGTTATCCAATATTGAGTAAACCCTAGATTTAGATGAACAATAAGAACAAAAGTGCACAAGACGCGATTTTATCCCGTGGTTCAATTGCCACGAAGGAAACCAACACCCGCATTAACGAGTCCACGGAGGACCGGGTCTTACTCAACCCTACCCTCGTCAAATCACCACGGAGGCCGATTCTCTTCCACTAATCACAAAGGGGCAAATAACCAAATTCAAGGGGCCTTCTCACAAGTTGAGGGCTCCCCAAGATTTACAAAGATGAACACCACCGAACACACTCAAAATATATGCAGTAAACAACAAGAGTGTGCGAGAGAATCAAACCCAAGAGCTCCAGACGTGTGAAACAAGTCTCTCCTTTTGATCAATGCTAATCCTCAAAGGTTTGATCTTCTTTTTGGTTTAGAATGTGTGGAGAGATGTGTTTTTGGGCTCCTGGGAGGTGTGACGGCACAATCGAGAGAGTTGGTTGTAGGGCCGAACACCTCTATTTATACTAGGGTTTCCAAAAGTTATCGTTAGGTTTTGCGATGTCCGGACTAGTCCGTGGTGGACTCCGAACTAGTCCGGTGTGCGGCGTGTGAGGAACCCTAAGTGTTCTAATATATTGGACTTGTTCGGCAAAGGTCGGACTAGTCCGATTTAGGCTCTGGAAGTGTTCGGACTAGTCCGACACATATCGGACTAGTCCGGTGTGGTGAACCTCATGTAGAATTTGGGAAAAGTCTGCAGTGGGAGGACTTGTCCGATTTTAGTCAGTGAGTGTAGGATTGAAGAACACGTGAAAAGCTACCATAGGGGGGTGAATGGTAGATTTAAAAATCTTACGCAGCGGAAACAATTAAACCCCAACCCCTTCGGCAGAAAAACGATCTGTTAAAGAAATCGTGTGTGAGACTAATCTAAACGTGTTTCCCCGTGACAAAAGTGATAGATATCAGATAGAATCAAGTAACGAAGACAACACAAAAAGAATCACTCAAATCTGTCGAGAGAAATTCAAGTTATGGTCGAAAGATCGAACAAAGGTCAATCTGACCAACTTGAGAAAAACAGTTTCTGGAATGCTGCAAAGAAACTCGTGTAGATCAAAAACCACAAATCTAATGACCGTGAAATTTTGACAGATGATAGATAATCAAGTTGTGAAGACAACCCAAAATAGATTACGTCAATTGGATCTGTAAAACTCGAGTTATGATAAAACCACCGACGAAAGGTAGTGCTGTCCAGAAACTCGACGAGTAAAACTTGTCTGGAACAAGTCGGATGAACAAGGCTCAAAAGTTCCTTCAAACTACGAATTTTATTCAATAGAACACAAGAGGAACAGCTTCAAAGTCGTGCACCACGAGCTCTGGGCTCCCTTGCTTATATAACCAGCTCGAAAGCCAACTCAACTCAGATTAGGAACCTAATCCTACTCTATTCACGAATCGTAACTTTCCATAACTGCTTAGGATTCTTCTATACACACATAGAAGCAATCTTAAGATTTCCAAACACTTTAGGAACGTATCCTATATTCCTAAGCAACTCAAATTCGTGACCCACACGAAATCCTATCACAACTAACTCAAATCTTTCCATATTATAGTCAAACCCGACTCAGCCGTAGCCTAAGTCCATAACCTAGTCGGTTGGACCTTTCCGACAACTCATTACGTCCACATCTCTTCATCACGTCTCAGAACCATGTAGCCACGTCCATGCACTCCTTGCACATGTGCAAACATCTTCCAATGACGTCCATGATACCTTCACATGTATTGTTCTTGATTCAATCATGCTGCGCAACCTCCTGATCAGCTCAACCACAATTCCTCCTGAATTTGGTTGTCGGAACCTCATCTCCTCCATGAGACTAGTCCAATGGATCCCGTCACCAGCCATGTCTTGAACTCAAGCAACACCTGCACATGAATAAATAACCAATCCATACGAGTCCAAATCCTCGACTTGAATCAAGTTAGTTCCGAACACAACATCTTACGTGAGAACCTCACATAAGCATGTTGCAAAACCACAGTAACACGATATCATCCATATCAACCAAAAACGCACCAAAGACTTAGCAAATGAATACTAAGCAATCTTTCCAACAATGTAAAGAAAGTTCGAAAAATTTCACATTAAAAGCCAGAACATTGCGATCAAGCACCGGACCTTGCCAAAGCTAACCGGAGCTTGAGCTGGAGCTTACCAAAGCTAGTACAACCTAGCGTCGGAGCTTACCAAAGCTAGTCGGACGTAGCGCCGAAGCTAACCAAAACTTGTCGAAACTAGTCATCCCAAAAGTCAGACCTTGATAAAAAGGTGTTTTGGTGATATTCAAAACTTTTATCGTCAAAGCAAGTGTATTCACTACAAGCTAATGTATTCAGCACACATAGGTCTTACAATCTCCCCCTTGATGAATGCATTGGCAACATCATTTAAGATCCGAACATTGGCTTATTCACATAAAAGTTTTGAAGGCAATTTCTCCCCCTTTGTAAATCAAAAGTAAAATGAGAAGAAAATTCAAAAATTATCCCATATTATCTCTCCCCCTTTATTATCTCTCGTTATGCACAAATTCTCTTTCTCTTCATGCTTATCTCTCCCCCTTTGACAATGTATTCAGCAAGTCATGAGCATATAAAAAAATTATCTCTCCCCCTTTAGTTGTTATTAGCATATTATAACATATACATATAAAGAAAGCTCATCCAAGTCATACTATCAAGTACCTTACATTATCACATCAATGAGATACATAAAGTAGTGTAAGCCATGCTAGAGATCAAGTGTAATTTTGAATTTTAGCAGGTCATGATCTCACAAACTTAACTATTTCAAAATCTGAAAGCATGACACTTGTTGGAGCATTTTATTATTTTTCAGAGCATAAATTTAGATCATATGATATTTGCATGAGATTATATGCGCATCTGCCTTATTCTAACCAACCAAGCCAAGCCTATGTCATTAGACAATCAGAAGCTTAAGGACATGGTTTTAGTCATACACAACTTCTTCCAAGTTCATATCTAAGTGCAATGATAAGCCATCTCAAATGAAGAAGTGCGATGCATGCATATTCTCTTGATCTTTTCTCAATTTATATTTGTTCATAAAAACTCTACATGTGAGTTGATTACTTGATTAATTCTTAATGATTAAAAGCACTTGTGAACATGTAACAAGTTCAAAACAGCAAGAAAGTTCGACCATGACTAGTTTTAGTGTAAGTAATTATTCCAATTACTAGACATGGCAAAAACTACAAAATGTATAACACGAGTAATGTAGTAAGAATTTTCAGCATGTAAAAGGAATCACAAAGTCATATATGTATGAAATACTATGCTCATATTATTTTAATTTCAGATTTACACATAGACTTCCCAAGTTTCAAAACTCCCCCTCAATTGAAGCCATGAGGATGCATAACCCCTATTTCACTATGAATGTAACAAAAACGAGTGAAATCCAATGGTTTTGTCAAAATGTCAGCCAATTGTTGTTCGGTATCTACATGGTGAAGCACAATGTTTCCTTTTTCAATATTATCTCGGAGAAAGTGATACCTAATGTCAATGTGCTTAGTTCTAGAATGTTGCACGGGGTTTTTAGCAATGCAAATGGCACTAGTGTTATCACAGAACAGTGGAACACTATCTAGATTAACCCCATAGTCCTTAAGTGTTTGAACAATCCAAAGAATTTGTGAGCAAGCACTAGCAGCAGCTACATATTCAGATTCGGCTGTGGATTGTGCAACTGAATTTTGTTTTCTAGAGGACCAAGCAACAAGAGAAATACCAAGAAAATGACAAGCACCGGAAGTACTTTTCCTATCAATCCTACAACCCCCAAAATCAGCATCCGAAAAAGCTTTCAAAGTAATGGTTGAGAAAGAAGGAAGAAAAATTCCAAATTCTTGAGTTCCATGTAAGTACCTGAGAATCCTTTTGACGGCTTGACGATGTGAAGCACGTGGGGAGGCTTGAAACCGTGCACAAAGACATACGCTGAATTGTATGTCTGGTCTTGATGCCGTGAGATACAAAAGTGATCCGATCATGCTTCTATATTCTTTTTGATCCACGGGTTCACCATCTTCATCAAGTCCATGTGTTGTTGCTGTTCCCATTGGTGTCCGAAGAGGCTTGCTTTTGTCCATGTTGAAGCGCCTTAGGAGATCTTTTGTATACTTCGTTTGATGCACAAAGGTACCCTCCTTTGTTTGCTTGATTTGCAGCCCCAAAATGTAAGTGAGTTCACCCATCATACTCATTTCAAATTCGGAACTCATCATTGCTAAAAACTTGGACACAAGATCATGAGAAGCACAACCAAAGATAATATCATCCACATACACTTGAACGAATAATGAGTCATTGCCATGCTTAAGCACAAAAAGAGTTTTATCAACCTTGCCCATGGTAAACCCCTTTTCAAGTAAGAATGTTTTTAACCAATCATACCATGCTCTACGGGCTTGTTTGAGACCGTATAAGGCTTTGGACAGTTTGTAAACATGTTTAGGAAAATCTAGATTTTCAAAACCCGGTGGTTGTTTCACATAAACCTCCTCATCTATGTAGCCATTAAGAAAAGCACTTTTAACATCCATTTGATATAGCATAAAACCAATAGATGCAGCAAAAGCTAGCAAAATTCTTATGGCTTCTAATCTAGCAACAGGAGCAAATGTTTCATCAAAATCTAGACCTTCAATTTGAGTGAAACCTTGAGCAACCAACCTAGCCTTATTTCTAACCACAACCCCATCCTCACTTTGTTTAGTTTTAAATACCCATTTAGTTCCAATTAAAGTGTGACCTTGAGGTGGAGGTACAAGTTTCCAAACATTATTTCTTTCAAAATTTTCTAACTCTTCTTGCATGGCAATAATCCAAGATTCATTAGTGAGTGCGTGTGATATATCTTTGGGTTCAAAAGAAGCAACAAAAGCAGAATGAGCATGAGAGTTTGGATCACAAAACCTGGACCGTGTGACTCATTCGTGAAAGCTTCCAATCATCTGTTGTGGGGGATGATCTTTGTAAAACCGTAGGGGAACAAATGTCTCACAAGCTTCTTCTTCTTCATGTTCATCACAAATCGATGAGCTTGTGACTTGAGGATGATTTGAATCAGCATTGACGGTTGTCGGTGCTGGTTGAGAATTAACATCCGGAGCTGAACCAAAGTCTTTAGCTGCTGAATTTTCGGGCAGCAGCTCCAATTCTTCCCCATCTTCAACGAAAATGCCCCCCCCCCCTGCGGATATGGATCTGGACCTGCAATGTTTGAGCTAGTACCTGGGCTAGATTCATCAAAAGACACTTCACAAGTCTCCACAATTTTCTTAGTGTCAAGTAAAAGCAGACGGTAGCCTCTAGTATGAGATGGATAACCAAGAAACAAGCCATCAATGGATCTAGGTTCAAATTTATCAAGATTACCATGTTTCTTAACAAAGCATTTGCAACCAAAGACCCGAAAGTGTGTAACCCTAGTCCTATGTTCAAACCGGAGCTCATATGGTGTTTTACCTAGCTTAGCACGCAAGAAAACACGATTTGAGACATAACAAGCGGTTGCTAACGCATCAGCCCAAAATTTCCTAGGAGTTTGATATTCATCAAGCATAGTCCTAGCTATCTCAACTAAGGTTATGTTCTTTCTTTCTACAACACCGTTTTGTTGAGGAACATATGGTGAAGAAAATTGATGATCTATCTTATTTTCAGCACAAAAGTGATCAAAAGATTGATTTTTAAATTCAGTTCTATTATCACTTCTAATTGCTTTTAAATATCCTGGGTGATAAATTGATAATCTAAGAAATAAAGTTCTAAAGTGACTAAAAACTTCATTCTTAGACCCCATAAAGTAAACCCAAGAGTATCTAGAATAATCATCAACAATCACAAGTACATACCATTTACCTCCGAAGGATTGAACACGTGAAGGTCCTACGGTGTCAAGATGCAAAAGTTGTCATGGTTCAGTTGTCATGATCATTGTGAGAGAAGTATGTGAACCTGTAACCATTTTAGCATGTCTACAAGAAGAGCACACAATTTATTTGTCCCCTTTAAGCTTAGGCAGCCTACGTATGCGATCGAGAGCACTAACACGCGTTAGGTGATCAAAGCCTACGTGACCAAGTCTACGATGCCAAAAATATAGGTCCTTTGAATCATTAGCAACTAGACACCTATGCTTAGAGGAAGACATATCAAAATCAGCTTAAAAACTCTTCCAAACCGAGACATGTTAAAAATAAGCTCACTATTTGAACTTACAACTTTGCAGCAGTTTTTATTGAAAATAATTTCCAGATTTTCATCTAGCAATTGTGAAACAGAAAGCAAGTTGTATTTCAAATTTTTGACAAGTGCCACATCCTTCAAAGTGTAGTGATCATTTACTCTAACCGAACCCTTAGCAATTATAGGAGTTGAAGAATTATCGGCAAAAGTAACATTCTCTACACATGACACAAAAGAGAGGGAGGAGAACCAATCTTTGTTACTGGTCATGTGGCGTGAGCAACCTGAATCCAAAATCCAAATGTTCTCCTTCCTCAAACGTGTAACCTACATAGAAGCACAATACGTCGATGACTCAATACTGGGGTTAGTCAAAAGGCATTTAGGAATCCAGTACTGAGTCATGCGATGTGCAGCAGGAAAAACACGCGAAAGCTGAGACAAAACAGCAGGTTTATGAGTCAAAGTTTGAGATTTTTTATTCTTAACTACTGACCTATAAGGTGTTACTTGTGTAGCACAAAAATCAGTAGCTCCGGAGGCAAAAACAGAAGGTACGGAGGTAAACTTTTAATGTTTTTTACTCAAAATAGCAGGTTGTACATTCGGTTCAATATGTGCAGCAAATTTTGCATGAAAGTTATGAGATCTAGCAACCATTCTTTTCCTTTTGTGTTGTTTAGCTAGTCTATAACAAAAATCTATGACATGACCATCTCTAACACAGTAGGTACAATGAAATTTAACTTTGTGTTTATGTCTAGATGGGCAAACAACATTTTTATTTGAAACTGAATGAGACAATACTCCTGTAGATTTGAAAACCACTTCTTTTTGTTTAGGAACTGTTTGAATCAAACCACTTCCTAATGACTTTACAATTTTAGATGGATGTGCCTTAGCATGAGCATGAGAATCAAAACCTAAACCAGTTTTATCTTTGCAAGACTTGGAAGAATTCAGCAGCAAGTTTAGGTTCTTATTCCCATTACAAAATCGATCTAGTGTCCTATTCATGTCATCAAGTCTCTTAGACAAGTCTAGGCAGTTTGCACATGAAGTTTTTCCTTTTAGTTTGCAATTGGAGCAATATTTAACTTCATGAGAACATAAAGCATTGTTCAATATAGAAATTTCATTCATAGCATCTTGCAGTTTTTTATCAAGATCATCACAACTAGAACAATGCAAATCAATTGTAGAATAAGAAGCATCTTTTAAGTTTCCAATATTAAGTGTAGCAAGCTTTTTGTTCTTTTCAATTCCAAGTTCAAGTTTATCAAGTGTGGAGGTATGTGAACTTCTTAGGGAGGACAATTGTTCATATATTAAGTCACATGAGGAACAAGAATCATCACTAGGAATCAAGGATTTCAAACAATTAATTTCAGATTCTAGTGACTTAATTTTAACAGCATTTTCCCTAAGCTTTTTGTCATTTTTCTTAACAATAATAGTGGCACCAGAAATAGCATCACACATTTCTTCGCAAGTAGGACATACCTCTTCATTGTCGCTGTTGTGTTCTGCTTCCTCCATACTTGATCTTGACTTGCCCGCCATGAAGCACAAGTTTGCCAAATCATCTTCATCTTCATCACTTCCAATGTCCACGTTGCTTGAGCCAAGTTCTTGGAGTGCTGAGATAAAACTGTTCACCAGTTGGCGACCTATAAAGCCCTTCTCTTTCTTCTTATCGTTTGTTGAGGAGTGCTTTATCCTTGATTGTTTTTCTTCCCGGGAGGTAGGACCTTAAAGGTTAGGGCAATCTATAGGAAAGTGTCTTGTCTTACCACATTCGAAGCATCATTGAGGTCCGGAGCTTCCTCTCCTTCTAGTTCTCACATTTTGCAATGCTTTTGAGAACCTCGTAGAGAGAAGTGCTAACTCCTCTTCTGGAAATTCCTCGATCTGCTCCAGGGTTAGCGAGGACAACAAAGCAAGAGTATTGCAAGATGATGATTGGCCGGAGCTAGGTATATCACGTTGTGAGACAAATGCAATAGTCTTATTTGGGTTCTTACATGATAAGATGTCAATTTCATGAGTTTTTAGTATAGAATAAAGTACATCTAATGTAAGAGAACTCATGACAGTTGATTCACGAATAGATGTTACTTCCATATCCCAAATTGACATGTCTAATGCACTAAGAAGTTGCCTAGCATTCTCAGCATCAGAAAAGTTAACATTGACACTACGTAAGTTGCTGAGAAATTTATTGAAGCTAGCAAAGAGGTCATCGATCGACTCACCGGGTTGCATCTCGAAACGCATATATTCCTTTTTGAACATATCTTGTTTCACCTCCTTGATTGTGTTGGAGCCTTCATGATAATCACAAAGCGCTCTCCACACATTGTATGCCGATCGAAGGTGTGCAACGCGGTCAAAGTCGCTTTGAGTGAGTCCTTGGATGATCAAGTTTCGGGCTTTGTTATTGTTGTCGACGTCCCGTAAGTTCGTAGCTGTAACTTGATCGTTTGACGGCACTTCATAAGGCTTGTATACCTTCTCCCATATTGCAAAGCGTTGTGCCTGGATGAAAGCCCCCATGCGTGCCTCCCAAACCTGAAAATCAATACCTGCGAACACACAAGGTTTGGCAGAGTACTTCTCCATGATGATTAGTCAAAAACATACGCAAATCACAAAGATTAGAGCACAGTGGCTCTAATACCAATTGTAGGATCGAAGAGCACGTGAAAAGCTACCAGAGGGGGGGTGAATGGTAGATTTAAAAATCTTACGCAGCGGAAACAATTAAACCCCAACCCCTTCGGCAGAAAAACGATCTGTTAAAGAAATCGTGTGTGAGACTAATCTAAACGTGTTTCCCCGTGACAAAAGTGATAGATATCAGAGAGAATCAAGTCACGAAGATAACACAAAAAGAATCACTCAAATCCGTCTAGAGAAACTCATGTTATGATCGAAAGATCGAACAAAGGTCAATCTGACCTACTTGAGAAAAACAGTTTCTGGAATGCTGCAAAGAAACTCGTGTAGATCAAAAACCACAAATTAAATGACCATGAAATTTTGACAGATGATAGATAATCAAGTTGTTAAGACAACCCAAAAAGAATTACGTCAATTGGATCTGTAGAACTTGAGTTATGATAAAACCACCGACGAAAGGTAGTGCTGTCCAGAAACTCGACGAGTAAAACATGTCTAGAACAAGTCGGACGAACAAGGCTCAAAAGTTCCTTCAAACTACGAATTTTATTCAATAGAACACAAGAGTAACAGACCCAAAGTCGTGCACCACGATCTCTGGGCTCCCTTGCTTATATAACCAGCTCGAAAGCCAACTCAACTCAGATCAGGAACCTAATCCTACTCTGTTCACGAATCGTAACTTTCCATAACTGCTTAGGATTCTTCTATACGCAGATAGAAGCAATCTTAAGACTTCCAAACACCTTAGGAACATATCCTATATTCCTAAACAACTCGAATTCGTGACCCACACGAAATCCTAACATAACCAACTCAAATCTTTCCATATTTGAGTCAAACCCGACTCAGCCGTAGCCTAAGTCCATAACCTAGTCGGTTGGACCTTTCTGACCAACTCTTTACATCCACATCTCTTCATCACATCTCAGAACCATGTAGCCACGTCCATGCACTCCTTGAACACGTGCAAACATCTTCCAATGACGTCCACGATACCTTCACATGCATTGTTCTTGATTCAATCATGTTGCGCAACCTCCTGATCAGCTCAACCACAATTCCTCCTGAATTTGGTTGTTGGAACCTCATCTCCTCCCTGAGACTAGTCCAATGGATCCCGTCACCAGCCATGTATTGAACTCAAGCAACACCTGCACATGAATAAACAACCAATCCATACGAGCCCAAGTCCTCGACTTGACTCAAGTTAGTTTCAAACACAACACCTTACATGAGAACCTCACATAAGCATGTTGCAAAACCACAGTAACACGATATCATCCATATCAACCAAAAACGCACCAAAGACTTAGCAAATGAATACTAAGCAATCTTTCCAACAATGTAAAGCAAGTTCGAAACATTTCACATTAAGAGCCAGAACATTGCGATCAAGCACCGGACCTTGCCAAAGCTAACCGGAGCTTGAGCCGGAGCTTACCAAAGCTAGTACAACCTAGCGCCAGAGCTTACCAAAGCTAGTCGGACGTAGCGCCGAAGCTAACCAAAACTAGTCGAAACTAGTCATCCCAAAAGTCAGACCTTGATATAAAGGTGTTTTGGTGATATTCAAAACTTTTATCGTCAAAGCAAGTGTATTCACTACAAGCCAATGTATTCAGCACACATAGGTCCTACAGTGAGTTTTTGGACTAGTTCGTGGTAATATCGGACTTGTCCAGTTGTAAAGTGTGAGGTCCTGAGGACATGTCTGCACTGGAGCTGTCTTGTCCGTTTTTAGTCAGAAATATATCGGACTAGTCTGTGGTGATATCGGACTTGTCCGTTTTTTTACAAATGTGAAGTGTTGAGGACTAGTCCGCACTAGGGGGGACTAGTTCGATCTTAGTGAGAGAGATATCGAACTAGTCCAGTGAATATCGGACTAGTCCGGACTTGTGAAATTTTGTGCAGTGAGGGTGATTTCCTTTGCTTGAGCTCTTGGGGTGTGTTTCTCCAATACACTCCATACACAACATAGTATTCTATTCAGCTCTTGAGCTCTTTTCCATATA
Organism: Tuctoria greenei; assembly: GCA_036927565.1. Taxonomy (NCBI): domain Eukaryota; kingdom Viridiplantae; phylum Streptophyta; class Magnoliopsida; order Poales; family Poaceae; genus Tuctoria; species Tuctoria greenei. Next base: position 85,156,911 of record JAYESD010000006.1, read on the forward strand.
GATTCCTCATTCTCCTTTCTTTTTGCGCTTTCTTCATAATTTTATTAAAACCTGCACTCATCTCAACTATTTTGTTAGGATCTCATTTTTTTTGTCATAAATCAACCAAAACCCACAAGGGATGCCTAGATGCTCTTTCAATCTCCCCCTTTTTGGTGATTGATGACAACCAATCGAGATTTCATAAATATGATAAAAATCCTTATTTTCATAAAGTGTGCACATATGAGCTTGCAACAAATTAAGCAATGAAAACATAAGACATATGTGCACTCATTATGGTGGTGTGCAAAACTATATGTGTGTGAGCAATAATTGTGATGAGAATGAGTAAATTACATATACATGTAAACATTAAGCGTGTATGCCAGTTTTAGAGCATAAACATAGATCATATCAAAGCATCATCACAAACTTCATAAACATGACTAGAAACATAATAAGAGTCTTACAACATCAAAAGAAGTCTTACATCACCAAAAGCATAACAAAGAGCAAAATATACAAATAGAGCTCTCATCTCTCATCTACTGCTACAACCTAATGACTGTCCTTCAATCTCTCACCCTTTGGCATCAAGGCACAAAAAAGGAGAAGAGGGATCTACTAGGCGTCGCCGACTCACTCCTCGCTGTCCGTCCTTTCATCGTCTTCATCGTTGGCAGCCTGAGGAGGATGAGAATGAGAACCACTCGTCGAGCCCCCAATGCCAAAATAGGCAAGTTCAGAAGGAGAAAGAGGTGGAAGTTGCAAAAAGTCAGAACGAGAGTCCTCGAAGATAACTGGAGATCCAACAGGCTCAATCTCCAGCTTCTAGCATATGGCTTTGACATTTTGCTTTATGTACCCCATGTCCTCTTTCCTTGCCTTGTTCAACTTGTAAATCTTCACTTCAACTTTATGGAAAGAGCCAAAAATAGCAGCCAGGTACTTCATAATTCCACTAGGAGACCCTTTGTGAGGAGGGGCCCTAGTGTTAGAGGTATGCCTTGCATCTCCTTGAGCTCTCTCCAGGTGTTCTTCAGTTGAGGCAGGTGAGGGAGCAGCTGGGAGAGTGGCTTGGGGAGGCTTTTGGGGCCTCAAGGCTGTGTGCTCAACACAAACTCAATCCCAGTGACCTTCTCTATCATAAACATGATATAAAGCGCATAACCACAAGAACGGTTAGGAGTGCAGGAAATGTTCACCATGTCGTTCCATATGTAGTTGAAGATTTCATATTTCTTGATCTTGCTAATCACATTCATCAATGTCCTCAGGTAGCCTTGGACACTCCATGCATCTCCATCCTTCGGAGCAATTGTCTTCCTAGGCACCCTGTTGAGAACCACGAGAAAGGGCTTCATGTTCTTGGTTGAGAGAGGATTGTACTTGAGACGGGTATCATAGAGAAAGTCCACCATGTCCTTCTCTAAAATTCCAATGTGTGAATAATCACTTCATTGTTGCCGCTGTCGCCAAGGTGCAGCAGCCTAGCAAACTCATCATGTCACAGTGATAATGGGATAATGGGAAGTGTGACAAGGCATAATAGAGGTTCTTAGTCACCGAAAGGTGATGAAATCACGAACATGTGGGTAAAGTGGTACAACCTCTGCAGAGTGTTTAAAAAAAACTATCATGATAGTCGTTCTCCCGATCACGAGCACCTGGACAACTTCCATGATTAGAGGGAAATTGGGACTTGGGATGGTTGGATTATGGTTGGTAATGGTTAAGGATGGTTTATGGCTTATGGTTATGGATATGAATTTGAGTTATGGTAACTAGACTTGGATAATGATGATGTTGGCAATAATTGGATATGGTTTATATTATGTTAATATGATGGTTATGATGGGATTGTTTCAAATAGATATAGTATAATGCTTTTTCAAATGTTTTAATGTACTTTTAAGCACTTAGCCATTATTATATTTGTCATTTGTATCAGCTACATGTCATATTTTCCCACACTTGCTGGGTACGACATGTACTCACCCTTGCAATACCCCCCCCCCCAACAACTGCTAGAGATATTTTGAAGATCATCATGGAGCACTAGGTTGCGTACCGCCATCGACTGCCTGTGGAGTTGGAGTCGCCTACGCTAGTTTATTTTCCGCTGCAATAGAATCAAGGTATATTTATTATTCGTGACATGGTTAAATTCTGATTTCCGTTTGTGATGCATTTGTGTATGTGTGATGAACATCCTGGGCACACATACACTGCACTTGGTTCATTTTTCAGAACCGGGTGTCACATATATTTAGAACCGCCTGTAAAAATGAGTTTTGTAGTAGTGAAACCTTCATCATAAAGGTCATCATCTGCAACAGAAACTTAAAATAGCAACCGTGAGCATGTAGACTAAGCAAGACTTAACCGTTTCCACTAAGCATGAAACTCTATATGCAAGATATATGTAATATAGGACAAGAGATTGCAATAAAAGAATTTCCTAAACATTAGTCCTTACTTTCAGCTTTTAGCAGCAAATTAAGGCTTCATGAATCTGAAATTTAGTGAGCAACCTGTTCTACACATACAAGTATCAATACATTATTAATCCATAAAGCATCATTCAATAATATTCAGCTCCAAATAATTAACTACATCATGACTCAGTGAACAAGCGGTACTCAATAACCGCGAAGGACGGTGACTCGAATCGATATACACCTGCAGGGATACCCGAATAGCACGACACATACACCGACACTCGGAGTTGCGAAGGCACACTCTACTGATGTTGTATGCGGCAACCTTCCACCCGCTACCTACACGCCGAACCGGTCCCATCGCTACGAGCAAGAGGTCCCAACACGAAGTACGTCGTACCCGCTGGTAGGTTTACACCTTGCTGCTCTCAACCCGCACCTATAATGTGGTGGGGTATACCTTGACGCTAAGGTGGACAAGTTACATAAGTTTACTGGGTCCCATATATCGAGTATGCCTTCAGTACATTCAAACTTCCTCAACAGGGCCGCACACGGATCGATTCTTGATCGACACAGGTACAACTACAGCTCACAGGCCCCTATGTCCTGCTGCTCCAACTCCATGCCCGGTCTCATATTTAACCAAATGGTGAACCTCTCACTCGACCAATCCCTTGTGAACCTAATTCCTGAACTCGCGAGTAGATTTCTACTACTCGACTTCTACCGAAGCAACTATAACATTAAGCATAGCATGGACATATCTAGGACTTAACCAACTACCCTTCTCTCATGGGTTCTCTGGTCATGCATGTGGAAAACTGCAAGAAAACATAGACTTAAGCACATACATGGTAACCCATATAGTGTGATACAAATCAAAGTTTAAAACGTTGTTAAATGCAAACTAGGGCTTGCCTGGCTGTGAGACTGGATTAAAGTTAGTCTCCAGGTTGATGACTTCCAGTGGCTCTGTGGTCTCCTCGAGCTCGGCAACTTTTCGATATGCAAAGAATAAGGCAAGTGAATGAATATTGGTATTACTACATAGCTGAATAGAAACACAGTTAAGTATAATAAATAATGGCCACTGGTTCTGGAAATTTTATAGAGGACACTAGGTACTATGGGTGAGGTTCTGGCCAAAATTGAAAACAATTCATGGATGTCTCTGTTGTCTAATATTCAATGTAGATAAACACTTCCCAGAATTTTCATGGGAAAACTGGAACTTTAACATGGCCAAAAGTTGATGTTCTGTTTCTAGGGGGTCAAGAGTGACTCAACAAAATTTGTTTCATAATTTTATAAGCATTATACAGTGAGATATTAAATTTACAAGTTTGGACAATTTGCTGAAAAGTTCTGGACATTTTGGAATTTTTGGGTACATATAGATTGGAAACACAATTTGGCTATACAAATCAACTAAAATGGGTATGAAACTTTTACTGGAGCGTAAGGGAATTATTTGGAATGATTTTGCTAAGTTTGGGAATTTTTTAATGAATGGAGCATCAGGAATTAATTTCAATAGAATTTTGCTTCATGGAATTATTGTGGACAAATTAATGATTTTCATACACACCCAACTGAAACAAAAGAAAGTATAGAACAAATTTTATTTGGGAATTTTTGGAAGAGTATTCTAGGAGATATTGATTTGTAAAGTTGGAATCAAATCTGGAATTAAATTTAAATTGTAAAGTTTGAATGAAGACAGGGGGCCCATGGGTTTAAAATGGACCAATCAGATTTAAGCTACACAGGCCATAGAGATAATTGGCATATCCACACTGGATCCAATGCCGCAGCAAATCCGGGGCACACGCAACACAGGCGGACGGAGGGGCCCCGCAGGGCCTTCTTCAACCTCGCGCCCACGGCGCTGAGGCGCGGCGCCTGGCGGCGACCACTTGCCGCAGCCCGTCCTAGGCCATCTCGGCCTCTCATACTTGCCACCCTCACCTAAAAATCAATGGGGAACACGCTGGAGCAGTTACCACTGGTGATAGATGGCCGGAGAGGGACACCCGACGGCGGCTGTGGAACCTAGGGTTCCGGCGATGTCGGCCGGGCCCTATGGTGGATTATTTCAAACAGGAAAACTTCAGAAAGCTTCGTGGAAGCATGGAGAGCATGATTATGGACACAAAAATGAGAGAAAAACTTCGGAACACGGTGGCCATGATGAATGGACGAAGTGAAAAATTGGTGGTTGGGAAAACTGCTGTTCCGGCGTGGTTACTCAATGAAACTCGATGATTCTTCTTCAAGGTGAAGCGCCTGGATGTGTAGAAGATAAAGCCTCACGTCCACGAGGAATTGTTACACATAGAAAGCGAATTTAATTGGAGACCTAGCTAAGTTCATACACGAAGCTCGTCGGAAGAAATGGAAATACGGGGGCTACGGTCCATGGCATGGGCTCAAATTTTACCAGCAGCTAGAATACACATAGGAGAACCTTTTTTCTTCAAGGACCAATGCGAGATAATGGCTGTATCGTCGGGGCACAGAGGAAGCAGAGGAGCGGCCGGGAAAACAGAGGACGGCGGCCACGGTTTCAGTTTCTGGAGCTTCGGGGGTGGCCTAGCTGCGCAAGAACATGATCACATAGCTGCGCAGGATTTTGGGGAGCAACTCAGTGCGAAGAAAATCGATCGATATTGATGATCCTTACTGGATTTTGACTGGGCAGGAAGAACATTGCTGGGGAGCAAGAAATGGCACCTGGTGGTGAAACAAACAGAGAACAGAGCTTTTGTGCTGGGACTTGGAGAAGATAAGGAGGAGCTCTGGGGCTTGCTGTATGCAGCTGGATTCATGGGAGCAAGCAGGCAAGCAGGTAGCTGCCTGGAATTGCATGGCATGAGGTGTTGCCCTGGGATGAAAAGAACAGAGCATTCTTACATAGACAGGTGGGTCCCACATTTTGCTCATCCTCATCCCCTCACTGGACAGTCCAATTCACACCCCTAATTTGTTCCAAAATTTCTAGATATTTGTGGGAGGGCCAAATTGAATTTGGAGACTTTGATTTTGAAATCAAATTGTTGATTTGCCCAAGTTTCATTCGAATTCAAACTTGAATTTGAATTTGAGTTGGATTCAATGTAGCTATTGAATTAAATAGCAAACTTGCTTCAAAAATTATGAAAGTTTGCAGGGGGACTATTTGAAATATTTTGAATCCAATGGTCAATTCAATTCTTCATGCTAAACTCATTTGAATAGTGGCTAAGTTTATTTTTTTTAATTCTCTCTTTTGGAGTTTGAAATACTTTGTTTTTCTCATATCCTTTTTATTTCTTTATATCATTCAAAAATTTTAGTCCTAACTGAAGTTTGCATAATGGAAATTAGGGCTTTTACAAAGGTAGAATACTTTTTTGTGCACTTGATACTTTTGCAAAATAGGACATAGTAGCTACTGATCAACAACCTAAGTCTTTATCTTTGCTTCGGGACGAGCAAAGGGTAAGCTTGGGGGAGTTTGTTGGTGGTCATTATATACCAATTTCGACCATCAATATAACTCGACAATGTGAAGGAATGAATATTTATTACACACATCATAGTTAGGAATAACCTAGTTCCACTTGTAACAGGAGAAATTGGTGCATGCAGGTAGTATATGCAGATTTGAGGTGAATGCATGGCCACAAGGCAAGGAAACACAATTCCCACCAATCAGGCTCAAGCAGGAGGATTCATGGGCCCACTCAGAGTAGAAAACCAACTAAAAATCAAGGGAATCACCCATACCCATGCTGGAGGCCCATATAACAGTGTCACAGAGAAGTTTCCGCACGATTGGAGCCGTTTGCTGTTCGGCCGAACCACTAGGTCGCCCGACCCGGTATTCGCGCCAAACCTGGTCAACCGCCACGTGTTGGCTCCTCAAGGCTCGGAGATCACAATGGCGACTGATTCCCTCGATTTTTCTGGTGCCAAACCGACCTTTGGAGGGTATAAATAGGGGGTAGAGGGCTCCTTCACTACACACACCACTTGAGCATTCACTTCTTGTGTACATTAGTTCTCCAAGTCATTAGTGGAGGTTAGGCTGTAGAGAGGAGCCTCTAGTCCCAAGTCCGAATGGGGAAAGGACTTTATGTATATGCTCTTGTATTTGTGACTTTGTGCATTATAATAATAGTATTTTTAGCATCTTTATATTCATATACTTGGGCAAAGTATTTCTTGTTTGATTGTGGACTCCATGTATGTGTTAGGTGTATATGTTGTTATGATCTAGACATAATGCCATTATCATGTTATCATAAACATCATACACCACCACACTATAGTCTAATTAGGTAATAATATGATTATGTTAATATGAATATGTTAGTGCTTGGTCCCAACATTGGTTTAACGTTGTTTAGGTTAGTCATTGTCTTAGGATGAATATTATGTTACAACTCCTAAGGTATTTACTTAGCATGCAAGCGTGGTGCTTGGACAAATAAGTAGCGTTGGATGCATCGTAGTCCACGGGTTGTAGAGGTAAGCGGTAGGTGGTGACAGCCCTATCCGTCCGTTGTAATCATCCATGTTCGGCTACGAAGTAGGCTCTTGGCGGGAGTCGCCTGGCAGACCAGGGTAATCCCGTGCCCGATATGTTGGACCACTAAGCCCTAGTATTCACCATTAACATATTCATGTGTACTTTATTAGGTTATGTATATGAGTAATTATAGCATAGTAGGAGTAGCTCCATCTCGTAGTCTAACCCTCACAAGGACAACCTTGCCCTTAGAGTAGATTGCTTAGGTGTGTGTCACACTACCCATACTATCATCTTAACCCTGTTCAGATAAACACTTAGTACCGTATACATTGATCATAAGAATAGTGTTTAATTTACTCCATTGCCTTACTTTGGGACAAATACGATACCCTTGGGAATACTCACGGGTGAAATGCTACAACAGTATATTCCGTGCGCTTGCGGACTTCATCTCTTTTACTAGAGATGATTTGTGGTGTTAACAACCGTCAACACTTGTCGAAGATGGATTGAAGGTTGTCAAGGAGTGAGTCTTTGTTATTCACCTTGACAACGATGTCATCAATGTAGACTTCCACAAGGTACCGAATGAGCTCCCCAAAAGTTTTGTGCATAGCTCGCACAAAGGTGGAGAGTACATTTTTTAGACCATAAGGCATTGATTTGTAGCAGTAGAGACCATCTACCCTAATAAAAGCAGTGTGCTCTTCATCTTCCTTAGATATTGGAATTTGATGAAAACCAGAGTATGCATCTAGGAAATACAAAAGCTCATAACCGGAGGTAGAATCCACTATGTGATTGATTCTTGGTAGTGGAAAGGGGTCTTTTGGACATGCCTTATTCAATGTGGTGTAGACGATGCACATCCGAAGCTTCTCGCTGGCGTTTGGCATGACGATTGAGTTTGCCATCATTGTGGATGATGAACCTTCTGAATGAATCCAATGTCAAGTAGCTTTTTGACTTCTTCTCGGATGAAGTTCTGCCGTTCAAGAGATTGCTTCTAGGGCTTCTGTTGTATAGGTTGTGCATCGGGGCATATCATCAGATGGTGCTTGATCACCACCCTAGGGATCCTAGGCATCTATGAAAGTTACCATGCAAACACGTTGACATTTGCCTAGATGAAAGTCACGAGTGCGAGTTCCTATTTGTCACCATGAACTCCCGATATACGGGTGGTCTGAGTGGCATCAGAACTAATTTGGACGACTTGAACGGGAACATTGGTGTCTCCGCTTTCCTGCACGTGAGGTGCAGAGGTTGAGCTGCACTGGCACGAGCTCGGTGGTTGCTGAGCAGATTGCTCCTTGTCGGATTCATCTTCTTGTGATGTTGCAAATGCATGAAGTTTCTCCAGCGCAGTGACTCCAGTAGTGCAGTCCTCTCGGATCCGGAGGACACCTGAGATGTTGGCATCTTCAACACAAGGTAGCCGTAGTGGCCCACCACCATGAACCTATACTTTGTTGTCCTGCCTAAGACGGCGTTGAAGGGAAGGTTCATGTGTGCCACATCAAACACCAGCTTCTCAGATTTGTAGTTCTCCCGTATCCCGAAGGTCACCGGGAGAGTAAGAGACCCGAGTGGTGTGATAGCTCCCGGACACACTCTGGAGAATGGGCGTGAGGGACTGAGGTCCGAGAGGCTGAGTTGGAGCTTCACAAAGGCTGCAAAGCTGATGAGGTTGAGTGATGCGCCTACATCCACAAAAACATAGAAGAGCTGGATATTGTTAATAGTCGGAGAGACCATCAATGGCAATTGTCCAGCTCTCGCCATGTTCTTCGGATAGTCTGAAGCATCAAAGGTAATGGAAGTATCCATCCACTTCTGATAAGGCTCTGACTTGGCTGTAGGAGCCGCAATAGCCATCTCCCGATGCATAGTCTTCAGAATGCGCCAAGAGGTGATGTCCCAGGACCCTCCATATGTCATATAAAAAGTCTTCTGATGCTCATTGTCGGATTTGGTGTCGGAGTCGTCAACAATGTTGTAGACTGCCTTTAACACTTTCTTGGCGTCTTGGAAGCCTAGCTCCTGATTAGACGAAGCTTCGTGGACTTTTTATTTCCCTTTTCGCTGGTGGAAAGAGGTTTTGTCTTGTCACTTGCTGCTGCGTTCAGCAAGCCTCTTGACCTCTCGACAGTCTTCAAGATTGTGGCTTGTAGATTTGTGTATCGGGCACCACATCTTGTCGCCATCCTTAGACGATTATCGAGGTCGCTTGTCAGGGCAAGGCTCCCGGCCACCAGGTGCTGCGGCAGCAACAGAGGTAGGTGTGCTGGCAAGTTACTTTTTCTTGCCACTTGACTTCTTTTTGTTTTTTTCACTGCTGGCAGCAGTAGCTTCACCTTTGGAGGCAGATTGGCTAGCCTCCGCAGCTGGTTTTGAGTGCATCTCTTGGCCCTTCGCAGCCCTGACACACTTGTCAGCCAGACTGAAGAGTTCTGTGATGATGCTAACATCCTTGGTTGCCAACTTGTCCAACATCGCCTTGTCTTTAACCACCTATCGGAATGTAACCACGCCATAAGCAATGGAGATAGAAGATATAGTGTTTTGTACCTGAGAGAATCATTGGATGAATGATCCCAGTTGTCAGTACCCTGCGTACTGGGTACCTCACAATACCGCAAGAAAAGCTACAGAGTTCCATTTGTCTGAGTTGAAGATCTTCAAAGGCTCCACGTGTCCTGTAACACTGGGCCCGCCTCCCTTGTTTGGGTACCTACGGTACCGCCACGTGTAACACAAGGCCAAACCTAACTCCCTATATAGGGAAGCTCCAGTCATGCCACGTGTCCAGGGGCCCCGGACCTAACTTCCAGTAGAGGGAAGCTCCAGTGCTACCACGTGTATAGCAGCTCCAGACCTGCCTCCCCACAGAGGGAAGCTCCAGAGCTACCGCGTGTCAAGCCTCCGGAGCTAAGCCATCGACAGGAAGATAGACGGATATCCAACAGAGCGAACATTCAAGGGGCAGTTAAAGCAACCGTTACAAGACCTGATTATGTCTCATTAATGCCATATTAATGACACACGATCAGAGGATCTCTAGTACCGGTAACAGCGCCATTAAGGCGTGTTATCACACCATTAATCATGCTTAATACATACAGATCGTGTTTAGGTAATTAAACACCACCATGGCCACATGTCGGGCCAGGCTGACAATGTAACGGCCAGTCCTTGGACTATAAAAGGGTTGTGCCGCACGGTACAAAGGTCAGGTCCAATCAAGCGCTCATACACAAAAGTCATACATACAACAACACCCTGTGGAGTAGGGTATTACACTCAGGCGGCCCGAACCACGTAAAAATCCTCGTGTGACTGTCTTGTTCATAATCTCATGCGCGCCCCAACCAATCACGAACGTCCACGGACTACGATCTAGTAGTACCGGGGGAAGGGTCGATCGCACACTTCAACATTTGGCATGACATGAAGGGGCAGCCCTTGAGATTTCGAGATGGTGAACTCTGCAGCAGCATCGTCCAACGGCAATGCTGGACCGCCTGACGGAGGAAATCCTTCCAGTGCCAAACAGCTAGCTGGCGCTGTTGTCCCGGCTGGTGTTGCTGCAGCACCACCACCACCTGCTATGGCTGCCAACGCCGGACAATAGGATGGTGCTCTCGTGTCAGTGATTGCATTGACAAACAGCTCAGAGAATGCACTAATCGTTGCGCGTACTCTGCTCCAGCGTCCTCTAGCGGCTAGAGCTCCTCCAGCTGCCATGGAACAATGGCGTACTGATGTTGAACATCTGGTTATAGCCATGGCCGATGCTATCTATAACCAAGGTCCACCCTCTGCTGGGCAGGCAACTTCACAGCGGAGGACCTTGTCTGGTAGACATGGTCCTCAAGTTTCACAGCACAGGAGATGTGTTGCGTCCCAACAAGTGACATCGCTGCCCTCCGGGGCATGTCGCACTCATACAGTGTTGAGGCTCTTGACCCATGATCTGCAATCCGAGCTTGACCGCCGTTACAGGCAGCAGGATGACCGCGTCCACATCGAGCATGCTCGCGAGAGGCGAGAGGCTCGGGAAAACCCTTCTCCTTTAGGAGTAGGGGTGGCTGTTCGTCCCTGGTCATGCACCTTCGCATGGTCTGATGGCCGCAGAAGTTATGACCTCATTTGCCAGAGAAGTACGACAGAACTATCAATCCCGTCGAGTTTCTCCAAATCTACTCCGCCGCCATTCTCGCGGCGGGGGCCAATGAGGTTGTGATGGCCAACTACTTTCCTGTGGCCCTGACTGGGACAGCCAGGTCTTGGTTCATGAGTCTTCCGCCTGATTCCATCAATAGTTGGATGGAGCTATGCTACTAGGTCACTGCCAATTTCGGGAGCTCGTACACCCGACCTGGCATAGAGCCGGATATGTTTGTCATACAGCAGAAATCAGGAGAGTCGCTGTGATCATTCATCCAACAGTTTTCTCAGGTACGGGACACCATTCCTTCCATCTCCAACGCATCTGTCGTTGTTGCATTTCGACAGGGCGTCAGAGATAAGAAGATGCTGGAAACACTGGCGACAAAAGAAGTCACCAGCATCACGAAACTCTTCATCCTAGCAGACAAGTGTGCTAGGGCTGCGGAGGGCCATGAAATGCACTCCAAGCCAGCTCCGGAGGCTGGTAAAAAGTCCTCCAAGGCTTAAGCCACAACCTCCGGCAGTGGAAAGAAAAAGAAAAAGTCCAACGGTAAGAAGAAGTCATCGGTCGGCACGCCTGCTGTTGCAGCTGCTGCAGCTCCGCGTGGCCGGGGGCCGTGCCCCGAGAAACGTCCTCGACCATCACTGAAGACGACGATGGTCAAAAGATGTGGTTTCCAATCAACAAAACTGATACAAACAATCTTGAAGATTGCCGCGAGGTCCAAAACCTTGTCGAGCGCTTCAACAAGCACCGAGAAGAAGCTCCTTTCCACCAGCGGGAGGGAAAGCAGAAAGTCGACGAAGCTCCGGCTAATCCGGAGCTAGGCTTCCAGGACCCTGAGAAGGTATTGAAGGCTATGTACAAAACCGTCGATGATGTCTGATATCTCCAAAAACAAGCGTCGGAAGACCCACAATACCATATACGGAGGGTCCTAGGGTATCACCTCTTGCCGCGTCCTCAAGACCATGCATCGGGAGATGGCTGCTACAGCTCCTACCACCAAGGGAGAACCCCATCGGAAGTGGATGGACACTCCCATCACTTCTGATGCTTCAGACTACCCAAGAAACATGATCAGAGCTAGACAACTGCCGTCGATGGTGTATCCTACCATCAATAATGTCCAGCTCTACCATGTCTTGGTGGATGGAGGTTCGGCGCTCAACCTCCTCAGCTATGAAGCGTTCGTTAAGATCCTGCTGAAACTCTCGGACCTTCACCCCTCATTTCCTTTCTTTAGGGTAGGTCCGGGGGCGATCAATCCTCACGGCTCAATCACACTCCCGATGACCATCGGGACTCAGGAGAATTAAAGGACCGAGAAGCTGGTGTTCGACGTGGCGCATATCAGCTTACCCTTCAATGCCATCCTAGGAAGGCCTAACCTGTATAGTTTCATGGCCGCAGCACAATATGGCTACCTGGTGTTGAAGATACTGACACCTTTAGGCGTTCTCCGGATCTGCAAAGATCATACTGCAGGAGTCACTGCGCTGGAAGAACTCCACGCGCTTACAACAGTGTATGAGGAAGCATCCAGCAAGGAGCTAGCTGCTCAACCTCCGAGCACTCGTCACTGAGGCTCAACCTCTACACCACGCTTGCAGCCAAGCAGTGACACCGACATCCACGTCAAAGTCGTCCAAATTGGTTCTGATGCTGCCCAGACCACCCGTATATCAGGAGGACTGGACAACACATAGTAACTCGCGCTCATCACTTTCCTCCGGATGAATGTTGACATGTTTGCATGGCAACAGTCATAGATGCTTGGGATCCCTAGGGAGGTGATTGACCACAGTCTTAAGATAAATCCTGACGCACGGCCAATTCACAAGAAGCCCCAGAAGCAATCAGTCGAGCGACAGAACTTCATTTGAAAAGAAATCAAGTAGCTGCTCGAAGCTGGTTTCATCCGGGAGGTTCATCATCCATGATGGCCGGCAAACCCAGTCATTGTACCCAAGGCCAGCAGGAAACTTCCGATGTGTATCGACTACACCGCCTTGAATGAGGCTTGTCCAAAAGATCCATTTCCACTACCTAGGATAGACCAAACAGTGGACGCCACCTCCGGGTGTGAGCTATTGTGTTTCCTAGATGCATACTACGGATATCATTAGATCCAAATGTCTAGGGAAGCTTAAGAGCATACTGCCCTCATAACAGTAGATGGGTTTTATTGTTACACTGCCATGTCGTTTGGTCTCAAAAATGTTGCTTCAACTTTTGTGCGAGCCATGCACAAAACCTTTGGAGAGCTCATTAGGGACGTGGTGGAGGTCTACGTTGATGACATCATTGTGAAGGTCATGAACAAGGAATCACTCCTTGACAATTTGCAAGCCGTCTTCGACAAGCTGCGCGTGACGCGCACCAAGCTGAACCCTGACAAATGTGTCTTCGGGGTTAGCTCCGGAAAGCTCCATGGATTCTTGGTGACTCATCGAGGAATTGAGGCGAATCTGGCAAAGATCAAGGATATTGAAGACATGTGGCCCCTAGCCCAAATCAAGGATGTGCGGAAGCTAACTGGATGTCTAGCTACGCTCGTCCGGTTCATCTCAAGACTGGCAGAACAGGTGCTTCCCTTCTTCAAGTTATTGAGTAAGTTTGGGCCATTCCACAGGTATGAAGAATAAGAAAACGCATTCCAAGAGCTCAAACAGCTCCTCACCACACCACCAATCCTAGTAGCTCTGAACCCTGGTGAGCGTCTTTTCCTTTACATTTCGGCGACTACGGAGGTTGTCAGCATGGTTCTGCTTGAGGAAAGACCGGAGCCACCTACAGTTCAGGAGCCCAGACCCCTCCGGGAGGGTTTGGAGCTACCTGAAGGCGAGTCTGGGTCCCATCCCCAAGGCACGGATCTTTAAGGCAAGCTACCTGAGGATCAAACTCTAATCATCTAAGGGAGTTCATACGGCTGAAGAAGAAATTACGGACCCCTTTGGGAGGGTTCGGGAAGCAAAAGAAGAAGGTACAGAGTTTTTCGAGAGGGTCCAAGTTTATTAAGAAGAAGCTCCAGGACCTTCAGGGAAGGTCCAGACTGTCCAGTGGCTAGTGTACTTCATCAGTGATGTACTCCACAATGCCAAGACTCGATACATTGAGGTGCACAAGCTGCTTTATGCGGTTCTCATTGCCTCAAGGAAGCTACGTCACTACTTCCAAACCCACAAGATACCAGTGGTAACCTTTTATCTACTGTGTGCTATACTGCATAACCCTGATTCTACTAGGAATATTGCAAAATGGGCAGCGGAGCTGGCAGAGTTCGATCTCGAATTCTTGCCTCGACATGTTATCAAGAGTCAAGCATTAGCTGACATCGTGGTGGAGTGGACCCCTTCTTCATCAAATCCAGGGGGTCTAAGTGAGCAGAAGCCGGAACCCAAGGCTCCGATCTTCTCCGAGCCTCACTGGACTCTCTACTTGGATAGCTCTGTGCAAAAGCTGGGGGACGGAGCTGAAATCCTTCTGCTCGCTCTGACCGGGGAGAAAGTCCAGTAAATGGTACACCTTAACTTCAAGGCAACCAACAACATGGTGGAGTATGAAGTTCTTATCTATGGCCTCAAGGTGGCGCTATCATATGGCGTCAAGCAGATGCTAGTGAAGAGTGATTCGCAACTCATTATCATGAAAGTCAACAGCGAATGTCATTGCAACAACCCAGAACCCGCTGCTTACCTCCTTGAAGTCTAGAACATCTAAAAAGACATCCACGTCTTGGACCTCTGCCATGTCTAGCGTCTCAACAATGCTGAAGCTGATGAACTCTTGACGAAGGTTTCGATCGGAGCTCAAGCTCCTGATGGAGTTTTTGTCAAGAGATTGTCAAGACCAACCGCTCAGCCTGTCGAACTAAGCGAAGGGGGCAAGACCAGAACCTCAAAGCTAGCAGTCCTGGTGGCATTGTTACCATGGCATCCACCAAGGGTCGCAGGTGCAGCTGGAAGCTCCAAAAAACCCAGCGCGCAAGATCCAAAGGCTCAAGTTAGCTCCAATGCATCAATCTCAGAGATCTAGAGCTACTTGAAAGATAACATCCTTCCTGAAGACGGTGCATCCGCTGACCGGATCGTCAGATTGGCTGAAAGATACACGTTGGTAGAAGGGGATCTCTACCGGCGCGGTGCCAATGGCATCCTAACGCGGTGCATTGTACAGGAAGAAGGCTGCGAGCTCCTCGCGGAAATCCATGGAGGCGAGTGTGGGAACCACGCATCTTCCCGCATCTTGGTCGGTAAAGCCTTCCAGCATGGCTTTTACTGGCCTACAGCTCTCTAGGATGCAGTTGAGCTGGTCAAAAGGTGTGAAGCGTGCTAGTTCCACGAGAAACAAATTCACACACTGGCTCGATCTCTGCAAATGATACCTCCTACATGGACATTCGCTATGTGGGGGATGGACATTTTGGGACCTTTCCCAAAAGCTGTCGGAGGTTACAAGATCATGTACGTTGCCATCGACAAGTTCACCAAGTGGCAAGAAGCTACTCCAATTGTGACTGTCAATAAGCAATCAGCTATCGAGTTCTTAAAGTCTATAGTCTGCATATTTGGAGTTGTGAACAGAGTCATAACTGACAACGGAACCCAATTCACAAGTGCAGCATTCCATGAATATTGCAAAAACCTCAGCATTCAAGTCAGCTACGCATCAGTAGCTCACCTGGAAAGTAAGGGCCAAGCTGAGAGAGCAAACGCATAAATATTCAAATGAATCAAGACGCGCACTTACGAGCCCCTGAAGAAACATGAAGCCAACTGGATAGAGGAGCTTCCATCTGCACTTTGGGCGAGCAGGACAACACCTAGCCAGTCAACTAGAGAGACTACCTTCTTCCTGGTGTAGGGAGCTGAAGCAGTCCTTCCTCCGGAGATCACCATGTGAATGTGGCCTAGAGGGAGGGTGAATAGGCCTTTTTTAATTTTGTCGGAACCTGCAACACTTAACAACCAGTTTAAAACCAGAGATATCGGACTAGTCCGGTAAAGTGCAGACTAGTCCGGTGTGTACCGACTAGGTTGATTAAGCTTGATCGATTAATTTGATTCTTTGATGTATGCAGCAGAAATATACAATAAAATGAAGTGTTGCAAGGTTTTGGACTAGGGTATATCACAATTCAATCTTATATTTAATGATTCAACGTAGAGTAAGCAATAATGATTGAAACCCTAGATTATTGTGATGAATAAGAACGATGAACACAAAACAAGAAACAAGGATTTATCCTGTGGTTCAGCTCCCACAGAGGCAACCAACGTCCATGTTGAGGAGTCCACAAAAGGACCGGGTCTTCTCCAACCCTACCCTTGTCAGATCGCCACGAAGGCAAATCCTCTTCATCTTATCACAAAGGGGTGAATAACTGAATTCAAAAGGGGCCTTCTCACACGTTGAAGGCTCCCCTAGATTACAACACGAAATACCACCAAGAACACACTCAAAAGATTACAATGAAATCACAGGAGTGTGCTAGAGGATCAAACCAAGAGCTCAACGAGTGTTGAACGTGTCTCTCCAATGATCTAGAGTGTATCCTCAAAGGATTGATCTTTGTTGCACTTAATTTCGTGGAGAGATGTGTTTTTTAGGCTCTTGGGAGGTGTGACGGCGCTAGGGTTTGAGAGTTATGTGAAATATGGCCGTGTACCTCTATTTATATGGGTTTCTAAAAGTGGCCGTTAGGGTTTAGAATGATCGGACTAGTCTGTGGTGGTCATCGGACTTGTCCGGTGTACTGTGTGTAGCAAACCCTATGTGTCCAGAAATATCGGACTAGTCCGGCTAGGAGCGGACTTGTCCGATTTCGCTTCTAGAAATCTTCGGACTAGTCCGATAGTCGTCGGACTTGTCTAGACATGTGAAACCCTATGTGAATTGGGTGACAAGTCCACACTTGGAGGACTTGTCCGATTTAGGTCAAAGGGTTTTTCGGACTAGTGCGTGCAAATATCGGACTTGTCCGATTTGGACCAGAATGAATATCGGACTAGTCCGGTTGTGATCTGACTTGTTTGATTTTTTGTGACTTGTGAAGTTTTTTGAGGACTAGTCCGCACTGCGGAGGACTAGTCTGATTCTAGTCAGAGAGATATCGGACTAGTCCGATGGATATCAGACTTGTCCGATTTTGTGCAGAGAGGGAATCGGACTAGTCCGATGCCAGTCGGACTAGTTCGGTACTGTATAACTTTGTGCAATGTGTGTGTTTAATTGTGATTGAGCTCTTGGGGTGTGCTTCCTTAACACACTCCATACACAATGATATACTATTCTTCTTCCTTGAGCTCATTTCCACTTTGCTCCTCATTCTTTCTTCTTTTTGGCACTTTGCTTATTTTGCTATTAAACCTGTGATCATCTCAACAAAGAGGTTAGGATCTCATTTGCTTGTCATAAATCATCCAAAACCCACAAGGGATTCCTAGATCCACTTTTAATCTCCCCCTTTTTGGTGATTGATGACAACCAATTGAGATTTCACAAAATATGATAAAAGTTGAGATTTTCATAAAGTATGCACATATGAGTTTAAAATACATCAAGCAATGAAAACATAATCCATATGTGCATTCTTTATGGTGGGATGCATAACTAGGTACATTGAAACAATGAGAATGACATAATTGACATTAATCAACAATAAGCAAGCATATATGTCATTCTAGGAGAGAAATCACAAATTTCAACAAGTACTTCTCAAAAGATCATATTATTGCATCACAGAACCATAATTAACTTAAGAACATAGTTAAAGCTTTACAACCCACAAAATTGTCAAAAAGCATAAAAGAGAGCTCTCTCCTCGCATCCTACAGCTAAGGCTAAGACTCCCCCTCAATATCTCACCCTTTGGCATCAAGACACCAAAAAGAAGGCGAGGAGGGTCCTAAGGTCTTCACTCTTCGTTTCAGTCCTCTCATCGTCATCTTCGTCATCTTCATCTTTAGCCTGAGGAGGAGGAGGAGGAGGTGTGGAGCCACTCGAGCCCCCAATGCCAAAGTAGGCAATCTCAGAGGGGGTCAAGGGCCCGAGCTCGATGATGTCAGGGTCGAAGTCCTCAGAAATTACTGGAGATCCAATGGGGTCTATCTCCAGCTTCTGGCAAATCTATTTCACATTTGCCTTGACATACTTCATGTCTTCCTTTCTCTTCTTGTTCATCTTGTGGGCCCTCACTTCGGCCTTTTTGCAGGAAGCGAAGATGGCAGCCAAGTATTTGAAGATCCCACTGGCGGATCCCCTTTGAGGGGCTGCCCTACTGGCTGGGGCAGCTCTGGCATCTTCAGTTCTTCTTGCCGGTGCCTCAGGACTAGAGGTCAGCAAGGGAGCAGCCTGGATGCTTGGCTTCTGAGGCATGTGAGGCCTCAAGGGTAGATGCTCCACATCCTTGAAGAATTCAATCCCGGTGACCTTCTCGATCACAAACATTAGATATGGGGCATACCCACAAGACCTGTTGGGTGTGCAAGATATGTTGACCATGTCATTCCAGATGTAGTCCGACACATCAAACTGGCGGTCCTTGCTTATCACTCTCATCAATGTCTGAAGATAACCCTGCACACTCCCGGCATCTCCATCCTTGGGAGCGATGGTCTTCCTCAAGACTCTATTGAGCACCACAAAGAATGGCTTCATGTTCTTTGTGGATGGAGGGTTGAACTTGGAGTTTGGCTCATATATGGTTACTTCATAGTTTGTTTAATGTCACAACCCTACATCTATTGTAAGGATAGATCCTAAAATTTTGACAACATAACACCGCCTAACACTACACCCCCCTTTTTGGTGCAGTTCTTAAAGTAAAAAGGGGCAGGCAGCGCCGACGGCCATGCAACTGCACATGACGTTAGGGCCGGAGCACCTGGACGCCTAAGCGTCGCCTAGGCGATGCCTTACGAAGCCTGCTTTAATTTCCTACTAAATGGGTCTTGCCATTACTTCATAGTTTATTTGATGTCATGACCCTACGTCTATTTTCCAGGATAGGTCCTAAAATTTCGACAGCATAACGCCACCTATTTAACATTACACTCCCCTATCCGATGCAGTTCTTAAAGTAAAAAGGGACAGGCAGCGCCGGTGGCCTAAACAACAGCGGCCACGTGACTGCACATGACGTCAGAGCCGGAGCGCCTGGATGCCTAGGCAGCGACTACTTCATAGTTTGTTTAATGTCACGACCCTATATCTATTGTCCAGGATAGGTCCTAAAATTTCGACAGCATAACGCCTATTTAACACTACACCTCCCCGTCCGGTGCAGTTCTTAAAGGAAAAAGGGGTAGGCAGCACCGACAACCTAAACAACGGCGGACACACGACTGCACATGACATCAGGGCCGGAGTGCCTGGATGCCTAGGTGACGCCTTATGAAGCTTGCTTTAACTTCCTACTAAATAGGCCTTGCCGTGCCGCCCGTTATGCCACCCGCAGCTGCCGAGCCGCCCGGCGCCATGGCGTTCCTTTCCAGGTGTGCCGTCGCTGCTCCTCCACCGTGCGCCGCCGTCCTTCTCATGTCTGCCTCCCTGCACTGTTCTCCTTGTCCCCTCCGCCTCCTCCTTCCTCAACGTTGGGATTGCGCCATTCTTCCCTGTCCCCTTCGCCTTCTCCTTCCTCAACGCTGGGATTATGGTACTCCTGCTCTGTTTCCTTAATGTCAACTAGAACTTTTCTCAAAAATACGTTGGACGACTACGAGATCGACTAGGGGTCGACAACGGTCGACTAATCGACCTAGTCGACGACTAATCGCCTAGTCGATCCTAGTCACCTAGATTTGATAACATTATATATACATATAGTACATAAACAATAAAAAATTCAAATAAACATAATTGAACCCTAATAACTAGCATCTATGATAATCAAGTTAACGTACACATATGTGGATAAAACACAATATAAAATTGCATACGTAATGATATAGCAATTCATAGACTAATCAATTCAAAAACCTAATGCCACACTTATCGGATTTCAAAAATCTAGTTCATAGACAAGCTTAAATTTTAACCTTATCAGAAGAGCGGAGGAGAGGAGGCGGAGGCGCGCACGGGCCAGGGAGCGGCAGATGAGCGTGGCGACCGATGGGGTGCTGGGCGGGGAGGCGCGGGCTGGCTGGTGGGGTGCTGGGCAGCGAGGCAGCTGTGCTGGGGCGTGGGGCGTACCGACCAGTGGGGGCTGGGCGACGAGCGTGGCGAGGCGCGAGGTGAGGCATGGGCGGTGGCGAGGCGGCAACGCGGGGTGGCGGCGGGGCGGTGACGCGGGGCGAGGGGCGGAGGCAGGGCAGCGACGCGGGGCGAGGGGCGGCAGCGGGGCGGCGACGCGGGGCGAGGGGCGGCGGTAGGGCGGCGAAGCGGGGCACAGGGTGGCAGCGGGGCAGCGATGCGGGGCATGGACAGTAGCGGAGCGAGAGACAAGAGCTGCGCGCGCGGGCGAGTGTAGTGTGAGGTTTTTTCCCTTGTGTATGCGATGTAAGGAGGTTAAAGTCATTGGTTATCACGATCCGACGATCTTAGTTGAGGGCTGCGGGGCCCACCTTATGGCCGTCGGCCACGGCGGTAAGACCGACAACCATAACTTGGGTGCGTGGGGCCCACGCTATGGCCTTCGGCCTTGGAGTTGGAGCCGACGGTCTTAAAATTTGGCGGGAACATTGTTTTTTCAGACCGCGGGGGCCACTCTATGGCCATCAGCCCTGGAGTTGTAACCGACAGCCATACATAAAGCCGTCGGCCCCGGAGCTGTAACTGACGACCATAGTTGAAGTCGTCGGCCGCCGTTCTGATGCTGACGGGCATAACGATATAAATGTTAGCTTTTCTAAGCCGACAAACTTAGTACGCTTTAAGTTGTTGAGGTCAATGATTATTGTTTCCCCGACACTTCTTTGCCCGATTCTTGTACTGAATAACAAGGCTCGCAACTTGATCATAAAAGGATTGACCGTGTTGCACACCTCCGATCTGCGTATGATGTGTGGAAAGCACTTTGCGACTACCATGAAGGATCCAACATGATCAAGGAGGTAAGTCAAGATATGTTCAAAAAAGAATATATTTGCTTTGAGATGCAACCGGGTGAGTCCATCGACGATCTATTTGCTCGCTTTAATAAAATTCTCAACAATCCTCGTAGTGCCAATGTTAATTTTTCAGACGCTGAAAATGCTAGGAAATTACTAAGTGCATTAGAGATGTTAATTTGGGAGATGAACATTACATCTATTTATGAATCCACTGTCATGAGTACACTTACATTAGATGTGCTATATTCCAAGTTAAAAACTCATGAAGTTGATATTACATCACGAAAAAATCCCAACAATTCTGTTGCATTTTTTCACAACATGATATGCCTAGTTCTAGCCAATCTTCATCATGTGGTACACTTGATTTGCTGTCCTCTCTAACCCTTGTACAGATTAAAGAGTTTCTAAAGGAGGAGCTAGCAATTCTCTCTACTCGGTTCTCGAAAGCATTGCAAAATGTGAGAACTAGAAGGAGAGGAAGTGGTGGACCACAATGATGCTTCGAATGCAGTGAGTTTGGACATTTCCTTATAAATTGCCCTAAACCTTTCAGGTTCAACTCTCTGTGATGAGAAGCAAACAAAGTTCAAGTCCTCCTATGCAAACAACAATAAGAAAAAGAAGCATTTTACAGGTCGCCAATTGGTAAATTGTTTTGTCTCCGCACTACAAGAACTCAGCTCGAGCAATGTGGACATCGTAAGTGATGAAGATGAAGAAAATTTGGCAAATGCGTGTTTCATGACGGGCAACTCAAGATCAAGCATGGAGGGAACAGAACACAATAGCGACAATGAGGAGGTATGTCCCACTTGCGAAGAAATGTATCATGCTAGGTCTCGTTCCATTGTTATACTTAAGAAAAGGACAAAAACTTTGGGACAATGCTATTAAAATTGAATCACTAGAATTTAAAATTAATCGGTTAAAATCTTTGATTCCTAGTGATGACTCTTGTTCCTCGTATAAATTAATATATGAACAATTGTCCTATTCAAGAAGTGCGCACACCTACAATCTTGATAAACTTGAGTTTGAAATTGAAAAGAACAAAAAAAACTTGCTGCACTTAATGATAAAAACATGAAAGATGCTATATGTTCAACAATTCATTTACATTGTTCTAACTGTTATGTGCTTGATAAGAAACTACATGATGCTTTGAATGAAATTTTTGTTTTGAACAATGCTTTACGTTCTCATGAAGTTAATTGTTGTTCTAATTTCAAATTAAAAAGAAAAATTTCATGTGAAAATTGTCTTAATCTGTCTAATAAACTTGATGACATGCATAGGACCCTAGACGTTTTGTAATGCAAATAAGAACCTAAACTTGCTACTAAATTCTTCTATGTCTTGCAATGATAAAACTGGTCTAGGTTTTGATTCTCATGCTCATGTGAATGCACATCCACCTAAGGTTGTTAAATCATTAGGAAGTGGTTTGATTCAAACCATTCCTAAACAAAAAAGTGGTTTTCAAATCTGCAGGAGTGTTGTCTCATTCGATTTCTAATAGACATGTTGCTTGCTTATGAAGACATGAACACAAAATTAAACTTCATTGTACCTACTATGGTAGAGATGGTCATGTCATAGATTTTTGTTATATACTAGCTAAACAACAGAGTAAAGGAAAGAAGGATTGCTAGACCACATAACAACCGAGCAAAACTTGTTGCGCGTGTTGAACCGAATTTAGGAACATGAACTTGTTGTAATAAGTCATAAACATGTAAAGTTTGCTCCCAAATCTACTGTTTTTTGTGCTACACATAACACACTTCATAAATCAGTAGTTGGGAACAAGAATTCTCAAAATTTGACTCATAAGCCTGTTGTATTTTCGCAGCTTTTGCATGTTACTCCTGTTGGACGTCGTGTGACTCAGTACTAGATTCTTAAATGCCTTTTGACTAACCCCAGTATTGAGCATCGCTGTATTGTGCTTCTATGTAGGTTACACGCTTGAGGAAGGAGAACATTTGGATTGTGGATTCAAATTGCTCACCCCACATGACCGATAACAAAGAATGATTCTCCTTTGTCTCTTTTGTGTCACATGTAAAAATGTTACTTTTGCCGATAATTTTTCAACTCCTATAATTGCTAAGGATTCGGTTAGAGTAAATAAACACTACACTTTGAAGTATGTGGCACTTGTTAAAAATTTAAAATACAACTTGCTTTCCGTTTCACAATTACTAGATGAAAATCTAGAAGTTAATTTCACGAAAAATTGCTGCAAAGTTGTAGATTCAAAAGGTTACCTTTTGTTTAACATGTCTAAGTTTGGAAACGATTTTGAAGATGATTTTGGTATTTCAGCCTCTAAGTATAGGTGTCTACTTGCTAATGATTCAAAGGACTTATATTTTTTGCATCATAGACTTGGTGACATAGGCATTGATCATCACACATGTGTTAGTGCTCTTGATCGCGTACGTGGGTTGCCTAAGCTTAAAGGGGACAAAGAAATTGTTTGTTCTTCTTGTAGACATGCTAAAATGGTTATATATTCACATGCTCCAGTCACAATGACCATGACAAATGCACCGACACAAATTGTACACCTTGACACCGTTGGTCCCTCACATGCTCAATCTTTTGGAGGTAAGTGGTATGGACTTCTAATTGTTGATGACTATTCTAGATACTCTTGAGTTTACTTTATGGCATCTAAGAATGAAACTTTTAGTCACTTTAGAAGTCTAATTCTTAGACTTTCACTTGACCACCCAAGATCTTTAAAAGCAATTAGAAGTGATAATGGAACTAAATTTAAAAACCAATCATTTGATTGTGCTGAAAATGGAATGGATCATCAATTTTATTCACCACATGTACCTCAACAAAATGGTGTTGTAGAGAGAAAGAACATAACCTTAGTTGAGATGGCTAGGACTATGCTTGATGAATATGAACTCCTAGAAAATTTTGTGCAAATGCAATTGCAACAGCTTGTTATGTTTCAAACCGTGTTTTCTTGAGAGCTAAATTAGGAAAAACACCATATGAGCTTCGGTTTGGACATAGGCCCAGTGTCACACACTTTAGGGTCTTTAGTTGCAAATGCTTTGTTAAGAAACATGGTAATCTTGATAAGTTTGAAGCTAGATCTATTGATGAAATGTTTCTTGGTTATCCATCTCATACTAGAGGCTATTGTGTGCTTTTAATTGACACTAACAAAATTGTGAAGACTTGGGAAGTTACTTTTGATGAAGCTAGCCCAGGTACTAACTCTGCTACTACAGGTCAAGTTGCATATTCGCAGGGGGAGAGTATTTTCATTGAAGATGAAGAAGGAGTGGAGCTGCCGCCTAAAATTTTAAAAATAAACAATGATGTTCCATCTCTTGATCCCGCTCCACAACCAGCACCAATGACCACTACTACTGGTTCAGATCTTCCTCGAGCCAAAAGTTCCTCAATTTGTGATGAACATGAAGAAGAAGGAGCTTGTGAAGTATCTACTCCACTCTGCGTCCCCAAAAGTCATCCTCCACAACAAATCATTGGGAGGTTGCACGAACGAGTCACACAGTCCAGGTTTTGCGATCCAAACTCTCATGCTTATTCTGGTTTTGTTGCTTCTTTTGAACCCAAAGATATATCACACGCACTCACAAATGAACTTTGGATTATTGCCATGCAAGAAGAGTTAGAAAATTTGAAAGAAATAATGTTTGGAAACTTGTACCTCCACCTCAAGGTCACACCTTAATTGGAACTAAATGGGTGTTTAAAAATAAACAAAGTGAGGATGGCGTTGTGGTTAGGAATAAGGCTAGGTTTGTTGCTCAAGGTTTCACACAAGTTGAAGGTCTAGATTTTGATGAAACTTTTGCTCCCATTTGCTAGATTAGAAGCCATTAGAATGGTGTTAGCATTTGCTGCATCAAAAAGTTTCAAGTTATATCAGATGGATGTTAAAAATGCTTTTCTTAATGGCTACATAGATGAGGAGGTTTATATCAAGCAACCACCGAATTTTGAAAATTCAGATTTTCCTAAATATGTTTACAAACTGTCCAAAGCCTTGTACGGTCTCAAACAAGCCCCTAGAGCATGGTATGATAGGTTAAAAACATTCTTACTCGAAAAGGGGTTTACCATGGGAAATTTTGATAAAACTCTTTTTGTACTTAAGCATGGAAATGACTCATTATTTGTTCAAGTGTATGTGGATGATATTATCTTTGGCTGTGCTTCTCATGATCTTTCATCCAATTTTTCAGCTATGATGAGTTCAGAAATTGAGATGAGTATCATGGGAGAACTCACATACATTCTAGGGCTGCAAATCAAGCAAACCAAGATGGGAACTTTTGGGCATCACAAAATATACGAAAAGACCTTCTTAAGCGCTTCAACATGGACAAAAGCAAGACTATTCGGACACCAATGGGAACAGCAATGACACTTGAACTTAATGAAGATGGTGAACCCGTGAATCAAACAGAATATAGAAGCATGATCCGGTCACTTTTGTACCTCACGACATCAAGACCAGAGATACAATTCACCGTATGTCTTTGTGCATGATTTAAAGCTTCCCCACATGCTTCACATCATCAAGCCCTTAAAAGAATTCTCAGGTACTTACATGGAACTCAAGAATTTGGCATTTTTCTTCCTTCTTCCTCAACCGTTACTTTGAAAGCTTTTTCTGATGCTTATTTTGGGGGTTGTAGGATTAATATAAAAAGTACTTCGGGTGCTTTTTATTTTCTTGGTAATTCACTTGTTGCTTGGTCCTCTAGGAAACAAAGTTCAGTTGCACAATCCACGACCAAATCTGAATATGTAGCTGATGCCAGCGCTTGCTCACAAATTTTGTAGATTGTTCAAACACTTAAGGACGATGGGGTGGATTTAGATAGTGTTCCGCTGTTTTGTGACGATAATAGTGCCACACATTGCTAAAAACGTCACACAACATTCTAGAACAAAGCACATTGATATTAGGTATCACTTTCTTTATGATAATGTTGAAAAAGGAAACATTGTGCTTCACCATGTAGACATCGAACATCAATTGGCTGACATTTTCACAAAACATTTCGATTCCACTCGTTTTTCATTCAGTCGTAGTGAAATAGGGGTTATGCTTCCTCATGGCTTAAATTGAGGGGAAGTTTCGAAACTTGGGAAGTTTATGTGTGAATCTGAATTTAAAATAATATGAGCATAGTATTTCATACATATATAACTTTGTAATTCCTTTAACATGTTTAAAGTTCTTACTACATTACTCGTGTTATATATTTTGTAGTTTTTGCCGTGACAAGTAATTGGAATAAATACTTACACTAGATCTGGTCATGATCGAACTTTCTTGCTGTTTTGAATTTGTTGCATGGTTATAAGTGCTTTTAATAATGAAAAATTAATCAATCAACTATCCATATGTTGAGCTTTTATAATCAAATAATAAATAAGAAAAGATCAGGAGAATATGCATGCATCGCACTTCTTCTTTTGAGATGGCTTATTATTGCACTTAGATATGAACTTGGATGAAGTTGTGTATGACTAAGCACTTAGATAAAACCATGTCCTTAAGCTTCTTATTGTCAAATGACATAGGCTTGGCTTGGTTGGTTAGAATAAGGCTGATGCGGCATATAATCTCTTGCAAATGTCATATGATTTGAATTTATGCTTTGAAAATAATAAAAATGCAGCAACATGTGTCATGCTTTTAGGTTTTGAAATTGTTAAGTTTGTGAGATCATGACTTGCTTAAATTAAAAAATTACACATGATATCTAGCATGGATTACACTACTTTATGTATCACATTGATGTGATAGTATAAGTTACTTGATAGTATGACTTGGGTGAGCTTTGTTTTATATGTATATGTTATAATATGCTCATAACAATTGAAATTTCTCCTTTAAACCTTATTGAATACATTGTCAAAGGGGGAGAAATATGTCACACATTACACATTCACAAGTGTTTTACACGTTCCTCTCAGTGGGGAAATTGTTTTTGAAATTTCTTTCTCATTTGATTTTTGATTTTCAAAATAGGGGAGAAATTTTTTCTTTTTGTCAAAACTTTTCATGAAACGTGAATCAGTCAACGTTCAGTTTTGTAGTGGTGTTGCCAATGCATTCATCAAGAGGAATATTGTGAGACCTATGTGTGCTAAATATATTGGCAATTTAAATAAAAGTGAGAGTTTACGTTCAAAGTTTTGAATATTGCTGAAACACCCGTTGTGGATTGTTCGAACTTTTTCTCATGTGAGTTGCACGTGTTTTAGTTTGGAGTGTTGGAACTTTCACTCATTTGAGCTGCACGTGAGTAGACACATTGGAAACATTCGATTCTCACAAATATGCTTTCAGGAGTAATATTTACTCTTTACTTAGTTCAGACTGTCCAAACTTTTGGGAGTAACGTTACCCTCGATGATCTTGGACTGTCCAAACTTTCTTGATGCATAACAGATACTACATAGAGTTTTGATAATGAGTTTGGTTGCTTTGTTTTTCCCCGTTTTAACTTGCAATGTTTCAAACTTGCTTTTAGTTTATGGGAAGATTTGCTTATGTACGACCTATGTGTGCTGAATACATTGGCTATGATGATAAAAGTTTTGAATTCTTCCAAAACACCCTTTTAACAAGGTTCGAGCTCTTGCAAGGTCCAATGATAGGTCTGGCTTGTTTTGGGTAGCTCCGACAAGGTTTGATGTAAGGTCCGGCTTGCTTTGGGTAGGTCCGACTTCTTTGTCTAGGTCTGACTTATTTTGGTTAGGTCCGACTAGATGTGGCTACAACTATCTTTGGTCAGCTCCAGTGCTCGGTCTGACTAGCTTTGGTAAGCTCCGGCGTTAGGTCCGACTAGCTTTGGTAAGCTCCGGCGCCAGGTCCTGCTAGCTTTGGTAAGCTCCGTTTCACGGTCCGGTTAGCTTTGGCAAGGTCTGGTGCTAGATTGCAATGGTTCTGCTTTTAACTTGCAATGTTTCAAACTTGCTTTTTGGATTATGGAAAGTTTGCTCAGTATTATTTTACTAAGTTTTTGATGTGTTTTGGCTGATCATGATGGTTAATTTTTTTGCTATGGTTCGCAACATGCTTATGTGAGGTGCTCACGTAAGGTGTTGTGGTTATCGGAACTAACGAGAGTCAAGTTGAGGACTTGTCCTCAGAAGTATTGGTTGTTTATTCATGTGCAGGTGTTTCTTGAGTTTAAGACATGGCTTGTCACGGAATCTATTGAACCAGTCTTAGGGAGAAGATGAGGTTCAACAACCAAGTTCGGGAGGAATTATGGTTGAGTTGATCGGGAGGTTGCATAACAAGTTTCAATCAAGAACAATGCATATGAAGGTATCGTGAACATTGTTGGAAGATGTTTGCATATGTGCAAGGAGTGCATGGACGTGGCTGCATGGTTCCAAGGCGTGATGAAGAGATTTGGATGTAGAGAATTGGTCGGAAAGGTCCAACCGACTAGGTTATGGACTCAGGCTGCGGCTGAGTCTTGTTTGACTCAAATATAGAAAAATTTGAGTTGGTTACGTTAGGATTTCGTAATGAGCAGGAAGTTGAGTTGTTTTAGGAATGTGGGATATGTTTTAGGAATGTGGGAATGTGGAAGAGTCTTGAGCAGTTATGGAAAGTTTCGGTAGAAACTGAGTAGGATACGAGCGCTAGTTTCGTTTGGGTTGGCCTCATGGCTGGTTATATAAACAAGGGAGGCCAGAGCTCGTGGTGCACGAAATTTGGGCTGTTCCTCTTATGTTATATTGAATAAATATTGTAGTTTAAAGGAACTTTTGTGCCTTGTTCGTCCGACTTGTTTCAGACAAGTTTTTCTCGTCGAGTTTCTGAACAGCACTACCTTGCTTCAGTAGTTTTATCATAACTCGAGTTTTACGTATCCAATTGATGTGATTCTTTTTGAGTTATCTTCACAACTTTATTTTCTATCATATGTGAAAATTTCACGGTCATTATATTTGTGATTTAATATATACATGGATTTATTTGCAGTGTTGCAGATCAGATTTTTCTCGGGTAGAATAGATTGTCTTTTGTTCAATCTTTCGATCGTAACTTTAGTTTTTCTTGACGGATTTTTTTGATTCTTGTTGTGACGTCTTCGTGGATTTACTATCCACAATATATACTGGTTTTGTCACAATTGATAACGTTTAGATTTGTCACACACAATTACCTTAACAGATTGATTTTCTACCAAGGGGTTTTGGTTGTTTCTGCTAAAAAAGTCATAATCTACCATTCACCTCCCTCTGATAGCTTTTCACGTGCTATTTGATCCTACAGCTTAGTATTCATTTACTAATTTTTTTGGTGTGTTTAGTGGTTATGGTTGCTATCATTTTTGATATGGTTTGCAACATGCTTATGTGAGGAGCTCACATAAGATGTTGTGTTTTTTGGACTAACGAGAGTCAAGTCAAGGACTTGGGCTCACAAAGTTTGGTTGTTTGTTTATGTGCAGGTGTTGCTTGAGGTCAAGACATGGATGGTGAAGGGATCCATTGAACTAGTCTTTGGGAGAATATGAGGTTCAACAACCAAGTTCGGGAGGAATTGTGGTTGAGTTGATCACGAGGTCACGCAACATGTTTGGGTCAAGAACAATGCTTACGAAGGTATCATGGATGTCGTTGGAAAGTGTTTGCATGTGTGCAAGGGGTGCATGTATGTGGCAACATTGTTCCAAGGCGTGATGAAGAGATATGGAAGTGAAGATATGGTTGGAAAGGACCAACCAGGCTGGATTATGCCTTAGGCTGCGGCTGAGATAGTTATGGTTCGATTATGGAATGTTTAGAGTTTGTTTTGGTTAGATTTTGTGTGGGTCATGAGGTTGAGTTGTTTTATGAATGTTTAGTATGTTCCTAAGGTGTTTGAAAGTCTTAAGATTGCTTCTATATGCGTATAGAAGAGTCTTGAGCAGTTATGGAAAGTTTTGCATGAAACTGAGTAGGACTAGAGACCTAGTTTTGTTTGAGTGGGCCCAAGGGCTGGTTATATAAGCAAGGGAGGACAGAGCTCGTGATGCACGACTTTGGGCTGTTCCTCTTACGTTTCTTTGAATAAAAGATCGTAGTTTAGAGGAGCTTTTGCGCCTTGTTTGTCTGACTTGTTTTCGTCAAGTCTTTCTCATCGAGTTTGTGCACTACCCGTCCTTTCTTCACTATTTCGATCGTAACTCCAGTTTTACATGTTCAATTGATGTGATTCATTTTGTGTTGTCTTCAAAACTCAATACTCTATCATTTGTGAAAATTTCACGATCATTGGATTTAGAGTTTTTGAGTTACACGAGTTGCTTTGCATCGTAGCAGATCTGTTTCCTCTATGTTAGAACCGATTGACCTTTACTCAGGGTGTCGGTCATAACATGAGTTTCAGTCGTAGTTTTCTCTTGCTTCTTGTTGTCGTGTCTTCATGACTTGATTCTCTACGATCTACACTTATTTGTCACATTTTGAACACATTGGAAACACTCCCAACACGGTTTCTCTATCCGATTGATTTTCTGTCAAAGTGATTTCTTTGCTTCCACTTAAAAAGTTTTAATCTACCATTCATCCCCTCTCTGGTAGATTTCCACGTGCTCTTCGATCCTACACACGGGCGCCCAAGCGTTAAGCACCGCGCACGCCACCCACTTTGCCACCTTCAATGCAGCAGTTTCTCCTCAATCAAGTAATGATTTAGTGTCACATGATGGCACTGCCCGTTTCTCCTCCATCTCCCTTCAAAACCCGGCTTTGCCCTCTCATTCCCCTTCCCTGACACTCCGAAACCCTAGCCGCCGACGAGTAAGCTATGGCTCCACCGTTCCAGTCCTTCTAACCAATTTTTTTTCCATGATTCTTTGCCTAAATTGTTCGTTGTGTTGCTAGGGACTTGTCGGACATCTTCTCTCGTGGGGAACACTGTCGCGACGCTGAATTCGTTGAGCGCCGCCAGGTTTCGTCGCCTCTCACCGTCGCTGCCAAGTCTCCGCTTCATTCGAGACTTCACGACGCCTCTCAATGAGCTCGCCTCGCCCTCCTCGCTCTTTCCATCTGTAGAAGCATAACTTTTTGCTTGTTGTTGTGCGTTGCGGTCGCCGCCACCTTGGTCGCCGTTGTACGACGTGGCCCCATCTCGACCCTAGATCTAGTGAGGACGATTAGGATTAGAACTTGGCATACCCTTTTGCAAAATAAATGTCAGTGCCATCCGTTTTTGATCCAACGGCCGAAATTAGATACCGCATACCTCTTCACTGCTTTTGCGCATAACCACCTGTAAAGTTTAATTCAATTACATCTTGGACCTAACCTTTACGAATATAAACTTGGACTTTCTGCAAATTGTGTAGAAAATCTGAAATTAAATGGAAACTGCTAGATAGCCCCTCGCATATTAGAAATTAACATTTTTAACATCTGCACTACTATAGAAAATTATAGAATAGCCCCTGAAGTTAATAAAAATGATTTTTAGCCGCTAGTTAAGTTCTGTTTTTACAGAAACCCCTAAGAATATAAGTAATTACATAAGAATTCATAATTTAACTAAGTTCTACAGAAATTGCCAAAGAAATATATTTTAATTTAACAAATAGCTCTGTTTAAATTTTGAGTGAAAAATTTGAACTACTATTTTGTGCATAAATGTATTTCAAGCGTATTTTTATTCTAGAATTAATTTACACATAGGAGTAAAATATTAAAAATAACATAATAGTTATGAAATGCATATTTTATGTTGAAAATATTTTTGAAACCTATTTTTGAATAGGTAATCACTTTAAAAATAATATTACACTTCAAATAAAATGTACAAATGATATAAAATTGTTAAATGCATATTTTTACTCATATTATCACATTTTCTTTAGTCCATGCTAGTAAATAAATTATGTCCCCATGATCTAAATTGACCTCAACATTGTAATCACGTAGGATTTTTATGTTTGCTTATTTAAACGGTGATGATTGCACTAGGTATGACTGTTTCTTATTGCGTGTTATTATTTTATTACGCATACGATGTCCTAATTAGAGTCGAGACTAGATCCGACTTTCAACCTTCAAGAGCACCAGTTCCACGTCGAGCACCAACCATACTTTGGTGGCAAGTGTCCTTGCTCATTTTGCACCTTTTTCTAAGATGTTAGTTGCATACTTAATTAATTTGAATCCTACTTTAGTTACCCGTTCCATATAATTTATTGTCGCTCGGGTTCGATTGGGTGGTTTTGAGTATTACTATCACGCGTAGTCATGCTTAGTGATTGGGAGGAAAATCTAGACACACGTTATATTCTTAATTATTATTAATATGTTATATTGGAAGTAATGAAGTAATGGATAAGAATCCAGTGGTTGGTTTGTTGGCATGGTGCATGCGTGCATAAGACCCGGGTTTGGGGAATGACACCACTGGGTTCTAAGAACCGGTTTATGGAGGACGCCACCAAGCTGTTAAGTACCGCCACAAGACTAAGAATGGGGAAGCTTGATCAATTAATAAATGATATTACACTCTTTTCTACACATGTATGATGTAAATTGATCTTAGTATACATGTGGAACCCATCTGATTGTCTCATTGGGACCAGGTGTGACACCTGGCTGGGCGACAGCATGCCAGGCTAGCTTGCCTTCTCATTCGAGTTGACGGGAGCTCCGCAGAAATATTGGTGAAGACAAATGTTTTTTTTCTTTCTGGCGCATATTTATGGAGCGAGCGATTGGGAAGGGGCATGATCTTTGGTGTGTAACTGACCGTATCATTACATATCAAAAAACTTATGAATGATAGAAAAAGTCGCTTTCAAGTTCGCAAGTATGTACACATACGTTTTTGGCTGAGAGCCCTCGGCTGGTGCGGCACAAGCCGTTCGACCCACTCATTACGCCATGTTAGGGGGTTATCTGGTCATGTAAGTCTTGTGTTTCGGGGTTCCCAGTCCCTGTGTACTGGGCCTTTTCGTCGGCTGGTGGTCCTTGAGTGGTACGACATGAGTTGGTCCACTCATAGCATCATGCCTCAAGAGGTGGTCTGGTAACTTGCCTCTTGTCTCTCAAATCTTCGTGCAAAGATCCCTTGTCGATCGGTAGCCCTCGAGCGCCATGGGATGAGTGGTTCAAGCCACTTGTTGCGATGTGGTTGAGGGGTTACCGATCGCTCGAGCACGATCTCCTAGGTCTTCACATCGAGCTCTCTTGGTGGTCGAAAGTCCCCCGAGTGGTACGAGGGCCTGAGCAAGCGGCGTTGACGCGTTCATTGGTACACTGTTGATGGTCCATAAATACCAATTTTAACCATCAATTCTCTGCATAAAAGATATGAATTGGACAACCAAGATAGTGGTAGGAGTTATTTACTAACTAATTCCACAAGTGTTGGTGTAATTTTGTATGCAGGTGAATTAGGACCATAATTGAAGGGATTTGCAGTGACCAATCCAAGAAACACACCTTCCAACCAATCTGGTGCAAGCACGCAGATTCATGGGCCCACTCGGAAGAGAAAACCAACTAAAAATCAACTGTATCACCCATATCCATGATGGGGGCCCACATAACAGTGTTGGCGCGAGAGGAGCTATTGGTAGCTCGACCGAACCACCAGGTCGCCCAACCTGGTACTTGCGCCAAACTCGGTCATCCTCCATGTGTTTGCTCCACACAGCTCCCTAATAACGATGTCGATCGATTCATGTGCATATTTTGGTGCCAAACTAACCTTCGGAGGGTATAAATAGGAGGTAGAGACTCACTCTTCTCAACACACCAAAAGCTTGAGTTTAGTACTCCACTTCAAAGGCGTAGCGCTGCCCAAATAATTAGAAAGTAGGGAGAGAGTGAGAAAGAGGAGGAGGAGGAGTCTCCGGCTTGTCGAGCTTCTTCCACTTCATGAGGGTTCGAGCTTGTCAAACCCTCTCCACATATGTACCTCGACGATCATTTCCAATTCAAGTAAGGTGCATGATTTCCATTTGAGTTCATTTATTTAATTCAATCAAGTTAATTCCTTAGTTGCTTGTTCCTTTATCGCTATATTCATTTAGAGTCCTAGTCTTTGCAAGAGAGGTTAGGGAAGTAATCTGGTTTCTAGGCTTGATGTTACCTTTGATTATGTCATAGTCCACGAGTCGTAGAGGTAGGCGGTAGGTGGTCACAACCCCATTCATCTGTTGTAATCCTCCACGTTCGGCTATGATGTAGGCTCTTGGCGGGAGTCGTCTGGCGGACCAGGGTAAGCCCATGCCCAATACAAGTAGCTATTGATCGACTTGCCTTTCTTAGGAAATCCGTTTCACCCTTTTCCTACAACCAAGCTTTGTTTCCATGGCTGAACTAGTTAGAAGATTAGAACATATGTTAATTGGATTCGATACTCTTAGGAATACTCTTCAAGGGGAAGTACTACATCCGTCTCCGTTCACTTGCGAGTATTCATTTGTGACTGTAAGATCGAAGAGCATGTGAAAAGATACCAGAGTGGATGAACCATAGATTACAACTTTTCAGCGGAAGCAACAAAAACCCCTCGGCAGAAAATTGATCTGTTAAAAAATCGTGTGTGTGACTAATCTAAACGTGATCAATTGTGACAAAACCAGTATAGATTGTGGAGAATCATGTCACAAAGATGTCACGACAAGAATCACAAGAATTTGTTGAGAAAAAATCAAGTTACGATCGAAAGATCGAACAAAGGTCAATCTGTTCTACCGAGTAAAAACAAGATCTGTAACACTGCAAATAAACGCGTGTATATCAGAAACCACTAATCCAATGACTGTGAAATTTTCACAGATGATAGATAATCAAGTTGTGAAGACAACACAAAAATAATCACATCAATCGGATTTGTATAACTAGAGTTATGATAAAACCACTGAAGCAAGGTAGTGATGCGCAGAAACTCAACGAGAAAACTTGTGTGAAACAAGTCGGGCGAACATGGCATAAAAGTTCTTTTAAACTATGATCTTTATTTAATAGAACACATGAGGAACATCCCAAAATCCATGTACCACGAGACTTTGCCTCCCTAACTTATATAACCAGACATGAGGCCAACGCAAACCAAACTAGGACTCGTATCCTACTCTGTTTCTATCAAACTTTCCATAACTGCTCAAGACTCTTCTATACGCAGATAGAAGGAAGCTTAAGACTTCCAAAAACTTTAGGAATGTATCCCACATTCCTAAAAACAAATAAACTTGGTGACCCATACGAAATCCTATCATAACCAACTCAAATCTTTCCATATTTAAGTAAAACAAGACTCAACCGCAGCCTGAGTCCATAACCTAGTCGGATGGATCTTTCCGACCAATTCTTTATGTCCACATATCTTCATCACGCATCGGAACCATGTTTCCAAATCCATTCACTCCTTGCACACGTGCAAACATCTTCCAACAACGTCCACGATACCTTCATATGCATTATTCTTGATTCAAACATGTTGCGCAACCTCCCTATCAACTCAACCACAATTCCTCCTGAACTTGGTTGTTGAACCTCATCTTCTCCTAAGACTAGTTCAATGGATCTAGTCACGAGCCATGTCTTGAACTCAAGCAACACCTGCACTTGAATAAACAACTGATACTTCCGAGCACAAGTCCTCGACTTGACTCACATTAGTTCTAAAACCACAACACCTTACGTGAGCACCTCAAATAAGCATGTTGCAAACCATAGCAAAAAAAAACGATAACACCCAAAACGCATAAAAGACTTAGTAAAAGAATACAAAGCAAACTTTCCATAAGTGCAAAGCAAGTTTGAAACATTTCAAGGTAAAAGCAGAACAATTGCAATCTAGCACCAGACCTTGCCAAAGCTAACCAGACCTTGAGACGAAGCTTACCAAAGCTAGAAGGACCTACGCCGAAGCATACTAAAGCTAGTCGGACCTAGCGCTGGAGCTTACCAAAGCTAGTCGGAGCTGACCAAAACTAGTCGGACCTTGTGACGGAGCTGACCAAAGCTAGTCGGACCTAGCCACAGCAAGTCGGACCTAACCAAAATAAGTCAGACCTAGACAAAGAAGTCGGACCTAGCCAAAGCAAGTCGTACCTTACTTCGGACCTTGCTGGAGCTACCCAAAACAAGTCGGACCTATCGTCGAACCTTGCAGGAGCTCGGGCCTAGAGATGGACCTTGTTGAGAATGGTGTTTTGGCAGTATTCAAAACTTTTATCGTCATAGCCAATGTATTCAGCACACATAGGTCTCACAATCTCCCCCTTGATGAATGCATTGGCAAAACCACTTAAAATCCAAACATTGGCTTATGAAAAGTTTTGAAAACAATAAAATGAGAAAGAAAGAAATTTCAAAACAAATATTTCTCCCCCTATACTTATTTCTCCCCCTTTGTAAATCAAAAATAAAATGAGAAAAAAAACAATAATTCTCCCCTTGAGAAGAATCGTGCCAAAACACTTGTGAATGTGTGCAACGTGTGATCAATTTATCCCCCTTTGACAATGTATTCAGCAAGGTTCAAACGAGAAATTTTAATTGTTATGAGCATATTGTAACACATACATATAAAAAAAAGCTCATCCAAGTAATACTATCAAGTAACTTACACTATCACATCAATGAAATAAATAGAGTAGTGTAAGCCATGCTAGAGATCAAGTGTAATTTTCAATTTAAGCAAGTCATGATCTCACAAATTTAATTATTTCAAAACCTGAAAGCATGACACTTGTTGCTGCAATTTTCATCTTTCAATGTTATTTAAAGCACAAATTCTGATCATATAACATTTGCAAGAGATTATATACCGCATCTGCCTTATTCTAACAAACCAAGCCAAGCCTATGTCATTTGACAATCAGAAGATTAAGGTCATGGTTTTAGTGATACACAATTTCTTCTAGGTTCATATCTAAGTGCAATGATAAGCCATCTCAAAAGAAGAAGTGCGATGCATGCATATTCTCTTAATGTTTTGTCATTTTTATTTGATTATAAAATCTCAACATGTTGATAGTTGATTGAATAATTTTTCATTATTAAAAGAACTTGTGAGCATGCAACAAGTTCAAAACAGCAAGAAAGTCCGATCATGACCAGATTTAGTGTAAGTAATTATTCCAATTACTAGTCATGGCAAAAACTACAAAATGTATAACATGAGTAATGTAGTAAGAACTTTCAGCATGTAAAAGGTATCACAAAGTCATATATGTATCAAATACTATGCTCATATCATTTTAAATTCAGATTCACACATAGACTTCCCAAGTTTCAAAACTCCACCTCAATTTAAGCCATTAGGATGCATAATTCCTATTTCACTACGAATGAAACAAAAATGAGTGAAATCCAAATGTTTTGTGAAAATATCAGCCAATTGTTGTTCGGTATCTACATGGTAAATCACAATGTCTCCTTTTTCAACATTACCACGGAGAAAGTGATACCTAATGTCAATTTGCTCTGTTCTCGAATGTTGCACGGGAGTTTTAGCAATGCAAATGGCACTAGTGTTATCACAAAACAGTGAACACTATCTAGATCAACCCCATAGTCCTTAAGTGTTTGAACAATCCAAAGAATTCATGAGCAAGCGCTAGCAGTAGATACATATTCAGATTCGGTTGTGGATTGTGCAACTGAGTTTTGTATTCTAGAGGACCAAGCAATAAGAGAATTACTGTAACACCTTCATTTTCATGCATCATGCCCTGCATCCATCATCAAATATGTTTAACATTGAGCATCATAAAAAGGAACAAGTTTAAAATGAATTTAGAGCAAAACCGCACTTATGAATTCTGGGAAGTGTGGACTAGTCCGATTTTGGTGTGGACTAGTCCGATTTCTCTCTGACTTCAAACGGACTTTTCCGTTTTTTTATGCAGACTAGTATGTTTTTACCTCTGGACATTTTCGGACTTCTCCGGTCCGGTACGAACAAGTCTGGTGTTCTAGGAATCCTTGAAAATTTGCTAAGTCCCTAGACTTGTCCGGACTAGTCCGGAATTCCAGCGGACTTGTCCGTTTTTCCTTTTAAGTAAAGTCAGACTTGTCCGATTTTTGTGAGACTTGTCTGTTTTTTCCATCTGGATAAGTTTGGACTTGTCCGATGTCCAGTGCGGACTTGTCCGATTTCTCTCTGTCCAACTCCGGACTAGTCCGGTCCTTTTTAGACATGTTCGAGAAATCTTGACTCCAAGTTGATCTTTTGTTTCACGACTTATTTCTTGGGTTCTACGTTAAGTGGGCCTAGGGACATCGTGGCTAACTCTTTTGGAGCCCATGTGAGACTCTAAACCGGCCCCTACTCATCTCAAACTCGAAATCCATCTAACAGTAGCCTCCACCTCTATATAAACAACCCCACCCCTTGGCTTGTCATTTATTTGCCACTTTTCCACCACACCCAAACCCTAGCTCATGAATAGCCGCTGCCAAGGAGGGAGAAGGAGGTCCCAAGCAAGAAGAAGAAGCGGAGGAAGCGAAAGAGGATCAAGATCTCCATCAACTTCACGTTCTTCGTCAACAATTCACCATCAAGTTCTTCATCAACCCTAGATCATAAAGATCCAAGTGTTGCCTCCAAGATCCTTGATTCATTGGAGATATAAACACCTGGTATACTTTCTATTATCTTTTCCTTACGTGAATTCAACCCCAAATCTCCATTCACGTCGATCTAGGAAAACCTAATATGCTGTTATCGCACAGTGCGGACTCGTCCGGTCCCTAGCAGACTAGTCCGATTTTCCTGGTTTAATTCTGTCGAATTAATTCTAAAATTAGATCTAATCAACTCCAAACCTGTATAAACTTGTTAAAAGCTATTAGAACTAGTTAGTGATCATCAAAAGCAACTCATTAACAAGTTCCACCTTGCATTTGCATTAACCATGCATGTCATGTCATCTTTACTAATGTTTGTGCACTCTTTGATTTTGTTTCTTGTCTTGTATGTTTATTGTGCATATTAGAAGGATTTGCACTAGAGTGTGCCACGGAGGATCTCCAGCACCAAGAGTTTGAAGGCTTTGACCCTAACCAATCCCAAGATCAAGGCAAATGTCCTTGATGCATATTGATCCTGTTTTAAAATAAATGTTTTGTTCGCAAACTGCATGCTTGTGTGAATTTGATTGGAAATCCTATGATAGGAAGTTTACTAGATTTGTTTAACCACCCTTGTCACTTGGAATTCATGGTAGAGAGTCGGGATGGGCTTTTCACCCTTTTTGCTTCGCTTAATTAATTGGAATGGGACACAACTATACCACTTAACTTAATTATGCATTTATGAGATTACGATTAATATGAAATGGTTAATATGATGTGGTAATGGGTGATCTAATCAAGCATGGTATGTGGATAGGTTGGATGTTATGGTGGTTTGCTTGCTTTAGATCTAAGGACCAGTTCATGCGAGAATAAGCCTGGACTACAGTGCAACCACGAGGCCAAGTATGGTTGCATCGTAGCTGATTAATTAGGGCTTTGCTTTAGCTATTTGGACCATTACGGATGCTCGGGGAACGGGTAGTCGGATTGGGTTTGTTGATGATTGGTGGGACTACCCTGGGATTCGAATGGCTCAAGAGGGGGCCCTTGGTTGAAGATGCACTCTGTAGGAGACATCGCCACTGATAAAACCTCAATGGGGTCTAAATAGGCTAGTAATCCCTTTGTAAAGGCTATTTTGTGATCTCTTGGTCATACACCAAAGGAAGTGTAATTGACATAAGGGAGGTTCTTTAGTCGCTGATGGGTGATGAAATCACAAACACGTGGGTAATGTGGTACAAACTCTGCAGACTCTAATAAAACTATCATGATAGCCGTGCTCCCGGTTATGAGCGCCTGGAGGACCTACATGATTAGAGGGAACTTGGTATTGGGATGGTTATGGTTATGGTTATGGTTATGGTTATGGCTGGTTACGAATTAATTTCTGGTATTGGATATGATTAATAGTAATGATGAAATCTGGTATATGGATGATGGTAATGAATATGGACTTGTATTAAGATGATTACATGGTTTATGATGGGTTTATTCACATACATATAATATATTGCTTTTCAAATGTTTTAATGTATTTTTCAGCACTTAGCCATTTTTATATTCGTCATTTGAATCAGCTACATGTCATACTTTCCACACTTGATGAGTATGACATGTACTCACCCTTGCAATTCCCCCACCAACAGTTGCAGGTCAGGATTGGGAGTTTAACGATGATAATGCGGAGTTCTAGGCCGTGTCTACCATCAGCTTTGCCTGTGGAGTGTTGGAGTTGCGCTATACCTTTTGCTTTGTTTGCTTAATTAATTTGTTTCTTCTGCATTTGTTGAAACTTGTCATTAATAATCATTAGAGCTTGTATTCGAGGATATTATGAATTATGTAATAAAAGTGGTTAATTAATCTTGTTCTGTGGTAATTTTCTGTACACTCTTTTGTGATTGCACTCGTTTCTATGTGTTGAACGCCCTGGGGACACATATGTGTTCACTTGGTTCTTTTTCGGAACCGGGTGTCACAATTGCAAATAAAATGACAAGCACCCGAAGTACTTTTCCTATCAATCCTACAACCCCCAAAAGCAACATCCGAAAAAGCTTTCAAAGTAACGGCTGAGGAAAAAGGAAGAAAAATGTTGAATTCTTGAGTTCCATGTAAGTACCTGAGAATTCTTTTGATGGCTTGACGATGTGAAGAATGTGGGGAAGCTTTAAATTGTGCACAAAGACATACACTGAATGGAATATCCGGTCTTGATGTTGTGAGGTACAAAAGTGATCCCATCATGCTTCTATATTATTTTTGATCCACAGGTTCACTATCTTCATCAAGTTCAAGTGGCGTTGCTATACCCATTAGTGTCCGAAGAAGCTTGCTTTTGTCCATGTTGAAGCACTTAAGAAGGTCTCTTGTATACTTTGTTTGATGCACAAAGGTACATTCCTTGGTTTGCTTGATTTGCAGCCCCAAAAAGTACGTGAGTTCTCCCATCATACTCATCTCAAATTCTGAACTCATCATAGCTGAAAACTTGGACACAAGATCATGAGAAGCACAACCAAAGATAATATGATCCACATACACTAGAACGAATAATGAGTAATTTCCGTTCTTAAGCACAAAAAGAGTTTTATCAACCTTGCCCATGGTAAAGCCCTTTTCAAGTAAGAATGTTTTTAACCTATCATATCATGCTCTAGGGGCTCGTTTGAGACCGTACAAGGCTTTGGACAATTTGTAAACATGATTAGGAAGATCTGGATTTTCAAACCTGGTGGTTGCTTGACATAAACCTCCTAATCTATGTAGCCATTAAGAAAAGCAATTTTAACATCCATTTGATATAACTTGAAACCTTTAAATGTAGCAAAAGCTAACAAAATTCTTATGGCTTCTAATATAGCAACAGGAGCAAAAGTTTCATCAAAATCTAGACCTTCAATTTGTGTGAAACCTTGAGCAACCAATCTAGCATTATTCCTAACCACAACCCCATCCTCACTTTGTTTATTTTTAAACCCATTTAGTTCCAATTAAAGTGTGACCTTGAGGTGGAGGTACAAGTTTCCAAACATTATTTCTTTCAAAATTTTCTAACTCTTCTTGCATGGCAATAATCCAAGATTCATTAGTGAGTGTGTGTGATATAAATTTGGGTTCAAAAGAAGCAACAAAAGAAGAATAGGCATGAGAGTTTGGATCGCAAAACCTGGACCGTGTGACTCATTCGTGCAAGCTCCCGATGATTTGTTATGGATGATGACTTTTGAGGATTCAAAGGGGAGTAGACACTTCACAAGCTCCTTATTTTTCATGTTCATCATAGATCGAAGAACTTGTGGCTCGAGGATGATCTGTACAAGCTGCAGTAGTTGTTGGTGCTGGTTGTGGTGCAAAATCAGCAGTGTGATCAATGTCATTTGCTTCTGAATTTTCGGGCAGCAGCACCACTTCTTCGTCTTCTTCGATGAAAATACTCTCCTCCCACGGATATGGATCTAGACCTTCAATATTAGAGCTAGTACCTGGGCTAGCTTCATCAAAAGAAACCTCACAAGTCTCCACAATTTTGTTAGTGTCAAGTAAAAGCACACGGTATCCTCTAGTATAAGATGGATAACCAAGAAACATGCCATCAACAGATTTAGCTTCAAATTTGTCAAGATTACCATGTTTCTTAACAAAGCATTTACAACCACGGACCCAAAAGTGTGTGACACTAAGCCTATGTCCAAACCGAAGTTCATAAGGTGTTTTTCCTAGCTTAGCACGCAAGAAAACACGATTTAAGACATAACAAGCGATTGCAATTGCATCAACCCAAAATTTCATAGGAGTTCGATATTCATGAAGCATAGTCCTAGCCATATCAACTAAGTTTCTGTTCTTTCTCTCTATGACATCATTTTGTTGAGGTACATAGGGTGAAGAAAATTGATGATCTATTCCTTTTTCAGCACAAAAGTGATCAAAAGATTGCTTTTTAAATTCAGTTCTATTATCACTTCTAATTGCTTTTAAAGATCCTGGGTGATCGATAGATAATCTAAGAAATAAAGTTCTAAAGTGACTAAAAGCTTCATTCTTAGATGCCATAAAGTAAACCCAAGAGTATCTATAATAATCATCAACAATCACAAGAACATACCATTTACCTCCAAAAGATTGAACACGTGAAGGACCTACGGTGTCAAGGTGCAAAAAGTGTCCCGGTTTAGTTTTCATGATCATTGTGAGAGGAGCATGTGAACCTGCAACCATCTTAACATGTCTACAAGAAGAGCACACAATTTTGTTGTCTCTTTTAAGCTTAGGCAGCCCGCGTATACGATCAAGAGCACTAACACGCGTTAGATGATCAAAGCCTACGTGACCAAGTCTATGATGCGAAAAATATAAGTCCTTTGAATCATTAGCAACTAGACACCTATGTTTAGAGGATGACATATCAAAATCAGCTTTTTAGAAACTCTTCCAAACTAAGACAT
Source organism: Tuctoria greenei (assembly GCA_036927565.1). Classification (NCBI taxonomy): domain Eukaryota; kingdom Viridiplantae; phylum Streptophyta; class Magnoliopsida; order Poales; family Poaceae; genus Tuctoria; species Tuctoria greenei. The sequence goes on from JAYESD010000006.1 coordinate 85,200,107, forward strand.
GTTAAAAATAAGCCCACTGTTTGAATCTACAACCTTGCAGCAATTTTTAGTGAAAATAATTTCCAAATTTTCAGCTAGCAATTGTGAAACAGAAAGCAAGTTGTATTTCAAATTTTTGACAAGTGCCAAATCCTTCAAATTGTAGTGATTATTTACTTTAACCGAACCTTTAGCAATTATAGGAGTTCAAGAATTATCGGCAAAAGTAACATTCACTACACGTGACACAAAAGAGAGGGAGGAGAACCAATCTTTGTTACCAGTCATGTGGCGTGAGCAACCTGAATCCACAATCAAAATGTTCTCTTTCTTCAAACGTTTAACCTACATAGAAGCACAATACGTCTCAATATTTGGGTTAGTCAAAAGGCATTTAGAAATCCAGTACTGATTAACACGATGTGCAGTAGGAAAAACATACGAAAGCTAAGACAAAACATCAGGTTTATGAGCCAAAGTTTGAGGATTTTTGTACCCAACTACTGACTTACGAGGTGTTACATGTGTAGCACGAAAAACAGTAGGTTTGGGAGCAAACTTTGCATGTTTTTGACTCGTTACAGCAGGTTGCATGTTCGTAACATTCGGTTCAGCACGTGCAACAAGTTTTGCTTGGTTGTTATGTGATCTAGCAATCATTCTTTCCTTTTTCTGTTGTTTAGCTTGTCTATAACAAAAATCTATGACATGAACATTTCTACCACAATTGGTATAATGAAATTTAACTTCGTGTTCATGTCTTGATGAGCAAGCAACATGTTTTTAGAAATTGAATGAGACAACATCTCTGTAGATTTGAAAACCACTTCTTTAAGTTTAGGAACTGTTTGAATCAAACCACTTCCTAATGATTTTATAATTTTGGGTGGATGTGCCTTAGCATGAGAATGAGAATCAAAACATAAACCAGTTTTATCATTGCAAGACATGGAATAATTCAGCAGCAAGTTTAGGTTCTTATTTGCATTACAAAACCAATGTCCTATGCATGTCATCAAGTTTATTAGATAGATCAAGGCAATTTCACATGAAGTTTTTCCTTTTAATTTGCAATTAGAACAATTTTTAACTTCATGAGCATGTAAAGCATTGTTCAAAACAGTAATTTCATCCATCGAATCATGTAGTTTCTTACCAAGATCATCACAAGTAGAACAATTCAAATCAATTGTAGAACAGCTAGCATCTTTCAAGTTTTTATCATTAAGTGCAGCAAGGTCTTTGTTCTTTTCAATTTCATGTTGAACTTTATCAAGAGTAGAGGTGTGCACACTTCTTAATGAGAGCAATTGTTCATATATTAAATCACATGAGGAACAAGAATCATCACTAGGAATCTAAGATTTCAAATGATTAATTTCAGATTCTTGTGACTCAATTTTAACATCATTGTCCCTAAGATTTTTGTCCATTTTCTTAACTATAATAGTGGCACGAGAAATAGCATCACGCATTTCTTCGCAAGTAGGACATACCTCTTCATTGTCGCTGTTGTGTTCTGCCTCGTCCATACTTGATCTTGATTTGCCCGCCATGAAGCACAAGTTTGCCAAATCATCTTCATATTCTTCACTTTCGATGTCCACATCGCTCAAACCAAGTTCTTGATGTGCGGAGATAAAACTATTCACCAATTGGCGCCTTGTAAAACCCTTATTTTTCTTGTTGTTGTTTGCAGAAGAGTGCTTCATCCTTGTTTGCTTTTCATCACAGGATGTAGTACCTAAAAGGTTAGGGCAATCCATACGAAAATGTCCTTTCTTACCACATTCGAAGCAACATTGAGATCTGACACTTCCTCTCCTTCTAGTTCTCACATTTTGTAATGCTTTTTAGAACCGAGTAGAAATGAGTGCAAGTTCTTCCTCTAGAAACTCTTCAATCTGTTCAAGGGTTAGAGAGGACAACAAGTCAAGTGTTCCACAAGATGAAGATTGGCTGGAGATAGGCATGTCACGTTGAGAAACAAATGCAAGAGACTTGCTGGGGTTTTACATGAGATTATTTCAATTTCATGAGTTTTTAATTTAGAATATAGAACATCTAATGTAATGTAGTCATGATAGTAGATTCACGAATAGATGTGACTTTTATCTCCCAAATTGACATATCTAATGCACATAACAATCGCCTAGCATTTTCAACATCTGAAAATTTAACATTGACACTACGCAAGTTGTCTTGAGAATTTTATTAAAGCGAGCATATAAATCATTGATGGACTCACCTGGTTGCATCTCAAAGTGCATGTATTTCTTTTTGAACATATATTGCCTTACCTCCTTGATCGAGTTGGATCCTTCGTGGTAGTCGCAAAGTGCTTTCCACACATCGTATGCAGATCGGAGGTCTGCAACACGGCCGAAGTCACTTTGAGTTAATCCTTGTATGATCAAGTTTCGAGCCTTGTTGTTGTTGTCGACATCTCTCAGTTCATAGCTGTAACTTGATCGTTTGGTGGCACTTCATAAGGTTTGTACACCTTTTCCCATATTGCAAAGCCCCGCACCAGGATGAAGGCTTCCATACGTGCCTTCCAAACCTGAAAATCAATACCACTAAACACACAAGGTTTTGTGGAGTATTTCTCCATAATGATTAGTCAAAAACACTTGCAAATCTCATAGAATTGATCACCATGGCCCTGATACCAATTATAGGATTGAAGAGCACATGAAAAGCTATTAGATGGGGGGTGAATGGTAGATTAAAACTTTTCAGCGGAAGCAACAAAAACCCCTAGGCAGAAAATTGATCTGTTAAAAATCGTGTGTGCGACTAATATAAACGTGATCAATTAAGACAAAACCAGTATAGATTGTGTAGAATCAAGTCATGAAGACATCACAACAAGAATCAAGAAAATCCATCGAGAAAACTCAAGTTACGATCGAAAGATCGAACAAAGGTCAATCTGTTCTACCGAGTAAAAACGAAATCTGTAACACTGCAAAGACACTCGTGTAGATTAGAAAACACAAATCCAATGACCCTAATAATTTCAGAAATGATAGATAATCAAGTTTTCAAGACAACCCAAAAATAATCACATCATCGGATCTGTAAAAATTGAGTTATGATAAAACCACTAAAGCAAGGTAGTGCTGCACAGAAACTTGACGAGAAAAACTTGTCTGAAACAAGTCAGATGAACAAGGCATAAAAACGATCTTTATGTAATAGAACACAAGAGAAACAGCCCAAAATCCATGTACCACAAGCTCTGGCCTCCCTTGCTTATATAACAAGCCATGAGGCCAACCCAAACCAAACTAGGACTCGTATCCTACTCAGTTTCCACCGAAACTTTCCATAACTGCTCAAGACTCTTCTATACGCATATAGAAACAATCTTAAGACTTCCAAACACTTTAGGAGCGTATCCCACGTTCCTAAAAAAGACTCAACTTCGTGACCCATACGAAATCCTATCATAACCAACTCAAATCTTTATATATTTGAGTCAAACATGACTCAACCACAACCTGAGTCCATAACCTAGTCGGTTGGACCTTTCCGAACAATTCTTTTTGTCCACATCTCTTCATCACACCTTGGAACCATGTTGCCATGTCCATGCACTCCTGGTACACATGCAAACATCTTCCAAAAACATCCACAATACCTTCATATGCATTGTTGTTGAATAAACATGTTGTGCAACCTCCTGATTAACTCAACCACAATCCCTTCCGAACTTGGTTGTTGAACCTCATCTTCTCTCTATGACTAGTTCAATGGACCTCATCACCAGCCATGTCTTAAACTCAAGCAACAACTACACATGAATAAACAACTGATACTTCCGAGCACAAGTCCTCGACTTGACTCACGTTAGTTCCAAAACCACAACACCTTGCGTGAGCACCTCACATAAGCATGTTGCAAACCATAGCAAAAAAACGATAATAGCCAAAATGCATCAAACACTTAGTAAAAGAATACTAAGCAAACTTTCCATAAGTGTAAAGCAAGTTTGAAGCATTTGAAGGTAAAAGCATAAAAATTGCAATCTAGCACTGGACTATGCCAAAGCTAACCAGACCTTGAGACGAAGCTTACCAAAGATAGCAGGACCTAGCGTCGAAGCAAACCAAAGCTAGTTGGACTTAGTGTCGGAGCATACCAAAGCTAGTCGAACTTAGAGCTGGAGCTGACCAAAGCTAGTCGAACCTAGCGTCGTAGCTGACCAAAGCTAGTTGGACCTAACCACAGCAAGTTAGACCTAACCAAAATAAGTCGAACCTAGACAAAAAAGTCGGACCTAGCAAAGCAAGTGAGACCTTACGTCAGACCTTGCCGAAGCTACTCAAAGCAAGCCAGACCTATCATCGGACCTTGCAGGAGCTTGGGCCTAGAGACGAACCTTGTTGAGACGGATGTTTTGGCGGTATTCAAAATATTTATCGTCATAGCCAATGTATTCAGCACACAAAGGTCTAACAGTGATGTACCAGACGTCAACAACCATTTCTGGCGCCGTTGTCAGGGAACGGTTGTTGTTGATCTTCGAACCTTGTTCACACTCGTATCAAATTTTTATTATCTTTATTCCTTTCCTTTATTATACACACCATGGAGCAACCAACCCTTCGATCATTTTGTTCTCCCAAGGGTGAGTTTTGTGAGCCAACGCCGTTGGCGGATCCAATTTTCTCAATGGCTATGAACTCCACCCTTGCTTAATAGCCATGGTTCAAGAACAATCCTTCTCAGGGATGCATTGTGAGAACCCATACCACCATCTGTGTGAGTTTGAGCAATTATGTCTATGTCGTCACATTGAAGGCATGACGCGAGAAACTCTTAAGTGTATATTGTTTCCTTTCTCCCTAAGGAGAGAGCTAAGCAATGGTACACTACTACCATTAGGGGCACAAATGGGAATTGGGAAGACTAGCAGAACAAATTTTGTCTTGCATTCTTTCCTATAACTCGTGTTGTCACTCACTATTTGGCAGATGGAGAATGAATCTATAGGTGCAGCATGGTAAAGAATGTTATTTGTCAATTCTGGAATCAATATTGTTCCAACATTTCTGTACGGTATTGAACAAAGAATTTTCACTATATCTCAACATAGTGGTTGGAGCGTCTTTCCTCCACAAGATCCGCATGAAAGCAAGGGGAATTCTAGATCGAATTCTAGAAAATACCTCTTTCATCGTGGATCTTGAACAACCTCTCCAAGAAGAAGCCCAATCGAGTCATTTGTATTTCTCCATAGTCAAACCAGAACCCATACCAAATTCATCTCATGTTTTAACTATGAAATCCTCACCCGAACCTAAAACACCGAAGGAAGAAGAAATTCGACCTTTGGGGTTTCCATTATGCTTTGAGGAATATCTTTTTGAAGATTTTGGGAATGCATCGAAGTATTGTCATGGAAGGAAACCATCATTACATCCGTCACTACTTGATTTGCCCAAAGAAAACTTCCTTCAGGAAACGATCAAGGAGTTGACCTCGATCATGAGTATGGAATGGATGGCGGAGGTTGAGCTTTCATCTGAAATAATTCATGTATACTCACCCTAAGCAACCATTCGATACCTTATTCGATGGGCAATGGTGAATGTCCTTTATAATCCCACTATTGGAGCCGATATCATTTCCGATAGATGTGGTTTAGCCATTTTGGATGATCCACTCTGAACTCTAACAAGAAAATCCTTCAGAGATTCCTATGGAAATATCAAGGAAGGATATGGGATTTTACAAAACGTGTCTATAAGACGCAAGAACGTCGAGTTCTGCCTTGATTTTCATGTCTTCAAAGTCCAAGACTTCTATGTAATGATAGGATTACCCAGTGAGAAATTACTCGTGGATGCACCCTCCAAAGGTAGCCTAGATGTTAAACTCGGTGGGAGGATGTTTCCCTTACCATTCTGCACTCAAAGAACACATTAGCAAAACCTCCCTCTGAGATTGAGCCAATCGAGGAAGTCATGGCCCTTCAATTCTTGGACTCTCCTGAAAATGAAGAAGAAGAATAATTTGTCCAAGAAGAGGATGAATTGCAGGAGACATTTGATTTGCCCAAAGAAGAGCCATCACAAAAGCCCTCGATTGAGTTGAAAACCCTACCTCCTGGCCTACGCTATGCTTTCCTACACGGTGATGTGGAAACTCCTGCCATCATAAGTGACAAGCTTTCATAAGAAGAAACTGGTAACTCATAACCGTCTTAGAAAAGCATAGATCCGTCCTAGGATACTCACTCCAAGGCCTAAGGGAATTAGCCCTGCTCTTTGCACCCATCGTATTCCCACTGACCCTTTTAGCACACCATCTAAGAAACATCAAAGGAGGTTGAACAATGTTGTGCATAAGGTTGTCAAGAAGGAGGTCTTGAAACTCTTGCATGCCGGCATAATTTACCTCATTCCTTATAGTAAGTGGGTTAGCCCTGTCCATGTAGTGCCCAAGAAAGGAGGAATGACAGTTGTTCAAAATGAGAGGAATGAACTCATTCTTCATCTAACAATCACGAGGCGGAGGATGTGTGTTGACAATAGAAAACTCAACAAAGCAACAATGAAGGATCATTTCCCGCTGCCTTTCATTGATGAAATGCTTGAGCGGCTAATGAAACATTCATTTTTTGTTTCCTTGATGGGCATTCAGGTTACCATCAAATTCCCATCTATCCTGATGATTTTTGATGTTTCTTACTTTATAGATAAAGATCCGCAAGCGCACAGAAACTATCGATGTAGCATTTCCCCTTAAAAGAGTATTCCAAGGGTGTCATTTATATTCTCCCAAAGGAAGGCTACATGGAAGCATAGCAATCATCAAATGGAGGGGATAGGTTGGTCTAGGTAGGGTTCTAGTAAGGATGGGTAATAGATAATTGAGTTAGTGTGACACACACAAGAGCACTCTATCCTAAGGGGGATAAAAAGGTCAAGAGGGATTAAGCTAAGAATTAGGTAGATACTCCTACTATGCTTCTAGTATACATTTACATAGCCCAATTTAGATACTAATGATCATATCAGTGGTGGATTCTCATGCTAAGTTATTCAACACATTGGGCACGGGTTTACCAGCAATACTAGGACATCTCTCGCAAAGAGCATGTGGCATAGCCGAACATGGAGGATTACAAGGACAGACAGGGTTGTTACCTCCTACTGCTTACCTCTTCAATCCATGGGTCTACGAGACATCTAACGCTACTTAACTATCCTAGCACCATGCTAGAATGTAAGTAAATACCTTAAGAGCTGCAGCACAAGCCATTCTAAGGCAATGACTAACCTAAACATCATTGAACCAATGTTGAAACATACCATAAGTCATTCATATTAATATGATCATGTCATAACTATAAGGCTATAGTGAGGGTTTGTAGTGTTTATGATGATATAATGAGAGTGGTATAGCATAATCATGAATATTGCTCCTACCACATACATAAAATCCACAATCAAACAAGAAAGCTTCATCCAAGTATATGAATAAAAAAAGACTCGAGATAACATCTTTATTAAGAACAAAGTCACAAATACAAAAAGGAATATGAGAGCCATACCATTCGCAATTTGTAATTGGGTAGAGACTCCTTCTACTTCTTTCCTACTTTGACTATGGACTAGAGGCTAACCTCTCTACAACATAAACTCCTCTAAACCTATGGAGAGTAGTGGATACATTAGAGTAAATACTCAAGTGGTGCTTGTGTGAAGTGAGGGTAGGGGGTCCTATTTATATGTGGAGAAGGGTCGGTTCCCACCACCAAAAGTGCGCGAATCAGTAATCATCCAAGTATATGAAAAAAAAAGAAGACTAAAGATAACAACTTTATTAAGAACAAAGTCACGAATACAAATATGAATATAAGAGCCATACCTTTCCAATTTAAAATTGGGAAGAGACTCCTTCTACTCCTTTCCTACTTGGACTATGGACTAGAGGCTCTGTGACACCCGGTGAACGCATATGTGTACCCAGGATGTTCAACACACATACACGGGTGCAATCACAAAAGAGTATACAGAAAATTACCACAGAACAAGATTAATTAACCAAATTTTATTACACAAACCATATTATCCTTGAATACAAGTTCTAATGAATATTAACGACAAGTTCAACTAATGCAGCGGAAATAAACTAATTAAGCAAACTAAACAGCTAGGCAGCATAAGCAATAGGGTAGTGCGGCTCCAATCAACACCACAGGCAAAGCTGACGGTAGCCACGACCTAGAACTCCGCATTATCATCGTTAAACTCCCAATCCTGACCTGCAACTGTTGGGGGGATTGCAAGGGTGAGTACATTTCGTACTCAGCATGTGTGGAAAGTATGACATGTAGCTGATACAAATGATGACAATAATAATGGCCAAGTGCTGAAAAATACATTTAAAACATTTGAAAAGAATATATTATATGTATATGAAATAAACCCATCATAAACCATGTAATCATCATAATTCCAATCCATATCCCAGATTTCACATTACCTTTAACCATAACCATTGCCATAAACTATAATACCATCCCATAACCAGTACCAAACCATAACCTTCAAAAAAACCATCCCAATACCAGGTTCCCTCTAATCATGGAAGTTGTCCAGGTGCTCATAAAGGGAGCACGACAATCATGATAGTTTTATTTGACTCTGCAGAGTTTGTACCACTTTACCAATGTTTTTGTGATTTCATCACCCGTTGGCGACTAGAGAACCTCCCTCACGCCAATTACACTTCCTTTGGTGTATGGCCAAGAGATCACAAAATAGCCTTTACAAAGGGATTACTAGCCTATTTAGACCCCACTGAGGTTTCATCGGTGGTGATGTCTCCTACAGAGCACATCTTCAACCAAGGGTCCCCTCTTGAGCCATTGGGTTCCCAGGGTAGTCCCACCAATCATCAACAAACCCAATACAACTACCCCTTCCCCGAGCATCCTTAATGGTCCAAATAGCACTGGCAAAGCCCTAATTAATTAGCTACGCCGCACCCATACTTGGCCTCGTGGTGGCACTGTAGTCCTGGCTTATTCTCGAATGAACCGGTCCTTAGATCTAAAGCAAGCAACGACCATATCATCCAACTCATCCACATACCAGTCTTGCTTAGATCACCCACTACCATATCATATTAACTAGTTCATATTAACCCTAATCTCATTAATGCTTAATTAAATAGTATAGTTCTTTTCCCATCCCAAGTAATTAAGCATAGCAAAAAGGTAAAAGGCCCTTCCCGGCTCTCTACCATAAATTCCAGTTGACAAGGGTGGTTAAACAAAACTAGTAAACTTCCTACCATAGGATTCCCATCAAATTGACACAAGCATGCAGTTTTGGTAACCAAACATTTATTTCAAAACAGGATCAATATCCTTCAAGGACACTTGCCTTGCTCTTGCGATTGGTTCGGGTCAAAGCCTTCAAACTCTTGGTGCTGTAGATCCTCCGCGGCACTTTCTAGCGCAAATCCATCTAATCCACACAATAAACATACAAACAAGAAACACAATCAAGGAGTGAACAAACATTACTCAATATGACATGATATGCATGATTAATGCAAATGCAAGGTGGTACTTGTTAATGAGTTGCTTTTAATGATCACTAGCTAGTTCTAATAGCTTTTAACAAGTTTATAAAGGTTTGGATGTGACTAGATCTAATTGTAGAATTAATTCAACAAAAATTAACTAGGAAAATTGGACTAGTCCGCTAGGGACTGGACAAGTCCGCACTTTGCGAGATCAGCATATTAGGGTTTTCTAGATCGACGTGAATTTGGACACTTGGAGTTGAATTCATGTAAGAAAAAGACAATAGAAGGTATACCAGGTGTTTAGGACTCCAATGAATCGAGAAACTTGGAGGTAGCACTTGGATCTTGACGATCTAGGGTTGGTGATGAACTTGGAGATGAATCGGTGATGAAGAACGAAACTTGATGGATATCATGATCCTCTTTTGTTTCCTCCTCTTCTTCTTCTTGCTTGGGATCTCATCCTCCCTACTTGATGGTGGCTCTCCACGAACTAGGGTTTGGGTGGGGTGGAAAAGTGGCAAATAGAGGTCAAGCCAAGGGGTGGGGTTGTTTATATAGAGGTGGAGGCCAGGGTTAGATGGATTTCGAGTTTGAGATGCGTAAAGGCCGGTTTAGAGTCCCACATGGGCTTTAAAAGAGTTAGGCACAACATCCCTAGGCCCACTTCACGTGAAACCCAAGAAACAAGTCGTAAAACAAAGGATTAATTCAGAGTCGCGAAATACCGGACAAGTCTGAAAAGGACCGGACTAGTCTGAAGTTTTCCAGAGAGAAATCGGACAACTATGGCCAAAAATCAGACAAGTCCGACTTTAGTCAGAGAGAAAAATGGACAAGTCTGCTGGAACACCGGACTAGTCCGGACAAGTCCAGGGGCTTAGCAAATTTTTGAGGATTATTGAATCACCGGACTAGTCCGAAAGTGTGTGGAGGCAAAAATGGACTAGTCCGCAGCAAAAACGGACAAGTCTGATCGAGGTCAGAGAGAAATCGGACTAGTCTGCACCAAAATCGGACTAGTCCACACTTTCCAGTATTTTAAGTGTGGTTTTGTTCCAAATCAATTTTAAACTCATTCCTCTTTATGTGGATTAATGTTAAACATGTATATGAATGTATGTAGGGCATGATGCATGAAAATGAGGGTGTTACAGATTGATCCCCCTCTTTTACCTCAATTCCTGCATAAAATGTCTACATGCACTATTTCTCCAAGGACAAGTGGAAATAGGTTAAATAGAAAGGTGATGTGTGCAAGAAATGGTATTCCCTTCACATAATTGAGTTATATTGACGGGTGAAATTGGTATATAACAGCCGTCAACAAACTCCCCCCAAACTTATCCTTTGCTCGTCCCGAGCAAAGTCAAGACTTTAGGTTGATGATTAGGAGTTGCTACAATGTTCTATTTTTCAAAAGTACCATGTGCACAACAAAATACTCTACCTAGTATTGCAAAAATTGGCATGGTACTTCACCCATTTTAAGTTATTATGGGGCTTATGCCTTCTCCTATTCATGGGTGGTTGAAAGATAGAACAGCAAATGGAGCAAGCATATCCTAGAGATCAAGTTCCACTCAAACTCCGTAGAGTTCATTTTAGATTTTAGGTACCTCAAATTGATTCTCTCAATCACTCTTTTGTGTGTAGTGGAAATATTTCCTCACCAAGGCATTTTGCCTAAACTCATCCTACCACTAAATAAGGCTTGTATGTGGAGCTTTGTAGGCAATGTAGTAGGCATATTTGCAACACATAATGTTGCTAAGTCAAAAAAACAAGCCTTAGGAGAAATTAATTCAAAACTATTTGATTCAAGACTTGTGCATGTGTCATGGAGTGGAAGTGGATGTGGATGTTTGAGATGACTCCTATTTATGTAGACTCTCTTATTTTGCGGGGATGAAACATGGCTACTTTTCTTTTTCTTTCTCTTTTTTTTTCTCGTGCTTATGATGTAAGCGTGCATTTTTTAATTTTTCTTGTAGCCATGTCTTCTAGTGCCTTTTTACGCAATAAACTTGGAGAGAGTACTAAGAATGAAGGATAGAGTTTCTCTTTTTAATGTGGGATGATGGTAGGATGGAATTTTTGCTTACTTCAAGTGGAGAAGTATAGCATGTGCAAGTGAAGTATTGAATTCAAAAACAAATGAATGAATTCTCACATAGGTCTATACTAGTTTGACTAGGCTCAATGTGAAGATAAATAGCATATGAATAATGTATATCAATGTAAAATTATCATATGGCTTTGGTAGGTATTTCGAATCAAATGAGAGTAACTTAGATATTTTTAGAATTTCTCCAGAAATCTAAGTTTCACTTTCAAACTAGAAATAGCAGTTCTATCACTATATTATATCTCAAGGCAAAAGTAATTTTTAGCCAATGAAAGCAATATTTTGGAGAGTAGTAAGTTGTAAACTTGGGACTTAGGAAATTTTAAATAGAGCAGCTATTCATCATTTCATCTACGTGAATTCTAAACAATTCTTACCGCACATCCTTTATTTTATTTGAAAGAAAATCTACTCTACTTTTTTTATACACAAGGTGAATGGTGGATGAATGGAAAATAAATATGTAAGGGGTGTGATACATTTTACCTAAAGTGGGGGTCCTCCCCCAACCTTGTTCTGCAATCACCTCCGTGATGAGGGTTGAACCCTTGATGATGTAAGTATGCCGCGAGATCGGCTTGTTGTTGTTGTAGAGTTGAATTGGGGAATTGAGCATACATGTGATATTGCCAATCTTGGGTACCATGGACATGCTTTTGGAGAGTGTTGTAGATGTGACCCGTTCTCACTTCAAGGTATTCCATACGTCTAGTGAGTTCCGTCATTCCTTGGCTATAGTCATGATGACTTCTAGCCAAAGAGGAATGGCATCTTCTCATGGACGTTGGAGGCAAGCTTCTAGAACTTGAAGTGGATAGGGGTGGCTCCCATGCGGCACACGGCCATTCATACCAAGATGGGTCTTTGGTCTCATATAATGGAGGTCGAGTCCATCCGGATGCATCACCCGTTGGGTTCTCTTCCTCTTTGTACTCATGGACCGTGGAGGTTGTCAAAGGAATGACCGCTCTCCTTATACGGCTTCTAGTTACCCTGCCAGAGGCGTCACTATTTCGGGCTTCCTCGATGGGAAGAAGATCAATGGTTAGCCTCCGGCATTCGTACAAATGATAATCTGGGTTAGGTAACCAAATTTCATCGACAAAGCCAGGATAATAAAATATCAAAGAGCCATCTTAATCATGCTTAAGGGTATGTCCTTGCACTAGATAATCTTCATTAAATAATTCTCGTTCATTTTCAATATATTCAAATGAAGTATATTCTAGTGCTCCTACCCTAGTAGCAATACGGGTAATCAATGAAGTGCATTCAATTGGCCCTATCCTTGAAATGTAATCTAACCATAGTGTCATCATGGCAATAACTGGAGCAACTTTCATCTTTTTAATCATCGACAATAAAATTTGAGCTCATCATCACGCACTGTTCTAACAACTCCTCTAGGGAACATAGTCATAGCCACCCATCTATGCATGAAGCGTGAAGTAGGATTGTGCAAGTGGCTATTATTAGGAGCACTACATCTGATCTCACTAGTCAATTCATGCCAAAAACATTGTTTGTTAAACTTGAGCAAAGTGTCTAAATCTAGCAAACAACATTTATGGATGCCTAGGATTTCACTTAATTCTTTCCATATGATGTTGTATTTTTTTGAAATAATCTAAAAGAAATATCATCAAATCTATTTTGAAAGTGCAAAGGGATTGCATGGAGAGAAGGCGTGAACCTCTCTCTTCTATGTGAGCAAAATTCTCCCATCCTAGTGCACACCAAATGGAAAAGAATTCAGAATCCATAACTATTTTGGAGATCAAATCCTGATCATAAGTTTTCGTATGAAAAAACTCACGATCTTGGAGGAGCTTTCGTACTTGATCTTCAACTTCGCTTTGTATGTCGAGGTCGTCATCGTGGAGATGTTGACACGGGTTGCTCCTCTCACCCATGGGAGTGTCCTCACATACACTCCTCCTCCGTGTACTTGGTGTAGCAACAAAAGAGGGACGTGCACTTGAGTCTCCACCATGGCTTGATCTTGCAGCCTCCTTCCTCTTCTTCCCAAACAACATTTTCATTCCTTTCGCGGCCACAAAAAGCAAGAACACAACAAAGCAAAAACTAGAAATAGGTGATGTTAGTGAAAGCAAAACCCCCGACGAATTTTCCCTTGAAGAACTGGAGAGCAAATTGCAAATACAAATAAAAGAAAAAAAATTGGGTTGGATTTGAGTAAGAGTGCTTCAATGAAGAGCAAGAAAAACAATGTTAGCAAAGAGTGACTTTAGGGAGGTGTGAAATGAGGTGAAGTGTGAAGAGGAGTGCTCCTCACTGCCACCATTTATAGTGTACATCCTCCAACGGTCATAAGGGAATCAAATGTACACGTTGGAGGAGAGAGAGCGAAAATGGCCCTTTCCCCTAGTCGGCCGAACAGGGGGGTCGGCCGAACTGAAATATGCCCTCCCTTGTTCTCCCTTTTGGCATGTGTCTCCCTAACAGCTGTAAAATTAACACGATGGTGAAATGCCACATTTGGAGCTCGGAAAAATTGTTTTCCGAATAAAAACCCTTTTTTCAAACCCAACAATTTTCTTTTTTGAAAAAAAATAAACATAATAGTTGAGAATATAAGATTCTCAACTTGCTAAGAAAACTCAAATATGTTGTGGGGAAAACAAATGAAGAGAAAATAAAAATCAAAGAAAAGATAAGATAACTACCAATTTAACCTATTGGCTAGGTCTCACCAACGTTCGATGAGATGGACATTCTTCCTTCTTCATTTGTTGATATCCATGTCCGGAGGGATGGGCTCGGACAGCTTGTCTTGCTTCTTCCGCCATTTCTTCCTTGGCACCTTGGTGGACTTGGGCTTTTGTGGAGGCCCAAACTTCTCCGTCTTCTTGGGGTGTCAGCGTGGGTGATAAGATGGGTTTTCCGCATAGATTAATTCCCTCATGAATGCAATGAGCGGGTCCACCTTTGGATGTGTGACTTTGACCTCTTGAATGCATTTAACATTTGGCCCATACTTGATACGGATCATGGAGCATTTCTCCAACTTTGGGCAAAAGTTAAACTTCTCCTCCTTGCCATTGATATGGGTGTGGATTTCTCCGGCTCCCACATCTATGCGAGCCTTCATGGTACTAAGGAGCGGTCACCCATGAATGAGCAGTGTATCCTTCTCGACCTCCATGTCGAGCACCATGAAATTCATGGGTATGAAGCAATTCTGGATTCTCATCGGGGTGTCTTCAGCAATACCCACCGGATAACGGACTAAAGAGTCAGCCAGTTGGACATGCACTGGTGTTGGAATAAGCTCCGTGAAGTTCTGCTGGTCGAAGACCACCTTGGGCATCGCACTCACACTTGCTCCAAGGTCACAAAGTGCCTTGTCGAAGTAGTGAGCCCCAATCGAGCAAGATATGATGGGGTATCCAGGGTTCTTCAGCCAGTTGCCTTTCTGTAGAGAAATCATGTTGACATTTTTCATAGGAGGTTCGGGCTGTCTTGGCATCTTGCCATTCTCCACTACTGGAACAGCAGCTGCCAGTTGAGCGAACTGAGTTTCCAGCATCTTGTGGAAGCTCAGTTTATTTTTGAAGGCCGAGGATAGTCCTTCAATCTTGGCATTAATATTCTCTAGGGTCTTGTCATTAGCCAACAGCTTCTTTGATAGGGCATAATTGATCTTTAGTTGGATAATGGCAAGCTCTCTCAAGTTGGGTTTTTTTTTTCCATTATTGCCATTGTTGTTATACCCTCCTTGAAAGAATGGGTGCGACTGGCCCCACCCTTGACCTCCTAGACGATAGCCATTGTTGTTCCCATTGTTGGCTACATATAAGGCATCCTCACGGGTTTCTGGGGAGTCATTGCCAAAATTGCTAATGTTGCTACAGACTTCACAGGTGATGTGAGAGTCTAGGGCATAGGCATTGTTGGATACGTCCCCATTGGCTTGTCCATCAATCTTCTTCATGAGGAGGTCCAATTTGGAAGTGATCATGTCCACCTCCATCAAGGTGGGCATGCCTCGTTGACGGGTATGGAGACACTTGTCGTTCCAACCCATGTTTGACACCATCTTCTCAATTCAGTCTTTGGCTTTGGGCACCGTCAATGAGAAGAAGGCACCTCTAGCAGCAACATCAACATGGTTACGGGCGGAAGGGATCAACCCATTGCAGGAGTTTTGGATAATTAGATAGTTTTCCATCCCATGGTGGGGACACGCCAGGATGTACTCCTGAAGCCTTTCCCAAGCCTCGGGAATAGACTCCTTGGCATCTTGTTGGAAGTTAGAAATTCTTCCATGTAGGGCATTGGTCTTGCCAAACGAAAAGAACTTGGCACGGAATGTCGTAGAACACTTCTCCCAAGTGTCTACAACACTTCGGTTCTTGTAGAACCACTGCTTTGCCCTCCCAAGAAGGGAGAACAAAAATAGCCTAAGACAGACAGCATTAGGAGATACGTCCTTGATCTTAAAAATGTTGCAGATCTCAAGAAACTATAGCAGGTGAGCACTTGCATCCTCTTTAGTCTTCCCACAAAATGGGTTCGCTTGCACCATAGTGATCAGGCCAATCTTGATTTCGAAGTTCATGTCTCCCGTGTTAACAGTGGCCCAACAGGCACATTGTTAGCAGAGGGAGCCAAAAACTCACGAAGGGTCTTCTGGGCCAATGGCGTTTCGGTTGTTGCTGCAAATAAGCTGGCTTGATTTGCCGCACGAAGCTTCTAAGGAGTAACGACACGATGTCGATCTCTCATAAAGGACTCGGGATCTTCAACAAAGTTTTTGGGCAAGCGAAAACTAGACATACACTACATGTTCTCACGTAAAATGCGAAAACAAAAAGGTTTATCCTACTGAAACTTATCCAGGGTCTTATCCTATTCATTTACTCATGCAATACTTCAGCTGCCTTCCCGAGCAACGGTTCCACAAATGCTTGTTGACGTTTCTTACATCACAGGTAAAAATTCGCAAGCGCACGGAAACTATCGATGTAGCATTTCCCCTTAAAAGAGTATTCCAAGGGTGTCATTTATATTCTCCCAAAGGAAGGCTACATGGAAGCATAGCAATCATCAAATGGAGGGGATAAGTTGGTCTAGGTAGGGTTCTAGTAAGGATGGGTAATAGATAATTGAGTTAGTGTGACACACACAAGAGCACTCTATCCTAAGGGGGATAAAAAGGTCAAGAGGGATTAAGCTAAGAATTAGGTAGATACTCCTACTATGCTTCTAGTATACATATACATAGCCCAATTTAGATACTAATGATCATATCAATGGTGGATTCTCATGCTAAGTTATTCAACACATTGGGCACGGGTTTACCAGCAATACTAGGACATCTCTCGCAAAGAGCATGTGGCATAGCCGAACATGGAGGATTACAAGGACAGACAGGGTTGTTACCTCCTACTGCTTACCTCTTCAATCCATGGGTCTACGAGACATCCAACGCTACTTAACTATCCTAGCACCATGCTAGAATGTAAGTAAATACCTTAAGAGCTGCAGCACAAGCCATTCTAAGGCAATGACTAACCTAAACATCATTGAAGCAATGTTGAAACATACCATAAGTCATTCATATTAACATGATCATGTCATAACTATTAGGCTATAGTGAGGGTTTGTAGTGTTTATGATGATATAATGAGAGTGGTATAGCATAATCATGAATACTACTCCTACCACATACATAAAATCCACAATCAAACAAGAAAGCTTCATCCAAGTATATGAATAAAAGAAGACTTGAGATAACATCTTTATTAAGAACAAAGTCACAAATACAAAAAGGAATATGAGAGCCATACCATTCACAATTTGTAATTGGGAAGAGACTCCTTCTACTTCTTTCCTACTTTGACTATGGACTAGTGGCTAACCTCTCTACAACATAAACTCCTCTAAACCTATGGAGAGTAGTGGATACATTAGAGTAAATACTCAAGTGGTGCTTGTGTGAAGTGAGGGTAGGGGGTCCTATTTATATGTGGAGAAGGGTCGGTTCCCGCCACCAAAACTGCACGAATCAGTAATCATCATCTTCAAGAAGGCGAGAGGATCCAACATGTGTTGATTGACCAAGTTTGGCACCAGGACCTAGTCGGCCAACTAGGGGGGTCAGGCGACCTAGTCAGGGCTCCATTGGGGCCGTGTTTTCTCCAGGTCCCTGATAGGTGGGTCCTACTTACTGATATGGATGATACACCATTGGATGGCCACGAATACTTCTGTTTGTGGGCCGTTTGATCCATGTGGTGCCACATGTCAGCGCTTGAATGGCTAAGATGATATTTTATAGGATTGCTCCCCCTCTTTTACCTCAATTCCTGCATAAAATGCATGCGTGCACTATTTCTCCAAGGACAAGTGGAAATAGTTTAAATAGAAAGGTGATGTGTGCAAAAAATGGTATTCCCTTCACATAATTGAGTTATATTGACTGTTGAAATTAGTATATAACAGCCGTCAACAATGATCAAAGTAGGACCACATTCACATGCTCTTACGGAACATATGTCTATCGACGAATGTCGTTCGGGTTGTGTAATACACCTGCTTCATTCCAAAGGTGCATCATGTCTATTTTCTCATACATGATGGAGGAATTTATGGAAGTTTTCATGGATGACTTTTCCGTCTATAAAAACTTTTGATCGTTGTCTTGAGAACCTAGACAGGGTCTTACAAAGATGCCAAGAAAAAGATATAGAGCTAAATTGGGAAAAGTGTCATCTTATGGTCCATGAAGGCATCATCTTAGGACACTTAGGGCCTGTTAGGTTGTTCACCTAAGTTGCCCAAGCCTAACTTTAGTCACTTGCCACACTTGTGGCACGCCTAAGCTACCTAATGTTAGTTGTTGTTTCGTTTGTTACCGTAGCCTAAGCTTAGGCGCACCTAAGAAAGTGTGGCATGCTTAGGCGGTCGATTCGAGCGCCTCAGTGAGGCAATTTTTTGTTAGGCAATGGATGCAAAAGTTGCCTAACTTTTGTGGCACGGCTAACTCTAGTCAACAACCAAACATCTGCCTAAAACAGCATGGCATGCCTAGCGTTAGGCTTAGGCAACTTAGGTGTAGAACCAAACAGGCCCTTAGTGTCCGAAAAGGGGATTGAGGTGGCCATAGCTAAAATTGAGATCATTGAAAAGCGTCCACCTCCCACCAACGTTAAGAGTATCGGCAGCTTCGTAGGCCATGCGGAGTTCTACCGATGATTTATCAAGGATTTGCCAAAAATATCTAGACCCCTCACGAGCCTATTATCTAAGGATGTGCCCTTTGATTTCGATGATGAGTGCCACAAATCTGTTGATGTCCTCAAGAAGGCACTCATCACAGCTTCAATCATTCAACCCCCTTGATTAGACGCTGCCATTCCAATCATGTCTGATGCTAGTGATTATGCCGTTAGAGCGGTCCTTTGCCAAACCAAGGATAAGAAGCATCATGCAATAGCCTACGCTAGCAAGACTCAAACAGAAGCTCGGTTTTACTGTGTCACAACTGAAAAGGAGCTCATAGTAGTTGTCTTTACTATCGATAAGTATAGAACATACTTGATTGGAGTAAAATTCAGTCTATACAGATCATGCTCCTTTGAAATATTTGCTCACCAAGAAAGATGCTAAACCTAGCCTAATCCGATGGATTCTCCTACTCCAAGAGTTAGCCTTGGAGATAAGAGATAAAAAGGGAGTAGAGAATTTCATCATTGATCATATCTCACATATGGAAATCCCAAATACACTGGACATATCTACCAATGATTTCCTACGTCATGATATGTTGCTCAAGGTGACCGACTCTAACCCTCAGTATGCGGACATCGTAATCTTCATGGTTACGTGGTACGTACCACAAGGAGAGAATAAGAAAAAGCTCATTTTTGGGAGTCATTGTCACCCCTGTGGGATGATCCATACATCTATAGGGTATGTTCCGATGGGTTACTTAGAAGGTGTGTCCCAACAATCGAAGGCACAAAAATCATCAAAAGATGTGATGCGGCCCCCTATGGCGGGCACTACGGTGTTTACCGTACTCAGGCAAAGATATGGAAAAGCATATTCTTTTGGCCATCAATGTATGTGGATACAAAGTTGTGAGATCTACGTGTTTGAATACATTGACAATTTAAATAAAAGCGAGAGTTCACATGCAAAGTTTTGAATATTGCTGAAAAGCTCACTTCATATTGTCCGAACTTGCGGCAATCTGTTTTACACTGCCCGAACTATCACACACGTGAGATGCACTTGAGTCGACACAAGTCGATCTTTACAAACGTGTTTTTAGGAGTAATGTTACCCTCGATGGTTTTGGATGGTTCAAACTTTCTCAATGGATTTCCGGAGTAACATTTACTCTTTACTTGGTTAGGACTGTCCGAGCTTTCGATCACGTGATTTGCACGTGAACTTGGGATTCGAATGTCAAATATTTTTTCTTTACATTACAGCACCGCTTTTGGTCAATTCGATAATTTTATTTGCAAAAATAATTGCACGGTGGATCTATTTTAACTTGCAATGTTTCAAACTTGCTTTTTGTCTTATGGATTTTTAGCTTAGTATTCTCTTACTAAGTTTTTGATGTGTTATGGCTGATTATGGTGGTTATTATTTTGCTATGGTTTGCAACATGCTTATGTGAGGTGCTCACGTAAGGTGTTATGTTTTTCGAACTAACGAGAGTCAAGTCGAGGACTTGGGCTTGCAAAGAGTTGGTTGTTTGTTCATGTGCAGATGTTGCTTGAGGTCAATACATGGCTGGTTATAGGATCCATTGAACTAGTCTTAGGGAGAAGATGAGGTTCAACAACTAAGTTCGGGGGGAATTGTGATTGAGTTGATCGGGAGGTCACACAACATATTTGGGTCAAGAACAATGAATATGAAGGTATCGTGGACGTTGTTGGAAGGTGTTTGCACGTGTGCAAGGGATGCA
Source organism: Tuctoria greenei (assembly GCA_036927565.1). Classification (NCBI taxonomy): domain Eukaryota; kingdom Viridiplantae; phylum Streptophyta; class Magnoliopsida; order Poales; family Poaceae; genus Tuctoria; species Tuctoria greenei. The sequence goes on from JAYESD010000006.1 coordinate 85,220,722, forward strand.
TGGACATTTCAACATTGTTCCAAGGCAAGATGAAGAGAAGTGCATGTGAAGATGTGGCCGCAAAAGTCCAACCAGTTGGTTTATGTCTCAGGCTGCGGTTGAGGTGGTTATGGTTCGTTTATGGAAGGTTTCGAGTCTGTTTTGGTTAGATTTTGTAAGGGTCACAAAGTTTGTTTTTTTGGGAATGTTTAGGATGTTAATAAGGTGTTTGGAAGTCTTAAGATTGCTTTTATCTGCGTATGGAAGAGTCTTAAGTAGTTATGGTAAGTTTGAGTTAGAGTCCAAGTAGGATTAGAGTTCTAGTTTGGATTGGGTTGGCCTTAGGGCTGGTTATATAAGCAAGGAAGGCCAAAGCTCGTGTAAAGACGACTTTGGTCTGTTCCTCTTGTGTTCTATTCAATAAAGATCGTAGTTTTGGAGGAGCTTTTGTGCCTTGTTCGTCCGACTTATTTCAGACAAGTTTTTCTCGCCGAGTTTCTGGACAGACCGACGTTGCTTCGGTATTTCATTCATAACTCGCGTTTTACAAATCCAATTGACATTATTCTTTTGGGGTTGTCTTCACAACTTGATTCTATATAATATTTAAAAATTTCACGATCATTGGATTTGTTGTTTTTGATCTACACGAGTTTCTTTGCAGCGTTGCTGATCTGTTTTTAAATCGGGTAGAACAGATTGACCTTCGTCTAGTCTTTTGATCATATTTCAAGTTCTACTTAGTGTTTTCACGTGGTTCTTATTACATTAGTTCTGTGACTTGATTCTATACAATATTCTCCTATTTTTTGTCATGGTTGGACACATTGAAAACAGATTACACACACAGTTTCTTAACAGATTAATTTTTTACCATGGGGTTTTCATTGCTTCCACTGAAAATGTTTTTAAATCTGAAATTCACCTCCCCCCTCTGGTAGATTTTCATGTGCTCTTTGATCCTACAATTGGTATTAGAGCCCGAGGCTCTAATATTTCTGATTTCCACGTGTTTTGACTATTCGACATGGAGAAATACTCTGCAAAATATTGTGTGTTTGATGGTGTTGATTTTCAGATTTGGAAGGCACATATGGAGGCCTACATACAAGCGCAAGGCTTCGCTATATGGGAAAGGTCTACAAGTCTTTCGACGTGCCACCAAACGATCAAATTATGGCTGCGAACATGAGAGATGTCGACAACAATAACAAGGCTCGCAACTTGATCATACAAGGATTGACTCAAAGCGACTTCGATCGTGTTGCACACCTTCAATCAGCATACGATGTGTGGAAGGCACTTTGCGACTACCACGAAGGATCCAACACGATCAAGGAGGTAAGGCAAGATATGTTCAAGAAAGAATATACGCGCTTTTAGATGCAACCAAGTGAGTCCATCGATGATTTATTTGATCACTTTAATAAAATTCTGAACAACTTGTGTAGTGTCAATGTTAATTTTTTAGATGCTGAGAATGCTAGGAAATTGTTAAATGCATTATACATGTCAATTTGAAAAATGGAAGTTACATCTATTTGTGAATCCACTGTCATGAGTACACTTACTTTAGATGTGCTATATTCTAAGTTAAAAACTCATGAACTTGACATAATATCACGTACAAACCTCAACAAGTCTCTTGCATTTGTTTCTCATGGTGACATGCCTAGTTCTAGTCAATCTTCATCATTTAGTACACTTGCTTTGCTGTCTTCTCTAACCCTTGGACAGATTGAAGAATTTCTAGAAGAGGGGTTGGCACTTCTCTCCACTCGGTTCTCAAAAGCATTGCAAAATGTGACCACTGGAAGGAGAGGAAGTGGTGGTTCTCAACGATGCTTTGAATGTGGTATGATAAGACATTTTCGTACAGATTGCCCTAACCTTTCAGGTCCTTCTACCTGTGATGAAAAGCAAAAAAAGTTCAAATCCTCTTTTGGCAACAACAACAAGAAAAAAAATACTTTCACAAAACTCCAAGTGGTGGACCACATCCTCTCCGCTCTACTAGACAACAACTTGAACCATGTGGACTCCAGAAGTGATGTGGATGAAAACAATTTTTCAACTCTGTGTTTTATGGCGGGCAACTCAAGATCAAGTATGGAGGAATCAGAACACAACAACAACGATGAAGAGGTATGTCCCACTTGTGAAGAAATGTGTGATGCTATTTCTCGTGCCACTATTATACTTAAGAAAACAGACAAAAAACTTAGGGACAATGCTATTAAAATTGAATCACTAGAATTTGAAATCAATCGGTTAAAATGTTTAATTCCTAGTGATGATTCTTGTTCCTCATGTGAGTTAATATATGAACAATTGTCCTCTTTAAGAAGTGCGCACACGTCCACTCTTGATAAATTTGAGATTGAAATTCAAAATAACAAAAAGCTTGCTCCACTTAACGATAATAACATGAAAGATGCTAGCTGTTCAACAATTGATTTGCATTGTTCTAGTTGTGATGATCTTAACAAGAAACTACATGATCTTATGAATGAGAATTATGTTTTGAACAATTCTTTACGTGCTCATGAAGTTAAATATTGTTCTAATTGCAAATTAAAAGGAAAAACATCATGTGAAAACTGTCTAGACTTGTCTAAGAAACTTGATGACATGCATAGGACACTAGATCAGTTTTGTAGTGGGAATAAAACTCTAAACTTGCTGCTGAATTCTTCCAAGACTTGCAATGACAAAATTGGTTTAGGCTTTGATTCTCATGCCCATACTAAGGCACATCCACCTAAGATTGTTAAGTCATTAGGAAGTGGTTTAATGCAAATAGTTTCTAAACAAAAAGAGGTGGTTTTTAGGTTAGTAGGGGTGTTGTCTCTTCGGTTGCGAACACATGTTGCTTGCTGTTCTAGACATGATCATAAAGTTAAATTTTATTATACCTATTTTGGTAAAGATGGTCATGTCATAGATTTTCTTATAGACTAGCTAAACAAGAAAAGAAACAAAAAATGCAAGCTAGATTTCATAACACTCATGAAAAATTTGTTGGACGTGCTAAACCGAATGTTAGGAACTTGCAAAATGCTGTGGCGAGTCAAAAACATTCAAATTTTTCTCCCAAACCTATTTTTTTCGTGCTACTCATAACACACCTCGTAGGTCAGCGGTTAGGTGCAAGAACCCGCAAAATTTGACTCATAAACCTGCTGTTTTGTCTCAGCTTTCGCATGTTATTCCTGCTGACAGCGTGTGACTCAGTACTGGATTCCTAAATGCCTTTTGACTAACTCCAGTATTGAGTCATCGACGTATTGTCCTTCTATGTAGGTTACACACTTGAGGAAGGAAAACATTTGCCTTGTGTATTCAGGTTGCTCACACCACATGACTAGTAACAAAGAATGATTCTCCTCCCTCTCCTTTGTGTCACGTGTAGCGAATGTTACTTTTTCGATAATTTTCAACTCCTATAATTGCTAGGGGTTCGGTTAGAGTAAATAATCACTACACTTTGAAAGATGTGGCACTTGTCAAAAATTTGAAATACAACTTGCTTTCTGTTTCACAATTGATAGATGAAAATTTGGAAATTTTTTAACTAAAAATTGTTGCAAGGTTGTAGATTCTAATGGTGAGCTTATGTTTAACATTTCTCATTATGGAAGAGTTTGTAAATATGATTTTGATATGTCATCCTCTAAGCATAGGTGTCTAGTTACTAACAATTCAAAAGACTTATATGTTTTGCATCGTATACTTGGTCACGTAGGCTTTGATCATCTAACGTGTGTTAATGGTCTTGATCGCATTCGTGGGCTACCTAAGCTTAAAGGAGACAACGATATTGTGTGCTCTTCTTGTAGACGTGCTAAGATGGTTGCAGATTCACATCCTGCTCTCACAATGACTATGAAAGCTGAACCGGGACAACTTTTGCACCTTGATACCTTAGGTCCTTCATGTGTTCAATCTTTTGGAAGTAAATGGTATGTGCTTGTAGTTGTTGATGACTTTTCTAGATACTGTTGGGTTTACTTTATGGCATCTAAGAATGAAGCTTTTAGTCTCTTTAGAACTTTATTTATTAGATTATCAATTGATCACCCAGGATCTTTAAAAGCAATTAGATGTGATAACGGAACTAAATTTAAAAATCAATAGTTTAATCACTTTTTTTAGGAGAAAGGAATAGATCATCAATTTTCTTCACCCTATGTACCTCAACAAAATGGTGTCGTAGAGAGAAAGAATAGAACCTTAGTTGGGGTGGCTAGTACTATGCTTGATGAATATCAAACTCCTAGGAAATTTTGGGTTGATGCAATGGGGCCACTTGTTATGTCTCGAATCGAGTTTTCTTGCGTGCTAAGCTAGGAAAGACCCCATATGAGCTTCGGTTTGGACATAGGCCTAGTTTCACACACTTTAGGGTCTTTGGTTGCAAATGATTTATTTAGAAACACGGTAATATTGATAAATTTGAATCTAGATCTGTTGATGACATGTTTCTTGGTTATCCATCTCATACTAGAGGCTACCGTGTGCTTTTACTTGACACTAACAAAATCTTGGAGACTTGTGAGGTTTCTTTTGATGAAGCTAGCCCAGGTACTAGCTCTAACATTGCAGGTCCAGATCTATATCCACAGGGGGGAGTATTTTTATTGAAGATGAAGGAGTGGAGCTGCTGCCCGAAATTTTAGAAATAAACAATGACGTTCTAGCTCCTGATTTCAGTCCACAACCAGCACCAACAACCACTATTGCTGTTCAGATCTTCCTCGAGCCACAAGTTCTTTGATTTTTTATGAACATGAATAAGAAGGAGCTTGTGAAGTGTCTACTCCCCTCCGCGTCCTTAAAAGTCATCCTCCACAACATATCATTGGAAGCTTGCACGAACGAGTCACACAGTCCAGGTTTTGCGAATCTTGGATTATTGCCATGCAAGAAGAGTTAGAAATTTTTGAAAGAAATAACGTTTGGGAACTTACACCTCCACCTCAAGGTCACACCTTAATTGGAACTAAATGAGTGTTTAAAAATAAAAAAAATGAATATGTGGTTGTGGTTAGGAATAAGGCTGGGTTGGTTGCTCAAGGTTTCACACAAGTTGAAGGTCTAGATTTTGTTAAAACTTTTGCTCCTGTTGCTAGATTAGAAGCCATAAGAATTTTGTTAGCTTTTGCTGCATCTAAAGGATTCAAGTTATATCAAATGGAGTTAAAAGTTCTTTTCCTAATGGCTACATAGATGAGGAGGTTTATGTCAAGCCTTGTACGGTCTCAAACAAGCCCCTAGAGCATGGTATGATTGGTTAAAAACATTATTACTTGAAAAGGGGTTTACCATGGGCGATAAAACTCTTTTTGTGCCTAAGCATGGCAATGACTCACTATTTGTTCAATTGTATGTGGATGATATTATCTTTGATTGTGCTTCTCATAATCTTGTGTCCAAGTTTTCAGCTGTCATGAATTCAGAATTTGAGATGAGTATGATGGAAGAACTCACGTACTTTTTAGGGCTGCTAATCAAGCAAACTAAGGAGGGAAACTTTGTGCATCAAACGAAGTACACAAAAGATCTCCTTGAGCGATTCAACATGGACAAAAGCAAGCCTCTTCGAACACCAATGGGAACAACAACAACACTTGAACTGATGAAGATGGTGAACCCTAGATCAAAAAGAATATCGAAGCATGATCGAGTCACTTTTGTACCTCACGGCATCAAGACCGGACATACAATTTAGCGTATGTCTTTGTGCACGATTTCAAGCTTCCCCACATGCTTCACATCGTCAAGCCGTTAAAAGAATTCTCAGTTACTTACATGGTACTCAAGAATTTGGCATTTTTCTTCCTTCTTCCTCAACTGTTACTTTGAAAAATGTGACACCCGGTTCCAAAAATGAACCAAGTGAACGCATATGTGTGCCCAGGATGTTCGACACACATACACGAGTGCATTCACAAAAGAGTATACAAAATTACCACAGAACAAGATTAATTAACCAAATTTTATTACACAAACCATATTATCCTCAATACAAGTTCTAATGAATATTAATGACAAGTTCAACTAATGCAGCGGAAATAAACTAAATAAGCAAACTAAATAGCTAGGCAGCATAAGCGATAGGGTATAGCGCAGCTCCATGCAACACCACAGGCAAAGTTGACGGTAGACACGGCTTAGAACTCCGCATTATCGCCATTAAACTCCCAATCCTGACCTGCAACTGTTGGGGGGGGGGGATTGCAAGAGTGAGTACATGTCGTACTCAGCAAGTGTGGAAATTATGACATGTGGCTGATTCAAATGACGAATATAATAATGGTTAAGTGCTGAAAAGTACATTAAAACATTTGAAAAGCAATATACTACATGTATATGAAATAAACCCATCATAAGCCATGTAGTTATCATAATACGAGTCCATATTCCATATCCATCATCATATACCAATATCCATATTCAATACCAGAAATTAATTCATAACCATCCATAACCATCCCAAAATCCCAATTTTCCTCTAATCATGTGAGGGTCCAGGTTGCTCATAACCGGGAGCACGGCTATCATGATAGTTTTAGACACACTCTACAAAGGTTGTACCGCTTTACCTACGTGTTTGCGATTTTATCACCTTTTGATGACTATAGAATCTCAATTATGTCGTCTCACAATTCCGTATGTGTGTGGCCAAGAGATCACAAAATAGCCTTTACAAAGGGATTACTAGCCTATTTAGACTCCACTGAGGTTTCACCGGTGGCGATGTCTCCAACTGAGCACATCTTCAACCAAGGGCCCCCTCTTGAGCCATTCGGATCCCAGGGTAGTCCCACCAATCATCAACAAACCCAATCCGACTACCCCTTCCCTGAGCATCCTTAATGGCCCAAATAGCACTGGCAAAGCCCTAATTAATCAGCTACGCCGCACCCATACTTGGCCTCATGGTGGCACTATAAATCTTGGATGGTCGCTCCACGAACCGGTCCTTAGATCTAAAGCAAGCAAACCACCATAACATCCAACCCATGCACGTACCAAGCTTGCTTAGATCACCCATTACCATATCAGATTTAACCAGTTCATGTCAACCACAATCTTATTAATGCATAATTAAATTAAGTAGTGTAGTTGTTCTTCCATCTCAATTAATTAAGCGAAACAAAAAGGTAAAAATCCCATCCCAGCTCTCTACCATATATTCTAGGTGACAAGTGTGGTTAAACAAAGCTAGTAAAATTCCTACCATAGGATTCCCATCAAATTGACACAAGCATGCAGTTTGCAAACAAAACATTTTTTTAGAACAGGATCAACATGCTTCAAGGAAACTTGCCTTGCTCTTGGGATTGATTCGAGTCAAAGCCATCAAACTCTTGGTGCTGGAGATCCTCAGCAGCACTTTGTAGCGCAAATCCATCTAATTCGCACAATAAACATACAAACAAGAAACACAATCAAAGAGTGCACAAATATTACTCAATATGACATGACATTCATGATTAATGCAAATGCAAGGTAGAACTTGTTAATAGATTGCTTTTAAATGATCACTAAGTAGTTCTAATAGCTCTTAACAAGTTTATACAGGTTTGGATGCGATTAGATCTAATTTTAGAATTAATTCAACACAATTTAACCAGGAAAATCGGACTAGTCCGCTCGGGACCGGACAAGTCCGCACTTTACGAGATCAGTAGATTAGGGTTTTCTAGATTGACGTGAATTTAGAGATTAGGGGTTCAATTCATGTAGGAAAAAATATAGAAGGTATACCAGGTGTTTAGAACTCCAATGAATAAAGAAACTTGGGGGTAACACTTGGATCTTGATGATCTAGGGTTGGTGATGAAAATGGAGATGAATTGGTGATGAAGAACAATACTTGATGGAGATCTTCCATCGGCACTTGTTCTTCTGGTACTCTCAAACACTTCTTGAGCTGGGAAACATGAAACACATCATGTACATCTGAATGGTGAGTTGGCATCTCCAACTTATACGGTACCTCTCCCCTTTTGTCCAAAATCTTGAATGGTCCAATGTAGCGAGGTGCTAGCTTGCCTCTTATGTTAAACCTCTTATGACCCCTCATCAGTGACACCTTGAGGTAAACAAAATCTCCCACTTCAAAGGTTAATTTCCTTCTCCTATTATCCGCAAAGCCTTTTTGTCTTGATTGGGCAGCCCTCAAGTTTTCACGAATTATTTGGACTTGCTTTTCGGGTTCTTGCAACACATCCAGACCAAATACGTGAGTTTCTCCTGCCTCATTCCAAAATAAAGGTGTCCTACACTTCCTTCCATAAAGTGCTTCATATGGTGACATTTTCAAGCTTGCTTGGTAACTACTGTTGTATGAAAATTCCGCATTTTTCCCATGCTTTAAAGCACAAGCTCTTAACATGTCCTCCAAAATCTGATTGGTCCTCTCGGTTTGTCCATCCGTTTGATGGTGATATGTTGAAATAAAATTCAACCTCGTTCCCAACGCTTCATGCAATCTTTGCCAGAACCTGGAAGTGAATTGTGAACCTCTATCCGAGACTATCTTTTTCAGAACTTCATGCAAACATATTATTCTTCCCATATACAGTTCTGCCAATTTCTCTCCATTATAGGTGGTCTTGACGAGAATAAAGTGGGCTGACTTAGTTAACTGATCCACAACTACCCAAATTGAGTCGTAACCGGACTAAGTACACGGTAAACCAACTATGAAGTCCATACCGATCTCTTCCCACTTCCACTCTGGAATCATTAATGGTTGCAATAGTCCAGCTGGCCCTTGATGTTCCGCCTTGACTCGTTGGCACAAATCACACAATGCTACGTATTCAGCTATGTCCTTTTTCATGCTATCCCACCAATAGCAAGTCTTCAAGTCTTTGTACATCTTCGTACAACCGGGGTGAATTGAGTATGGTGAGTCATGTGACTCTTTTATTATTGTCTCCCGAATATGCTTCACATTGGGTACAACAATCCTCTTACCAAGCCATAGAGTTCCACGTTCATCCTTATCAAATCTGAATTCTCTCCCTTCTTGGGTCCTTTCCTTGATTTCTTGAATTTCCTCATCCTTGGTCTGTGCCTCCCGAATTTCTTGCTCCAAGGTCGGATTTAACTCCATCATCCCCATCTCATTTATGAATCCGAGATTCAACCGTTCAAACTCCTTGCATAACTCGGATGGCAACTCTCGAACCGTAAGTTGATGACTTACTCCTTTCCTACTCAATGCATCGGCCACAACATTAGCCTTCCCTGGATGATAATTGATTACCAAATCATAATCCTTGATGAGCTCCAACCATCTTCATTGCTTCAAATTCAGATCCGTTTGTGTGAAAATATACTTCAAACTCTTATGATCCGTATAAATTTCACACCTATGTCCAATAATATAGTGTCTCCAAATCTTCAATGCATGTACCACGGCTGCAAGTTCTAAATCATTTGTTGGGTAATTCTGCTCATGTTTCATCAATTGTCTTGGCGCATAGGCGACCACTTGACCTTCTTGCATGAGCACATATCCAAGTCCTTGTCTCGAGGCATCGCAATATATGTTAAAACTCTTGCTTACATCCGGCAGTACCAAAACTGGGGTTGTTGTCAACCTCTTCTTCAACTGCTCGAAACTGTTTTGACAAGCTTGAGTCCATTGGAATGCCTTTCCCTTCATTAGCAATTTCGTCATTGGCTTGGCTATCTTGGAGAAGTCCTTGATGAATCAACGGTAATATTCAGCCATTCCAAGAAAACTCCTTATTTCCTTTACATTTTGCAGCGGTTCCCACTTAAACACGTCTCTCACTTTTCCGGGGTCAACCGATACTCCTCCTCCTGAGATGATATGACCCAAAAACGACACCTCTCTCAACCAAAACTGACACTTGTTGAACTTGGCATACAATTGATGCTCCCTTAATTTCTGCAATGTAAGCCTCAAGTGTTCCTCATGTTCCTTCTCATCCTTCGAGTAGATCATAATGTCATCAATAAACACCACAATGAACCTTTCCAAGTACTCCATGAAGACCTTATTCATGAGGTACATAAAGTATGCCGGTGCATTGGTCAATCCAAAGGACATCACGGTGTACTCATAAGATCCATACCGCGTCCTAAAAGCTGTCTTGGGTATGTCTGATGGTCTAATCTTCATTTGAAAATATCCCGACCTCAAATCAATCTTAGAGAAGACACAAGCACCCTTCATTTGATCAAACAAGTCTTCTATGTGTGGCAAGGTGTACTTGTTCTTGATTGTTACCTCGTTGAGAGCTCGGTAATCTACGGACATCCTTTGGGATCCATCCTTCTTGTCCACGAATAGAACGGGCGCTCCCCAAGGTGCAGAGCTGGGCCGAATGAAACCATTCTCTAGTTGCTCTTGAATCTGCTTCTTGAGCTCCACTAATTCCATAGGAGGCATCCTATACGGCCTCTTAGCTATAGGTGCAGTTCCAGGTATTAAATCAATAACAAACTCAATATCTCGATCAGGTGGCATACCTAACAACTCGTCTGGAAAAATATCCAAAAATTCACACACCACAGAAATCTCCTCAATTGCGGCACCGTCCATATGATTCAGTTCCAATTGCTTTGGTGTGGTTTGAGATGCTTCGAACTCTACGGTGATCCCTTCTTCATTGGTCAACTTCACCGTCTTCGTGGCACACTTAATAACTCCATTGTGCTTCCTCAACCAGTCCATACCAAGTATAGTGTCCAATGCTTGAGAGTCCAAAACAATGAGGTTGGCGGAGAAGTCTACCCCCCTTATTCTAAGGCTTACTTTTGGACATACTATATTTGTTCTCATCTCTCCTCCGGGAGACTTAACCAACAAAGTAAACTTCATATGAGAGATAGGCAAACTATACTTGTCAACATACTTCGATGCAATGAATGAATGCCATGCTCCAGAATCAAATAACATAGTCGCGGGGTTGGAGTTAGCGAGAAACATACCATTGACCACGTCATCCGCTTGTTGAGCATCCTCTGTAGAGACATGGTTCACGTTGCCACGAGCAAAATTCTGTTGTCCACGGTTCCCTTGTGGCGCTCCTCCATTAGGTCTTGGGTTTTGCCTCGACGCATTGCTTCCTTCACCAAGGCCTGACTTAGGACATTCATGTGCAAATTGTCCACTTCTCCACAAGTATAGCACTTCTTTACTCCACCAGAATTATTGGGGCGAGCTTGGTTTTGAACACTTGCACCATGAAAAATTAGCACGAGGTGCAAAAGGCTTTGGAGGTCTAGGTGCTTGCATAACAGGGCACTGCTACACAAACTGAGTTGGGCGCGGTGCAAATCCAGGGCGATGAGTAGGCGCAAAAGAGCTGAAGTAAGGTGCATTGGGTGGTGTGAAGCGAGAGCGCACATTACTTCCTTGTTGATGTCCTTGATATGGCGCCTTCCTCTTGTTGTCTTGCTCCATCTCACGGACCTTGTTCTCAACCACAATTGCTTTGCCCACAAGCTTCTGAAAGTTGGCATAATCACGGTTGAGCAATTGCACTTTGATTTCATTGTTCAAGCCCCTCATGAACAAGTATTGTTTCTGGTTGTCCCAGGTCACATCCTCAGGTGCATACCTTGAGAGTTGAGTGAATTTGTTGAGATATTCACCCACGCTCGATCTCCTTGCCTCAAGTTCTCAAATTCTTGCCTCTTCAAGATCATAACACCCTCATGAACATAATGAGAATGGAATCTCTCTTTGAATTCCGCCCAGGTAATTCTCTCTTGGTTCTCATGAGCATTGCAATAAGAATCCCACCAAGCCGCAGCTGCTCCAACTAGTTGATGAGAAGCGAAAAGCACTTTCTCCCGGTCACTACATTCGACAATAGCTAGCTTCTTCTCCACGGAATTGAACCAATCATCTGCATCCATAGGGTCAGCGGCTTGATCAAAGGTTGGCAGCCTAGTCCTCATAAACTCTCCCAACCAGTTATGAGGAGGTGGGGGTGGCGATGGAGGCGTGTGGGGCTGATTGTTGATATTGCCAGCCTGCAGCTGTCCCATAGATTGTATCATGGTCTGCATGAGCTAGTTTTGCATAGCCAATAGCTGCTCAATGCTCATAGCTCCATGAGCAGGTCCTTGTCTGCAGTTATTCTAAGGTGCTCCATTGTTCTCCTCCTCATCATTAGCATCCCTCTGGTTGTGAGTCCTCACCATCTGGAGAAAAGCAATAGGTAAGAATTAGAAAACATCCCCAATTATATGCATCAAGGGATATGAAACTAGACTACTAACTAGCCTACGTGGACATGGCAATGCTAAAGCATCCCAAAATCCTCTATTAAGCACACAAGCAAACAATATATAGCAAACAACACACCAAACAAAAGCACATCGATTCCTGAGTGCTCCTACGTGCTCTAAAGTGTCCATTCTATCTACATTGCGTCCTACGGTCAACCTGTGGCTCTGATACCAAATTGTGACACCCGGTTCCGAAAATGAACCAAGTGAACGCATATGTGTGCCTAGGATGTTCAACACACATACACGATTGCATTCACAAAAGAGTATACAGAAAATTACCATAGAACAAGATTAATTAACCAAATTTTATTACACAAACCATATTATCCTCGAATACAAGTTCTAATGAATATTAATGAAAAGTTCAACTAATGCAGCGGAAATAAACTAAATAAGCAAACTAAATAGCTAGGCACCATAAGCGATAGGGTATAGCGCAGCTCCATGCAACACCACAGGCAAAGCTGACGGTAGACACAGCCTAGAACTCTGCATTATGGCCATTAACCTCCCAATCCTGACCTGCAACTGTTGGGGGGGGGGGGGATTGCAAGTTTGAGTACATGTCTTACTCAGCAAGTGTGGAAAGTATGACATGTGGCTGATTCAAATGATGAATATAATAATGGTTAAGTGCTGAAAAGTACATTAAAACATTTGAAAATCAATATATTACATGTATATGAAATAAACCCATCATAAGCCATGTAGTTATCATAATACCAGTCCATATTCCATATCCATCATCATATACCAATATCCATATTCAATACCAGAAATTAATTCATAACCATCCATAACCATAATACAAACCATAATCATCCCAAAATCCCAATTTTCCTCTAATCATGTGAGGGCCCAGGTTGCTCATAATCGGGAGCACATCTATCATGATAGTTTTACACACTCTGTAGAGGTTGTACCGCTTTACCCACGTGTTTGTGATTTTATCACTTTTTCGATGACTATAGAATCTCAATTATGCCGTCTCACACTTCTGTAGGTGTGTGGCCAAGAGATCACAAAATAGCCTTTACAAAGGGATTACTAGCCTATTTAGACCCCACTGAGGTTTCACCGTTGGTGATGTCTCCAACTGAGCACATCTTCAACCAAGGGACCCCTCTTGAGCCATTCGGATCCTAGGGTAGTCCCACCAATCATCAACAAACCCAATCCAACTACCCCTTCCCCGAGCATCCTTAATGGTCCAAATAGTACTGGCAAAGCCCTAATTAATCAGCTACGCCACACCCATACTTGGCCTCGTGGTGGCACTAGAAATCATGGATGGTCGCTTCACGAACCAGTCCTTAGATCTAAAGCAAGCAAACCACCAGAACATCCAACCCATCCACGTACCAAGCTTGCTTAGATCACCCATTACCATATCAGATTTAACCAGTTCATGTCAACCACAATCTCATTAATGCATAATTAAATTAAGTAGTATAGTTGTTCTTCCATCCCAATTAATTAAGCGAAGCAAAAAAGGTAAAAATCTCATCCCGACTCTCTACCATATATTCCAGGTGACAAGGGTGGTTAAATAAAACTAGTAAATTTCCTACAATAGGATTCCCATCAAATTGACACAAGCATTCAGTTTGCAAACAAAACATTTATTTTAAAACAGGATCAATATGCTTCAAGGACACTTGCCTTGCTCTTGGGATTGATTCGAGTTAAAGCCTTCAAACTCTTGGTGCTGGAGATCCCCCGCGGCACTTTCTAGCGCAAATCCATCTAATCCACACAATAAACATACAAACAAGAAACACGGTTCAAGAGTGCACAAATATTACTCAATATGACATGACATGCATGGTTAATGCAAATGCAAGGTAGAACTTGTTAATAGATTGCTTTTAAATGATCACTAACTAGTTCTAATAGCTTTTAACAAGTTTATATAGGTTTGGATGCGATTAGATCTAATTTTAGAATTAATTCAACACAATTTAACCAGGAAAATCAGACTAGGCCGCTCGGGACCGGACAAGTCCGCACTTTACAAGATCAGTAGATTAGGGTTTTCTAGATTGATGTGAATTTGGAGATTAGGGGTTGAATTCACATAAGAAAAAGAAAATAGAAGGTATACCAGGTGTTTAGAACTCCAATGATTCAAGAAACTTGGAGGTAACACTTGGATCTTGATGATTTAGGATTGGTGATGAACTTGGAGATGAATTGGTGATGAAGAACGAAACTTGATGGAGATCTTGATCCTCTTTCCTTTCCTCCTGTTCTTCTTCTTGCTTGGGATCTCCTCCTCCCTCCTTGATGGTGGCTCTCCACGAACTAGGGTTTGGGTGAGGTGGAAAAGTGGCAAATAGATGTCAAGCCAAGAGGTGGGGTTGTTTATATAAAGGTGGAGGCTAGGGTTAGATGGATTTCGAGTTTGAGAGGAGTAGAGAACGGTTTAGAGTCCCACATGGGCTCTAAAAGAGTTAGGGACGATGTCCCTAGGCCCACTTGACATGAAACCCAAGAAACAAGTCGTGAAACGAAAGATCAACTCGGAGTCGCAAAATATCGGACAAGTCCGAAAAGGACCGGACTAGTCTAAAGTTAGTCCGAAAGAAATCGGACAACTCTGGCCAAAAATCGGACAAGTCCGACTTTAGTCAGAGACGAAAATGGACAAGTCCGCTAGAACACCGGACTAGTCCAGACAAGTCCAGGGACTTAGCAAATTTTCAAGGATTCTTGGAACACCGGACTAGCCCGCATAAGAACGGACAAGTCCAAAAGTGTCCATAGGCAAAAACGGACTAGTCTACAGCAAAAACGGACAAGTTCGATGGAGTTCAGAGAGAAATCGGATTAGTCCGCACTTTCCAGAATTTTAAGTGCGGTTTTGTTCCAAATCAATTTTAAACTTATTCCTCTTTATGTGGATTAATGTTAAACATTTATATGAATGTATGTAGGGCATGATGCATGAAAATGAGGGTGTTAAAAAAACTTTTTTTGATGTTGATTTTTGGGGTTGTAGGATTGATAGGAAAAGTACTTCGGGTGCTTGTCATTTTTTTGG
The DNA here is from genome assembly GCA_036927565.1 of Tuctoria greenei. Taxonomy (NCBI): domain Eukaryota; kingdom Viridiplantae; phylum Streptophyta; class Magnoliopsida; order Poales; family Poaceae; genus Tuctoria; species Tuctoria greenei. The sequence continues at coordinate 85,236,035 of JAYESD010000006.1, forward strand.
TAATTCACTTGTTGCTTGGTTCTCTAGAAAACAAAATTCAGTTGCATAATCTACAGCTGAATCTCAATATATAGCTGCTGCTAGCGTTTGCTCTCAAATTCTTTAGATTGTTCGAACACTTAAGAACTATGGAGGTTATCTAGATAGTGTTCCACTGTTTTGTGATAACACTAGTGTCATTTGCATTGCTAATAACCCCGTGCAACATTCTAGAAAAAGCACACTTATATTAGTATCACTTTCTTCGTGATAATGTTGAAAATAGAAACATTGTGCTTCACCATAATGATTTTGAACAACAATTGGCTGACATTTTTACAAAACCTTTGGATATCACTCGTTTTTGTTTCATTCGTAGTGAAATAGGGGTTATGCATCCTCATGGATTAAATTGAGAGGGAGTTTTGAAAATTAGGAAGTCCATGTGTGAATCTGATATTAAAATAATATAAGTATAGTATTTCTACATATATGACTTTGTAATTCCTTTTACATGCTGAAAGTTCTTACTACATTACTCGTGTTATACATTTTGTAGTTTTTGCCATGACTAGTAATTGAAATAATTACTTACACTAAATCTAGTCATGATCGAACTTTCTTGCTGTTTTGAACTTGTTGCATGCTCACAAGTGCTTTTAATAATAAAAAATTTATCAATCAACTATTCACATGTTGAGGTTTTATGATAAAATAAAAAATGAGAAAAGATCAAGAGAATATGCATGCATCGCACTTCTTCTTTGAAATGGCTTATCATTGCACTTAGATATGAACTTGGAATAATTTGTGTATGACTAAAACCATGTCCTTAAGCTTCTGATTGTCAAATGACATAGGCTTGTCTTGGTTTGTTAGAATAAGGCTGATGCGGCGTATAATCTCTTGCAAATTTCATATAATCTGAATTTCCGCTTTGAAAAATAATAAAATTGCAGCAACACGTGTCATGCTTTTAGGTCTTGAAATAGTTCAATTTGTGAGATCATGACTTGCTTACAACAACAACAACCAATTCTTTGTCCCAAGCAAGTTGGGGTCGGCTAGAAATGAAACCCAATAATTTTTTAAAAGAAGTAATAGAAAATAAGATGAGAGAAAAAACAAATAAAATAAAATTCAGAATTTTATTTATTTTGGAAATAAAATAATAGGAAAGAAGATAAGAGTAACAAAATATGAATAAACTAAGATTCTGGCACATGAATTGCTAAATGCAGCCCTATCATGAGCCAAATCTCTAGGTATGTCCCACTCCTTTAAGTCTCGCTTCACCGCCTCCTGCCATGTCAACCTTTATCGACCTCTACCTCTTCTAAAATTTTCTTTAGTCTCTATAATCCCACTATTGACTGGTGCTTCTAGGGGTCTCCGCTGGATATGTCCAAACCACCGTAGGCGATGTTGAACTAGTTTCTCCTCAATCGGTGCCACCCCTACCATATCACGTATCACCTCGTTCCTAGGGTAGGGGCGGCACCAATTGAAGAGAAACTAGTTCAACATCGCCTACGGTGGTTTGGACATATCCAGCAGAGACCCCCAGAAGCATCGGTCAACAATGGGATTATACAGTCTAGAGACAATTTTAGAAGAGGTAGAGGTTGATCATGACTTGCTTAAATTGAAAAATTGCACTTGATATCTTGCATGGCTTACACAACTTTATGTATCTCATTCATGTGATAGTGTAAGTTACTTGATAGTATGACTTGGATGACTTGGATAATATGCTCATAACAATTAGGATTTCTCTTTTGAACTTTGTTGAGTACATTGTCAAACAGGGAGAAATATGTTACACATTGTTGCACATTCACAAGTTTTTAAACATTCTTCTCAGGGGGAGAATTTATTTCTGAAATTTCTTTCTCATTTGATTTTCAAAAGGGGGGAAAAATTTTTTCTAAAACTTTTCATGGGAATGAGTCAATGTTCGGATTCTATGTGGTGTCGGCAATGCATTCATCAATGGGGAGATTATGAGATCTATGTGTGTTGAATACATTGGCAATTTAAATAGAAGCAAGGGTTCACACGAAAAGTTTTGAATATTGCTGAAAAGCCCACTTTGGATTGTCCGAACTTGCGGGAATCCGTTTTGCACTGTCCGCACTTTCACACAAATGAGATGCATGTGAGTCGACACAGGTCGATCTTTACAAACGTGTTTTTAGGAATAACGTTACCCTCGATAGTTTTGGACTCTCCGAACTTTCTCAATGCATTTTGGGAGTAACATTTACTCTTTACTTGGTCAGAACTGTCTGAACTTTCTGTCACGTGATTTGCACGTGAATTTGGGATTGGAATGTCCGATCTTTTGCCTTTACATTGCAGTGCGGCTTTTGGTCAATTCGATAATTTTATTTGTTGAAATAATTGTGCGGCGGATCTGTTTTAACTTGCAATGTTTCAAACTTGCTTTTTCTCTTATGGAATGTTTGCTTAGTATTCTCTTACTAAGTTTTTGATGTGTTATGGCTGATTATGTTGGTTATTATTTTGCTATGGTTTGCAACATGCTTATGTGAGGTGCTCATGTAAGGTGTTGTGTTTTTCGGACTAACGAGAGTCAAGTCGAGGACTTGGGCTTGCGATGATTTGGTTGTTTGTTAATGTGCATGTGTTGCTTGAGGTTAATACATGGCTGGTGATGGGATCCATTGAACTAGTCTTAGGGAGAAGATGAGGTTCAACAACAAAGTTTTGGAGGAATTGTGGTTGAGTTGATTGGGAGGTCTTGCAGCATGTTTGGATCAAGAACAATGCATATGAATGTATCATGGACATTGTTGGAAGGTGTTTGCACGTGTGCAAGGGGTGCATGGACGTGACAACATTGTTCCAAGGCGTGATGAAGAGAAGTGGATGTGAAGATGTGGCCGGAAAGGTCCAATCGGGTGGTTAATGTCTCAGGATGCGGCTGAGGTGGTTATGGTTCGTTTATGGAAGGCTTCGAGTTTGTTTTGGTTGGAGTTTATGTGGGTCATGAAGTTGAGTTGTTCTAGGAATGTTTAGGATGTTCCTAAGGTGTTTGTATGTCTTAAGATTACTTCTATCTGTGTATGGAAGAATCTTAAGCAGTTACGGTAAGTCTGAGTCAGAGTCCAAGTAGGATTAGAGTCCAAGTAGGATTAGAGTCCAAGTTTGGATTGGGTTGGTCTTAAGGCTGGTTACATAAGCAAGGGAGGCCAAAGCTTGTGGTAATACGACTTTGGGATGTTCCTGTTGTTTTCTATTGAATAAAGATCGTAGTTTTAGGGGAGCTTTTGTGCCTTGTTCGTCTGACTTGTTTCAGACAAGTTTTTCTCGCTGAGTTTTTGGACAGACCGATATTGCTTTGGTATTTCAATCATAACTCACGTTTTACAGATCTAATTGACGTCATTCTTTTTGAGTTGTATTTACAACTTGATTCTCTATCATTTTTGAAAATTTCACGGTCATTGGATTTGTGGTTGTTGATTTACACGAGTTTCTTTGCAGCATTGTTGATCTGTTTTTAAATTAGGTAGAACAGATTGACCTTGGTCTAGTCTTGATCATATTTCAAGTTCTACTTAATGTTTTCACATGATTCTTGTTGAATTAGTTCCGTGAGATGACTCTATACAATCTATACTAGCTTTTGTCATGATTGGACACATTGAAAAAAGATTACACATACGGTTTCTTAGCAAATTGATTTTCTGCCGAGGGGTTTTCGTTGCTTCGGCTGAAAACATTTTTAAATCTACTATTCACCCCCCCCCTCTCCAGTAGATTTTCACGTGCTCTTCGATCCCACAAAAGGAATTCGTTCGAAGATGCTGCGAATGCAAAAAGCATGGAGGAATAACTCCTCGCAATGTGATGCCCTCACATACAATCTCCATATTTGATGCATGGGGTATCGACTTCATGGGACCTTTTCCAAAAGTTCTATGATTGCGAGTACATTCTGGTAACAGTAGATTATATGTCCAAATGGGTAGAAGCAATACCATGCAAACATGTTGATGCCAAGACTACCCGGAAAATGTTTCATGAAATCATTTTCTCACGGTTTGGAACTCCCTGAATGGTCATAAGTGATGGAGGGTCTCATTTCATTGATAAGACCTTTCAGAACTTTTTGAGAGAGCTTGGGGTTAGGCATAACATTGCTACTTCGTACCATCCCCAAACAAGCGATCAAGTAGCAACATGAAACGAACAAATAAATAATATTCTGCAAAAAGACCGTCCTTGAGATGGGGAATGGATGGAAGAACAAACTACCCGATGCACTTTGGGCGTACCGTAACGCCTATAAGACACCCATTGGAATGTCACATTTCCAAATTGTCTACGGGAAAACTTATCATTTACCCGTAGAATTGAAACATAGAGCGTATTGGGTATCAAGAAGTGGAACATGGATCTCCACGAAGCTGGAAAGTTGCCCAAGATGCAAATTTCTAAATTGGAAAAATGGAGAGATAAGGTGTACCACAGTGCCAAGATCTATAAAGATAAAACCACAAGATGGCACGATAAAAGAATTACGCCTAAGCAGTTCAAGCCTGGAGATAAATTTCTACTTTTTGACTCAAGAGTCAAACATTTTGGACATGGGAAACATAAAAGTAAATCGGAAGGTCCCTATACTGTGGTAGATACTTCATCTCATGGAGCAATTACACTCCAAAATGATGAAGGTCATCTATTCATAGTAAATGGGCACCGTCTCAAGTCTTTTTAGAGCCCGAAGCAAATTTGGACAATGAGGAAGACGTAGTCAATTTGATTGACTTTAACGTCTATCCTTGAAATTTGGTTAAATTTTCTATGTCCAATAAAGTAAACTCCAACTCTCACTATTCACTTCCAATCATTCCACTTTTGTCTAAGTAGGAGAGATGTAAAATGTAGAATATCATAAATACTTTTTACTTAGAACTTAGGCACTTATTTATTTTGATTTCATCATATGAAGTGCCTTTGTCAAATAAATTGTGACTCACCGATGTAGGTAAGGCCGGTAGAGTCTTTCACTTTTCCATGTTTTTTGTGTCAAATAAATATAGGTATAAGAACAAGTGTGGGGGAGGTCCCACAAGCCTCCCAAAGCGCAAACATGTCTGGACCATCATGAAAGAACAATTCAATGCATCGCATGAAGTACCACGAGAAGATTCAACAAAGCCATGATGGCTTAGCCCACTCTTCTTCATTAAGGCGATGGTTTGCGCTCTCTCACCTCATATCTTTCTATACCTGATTTTTTTAGTTGAATTTTGTTATGCATGAAAATATCAGTAAAATCAACTCATTGGAAACTAAAAATTTGCAATATCATATTTTTGCTAGAGGATAAAATATTTCTACCCCTCATTTCAATTTCATTACCATGATCCTGAACCATATATAACATTAGGAAAAATATGTCATCTAAGTATTTGATTGGTGTGATATGGTAAATGAGTGAAACTTGGAAACTCTCCATGCTTGAATTAAATTTTGGTATTGCAATTTTTGAAGTCATAGGAATTTTGCCTACCTCCTCATAAGAACATAAATTCTCACCAATGCCATATGATGCAACTTATTGAAAACCACATGCATATGCCACTTGCATTTTCATTGAACGTTGTTAAATTCTTGACCCTATTGAGTGGCTAGCATAAATTTTTTATTTAAGGATTTCTTGTGCACTCAATTATGGCTAAATTTTCATATTGAAAATTAGCATTCATTCATCCATCCACCACAAGAAAAAATGTACTCCATATTTACTTCGCAAAATACTCTCTCCACAAATATTTGCAAAAAAAAAAGAGTAGAAGGCATGGCTACAAGAAAAATAAAATAAAACATACTCTCTACTAAAGAGTGTGATAAAAAAAAGTAGCCATGCTTCATCCTTGCATAAAAGGAGAGTACACATTTTGGAGTCATCCTCATACATACCTCCACCATAAGTGCACAAGAAATTTTTTTTCAATATTTTCATTGCTTGGTCCCCTCATAGAATCCAGTCTTTGACTTAGTGATATATGAATTGCAAGTGAACCCCTTTTTATCCCTACCAAGCTCCACAAAAAGATATATTTAGTTGTAGGAAAAGAAGTGGCAACTCATACCATGGTGGAGACTAAACAAATTGAGAGATGACATCATTATTTTGTGGAGTATTGCAATATCTTTTTGACTTGTGAAAATATAGCAGTTTCCGAGTTTAGTACAACTGGAGGAGTCGAGGTGAACTACGTTCATAATGTTCCAACTCTCAAACACCCAAGATGATGTGGTAGCCACATCCACATCAAAGATTCTTCAACAAAGGTATGTGTTGAAATGTTTTGTATACATATTTCATACTTGTAACTAAATTATGATATAACTTAGTATTTTTGCCTTCACTCGAGGACGAGTAAAGGACAAAATGGGGGAGTTTGTTGAAGGTCCTCAAATGCCAAATCCGACCTTCAATACTCTGCATAAAAGATATGTATTGGACAATCAACATAGTGGTAGGAGTTATTCATAATGAATTCCACAAGTGTTGGTGTAATTTTGTATTCAGTTGAATTAGGCTCATAAATAAAGGGATTTGCAGGGACCAATCCAAGAAACACACCTTCTGACCAATCAGCCGCAAGCACGCGGATTCATGTGCCCCCTCAAAGGAGAAAACCAACTAAAAATCACCTGAATCACCCATACCCATGATGGGGACCACATAACAGTGTTGCCCGAGAGGAGCTATTGGTAGCTCGACCGAACCACCAGGTCACTCAACCTGGTATTCGCGCCAAACTCGGTCAGCCTCCATGTGTTGGCTCCTCACGGCTCCTTCATAACAATGCCAACTGATTCACACACATATTTTGGCGCAAAACCAACCTTTGGAGAGTATAAATAGGGGGTAGAGGCTCACTCTTCTCCACACACCAAAGCTTGAGTCTAGTACTCCACTCCAAATATGTAGTGTTGCCCAAGTGCTTAGAAAGTAGGGAGAGAGTAAGAAAGAGAAGAAGGAGGAGGCTTTTTCTTGTCGAGCTTCTTCCACTTCAGGATAAGGTTCGAGCTTGTCGTACCCTCTCCACATTTGTACCTCGACGATTGTTTCCAATTCAAGTAAGGTGCATGATTTCCATTTGAGTTCATTTATTTAATTCAATCGAGTTAATTCCTCAGTTGCTTCTTCCTTCATCGCTCTATTCATTTAGAGGCCCTATTCTTTGCAAGAGAGGTTAGGGAAGTAATCGATAGTGTAGGCATGGTTTCTAGGCTTGACGTTACCTTTGATTATCTTGTTGTCCACTTGGTTGTAGAGGTAGGCAGTAGGTGTTGACGGTCCTCTCTGTCCGTTGTAATCCTCCACGTTCTGCTACGATGTAGGCTCATGATGGGAGTTGCCTGGCAGACCAGGGTAAGCCCATGCCCGATACAAGTAGTTATTGATCGACCTGCCTTGAATTAGAAACCTTCTCTTAGGAAATCCACTCTACCCCTTGCCTACCACCAAGCTTTGTGTCCTTGGGTGATCTAGTTAGAAGATTAGCACACACGTTCCTTGGATTTTATATCCTTGGGAATACTCTTTAAGAAAAGGTGCTACATCAGTCTCTGTGCGCTTACGGATTTTCATCTGTGATGTACCAACCATAAACATACGTCGTTTAGCTATGTCTAAGCTGGCTATCAGCGACCTGGACCAACGAGGTGGCGAGGGTGCCAGTCCTTGGTTTGCCAACTCCTTGGATGGAAGCAGGTGGACGGTCTGGCTTGTGGTTGGTTATCGGAGAGAGGGGCCTACTATAATTGGTGCCTCTGCGCCGATAATTGTTGCCTCATTTCCCAACTGCCATGATAGTTGGAACATTCGATGCTGGGAGAGAGGGGCGAGCAGTCGGTCATGGCTTCGCGCTCATTGCTTCATCTATCGGATCGTATGAGCGATTGGTTTTCTACACATGGAGTGATGTTGGGAAGCCCATGGTGGTGTCCGGCCCATCAGCGCTCGGATCAAAGCTTCGTGACGAGACAGAGGTTGGGCTTGATGGCATCGTCGAGCTAGGGCACCCATGCCGGCATCTGGCCCGTCGGCGCCCAGAGCGGAGCTTTGTGATGGGGATGGAGGCTGGGTTTGGAAGAGCCCTTGAGGTGGGAAGGAATGCACGACATCCCCATATCTAGTGCGCCAACTGTTAGTATATTGGTTGCCTACTAGTGATGTGTCCACCAGCATTCTGCCTCAAGGCGGCCTAACAACTGGAACAAAGAATTTATACAGGTTTGGGGAAGGTGTCCTACGTTTAGTGCGGTGATCTCTTCTTCCCATTATCAATGGTGGAGTAATACATATATGGGTATGTCTTCTAGTGCTCATCGTTGAGGAGACGAAGTCCCTCTCTAGTGGGTGTCTTCTTCGTTCTTCCTTCACAGGACGGCTTCGCGTCCTTTTTATAGTCGGAGGCAGACCATCTCTTTCCTAGCTAGTTTCTATTTTCCTCATATGGGAAGCGGGGTTTACAAATTTATCCCTATGCTTTATGCTCCTCTAGGCAGGATCGAACAGTGGAGGCTGCAGATGCCCCTCCTTACTTGTTCGGTCACTTCATAGCCTCTCTTGATGCCTTGGTGCTCTGGTTACCATGCCGTCAAAGACTGGACTGGACAGAAAGTGCAAGGGGCATTAGCAGTGGTATTGATGCGGTTTCCCATGCGGAGATCGGGTTGGCATGATCCCGTCTCCAGTGGTCAGGACTCGACAGGACGGATGCATTTGTCATCAAGCCGAGGTCGGGAAGTTCGTCTTCCCAACCACCCGGGTCGGGGGTGCGTCTTCACTAACAAGACTCGGATTCTCCTCTGACACCCCAGTTGCAGGACTTCATCGGGAACGTTAAAAGAATGATGCTATTTAGATAAACATTATAAGCATGAGAAAAAAAGAGAGAGAAAAGAAAAGTAGACATGTTTTATCCGTGCAAAAAGAAAGAGAGATTATACCAAAAAGGAGTTATCTCAAGTATCCACATCCACTCCCACTCCATCACACATGCACTAGTCTTGAATCAGAAAGTTTTGAATTGAATTCTCCTAAGGCTTACTCTTTTGACTTAGCAATATATGTGATGCAAATATGCCTACTTACTTTCCTTACCAAGCTCCACATACAAGCCATATTCAATGAGTAGGAATAGTAGAGGCACAATGCTTTGGTGAGAAAATATTTCCACTATCCACAAACGAGTGACTGAGAGAATCAATTTGAGGTACTTAATATCTAAATTGAATTCTCCGAGATTTAAGTGGAACTTGATTTCTAGGCTATGTTTGCTCCATTTTCTATTCTACCTTTCAACTACTCATGAATATGAAAAAGCATAAGCCCCATGATAACTTAAGAAAGGTAGGGTATCATAGCCAATTTCTGCAATACTAGATAGAGTATCTTGTTGTGCATTAGATACTTTTGAAAATAAGACATTGTAGCAACTCCTGATCATCAACCTGAAGTCTTGACTGTGCTCGGGATGAGCAAAGGATAAAATTGGGGGAGTTTGTTGACGGCTGTTATATACCAATTTCATTCGTCAATTAAACTCAATTATGTGAAGGATTTGTCATTTATCGCACACATCACCTTTTCTATCTAACCCAATTCCACTTGGACATGGAGAGATATGTGTATGCAACATTTTATGCAGGAAATGTAGAGGGACCAATCCTATAAAATATTATCCCAGCCAATCAGGCGAAGACATGTGGCATCCCATGGATCAAATGGCCCACAAACAGGAGTATCTGAGGAGATCCAACGGTGTATCACCCATATACATCAATGGGACCCCTGGCAGCCACCTGGAGAAAGCGCACGAGAAACGGTGCAATGTCCTGGTCAGTCGAACCAGTGGGTCGGCCGACCTGGTCTTTGCACCAAACTCGGTCATCCTCCACGTGTTGGCTCCTCCCGGCTCCCTAGGGTCAATGGTGACTGATTCGCGCGCTTTTGATGGCGGGAACCGACCTCAACACTAGTATAAATAGGACCCCCTACCTCTCACTTCAACACACACCACTTGGGCATCATTCTATTGTATACACTATCTTCCATAGTCCTTAGAGGAGTTAGGATGTAGAGAGGAGAGCCTCTAGTCCCAAGTCAAAATTGGGAAAGGAGTAAAAGGAGTCTCTCTTCCCAATTCCACATTGGGAAAGGTATGGCTTATGAATTCCTTCTTGTATTTGTAACTTTGTGCTCAATAAAGATATTATCTTTAGTCTTCTTTTATACGTATACAAGGACAAAGTGTTTCTTGTTTGATTGTGGAGTCCATGTATGTGGAAGGTATAGTGTTTATGATTTTACTCTCATGATCACATCTTATGGTCATAAACACTATAGACCCCCACTATAGTCTATGTAGTTATGATATGATTATGTTAATATGAATGACTATGCTATGCAATTAACATTTGTTCAACAATGTTTAGGTTAGTCATTGCCTTAGGATGGCTTGTGTCATGGCTCCTAAGGTATTTGCTTAGTATGCTAGCATGGTGCTAGGGTATTTAAGTAGCGTTGGATGTCTCGTAGACCCACAGATTGAAGAGGTAGGCAGTAGGTGGTGACAATCCTATATGTCCTTTGTAATCCTCCACGTTCGGCTATGACACAGGCTCTTGGCGGGAGTCGCCCTAGTATTGCTAGGGGTAAGCCCGTGCCTGATGTGTTGAATAGCATTGCATAGGAATTCATCATTGACATGAACATTAGTATCTACCTTAGGCTATGTATATGTATGAGGAGCATTGTAGGAGCAACTCTCTAACTCTCAATCCAATCTTCCTCTAGGACCCATTTTACCCTTTAGAATAGATTGCCTAGGTGTGTGTCACACTACCCCTATTATCAACTTACCCCTATCCGGATAATGGATTAGTATCCCATAGCTTGACCATAAGAGTAGTATATACTTTACTCCATTGCCTTCCTTTGGGATAAATACGATACCCTTGGGAATACTCATGGGTGAAATGCTACAACGGTATCTTTCGTGCGCTTGCAGATCTCATCTCTTTACCGGAGATGATCTGTGGTGTTAAGAAATACCAACAAGCATTTCTGGCGCCTTTGCCGGGGATGATTTGTTAGTATATCTTAGGAGCCGTCAACACCTCTGCCGCTGCCGCTCGCCTCTGCCGCCACGAGGTAAGCTCCCTCTCCCCTCTCTCCCTCCCTCTATCCATGGTCGGCCCCCTCCCCCTCTCCCTCCCTCTATCCATGGTCGCCCTCTCCATGGCCGCCCCCTCCCCCTCCCTCGATAGCGGACCTCCCCTCCATGGCCGGCCCCCTCCCTCTCCATGGCCGCCCCACCCCCTTCCATGGCTGCCCCCTCCTAGCCGCCCCCCTAACTTCCCCCCTCCATGCCCCCCTTCCTCCTAGCCGCCCTCCCCCATTCCATGGCCGCCCCCCACCCCCTCCATGGCCGCCTCCCCTCCTCCATGGCCGCTCCACTCCCTCCATGTGAATTTTAAGCACAAATTTTTGCTTAATGTGTTGAATTAGTTAGGTTAATTGGTGATTAGTTGATTAGAGGATTGAATTGTGTAATTTGTTGGTTAAATTGGTGATTAGTTGATTGAATTGTGTAATTCGTAGATTAAATTGTTGATTAGTAGAAGAATTGTTCTATTAAATTGATAATGCTTATGTCTATGTTAATCATGCTTAGCTAGGTTTAGATTTAATTATGTTTAGGTTATTTATGCCTATGTTCAATTTTTTGTTAGATGAGATTAAGTTTGCTAAGCAAGGTTTAGGTCAATGCTTATGTCTAAATTTATAATAAAATTGTTTATGTTTAGGTTTATGTTTATTAATTGATAAGTTACAATTTAATAATTGTTATGCTTACATTTAATTTAATTGCTTTGTTTTTTAGAATATGGTTATAATTTATAATTTGATTGCTTGAGTGTTACTATATGTACAAAAATGGGATTCAGGTCGGCTTGACCCGACACAACATATTAGGGTCAGATGAATGTGGCCTAGAGGGGGGGTGAATAGGCCTTTTTGAATTTTGTCAGAACCTGCAACACTTAACAACCAGTTCAAAACATGAGATATCGGACTAGTCCGGTAAAGTGCGTACTAGTCCGGTGTGTACGGACTAGGTTGATCAAGTTTGATTTATTAGGTTTGATTCTAGGGTGTAGCAGTGGAAATATAACTGTAATTTATGTGTTGCAAGATTATGTACTAAGGTATATCACAAGTCAATCTTAAATTTGATATTTCAACGTAAAGTGAGCAATATTAATTGAAACCCTAGATTGATATAATATAAAGAACGATGAACACAAAACAAGAACACAAGAGATTTATCCCGTGGTTCGGTTCCCACTGAGGCAACCTACTTCCACGTTGAGGAGTCCACAAAAGGACCGGGTCTTCTCCAACCCTACCCTCGTCGGATCGCCACGAAGGCCAATCCTCTTCCACTTATCACAAAGGGGTGAATAACCGAATTCAAAGGGGCCTTCTCACAAGTTGAGGTCTCCCTTAGATTACAACACGAAATACCACCAAGTACACCCTCAAAAGATTACAATGAAATCACAGGATTGTGTTAGAGAATCAAACCAAGAGCTCAATGAGTGTTGAACGTGTCTCTCCAATGATCTAGAGTGAATCCTCAAAGGATTGATCTTTGTTGCACTTAATTTCATGGAGAGATGTGGTGTTTGAGGCTCTTGGGAGGTGTGACAGCGCTAGGGTTCGAGAAAGTTTAAAGTTGGGCCATGCACTTCTATTTATATGGAGTTTCTAAAAGTTGCCGTTAGGATTTAGAAAGATTGATTAGTTGATCCAAAGATTATATCATCAACGTAAATTTCTAAAAGTTGCGCTATCATGATTTTACTAAATTCCTCACAAAAAGATTGATTAGTTGATCCAAAGATTATATCATCAACGTAAATTTGACAAATAAAAAGATCATTGTCAAAATTCTTTGTAAATAGTGTATAATCTACTTTGCCAATCCTAAAGCCATTTTCAATTAAGAAATCTCTAAGACACTCATACCAAGCTCTAGGAGCTTGTTTGAGGCCGTAGAGAGCCTTATACAATTTAAATACGTGGTCGGGGAACTCTTCGTCTTCAAACCCGGGGGGTTGCTCCACATATACCTCCTCCTTGATTGGTCCGTTGAGGAAGGCGCTTTTCACATCCATTTGATACAGCTTGAAATCATGGTGAGTAGCATATGCAAGTAATATTCTAATAGATTCAAGTCTAGCTACGGGAGCAAAGGTCTCATCGAAATCCAAACCTTCGACTTGTGAATACCCTTTGGCCACAAGTCGTGCCTTGTTCCTTGTCACCACCCCGTGTTCATCTTGTTTGTTGCGGAAGACCCACTTGGTGCCGACAATGTTCGCATTGGGTCTTGCCACGAGTTCCCACACCTCGTTCCGCTTGAAATTGTTCAATTCTTCTTGCATTGCCACAACCCAGTCCGGGTCCTTCAATGCATCCTCAACCCTGCGCGGTTCCAAGAAGGATACAAACGAGTAGTGTTCACAAAAGTTAGCTATACGAGATCTAGTGGTTACTCCCTTTTGGATGTCACCGATGATATTGTCGATTGGGTGATCCCTTTGGACGCATTGGTGTACTCTTGGGTGTGGCACTTGGGGCATTGTATCTTCATGATCATCTTCTTCTCCCCCTAAATGGTTCCCTTTGTTGACTTGTTGATTATCTTTGTCATATTGTGGTTGATCTTGTGTGCAAGCTCCCCCTTGATCGTTGACCTCCTCTTGTGGCTCATCTTCCTCATACACGTGTAGAGGTGACCCTTGTGGTCGAACTTCACCTAAGGCAATTCTTTTGAATGCTTGACAAGGAGCTTCTTCTTTATCTAGTACACATGGATCAACTTGCTCCTTTTGGGAGCCATTAGTCTCATCGAACACTACGCGTCACGTGCTACTTCAACAAGTCTAGAGGTCTTGTTGAAAACACGATAGGCGTAAGTGTTCAAATCATAACCAAGCAAGAAACCTTCATCGGACTTCAAAGCGAACTTTGAAGTCATGGGCTTCTTGTTTAAAATATAACATGGAGAATCAAAAACTCGAAAATATGAAATATTGGGTTTGTTACAGGTGAGTAGCTCATAGGATGTCTTCTTGAGTAGTCGATGAAGATAAAGTCAATTTACAGCATGGCAAGCGGTGTTAATCGCTTCCGCCCAAAATCGATCCGAGGTCTTGTACTCATCGAGCATTGTTCTTGCCGTCTCTATGAGAGTTCACTTCTTTCTTTTGGCAACTCCGTTTTGTTGTGGGGAGTACGGAGCTGAAAATTCGTGCTTTATGCCCTCTTCATCAAGGTACTCCTCCACTTGTGTGTTCTTGAACTCCGTGCCGTTGTCGCTTCGAATGTTCTTGATTGTCAATGAGAGTTCGTTTTGAGCTCGTTTGAAGAACTTCTTGAGTAATCCTTGTGTTTCTGACTTATCATGCAAAAAGAAAACCTAAGTGAAGCGAGAAAAATCATCAACAACTACTAAACCATATTTTTTACCGCCGATGCTTATGCAAGCAATTGGACCAAATAAGTCCATGTGAAGTAGCTCGAGCGGTCTTGTTGTAGTCATGACGTTCTTGGCGGGGTGAGGTGCTCCGACTTGCTTCCCGGCTTGGCACGCGCTACAAGGCCTGTCTTTCTCAAACACAACATCCTTTAAACCTCGGATGTGATCGCCCTTGAGAAGTTTTTGAAGGTTCCTCATACCAACATGCGCTAGACGTTTATGCCACAACCAACCCATGTTGGTTTTTGCAATCAAGCATGTGTCAAGTTCAGCTTTATCCTCATGGAAGTCAACAATATAGAGCTTTCCCTTTAACATACCCTTGAATGCAATGGAACCATCACTCCTCTTATAAACGGTCACACCCTCGTTAGTGAACAAGCAATTATAACCTTTGTCACATAATTGAGATATGGACAGTAGGTTATAATCTATGGATTCAACATGTAAAACATTAGAAAGTGTGTGTTTAGAAGATATTGCAATTTTACCTGTACCGAGCACCTTTCCTTGACTATTATCTCCAAAGTAGATGCCCTCGTTTGGATCCTCATTTTCCTCATATTCAACGAACATTCTTCTTTCTCCGGTCATATGGTTAGTGCAGCCACTGTCTAGCACCTATTTAGATCCACCAGAGGAATAGGCCTGCAAAAATAGATTATGCTTTGGTTTTTGGTACCCATGCTTGCTTGGGTCCTTGGAGGTTAGTTACAAGACATTTGGGCACCCACACATGAGACTTGGTGTTCTCATGGTGTGGCCTGACATAATAAGCATGAACTTTGCCAAAATTATTTCTCATTAATACATACAAGGCATCGAGAGTTCTAAACAATAACTGTTGTTGTTTATGTAAAGGACTAGTCTGGGAGGCCGGACTTGTCCAGAGGACCGGACTTGTCCGGACCCCGACTGGACTAGTCCGAACTTTTTCAGTTTGAGAGGGTCTTCCCATTACAAAGGCAATCCTCTCCTTGTTGTTCTTATGGCTTTTAGCATGTTGCTTTCCACCATAAGAATAACCAATGCCATATTTGACATTTGGAGGTCTTTGGACCAAGTATGCAGTGCGTGCATATTTGATCTTCTCCTTGTAGAATATGCCACTTTGGGTAGGATGCTTATCCCTTGTAGGGGTCGGCTTGTCTTTCAAATGATGTCAATTTTATTGCATGTACAAGTAGAAGCAACCTCAGTTTTAGTGAGTTGAGAAGGTGAACTTGAAGAGGATGAAGGTTCACCTTGCTTGAGCGACTCAACTTGCACTTCAAGGATCTTGTTAACCTTGATCAGGTCAGCATGTTGGTCCTTGATTGTAGCATTTGAGTCGGTTAACTCCAAGCAAGTTTCCTTGCTTGAAGCTAACTCAAGCTCTAGTGATTTGCTACGTTCCTTTTCAAGTTCTAGAAGCTTGTCAAGTTCGAAATATTCCTCCTTTTGGGATATGGTCATGTCCTCTTGACAATGTATTAACATCTCCTTCTCAACAAGTTGATCAAGCAAAAATTTCATTTTTGTGGCTGTTTTCCTATCTAGTCCAATAAGCATATCCTCATTATCACTATTGATTTCTTCATCACTATAATGGGAATCCACGGAAGGGGTTTTAATGGTTACCATGCGTTTACCTTCATTTGCCATAAGGCAAGTGCCATCTCCTTTCCATGCACCGAGTGTAGGGAAGAGAGTAGACCTCTTGGATGTCTTCTCGATGGCTATGTTGGCCATCTCTCCTTCTTCGGATGATGAGTAATCATCATTTGAGTCCCACTCTTTCCCTATGTGGGCTTGTTCGGCTTGTTTCTTCTTCTTGAAGAATTTCTTGGGTTTAGGCTTGGCTTCTTTGGTCTTTTTCTTGTTCTCTTCATATGGGCAATCAAATATAAAGTGGCTATACTCACCACAATTATAGCAAGCCTACCTCAACTTTGGCTTTGTTCTTTCTTTGTACTTTCCTTCGCTTTATTTAGCACCTTGTCTCTTCTTCATTATTCTCTTGAATTTCTTCATGAACAATATCATGTCTTCTTCATCTAATTCACTGCTCTCGTCATCACTGTCTTCTTCTAGTTGTGCTTCTCTAGCTTCTTTAGATAGGGGCTTGAGGGTGGACTTCAAAGCAACCCCTTTCTTATTTGCTGAGGTGAGGTCGGCAATCTCCTTGACATGCTTTGCTTGTTTTTCCATCATCTCGAAGTTGATGATCTTTCCAAGCAATTCATCCGGAGTCATCTTTTTGTATTCGGGACTTTCTCTGATCATGGAGCATAGGGTGACATTGCGAGGCATGAACGCTCTAAGGATGATCTTTACCACCTCGTGGTCATTCCACTTCTTACTTCCGTATGATCTAACCTTGTTGACAAGTGTCTTTAATCTGTTGTACATATCTTGGGGTGACTCGTCCTCTTCAATTGCGAATCTTCCTAATTCGCCTCAATCATTTCGATCTTTGCTTCACGCACATGTTGGTCACCTTCATGTGCAGTTTGTAGTGTGTCCCATATCTCCTTAGCAATCTCGAGTCCATCCACCTTGGTGAACTCATCCCGTCTGAGCGAATAGGTAATTACGGCCGCGCTTGAGCATTTCGATGAATTGCCTGGTCTTGGCTTGGTGTGAGCTCTTCGTCGTCGTCTGGGATATCTATCCCTGTGCACACAATATGCCATAAACTCGGATTGAGGGAAATTAGATGCATTTTCATATTTTGCCTCCACATTGAGTAATCACTTCCATCGAAATGTGGGGCTTTTCCAAGTGGCATAGACAAATAATGATTATTATTGGAATTGAGACAATCATAGTTAAAAGGATATCGGGAGTAGTCGGTGTGACTACTCCCCTTCTTTTCTTCAATCTTCACTTTCCCTTCGGAAAGTGTCTTCTTTATTAGGAGCGCCTTTAGTTCTAGCATCTCCTTATCGTCGTCCTCGAAGTCTTGAATGGCTTCGAGGAGCTTCTCCACCTTGAGGTTCTTTTCATCATCAACCTTTTCTTGGTTGTCGCTCTTGTGGGTGTCCTTCATGTCCGACATGATCTTCTTCGAGCGATCAGTCTCTTTCTTGAAGAACCTTGCTCTGATACCAATTGAATGTGGCCTAGAGGGGGGGTGAATAGGCCTTTTTGAAATTTTGTCAGAACCTGCAACACTTAACAACCAGTTCAAAACCAGAGATATCGGACTAGTCCGGTAAAGTGCGGACTAGTCCGGCGTGTACAGACTAGGTTGAACAAGTTTGATCAATTAATTTGATTTTTCGGTGTATGCAGCGGAAATATACAATCAAATGAAGTGTTACAAGGTTATGACCCAGGTTACATCACAGTTCAATCTTATATTTGATGATTCAACTTGAAGTAAGCAATAATGATTGAAACCCTAGATTATTGTGAAAAATAAGAGCGATGAACACAGTAACAAGACACAAGGATTTCTCCCGTGGTCCGGCTACCACAGAGGCAACCTACGTCCATGTTGAGGAGTCCACAAAAGGACCGGGTCTTCTCCAACCCTACCCTCGTCGGATTGCCACGAAGGCCAATCCTCTTCCACTTATCACAAAGGGGTGAATAACCAAATTCAAAGGGGCCTTCTCACACGTTGAGAGCTCCCTTGGATTACAACACGAAATACCACCAAGAACACACTCAAAATATTACAATGAAATCACAGGAGTGTGTTAGAAAATCAAACCAAGAGCTCAATGTGGTGTTTAACGTGTCACTCCAATGAACTAGAGTGAATCCTCAAAGGATTGATCTTTGTTGCACTTAATTTCGTGGAGAGATGTGGTTTTTGAGGCTCTTGGGAGGTGTGACGGCGCTAGGGTTCGAGTCTTTATGAAATATGGCCGTGCAACTCTATTTATATGGGTTTCTAAAAGTGACCGTTAGGCTTCAGAAAGACCGGACTAGTCCGTGGTGGTCACCGGACTAGTCCGGTGTGCTGTGTGTAGCAAATCCTAAATGTCCCGAAATATTGGACTAGTCCCGCTAGGAGCGGACTTGTCCAATTTCGCTTCTGGAAATCTTCGGACTAGTCCGATAGTCATCGGACTTGTCCGTACATGTGAAACCTTAAGTGTATTGGATGACAAGTCCGCACTTGAAGGTCTTGTCCGATTTAGTTCAGAGGGTTTTTCGGACTAGTCCGTGCAAATATCAGACTTGTCCGATTTGGACCAGAGAGAATATCGGAGTAGTCCGGTTGTGATCTGACTTGTCTGATTTTTTGTGACATGTGAAGTGTTTTGAAGACTAGTACGCACTGGGAGGACCAACCTGATTCTAGTCAGAGAGATACCGTACTAGTCCGATGGATATAGAACTTGTCCGATTTTGTGCAAAGAGGATATCAGACTAGTCCGGTGTCAGTCGGACTAGTCCGGTCCTGTGTAACTTTGTGCAATGTGTGTGTTTAATTGTTATTGAGCTCTTGGGGTGTGTTTCCTTAACACACTCCATACACAATGATCTACTATTCTTTTTCCTTGAGCTCATTTCCACTTTGCTCCTCAATTCTTCTTTTTGGCACTTTGCTTATTTTGCTATTGAAAATTGTGCTCATCTCAACAAAGAGGTTAGGATCCCAATTGCTTGTCATAAATCATCCAAAACCCACAGGGGATTCCTAGATGCACTTTCAGTTATAGGTATGTTGTACCTTAGCCAAGGAATAATGGATCGTACTCAACATATGTTGGATACATGTCACTCCTTCGTGGCTAAAGGTTATCATTAACTTAGCCAAAGATTGACGGATCGCACAAAATGCATGAGAGGTACAAGTTATTCCTTTATGGCAAGAAGGTATGATACACATTAGCCAAAGAATGACGGAACACACTCAACCATGTTGAGTGCACGTCATTCCTTTGTTGCTAAAGGTTATCATTGTCTTAGCCAAGGAATAACAAGGTACATCCAACCTATGGAAATCTTGAGATGTGGATGAGCGACATAGACAACACCCTACTCGACCACACTCATGGAACCCATAGAAGGAACCTAACATCGACACTCATCCCTCCAATGTCAAAGCCATGCTGCAACAAGGTTAGGCCAACCTCATGGCCTACATCCGTCGTTAGGATTTTAGCCCCTATCGCGGACCTTGACCAAGAACAAGCTTGGGGGAGGACCCCCACTTGAGGTAACTTGTATCACACCCCATTTGCACCCCTTTATTTTTCTTTATTTCCTTCCACCACATTTGCATCTAAAAAATGATGAAATAACGTAGTATAAGTTAGGTTAATAAAATGAAGGATGTGCGGTAAAAATATTTTACTTTGCATATGTTGAAATGATGAATAGTTGCTCTGTTTTATTTTCTCTACTCCCTCGCATACAACTAAGTATTCTCCAAGTATTGGGTTTATTGGCCTAGAATATTCCTGCCCGAAACTTGGAAATTGTGGGTAGCAAAAGCTAAGTTCAATTATAGGTTTTTGTGGGATATGATATGGTGATAAGAGTGTCTAAGGTTGCGTTTGGTTTGAGGGATATGCTGGGATAGAATGGGGCGATCCTAGTTGTTATAGTGTTTGTTTCTAAGACAGATAGGGGATGGAACCATCCCAAATGGAATATTCGACGTAGATGCGGGACACAGTCGTCCCTCCGAAACTAGGACGACGAACTCGTCCCTCCCGAACGCCGTGAGGCTTCCATCATTCCGCTTGGCCGTTTCCTCGCTGAGTTTCATCGCTCATGTGTGCACTCTGCTCCGACGCGGCCTCAGCCATTGGGCGCTTGGCGCTTCTCCTTCGCCCTCGCAGTGCATCTCCTTTGAGCGGGGTGGACTCCGATAACAGCGGCAGCCTCTAGTTGTTGAGCGGCTGCGGCTGGCGCTTTCCGCGCTGCTCTGGCCTCTGCCGACGCCCTCAATCACCTCATTCTCGCTCTAGTATTCGCGACCACGGCGCCTCCACAGCAGCAGCCACGCGCGGGCGGGTCTCTGGCCCCGAACATCGGAGTCGTTCACTCACGAGGTCGGGGCGTCAGCATCAGCCATGACCTCCGCGCGCGCCTGGTGACGGCTTTTGGTCGTCCTCGAAGTCTTGAATGGCTTCGAGGAGCTTCTCCACCTTTAGGTTCTTGTCATCATCAACCTTTTCTTGGTTGTTGCTCTTGTGGATGTCCTTCATGTCCGACATGATCTTCTTCGAGCGATTAGTCTCTTTCTTGAAGAACCTACTCTGATACCAATTCAATGTGGCCTAGAAGGGGGGTGAAAAGGCCTTTTTGAATTTTGTCAGAACCTGCAACACTTAACAACCAGTTCAAAACCAGAGATATCGGACTAGTCCGGTAAAGTGCGGACTAGTCCGGTGTGTACGGACTAGGTTGATCAAGTTTGATTTATTAAGTTTGATTCTAGGGTGTAGCAGCGGAAATATACTTGTAATTTATGTGTTGCAAGATTATGTACTAAGGTATATCACAAGTCAATCTTAAATTTGATATTTCAACGTAAAGTGAGCAATATTAATTGAAACCCTAGATTGATATAATGTAAAGAACGATGAACACAAAATAAGAACACAAGATATTTATCCCGTGGTTCGGTTCCCACAAAGGCAACCTACATCCATGTTGAGGAGTCCACAAAAGGACCGGGTCTTATCCAACCCTACCCTCGCCGGATCGCCACGAAGGCCAATCCTCTTCCACTTAGCACAAAGGGGTGAATAAACAAATTCAAAGGGGCCTTCTCACACGTTGAGGGCTCCCTTAGATTACAACACAAAATACCACCAAGTACACACTCAAAGATTACAATGAAATCATAGAAGTGTTTTAGAGAATCAAACCAAGAGCTCAATGAGTGTTGAACGTGTCTCTCCAATGATCTAGAGTGAATCCTCAAAGGATTGATATTTGTTGCACTTAATTTCGTAGAGAGATGTGATTTTTGAGGCTCTTGGGGGGTGTGATGGCGCTAGGGTTCGAGAGAGTTTAAAGTTGGGCTGTGCACCTCTATTTATATGGGGTTTCTAAAAGTGACCATTAGGGTTCAGAAAGATCAGACTAGTTCGTGGTCGACACCGGACTAGTCCGGTGTGCTGGGTGTAGCAAACCCTAAGGTCCTGAAATATCGGACTAGTCCAGCTAGGAGCGGACTTGTCCGATTTCGCTTATAGAAATCTTCGGACTAGTCCGATAGTCATCGAACTTGTCCGGACATGTGAAACCCTAAGTGAATTGGGTGACAAGTCCGCACTTGGAGGACTTGTCCGATTTAGGTCAGAGGGTTTTTTGGACTAGTCCGTGCTAACACCGGACTTGTCCAATTTAGATCACAATGAATATCGGACTAGTCCAGTAGTGATCGGACTTCTCCGATTTTGTGTGACTTGTGAAGCATTTTGAGGACTAGTCCGCACTGGGGAGGACTAGTCCAATTCTAGCTAGAGAGATATCGGACTAGTCCGATGGATATCGGACTTGTCCGATTTTGTGCAGAGAGGATATCAGACTAGTCCGGTGACATTCGGACTAGTCTGGTCCTGTATAACTTTGTGCAATGTGTGTGTTTAATTGTGATTGTGCTCTTGGGGTGTGTTTCCTTAACACACTCCATACACAGAGATCTATTATTCTTCTTCCTTGAGCTCATTTCCATTTTGTTCCTCATTCTTCCTTCTTTTTGGCACTTTGCTTATTTTGCTATCAAAACCTGTGCTCATCTCAACAAAGAGGTTAGGATCTCATTTGCTTGTCATAAATCGTCCAAAACCCACAAGGGATTCCTAGATGCACTTTCACCGGACAAATCCCATTTAGTTAGAAGTTAAAGTATGCGTCTAAACGGACACAGAGACAAATGACGACGGTGCAGATAGCAAACACCCGCGCGTGAGGACGGAGGACCTTGACAGACCCACTTCTTTGTCTCTCTCTCGTTCCTTCCTCTTCTCTCGTCTTGAAGAGCTGCAGCCTCCGGCGAGCAGCTGACATACGTATGATGACTATAACCGTATATTCATGCCCCTTTTTACTTTAAGAATTGCACCAGATAGGGGGTGTAGTGTTAAATAGGAAGTGTTATGCTGTTGAAATTTTAGGACCTATCATGTTGTACAAAAATGGGATTCGGGTCGGCTTGACCCGACACAACCCATTTAGGGCCCGACAAAGCCCACTTAGTTAGATGTTAAAATATGCGTCTAAACAGACACGGAGACGAACGACGATGGTGCAGACAGCAAACACCCGCACGTGAGGATGGCGGACCTCGACAGAGCCACTTCCCTGTCTCTCTCTCGTTCTTTCCTCCTTGCTCATCTTGAAGAGCTGCAGCCTCCAGCGAGCAGCTGACATACGTATGATGACTATAGCTATATAGTCATGCCCCTTTTTACTTTAAGAACTGCACCAGATTGGGTGGTGTAGTGTTAAATAGGCGGTGTTATGCTGTCAAAATTTTCTTTCCTCCTCGCTCGTCCTGAAGAGCTGCAACCTCCGACGAGCGGCTGACATACGTATGACGACTATAAGAGTATAGTCATGCCCCTTTTTACATTAAGAATTGCACCAGATTGGGGTGTAGTGTTAAATAGGCGGTGTTATGCTGTCAAAATTTTCTTTCTCCCCGCTCGTCTTGAAGAGCTGCAGCCTCCGGCGAGCAGCTGACATACGTATGACGACTATAACTGTATATTAATGCCCCTTTTTACTTTAAGAACTGCACCGGATTGGGGGTGTAGAGTTAAATAGGCGGTGTTGTGTGTCAAAATTTTAGGACCTATCCTGCGTACATTAACGATAATTTCTTTCGCTTTAAACTGCAGAGTCAAACATGGGTGAAGACGGCAGTTGGATGTATACTAGCTGGAAGAGTAGAACTGGTGGTCACTCGGATGAGTGGTACATCAAGTTAGATGAAATTTTTGGATCAAGCATTTTCGTTGTCAACGGATGATAAGGTGTGATGCCCATGTACGAAATGTCGGAACACTAAGTTTTTGAACAGAACGGAACTTTCGTTTCACTTATGTCAAAACGGTTTCACGCCACATTATGAGATGTGGACCTTCCACGGCAAGACTAAGTCTCGATTCGTAGAATAAGTGATGAGGATGATGATGATATAACAGGAGCTGATAGGATGGATGAGATGCTAGAAGCTCTGGAAGCAGAGGATCCTCTTACAAATGAGGCAGGGGAGTTCTTCGAGGAGCTCAAGAAATCACAACAGCTGTTGCATGAACACACCGTTGTGACCGTCCTTGCTCTCTTGAACAGATTTATGGCAATTAAGTCTAAGTACTTTTTTCTATCAACCTCTACAATGATCTCATGAAATTGATCTGCAATATCCTTCCACAACCTCACAAAGTGTCTAAAGATATGTATCAGTAAAATATCAAGATATCTGGTCTCGATATGAACTGTGAGAAAATCGATGTGTGCCTAGACAACTGCATGTTATTCTGGAAAGAGCATGCCAAAGAGAACATGTGCTTGAAATGTGGTATGTTGAAGTTGTTAATGATGATGGCGATAATGTGACGACAGATGTCGCACATAAGAAGCTTCATTACTTGCATGTGACACCTCGGTTGAAGCGGTTGTTTCTTTCAAAAAGAACCATAAGACACATGAGATGGCAGAAAGAAGGTAAATGTGAGAACAAATAATTCTTGACGCATCCGTCCGACGGTGATGCATGGAAGGCGCTAGACCAATTCGATCCAGATTGTCCTCGTGATGTGAGAAATGTTTGCATCGGATTAGCGACACACGAATTCTCACCGTTCAGTACAAACGTCATGCCATACTCCTGTTGGCCCATCTTTGTCATTCCATACAACCTACCACGGTCTCTTTGTATGAAGAATGAGTTCATGTTCCTCAGCCTCATTGTACCTGGACCTGATCATCTCGGGTCACGTCTCAACGTGATGTTGAAACCGCTGATCGAAGAACTGAAAGTGTTGTGGATAGGAGTTGAAGTGTACAATAGTTACAAAAAGCATAAATTCAACCTTGGAGCTGCTTATTTGTGGTTCGTCCATGATTTACCGGCATACGACATGTTTTCCGGATGGAGCACTCACGGTCGTCTGACGTGTCCAATATGTGCTTCGGACACAAATTGCTTTCGACTAACTCATGGAGGTAAAATATCTTACTTCGATTGTCACAGACGTTGGCTACCTTCAAATCACATATTTAGGCAACCGAGGCATGTCTTTAGAAAGAACACCATTGTCACTAGAGGACCACCAAAACGTCTTAACGGGTCAGAAATTTCTGATATGTTGAACAAACTGGTGCTAGATGAAGGTCGTCCTGGATATTTCGTAGGTTATGGAGAGGAACGCTATTGGACTCACATATGTGGACTTTGGGAGTTGTTGTATGTGAAGTCGTTGATTCTAAAGCACAACATTGATGTCTTGCATCAGGAGTGTCACATGACCAAAAGTGTCATAAGCACTTGCATGGATATGCCTGGCAAAATGAAACATAATAAAAAAGCTAGACTAGATTTGGTAGACATTTGTCACCGTCCAACTCTTGAAATCTCTGAAAGTGGTGGTAATCCTTGTGCTTCTTTTTGTCTTTGATATAAAGAAAAGAAAGAAGTCATGAAATTGTTAAAAACTTTGAAATTCCCGGATGGTTACACAGCTAGACTGATGCGAGCCGTGAATGTGAACACAGGAAACCTCACTGGGTTGAAGAGTCATGATTATTACATTATAATGGTAAGACTCTTACCTACTATGTTTCGGGGCTATCTAGATAATGCCATGTGGAAGGTTTTAGCCGAGCTCAGCTATTTCTATAGACAACTTTGTGCTAAAGAAATCAAGATAGGAATGATGGATAAGTTAGATAAGGAGATACCCATACTTTTATGTAAGATGGAAAAAAATTTCTACCAGGTTTCTTCAATCCAATGCAATATTTGCTTATCCATCTTCCATTCGAAGCTAAAGTTGGTGGTCCTGTGCAATACAGTTGGATGTATCACATTGAAAGAGCACTACGATATCTAAAACCAATGGTTGGCAACAGAGCAAGGGTTGAAGGGTGCATCGCTGAAGCATATGCTCTTAAGGAAGTAGGATACTTTTGAAGTGTCTACTTTGGAGAAGAAACAATATTAATACTTTGGCGATGCTGTACAATGTGGAAGAAGCACCCCTGTCGGTACACTGCAGATGGGGTACCCTCACACTTAGGATGAAGACAACAAGGTGCGTCCAGAGATGCCACACGTTCTATAGGCGCCAAGGCCTTTGCCTCCCTTGAAGATCAAGCTACGACGCTGCCACGTAAGCCTTGATGATGGGACTTGGCCCCTCTGGTGTGACGGGCTCCCGATGCGCCACGTGTAGGGACGGGACCTCACCCATCCTTGGGAGAGCACCCCCGGGACAGCCACATGGCACGGAGTGCAAAGGGCCAGTACCCCCCAAGGGAAGGAGCACGGAGCTGCCATGTACCCTGGGGAGCCCCGGAGCCGCCACGCGTCACGAAGGACCGGAGCAAGCCTTCCCGTCGAAGACCTGCCCCGACGCTGCCACATGTCCTACAGCTCGCCCCACACGGTGAGGTGCGGGAGTTAAAAGGTGGAGCGCTCCGCTCTGGTCAAGCACCTGCAACCACCGCTGGCGCACGACGTGGGGCACGCCAACAGTCAGAGACCACTATGACCAATCGCATCACAGTGAAGGCGCTGCAGGCCTATCCCACTCAGCCAAGTGGGTAGCTTGCGGCAACAAGACGAGCTGACGAGATACCTTATGCCGCTGTCAGCAACGGCGCATGGGCTACAGACAAGAGAGGCGGTAAGACGGTGAGTCTCAACTGCCACCCTCAGAAGAAGCTTATGTGAGAAGCCTTATATCTTTAGAATAAGATCGCCCCGAGACCACCTGTCGGGCCTCGGGACCCCACTTGTAAGGCGTTCAGTCTTGGTTATAAAAGGCTCGGACCACCATCGCTACAAGCACAGGACTCAGAATCCCCGACACACACACACTCGCATACACAATCATCAGGCAATACAATCCACCGTGGAGTAGGGTGTTACGCTCCTTGCGGCCCGAACCATGTAAAAACTCCACTATCTCTTTCTCTTCCGCTAGAACACTAGTTTGAGGCCTAAGCCTCGCCGAACAAGAACCTCCGCGGGCTGCTCCTTAGCAGATCCTAGCGAAGTGTCGCATTGACCCTTCGACATTTGGCGCACCGGGTAGGGGCTTTTTCCCTCAGAAAAGTGGTAGCTCTTTCACCACCATGGTGTTCATGAAGCCTGCGAGTTGTAGCGAAATCAAGCCACAAAAGGTCGACCATTGTGTCGACAAAGACGTAGAGAGGGAGTTCCAAAGGCCAGAACGTGCTGTGAAAACGGTACACCAGGCTGTGAACTTCGACCTCAACAGCGACCACGAGCATCGCAAAGCACTCCACGTCATCTGTGGAGGATCTTGGGAACCCACTTCTAGGAATGCGGTCAATACCCTGCACCGGGCGATGACTTTGTCAGCCTCTACGCATGCCCCGGCACCGCATCACAAATAGATGGAGATGACGATAAGCTTCGATGCCTCTAACTGCCCCAAGAACATGGCGGGAGCCGGGAAGCTGCCCCTCCTCATCGCCTCCACCATCACCAATGCAAAGTTTTACCACGTCCTGGTAGATGGTGGAGCCGGCCTCAACCTCATTAGCCGTGCGGCCTTCAACAAGCTGAAGATCCCCGTGTCTGAGCTCACACCAACAAGATCATTCTCAGGGGTAGGACCGGAGAGTGTTACCTCCTAAGGCTGCATCCACCTCCGGGTGACCCTAGGGACACCCGAGAACTTCAAGACGGAGAATATCCTATTTGACATCATGGAGGTTAGCCTCCCCTACCACGCCGATATTGGCAGGCCAACCCTGTACCGGTTCATGGCAGTAGCCCATTACGTCTATCTCGTCCTCAAGATGCTGACACCTTCCGGCGTCCTCAAGATCTGCAGAGATCGTGCTGCTGCGGTGACGGTCTTGGAAATACTCCGAGCGTTGGCATCAGTCCCAGCACCTGTCCTGAGTGATGCTGAGCCAAGTGAGCCTTCGCCAGACCCACGCGCTCACAGTCGCACCGCTGCACCACGAATGAAGCCCTCCGACGACGATGTACCCATCAAGACAATCCAGATTGGCTCTGATGCGGCTCAGACCATCCATCTCACGGGGAGTCTGAACAGCGAGCAGGAATTGGCGCTCACTACTTTCCTACAAGCTAACGTCGACGTCTTTGCCTGGCAACCGTCGCAGATGCCAGGCATCCTTAGTGATGTGATTGAGCACCGTCTGAAGATATACCCCGACGCACGACCGCAACAACAGAGGCCCCGTAAGCAGTCCGTCAAGCGGTAGAACTTCATTTGCGAGGAGATCAAGAAGCTCCTCGATGTTGGCTTCATACGGGACGTCCACCATCTCAGATGGTTGGCCAATCCGGTTGTCGTACCCAAAGCTGGCGGTAAGCTTCGGATGTGCATTGACTACACAACCTCAACAAGGCATGTCCTAAAGATCCCTTCCCTCTCCCTAGAATTGATCAAATCATAGATTCAACTACGGGCTGCGATATGCTATGCTTTCTAAATGCCTATTAAAAGTTCCACCAAATCCCAATGTCTAGAGAGGACGAAGAACATACCGTATTTATAACTGTAGGTGGCCTTTACTGCTATGTCTCCATGCCTTACGGTCTTAAGAATGCCCTCCCCACCTTTGTACGAGCTATGCACAAAACATTTGGGGACCTCATTCGGGACCTAGTAGAGGTATATGTTCATGATATTGTAGTAAAAATCCAGTCACATACATCATTACTAGAAAACCTCGGCCTAGTCTTTGATAGATTGCGAACCACACGCATGAAGCTCAATCCCGACAAATGCGTGTTTGGAGTCAAAGATGGGAAGCTCCTCGGTTTCTTGGTCTCACATCGAGGGATTGAGGCCAACCCAGAAAAGATCAAGGCGGTGGAGCTGATGCGGCCCCCAGCCCGCACCAAGGATGTGCAGAAGCTTGCAGGGTGTTTGGCAGCGCTCAGCCGGTTTATCTCTAGGCTGGCTGAGCGGGCCCTCCCGTTCTACAAGCTCTTGTGCCAGTCTGGACCGTTTGTCTGGACCGAAGAAGCAGAGAAGGCATTCCGCGAGCTAAAGCAGCAGCTTATGACGCTGCCAATAATGGTGGCACCGGAGCCCAGGGAGCCATTGTACCTCTACATCGCCACCACAACAGAGGTGGTAAGAATGGGTTTGGTTGTAGAGTGGGCCGGTCACCAGCAGCACCAACGAAAGGAAGGGGCCCCTGAAGTTGATTCTGAGCCCTAGGGCTTGGAGCTTGCATGGGGCCCCATCGATAGAGGAGCCTCTGGTCCCATCCCCCATAGGACGTCCGGGTCCCCCAAGGGTGCCCCGGAGACCAAGGAGCCTTTGGGTCTCAGCCACCAGAGGACGTCTTGGTCCCCCTAGAGGGCCCCGGAGACCAAGGAGCCTCTGGGTCCCAGCCACCAGAGGACGTCCAGGTCCCCCTAGGGGGCCCCGAAGACCAAGGAGCCTTTGGGTCCCAGTACCCAGAGGACGTCCGGGTCCCCCATGGGGGCCCTGGAGACCAAGGAGCCCCTAGAGGATGACCGGGTCCCCCTAGGGGGCCCCGGAAGCCAAGAAGACTTTGGGTCCTAGCCCCCAAAGGAAGCATGTAACCCAGGAGACATGGAGTCACTAGACCTGGAGCAGAGGGAAGAAGATGAGCCGGACACCCCGAAAAGGTCCCGGACCATCCAGTGCCTGGTCTACTTCATCAGCAAAGTCCTGCATGAGGCAAAGCCATGGTACCTAGAAGTGCACAAGCTACTCTATGCGGTTCTAATCGTGTCGAGGAAGCTCCGCCATTATTTTCAGGCACACCGAGTATCAGTGGTGACTTCATTCCCACTGGGAGCAGTGCTGCGCACCCTAAACGCAACTGGCAATATTGCTAAGTGGGCGGCTGAATTAGCGGAATTTGAGCTTGATTTCTTGCCACGACATGCAATCAAAAGTCAAGCTCTAGCGGACTTCGTTGCCGAATAGACGCCCTCACCAAGCAACCCAAGGGGGCAGAAGATCAGTGAGCCAGAGCTCAGGGCTCCGGTACTTACCGGACCTCACTGGACGCTCTTCTTCGACGGATCCTCAAGGAAGCAAGGGTCCGGAGCCGGTGCACTGCTCACCTCGCCAACAGGGGAGCAGTCCAAGTACGTAGTGCGCCTCGCTATCATGGCCACCAACAACATGGCAGAGTATGAAGCCCTCATCTTCGGACTCATAGCTATGCAGGGTCTCAGTGTCTAGCAGATGCTGATCAAGGGAGACTCCCAGCTGTTCATCAAGCAAGTCCGGGGCGAGTGCTGCTGCAATGACCCGCAGCTCGCGGCATATTTGATACATGTCAAGAAGCTAGAAGCTGGATTCGAGGCCTTGGATCTCTGCCATGTACCCCGCGCTAACAACTCTATCGCTGATGCCTTGTCAACCATAGCGTCCACAGGAGCCCCCGTTCCAGAAGGGGCCTTTGGCAGGAGGTTGGTGCGGTCAACCGCTAGGCCGGCAGGGCCTATTGAAGAAGGTGAGCCCAGCTCCACGGAGCTGGCAACCACGGCTGCCCTGCAACCATGGGGGCCGCCATGGTTCTTGAGCGGCACCAGGGATCCCCAATCACCTGGCACCCAAGATCTGGAAGTCCAGGAGAGTCCCGATGCGTGTATCACGGAGGTCCAGGACTACCTGAAGGACAACCTCCTCCCAGAGGACCCAGCATCCGCAGAGAGGATCGTGAGGATGGCGAAACGCTACATGCTGGTAGAAGGTGATCTCTGCCGACGTGATGCCAACAGCGTACTGCTACGATGCATAACTCGGCAGGAAGGCTGCGACTTGCTCGTAGATATCCACGAAGGAGAGTGTGGGAATCACACGGCCCCCCGCACACTGGTTGGCAAAGCCTTTTGGCATGGTTTCTACTGGCCAACAGCACTACAAGGCGCCATTGAACTAGTCAAGAAGTGCAAGGCGTGCCAGTTCCACGCCAAGCAAATTCACACCTCGGCCTAGTCACTGCAGATGATCCCGCCCTCCTGGCCTTTCGCGGTCTGGGGGCTGGATATCATGGGACCCTTTCCCAGGGCAGTCGGAGAGTACCGGTTCCTCTACGTCACCATAGATAAGTGCACCAAGTGGCCGGAAGCAGCCCAAGTGATCAATATCAACAAGGAGTCCGCAGTCAAGTTCATCAAATCAATTGTCTGCAGGTTCGGGGTCCCGAGCAGGATAATCACCGACAACGGGACCCAGTTCACCAGTGCAGCTTTTCAGGATACTGCGAAGATGAAAGTGCATCTAGGACTCCCTTGTGGGTTTTGGATGATTTATGACAAGCAATTGGGATCCTAATCCTTTTGTTGAAATGAATGCAGGCAAATAATAAAAAATGAGCAAAATGCCAAAAAGAAGGGAAATGAGAAGCAAAGTGAATTTGAGCTCAAGGAGAAGAAAATAGTAGATTATTATGTATGGAGTGTGTTAAGGAAACACACCCAAGAGCTCAATCACTTTCAAGCACACACACACAGTGCACAAAGTTATACAGGACCGGACTAGTCCGATATCACTTTCTGCACTAGATCGGACAAGTCCGGTATCCACCGGACTAGTCCGATATCTTTCTGATCCACTTCGGACTAGTCCTCCCCAATGCGTACTAGTCCTCAACTCAATGCACAAGTCACACAAAATCGGACAAGTCCGTTGTGATCCGGACTAGTCCGATATTCTTTCTGATCCACTTCAGACAAGTCCGGTGTCTACACGGACTAGTCCGATATACACACTGATCTAAATCGGACAAGTCCTCCAAGTGCGGACTTGTCATCCTAAACACTTAGGGTTTCATAAGTCCGGACAAGTCCGATGGCAATCGGACTAGTCCGAAGATTTCCAGTAGTGAAATCGGACAAGTCCGTTTTCAACCGAACTAGTGCGATATTCCTGGACACTTAGGGTTTGCTACCACAGCACACCGGACTAGTCCGGTGACCACCACGGACTAGTCCGATCTTTCTGAACCCTAACGGTCACTTTTAGAAACCCCATATAAATAGAGGTGCACGGCCCACTTTTATACTCTCTCGAACCCTAGCGCCGTCACACCTCCCAAGAGACTCAAAAACCACCTCTCTCCACGAAATTAAGTGAAAAATCGATCAATCTATTGAAGATCACTTCTAGATCATTGGAGAGACACTTGGCACACATCATTGAGCACTTGGTTTGATTCTCTAACACACTCTTGCGTTTCAATTTGTAATTTTCGAGTGTGTTATTGGTGGCTTTGTAAGTTGTAATCAAGGGAGCTCTCAACGTGTGAGAACGCCCCTTCAACTTGGTTATTTACCCTTTGTGATTAGTGGAAGAGGATTGGCCTTCGTGGCGATCCGACGAGGGAAGGGTTGGAGAAGACCCGGTCCTTTTGTGGGCTCCTCAACGTGGATGTAGGTTGCATTCGTGGTAGCCGAGCCACGGGATAAATCGTGTGTCTTGTCCTTTTGCGTTCTTCATCTTAATTGATCAACTTATTCTAGGGTTTGATTCACTTTGTTCAATTTGAGTTAAATTGTTGAACAAGAGCCTTAATTGTAATAGAATTTGACATACAACTATTAAACTATCATTCAAGTTTATATTTCTGCTGCAAACATTAACGAATCAATCAAATTGACTGAACTTGATCAACTTAGCCCGTGAAAACCGGACTAGTCCGCACTTTACCGGACTAGTCCGATATCTCTGGTATTGACTTTGTTGTTGAGTGTTACAGGAACCGAGAAAATTCAAAAAGGCCTATTCACCCCCCCCCCCCTCTAGGCCTACATTCAATTGGTATCAGAGCAGGTTCTTCAAGAAAGAGTGCAACCACTCGAAGAGATCATTTCGGACATGAAGGAAGTTCAGAAAATCAACAACCAGGAAGAAGTGAACAATGACAAGAACCAAAAGCTGGAAAAGTACCTCGAAGCAATTCAAGACTTCGATGATGATGACGAGGAGACGCAGGAGCTGAAAGCACTCCTCAGAAAGAAAGCACTTTCCAAAGGGAAAGCTAAAGTTGAAGAAAAGAAGAAGGGGAGTAGTCACACCGACTACTCCCGATATCCTTTTAACTATGATCGTTTAAATTCAAACAACAGCCATTACCTATCTATTCCTCTTGGAAAAGCCCCACACTTCGATGGGAGTGATTACTCCATGTGGAGGCAAAATATGAAGATGCACTTGATTTCCCTTAACCCAAGTTTATGGCATATTGTGTGCACAGGAATAGACATCCCAGATGACGACGAAGAGCTCACCCCAAGTCAAGAGCAAGCCATCCACAGAAACGCTCAAGCCGTAGCCGTAATCACCTCCTCTCTAAGTCGAGATGAATTCACAAAGGTGGACGGACTGGGGATTGCCAAGGAAATATGGGACACACTACAAACAGCCCATGAAGGTGACCGGCATGTGCGGGAGGCGAAAATTGAAATGATCGAAGGCGAACTAGGAAGGTTCGCAATTGAGGAAGACGAGTCCCCCCACGACATGTACAACCGATTGAAGACACTTGTAAACAAGGTTCGATCATATGGGAGCAAGAAGTGGAATGACCACGAGGTTGTAAAGCTCATCCTTAGAGCCTTTATGCCTCGCAATGTCACACTATGCTCTATGATCAGAGAAAGTCCCAGGTACAAGAGGATGACTCCAGATGAATTGCTTGGCAAAATCATCAACTTTGAAATGATGGAGAAACAAGCCTAGCACGTCAAATAAATAGCCGACCTCACATCGGCCAAGAAGAAGGGAGTTGCCTTAAAGTCCACACTCAAGCCTCTATCCAAAGAAGCAAGAGAAGCACAGCTTGAGGAGGACAGCGATGATGAAAGCGGTGAGCTGGACGAAGAGGATATGATTTTGTTCATGAAAAAGTTCAAAAGAATAATGAAGAAAAGACAAGGAACAAAATCAAGTGAAGGCAAGTACAAGGAGAGGACAAAGCCGAAGATGAGGCGGGCGTGCTATAATTGTGGTGAGTATAACCACTTTATAGTCGATTGCGCGTATGAGGACAACAAGAAGAAGAATAAAGAAGCCAAGCCTCAACCGAAGAAATTCTTCAAGAAGAAGAAACAAGCTGAACAAGCACACATTGGAAAGGAGTGGGACTCAAAAGATGAGTCCTCATCATCCGATGAAGAAGAGATGGCTAGCATAGCCATTGAAAGCACGTCCAAGAAACCCACACTCTTCCCCACGCTCGGTACAAAGAAGGGAAATGGCACTTGCCTCATGGCAAAGGAAGGTAAATGCAAGGTAAACATCAAAACTCCTTCCATGCATTCCTACTCAAGTAATGATGAACTAGATAGTGATGATGAAGATATGTTAATTGGATTAGATAGAAAAACTGCTGCTAAAATGAAATTTTTACTTGACCAACTTGTTGAGAAGGAATGGCTAATTGATCGTCCAGAGGACATGATTATCTCCCAAAAGGAGAAGTATGTCGAACTTGACAATCTTCTAGTTCTTAAAAAGGAGAAAAAAAGCTCACTAGAGCTTGAGCTAGCTTCAAGCAAGAAAACTTGCTTGGAGTTAACCAACTCAAACGTTGCAATCAAGGATCAACTTGATGACCTGATCAAGGTTAACAAGATCCTTGAAGTGCAAGTTGAGTCACTCAAGCTAAGTGAATCTTCCTCCTCTTCAAGTCTACCTTCTCAACTCACTTCAACTAATCTTGTTCATATGTGCAAATGTGGTAAAATCAACACCAGTTTGAAGGAAAAGTCTACCTCCACAAAGGATAAAAATCCTACCCAATGTGGAATATTTGACAAGGAGAGGATCAACTATGCACGTAGTGCATACTTGGTCCAAAGACCCCCAAATGTCAAGTATGGCATTGGTTACTCTTATGATGGAAAGCAAAATGCTGGAAGTCATACGAGTAACAAGGGAAGGATTACCTTTGTGAAGGGAGGACCCTCACAACCTGGTAACTCGAAAATTAAGAACCTAAACTCTCATGAACACCGGACTAGTCCGGTTGAGGTCCGGACAAGTCCGGTCATCCGGACAAGTCCGGTCACCCAGACTAGTCCGATCCATAAACAACAACAACTTTTGTTCAAAACCTTTGATGCCTCTTACGTATTAATGAGAAACAATCTTGGTAAAGTTTATGCTTATTATGCTGGGCCACACCATGGGAACACAAAATCCCATGTGTGGGTGCCCAAATGTATTGTAACTAACCTCCAAGGACCCAAGCAAGCTTGGGTACCTAAAACCAAGGCATAATTTGTTTCTGCGGGCCTATTCCTCCGGTGGATCCAAATGGGTGCTAGACAGTGGATGCACCAACCACATGACCGGAGAAAGGAGGATGTTCGTGGAATATGAAGAAAACGAGGACCCGAACGAAGGCATCTACTTCGGAGATAATAGTCAAGGAAGGGTGCTCGGTACCGGTAAAACAGCAATATCCTCTGAACACACTCTTTCTCATGTTTTACATGTTGAATCTTTAGATTATAACCTGTTGTCCATATCTCAGTTATGTGACAAAGGTTATAATTGCTTGTTCACTAACGAGGGTGTGACCGTCTCAAGGAGGAGTGATGGTTCCGTTGCATTCAAGGGTGTGTTGAAGGGAAAGCTTTACCTTGTTGACTTCAACAAGGATAAAACCGAACTCAACACATGCTTGATTGCAAAAACCAACATGGGTTGGTTGTGGCATAGACGGCTAGCACATGTTGGTATGAGGAATCTTCAAAAACTCCTCAAGGGCGATCACATCTGAGGTTTGAAAGATGTTGTTTTTGAGAAAGACAGGCCTTGTAGCACGTGCCAAGCCGGGAAGCAAGTTGGAGCACATCATCCCGCAAAGAACATCATGACTACGACAAGACCGCTCGAACTACTTCATATGGACTTGTTTGGTCCAATTGCTTACATAAGCATTGGCGGTAATAAATACGGTTTAGTCATTATTGATGATTTTTCCCGCTTCACTTGGGTGTTCTTTTTGCATGACAAGTCAGAAACACAAGGGACACTCAAGAAATTCTTCAAGCGAGCGCAAAACGAGTTCTCACTATCGATCAAGAGTATTCGGAGCGACAACGGCACGGGGTTCAAGAACATACAAGTGGAGGAGTACCTTGATGAGGAGGGAATCAAGCACGAATTTTCAGCACCATACTCTCCACAACAAAACGGAGTTTCCGAAAGGAAGAACCGAACGCTCATAGAGATGGCAAGAACAATGCTCGATGAATACAAGACTTCGAACCGATTTTGGGCGGAAGCAATTAACACCGCTTGCCACGCTGCAAATCGACTCTACCTTCATCGACTACTCAAGAAGACTCCTTATGAGCTACTCACCGGTAACAAACCAAACATTTCATATTTTCGAGTTTTCGGCTCTCCATGTTATATCTTGAACAAGAAGCCCAGGACTTCAAAGTTCACTTCGAAGTCCGATGAAGGTTTCTTGCTTGGTTATGATTCGAACACTTACGCCTATCGTGTCTTCAATAAGGCCTCGGACTTGTTGAAGTGGCACGTGACGTAGTGTTCAATGAAACTAATGGCTCCCAAAAGGAGCAAGTTGATCAATGTGAATTAGGTAAAGAAGAAGCTCCTTATCAAGCATTGAAGAGAATGGCTCTAGGCGAAGTTCGACCACAAGAGTCATCGTCACAAATACAAGAGGAAAGTGAACCACAAGAGGAGATCAACAATCAAGGGGGAGCTTCGATACAAGATCAATCACAAGAATATGAAGATGATCAACAAATCAACGAGGGCAACCACTCAGGGGGAGAAGAAAATGATCACCAACACACAACTCTCCAAGTGCCACACCCAAGAGTACACCAATGCATTCAAAGGGATCACCCAATCGACAACATCATCGGTGACATCCAAAAGGGAGTAACCACTAGATCTCGTATAGCTAATTTTTGTGAGCATTACTCGTTTGTCTCCTTTTTGGAACCACGCAGGACTGAGGATGCATTGAAGGATCCGGACTGGGTGGTGGCAATGCAAGAAGAGTTGAACAACTTCAAGAGAAACGAGGTTTGGGAACTTGTGGCAAGACCCAATGCAAATATAGTGGGCACCAAGTGGGTCTTCCGCAACAAGCAAGACAAACACGGAGTGGTGACAAGAAACAAGGCACGACTTGTGGACAAAGGTTACTCACAAGTCGAAGGTTTGGATTTTGATGAGACTTTTGCTCCAGTAGCTAGGCTTGAATCAACTAGAATATTACTTGCATATGCTACTCACCATGATTTCAAGCTGTATCAAATGGACGTGAAAAGCGCCTTCCTCAACGGACCGATCAAGGAAGAGGTGTACGTGGAGCAACCACCCGGGTTTGAAGACGAAGAGTTCCCCGACCACGTATATAAACTGCGTAAGGCTCTCTATGGCCTCAAACAAGCTCCTAGAGCTTGGTATGAGTGTCTTAGAGATTTCTTAATTGATAATGGTTTTCAAATTGGCAAAGTAGATTATACATTATTCACAAAGAATCTAGATAATGATCTTTTTATTTGCCAAATCTATGTTGATGATATAATTTTTGGGTCAACTAACCAATCTTTCTGTGAAGAATTTAGTAGAATTATGACAGACAGGTTTGACATGTCAATGATGGGAGAATTGAAGTACTTCTTGGGATTCCAAGTGCGGCAACAAAGGGAAGGAACATTCATAAGCCAAACCAAGTACACGCAGGACATACTCAAGAAGTTTGGCATGGACAAGGCAAAGCCCATAAAGACTCCCATGGCTACGAATGGCCACTTGGATCTCAATGAAGATGGACCAAGCGTCGACCAAAAGGTATATCGCTCCATGATTGGATCTTTACTCTACTTATGTGCATCTAGGCCAGATATTATGTTGAGTGTATGTTTGTGTGCAAGATTTCAAGCCAACCCTAAGGAATGTCACTTGACAGCCGTAAAAAGAATCTTGAGATATTTAGTTCATACACCCAACCTTGGTCTTTGGTACCCAAAAGGCTCCGATTTCAATCTCATTGGTTACTCCGATGCAGATTATGTCGGGTGCAAAGTTGATAGAAAAAGCACCTCTGGCACATGCCAATTCCTAGGAAGATCTTTGGTTTCTTGGTCATCTAAGAAACAAAATTCCATTGCATTATCCACAGCCGAAGCGGAGTATGTTGCAGCCGGGAGTTGTTGTGCAAAACTCCTTTGGATGCGACAAACTCTAAGGGATTACGGTTACAATATGAATTGTATTCCTCTCCTTTGTGATAATGAGAGTGCCATTAAAATAGCCCACAATCCAGTTGAGCAATCTAGGACTAAACACATAGACATAAGACATCATTTATTGAGAGACCATTCCATGAAAGGAGACATAACCATCTCACATGTCAACACCCAAAAACAATTGGCCGACATTTTTACCAAGCCACTTGATGAAAAGCGTTTTTGCAAACTCCGAAATGAGCTAAATATTCTTGATTCTCGGAGTGTGGCTTGAAAAGTTGCATACCTGTATGATTGCTTCAAAAAATGTTGATTGAATTGTGAAAATCATCCCTCTCCATTTTTCTCTCGAAAAACTATGTCAATTATTAGATCTTGATGAATTTTGATCATTGTATGATTGTTGTATGCTTACTGGTCAAATTCATCAAGATTACTTGAATTGTTTTGCCTCTCTATTCTCTATTATTGAACCTTCAAATATATATGAATGGGCTATGCAATTCTTTCCTGGTGACCACGGACTAGTCCGTGGTTACCCAGACTAGTCCGCCCATGCAGACTAGTCCGCAGAGTGCCGGTTAGGCTGGACCAGTCCGATAGACCACGGACTAGTCCGATATAGGTCTCTGGATGACTTCGGACTAGTCCGGTCATGTCCGGACTTGTCCGATTTTTCGTGTCCATAACCCTAGCCGCCACCAAACCCTAATCTCCTCACCCTCACATTCACTCTAGGCTTCCTCTCTCTTGCGCTCGAGCTCCCAAGGCGATCTTTTGCATCCTCTGTCGAAAAGCCACTCATTTGGGCGGAGATCAAGCTTGAAGACTTGGGGATTGAAGCTAGTGAACTAGTCCGGCCTCCAACCCCCAAAACTTCGAGCCTCCATCGATTTCTTCGGTAAAAATCTTCAAAATCCTAGAAATCGTGTTTTTCTCAATTGTTGATCGTTTAGCCTAGCACCCTTCACTAGTTACATGTTTAGTTGATGTACTACGTGTATGCTAGACTAGATTTGCATTAGGGATTGTATCCTGTCCAATCTGTTAGGTTTTTGAGGATGAACACCGGACTAGTCCGGTCCATGCACGGACAAGTCCGGTACCCCGGACTAGTCTGTGCCTGAGCACCGGACAAGTCCGATGTTTCTGAACCTGAAACCTAATTCCTTAATTCCTTAATGCCATCCATTGCTATCTTGTCTTACCTATGCCTTGTATAACTTGTCATTATTCTTGCTCAATCATTCTCAGATCATGTCGAGCTCTGACAACGAGATCTCTGACTTTGAGGCCGAGTTGGACCACGAGGTGGCACCTCGTTCCTCGGCGGGTCTTGGCAAGAAACGCCAAGAAAGACCTCCGAGCCTGCTACCTCCCCTCCCCAGGTTCGGAGGAAGGTCTGTGTCAAGAAGCCCCCTCGAAGGCTGCTACGTCTTCAAGCGGCCTTCGTCAAGCAAAGGGAAAGGGCAAGGGAGTCGCAACGGGGCCAGTTAGGCCCTTGAAGCTTCATGCTCCCAGAGAAGGGGTCCGGGACCCCAATGAAGAGAAATTCAATGGGAAAGGCAGCGATGTGGCAGCCAAGCTAAGAAGCATTGATTGCTATGGAAGGCCAAAGCAGACAGCTGATGGAGGGTTTTGGTCAAACTTCCATGCAGATTTCTACAGGCTGGTTTACCTGCCGATGAAGACTCCGGTGGTGCGCGGTCAGTGGATTGACTGGGCCCACCTAGAGAAGAAGAAGTGCTCAGCTTTTGATGAGGTCATTGCTACAGCAGAAATGCATGGTCTGAAGGATCTGTTTGCCTTCAGACACAATTGGAATGATGAAGTGATTGCACAATTCTATGCAACGTGCCACTTCTCGAGTGAAGATGAAGAGAGTGTGACTTGGATGACCCATGGATCCAAGTACTCCATCAGTCAGGAGGATTTTGCAAGCTTGCTCCATTTAGACTATGCTGGAAATGACTACCTGATCATCCACAACATAGGGGTCATTGAGAGGGACAGAATGAAGTTCTTGTATGAGCCCAAATCTAAGTATGTTCCTCCCTCCACAAAGAACATGAAGCCCTTCTTTGTGGTTCTGAACAGAGTTCTCCGGAAGACCATTGCCCCCAAGGATGGGGATGCAGGGAGTGTACAGGGCTACCTTCGGACTCTAATGAGCGTCTTAAGCAAGAAGAGACAGTTTGATGTTGCAGATTACATATGGAACGACATGGTCAACATCTCAAGCACCCCCAACCGGTCCTGTGGCTATGCTCCCTACTTGATGTTCATGATTGAGAAGGTCACAGGAATAGAATACGTGAAGGATGTAGAGCACACTCCCCTGAGGCCTCAGAAGCCTCAGCCTGTGAGTGTCCAGGCTGCTCCCTCGCCGGCCTCAAGTCCTGAGGCACCGGCAAGAGAAAGAGATGTTGCTAGGGCTCCTCCCCCCTCCAGGGAAGCCCCTCAGAGAGGATCCCCTCAAATACTTGTCCGCGATATTCTCCTCCTGCAAGAAGACTGAAGTAAAGCTTCATAAACTCAATCAGAAGAAGAAGGAGGATATGAGATATATCAAAGCCAATGTGAAGCAACTGAGTGAAAAGCTGGAGATCAACCCCATTGGATCTCCAGTAATTTCTGAAGATTCTGATCTTGACATCTCCGAGCTCGGGCCCTTGTCCCCCTCCGAGCTTGCCTATTTTGGCATTGGGGGCTCGAGCAGCTCTGCTCCTCCTCCTCCCTCTCCTCCTCGTCAAGCGGAGAGGAAAGAAGATGAAGAAGATGACGAGAGGACAAACAGCAAAGAGTGAAGAACCTAGGACCTTCCTCTCTCTCTTTTTGGTGTCTTGATGCCAAAGGGGGAGAGATTGAGGGGGAGTCAAGTCTTAGCTTTAGCTGTAATAGGATGCGAGGAGAGAGCCTTCTCTGTACTTTTATTTGTGATTGTAATAGTTTAACACTGTTTTCATATTAAGTTTGGTCTTGTGATGAATTGCTCAATTTATTTGCGAGTATGTGATGAAAACTGCATTTTTGCTCCTGGAATGTCATATGCACTTGGTATCGGTTGATTAATGTAAATTCTGTCATTCTCAATGTATTCATGCACTTAGTATGCATCCCACCATAAAGAATACACATATGGATAATTCTCTTGTTGCTTGATGTATTTTTGAGTCATATGTGCATACTTTATGAAAATCTCATTTTTTTGCCTTATTTTGTGAAATCTCAATTGGTTGTCATCAATCACCAAAAAGGGGGAGATTGAAAGTGCATCTAGGACTCCCTTGTGGGTTTTGGATGATTTATGACAAGCAATTGGGATCCTAATCCTTTTGTTGAGATGAATGCAGGCAAATAATGAAAAATGAGCAAAATGCCAAAAAGAAGGGAAATGAGAAGCAAAGTGAATTTGAGCTCAAGGAGAAGAAAATAGTAGATTATTATGTATGGAGTGTGTTAAGGAAACACACCCAAGAGCTCAATCACTTTCAAGCACACACACACAATGCACAAAGTTATACAGGACCGGACTAGTCTGATATCAGCCGGACTAATCCGATATCACTTTCTGCACTAGATCGGACAAGTCCGGTATCCACCGGACTAGTCCGATATCTTTATGATCCACTTCGGACTAGTCCTCCCCAATGCGGACTAGTCCTCAACTCAATGCACAAGTCACACAAAATCAGACAAGTCCGTTGTGATCAGGACTAGTCCGATATTCTTTCTGATCCACTTCGGACAAGTCCGGTGTCTACACGGACTAGTCCGATATACCTAGGGATGAAAA
Organism: Tuctoria greenei; assembly: GCA_036927565.1. Lineage (NCBI taxonomy): Eukaryota > Viridiplantae > Streptophyta > Magnoliopsida > Poales > Poaceae > Tuctoria > Tuctoria greenei. The sequence continues at coordinate 85,277,787 of JAYESD010000006.1, forward strand.
CGGACGGATACGGACGGATAAAATGCTTTTCCATATCCATATCCACATAATAATTTCGGAAACGGATTCGGATCGGATGTTGCCAGAAACGGATTTGGTATCGGATATGTCGGATGTATTGGAAACGGATTCATCGGATCGGAAATTTATGGATATCGGACGGACTCGGATATTTATTTCGGAAAATAAATTTCACATCGTTAAATGATAGACAATAAAAGAAATATAAAATTCACTCACATAACGCATGTAATTAATATTTCACATATCACATCATTTCACATAACACATGTAACTAAATTTTTTTAAAAATAACACATAACTCGTAGTCATAACACAAGTTACCACAAGTATCTAATGATCTCTATTAACACTGTATGATAATGACATGATGTATGAATCAAAAACTTAATCTACAACTTTATATTTTTATTGCAAAATATGTCTAGTTTTTTAGTCACAGGAGCTTCATCCACAGTTTCATGTTTCCATTGTGAATCATATACGTTGCGGTATTGAAGATAAAGATGGAAAAAACTTTTTTTATGCAATAGTGGTTGGGTGATCTAGTGGTTTGGCTCTAGCCTTGCATGTGTGAGCATGTGGGTTCAAATCCCACTTTCAGCAATTCTTTTTATGGATGAGCAGGTAGGTCAGATTTCCATTTGGGCCGCATGTTAGTCAATGGGCCAAAAAAATGATTCGGATATTATTCGGATTTAGATTCGGATATATCCGACAAAATATGGATATCCGACCATTCGGACGGATATTAAGTCGTACAGTTTCTGATCCGACATCCGAATTCAAATATCCGATATTCGATCCATATCCAATTAAAATCCGACAAAAACGGATATGGATCGGATATTTTCGGATCCGATACCCGGACGGATCGGAAAATATCCGATCCGTTTTCATCCCTAGATATACCCACTGATCTAAATCGGACAAGTCCTCCAAGTGCGGACTTGTCATCCTAAACACTTAGGGTTTCATAAGTCCGGACAAGTCCGATGGCAATCGGACTAGTCCGAAGATTTCCAGTAGTGAAATCGGACAAGTCCGTTTTCAACCGGACTAGTCCGATATTCCTGGACACTTAGGGTTTGCTACCACAGCACACCAGACTAGTCCGGTGACCACCACGGACTAGTCCGATCTTTCTGAACCCTAACGGTCACTTTTAGAAACCCCATATAAATAGAGGTGCACGGCCCACTTTTACACTCTCTCGAACCCTAGCGCCGTCACACCTCCCAAGAGACTCAAAAACCACCTCTCTCCATGAAATTAAGTGAAAAATCGTTCAATCTATTGAGGATCACTTCTAGATCATTGGAGAGACACTTGGCACACATCATTGAGCTCTTGGTTTGATTCTCTAACACACTCTTGCGTTTCAATTTGTAATTTTCGAGTGTGTTATTGGTGGCTTTGTAAGTTGTAATCAAGGGAGCTCTCAACGTGTGAGAACGCCCCTTCAACTTGGTTATTTACCCTTTGTGATTAGTGGAAGAGGATTGGCCTTCGTGGTGATCCGACGAGGGAAGGGTTGGAGAAGACCCGGTCCTTTTGTGGGCTCCTCAACGTGGATGTAGGTTGCCTTCGTGGTAGCCGAACCACGGGATAAATCGTGTGTCTTGTCCTTTTGCGTTCTTCATCTTAATTGATCAACTTAATCTAGGGTTTGATTCACTTTGTTCAATTTGAGTTAAATTGTTGAACAAGAGCCTTAATTGTAATAGAATTTGACATACAACTATTAAAATGTCATTCAAGTTTATATTTCTGCTGCAAACATTAACGAATCAATCAAATTGACTAAACTTGATCAACTTAGCCCGTGAAAACCGGACTAGTCCGCACTTTACCGGACTAGTCCGATATCTCTGGTATTTACTTTGTTGTTGAGTGTTACAGGAACCGAGAAAATTCAAAAAGGCCTATTCACCCCCCCCCCCCCTCTAGGCCTACATTCAGAAGACCTCAGAGTCCAAGTTTGTTATGCATCCGTGGCTCATCCAAAGAGCAACGGGCAAGTCTAACGGGCCAACGCTAAGATCCTTAGGGGCCTCAAGACACGCACATATGACAGCTTGGATAAGCATGGTGCCAAGTGGGTCGATGAACTCCCCTGTGCACTGTGGGCAAGTCGGACGTCACCCAGCCATGCCGCGGGAGAAACACCTTTCTTTCTGGTGTATGGGACCGAGGTCGTCCTCCCCCCAGAGATTGATGTGGGCTTGTTTAGGGTCCGAGCGTTCGATGAAGCCTCACAGGACTAGCTCCGACGAGAAGATGTCGACCTCATCAACAAAGCAAGGTGGCACACCACCATCCGAAACGCACGTTACCGACAGGCGCTGAGGCGCTACCAAGAGCGGTTCGTGCAGAGTAGAGAGCTCAAGACAGGTGACCTGGTGCTGCGGCGCATACTCTCTAGAGAAGGGTCACACAAACTTTCCCACAGCTAGGAAGGCCCCTTCCGAGTGATACAAGTATCCCGCCCCGGGTGTGTCCGCCTCGCCACGGAAGAAGGAGAGCCCCTCCCCAACCAATGGAACATAGAGCACCTCCGTAAGTTCTATCCCTAAGCTTGAAAGTAGGACAGTTTAGGGTTTCATGGTGCCAAGGAACGGCATGTAGGACAACCAACCTTTGGGAGGGATATGTCCAGAGTGTTCAGCCGTTTAGCTTGGTCCTGTACCCTAAGCATGAACACTCTACCTCCCTTGCCAACTGGAGTGGGGCCGTTGCCTTATTGTAAAGCCAATTCACTCTTGTGAACACCAATGATAAGAAATTCACTGTTTTACCATATGATTTCTCTTATGATCACTTACATTACCTATTAATTTTGTGGTCAATCAAACTAGAATCATCTTCCGTACATCATTTTTGTATACTTGGTGAAATATTTTCTGTATCGCCCCTAGTGGAGTCATGCAACCCTGCTACAGGCGGATGTATTTGAGGTACCCGCAAGGTGTCCTGGAACCTCACGGATGCCCTCTTACTTGGGGCCCTGTGGTGCCAATTGGTTCCTCGCGAAAGGCCAATGCCTAGCTGGAGGTCCAGAGCTTGCAGCATGCTTAGCTTGGTCCTGTACCCTAAGCGTGTGCACTTTGCCTCCCAGTGCTGCGGCTAGGTATCGGGGGGCCAGGACACTCACACCCCGAATAAGAAGGAAGCTGGACCGTGAGCGCCAATGCACAGAATTACCCAATTCCCGTGTACCAGCCCAGGACTATAAGACATGACTATACTTAAGGATAGGAAAAGACCACCAGCGAGCAAAACAATATGCGCCTCTGTTATGTGTGCAGGACATACAAAGCAGGGTGCAACGGAGCATCCATCTCTGCAACCTCCCAAGGGGCCTGCCGTCAACGTCCCAGAATGTCAACAACAGCACCAAGCCCAAATAAGTGAGTAAAATCTCCTACCCTGCACTTGTTGCTAACAGGTTTCTCTTGCGTTAGCCTATACACCAGGGGCATGCCGTCGACGACTTCACGACGATGGTGGTCAACGCCGGAGCATCTAGCTCCAGCACCTCCCAGGGGGCTCGCTGTTGATGTACCTACGAAGTTTGTGGGCGACGTCGGAGCATCCAGCTCTGGCACCTCCCAAGGGGCCTCCTGTCGACGTCCCAGAACATCAAAGACAGCACCAAGCACGAATAAGTGAGTAAACTCTCCTGCCCGCTGTTGTTGCTAACAGGTTTCTCTTGCGATAGCTTGTACACTAGGGGTCTGCCATTGACGACTCTACGACAATGGTGGACGACGCCGGAGCATCCAGCTCCGGCACCTCCCAAGGGGCCTGCTGTCGATGTTTCCATGAAGATGGTGGGCCACGCCAGAGCACCCAGCTCCAGCACCTCGCAAGGGTCCTACCATGGACATCCGAGACCGTCAACGACAACACTAAGCGTGGATAAGTGAGTAAACTATCCTGCCCCGCTCTTGTTGGTAACAGGGTTCCCTCGCGATAGACTGTACACCAAGGGCGTGTTGTTGACGACTTCACGACGATGGTGGGTGACGCCAGAGCATCCAGCTCTGACACCTCCCAGGGGGCCCGCTGTCAATGTACCTATGAAGATGGTGGGCGACGCCAGAGCATCCAGCTCTAGAACCCTCCAAGGGGCCTGCTGTCGACGTCCCAGAATGTCAACGACAGCACCAAGCACGAATAAGTGAGTAAATTCTCCTGCCCAGACTTGTTGCTAATAGGTTTCTCTTGCAATAGCCTGTACACTAGGGGTCTGCCTTTGACGACTCTACGACAATAGTGGACGATGCCGGAGCATTCAGCTCCGGCACCTCCCAAGGGGCCTGTTGTCGATGTTTGCATGAAGATGGTGGGCGATGTCAGAGCACCCAACTCCAGCACCTCCCAAGGGGCCTGCCATCAATGTCCCAGACCGTCAACGACAGCACCAAGCGTGGATAAGTGAGTAAACTCTCTTGCCTCGCTCTTGTTGCTAACAGGGTTCCCTCGCGATAGCCTGTACACCAGGGGCATGACGTTGACGACTCTACGACAGTGGTGGACGACGCTGGAGCATCCAGCTCTGACACCTCTCAAGGGGCCTGCCGTCAACGTTTCCATGAAGATGGTGGGCGACGCCAAAGCATCCAGCTCCGGCACCTCCCAAGGGGTCTGTCGTCAATGTTTCCACGAAGATGGTGGCCGACGCCGGAGCATCAAGCTCCGGAACCTCCAAAGGGCTTGCCGTGAACGTTCCCACGACGATGGTGGGCGGCGCTAGAGCACCCAGCTCCGGCACCTAACAAGGGGCCTACCATAGATGACTCTACGACGATGGTGGGCGACGCGGGAGCATACAGCCCCGGCACCCCCAGGGGACCTGCCGTTGAAGTCCCGACACGTCAGCGGCAGTAACAAGCGCGGACAAGTGAGTGCACTCTCCTGCCCTGTTTCTGCTACTAACAAAGTTCGCTTGTGGTATCCTGCCCACCAGGTGCCCGTATTCCACGACTACACGATGGTGGTAGGAAGCGCTGGAGCACCCAGCTCCGGCACTCCCTATGGGGCCTGACGTCGAGGACTTCACAGCGACGCAGGACGGAGCCGGAGCAGCCAGCTCCGACTGCCGGCAACGACAACACTCATGCTCCCTCACTTCGACGGGGGCCAGTCAAAGACATCCTGCGTTCAAGTGGCAGGTGTACCCACCAATTTGGCCACGCTTACCTAGGGGCCTCTAAGGGGGATTCCATAGGCAAGACGTCATCTAGCGACAAATCGGCTGCGTCAATTGTGCAAGCGTTGGTCCCTAAAAGGCTAACGACATGAACATAGGCTCTTCAATACCTTACTCAAGAGAAGGAATTGGGGCAACAATCTGGAAGCACACGACAAGCCAACAGACAAAACAACATGAATCCAACTAGTCTCGTTTATTTACACAAGGGGGCCATCCCCGGATACAAAAGCCTTGCACCCAGGTGCTGCTAGCCTCAACTCCGTTGGAACAAAGAAGCAACCTCCCTAGCAAGGTCATGGACTTCGGCCCTAGCCTCATCCTCCCGCTCACCAAGGGGACCTTTCTCCACTGCCTCCAGCGGAATCTTCGGGTACCAGCTTCGGAAGCATACTAGGATGTGGCAAGCCACCAGCTCAGCAAGATCCTTTCCTTCGGCCTCCAGTCGCCTTGCGAGGACGGTGTTCACCGACCCCAATGACGAACAGAGAGAGTCCAAGGCAGGAAGAAGTTGGGCCACCTTCTGAAATGGCTCCCCACGTAGCACGGGACCAAGGCCGAGGGGCTCCAGTACCGCCCCATCACGGGCCAGGAAGTCCCAGACCCATTGGGCTCGGCCGTACGGGAGGCCTGAAGGTTATCCGTCTCTCTCCACGCAGCCTCCTCCCGGTTGGCGAGCTCTTGAGCACAAAACTCTAGATCGTTCTCTCAGTGCTTGATGACAAGTTCCAGGTCCTGCAAAGCCCGACATTTCTCCTCCAGGCCTTGGGAGACCACCTCCTCCTTCGTCGCCAACTCCCATTCCATTTCAACTATGGAAACTTCGCGGCGGACCAACTCCAGCTGCTGATCCTCGCACAGCTTCAGGCTGGCGTCAGCGGCAGCATAGGCCTTCAAGGCCTTCACCTCAAGCTACTTCTCCTTGGCGTCGACCAGCTTCACCAAGTGCCGCTCCTCTTCAAGCTGATCCCACTCTCGGGCGAGAGCAGCCTGCATTTGGCGCAGGATGGATTGGGCTGCGGCAACAGCATCGGCAAGAGGGATTGGCTCAAAAGTCGCCACAGGAGACTTCCTCTCCGCCTCTTCTGCCAATGCTACAGCAGACACCAGCGCCTGAGGACCAATTGGTGCCCCGGCTGGAGCTCCGAGAATCATTGCGCCACTACACGGCGCTGAAGCCCCTCGCTCTGCTACAAGAGGGTCGTCGGTCGCCGGTGGCGAGTCGCCATCTTGAGCAACAATAATGTCAGGCGCCAGCGCCGCATCAACAACGGGCAGGTTAGCCTCACCAAAGGGAGCAGCCATGACCAATGTAGCTGCCTCCACGCCGAGCACCTCCCCGCCTGGCACCAACGCCAAGCACCTCCTCGCCTGGCACCTCGACGCCAGGCACCTCCTCGCCTGGCACACCCACACCGGGGACAACCTCGTCGAGCGCCTCTTCGCCTGGTACTTCCACGCCCCGGGCCACTTCAGCCACACCAGCCTTGACGGACAAGGGTGCAGAGTCATCGACGACACCTAAGGCCGACGAGCCCTCGGGCGTAGGACGTGGCATGGCAGACCCCGTTCCAACCCCGGGAAGGGCAGGGCCTACCAAGCCCACCCCTGGAAGCACCAAGGGCACCAAGTCGGCTGACAACGCACTGAGAAACCAGGATAAAACTCTATCAGAACGTGCGTAGAAAAAATATAGAGGAAGAATATGCGCCTTACCAGCGGGTCGGACCGCTCTAGTGACCCTGGGCGATAGATCGAGATCGTCGGGACCTTCCCTCAAGATTGGGGTTGCCATCATTGGCCCTGACTCTGGATCGGTCCGTGATGGAGCGATCGCCTGCACAATTCCCTCTGCGCCCCCGTCGGAACCAGAGCCGCTGCTGGAATCGAAAACCAAGTTTATGACGGGAGCTTCAGCCGTTCCGGCCCTATCACAATGAGAAGTTGGGTGCTATCCCCCCACAACTGCTTCTTTGATGCAAGTGCAGCTGATTCAATGGCCAGACGGCGGGAACGCCTTCCTTGCGACAGAACTGGGGCAGGATGGTTGCCTTCCAGCCCGACGGAAGATGTTGGGGACCCTACCTCAGCCTTCTCCGACAAGCGAGAGGAATCCAAACTTTGCTGCAACATGATGCGACACCGCGCCAGAACCGCTGAAACCCCTAACGTATCCTTGGGGTGTAGGCGGGCGACACAGAACACATTGACCACCGGCATCGAGCTTAGAAGTCTGTCCCTCACATCGGGGGTCATGAAGAGCGGCTGGCAGTCGATTGGGAAGGAGACATGCTCATCGTCAACCGTATCGCAGGTCACCGCTTTCAGCAAACTCTCCAACTCCTTTGGGGTAAGGTCGTCCGGAGCCAGCCGGCACAGATCGTCAGTACTGGCATAGTATCAGGCTTCGTACCGTCGATCCTGTAGAGGGGCGGTACGATGGCGCAAGAAGTTCGTCAGCACCATCAGGGAGGTCAAGCCTTTGCCCGCCAAGAATCAGATCCTTCTCAATATCAGTGTATACTCCTTTGGCAGCCCCTGTAATGCTTCCCAGGTAGTGGGATCAGCAGAAGGACCTACAGTAGGCACCTTCTGCGCATGATGGGGCTACACCCGCACGATCGCCCAATCTTCCCTCCAGGCCTTCCACTTGCCCCCTTTGAGCGAAGGGATGTAGTGTCGGGACGATTTGTCCAGGTGCTGAAAGTAGTAGGCACCCACCTGTGTAGTCTCGCCTTTTTCGGTGGTCTTCATCACGAAGAAGAGTGGGAACATCTCACCGTCAGCTTACATGTAACACCCTCATTTTCATCCATCATGCATTGCATAAGTTCACATACATGTCTAATATTAATCCACATAAAAAGGAACAAGTTTAAAATGAATTAAAAACAAAACCGCACTTAAGAATTCTAGAAAGTGCGGACTAGTCCGATTTTGGTGCGGACTAGTCTGATTTCTCTCTGACTTCGTTCGGACTTGTCCATTTTTGCTTTGGACTAGTCTGTTTTTAACTCTGGACACTTTTGGACTTGTCCGGCCCAGTGCGGACTAGTCCGGTGTTCCAAGAATCCTTGAAATTTTGCTAAGTATGTGGACTTGTCCGGACTAGTCTAGTATTCTAGCGGACTTGTCCGTTTTCCTCTCTGACAAAAGTCGGACTTGTCTGGTTTTAGACCAGACTTGTTTGTTTTTCCCCTCTGGATAAGTTCGGACTTCTCTGATGTATAGTCCGGACTTGTCCAATTTCTCTGTAGACAACTTCGGACTAGTTCGGTCCTTTTTGGACTTGTCCGATAAATCACGACTCCGAGTTGATATTTTGTTTCATGACTTGTTTCTTGAGTTTTACATTAAGTGGGCCTGGGGACGTCGTGCCTAACTCTTTTAGAGCCCAGGTGGGACTCTAAACTGGCATGTACTCATCTCAAGCTCGAAATCCATCTAACCCTAGCCTCCACCTCTATATAAACAACCCCACCCCTTGGCTTGACATCTATTTGCCACTTTTCCACCCCACCCCAAACCCTAGCTCGTGATTAGCCGCCAGCAAGAAGGGAGAAGGAGACCTACAGCAAGAAGAAGAAGAGGAGGAAACGAAAGAGGATCAAGATCTCCATCAAATTTGCGTTCTTCATCAACAATCCACCATCAAGCACTTCATCAACCCTAGATCGTCAAGATCCAAGTGTTGCCTCCAAGATCCGTGATTCTTTAGAGTCCTAAACACCTGGTATACCTTCTATTCTCTTTTCCTTACGTGAATTCAATCCCAAATCTCCAAATTCATGTCGATCTAGAAAACCCTAGTTCGCCAATTCTACGAAGTGTGGACTTGTCCGGTCCCTAGCGGACTAGTCCGATTTTCCTGGTTAAATTGTGTCGAATTAATTCCAAAATTTATCTAATCAACCCCAAACCCGTATAAACTTGTTAAAAGCTATTAGAACTAGTTAGTGATCATTAAAAGCGACTCATTAACAAGTTCTACCTTGCAATTACATTAATCATGCATGTCATATCATATTGAGTAATATATGTGGATCTATTGATTGTGTTTCTTGTCTTGTATGTTTATTGTGTGGATTAGACGGATTTGCGCTATAGAGTATCGCGGAAGATCTCCAGCACCAAGAGTTTGAAGGCTTTGACCCGAACCAATCCCAAGAGCAAGGCAAGTGTCCTTGAAGCATATTGATCATGTTTCTAAAATAAATGTTTTGTTTGCAAACAGCATGCTTGTGTCAATTTGATGGGAATCCTATGGTAGGAAGTTTACTAGCTTTGTTTAACCATCCTTGTCACCTGGAATTTATGGTAGAGAGTCGGGATGGGCTTTTTACCTTTTTGCTTCGCTTAATTAATTGGGATGGGAAAACAACTATACCACTCAACTTAATTATGCATTTATGAGATTATGATTAACATGAACTGGTTAATATGATATGGTAATCGGTGATCTAAGTAAGCCTGGTATGTGGATGGGTTGGATGTTATCGTGGTTTGCTTGCTTTAGATCTATGGACCGGTTCATGCAAGAATAAGCCAGGACTACAGTGCCACCACGAGGCCAAGTATGGGTGCGGCGTAGCTAATTAATTAGGGCTTTGCTAGTGCTGTTTGGACCAATACATATGCTCGGGGAAGGGGTAGTCAGATTGGGTTTGTTGATGATTGGTGGTACTACCCTGGGATCCGAATGGCTCAAGAGGGGGCCCTTGGTTGAAGATGTGCTCAGTTGGAGGCATCGCCACCGGTGAAACCTCAGTGGGGTCTAAATAGGCTAGTAATCCCATTGTAAAGGCTATTTTGTGATCTCTTGGCCATACACGAAAGGAAGAGTAATTGGCGTTAGGGAGGTTCTTCAGTCACCGACGAATGATGAAATCACAAACACGTGGGTAAAGTGGTACAAACTTTATAGAGTCTAATAAAACTATCATGATAGCCGTGCTCCCGGTTGTGAGAACCTGGACAACTTCCATGATTAGAAGGGACTTGGTATCGGGTTGGTTATGGTTTGGTACTGGTTATGGATGGTTATGAATTAAATTTTGGTATTGGATATGGTTAATGGTAATGGTGAAATCTAGTATATGGATGATAGATATTGAAATATGGACTAGTACTATGATATTATTTATGGTTTATGATGGGTTTATTTCACATACCTATAATATATTGCTTTTCAAATGTTTTAATGTAATTTTCAGCACTTAGCCATTATTATTGTCGTCACTTGAATCAGCTACATGTCATACTTTCCACACTTGCTGAGTATGACATGTACTCACCCTTGCAATTCCCCCACCAACAGTTGTAGGTCAGGATTGAGAGTATAATGATGATAATGCGGAGTTTTAGGTCGTGTCTACCGTCAGCTTTGCCTGTGGAGTGTTGGAGCTGCGCTTTCCCCTATTTGCTTATGCTGCTTAGTTGCTTAGTTCGCTTATTTTGTTTATTTCCGCTACATTAGTTTAAATTGTCATTAACATTCATTAGAGCTTGTAGTTGAGGATATTATGAGTTCTGTAATAAAACTTTGTTAATTAATCTTGTTCTGTGGTAATTTTCTTTATACTCTTTTGTGATTGCACTCGTGTATGTGTGTTGAACATCCTGGGCACACATATACTGCACTTGGTTCATTTTTGGAACCGGGTGTCACATTACAGCCCACGAACGCCTCATAGAGGTGGACGAACACCGCTATCACGGCGATGGAGTTCGGCGACAGGTGGTGGAGCTGCAGCCCGTACTCCTCCAAAACCATGAAAAAGTACCGCGACAGCGGAAGTCCAATCCCTGCAGACACATAGGCAGAGAAGAGGGTGGTCTCTTCTTTGGCAAGTCTTCAAGAGTGGGAGATCCATAGCGGATCATCCTCGCACGCTCTACCGCTAACCAGCCAAGCAGTCGCCGCATCGACAATAGGTTGTCGGCCAACAGAAGGCGAGACGGAGGTAATGGGGAAGCCATTGGAGCAAGTGAAGGTGGGAGCTTTGACTAAGGTAAGAAAGCTCGACTGCTCGAGGGAGAAGGAGAAAGCCTAGGATGCGGGGTGTGAATAGGGAGGGAAATGATCGCTCTAAAAGGTTTCCTTTTTTAATCACCCCCGCGATGCCTGAGTACCTCGAACGAAGGATCGGCCCACACCACTCAGGATGTGGTGCCCATGGCAATGGGCCCTATGCCCCCGGGTTGGAGCGCTGACCCAGGCGGTCAGTCACCTGGAAAAATAGCTAAAGCAGCTCCCATAAAGGCGGGGCGTACGAAAGTGTTGTAACCTCATCGGGAACCGTAGCGGTTAAAGGCATCGTAGAAGGTAGAGAAGCGGCAGCAGCAATAATCTCGTCATCGCAACCTCTCGACTTGAGAAGGACGCGTGGCGATGATAGGCAGAAGCACCCATCGCTTCAGCTATCCAAGACAAAATTTAAAGCGGAGTACGGAAAGACATGGAAAGGGCTCCACCTTTGGGCTCTTGACCACGCCCCAAGGTGGACCCAGGGGCCACTGTCGGTACCCTGCAGATGGGGTACCCTCGCACACAGGATGAAGATAGCAAGGCGCGTCCAGAGGCGCCACGCGTTCTATAGGTGCCAAGGCCTTTGCCTTCCTTGAAGATCAAGCTGCGGCGCTGCCACGTAAGCCTTGAAGATGGGACTTGGCCCCTCCTGTGTGATGGGCTCCCGAGACGCCATGTGTAGGGATGGGACCTCACCCATCCTTGGGGGAGCGCCCCCGGGACAGCCACGTGGCATGGAGCGCAAAGGGCCATTACCCCCCAAAGGGAGAAGCACGGAGCTGCCATGTATCCTAGGGATCCCTGGAGTCGCCAAGCGTCAAGGACCGGTGCAAGCCTTCCCTTCGAAGACCTGCCCCTACGCTGCCATGTGTCCTGTAGCCAACCCCAGACGGCGAGGTGCGGGAGTTAAAAGGTGGAGCGCTCGGCTCTGGTCAAGCGAGTGCATGGTTTTGTCACGTTCAGCGAGTTCCACAGGCAATGTTGGCCACATAGGCATCAACCTTCGGCCAAACAAGTATAATGGGATGCAAAAAGAAGGAATAAATGGAGGGTCGGGTTTCCTATCCTGGTTTCGAGATTATGTAATACTCTCTCGTCTTCTATATATTATAAGTTACTATTATTAAACAAGTATTATTTTAACTTACGATCATTTTTTACAGTGTCGAACTCACAATGTCCATGAAGATTTGCAGCAGCTATCTTATGGATTGGTGAATGTTAGAAGCTATGGTCGATATGACGTAAATGGCTTTCGATTCCGTACAACTCATTTGAAGATCTTTGTCCTCTCGCGGCAACATCAATTCTGGTGTTTTGACGAGAGCAATTGACACTCAAGGGAATGTAATTGATTATTATGGGATCATTAACAAAATTCTTGAATTTACTTTTATCGGAAATAAGACCCTTCGAGTTGTCTTATTTGCCTGTAACTAGTTTGATAGCACTCATGAAACTCGAGAAAACCAATTTGGAATGGTGGAACTGAAACATAAGGACCGACTACGAGGTTACGATACATTTGTTCTTGCACATCAAGTGGAGCAAGTGTATTATCTACCTTATCCATGCATGAAGCTCAGTGTTTGGTGAGTGGTATATAAGGCGAATCCTCGTGAGCGGTTATATACTCCTAGTGATGATGGTTACCATGATAGTAAAGAGGTTGAAGAAGTGTACCAAGAAGAAGAGTTACCAGACACTTTTATCGTCGATCTTGGTGCAAAAATCGATCAATTAGTTGGAGATGTTGAAGATGTAGAGTCAGATTATATGCAAAAATGGAAATTGGAACAGGCCACGATGGAAGATCGTTGGGCTGGTTTAAGGAGTAAGGCACATGATAATGATGTTGATGAATTTTGAAAGTGACTACAGGTAACGTTTTCTTGAAGATAGTAACATGAACTTCGTATATCTTATTTGCATATTTACTGATTATCTATTAAAACATGATGGTGTCAAAGAAGGATAAGAAGGTGCCACCGACGAGGGGGCTCTACCCCATAGACCTAAGGACGCTTTCGTTGGTGCCTCGTCGACCGGGGCAGACGCTCTCAGCCACTGGGGCACGTTCTGAGCAGCTCTAGAGCTTTGTCACAGGTAAATTTCACTCGGTTTTGACAAATTCTTCAAATTCAATTTCCAATTAAACTTACTTATGAATCATTTGAATGTTGTAGTCCTCACTGACTGACTCAGAGGCTACGGCGCCAGTTGAGCTTGGCTACCCTTTCGTGAGCTAGCCCTCGGCCAGCCAGCCCTCGGATGGCGAGCCTTCTGTTCCTAAGCCTTTAGCTTGGTGTGTGACGAGCCTTCTGGGTCACCTGACGTGGCACCCCAGCAGACACGGAGGAGGAGAGGACTCACTTTGTTAGTCCTCATGCGATCCCTTCACAGAGGATCGTGATTCGCCCGGTCGAAAACAGGTAATGAAATCGTAGTGTTCAATTCTAGTTTATTTTGGTTACTTAAGTAATGAATCAATAAATACTTTGCAGGGTTTGGTACGATGCATCTTTCACCGTTGAGACACCACAGACAGGTGAACGGTGTCCTCGGGTCCTCAATGTGTTTGCACTATCCCGGGGTCATCGACGGGGCGCCTGCTCTTTCATGGGAGGATTACGCACGCAACCATCACCAGGAGCACGACAACCTTCAGGAGGCCATATGGGCCGATTTTATGGTAAGTATGTTAAATATAGTTTCTATGTTTTAACTCTTAAACTCTTTTAATGAACATCTCTTCAATATATTCTTTATCACAAGCAAGGTATATTTTAGAGGACCCGAACGACCTTCGCATGTTTGAGGATGCGAGGAGAGTGTTTCACTACAATGCTGCCAAGGCGCTTCGACAAGCTTTGTCGAACGCTCGTACTCAAATTATCAACGAGCACTTGAAGGCGAACCAGCACCAAGTGCTACAGTTCCGGCAAGAGAGGAAGAGGCACCTGACGGAGGAGGAGTACGCGCAAGTACATGGGGTGTAGTAAATATTTTTTCTGATAATTTCCTCAATAGTATTTTTAGTGATATACAACTATGTGCAGGGCCACGTGAGCTGGTTGCAGGGTCGGTCCGATGCATTTCGGGCCCTTTGTCAGTATTGGGCTAGCGATGAGTTTAAGTCTAAGTTTAGGAAGGCTCGAGAGTGCAGGGGTGTCGAGGGGAAGAGCAGGCACGACCAAGATAACCACTTGCATTTAGCTAAGCGCATGGTAAGTGTATATAACTTATGTTATATATTCATAATATACTGTTCGTACTAACACGTTTTGACAGGAGCGCGAGATGGGGGTACAGCCGACCCCTGCTGAGATCTAGAAGAGAGATCACAGGGACCCTTCTCAGCCTCAGGGGTGCAGTTAGGCCGTTGCCGAGCGATTGGTAAGTTTAGAAATCATTCATATTAAATATAACTATATGTATTGTTGAACTTACACGATTTTCTTGTTTTCCAGGCTAAGTACGGGGAGGATGCTAAGAAGATACACGGCAAAGATTTCAATTGGGAACATGAACCAATCGATCCTCAAGCCGTGTATGCTAGCGGAGGTGGAAAAGCACATGAAAGGTGAGTTCATAAGTCATTTTATCGTTTTCAATTCAAAATATTCAAGATATTTGAATTTCATATTACTGACTCTTTTTTTTATAGGCTCACTATATTCGACGGAGTTGTCGACTCAAGAGCAATGAGACCTGCGAGAGGCAGCTCCACGCAGGCTTCGTCGGTGGACACGTCAGGTCCCCGTGTCTCGAAGAGAGACATCGAGATGCAGTCCCTCTAACAAACCATAGAAGAGAACCTCAGGCGACAGGAGGAGGCGAAAACACGAAGGATTCAAATGGAAGCCACGATCTCTTCCCAGGTAGCCTGGATGGCGTAGATGCGGGACACAATGGAGGTAACAAAATGAAAATTGAATTTCTCATTAATTTAGCATAAATGACTTACTAATAGGTAACATCTAATGTTTGCAATGATAGGCCTTGACTTGGGCGTAAGGTCTGGAGATCCAGCTACCACCACTACCGGTCCTTCCGGGCGACCCTTCTTCTGCGGGTCGGGTAATTTCCTATGTCAACTTAACAATTCTAATGTTACCTCAACTTAGCCAAAATAAAACAAGGAAAGAGAGTGAGTGAGAGATAGTAAGATAGAATGAGAGATAGAGTTAGAAGTGGGAGGAAGATTGAGGGAAAAGGATTGAGATAGAGTGGGAGAGGAATGAAGAGGGAGAGGGAGATGTAGCTGGAGATAGAGGGAGGAAGATAGAGGGAAAATGATAGCAATAGGGAGATAGAGTGGGAGAGAGATAGATTTAGATAGAGAGAGAGGAATGAAGAGAGAGAGAGGGAGAGAGGGAGATGTAGATGGAGATAGAGGGAGAGGAAGGGAGGGAGAGAGATGTTGATCCATTTCTATTCTAACTCTAAGTTCTATTAATTGCAGGGGATCTGCGACGGCTGCTCTAACTTCGTCATCGTCGTTAGCGCCACCTGGAGTGAGGCGCGATGACGACTTCGGTGGCTTCAGAGGTGGCTTCGGAGGTCAGACGGGTGAGTGAGCTCTTGTTTGGTTTGTTGATGGTGATGCGATGTATCGACAATGTGTTGTGATGCTAATTTATGACTGTTGTGGTCTGTTTTGGGATCTGTTTGTGATATATTGCCAGTTGTGTTCCTGGCCATCGAGCCAGGTAGCATTTTCTGTTTTTTAAAAAAATACCCTATTTTCCACGGCTTTTTATACAGTACAATCGTAAATAAGGTTTCTGACCGTCGCAAACAAGCCTCTGTTATTTGTGATTGCCAGGTCGTCGCAATTAATATCCTATTTGCGGCGATCAGGCCGCCACAGATGTCCGTGTGGGTCCCATCAGATGGGCGTGTGGGTCCCATTGGCTAGTATTATTTGTGACGGTCTGGCTGTCACAAATTGGATCTAAATGTGACGGTTGGGCCATCGCAAATAGATGTGTGGGACCCACCAGCATCGGGGCAATAATTTGCAACGGCTGCAGCTAGTCGTCACAAATAGTCTTATTTGCGACGGTGGTTGTTGCAAATAAGCTTAATTGCGACGAGAAACTTGCGACGACCAGAAACCATCACAAATAGCATATTTGTGACAGTTTATCCCTTATTTGTGACCGCTCTAGCCGTCGCAAATCGTCAGAATTCTTGTAGTGTAAATTGACTATAACCTCTTAAGAAAAATCGAGACTTAATCTATCATCTTAAAATATTAAGACTATAGCTCTGGTACCTATACTCATTAATCCATCTCGAGGTGGAGGCTGTAAAAAATAAGTATCGCATTTTTTTTCTATAGAAAAAGTCTACATACCCCTCAAAGTATGACCTAGAGACTACTTAACTCCCTTAAGTTGTAAATCGGGTATCTAACACCCTATTCTACCCAAAACTAGTTAATTTACACCCTTAGGTGGTTTTAGGTATTGATTTTGCCACATCAATTATTGATGTGACGTGTCTTGCATGAACTTTGTTGGACCCGCATGTCATTGAAGATAAAATCGCTTCGCTTGTCGCTCCCGCTAATGGTCGAACACGTTGCACTGGCGAGAGCGGGGACACCACGTGGTCACCGGCCGGGAGGTGAGGCAGCAGCTGCTGCTAGGTTCGGGATCATCCACTCACACGAACTTCATGCACGGCCTAGTCATTGGAGGGGCATCCGATCCATCCAACAGCGTTGTGTTTGTGCCGTGTGGCCGGCCGGCAGTCGGGTGATGTCGTTGCCATGTCATTTCTGAAGCAATCATGAGCAGTGGGTGTCGCCACCAAGTACAGCTTCTGTCTCGCGCGCGGACACAGTGCGTGCGCCAAAGCTGGATGCACGGTACCTGCGTGCATTTGTGGTGTTCGCCGTTCGCGCGCATGCATCAGCCTCTTACCCTGGAGTCTCTTGGCTCAGCCTTGCATTGCGAGACGGAAACTGCAAGCTTCTGTGGTTTTGTTTCTAAGATTGCTCGGTGCTTATGCGGCAATGGGCTCTCTGATCAGCAAGGACAATTTTCACCAAGTTGTTCCAAAATCAAATTCATTTTCTAATTGTTGATTGTACTTGTGCCTAAATATAATCCTTTCAAAATCCAAGGCTTTTGGAAGCTGTCGTTGTTGGCAGGTGCCAACACAAGTGAGTCTGGACTATGAAGGTTGGATGAAGGGTTCTACAACAAAGTGCATGCAAGACATGCCATATCAATAGATGATGTGGCAAAACCACCAACTAAAACCATCTGAGGGTGTTAAATACCTGGTTTAAAATTTAAGGGGTTAAGTAGTCTGCAGGCCAAATTTTAGAGAGGTACTTAGAATTTTTCTTTTCTATTGATGCGATAGAATCGCATCCCTCGTTGCAGGTCGAAGTAGTAGTAGCCCAAGAAGGACCAGCAGCGGGCGAGGTGGATCTGAACATCTCATGGGAGTTACAGTAATGGCGCCAGCACAGTGGCTCCAATTTAATGAGCTGGGGGAATCGGATCATCAAGGCTGGAGTATTAATCTCGGGTCAACTACCACCTCATGGCTTCACATATGCATATGAAGTCGCATTCAACTCCGTGCCATGTCCCTCATTGTCATTGACCTGGACCTCCCATCTGCGCTATGAGCCCATCTGGCCATCACCAGTCACCACCACCATCACCAGGGCACTGTTGCTCTGAGTCTCTGACGCCGTTCCCGCCCGTTCTTTCATGCGAAGCACGAGCGTCGTATAGACGTAGGAGTACACCGGCGCTTGTTTCACAGTTGGGTTGCCGTGGCACGTCATGGGCAGTTGCGTGAGCAAGAAGGCCAGCGCTGCCCGGGAGGGCAAGGTGGCCGCCCCGCTCCCGCCGGTGAAGGAGATCAATGCTCTTTCGCCCGTGGCGGAGGAGGAGGTTAAAGAGGTGGTGCTGTCCGAGACGCCCGCGCCAGTGCTCCCGAGGCCGCCGCCAGTGGAGAAAGGGCAAGAACTGCCGAAGACGGGCAGCGGCAGCGAGAGAGCGTCGGTGGGGTCGGTCGCGAAGGGGACGATGGCAAAGGCCGGAGGGGAGCAGGAGCTGGTCAAGACAGCGGAGAAGGCAACGGCCCGGGGGACGGCGTCACCGGAGAAGAGCAAGCCCAAGCCGAAGCAGGTCGGTGCCGATAACGGGAGGGCGAGGTCGCCGTCCCCTTCGTCGGCGCACAGGAGGCAGCCGGGCGGGCTGCAGCCGCCTCCGCGTGGCGGGCTGCAGTCGCCTCCGCTGACGCGGCCACGAAGGGAGCCAGTAGTGGTGTCCGGCATTGGGTGCCGCAGCGGCAGGTTCTCGCCGTCCGCAGCGCGGCGGGCTGCCGAGAGCGCGATCCGGAGGACCCACTCCGCCCGGGAGGCCGACATGGCGCCGCCAGCGAAGAGGGCACTCAGCGCCAGCTTCAACGGCGGCCACGGCAATGCTGCCGCGGGCTTCGGGGGCGCCAACGTGCTCAGCAGGCGGTACCCCGGCGAGCGGTCGGGCCGGCGGTCGGAGTCCCCGACTGCAAGCAAGCGCCCGTCGCCGTCTCCCAGCCCCATCCACCGGCAAGCGAGCGCCACGCGCAGGGCAGCAAAAGAGAACTGCTTGAGCAGCACCCCCGAGCGATCCAGGCCTCGTGCCCGAGACGTTGGACCCAACGACGCCGGCCTCGGCGGCGACGAACAGCCTGCATTCGCCGGAGGAGAAGGAGGAGGAGATCACAAGAAGCCGGTGCAGGGCGCGCTGGGCCAGAACCCCTCGGTAGCCATGGAGTGCTTCATCTTCCTCTAGAGTCCAGGCCCCTTTTAGCTCCCCGTTTTTCCTAGTCGTCGTCTTCTTCCCCGCCCTCTGTAACTTGTTGGACATGTTGTAAACTCGCCGGAGAACTAGCCATAGTTGCAAATATAATTGATAGGAGGATTTGTGCTGCTTAAAACTTGTCAGTTTTTTTTTGGTATATTTCACCTCTATTTAAAGTAAATGGAACACTAAATGGACTGTTAATTTCGGCTTCTATGCGCGCTATACGCGTGACGCACTCCACCCACGACGCGTTAGTGGAGCTCTACAGAAACGTTCAGCCACAGAACGTGTGCATGCGTATTAATTAGCCTAGGTGATTAATTGCTAAAAGAAACGTAAAAGAAACTTAATGTGGAAACCGTGGGATGGAGTAACAACATTTCTCCTCCTAATCTTGACCACGGTCACCCACATCCTTGATGTCTATCCTGCCGCACAACTCTAGGAAACGAACTCGTCCTAGAGCTTTGGTCAGTATATCTGCCAGTTGTTCTTTTGTTGCTGTGTAGTTGATGATGATCCTACCCTCGTCAACGCACTCACAGAGATAGTGATAGCACACATCGATGTGCTTGCTTCGCTCGTGCAAGACGGGATTCTTGTTCAACGCGATGGTCGATTGATTGTCCACCATTAGCTCCGGTGCTCCATGCTCCGTCCCGATCATGTCGGTTAGAAGCTGAGCTAGCCAGACGCCCTAACACGCCGCTGCCGCCGCAGCGACATATTCAGCTTCGCACGATGACAGGGCAACAACCCTCTATTTGGCCGCCTACCAAGTAATTGGGTTACGACCCAAGAGGAAGATGATCCCGCTCGTACTCTTCCGATCGTCAATATCGCCGCCCATATCAGCATCGTTGTAGCCAACCAGCTTGGGTGGCCCGACGTGGTGCTTGGTGTAGTGGATCCCATGACTCTGTGTTCCTGCCAAGTAACGGAGCACCTGCTTGATGGCGATGAGATGATCCTCGCGGGGCGTTTCCATTAAACGGCTAAGATAGCCGACCGGAAATGCCATGTCCGGTCGAGTATGGAGAAGGTACTGGAGAGATCCGATCACACTCATGTACCCAGTGGCATTCACCGTCTCCGCTGTACTCAGCATGCTCAGCTTTAGGCGACTCTCCATCGGAGATGCACTGGGGATGCAGGAACCTAGTCCGCATCGCTCCAATAGCTTGCCAGCATACGCCGACTGGAAGAGGGAGATTCCGTCAGCGCCCTATTTCACTTCAATGCCAAAATAGTATGAAAGAAGATCGAGATCACTCATCTGGAACCGGTCCTTCATCTCAAGCTTGAATGCGTCGTTGATCTCCTTGCTGCTACCGGTGACGATCAAGTCATCAACATACACGCCGACAATCAGTCGGGTGCCTCGTCTGCTTCGAGTGTACACGTCGTGCTTAGAGCTGCTCCTCTGGAAACCAAGTGATCCCATGGTGGAATCAAACTTGGCATTCCAAGCCCTGGGCGCCTAACGTAGACCGTACAACGCCTTGTGCAGGCGCAATACTTTGTTTTCGCTGCCGGTGATGGAGAAACCAGGAGGTTGTTGAATGTAGGCTTCCTCCTTGATCACGTCGTGGAGGAACGCGCTCTTGACATCCATGTGATGAACTAGCCCTTGTGCGCTGCCAGCGCCACCATCATTCGCACCGACTCCAGACGTGCCACTGGCGCAAAGACCTCGTCAAAGTCAATGCCAGCGCGTTGCACGTAGCCCTTCGCCACCAGTCGCGCCTTGTGTCGCACGATGTCACCGGCTTCATTGCACTTCACCTTGTACACCCACTTCAGGCCTATCGCACGATGACCAGAGGGGAGTGAGGTGATCTCCCAAGTGTTGTTGTCCTCGATCGCCTTCATTTCCTCACGCATTGCCGCATGCCAGGCAGTGTCCTACTCGGCTTCCTTGAACAATGCCGGTTCTTCAGCAGAGGTGTCGCGTTCCTGGTCAAGTCATCAATGGCACGGAGCCGGAGCGGAGCATCATCGTGATCCGCATCAAGATTCTCATCATTGACCTCTTGCTCTTGCTCCTTTTGTTCTGTGTGCTCCCCCGCAAGTGGTGATGCTGGAGGTGGATTCGGTGAAGGTGACCAACTCGATGTCACATACGGTCTCAATGTTGTACTCCACAATGAACGGTTTGGAGTCGTTGACCTTCTCATTATCGTTGTTCTCCCAGCACTATTGTCTGGCTTCATCGAAGACGACGTCGCGGGAGATGATGACGCGTTGGTTGACCGGGTCGTAGCATCGATATGCCTTGGGCCCGGCCTCGTACCTGACGAAGATCACCTTTCGACTCCGGTCGTCGAGTTTCTTCAGATTCGGCCGCGTGATTTTGATATGGGCGACACATCCGAACGTGCGGAAGTAGTGGACGGCGGGAATCTTACCATGCCAGGCCTCGTACGGTATCTTGCCATCGATCGCACGCGTCGGGGAGCGATTGGGATGTGGACTGCGGTCGACACAGCCTCACCCCACATGTAGTCGGGCAGCCCCTTCGCCTTAAGCATGCATCGCGCCATGGCGACCACACTTTGATTCTGTCGCTTCACCACCCCATTTTGTTGTGGGGAGTTAGGGGCGGTGAGCTGGCGCTCAACGCCTCGCTCGGCGCAGTAGCGCCCGAACTCCACGGAGGTGAACTCCCCTCCCTGATCAGTATGCAGGACCTTCAGTTTCTTCCCGGTTTCAACGGCAACTTGGAAGTTCATGATCTCCAATGGCGCTTGATCCTTGCTGGAGAGGAGTCGGAGCCACATGTATCGACTCATCTCATCAACAAGAAGCAGGAAGTACTTGTTACCAATGGGCGTCGCCAGAGTGATGGGTCCGCACAGATCGCCGTGAACCAGTTCAAGAGCCGACTCTGCTTGTCCCCTTGCCTGAGCCGAGAACGGTGCCTGACGCTGCTTGCTGACCAGGCAACTGTCGCACACCTTCTCCACCTAGGTGAGCTCCGGCAATCCTCGTACCATCTTCTGGGTCGTAAGCTTCCATAGCGTGCTGAAGTTTAGGTGCCCGTAGCGGGCGTGCCACTGCCATGCTGCCTCAGAGGCATGTGCCGCCAGGCATACCGGACGCCTGACTACCAGATCTAGGTGGTAGAGGCGCGACTTGTCCCGACCGACCTTGGCGAGGAGGATGTCATGCTGGTCGAAGATGCGCAGGATGCCGCCGTTGATGTTGACGCGACATCCCAACTCGTCTAGTTGGCCGATGCTGAGGATGCTCGCCTTCAGTCAGGAAATATAGTACACCCCGGTGAGTGCACGGTGCTCCCCGTTCTTGTAGGTGGGGGTAATGGTCCCCTACCCTCGATGTTGGTGATGGAGCCGTTGCCAAACTTGACGGTACCGTAGATCTGGGTGTCGAGCTCAGCAAAGATCTCCTTGGAACCAGTCATGTGGTTCGTGGATCCGGTGTCGAGCACCCATCGCCCACGATCTTGCTGCTCCCCTAAACTGAGGTCCGCGAACACCTTCTGCTCGTGGACGTGGACGGCGCGATGTGGCGCTGGAGTCGAGGAAGCAAGTGGACGAGGGTTGAGGATGACGGAGTGAGCCATCAGCAGGCTATGCTCCTCCTCTTCTCCTTGGGCCAAGTGAGCCTGGGCCGCCTCATCTCGCTTCCTCTTGCGGCATTCCTTGACCCAGTGACCTTTCTTACCGCAATAGTTACATGTGTCGTCATGGCCCGCAGAGTTCTTCCGGCCTTCGACGGGATTCGATTTATCCCTTCTGTTCTTGCCGACGCTCTTGCCACTGCCAGAGTTGGAACTGGAGCCCTTCCGCGACTTCATCCGGGCCATCCACTCCTCCTCCGTGAGAAGCAGACGACCCCCACCCTCCTTCGTAGGGAACAATTTCTTCTTCCTCGTCTCGACTGCACGGAGCATCCCAACTGCCTCCTCAATTGACATGGAGCCAAGGTCGAGGAGGGTCTCCATGGAGATCGCCACCTGCTCGAGCTTGTCGGGGATGACATGCAGCATCTTCTTGATCACCTCCTTGTCAGAGATGTCATCTTCGAGGACGCGAAGTTGACTAGTCACAGCGTTGAGCCGCAACGAGAAGTCTTCGACCGACTCACCAGGTTTGAACTCGATGTCGGCGAAGTCACGCTGCAGGCGCTCAGCATTGGCCTCCTTGACGCGGTCGGCGCCAACGCGCATCTGGCAAATCGCCTCCCACGCGTCTGACGCTGTAGGATTCACAGCCAACCCGGCCTGCATCTCCGATGGCACGGCGCGGAGGATGGCAGCGAGTGCGGTACAGTCATCACGGTAGTCGACGGCGCCGGATTCAATGACGTCCCACAGCCCGATAGCTTGAAGGTTCACCATCATCACGAGTGACCACTCAGTGTAGTTGGTCCTCGTGAGTGTCGGGTACACGATGTTGGCCGACGTCCTCTCGACGACGCGCTCAACAATGTTGTCACGAGCTCCGCTGCGGTGGCGTGGGCGGCGTGGTGGCGGAGATGGCGAGTGTCGCCGATCATTGCCGGCACCATTGTTGCGCGCGGGGCTGTGCGACATGGCCTGGATCGATCAACCTTGCTCTGATACCAATTATTGTAAACTTGCCGGAGAACTCGCCAGAGTTGCAAATGTAATGGACAGGAGGATTTGTGCTGCTTAAAACTTGGCAGCTTTTCTGGGCATATTTCACCTCTATTTAAAGGAAATGGAACATTAAATGGACCGGCAGTTTCGGCTTCTATGCGCGCTATATGTGTCACGCACTCCACCCACGACGCGTTAGTGGAGCTCTACAGAAACGTTCATCCACAGAACGTGTGCATGCGTATTAACTAGCCTAGGTGATTAATTGCTAAAAGAAACATAAAAGAAACTTAATGTGGTAACCGTGGGATGGAGTAACAACAGGACATCTGTCGGAGTGTTGATCCGGCAATTCTCCCGGTACTACTGTTGGTAGCGCGCGAAATTTGTAGTTCGGTATTGGGCGCGCAAAGATTCAGAGAATGATGACATGTTGACACGAAGATTTACGTGGTTCAGACCGCCTGAGCGTAATACCCTACTCCACGGGTTGTGTAGTTATTGTATTGGGTGTCAAAGTTGTGTATGGGAGAGGTCTCAGAGTTCAAAGAGCCCTCCTCTGTGTATCGTCGACCAATTCTTTTATAGTACAAGGACTGATCGTTACACTGTTAGCCTGGCCCGACATGTGGACCTGGCGGTTACTGATGCTTAATACATAATTAATGAGGTTAATTATCCTTAATAGCATGGTAACGGGCCTTGACAGTGTCCTTACTAGTATTAAGAGCCTTCCAATAGTGTGTCATTAATATGGTATTAATGACACTTAATCGGATCTTGAAGTCTTTGATTGCCCCTTGAAGGTCCGAGCCGTTGGGGGCCCACCAGTTTGATTGTTGAGGCTGAAGGTCCGGTGGTTGGACACGTGGCAGCATCGGAGCTTTCTGTCTAGGATGGGTAGGTCCGATGTAGATGTACACGTGTCGGTACCGGAGCTTTCCTCTGTCGGAGGTTAGGTCCGGGGGTGCCGCACAAGTGTTTAGCCCGGAGCTATCCCATATGTGGGATGTAGGTTCGGTTGCTGTATACACGTGGCAGCACCAGGACTAACCATAGATGGAAGGCAGGTCCGGTCCCGTATGATACGTGGGGCCTTCGCAGGTCTTCAACTCAGACAGGTGAAATTCCTTTGGTCTTTTTGTAGTCCTAAGGGGTATACGGTACGCAGGGTAGCGACAACATCAATGACGGAAAGCCACTCACTTGCCTCCCCTTCTCTGAATCCCGTCTCTTCTGTTCTTCTTTTTACGAGATCAGATGCAGAGATAACGGAGACAGACCACTACCGCTGGCCATCTTGGCCAGAGCTCCGTAGTCCGTTCTGACCAGTCGCTGTAGCGGATGTTGGGGCAATGCGGGTGCCCATGCCATGGCGACTCAATCAAGTCCGGCCGCGTCTAGGTTGGTTGGTGCACGTTAGGTTGCAGGCGAATGAGACGAGGTAGCTAGGTTTACCCCACAGCTAGCTTATCTACGTACTACAGTAACTCGCTGGCACGGCAACTCTGCAACGTGGAAACGAACAGATCTACTGTCCTGCAACACCAACACGAGACGTTGTCATTGTACTGCTGAGTTGTTTGGTGGATTGCTTCTGTTCTTGGGCGGTAGTACCAGGCCCGGGCCGGGGGGCGTGCGCACAGGGCCTCCAGTTCTCAAGGGGCCCCTTTTTTCTGTACCAAGTGTCTAGATCAAATTGGATTCGAGATTGAGAATTTCAGTTCTGGGCCGACTACCGCAGCGTGCAGGCGCAGCCCAGTGCTGACGATCCAGTGCAGGCCTAGTGGCTGCCGATCCAGCGCATAACAGTTCATTATGTTTGGTTTCTATACACAGTATTTGCCTATGCGATCGTCTCAAGTCCCGTGCCGCCGAAGCCCAAAACACATACCGGGTCACGATAGATCGTATGGCCGTACGGCTTACATACGCGCGGGCACAACACTAATAACCGAGCAAAGTCTGAAGTCTGCCGCAGCGCCGTGCCACTCAATCCGCTCAGTCCATGTCCCTTTTCTGTTGTGTTTAAGAATTATGTTATGGTAATCTGGTATCGTGCCACACATGGTGATTATTTCATACACTTGTTTTCTTCTTTATTTTACGAACAAAAGCAGAGTGTAAACATAACTGAGATTTCAATCTAATTAAGTTTTTTTACTGTACTATCATGTCTTATAGGAAGTACGAATCGGGGTCTTAAATAGAAAAAACAAAAACTAGAGAATATAACTCGGTCTAAAAAAAGACTATGAACAGATTGTTATTAAAGAACATCAATAATAAGTATATTCCATGATATAATCTATTGTTATGTAAAGTATTATTATATTATATATAGATTTGTAGTATTATTTTTTATAAAATATGAATAATTGTAATTTTTCGTACGGGGCCTCAGATTTTGCCGGCCCGGCCCTGGGTAGTACTACTACAACATGATTGCGGCGTAAGCGTAAGAAGTGATTCTAATTAGAGGGTCAGTTGCATTATGTAGTACAGTACTAGGTAAGTGTATTTTGCAGCAGCTGCATCTCTCACCCGCTTAGGCTATCCGCACCAGCGCCCTCTAAAACATACTCTATACACTATTCTCCTTCTACTTTTACACTACGTACTCTAAATTACACTGCGAAACAGTGTATCCAGTATGCTTTATAGTGTGCCACTGAGGACGGTCTTAACTACCTATCTGTTGCTGACCAGTATGATGAGCTCCCAGCTCCAGTGCTTCCAGTACAGAAATCTCGTCACCAAGCAGTAAGGTGTGCCTGCCTCTAGATGATGAAGAGATTTTTTAGATAATAGGTGAGGAAGAGATACAATGTACGTTTTCATATATCCAATGGATACACGCGTCCCCATGGCGGTCGATTGCCTCATGTACAGGAGACATTTGCAATTTTTCCACTTTCGTCGGTCGCCTTGTGTACAGGAGACATTTGCAATTTTTCCACTTCCAAAGTTTCGTTTCGTCAAAATTTCACTTTCAACATGTGTAGTCAAAATCTCATTATAATAGTGAGAATTTTGCTCCTTTCTTATTGAGATGGGATTTCATACATGATGGAGTTTTTTGACAGTAAAAGTTACACAAAAAGATCTTTTTACCCTCCAGTTGACATACTTGTTAAAAAAAATTAAACAAAAAAAACGTACAAATCCAGAAAAATATTTTAATTCAGAAAAAGTAATCGAAAAAGTTTAAATGTCATAAAACATAAAAAAACTTTGAAAAAATTTAAAAACATCAAAATCCAGAAAAAATATTTAAATTCAGGAAAAATATATAACAATTCAAAAAAGTTTTAAATTTAATAAAACAATAAAAAATGCGAAAATATTTAATTTGCGTAAAAATGTAAAAAAGGTTAAAATCAGAAGAAAAAATGAAAATAGAGTAAAAAAGGGAAAAATTAGGGAGAATTTTATGGTAATTTTGTAAAATTTAGAAAAATAGTGAGAAACAGAAAAATAATGTATACTCACACTTCACATACATAGAGATAAATATTTACATATCACATAGGCAAAATAAAATACACATGTCACATAGTCACATAGAATACACATATAATATAGACGTATCACATATAACATAAACATAACAAATATCACATATATTGATATCACATAGTCATTATCACATATAACATAAACATATCACATAGTCTTTCACATGTCACATAATATATATAAGCATATCACCAAGCTTTGGTGGTATTTTTTCCTTGGAAACCAAGCTTTGTTGGAGACCCATGTATACAGTCTCCACGATGTCAATGAACTCCTCCTTGTCCTTCATGGCCCAGTTGATCTTGTTGTTGTTTTCTGTCCCAAGGTCAATCCATTATGTGTCTGTTCCGAAAGAAGAACATCACCGTTGATGGATCATACAACTCGTACATTGTATTGAAGTCAGGAACTTTGGTGATGTCAACAAGGTAGATAACAGCAAAGTTCTTTAGGCTGTAACAGTATTTCAATATCAAAGTATTTCAATACCACAGTTTCTAAATGCTATGACCAGTACGTAAGAAAGGAAAATCCGAGACGAGCCCCAACGAAAAAGGGAGACAAACAAACTGTGTGTCTCCGTCGTTGCGTCTCGCATTATGTTGTCATAAGAGATGTGCGACTGGTGTGTCGCCGATCATCCTAAGTGTGAGACACGCTCAAAGAAAGTGTGTCTCCTTTCTTTGTGTCATAACAGATGTCCTTTATGGAGTCATTGGAAATGTGAGTGGTACGCGTTGCCCATCAGCATACATGCGAGACAAACACTAACAAAGCCCGCCGCAGATTTATTGGCTCATCCGAGACGTGTTTTATTGTAGTCGGTCGCAAATTTGTTTACTGATCTAAGATGTGATTTATAGAAGTCTGTCTCCTTTATTTCGATAATCCGAGACGTTCTCTGTTACAGCTCATCGCGGATTGTTTACACGCAGGGTCTCCTCTTAAGTGTCTCCCATCCTTGATTATCCTAATTGCCGACTGCATACTAGAGCTAGCTAGGATTTGGCAGTCGCATTGCGAGTGTCAGCAACATACACATACATGAACATATGTATAGTGTGACACCCGGTTCCGAAAATGAACCAAGTGCAGTATATGTGTGCCCAGGACGTTCAACGCACATACACAAGTGCATTCACAAAAGGATATACAGAAAATTACCACAAGACAAAACTAGTTAACCACTTTTATTACAGAATTCATATTATCCTCAAATACAACCTCTAAAGATTATTAATGACAAGTTTGAACTAATGCAACGGAAATAAGCTAAACTGAGCAAACTAAGCAAACTAAGCAGCATAAGCAAATAGGGTATAGCGCAGCTTCAATCAACACCATAGACAAGCTGACGGCGGACACGACCTAGAACTCCGCATTATCATCGTTATACTCCCAATCTTGACCTGCAACTGTTGGTGGGTGAATTGCAAGGGTGAGTACATGTCGTACTCAACAAGTGTGGAAACTATGACATGTAGCTGATTCAAATGATGACAATAATAAAGGTTAAGTGCTGAAAAGTATATTAAAACATTTGAAAAGCAATATATTATATCTATGTGAAGTAAACCCATCATAAACCATAATTAATAACATAGTACCAGTCCATATTCCATATCCATCATCCATTATACTAGATTTCACCATTACCATTAATCATATTCAATACCAGAATTTAATTCATAACTATATTACCAACCATAACCATTACCAAACCATCCTAAATCCCAATTTCCTTCTAATCATGGAAGTTGTCCATGTGCTCATAACCGGGAGCATGGCTATCATGATAGGTTTATTAGAGTCTGTAGAGTTTGTACCACTTTACCCACGTGTTTGTGATTTCATCACCCGTCGGCGACTAGAGAAAACCTCCATTATGCCAATAGACTACCATAGGTGTATGGCCAAGAGATCACAAAATAGTCTTTACAAAGGGACTAATAGCATGTATGGACCCACTGAGGTTTCACCGGTGGCGATGTCTCCAATTGAGCACATCTTCAACCAAGGGCCCCCTCTTGTGCCATTCGGATCCCAGGGAGTCCTGCCAACCATATCCAAACCTAATTCGACTTCCCTTCCACGGTGTGCCAAATGATCCATGCAATACTAGCAATACCCTAATTAATTAGCTACACGGCACCCGTACTTGGCCTCGTGGTGGCACTGTTGCCTTGGCTTATTCTCGCATGAACCGATCCTTAGATCTAAAGAAAGTAAAACCATCATAACATCCGACTTACCATGCTTGCTTAGATCACCCATTACCATGTCATATTAACCAATTCATATTAACCATAATCTCATTAATGCATAGTTAAATGTATAGTTGTTCTGCCATCCCAATTAATTAAGCGAAGCAAAAAGGTAAAAAGCCCTTCCCAACTCTCTACCATGTATTCCAGGTGACAAGGGTGGTTAAACAAAGCTAGTAAACTTCCTATCATAGGATTCCCATCAAATCGACACAAGCATGCAGTTTTGAAAACAAACCATTTATTTTAGAAACAGGATCAATATGTTCAAGGACACTTGTCTTGCTCTTTGGCTTGATTAGGATCAAAGACTTCAAATTATTGGTGCTGGAGATCCCCTGCGGCACTCTCTAGCGCAAATCCGTCTAATCCGCACAACAAACATACAAGACAAGAATCACAATCAATAAGTGCACATATATTACTCAGTATGACATGACATGCATGATTAATGCAAATGCAAAGAAAGACTAGTTAATAAGTTGCTTTTAATGTTTACTAATATATTACAATGGTCATTTAGAAGTCTACACAGGTTTGGAGTTGATTAGAATCAATTTAGAATTAAGTCAGCAGGAAACAAATTGCAAAATCAGACAAGTCCGCAAGGGACCAGATTAGTCCGCCCTTCGCAGGAACAGCGGATTAGGGTTTTCTAGATCGACGTGAATTTGGAGAAATGGGGTTGAGTTCACATGAGAAATAGAGAGTAGAAGGTATACCAGGTGTTTAGAACTCCAATCAATCAAGATTTTTGGAGGCAACACTTGGATTTGATGATCTAGGGTTGATAAAGAACTTGATGGTGGATTGGTGATGAAGAATGAAAACTTGATGGACATCTTGATTCTTTTTCGTTTCCTCCTCCTCTTCTTCTTGCTTGGGATCTCCTTCTTTCTCCTTGGTGGTGGCTCTCCACGAACTAGGGTTTGGGGACTTTCAATTGAGGCAAAAGGATATAAAGTCAAGGGGTGGGGTTGTTTATTGTAAGACCTATGTGTGCTGAATACATTGGCTTGTAGTGAATACACTTGCTTTGATGATAAAAGTTTTGAATATCACCAAAACACCTTTTTATTAAGGTCCTGCTAGTTTTGTAAGCTCCCGCGAGAGCTTGGTTATACTAGTTTTGGTAAGTTCCGGCACTGGGTTCTACTAGCTTTTGTTAGCTCCAGCTCAAGGTCCGGGTTGCTCTGGCAAGATCCGGAACTTGACCGCAATACTTCTGTTTTTCATTTGCAATGTTTTGTACTTGCTTTACATCTCTGGAAAGATTTCTTAGTATTCATTTGCTAAGTCTTTGGTGCGTTTTTGGTTGATATGGATAATATCGTGTTACTGTGGTTTTGCAACATGCTTATGTGAGGTTCTCACGTAAGGTGTTGTGTTCGGAACTAACTTGAGTCAAGTCGAGGACTTGGACTCGTATGGATTGGTTGTTTGTTTATGTGCAGGTGTTGCTTGAGTTCAAGACATGGCTGGTGATGGGATCCATTGGACTAGTCTCAGGGAGGAGATGAAGTTCCAACAACCAAATTCAGGAGGAATTGTGGTTGAGCTGATCAGGAGGTTGCGCAACATGATTGAATCAAGAACAATGCATGTGAAGGTATCGTGGACGTCATTGGAAGATGTTTGCACGTGTGCAAGAAGTGCATGGACGTGGCTACATGGTTATGAGAAGTGATGAAGAGATGTGGAGGTAAAGAGTTGGTCGGAAAGGTCCAACCGACTAGGTTATGGACTCAGGGTGCGGCTGAGTCGGGTTTGACTCAAATATGGAAAGATTTGAGTTGGTTATGATAGGATTTCATGTGGGTCACGAATTTGAGATGTTTAGGAAAGTGGGATACGTTTCTAAGGTGTTTGGAAGTCTTAAGATTGCTTCTATCTGCGTATAGAAGAATCCTAAGCAGTTATGGAAAGTTACGATTCGTGAACAGAGTAGGATTAGGTTCCTGATTTGAGTTGAGTTGGCTTTCGAGCTGGTTATATAAGCAAGGGAGCCCAAAGCTCGTGGTGCACGACTTTGGGGCTGTTCCTCTTGTGTTCTATTGAATAAAATTCGTAGTTTGAAGGAACTTTTGTGCCTTGTTCGTCTGACTTGTTCCAGACAAGTTTTACTCATCGAGTTTCTGGACAGCACTACCTTTCGTCGGTGGTTT
Organism: Tuctoria greenei; assembly: GCA_036927565.1. NCBI lineage: Eukaryota > Viridiplantae > Streptophyta > Magnoliopsida > Poales > Poaceae > Tuctoria > Tuctoria greenei. Next base: position 85,309,404 of record JAYESD010000006.1, read on the forward strand.
TATAATGACTCAAGTTTTACAGATCCAATTGACGTGATTCTTTCTGGGTTGTCTTCACAACTTGATTATCTATTATCTGTCAAAATTTCACGGTCATTGGATTTGTGGTCTATGATCTACACGAGTTTCTTTGTAGCATTCCAGAACTGTTTTTTCTCGGGTAGGGCAGATTGACCTTTGTTTGATCTTTCGATCATAACTTGAGTTTTTCTCGATGGATTTGAGTGATTCTTGTTGTGTTGTCTTCGTGACTTGATTCTATATGATATATATCACTTTTTCCACGGTGAAACACGTTTAGATTAGTCTCACACACGATTTCTTTTACAGATCGTTTTTCTGCCAAACCTTGTGTGTTCGTTGGTATTGATTTTCAGGTTTGAAAGGCACGCATGGAGGCTTTCATCCACGCACAAGGCTTTGCAATATGGGAGAAGGTATACAAGCCTTACAAAGTGCCATCAAATGATCAAGTTACAGCTACAAATCTGAGAGATGTCGATAACAACAACAAGGCTCAGAACTTGATCATACAAGGATTAACACAAAGCGACTTTGACCGTGTTGCACACCTCCGATCTGCATACGATGTGTGGAAAGCACTTTGTGACTACCACGAAGGGTCCAACATGATCAAAGAGGTAAGGCAAGACATGTTCAAGAAAGAATACATGCGCTTCGAGATGCAACCCGGTGAGTCTATTGATGACCTTTTTGCTCGCTTTAATAAGATTCTCAGCAACTTGCATAGTGTCAATGCTAATTTTTCAGATGCTGAAAATGCTAGGCAATTGCTAAGTGCATTAGATATGTCAATTTGGGAGATTAAAGTCACATCTATTCGTGAATCTACTATCATGAGTTCACTTACTTTAGATGTGCTATATTCCAAGTTAAAAACTCATGAAATTGACATAATCTCACGTAAGAACCCCAACAAGTCTATTGCTTTTGTTTCTCAACGTGACATGCCTAGTTCTGGTCAAACATCATATTGTGGTACACTTGCTTTGTTGTCCTCTCTAACCCTTAAACAGATTGAGGAGTTTCCAGAGGAGGTGCTAGCACTTCTCTCTACGAGGTTCTCAAAAGCATTGCAAAATGTGAGAACTAGAAGGAGAGGAAGCTCCGGACCTCAACGATGCTTCGAATGTGGTAAGACAGGACACTTTCGTTCAGATTGCCCTAACCTTTCAGGTCCTACCTCCCGGGAAGAAAAACAATCAAGGATAAAGCACTCCTCAACAAATGATAAGAAGAAAAAGAAGGGCTTAACAGGTCGCCAACTGGTGAACAGTTTTATCTCAGCACTCCAGGAACTTGGCTCAAGCGACGTGTACATTGGAAGTGATGAAGATGAAGATGATTTGGCAAACTTGTGCTTCATGGCAGGCAAATCAAGATCAAGTATGGAGGAGGCAGAACACAACAACGACAATGAAGAGGTATGTCCTACTTGCGAAGAAATGTGTGATGCTATTTCTCGTGCCACTATTATTTTTAAGAAAAAAGGACAAAAAGCTTAGGGACAATGCTGTTAAAATTGAGTCACTAGAATCTGAAATTAATCGTTTGAAATCCTTGATTCCTAGTGATGATTCTTGTTCCTCATGTGGCTTAATATATGAACAATTGTCCTCCCTAAGAAGTGCACATACCTCCACACTTGATAAACTTGAACTTGAAATTGAAAAGAACAGAAAGCTTGCTGCACTTAATATTGGAAACTTAAAATATGCTTTTTCTACAATTGATTTGCATTGTTCTAGTTGTGATGATCTTGATAAGAAACTGCAAGATGCTATGAATGAAATCTCTATATTGAACAATGCTTTATGTTGTCATGAAGTTAAATATTATTCCAATGCAAATTAAAAGGAAAAACTTCATGTGAAAATTGCCTTGATCTGTCCAATAAACTTGATAACATGCATAAGACATTTGATCGGTTTTGTAATGGGAATATGAACCTAAACTTGCTGCTGAATTCATCCAAGTCTTGCAATGATAAAACTGGTTTAGGTTTTGATTCTCATGCTCATGCTAAGGCACATCCACCTAAAAGCGTAAAGTCATTAGGAAGTGGTTTGATTCAAAGAGTTCCTAAATAAAAAGAAGTGGTTTTCAAATATGCGGGAGTGTTGTCTCATTCAGTTTCAAATAAAAAAGTTGTTTGCTCATCTAGACATGAACACAAAGTTAAATTTCATTGTACCTACTGTGGTAGAGATGGTCATGTCATAGATTTTTGTTATAGACTAGCTAAACAACAGAAAAGGGAAAGAATGGTTGCTAGATCTCATAACTTTTATGCAAAATTTGCTGCACATATTGAACCGAATGTGCAACCTGCTTTTTTGAGTCAAAAACATTCAAAGTTTACCTCCGGACCTTCTGTTTTTGCCTTCGGAGCTACTGATTTTTGTGCTACACAAGTAACACCTTATAGGTCAGTAGTTAAGAATAAAAAATCTCAAACTTTGACTCATAAACCTGCTGTTTTGTCTCAGCTTTCGCGTATTTTTCCTGCTGCACGTGGCGTGACTCAGTACTGGATTCCTAAATGCCTTTTGACTAACCCCAGTATTGAATCATCGACGTATTGTGCTTCTATGTAGGTTACACGTTTGAGGAAGGAGAAAATTTAGATTGTGGATTCTGGTTGCTCATGCCACATGACCGGTAACAAAGATTTTTTGTCATGTGTAGAGAATGTTACTTTTGCCAATAATTCTTCAACTCTTATAATTTCTAAGGGTTCGGTTAGAGTGAATGATCACTACACTTTGAAGGATGTGGCACTTGTTAAAAATTTGAAATACAACTTGCTTTCTGTTTCACAATTGCTAAATGAAAATCTGGAAATTATTTTCAATAAAAACTGCTGCAAAGTTGTAGGTTCAAATAGTGAGCTTATTTTAACATGTCACGGTTTGGAAGAGTTTTTAAAGCTGATTTTGATATGTCTTTCTCTAAGCATAGGTGTCTAGTTGCTAATGATTCAAAGGACTTATATTTTTTGCATCCTAGACTTGGTCACGTAGGCTTTGATCATCTAACATGTGTTAGTGCTCTTGATCGCATATGTGGGATGTCTAAGCTTAAAGGGGACAAAGAAATTGTGTGCTCTTCTTGTAGACATGCTAAGATGGTTGCAGGTTCACATACTCCTCTCACAATGATCATGACAACTGAACTGGGTCAACTTTTGCACCTTGACACCATAGGACCTTCACATGTTCAATACTTCGGAGGTAAATGGTATGTACTTGTGATTGTTGATGATTATTACTCTTGGGTTTACTTTATGGCGTCAAAGAATGAAGCTTTTAGTCACTTTAGAACTTTATTTCTTAGATTATCAATTGATTACCCAAGATCTTTAAAAGCAATTAGAAGTGATAATGGAACTGAATTTAAAAATCAATCTTTTGATCACTTTTGTGCTGAAAATAGAATAGATCATCAATTTTCTTCACCATATGTACCTCAACAAAATGGTGTTGTAGAAAGAAAGAACAGAACCTTAGTTGAGATGGCTAGGACTATGCTTGATGAATATCAAACTCCTAGGAAATTTTGGGCTGATGCATTAGCAACCGCTTGTTATGTCTCAAATCGTGTTTTCTTGCGTGCTAAGCTAGGTAAAACACCATATGAGCTCCGGTTTGGACATAGGCCTAGTGTTACACACTTTTGGATCTTTGGTTGCAAATGCTTTGTTAAGAAACATGGAAATCTTGATAAATTTGAACCTAGATCCATTGATGGCATGTTTCTTGGTTATCCATCTCATACTAGAGGCTACCGTGTGCTTTTACTTGACACTAACAAAATTGTGGAGACTTGTGAAGTGTCTTTTGATGAAGCTAGCCCAGGTACTAGCTCCAACATTGCAGGTCCAGATCCATATCCGCAGGGGGGGGGGCATTTTCGTTGAAGATGAGGAAGAATTGGAGCTGCTGCCCGAAAATTCAGCAGCTAAAGACTTTGGTTCAGCTCCGGATGTTAATTCTCAACCAGCACCGACAACCATCAATGCTGATTCAAATAATCCTCAAGTCACAAGGTCATCGATTTGTGATGAACATGAAGAAGAAGAATCTTGTGAGACATCTTTTCCCCTACGGTTTTACAAAGATCATCCCCCACAACAGATGATTGGAAGCTTGCACGAACGAGTCACACGGTCCAGGTTTTGCAATCCAAACTCTTATGCTCATTCTGCTTTTGTTGCTTCTTTTGAACCCAAAGATATATCACACACACTCACTAATGAATCTTGGATTATTGCCATGCAAGAAGAGTTAGAAAATTTTGAAATAAATAATGTTTGGAAACTTGTACCTCCACCTCAAGGTCACACTTTAATTGGAACTAAATGGGTATTTAAAAATAAACAAAGTGAGGATGGGGTTGTGGTTAGGAATAAGGCTAGGTTGGTTGCTCAAGGTTTCACTCAAGTTGAAGGTCTAGATTTTGATGAAACTTTTGCTCCTGTTGCTAGATTAGAAGCCATAAGAATTATGTTAGCTTTTGCTGCATCTATTGGTTTTAAGCTATATCAAATAGATGTTAAAAGTGCTTTTCTTAATGGCTACATAGATGAGGAGGTTTATGTGAAACAACCACCGGGTTTTGAAAATCCAGATTTTCCTAATCATGTTTACAAACTGTCCAAAGCCTTGTACGGTCTCAAACAAGCCCCTATAGCATGGTATGATAGGTTAAAAACATTTTTACTTGAAAAGGGTTTACCATGGGCAAGGTTGATAAAACTCTTTTTGTGCTTAAGCATGGCAATGACTCATTATTCATTCAAGTGTATGTGGATGATATTATCTTTGGTTGTGTTTCTCATGATCTTGTGTCCAATTTTTCAGCTATGATGAGTTCAGAATTTGAGATGAGTATGATGGGAGAACTCACGTACTTTTTGGGGCTGCAAATCAAGCAAACCAAGGAGAGTACCTTTGTGCATCAAACGAAGTATACAAAAGATCTTCTAAGGCGCTTCAACATGGACAAAAGCAAGCCTCTTCGAACACTAATGGGAACAGCAATAACACTTGGACTTGATGAAGATGATGAACCCGTGGGTCAAAAAGAATATAGAAGCATGATCAGACCACTTTTGTACCTCATGGCATCAAGACCGGACATACAATTTAGCGTATGTCTTTGTTCACGGTTTCAAGCCTCCCCACGTGCTTCACATCGTCAAGCCGTCAAAAGGATTCTCAGGTACTTACATGGAACTCAAGAATTTGGAATTTTTCTTCCTTCTTCCTCAACCGTTACTTTGAAAGCTTTTTCGGATGCTGATTTTGGGGGTTGTAGGATTGATAGGAAAATTACTTCCGGTGCTTGTCATTTTCTTGGTACTTGTTGCTTGGTCCTCTAGAAAACAAAATTCAGTTGCACAATCCACAACCGAATCTGAATATGTAGCTGCTGCTAGTGCTTGCTCACAAATTCTTTGGATTGTTCAAACACTTAAGGACTATGGGGTTGATCTAGATAGTGTTCCACTGTTCTGTGATAACACTAGTGCAATTTGCATTGCTAAAAACCCCGTGCAACATTCTAGAACTAAGCACATTGACATTAGGTATCACTTTCTCCGAGATAATGTTGAAAAATGAAACATTGTGCTTCACCATGTAGATTAAAATAATATGAGCATAGTATTTCATACATATATGACTTTGTGATTCCTTTTTTATGCTGAAAGTTCTTACTACATTACTCGTGTTATACATTTTGTAGTTTTTGCCATGTCTAGTAATTGGAATAATTACTTACACTAAATCTGGTCATGGTCGAACTTTCTTGTTGTTTTGAACTTGTTGCATGTTCACAAGTGCTTTTAATCATTAAGAATTAACCAAGTAATCAACTCACATGTTGAGTTTTTATGAACAAATATAAATTGAGAAAAGATCAAGAGAATATGCATGCATCACACTTCTTCTTTTGAGATGGCTTATCATTGCACTTAGATATGAACTTGGAAGAAGTTGTGTATGACTAAAACCATGTCCTTAAGCTTCTGATTGTCAAATGACATAGGCTTGACTTGGTTGGTTAGAATAAGGCAAATGTGCATATAATCTCTTGCAAATATCATATGATCTAAATTTATGCTTTGAAAAATAATAAAATGCAGCAACTAGTGTCATGCTTTCAGGTTTTGAAATAGTTAAGTTTGTGAGATCATGACTTGCTTAAATTGAAAATTACATTTGATCTCTAGCATGGCTTACACTACTTTATGTATTTCAGTGATGTGATAGTGTAAGTTATTTGATAGTATGACTTGGATGAGCTTTGTTTATATGTATATGTTATAATATGCTCATAACAACTAAAGTGGGAGAGATAATTTGTTTATATGCTCATGACTTGCTGAATACATTGTCAAAGGGGGAGAGATAAGCATGAAGAGAAAGAGAATATGTGCATAAGGAGAGATAATAAAGGGGGAGAGATGGGATAATTTTTTGATTTAGATTTTCTTCTCATTTTACTCTTGATTTACAAAGGGGGAGAAATTGCCATCAAAACTTTTATGTGAATAAGCCAATGTTCGGATTTTAAATGGTGTTGCCAATGCATTCATCATGGGGGAAATTGTAAGACCTATGTGTGCTGAATACATTGGCTTGTAGTGAATACACTTGCTTTGATGATAAAAGTTTTGAATATCACCAAAACACCTTTTTATTAAGGTCCTGCTAGTCTTGTAAGCTCCGACGGGAGCTTGGTTATACTAGTTTTGGTAAGATTCGGCGCTAGGTTCTACTAGCTTTTGTTAGCTCCGGCTCAAGGTCCGGGTTGCTCTGGCAAGATCCGGAACTTGACCGCAATACTTTTGTTTTTCATTTGCAATGTTTCGTACTTGCTTTACATCTCTGGAAAGATTGCTTAATATTCATTTGCTAAGTCTTTGGTGCGTTTTTGGTTGATATGGATAATATCGTGTTACCGTGGTTTTGCAACATGCTTATGTGAGGTTCTCACGTAAGGTGTTGTGTTCGGAACTAACTTGAGTCAAGTTGAGGACTTGGGATCGTATGAATTGGTTGTTTGTTCATGTGCAGGTGTTGCTTGAGTTCAAGACATGGCTGGTGATGGGATCCATTGGACTAGTCTCAGGGAGGAGATGAGGTTCCAACAACCAAATTCAGGAGGAATTGTGGTTGAGCTGATCAGGAGGTTGCGCAGCATGATTAAATCAAGAACAATGCATGTGAAGGTATCGTGGATGTCATTGGAAGATGTTTGCACGTGTGCAAGAAGTGCATGGACGTGGCTACATGGTTCCGAGACGTGATGAAGAGATGTGGACGTAAAGAGTTGGTCGGAAAGGTCCAACTGACTAGGTTATGGACTCAGGCTGCGGCTGAGTCGGGTTTCTCTCAAATATGGAAAGATTTGAGTTGGTTATGATAGGATTTCGTGTGGGTCACGAATTGAGTTGTTTAGGAATGTTGGATACGTTACTAAGGTGTTTGGAAGTCTTAAGATTGTTTCTATCTACGTATAGAAGAATCCTAAGCAGTTATGGAAAGTTACAATTCGTGAACATAGTAGGATTAGGTTCCTGATTTGAGTTGAGTTGGCTTTCGAGCTGATTATATAAGCAAGGGAGCCCAGAGCTCGTGGTGCACGAATTTGGGGCTTTTCCTCTTGTGTTCTATTGAATAAAATTAGTAGTTTGAAGGAACTTTTGTGCCTTGTTCGTCCGACTTGTTCCAAACAAGTTTTACTCGTCGAGTTTCTGGACAGCACTACCTTTTGTCGGTGGTTTTATCATAACTCGAGTTTTACAGATCCAATTGATGTGATTATTTTAAGGTTGTCTTCACAACTTGATAATCTATCATCTATAAAAATTTCATGGTCATTGGATTTGTGGTCTATGATCTACACGAGTTTCTTTGTAGCGTTCCAGAACTGTTTTTTCTCGGGTAGGGCAGATTGACCTTTGTTTGATCTTTCGATCATAACTTGAGTTTTTCTCGACGGATTTGAGTGATTCTTGTTGTGTTGTCTTCATAACTTGATTCTATCTGATATCTATCACTTTTGTCACGGTGAAACACATTTAGATTAGTCTCACACACAATTTCTTTAACAGATCATTTTTCTGCCAAAGGGGTTGGGGTTTAATTGTTTCCGCTGCGTAAGATTTTTTAAATCTACCATTCACCCCCCCTCTGGTTGATTTTCACGTGCTCTTCGATCCTACATTTATATAGAGGTGGAGGCTAGGGTTTCAATGAATTTTGAGTTTAAGGGGGGTGGAGGCCGGTGTAGGGTCCCACATGGGCTCCAAAAAGAGTTAGACACGACGTCCTTATGCCAACTTAAGGTAAAATCCAAAAACACGATGTGAAACAAAAAATCAACTCAGAGTCACGATTTACCGAACAAGTCCGAAAAGGGCCAGACTAGTACAAAGTTAGACAGCGAGATATCGGACAAGTCCGAACTTGGTCAAAGGGAAATCAGACAAGTCTGGCCAAAACCGGACAAGTCCGATTTTAGTCAGAGGGAAAACGGACAAGTACAGACAAGTCGAGGGACTTAGCAAAATTTCTAAGCAATTGGAATACCGGACTAGTCTGCAATTGACCGGACAAGTGCAAAACTGTACAGAGAGAAAAACAGACTAGTCCGCAGCAAAACGGACATGTCTGACGAAGGTCAGAGAGAAATAGGACTAGTCCGCACCAAAAACGGACTAGTCCGCACTTCCCAGAATTCTTAAGTGCGGTTTTACACTAAATTCATTTTAAACTTATTTCTTTTTATGTGGATTAGTGTTAAACATGTAAATGAACTTATGCAATGCATGATGCATAAAAATGAGGGTGTTACATATAGCCAAAAAGATCACACCTTAAATTATATTTATCAATCAAATATTAACAAAGTGTTCATCCTGATTACAATATTACTAATTACACACATCATAACTGTCACCATCTAATCCTGTATACCGTAATGAAAATTCTCCCGATCAATAACTTTATTAACGGTGAGCCTTCATAGCCTCTAATGCTCCGACTGAGACATCACGAAATTGAATAAAATCACTAAAACCATATAAAACATTATCAAATTGCAGTCACATTCGCTTAACCAGTCACATAAGGTAGCAAATATCTGACGGCTTAGGAACAAATTGGTATATAATTGTAATAAACACACATGAACTGTTAGTGAATGGAGAACCGAGCTTACTTGTAGCACAGGCAGTTGGTGAGCATCTACAAGGCATCAACAGAGAAATTGTTCTCATGGTAAAGGACATGGTACTGAGTTGGTGTGCTTGTCTAAAGAAAAAACAAACAATTTATATTCCATTGATGCTTTTATAGCCTGATATCAGAAACTCGTGAGCGAAACACCAATTATCGCATAGGTACCTTGATTCCAGCATGGCTGGAGAGGTAGAAATCAAATTCAGTTGGATGGCAAATGCTAGTGTCAACCACAGTTCCTGCAGTTTTAAGGGTTTGCGAATCAGAATTCATTATACATTGATAGTCCAAACAAACACATTACTTCTGCATTGGACATAAACAAGGAAGATGAATGTATATCGTAGTGAAAATTCTCCCTTTGGATCAGTGACTTCATTAACTATGAGCCTTCATTGGACATCCTCAAATTCAATAAAATTACTGGAATGCACCCTTTGAGGGCAAGGTCGAGGCGACAACGTGCTCTGGGGACAGGGGATGAGGTGGTGGCGTGCTCCGGGACGAGCTGGCGAAGGCTCCGAAGCGGCGGTTCTTCAACTCTCTGATGACAGCAGGCCGACGTGCTCTGGGGACAGGGAGAACATTTCCACTTATGTGAAGGCGACGACATGCTCATATTGATTACCGAGGTCGGGGTCAAGGCAGCAGCGTGCTCCGGGGACAGGGGAAGAGGCGGCGTGCTCCAGGGTGCTCAACTCCCTGATGACGAAGGTCGGTGTCAACAGCGAGGTCTGGGTCGATGGCGGCAGCGCGACAATGACGAAGAGCGAGTTGAAGAAGAGGGACGGCGGCCGCGTGCTCAGGAGCTGCGGTTTTCTCGATCGAGAGAGCGCGCGAGAGCTAAAATTTTTTGCCAAGTATTGGGAGAGAGTGCGCGCTCAGCTTTCCGTGGTGGGAAAAAAGATCTTCGGCATGAATCGGAGATGAGCTCGGGTTACGCGCTCTCAAATTATTTTGTGGCCGAATGTACACGCAACATGTGAAAGATGTTGTTCGCGGGGTGCGATGCCATCTTTTGCATACTCGCATGTCCAACTGGCAACTGTGCGAAATACCTTATATGATCTTTGCAACGCGCACAACTTTCTGAGTGGGACAAAATCTTCAGCATGAATCAGAGACGCACGCAACATAAGGCGTGTCTCACATTTTATTTTGGTTGTACGGGCAAGCCGCATGCAACAGCGGTACAGGTAAGGCGCGTCTCGCATTATTTTTTCGCCAAATCAGAGACGCTCTTTTTAAAGTGTGTCTCTCATGCACTCGTCTCCTAGTTGCCACTCGCACGACATCGTGAGTGTCTGTTGCCACTTGCACGTTATCGTGAGCGTCCGTTGTAGGAATAAACAAACGCAATAGTATTGCAACTAAGGGGTATAATTGGAATTCACGGATAAACAAATGCAATAACATTGCAATTTAGGGATAATTTGCAACACGATGAATTTTATAGTTCATACACATTGCGTGCCCTCTAAACTAATTTCAAATCTAAACTTATTCCTAAAGTTCCCATCGATCAATCTAAAATGTATCGTGCAGCTTGCTCCCAAACACGACTCTTATATTCCGCTGGATCCTAAAAATATTGACATTCTTTAAATTAACAAATGTTGAATGAGGAGTGAATAACCTACGTTACTCACTAACACAAAAGTGTCTAACCTTGATAAGTAGATTATAGCAATCATTTTTAACATTGGGCGCATTTGGATGATGAAGCAAACGCTGAACATCAAGTAGTATAGTTTTGATTGTGAAACCAGTCCACCATCCCTACAAAATATCAATTTAAGCAACATAAGAAACCAATTCAAATAAGTTCGGCGATAATTATTTTCAACATGAGCAAAATAAGTCTATCTTACATTCTCTTGATCAAGAATCCCAATGCAGAGTGCTCTTGAGCGATGGACATTTGGGTGGAAGAAACCACATGGAAAGGAACATCTTGGAGGCATCAACAGATAGACCTCCAAGAAGGAGATTGTCAGGGGGTAGTCACCACCTTCCTAGTCAGTATACGAAGGAAATTCATTAATAAAAGGACAATGATTAAACTCATATGATTGTTGTTGTCGGTACCCTGCGTCCCGAGTACCCCATGATACCGCAAGAAAAGCAACAGAGTTCCATCTGTCTGAGTTGAAGATCTCCGAAGGCTCCACGTGTCCTGCAGCACTGGGCTCGCCTCCCTCCTTTGGGTAGCTCCGGTACCGCCACATGTAACACAAGGCCGGACCTAAATCCCTGTATAGGGAAGCTCCGATCGTGCCACGTGTCCAGGGGCCCCGGACCTAACACCTAGTAGAGGGAAGCTCCGGTGCTGCCACGTGTATAGCAGCTTCGGACCTGCCTCCCCACATTGGGAAGCTCCAGAGCTGCCACATGTTGAGCCTCCGGACCTAAGCCAACAACAGGAAGATGGATATAACTCCAACGGCACGAGAATTCAAGGGGTAGTTAAAGCAACCGTTACAAGACCTGATTTTGTGTCATTAATGCCATGTTAATGGCACACGATCAAAGGACCTTTAGTATCGGTAACGGCACCATTAAGGCGCATTATCACACCATTAATCATGCTTAATACATACAGATCGTGTATTAGGTAATTAAACACCGTCGAGGCCACATGTCGGGCCAGACTGACAATGTAACGGCCAGTTCTTGGACTATAAAAGGGTTGTGTCGCACGTCAAGCGGTCATACACATAAGTCATACATACAACAACCACCCGTGGAGTAGGGTATTACGCTCAGGCGGCCCAAACCACGTAAAAATCCTCATGTCACTGTCCTCTTCATAATCTCACACACGCCCCAACCAATCACGAATATCCACGGACTACGATCTAGTAGTACCGGGGGAAGTGTCGATCGCACACCTCGACATTTGGCGCGCCAGGAAGGGGCAGCCCTTGAGATTTCGAGATGGTGAACTCTGCAGTAGCATCACCCAACGGCAACGTTGGACAGCCTGACGGACGAAATCCTTCTAGTGCCCAACAGCCAGCTGGCGCTATTGTCCCGGCGGGTGTTGTTGCACCACCACCACCACCTGCTCTGGCTGCCAATGCTGGACAACAGGATGGTGCCCTCGTGTCGGTGACTGCACCGACAAACAACCCGGAGATTGCACTAATCGCTGCGTGTAGTCTGCTCCAGCATCCTCCATCGGTTGGAGCTTCTCCGGCTGCCATGGAACAATGGCGTACTAATGTCGAACATCTGGTTGCAGCCGCAACTGATGCGATCAGTAACCAAGGCCTGCCCCCTGCTGGGCAGGCAACTTCATAGCGAAGGACCTTGTCTAGTAGACTTGGTCCTCAAGTTTCACATCACAGAAGACGTGTTGTATCCCAACAAGTGATGTCGCTGCCCTCCGGGGCACGTCGCACTCATACAGCATCGAGGCTCTCGACCCATGATCTGCGGTCACAGCTTGAATGCCGTTATAGGCAGCAGGACAGCCGCGTCCACATCGAGCGTGCTCGTGAGAGTTGAGAGGTTCGGGAAAACCCTTCTCCTTTGGGAGTAGAGGGCGGCTATTTGGCCCTGGTCGTGCACCTTCGCATGGTCCGATGGACGCAGAAGTTTCAACCTCATTTGCCGGAGAAGTATGACAAAACTGTCAATATCGTCGAGTTCCTCCAAATCTACTCCACCGCCATTCTCGCGGCGGGGGGCAATGAGGTTGTGACGGCCAAATACTTTCATGTGGCCCTAACTTGGACAACCTGGTCCTGGTTCATGAGTCTTTTGCCTGACTTCATCAACAGTTGGGCTGAGCTATGCCACCAGTTCACCGCCAATTTCTGGAGCTCCTACACCCGACCTAACACAGAGCTGGATCTGTTTGCCATACAACAGAAATATGGAGAGTCGCTGCGATCATTCATCCAATGATTTCTTAGGTACGGAACACAATTCCTTCCATCTCTAACGCATTTGCTGTTTTTGCATTTCGACGGGACGTAAGAGGTAAGAAGATGCTGGAAAAGCTGGTGACAAAATAAGTCACCAGCGTCACGGAACTCTTCAGCCTAGCAGACAAGTGTGTTAGGGCTACAGAGGGCCGTGAAATGCACTCCAAGCCTTCTTCGGAGGCTGGTAAAATGTCCTCCAAGACTAAAGCCACTACCTTCGGTAGTGGAAAGAAGAAGAAAAAGTCCGACAGTAAGAAGAAGTCATCGGTTGGCACGCCTACTGCTGCAGCTGATGCAGCTCCGAGTGGCCGTGGGCCACACCCCAAGAAACGTCCTCGACCATCATCTGAAGACGGTGACGGTCAAAAGATGTGGTTTCTGATCCACAAAATGGACCCCCACAATCTTAAATATTGTCGCAAGGTCCAAAACCTTGTTGAGCGCTTCAAGAAGCGCCGAGAAGAAGCTCCTTTCTGCCAGCAAGAGAGAAAGCAGAAAGTCGATGAAGCTCCGGGTGATCCGAAGCTAGGCTTACAAGACCCCAAGAAGGTCCTGAAGGCTGTGGACAACACCGTCGACAACAATTCTGACATCTCCGACAACGAGCATTGGAAGACCCTTAATACCATATATGGAGGGTCCTGGGATATCACCTCCCGCCGCATCCTCAAGACCACGCATTGGGAGATGGCTACCACTACTCCTACCGCCAAGGCAGAACTCCACTGGAAGTGGATGGACACTCCCATGACTTTTGATGCTTCAGACTGCCCAAGAAACATGATTGGAGCTGGACAACTGCCGTTGATGGTGTCTCCTACTATCAAAAATGTCAAACTCTACCATGTCTTGGTGGATGGAGGTTCGGCACTCAACCTCCTCAACTATGAAGTGTTCATCAAGATCCTGTTGAAACTCTCGTACCTTCGCCCCTCACGTCCTTTCTCCGAGATAGGTCCGGGGGCCATCAGTCCTCTCGACTCAATCACACTCCTGGTGACCTTCGGGACTCGGGAGAATTGTAGGACCGAGAAGCTGGTCTTCGACGTGGCGTGTATCAGCTTACCCTTCAACGCCATTTTAGGCAGGCCTTCCTTGTATAGGTTCATGGCCGCAGCACACTATGGCTACCTGGTGTTGAAGATGCCAACACCTTCAGGCGTTCTCCATATCCGCAGAGATCATACTGCTGGAGTGACTGTGCTAAAAGAACTCCACGCGCTTACAACATTGTAGGAGGAAGCATCCGACAATGAGCTAGCTGCTCAACCTCCGAGCACTCATCACTGAGGATCAACCTCTGCACCACACGTGCTGCCAAGCGGCAACACTGACATCCCCGTCAAAGTCGTCCAAATTTGTTCCGATGCTGCCCAAACCATCCGTATATCGGGAGGACTAGACAACAAATAGGAACTTTCGCTCATCACTTTACTCTGGGTGAATGTTGACGTGTTTGCATGGCAACCGTCACAGATGCCTGGGATCCCTAGGCAGGTGATTGAGTACAGTCTGAAGATATACCCTGACATACAACCAATACACCAGAAGCCCCGGAAGCAATCAGTCGAGCGGCAGAACTTCATTTGACAAGAAATCAAGAAGCTGCTCGAAGGTGGTTTCATCCTGGAGGTTCATCATCTATGATGGTTGGCAAACCCAGTCATTGTACCAAAGGCCGGCAGGAAACTTTGGATGTGTATTGACTACACCAGCTTGCATAAGGCATGTCCAAAAGATCCATTTCCACTACCTAGGATAGACCAGATAGTGGACTCCACCTCCGGGTGTGAGCTATTGTGTTTCCTAGACGCATACTCCGGATATCACCAAATCCAAATGTCTAGGGAAGATGAAGAGCATACTGCCTTCATAACAGCAGATGAGTTGTATTACACTTCCATGCCGTTTGGTCTCAAAAACGTTGCTTCAACTTTTGTGCGAGCCATGCACAAAACCTTTGGAGAGATCATTAGGGACTTGGTGGAGGTCTACATCGATGACATCATCGTGAAGGTCAAGAACAAGGAATCACTCCTGACAATTTGCAAGTCATCTTCGACAAGCTGCGCGTGACGCGCACCAAGCTGAACCCGGACAAATGTGTCTTAGAGGTTAGCTCCGGAAAGCTCCTCGAATTCTTGGTGACTCACCGAGGAATTGAGGCAAATACGCGCGAAGATCAAGGCTATTGAAGACATGCGGCCCCAACCCCACATCAAGGATGTCCAGAAGCTAACTTGATGTCTAGATGCACTCAACTGGTTCATCTCAAGATATGCAGAACGGGCGCTTCCCTTCTTCAAGTTGTTGAGGAAGTCTGAACCATTCCACTGGTCTGAAGAAGCAGAAAAGGCGTTCCAAGAGCTCAAACAAGTCCTCACCACACTACCAATCCTGGTAGCTCCGAACCCTGGTGAGCCTATTTTGCTTTACATTTCGGCAACTATGGAGGTTATCAACATGGTTCTGGTTGCAGAAAGACTGGAGCCACCTACAGTTCAGGAGCCCAGACCCCTCCAGCAGGGTCCGGAGCTACTTGAAGGTGAGTCTGGGTCCCAGCCCCCTGGCACGGATCTTCAAGGCAAGCTGCCCGAGGATCAACCTCTCTCATCTAAGGGAGTTCACACGGCTGAAGAAGAAGTTCTGAACCCCTCCGGGAGGATCTGGGAAGCTCGAGAAGAAGGTCCAGACCCCTTCGGGAGGGTTCGGGTTGATCAAGAAGAAGCTCCGGGACCTTCAGGGAAGGTCCGAACTTTTCAGCGTCCAGTGTACTTCATCAGTGAAGTACTCCATGATGCCAAGACTCGATACATTGAGGTGCACAAGCTGCTTTATGCGGTTCTCATCGCCTCAATGAATCTACGTCACTACTTCCAAGCCCATAAGATATCATTGGTATCCTCTTATCCACTGCGTGCTATAGTGCATAACCCCAATTCTACTGGGAATATTGCAAAATGGGCAGCAGAGCTGGAGAGTTCGATCTCAAATTCTTGCCTCGACATGCTATCAAGAGCCAAGCATTAGCTGACTTCGTGGCGTAGTGGACCCCTTCTTCATGAAATTCAGAGGGCCCTAGTGAGCAGAAGCCAGAACCCAAGGCCCCGATCTTCACTGAGCCTCTTGGACTCTCTACTTTGACAGCTCCGTGCAAAAGTAGGGGGCCGGAGCTGGAATCCTTCTCCTCGCTCCGACCGGAGAGAAGGTCAAGTACATGGTACACCTTAACTTCAAGGCAACCAACAACATGGTGGAGTATGAAGCTCTTATCTATGGCCTCAAGGTGGCACTATCATATGGCATCAAGCAGATGCTAGTGATGGGTGATTCACATCTCATTATCAAGCAAGTCAAAGGCGAATGTAGCTGCAACAATCCACAACTTGCTGCTTACCTCCTTGAAGTCTAGAAACTCCAGAAAGACTTCCAAGTCCTGGACCTCTGCCATGTCCAGCGTCTCAACAACACTCACTGAATTTGATGAACTATAGGCGAAGGCCTCAACCGGAGCTCAAGCCCCCGACAGAGTTTTTGTTAGGAGATTGTCAAGACCAACCGCTCAGCCCGTCGAACTGAGCGAAGGGGGCGAGACCAGCACCTCAAAGCTGGCAGTCCTGGTGGCCCTGTTGCCATGGCATCCACCAAGGGTCGTAGGCGCTGCAGGAAGCCCCGAGCATCCCAATGCACAAGATACGGAGGCTCAAGTTAGCTCTGAGGCACAAGATCCAGAGCTACTTGAAAGACAACATCATTATGAAAGATGGTGCATCCGCTGACCGGATTGTCAGATTGGCTAAAAGATACACGCTGGTAGAAGGAAATCTCTATCAGCGCGGTTCCAACGACGTCCTAATGCGGTGCATTGCTCGAGAAGAAGGTCGCGAGCTCCTTGCAGAAATCCATGGAGGCGGGTGTGGGAACCACGCGTCTTCTCGCACGTTGGTTGGTAAAGCCTTCCGGCATGGCTTTTACTGGCCTACAGCTCTCCAGGATGCAGTTTAGCTAGTAAAAAAGTGTGAAGCATGCCAGTTCCACGCAAAACAAATTCACACACCAGCTCAGTCACTGCAAATGATACCTCCTACATGGCCATTCGCTGTGTGGGGGATGGACATTTTGGGACCTTTCCCAAAAGCCGTTAGAGGTTAGAGGTTCCTGTACGTGACCATCGACAAGTTCACCAAGTGGTCGGAAGCTACTAAAGTTGTGACAATCAAGAAGCAATCAGCTATCAAGTTCTTGAAGTCCATAGTCTGCAGATTTGGAGTTCCAAACAGAGTCATCACTGACAACAGGATCCAATTCACAAGTGTAGCATTCCAAGAATATTGCGAAGACCTCAGCATATAAGTCAGCTACGCATCAGTAGCTCACCCAGCAAGTAATGGCCAAGCTGAGAGGGCAAATGCATAAATATTGAAATGACTCAAGATGCGCACATATGAGCGCCCGGAGAAACACAGAGCCAACAGGATAGAGGAGCTTTCATCCGCACTGTGGGTGAGCAAGACACCACCTAGTCGGTCAGCTAGAGAGACACCCTTCTTCCTGGTGTACGGAGCCAAAGCTGTCCTTCCTTCAGAAATCACCATGCGGTCACTCTGAGTCTGGACATTCGACGAAGCCACGCAGGACAAGCTCCGGCATGAAGACCTTGACCTCGTTGATGAGGGAAGGTGTCAAGCAGTTGTTCGGAATGCATGATATTGCCAAGCGCTCCAGTGCTATCACCAAAGGCATGTGCACAACCAACAACTTGAAGAAGGCGATCTGGTGCTGTGGATAATACTAACTCATGAAGGGATGGACAAATTGTCCCCCATTTGGGAAGGTCCCTTCCGAGTGATCAAAGTATCCCATCCCGAATATGTTCACTTGGCAACAGAGGATGGGACTCTGCTTCCCAATCATTGGAACATCAAGCACCCCCGTAAGTTTTATGCTTAGTTTCATGGAGGTGAGTTTGTAATTACACACAATGCAAGTTATAGAGTCTATACTTAGAGCCGGGCAGGTCCTAAAGGATAACATCCGGACCCCTCCGGGAGGGTCCGGGCAGTTCAAGCCCACCTAACTTGGTCCGTGTACTAAAAGTGCAGCTTACCTACCCTGGGTTAGAACAAGATGAATAGCACACTTAGCCTGGTTCCGTACCCTAAGTGTGTCCTTGTCTCCGCATAATTCGGACCTATAATGGAAGACATTGTTGTGTGAAAGCAGACTCCACGTGCATTAATTTTGTACATGATCATTTTTCTTTTATTATCTTTTCCTTCTTGTCTATAACGAAGTTGTGTATTCTTTTTGAGATTTAGTCAAGTTATTCATATGATATACGAGTTATATTGTTGATCTTTTTCGGATATTAGCATTGCTAGATGGTCTACTCGCCTGAACGCCAAAGCCAATGACAGGACCGGAGTGCGCTATCGACTTAGACTGGTCCAACACCCTAAGTACTCCACTCTACCTATATTCTGGTAGGCCTCAATAGGGCGGGTCCGGAAGGCATTCAAATCTGAAGAGATTACATCAATTTACTTGTTACCATGTTGAATTCCTTCGAACCTAAATTTTAAATAAGAACAGTAAGCCACAAACAACTTATAGACGAGATGGCGAATTTTACTGTTTTTCTTGTCTTTAACGCGGAGGAAAAATGGAAAGTTCATGGTGATGGTGGATGTTGCCGGAGCTACAAAGCTCCGACAACCCCTAGGGTGCCCACCGTCGATGTTTTATACATTGAAAGTGGGCGTCCTCGGAGCTAACAAGCTCCGACAACTCCCATGGGGGCTAGCCGTCGACATGAAGAATTAACTGCGATCGAAATGAAGATGGTGGAGAAATCACCCCAAGGGGGTGCACCGTCGACGTATTATACGTTGACAAGTGGACACCGTCGAAGCTAGGAAGCTCTAACGATCCTAGGGAGCCCGCCGTCGTCGCTCTATGTGTTGGCAGTGGGCGCTGTCGGACCTACCAAGCTTCGACACCTCCCAGAGGGGCCCGCTTTTGATGCTTTATGTGTTGGCAGTGGGCACCGTCGAACCTACCAAGCTCCGACAACTCCCAGGGGCCCCGCAGTTGATGCTTTATGTGTTGGCAGTGGGCGCCATCGGACCTACCAAGCTCCAACAACTCCCACAGGGCCCGCCGTCAATGTCACAAAGGGTACCTGGAGATGTACGAAGTAAACTTTGGACCTAAGAGCTAAGCGTTCTAGCTACAAGTTCGAAGCGTTCAAGTGATCAAGACATTATCAAATCCTTTTGGTACATGTTCGCAATCAAATTTTATACATCTACCAGGGGCCAATATGATAAAGGACAATGCATTGAAGACAAATACAAAATGGAATTCATTCATTCAAGAATATTGGATTTCATTCATTCAAAGGATTGGATTACAAATTGAGTATTACAAGAGAAAGGCAGAAGAAAAAGGTCCTAGGTCCTATGGAAAAATGAGGCAACTTTCTCGGCAACTTCTCGAGCATTGGCCCTGGCGGCATCCTCCTCTTCAACAACGGGTCCTTTGACGACCGTGTAACACCCTCATTTTCATGCATCATGCCTTGCATACATTCACATACATGTTTTACATTGATCCACATAAAGAGGAACGAGTCTAAAATTGATTTGGAGCATTTAAAATTGATTTGGAACAAAACCGCACTTAAAATGCAGGAAAGTGTGGACTAGTCCGATTTTGCTGAGGACTAGTCCAATTTCTCTCTGACTAAAAATGGACTTGTCCATTTTTGCTGCGGACTAGTCTGATTTTGCCCCTGGAAACTTTCGGACTTGTCCAATTTTGTGCGGACTAGTTCGATGTTCCAAGAATCCTTGAAAATTTGCTAAGTCCCTGGACTTTTCCGGACTAGTCCGGTGTTCCAGCGGACTTGTCCATTTTCCTATCTGTTTAAAGTCGGACTTGTCTGATTTTTTGCCACACTTTTCCGATTTTCTCTCTGGACGACTTCGAACTAGTCCGGTCCTTTCCAGACTTGTATGATATTTCGCGACTCAGAATTGATCTTTTGTTTTACGACTTGTTTCTTGGGTTTCATGTTAAGTGGGCCTAGGAACGTCGTGCCTAACTCTTTTAGAGCCCATGTGGGACTCTAAACCGGCCTCTACTCATCCCAAACTCGAAATCCATCTAACCCTAGCCTCCACCTCTATATAAACAATTCCACCCCTTGGCTTGACATCTATTTGCCACTTTTCCACCCCACCCAAAACCTAGTTCGTGGAGAGCCACCATCAAGGAGGGAGGAGAAGATCCCAAGGAAGAAGAAGAAGAGGAGGAAACGAAAGAGGATCAAGATCTCCACCAAGTTTTGTCCTTCACCACCAATTCATCTCCAAGTTCATCACCAACCCTAGATCATCAAGATCCAAGTGTTACCTCCAAGTTTCTTGATTCATTGGAGTCCTAAACACCTGGTATACCTTCTATTCTCTTTTCCTTACGTGAATTCAACCCCATGTCTCCAAATTTACGTCGATCTAGAAAACCCTAATCTGCTGATCTCGCAGAGTGCGGACTTGTCCGGTCCCTAGCAGACTAGTCCGATCTTTCTGGTTAAATTGTGTTGAATTTATTCTAAAATTTTATCTAATCAACTCCAAACCTGTATAAACTTGTTAAAAGCTATTAGAACTAGTTATTGATCATTAAAAGCAATCTATTAACAAGTTCTACCTTGCATTTGCATTAATCATGCATGTCATGTCATATTGAGTAATGTTTGTGGACTCTTTGATTGTGTTTCTTGTCTTGTATGTTTATTGTGTGGATAAGACAAATTTGCGCTAGAGAGTGCCGCGGAGGATCTACATCATCAAGAGTTTGAAGGCTTTGACCCTAATCAACGGCAAGAGCAAGGCAAGTGTCCTTGAAGCATATAGATCTTGTTTTTAAAATAAATGTTTTGTTTGCAAAAATTGTATGCTTGTGTCAATTTGATGGGAATCCTATGATAGGAAGTTTACTAGCTTTGTTTGACCACCCTTGTCACCTGGAATATATGGTAGAGAGTCGGGAAGGGGTTTTTACCTTTTGCTTCGCTTAATCAACTGGGATGGGAAATAACTATACCACTCAATTTAATTATGCATGGATGAGATTATGATTAACATGAACTGGATAACATGATATGGTAATGGGTGATCTAAGCAAGTCTGGTATGTGGATGGGTTGGATGTTATGGTGGTTTTGCTTGCTTTAGATCTAAGGACCGATTCATGCGAGAATAAGTCAGGACTACAGTGCCACCACGAGGCCAAGTATGGGTGCGGCGTAGCTGATTAATTAGGGCTTTGCCAGTGCTATTTGGACCATTATGGATGCTCGGGGAAGGGGTAGTCGGATTGGGTTTGTTGATGATTGGTGGGACTACCCTTGGATCCGAATGGCTCAAGAGGGGGCCCTTGGTTGAAGATGTGCTCAGTTGGAGGCATCGCCACCGGTGAAACCTCAGTGGGGTCTAAATAGGCTAGTAATCCCTTTGTAAAGGCTATTTTGTGATCTCTTGGCCATACACCAAAGGAAGTGTAATTGGCATAAGGGAGGTTCTTTAGTCGCCGACGGGTGATGAAATCACAAACACGTGGGTAAAGTGGTACACACTCTGCAGAGTCTAATAAACTATCATGATAGTTGTGCTCCCGATTATGAGAACCTGAACAACTTCCATGATTAGAGGGAACTTGGTATTGGGATGGTATTTGGGATGGTTATGGTTATGGTTGGTTACGGATTTATTTCTGGTGTTGAATATGGTTATTGGTAATGGTGAAATCTGGAATTATTGATGATGATGGTGAATTCAGAGTGGTATTATGATATTACTTATGGTTATGATGGGTTTACTTCACATACATATAATATATTGCTTTTCAAATGTTTTAATGTACTTTTCAGCACTTAGCCATTATTATTGTCGTCATTTGAATCAGTCACATGTCATACTTTCCACACTTGCTGAGTACGACATGTACTCACTCTTGCAATTCCCACCCAACAGTTGCAGGTCAGGATTGGGAGTTTAATGGTGAGAATGCGGAGTTCTAGGCCATGTCTACCGTCAGCTTTGCCTGTGGTGTTATTGGAGCTGTGCTATCCCTTATGCTTAGTTTGCTTAGTTGCTTAATTAGTTTATTTCCGCTGCTTTAGTTGAACTTGTCATTAATATTCGTTAGAGCTTGTATTCAAGGATAATAGGGTTTGTTTAATAAAATTTGGTTAATTAATCTTGTTCTGTGGTAATTTTCAGTATACTCTTTTGTTATTGCACTCGTGTATGTGTGATGAACATCTTGGGCACACATATGCGTTAGCTTGGTTCATTTTTCAGAACCGGGCATCACAAACCGGATCTAGAGATAGTTGGGGATCACGACTTTTGAAACATGCCAGCAAGTATTCGGCGATGTTCTTGGCCCAGGATTTCCCTTCCGTCTCTAGTTGGTCGACGATGACGTCACCCATTGCATCGAACTTGTTGCTGGTGGAGCTCAATGCCACCAGTGCCTTGTCCCGCTCTGGTTTCAGGTCAGTCGGACGTACCGGACTGAAGCCAAGTGGCACCAAAGCTTTGTTAGCATGCCCCAGGAAATCCCAGATCGCTGGACTCAGTTGCTCTCATATTCCTCAAGACCTTCAGTTACCTCTTGGCGGCCGCAAGCTCCGAACCTTCCCGGGCTACGCGCTCGACCTCCTTGGCATGTTGCTGAATACTCTCAACCACCTGCTTTTCGCGGTCAGCAAGCTCTGACTCTCGGAGGTGGATGCGGTTCCGGCAGTTTGCCAGGTCCTTCTCCCTACCTTTCACCTTCTCCTCCCATGTGGCGACATCAACTTCTCTTTTGGAGAGCTCCTTCCCCATCTTCTAGTTCTTCTCCTCCTCCTGCTTGCACCGCTGCTCAAATTTTTTAGTGCGGTTAGCCAAGCTTTGCTCCCCCAGAGACAACCTCTGGGCGAGCTCCCCCTATCTTTTCAAAATATCCTCTTGCTTCTCCAGGAGCTTCTCCTCCCTCTCGACAAGGTCTTCCCGGCGCTTGAGGAGCTTTTCATTTAATTCATTGAGGATGTCCTGACTATCGTCAGTAGCCTCATTGGTCTCCCTAGCATGCTGTAAAATCTCTCGAGCCTTCTCGTCGAGAGCCTTAATAGCAACCTCCCACTCATTCAGCAAGTGGTCCATCAGTTCTAGCCGGACCTTCTCATTGGCCATCCATTCTCACTGGTCGGCAAGCCTTGACTGCGTCAGCTTCATCTCGAAGTGAAGCATGTTGCGCCAACGCCTCAAGGTGTTGTGCTCTTCTTCGAGAGTCTTGCTTTCATAGTCAAAGGCGAGCTGAACTTGGCACAAACTAGAGCAGACGTTGTCGATAAACATCGCCAGAGGAATTGGCTCCGGAGCAGCCTGTATCTCTCCCGCCGGCTCAAGCGGATCTTCAAAAATATCGACAATGTCCCACAACACAAGCGTGGTCCCCTGTGACTCCACGACACTAGGGCCGACTTCCGGAGCTAATGAAGAATGTCCCCCTGACGGATCTTCCATCATCGGCTCTGAGGGTGGAGGACCTGCAGTTGACTCTTGTGGGTGCTCCGGCTTCGACATAGACACCTCTGGAGTGGACGCTGCAGCTTCGTCCGGAGCTCCCTCCGCCTCCGGCTCAGGTGCCGGGACTTCAACTTCTTCCGGCTCAGGTGCCGGAGCTTCAGTTACCTCCAGCTCAGGTGTTGGAGCTTCTGCGGTCTTTGGCTCCAAGGTCGGAGCTTCCACTATTTTGGCTCGGGGGCCATAACATCAGTTACCTCCGACTCAGGTGCTAGAGCTTCTGCCATCCCCGTCTCCGAAGCAGGAACCTTAGCCGCGTACTCAGAGACCGATGGTGTTTCATCACAAACATCTCCCCCATGGTTCAGCGCTACCACGGGAGCTTCAGGCATCATCTCTGGATCCATATCCACGACAGCTGGCGTCGGAGCTGTCGTGTGATCAACCAACACTCGGGAAGGCACAGGGGTTGAAGCCGGAGCTTCCGCCTGCACAACCTTAGTTGCTGCAGCAGGTGCTGATGTCTCGGTCTTCTTTTTCAATACACTAGAAACAAAAGATTGGGAACATTCAAGAAATGATAAAGACAAAATTAGCACCTCAAGGTGAGATGACAATGCTTACCTTGGGATGCTACCGCTCCAATCAGCACGGAACCTCTTCATCAATCAGCACGGAACCTCTTCATCAGGTGGCCAGTGCCAAAACTCACCGTCGCCGGTGTGGTGGAGGCTCCAGACTGCTGCCGGGAACTTGCCGTAGTTGTCGGTGTCACCTCAGCCGAGATCTCCCGTGGCTGGGAAGAACCTCCAGACCTAGAGCCCATGACTGGCACTCGAGGATGCCGGCACCAAAGGAGACATAGCCGCCGAAGTCCTACTTGGCCGGGGGGGGAGAAGCTACTGTAGATGGAGCCAACCTGAGCGAGCTCCTCTTCCGGATGGAAGATTCAGCCGACTCCTTGCCCTTGTCGATGTCATCAACCTTCTGGCTTGGAGCAGTGGGGGCCACCCTCTCTGAAGCTTCGGGGATTGCAACCCCGGAGGTATTGTGTCTCTTAACCACGCCGAGGTCGTCCAGCTCTGGCATTCTCCTCTGGATCTCCCTACTAACCTTTGGAACCATGTTCAGAAGGAGGAAGGCAGTCGACAGGGTCAAGGCATTGCGGGAGATAGCTCCGTTCTGAAACTTCTGGAGATGGAGCTTCAAAGCTTCATCATCCAAGTTGGTATTTAAACTGGCTTCAATCTGGTTATGACTTATTTCACTATTGAAAGCCCATGCGGTCCACTTCCTTATCTTCAGCAGAGCCAAACTGTTCACCAGGAAATTGCCAAAGACCATCTGAGGTGTCACTCCACCCTCTACGCATTCCTGGATCCTTGTCAGGATGGGCTTGTACGCTTCAGACAGCTCCAGAACTACATTCTAGTCATCGGTGTTGACATTGGGGAGGCTCTTGGGCAAGTCCAAACTTTGGTGCTCCTGCACTGCGACGATCATCCAATCTTTCTTCAAGTTGTCCTACTTTACGGATGGGAAGGTCTTCAAGTACATGAAGGGACAGTTCATGCACTTCACGAAGTAGTAGAAGCCAATCAACTTTGTCCCCTTTCCGGTACTGTTGACCGTGAAGAAGGTTCGGAAGAGCTCGATGCACGGTGGCACACCCACCCACGTCTTGTAAAAGTGGACGAAGGTTTCCACTAGCAAGAAGAAGTGGGGGCCGAGGTGATGAAGCTGGAGTCCAAAGAAATCCAGCAGCATCATCAGAAAGCTTGAGAAGGGTGGAATCAGACCCATCATAGCGTACGCCGAGAAGAAGACGATTTCACCGTTGCGCTTCTTCTTGAATGGAAGCTTGCCAAAACGGATATCGTTGTTTTAGGAGTCGCTGGACCACTCCATGTAGGTCCGGACCCTCGACAGATCTTCATTGCTAGTGATCTTGCTCCGCGGAAGACCCAACTCCATCGCGGCAAAGGGGAGCGAAAGTTTGGCTTTGCAAAGGTTGGGAGGCTCTGAGCAAAATTTTGAATGAAAGCATAAGGAGTCCTTAAACTGTGCGGGTGTTCCTTCTTAAGTAAGCCTCTGCAATGCTTGGATGGAAACCACGATAGGATCAAGATCACACTTCAAAAACCTACCCTGTCAATGAAAAATGGCCCCAGGTGAACCGTTGTCATGATGGGAAGTTGGAAGCCCGAGGGCGGCGGCTTGACATGGTGCGCGGAACCGATACGGTTTTCGTATTGGGAACCAACGACCTTCAATTGCGTGAGATCTGCACGCCAGGATCTCACCTGCCGCATCAAGAGGAGCCACGTGGAGATGGCTTAACTACTGACCATCGCCCCAATGACCCATGAGAAAACCTTTGAAGCTGCAGCGCGGAAGTCGAAGATGGCCCCACCTCTGGTAGAATAACTTAACCCAAAGGGTTTCTCCTAGAGGTGGGGTTGGGGGCCTTTGTATGTACCCTGCATACCGGATATCCCACGATATCGCCAGAAAAGCTACGGTGTTCCATCTGTCTGAGTTGAAGATCTCTGAAGGCTCCATGTGTCCTGCAACACTGGGCCCGCCTCCCTCGTTTTGGTACCTCCGGTACTGCCACATGTAACACAAGACCGGACCTAACTCCCTGTATAGGGAAGCTCCGGTCGTGACACGTGTCCAGGGGCCCCGGACCTAACCCCCTGTAGAGGGAAGCTCTGGTGCTGCCATGTGTATAGCAGCTCCGGACCTGCCTCCCCACAGAGGGAAGCTCCAGAGCAGCCATGTGTCGAGCCTTCAGACCTAAGCCAGCAAATGGAAAATAGACAGATCTCCAACGACACAAGAATTCAAGGGGCAGTTAAAGCAACCGTTACAAGACCTTATTATGTGTCATTAATGCCATGTTAGTGACACACGATCAGAGGACCTTTAGTACCGGTAATGGCGCCATTAAGGTGCGTTATCACACCATTAATCATGCTTAATACATACAGATCATGTATTAGGTAATTAAACATCGTCGGGGCCACATGTCGGGCCAGTCTGACAATGTAACGGCCAGTCCTTAGACTATAAAAGGGTTGTGCTGCACGGTACAAAGGTCAGGTCCATTCAAGCACTCATACACATAAGTCATACATACAACAACCACCCGTGGAGTAGGGTATTACGCTCAGGCGTCCTGAACCACGTAAAAATCCCCGTGTCACTATCGTGTTCTTAATCTCATGCGCGCTACAACCAATCACGAACCTCTGCGGACTACGATCTAGTTATACCGGGTGAAGTGTCGATCGCACACTTCGACAATTGTGCTTGTTCTTCATGACTTACTTTTTCTTTACTGGGGATGATGCACTGCCACTTCAATAAATCTCCCGATTCAAGCTAAAACAGTTATGTTCTTTAGTCCATTGTAGAGCTACATATATACAACCATGCGACCGGTGCCATATGTACATACATGGGAATGGTTCTTGCGCCACGCCAAGCGCTCCCCCTTCAGTCGGCTATGCGCCTAGCCGATATCTAACCCAGCCATGAACAGTGATGACGACGACGAGGACGGCGATGACAATGACGACGGTGATGGCGAACAGAGGTGGCGGTCGCACTTGAGTTGGTCGATTAGTAAAGGAGTGTTGGTCTTAGTAAATAAGCACTAGAAGTGAAGAGACGAGCGAGATAAACGTGAGACGCGTGGGACACAAAGTGAGACGCGCTATATGCAATCTTCACTACAAGGATTCCGACCTGTTGCAACGATTGTACTGCAACGAATACTAAATCGTTGCAGTAAGCTTGGCTTTTTGCCACGATTCACTAGTTCGTGGCACTAGGATCTATCACCATGGAACACAATCGTTGCATTAGGATCTGTTGCCACGAATCACTAGTTCATGGCGTCAGGATGCTAATGCAACGGATCACAATCGTTGCATTAGGATTTGTTGCCACGAAATACTACTTCGTGGCGTTACAGCTTTATTGCCACTGAAAACAGTCGTTGCATTAGGATCTGTTGCCACGAATTACTGGTTCGTGGCGTTACAGCTTTATTGCCATGGAACACAGTCGTTGCATTAGGATTTGTTGCCATGAAATATTGGTTCATGGCGTTACAGCTTTATTGCCACGGAACACAGTCGTTGCATTAGGATCTGTTGCCACGAATTACTGGTTAGTGGCATTATAGCTTTATTGCCATGGAACACAATCGTTGCATTAGGATTTGTTGCCACGAATTAGCAAACAGTTGCATTTGGACCGTAATGCAACGAAACAGAATCGTTGCATTAGGATGTGTTGCCACGATACTCTGGTTCGTGGCGTTACAGCTTTACTACCACGGAACATAATCGTTGCATTAGGATCTGTTGCCACGAATTACTGGTTCATGGAGTTACAGCTTTATTGCCACGAAACATAGTCGTTGCAATAGGATCTGTTGCCACGAAATACTGGTTCGTGGCGTTACAGCTTTATTGCCACAGAACACAGTCATTGCATCAGGATCTATTGCCACGAATCAGCAAACAGTTGCATTTGGACCTTAATGCAACGAAACAGAATCGTTGCATTAGGATGTGTTGCCACAAAATACTGGTTCGTGGCGTTACAGCTTTATTGCCACGGAACACAATCGTTGCATTAGGATCTGTTGCCACGAATTACTGGTTCGTGGCGTTATAGCCTTATTGCCACGGAACACAGTCGTTGCATTAGGATCTGTTGCCACGAAATACTAGTTCGTGGCGTTACAGCTTTATTGCCACGGAACACAGTCGTTGCATTAGGATCTATTGCCATGAATCAGCAAACAATTGCATTTGGACTGTAATGCAACGAAACAGAATCGTTGCATTAGGATGTGTTGCCACGAAATACTGGCCACGTGGCGTTACAACTTTATTGCCACGGAACACAGTCGTTGCATTAGGATCTGTTGCCACAAATTACTAGTTAGTGGCGTTACAGCTTTATTGCCACGGAACACAGTTGTTGCATTAGGATCTGTTGCCACGAATCAGCAAATAGTTGCATTTGGACTGTAACGCAATGAAACAGAATTGTTGCATTAGGATGTGTTGCCATGATACTCTGGTTCGTGGCGTTACAACTTTATTGTCACGGAACACAATCGTTGCATTAGGATCTGTTGCCACGAATTACTGGTTCGTGGCGTTACAGCTTTATTGCCACGGAATACAGTCGTTGCATTAGGATCTGTTGCCACGAAATACTGGTTCGTGGCGTTACAGCTTTATTGCTACGGAACACAGTCGTTGCATTAGGATCTGTTGCCACGAATTACTGGTTCGTGGCGTTACATCTTTATTGCCACAGAACATAGTCGTTGTATTAGGATCTGTTGCCACGAATCAGCAAACAGTTACATCTGGACCGTAATGCAATGAAACAGAATCGTTGCATTAGGTTGTGTTGCCACGAAATATTGGTTCATGGCGTTACAACTTTATTGCCACGAAACACAGTCGTTGCATTAGGATCTGTTGCCACGAATCAACAAACAATTTTTGCGTTCTCCTCGGCTTAGTGCTGATCAATGATGTTCATTACTTTTTGCCTCCTGACGACTCAGTGCTGGACTAACGACGCTGATGATTCGTAACATACTCAACGATGTAAAACATCAGGTATTAACGCATCAACAAATATGAGGGGGAGAATACCAACGCGCAGATTTAAAAGTATGTTGTGGATCATCAGTGTCCTCAGTCCAGAAGCAGGGTAGAAGCAGCGCCGTGGCCGCCGTGAACCCGAGAACAGATGAGGAGAAGGCTTATCGCCAACGGATCGAGGGGACGGAAGCTACACGACCGCTATGGGCGATGGCCTTCCCCTCGATCCGTTCTCGAAGATCGCAGAAAATTTATTTCTGCCCGCCTAGGCCCAGAGCCGGGCCTGCCTTTAAGACCATCCGCAGTGGTTCACGGTAAAGCGGTGATGGGACGCGGAGCGGTTCCAATTGAATTCAAAGATGCGCATGCGGGATGCATAACTTCTGCAGTACTGCAGGTGCAGTAAAAGTCACTGACATGTGGGCCCCACGGCCAGCTGCAGGTGATTTCAACGCATGCGCTGTGCGCGTCTAAGACGCCTTGGTGACTGGCGCGCACGTAAGCTCGGTGCGCCCGGTCGCATCAGCCGCCTGTACAAATGGTTACGGCTTGAACGAAGGACGAAACCTTATGCGGCAAACAGCAACGTATAATACTTCCTCCGCCCCAACTCAACTCTATTTCTGTTTTGTTCGAACTAATTACCTTTGACAAATGATTTATATGGAATTTATTAACTTCAATAACATGTAGTACTAGATTGTATATTATGGAAATATTTTTCATGGTGAATCTAAAAGTACAATTCTTGTATTGTTAAAACAGATCAAAATTGCGTAAATCTGAAAGATAGATTTGACGAAACCTAAGACTTCCCTTTGAAAAACTTTTATACTTTACATTAGTTTTACATATGTAATATGCACATAGGATATATCACTAAATAGTTTTGCAAAAAAAAAACATGCAGGAGAAATATGTATATCCCATGTATATGCTACTACTACGTAAATTAGGGGTGGGCAAATAAACCAAGACCGAAAAACTGAAACCGATAAAACTGAGACCGGAACTGAAAAGACCGAAATATCGGGTATCGGGTACTTTTCGGGTAGCAAATATAAATAACGGAAAAATAAATGTCGGGTTCAGACGGATGAATTCATTGTGGAGCTACATGTCACGTACTTAATTATACTAAAAATCATCATCTTCGCTGTCGTCCTCCCACAATGGACCTACATGACCATCATTGGTATATGTATCATCGTCGTCGTCGTCTTTATTTTCTGATGCAACTCCATCTACCTCAAACCGATCACCTGACATTGTCATTATAAGAGTGGAAGCATCGCCGCTGGCTCCCTCAATGTCATTCCTAGCCCATGCGGTCGTATCCTCATTATTGATATCATCAGTAAGCAGATCATCATTAAATGTCTAAGCCTCCATCGTCTCAGTCACATTATTTTCACTGTCTCCAGGGGGCATGGCAAAACGGTTCTGTGGCTTCATTTTAACAACTGTAGCCCATTTAGGATGCTTCACACTTGGAACATAAAAAACTTGTTCTGCTTGGGTGGCTAGAATGTAAGGCTCATACTGGAATCGAAACAGAGTAGTGTCAATATCTATCATTCCGTATTGATCCTTTTTGTAGCCTCTGCTTTGGTTCTGACTGCTCCCAAAAGGCCGATCAAACCATTCACACTGAAATAACAAAACCTCTTGATTTTTTTCAAAATCAACAGCAATGATTTTCTTGATTACTCCAAACCAATCATGATCAGTGCCTCGAACAACAATACCACTGTTTTGGGTCCGTAAATCTTTTTCCACATCTGCAGTTTGAAAGAAGAAGCCATTGATGAATAACCGACTAAAAAAACATGCCCGACGATCAGGTCCTCTAGATAATGCATACAGATAATCGGTTGCTTTGCCTTCTTTGTGTAATGTCGTAATCTGTACACATTAGTATAACAGGTGTTATCGACGACAAACCAATTTTAGAACACATATTTGTTCAATATTTCATCAAAGTGCAAACTTGCATGTACTTACTCGTTTCTGAAACCAATCAACAAACTCATCTCTATGGCGTTTATCAACATCACGAGAATGAATCTTTTTCAGCTCTTCAATATGCTCACTGAAAAGGGTACAAAATTAAATTAGCCATCTACAATAATCCATATATATAGTATACAACATCTGAGTTATACGTTATTACTTGATCCATGGAGCGGCCTCTTCAACGTTAGTAATAAGATAATGCCTGATGTTATGTAGTTCCACCATAGTAAGTTGGTCCCATTTATACCCTTTTTTAGAATTATCAACTTCTGTAAATATGTTAGAATTATCAACAGAAGGTTCATTTGTAGCTGCAGCTTCATGACATTCTGGCCTATTACGCTTGGTGCTGATGTTATCCAAAAACTGACTACAAAAAGTCATACACTCTTCGGCAATATATCCCTCAGCTATAGAACCCTCCGGGTGAGCTTTGTTACGTACATACCTCTTCACTGTACCAAGGTACCTCTCAATTGTATACATCCATCCGTAAGAAAGAGGCCACCCAACCGTGCTTCTTCGGCAAGATGGGTTGGAAGATGTACCATGATATCAAAGAAAGCGGGAGGAAATAACATCTCAAGCTTACAAATTGTTTCAGGAATTTGTTTGCTCATCTTGTCCAAATCTGGTTCCACCAATTCTTTAGAACAAATTCCAGAAAAGAATGTGCTAAACTCAATTAAAGGTGCAACAACCTTTTCAGGCAACATGTTACGTATTGCAATAGGAAGGAGCTTCTGAAATATAATATGGCAGTCATGAGTTTTTAGACCCGATACCTTACATGCTTTTATGTCCACACATCTCTTGATGTTTGAGGCATAACCATCGGGCACCTTCACATTCCCCAAAAACTTGCACAAGGTGGTCTTCTCATCTTTGCCCAAAGTATACAATGCTGGTGGGAATGTGTACTTGCTCTTTAAGAACTTCGGATGTTGATCTGGCCGTATACCCATATCCTTCATATCAAGACGAGCTTGTAGACTATCTTTTGTTTTACCATCCATAGTAAGCAATGTCCCCAATATGCTATCACAAATGTTTTTCTCAATGTGCATGACATCCAAGTTATGCCTTATTAGCAATGTCTTCCAATAAGGGAGGTCGAAAAATATACTTTTCTTCTTCCAATTATGCCATCTATTTTCCTCGGTGTGCTTTCTCTTATTTTCGTCGGTCCAAAACTCACTTGATCAAAACACTCGTATTGTTGGAGTACTTCGTCACCAGAGAGTGATGTTGGAGCCTCTCTATTCTCTGCCTTGTTGTTGAAAGAACCTTTGTTTCGACGCCATATGTGATCCTGAGGTAGGAAACGACGATGACCCATATAACAATGCTTTCGTCCATATTTCAACCAGAAGGCGTTAGTGTTTATATGGCAGTATGGACATGCTAGCTTCCCTTTTGTGCTCCATCCACATAGCATTGCATATGCTGGAAAATCATTTATTGTCCACAATAAAGAAGCTCGCATGACAAATGTCTCTTTCTTTAAACTGTCATATGTTTCAACACCATCAAACCATAATTTCAGTAGCTCATCAATCAAAGGCTGCAGATACACATCAATGTTGTTTCCAAGTGACTTTGGCCCGGGAATTATCATTGACATCACCCAATAAGACTGCTTCATACACAACCAAGGTGGTAGATTATAAGGGATTAGAATCACAGGCCATGTACTGTAAGAAACATTCATTACTCCAAAAGGATTGAAACCATCAGATGCTAGCCCAAGTTTATGTTGCGAGGATCAGATGAGAAATTTGGGTGAATGCTATCAAAATGCTTCCATGCTTTCGAATCGGCGGGGTGGCGTAATATTCCATCATCAGCACGACCTTCTTTGTGCCAGCGCATGTTTGATGCCATTGATTCTCCCATATAAAACCTTTGTAGATGGGGAATAAGAGGGAAGTAACGTAGAACCTTGCGTGCTACAAGCTTCTTGGATTTTTCACAAGGTAAAGCCTCTCTTGCATCCCCAACAGTACTATTTTTCCATCTTAATTCACCACATTTTGGGCAACTATTCAGCAGAGAATAGTCCTTCCGGAATAACACACAGTCATTGACACATGCATCGATCTTTTGGTAGTCCAGCCCGAGGTCGCGAACAACCTTCTGAAGTTTATCAAGTGTATTAGGAATGTAGTGGCCCTTTGGAAGCGCAAATGTGAATAGTTCAAGTAACATCTCACAAGCTACTTTGCTCATACCAGTTAAACACTTTATCTGGTAGAACTTGACAATGTAGGATAATTGGGTCAGCTGCGAACAACCTGGATACAACTCCTTTTTGGCATCAGTTAATAAGTCATAGAATTTCTTTGCATCCCTAGTTGGCTCCTGCTGGTTTATAGCATTTTCTTGATCATCAACATCTGCTGAAGTACCACCATGATCAGTGCCTCTAAGTAGACTGGACAACATATTTTACATAACACCATTATCAGAAATTATCTCCTCATTATTTGCTGATTCCTCAGCAATATTTTCCTGAATTCGTATTTCTCCATGGTGTATCCAACAAGTATAATCCAATAACATCCCATTTCTGAGCAGGTGTAAATGAACTCCCTTGCGTGTCTTTTGGCAAATATTACGACATCTCATGCAAGGACAAGGCATAGTTCGTCCTTCACGAGTGCCCTGAAATGCAAAATTTAAAAATGACTTCATTCCATCCTGCCACTCCCTCGTATGCCTGTCTTTTCCCATCCATGTCTTATCTTCTGACATCGCTTCCTACAATTCAATCAGCCATCAGCCTATCCGTAAGAGGATAGATGTACAAGAACACATTATGTGAGCAATTGTACCTAGTTGTTGTTACTCCATGCGCTGCAGCCGGTGGATTCTCCTACAAGCATGGTGGCCGGCGGATGCTCCTCCAAGCGTGGCGGCCGGCGGTTGGTCCTCCAAGCTTGGCGGCTGGCGGATGCTCCTACAAGAGTGGCGGCCGGCTGATGCTCCTACAAGCGTGGCGGCCGGCGGATGCTCCTCCAAGCGTAGCGGCCGGCGGATGCTCCTCCAAGCGTGGCGGCCGGCGGATGCTCCTCCAAGCGCGGCGGCCGGCGAATGCTCCTCCAAGCGTGGCGGCCCGCGAATGCTCCTACAAGCGTGGCGGCACGCGGATGCTCCTACAATTGTGGCGGCCGGCGGATGCTCCTACAAGCGCGTTGCGGAGAGGGGGCCGGCGTTGCGGGTCGAAGGGTACCATAATAAAATATTATTTTCGTTTCTTATTTTCCTTCTTCATTCGGCGTGACAAAAATTTCCCGCCGCGGGCAGGCAGGCAGGCAGGACGAAGAAGCTGGGCTACTTGTTATTTGTGGGCTGAAACTGTGCTGATTCACTTTATATTCAAGCTGGGCCTTCGCGCATTCATGACACTTGCACAGAGCCGACGGCCTCAAAAGGTCCGGTCCTATCACCGGATTTTCGTGAGATCCTCAAGGGACGCTGCTTCCGATGTTTGGCCTCTTCATCCTCGCCTTCTTAAATCACCCCCCCTATTGCTTCTAGGATCAAGTTCCCGACTGATTCCCATCCATGTCCCGTGTGTTGCCTGAGAAGTCCTTTGCCTCTGTTGTCGTAGCGCCATGCCTCGCAACCATGTTAGACGTGAGCAGGTACCTGTAGGCTCACCGTCCCTACGCCCTCGTGAGGGGCAATGCACGGTGGTCAACAACCGCCTCATGACGATGGAGTTTATCCGTTTGCGCCGCCAAGCAGCTGTTCTGGGACCCAGAGGAGGTCGCAGCGAGGCGACGCCCATGGAGATCACCCTGGCCATCCATCACCAACTTGAAATCCCGCATTGCGCTTTCACCGTGTCAACGTTTGGGGATGGTGAGTTCCTGTTGCGGTTCACCCGTGATGACTATCGGGAGCTCGCCATCGAAACGGCAATCATCTCCATGCCGGATGGTAACCACTACTTCCGGCCATGGATCTTTGGCGTCGGTGTGCCGATCGTCGGGTGGTTCTTCCACGTGCAGGTTGTCATCGAGAACCTCCCTCTGCATGTCTGGTCTTCGGAGGGCATCAGACAGGTTCTGGGTGATGTCTTCCTCTTTGATCACTTCGATGCTTCCACTTACCATCGGGAGCGTGCTGACCTGTGCATGATCGTTGGGTGGATGAAAGACCCAAGCCTCCTTCCTCGGGCCAAAATGGCCACCTTCTTTGCAGGAAGTGATGGCTGGACTGGGAGTGACGGCCGGCCACCGACGGAACCTTTCAACCATGCCGCAGTGGTCCAGCCTGGTGGCCTCAAGACGGAGCTCATCATCCACCTGGATCACTACCTTGACTATACATCGCCGGTCCACTCCAACTCCCCGGCCTCCTCGTCATCAGGCGACTCTTCTGACGGACACTCCTCGGTGTCCTCGAACTCTTCGGGGGACACCTTCCCGCAGCCGAAGAGATTCTACTGGCGGCGTGGGGAAGTGGATGAGGCGGATAAGCAGCTCTTTTAGTATGGCTACCAAAGTGTCCTAGCTCATGTGTTATGTTTCCTATGGAAACTAAAAATCCTTTACAAATCCTAGCCTTCAAAGGGAGCCTATGTTTGAGAGGATTACGACTGGATTAATTTCCGTGAAAAGATTTCCTGTTTAACATTTCGGTTGTCCTTCCTTTTTCAAACATTTTCTTCCTCGTATTGTCTTCACTTTTTTCTTTGCAGTCCTAGCTACCGGCCTGTTGCATTTCCCTATTACTACTACTTTACGGACCGCTTTGCGGGCCCCGCTGTGGGCGATCTCCTGGCAACTCCACCGGTTTGGGTACAAGGAGGGTTTGGCGATCGGAAAATTCGAACTAATTTTGCACAGATAGTACATCCATGAACAAGAACACCAAGTACATTTAACTTAAAAACATTACTCCCTCCGTCCCAAAATACTACTTGTCCCTTTCGATGGAGGGAGTATCTCCGTCCCAAAATACTTGTCACTTTGGATGGAGGGAGTATATTACAAACACAAGAAAAGATAAACTACAACTAAAACCATGAAACGAAAAACTACAACTAAAAACATGAAACGAAAAACTACAACTAAAAACATGAAAAGAAAACACCTAAATACTACTCTACTCAGCCTCCACCTCCTCCTCCTCGGGTGGGTCCTCGGGCTCCTGACCCTCCTTTAGCGCCTCGGGCTCCGGCGGTGGAAGGTGACCCAATCTCAAGGCCGCCGCCACGACGAGGTTGCGACGACCCGCGACGCCGAGCTCAGCCGCCATCATCTCCCAGAGGGAGTCGAGACGAGAGGCCACGTGCGAAAGGCCGAAGACATAGTGGCCCGTGGTGTCCATTCCAGTACTTTGTGGAAGGGTACCGAGCCCAAGGCATTCAATGGAGTGAGATGTATCCGTAAATACATCTCGGTCCATGTTGAACAGGAGGGTATCCTTCACGCGCGGCGGCGAGGGGGGGTCCAGCCGCGGCCGCTTACCGGCGATCGGGTCCCTCGGCGGGCTCGGTGGCGGAGGGTTGCTCGAGCTCGAAAGCATTTGCTGTATACTAGCCGCGGCTAGGTTTTGTGGAGAGAAGAGAGGATGTTGGAATGGTTGTGCGGAAAAGACAATGGTGTGGGTGACCATTTTATACCCCCTCCGTCCCAAGTGAACTCTATTTTTAGGATTCAAATTGCACATTAGTCAACACATAAACTTACCCTAACACCCTTCATCAATACATATCCTCCCACTTTCCATTCAATGCTAGCAAGTTGCTATGACAACAAAGGACAGTAGCTGAAAATGTGCAGAGCACACAGCTGACATGACCATACAGTGAAAGTAAAGTTGAGCTGGGACAAAAAAAATTGGTTGGAAATAACTACCCACACACCACC
This sequence comes from Tuctoria greenei, assembly GCA_036927565.1. Taxonomy (NCBI): domain Eukaryota; kingdom Viridiplantae; phylum Streptophyta; class Magnoliopsida; order Poales; family Poaceae; genus Tuctoria; species Tuctoria greenei. The sequence goes on from JAYESD010000006.1 coordinate 85,346,727, forward strand.
ATCCCTCTTCTCTGTGCGTACTAAAAATCACCAGGTGTCTCATCGTCTTCTCCGCAGGTACTAATAAAGAGTAGTAAGACAACACACCATCCTCTACTCCGCCACACACACCATCCTCTTCTCCGCGAGTACTCTTCCTCTCCGTCGCGCGCGCCCTCATTGGTTCCCTTCGAAGCCCATGGAGTTCCCCTTGCCGCACGATATTGCGGTCCTGATCGCGGGGTGGGTCGCCGCAACCTCCACCCAGCCCATGGACGACCTCTCCAGTCTGCGCGCCACCTGCAAGGCCATGCACGCGGCATGTCGTGATCCCGCCGTGGGTAGGCGCGTGGCGCTGGAGCGGGAGAGCAGCTGGGAGTGGTTCCAACGGCACGGGAACGGGAGCTACAACGCCCTCGTGGAGTGCCTGGCCAACGTGGGCAACCCTCATGCATGCTACGTCACCGGGTTCGACCTCGTCTTCAACTACGGCCGCGCGCAGGCACAGCGGGGCACCCAGTTCCTTGCCGGGCGGCCGCGAACGGCCACAAGGTGGCGGCCTACTTCCTTGCCATGCTCTGCTACAACACCGACCGCGGGGACCGCGACGCCCTCGAGTATATTCGGCAGGTCGAAGGCGAGGCCCATGTCGGCAACAACGCGGCCGGGTCCGTCGCGATGAAGAGGACCAACACGGAGTGCTGCCGGTGTCGGAATCAAGCCATGCAGAGGCTCGACATTTTCGTGAGCTGGAGGTTTCTGCGTAGGCCTCCTCCGGGACCACCGCCGGTGGCGCTGCCCGAAATTGACTATTACGTTTGCCGCTGCCCAACAGGGGGGAACCAGGGACCTGCCCGCTGCGGCCGGCGAGGGTGGTACGAGTGGACCGTCTTCTGTACTGAGAACTGTAGGATTGAGCGCGAGTATGACCTGTTTCGCCATAACGTTTGTACTCTATGGGTTATATTCCCTCCATTCCCTTTTGGATGCGCTACCCCTAGTTCTCGCAACGCCAATGAAAAGTGAACAAAGGGAGTACTGTATATAAAATAGACTTGTATAAGGCATGTTGGTGTGTTTCTCCTATATATGCATGCTCGTCTCTGATGAATGTTGCACTTGTTGTGTTTACCCTATGCATGCTCGTCTTTTGTTTAGCCCCGTTTGCATCAAAGAAAACAACATACAAAACATGAAAAGAAAAAATATCAAAAAAAACAAGAGAAACACAACATCACGACTGGAGATGTTTTTTGATTCACGCACGAAGTGGGTTAAAGGTTAAAACTTGGCGTCGTTAAAGGAGATGTTTTTTGATAAAAGGAGAATTTTTCGATAATACATCAGACACATTGTTCATGAACATAAAAGACATATTACATTAACATACTACCAACACATATATTACAAACAAGAGTAAAGAAAACATGGACGAAAAACACGTAGAAACAAGAACAAAACTACTCCTAATCCTATTCTACTCGGAGGCCTCGTCCACCTCCGCTGCCGCGCGCGCTGCGGCCGACGCATCCTCCGGCGGCTTCGCCTCCGCCTCCGACAGCGGCGGCAACTCCTCTTCCGTCTCCACACTGAGCTTACAGGCGACGCTGTGCAGAATCTTCCAGCGGCCCTATACCCCAGCAACCTCCGTAATCGTCTCGTGGAGGGCATCGAGACGAGCGGCCACAAAGCTTAACCTGAACAAGTAGTAGCCGGCGGAGTCCATGCTGGGGAGCTGGGGAAGCCTCCCAAGACCCAGACGGCGACATATGAGAGATGTATTGTTAAATGCATCCCGCGACATTGTGTCCAGCGCTCTTGCATGTTCGACGGCGGAGGACACGTCATCTTCGACATCTTTAATTCGGCGTGTTAATTCATCGATGCGGGCGGTAAAGAGGCAGACAGTCTCCTGTAACCAATCGGATTGAGGAGATGTGGGCGCCGCCATCAGTTCCACCAGCATTGCCGGCGGCGATGGAAACGGAGAAGGAGGTTCGGAGGACGTCGATGGCCTAGAGCACTTCGGCGGGGGGCTACCCATTTGTGTGGCGACGAAGGTGCAGAGAAAGAGCAAGAGGTGGTCGACGGTGGTGGGGGGAGAAGTTTGGAGGCTAGGATCTAAGCAGCGGTGCGGCGGAGAAGCAAGAGAATGGTGAGCCTTTATAGCGGGTCGCCGTCTAATAGCGGGCGTGTGGTGAGGGGTCCCCGTCTCGGCGTCGGTTTTTCACAGGCGGTTTTTAAGTTTATCTCAGGCGGGTTTTACTTACCAACCGCCTGATAAAATATTTAATCAAGAATATTAATTAAGAAGAAGTAAATATCTTCACAGACGGTTGGTACTTAATAACCATCAAGGAAGATTTTTATCTCATACGTGTATTACTTACCAACCGCCTGAGATAATGCCCGATACTGTTTTTCAGTTTCCTTATCCCTTGCTTCTTTTTTATTTAGATTCCAATATAAATACTCAAACATGTTTAGATCCTGCAAATTGTGTCCAAATTCGATGATTCATTCTTTTACATTTGTATAAAATCAACATCTACCGCATGAACAAAATATTTTAAAACTTGTATAGCTGACATTGTAATGTTTTGGTAAATATCAAATTAATTACTACTCACATATTATTCACATTTGTGTATTGCATAAAAAAAAGATCCTTCACTCAAATTTGTTTGTATGAACATATTTGTATCATTTATACATGTATGAATTTTGTTAATTTTTTTAAAAGCATTCCAACATGTAAAACTTCAAATTATCCATCATTCTGACTAAATGCTCATATACATATGAGGCATTCATCAAATTATGAACACACATTGATTCAAAAAAATTTAAAAAAATCTAAAAAAATTCATAGAGGTTGGTATGATGAGTAAAAATGTCCAATGAAAAAATAAATGATAAAGGCATTATATTCATCAAGATAGAAAAATGAAAAATAGCATTTGTTGTATGTTTTTTATGTTCTGACCAATTTGAAAAGATTTATGAAGTGAAATTTAATGGTAACCTTTACTTATCAATAATATTACAAGAAAGTGGAATTTTGCCTTTTTAAAGGACCCACATTTAATCAAGAATATTAATTAATAAGAAGTAAATATCTTCACAGGCAGTTGGTACTTAATAACCGTCAAGGAAGATTTTTATCTCATACGTGTATTACTTACCAACCGCCTGAGATAATGCCCGAGACTGTTTTTCAGTTTCCTTATCCCTTGCTTCTTTTTTATTTAGATTCCAATATAAATACTCAAACATGTTTAGATTCTGCAAATTGTGTCCAAATTCGATGATTCTTTCTTCTACATTTGTATAAAATTAACATCTACCACCTGAAAAAAATATTTTAAAACTTGTATAGCTGACATTGTAATGTTTTGGTAAATATCAAATGAATTTCTACTCACATATTATTCACATTTGTGTATCTCATAAAAAAAGATCCTTCACTCAAATTTGTTTGTATGAACATATTTGTATCATTTATACATGTATGAATTTTGTTACTTTTTTAAAAGCATTCCAACATGTCAAACTTCAAATTATCCATCATTCTAACTAAATGCTCATATATACATATGAGGCATTCATCAAATTATGAACACACATTGATTCAAAAAAATTTGAAAAAATTCATAGAGGTTGGTATGATGAGTAAAAATGTCCACTGAAAAAATAAATGAAAAAGGCATTATATTCATCAAGATAGAAAAATGAAAAATAGCATTTGTTTCATGTTTTTTATGTTCTGACCAATTTCAAATGATTTATGAAGTGAAATTTAATGGTAACCTTTACATATCAATAATATTACAAGAAAGTGGAATTTTGCCTTTTTAAAGGACCCACATTTAATCAAGAATATTAGTTAAGAAGAAGTAAACATCTTCTCAGGCGGTTGGTAAGTAAAACCCATCTGGGGTAACCATCTTCTTTGGCGGTCGGTACTTAAAATCCGCCTGAGGAAATTGGAGTTTCTTGTACATATTTCTTTTGTAGTTTTAGGAGTTCTTGTACATGTTTAGCTTCAATTCTGTTCTTGTACATATTTCTTGTGTTTTGTAATATATATATGTGTTCATTCGTGTCAATGGATACTGGTGTGTTAGAATTTCTAGATTTCAATCAAGTGAATGTGCTCTAAGTTTAGTGATGTGTTAATCTGTCACAAGTGAACCGAGCAAATTGGACAAAAACAAAAGATCTTAGGGTTTGAAGCTCGTCTCGATTTGTAATTGCAAAGCTAAAGGAGACAAACAATGACTTTAAGCGTGTCTCGCATCGCTTTGTGATCGATGGACATCCGATCTGTCGCCCATCGTTGTCTCCTATTTGGTTTCTTACATAGTGTAATTGGTTGATCATGTTTGCGGTCCGTGCATGTTAGACATAGCTAGAATTAAAACACCTCGGACCTCGGTCATGTTTAACAGCACTAACATGCATGCATATACATACATACATATATATATATATATATATATATATATATATATATATATATATATATATATATATATACCTCAAACAGTACATGACGATCTTTCAACAAAAAGAGAAAACACACGTATATCATGAAACATGATCGTGGATCGAGGTCGCACATGCATGTTGAACATAGAACAGAAATAGTATTAGACAACAGACAGAGAAGAAAAGAACAAATGGAACAGGTGCGAAGGATTAGTCCCACCACGGAAAGTTGAGGTCGGTGCACCGACGTTATAAGGCATGGCGCACAGTTGCAGTAAAAAATCCGAATGAAAGTAATGCGTGCAGGACTAGGCCCATGTTCGCTGCAAGGCGTCCCCTGGCACGGACGCGCGGTCACGAAGTTGGCTTAGGCGTGTACGGACGGATTTTTTTATATAACAAAAAAATTGTTTTTCCCCGCGTGTAAATTTACTCCTAATGGGACGTGTCGAGCTGTTAGGACCGGGAGGATGCAAACCGCGGTTTCAAGGAAACTGGGGCCACCGAAGGTTCATAATTAAGCGCAGTTTCCTCTAGCGTCCGATTGTCTCGACACGCCCGCTTAGACGACGACCCGCTATAAAGGCTCACCGTCCTCTTGCTTCTCCGCCGCACCACTCCTTAGATCCTAGCCTCTAAACTTCTCCCCCCGCCACCGTCGACCACCTCTCGCTCTTTCTCTGCACCTCCGCTGCCACACAAATGGGTAGCCCCGCGCCGAAGTGCTCTAGGCCATCGACGTCCTCCGAACCTCCTTCTCTGTTTCCATCGCCGCTGGCAATGCCGATGGAACTAATGGCGGCGCCGGCATCTCCATCTGTGGCGCCTGCACTCCTCATCCCGGTTGGGTTGAGCAGACTCTCAGACTCCTCACCGACCGCATCGATGAACTCGATCGGCACCTTAAGGTGGCCACCGACGCCAATTCTGCCACCGCTCATAGCGCACTAGCACTCAACGCAGTGGCGCGAAAGGTCTTTTCCGGAACAGATCGCTCGTGGCCGTCTGGGTCTTGGGACCCTTCCCCTCCACACGAGCATGGACACCGCGGGCCACTACTATTACGGGTTGATGACTGTGGCCGGTCATCTCGACGCCCTCCACGAGACGATCGCGGAGGTTGCTGGGGTATAGGGCCTCCTGAAGATTAAGCACCGCGTCGCTGGGAAGCTTCGGACTGTGACGGAGGTTGAGGAGTATGAGGCGGCTTGGGCAGCGGCGGCAGCGGAGGAGGCGGAGTATGAGGCATCTCTTGAGGTGGAGGTGGACGCGGCTATGGGGGCGGCGACAGAGGCGGAGGAGGAGCAAGAGGAGGCAGCAGCGGTGGCAGAGGCGGAGGCGGAGGCGGCAGCGGTGGAGGAGGAGGAGGAGGAGGCGGCACCGGCGGCAGAGGCGGAGGAGGCGGCAGCGGCGGAGGAGGAGGACGTGGTTTTCTCCCAGTAAAGTAGTATTAGGAGTAGTTTATCTATTTTGTGATCTCTGAGTAGAGTAGTATTAGGTGTAGTTTATCTTGTTCTTGCTGTCTACTACGTGTTTTCCTATTACTTGTTTGTTAATGAAATATGTCTTTATGTTCATGAACAATGTGTTCTATATATGTAGTATCGAAAAACTTCTTTTATCGAAAACATCTCCTATATGTTTGTAACTTGGGACTGTCTATATTTCTTGTGGCTGAATGAATGAAATCCGGTAAACATTATCCTTACAAGTAATAGAACTAACAACAGACATGATGCATAATTAATTTGATTAGGAAATTACGTCATCTAAATTGCTAACTAGTCCATCGTGTGATGCAACAGGTGCATGAAAAGTACTTTATCCGTTGTAACTAATATCCGATGACATTGTTGATATATATATCGTATGTACCTGTGATACTTGTATCATAGGCGGCTTTGGATCGACGGCCTGAAGATTAGACATCACAGGGGAAAATGTTTTTTTTTGTAGCAGTAGTATATACTATGTATATGTTATCATTTCATTGCGATGAATGTTATATATAAAATGTTGATTGTTTACCTTTTACTAGACCATGGATTTGCCGTCCTCCTTTCATGGACTTGGGTGTTCTGTATTTGCATGTCGTTTGCATTAGCACAATGATACATTTGGCTATTCATGTTTTTGTTCGTATTTTTTTTTGGAATGTCCCACTACCGCATGACTGCTTTTACATCTCCATGAAAACAAAGATGAACGGCAGGTAGCGGTCCCTCGAAAAATTTTTCATTCTTCTTGGCATGCACAATTGAGATTTTCACAATTGAAACTTCACTCCGTGCGCCCAAAATTCCAGTCCCGCCCATTTGTAGCTAGCCACGACGAATATAAATGTGCGTCTCCCTCTAATCCCGCAGTGGCTTCCGTTCCCGGCACACATGTTCTCCTCTTAGTGCTGTGTTCCAAACTTGCATTCCTAAGAAATTCCCATGTGAGTGGTGGTGGTGACTGTGGGTACAACGTCGAGAAACCAAGTTTGACGGGCTCTACCGAACCTCTTCGTCACCGACCCCGCCCTGCGACATCCCGGACTCCAGTTTTGTGCTATGTAAGTTCTACACGATCCATGCCGTCTTTTTATAGAGCTACTCCCTCCTTATCGCTTTAGTTGTCGTCCCAACAGCTGCAGCCAGTTCATTCCTAGTTGTCGTCCCAACTCCTTATATGCTCTTATGTTTCATGAATGTCTAGTATAAAATCTGATTAATGGTGCAATCGTGCAATCAACTATCCTCAATCGTTAGATCTGCATCCTACAGTCGATTCATCTTTTTATTTTACCCTAGCATCTGATTGCATTCTACTTTTTTCCATATATAAAATACACTACACCTCTGCCCCAAAATAAATGTTGCTCCGACAGTTTATGGTAGTGTATTTCTAGTACATTTCCATGTCAGGAAAGATAACTATTAAAAATCGCATGTACTATGTAATTTCTTGATTTAGAAGTAAATGACGCCAGGTTTATCTTATCAACCACTCCCAATGTTGTGCTCTCATTCCTGTGTTCCAAACTTGTATTCCTAAGATTTTCAGTTCCTACGGTTTATACACGTTTTTCTTGTCTTTCTTTCTCGGATTGTACGGTTTTTTCCTACTCCTTCATTTCTAATTCCTCTGTTCAAAACAAACATTTTCAGTTCATAGCAACCACACCACCCGATCTAAAATACACATCCTCATGTAATCTGACGTTATCACTGTTACTTACTATATATACTCTTTACTTTAGGAACAAGACACCAAACCGTCATGTCGTCTACAAGTAACCGTGATGGGTAACAAGCACCTGGTTTAACTATAAATGTGTTTACTATCAAAATATACATATTTATAACACGTTAATTCCTTTGCATCGTATGCAGAGAATATTGCAGCACCTGATGCTCAGGAACCCCGAGATTCGTCATCCCATGCTGGTACTACGAGTATAAATATGTACCGGGCTCTACTAAATATTTTAGCATTGCGATTGTAGTTTCCTAGTCCCAGTTAATAGTTAATCAGTATATGTGATGGCATGATTTATTGATGCCTACACACGCACGATGGGCTCTCTCGCCGCCGGCCACTCCGGCACCAGCGACCACAACCTGTTGTTGCTCACTTCAGTGTCCTCCCTGACGCGTCTCCCTCCACCATCGCTACGTCCCATCCTTCGCGTGTCATGATGACCCCGCCGCCCGCAAACCACTGTCGCCGCCGGTCACTCTGGCACCGGCTAGCGCCCACGCCCTGCTGGTGAGTATATGTGATGGCATGATTTATTGATGCCTACACGCGCACGCTAGGCTCTCTCGCCGCCGCCACTCCGGCACCGGCGACCACGCCCTGCTGCTGCTCACTTCAGTGTCCTCAGAAACGCGTCTCCCTCAACCATCGTCACGTCCCATCCTTCGCGTGTCATGATGACCCCGCCGCCCGCAAACCCATGTCGCCGCCGGTCACTCCGGCACCGGTCGGCACCCACGCCCTGCTGGTGGTCACTTCACTGTCCTCCCCGACGCGTCTCCCTCCATCTCCACGTCCCATCGTTCGCGTGCCATGATGACCCCACCGCTTGCAAACCCCTGGCCATTACGGTGTACCTACATGCTATGCCCCATATGACATGGCATACCCTGGAAAAAATAGTCCAATATCATTAACCCCTGTCCACTAAGAAATGTTAGTATCATATAGTTTAGAGATGCATGTACATGAGGGTTCATTGCTGCTTATATGATCTCAATTCCGTTTTTTACACTGCCAAATGCGTTGCTGATGTTTGGTAATTAACGCAAGATTATATTCATGTATCCATTCTAGTAGCACTTTAGGGCGAGATGCTAACATGCAGAGCAAAATATCAATATACAATCCACCTAAATTTAATTCCTAGATCCGCCACACTGTCCTCCTAGCCTCGAGACTTGCTCCGGGGTGATACCAATGGACGCAGATCACCTGACTTATACGTTTTTACTGCACGCGATGCAGTAAAGATCCAACGGAATCACACTATTGGATCTTTACTGCATCGCCTGCAGTAAAAACGTAAGTCACGTGAGATCACCGGTGTGATCTGGACGTCGATCCTCTGACTTAAATGTGGTCACTGCACCGCCAGACCGAACCCTAGCTTTGTTAAACGTCGCAAGCTACCCGCCTCATCTGTCTTGCATCCTCTACCTGCTAATACCGCTGACATCCATGACTCGCCCTGCCACCAATTCGCCTCGAGACGCACTCCTGCTGATGTCGGTCAGACCGAACCGGCAGTACTGCAGAGGATGAGCACTCGGTGAACCCTCTCTTTCTCTAGCATCGCCAGGTACTGTCTTGCCTGCTTTGCAGCTGGACTGAAAATCCCCTGTAGTACTACGGGTGCTGCAGCGCCACTCACTACTGCCTGATGCCTGATTGTAGGGTATGAACAGCAACAAAGAAGTCAACAAGTCCAGATGCGTGGTTATATGGCTAAACCTAATGTTTCTGAAAGACTGCGTATCCAGATGTCTGACCAGCTCGGCCAGCAAGTTCGATCCTTGAAAATAGAAATGAAGACCTCAGCTCTCAGGTGCAAGAGTTAGAAGGAAGAAATGATTATATGACCTCCCAGATGGATGGCTTCGTCCAGGCAAATGAACAGCTCAACCAGGAAGTTCAGGCTTTACATGATCTGATGGCAGCCAATTTTGCACGGCAAGAAAATGAGCTAGCAGACATGCGCAGGATGATAGAGAGCTTGCAAAATCAACAACGGCTAGCAGCGACTCCACAAAAGGCTTCTGCTCGCACCAAGTCAAAGCTGGATGTTCGAGAAACTATTCCTAATACTACAACTCGTCGCGGTGCTATTTTAATGGGTACAATGTTGCAACCTAAAAAAATTGTAAATAACATCGTCTCGCAACGACGCAAGGGTCCTTGAGTGTTGCATCAATTGCTGGATGTTTGTTGTTAAGTCGACAGACGTATCATGTGCGAATAAATTGATTCTGTTGCCACTAATTTTCAAACCTAGTGCATTAGGATTCTAGTGCCGCTAATTATAAAACGTGGCATTAACAGATTAATGCGACGAAAATAAATTGTTGCAATAGGAGCTAGCTATTGCCACAAATTATAAAACGTTGCACTACAAACATTTGGCTACGACCAAAAAAGTGTTGCACTAGACTGCTATTGCCACCACCCAGAGAACATCGCATTACGACCCTGTTGCAACAGATTTGAATATGTTGCATTACGAACCTATTGCCACACATCAGAAATCGTTGCAATACAATACTTTTGTCACAGTTTTGAAATCGTTACAATACCGTACTATTCGCCATGAACGTGAAATCGTTGCATTACTGTATTATTGGCCACGGCTGTGAAATCGTTGCGATACCATATTATTCGCCACGAGTGTGAAATCGTCGCGATACCGTACTATTCGCCACGGAAGTGAAATCGTTGCAACACCATAGTATTCACCACGAATGTGAAAACGTCGCGATACAATATTATTCGCCACGAGTGTGAAATTGTCGCGATACCGTACTATTCGCCGCGGATGTGAAAACGTCGCGATACCATATTATTCGCCACGCGTGTGAAATCATCGCGATACTGTACTATTCGCCACGAATGTGAAATCATTGCAACACCATACTATTCGCCACGAATGTAAAAACGTTGGCATACCGTACTATTCGTTACGGATGTGAAATCGTTGCAACACCGTACTATTCACCGCGAATGTGAAAACGTCGCGATACCATACTATTTGCCACGAGTATGAAATCGTCGCGATACCGTACTTATCGCCACAAATGTGAAATCGTTGCAACACCATTATTTTCGTTGCAATACGTTAAATCGTCGCAATACGTTAAACCGTTGCAATACCATACTATTTGCCACGAACGTGGAGTCATCACAATACCATACTTTTTGCCACGAATGTGGCATCATTGCAACACCGTTATTTTCATTGCAATACGTTAAATCGTCGCAATACGTTAAACCGTTGCAATACCATACTATTTGCCACGAACGTGGAGTCGTTGCAATACCATACTTTTTGCCACGAATGTGGCATTGTTGCAACACCGTTATTTTCGTTGCAATACATTAAATCGTCGCAATACGTTAAACCGTTGCAATACCATACTATTTGCAACAAACGTGGAGTCGTTGCAGTACCATACTTTTTGCCACGAATGTGACTTCGTTGCAACATCGATATTTTTGTCGCAATACGTTAAATCGTCGCAATACGTTAAACCGTTGCCATACCATAATATTTGCCACCAACGTGGAGTCGTCGCAATACCATACTATTTGCCACGGATGTCAAGTCGTCGCAATAACCTATTGCCACGGCTGTTATCTCCACGAGTCGGAAAAACTATCGCGACGTTCTATTTCGTTGCAACAACAACCTATCGCGATGAATTTCGACCTATTGTAACGATATTTTTCATCGCAATAAACCAGAATCTTGGTAGTGCTTGTCTTCCATTGCTGAAAGAGATATGTGCGGCATGAAAACTGCAGAGAAATTAATTTCGGCGGCGATGGTGAAGAGATGTGTGCGACCGGTATGCGTGACCTTTTGTTTCCCCGAGGTAGTATTGATGCGTCCCATCGTTCCATCAATGCACCGGAAACCAACCGGTGCATCGTCGACTCCGCGCAAACTTATTTAAGACGCCCCATCACCTATTAGTTCTCCACAAGCACGTCACTCATTTTGAGTCTATTTCTTCTTCTTCGTCATTTTCTCCGCGCTGACGACCCACCACCACCATGGCCAACCTTCCACCTCCAAGCCCGTCGAGGGATCCACCATGCAAGAAATTGTGCTGCAGCTCCCCCGAGAGGTTCAACATCGAGCAGCACCTCCTTATGGCGCAAGAGGCGTACAACAATACGTCTCGCGCCATGAGTTCCTTGGATCTGAGTACCCTTCCACAGTTTACTGTGATGGGTACCATCGATCACTACCTCTTCAACCTCACGGGTGTGGCCGATCGTCTCGACATTCTATTCGAGACGATGGCACACGTGCTCGACGCCGAGGGCCGCAGAAACCTGGTGAAGGCGACGGAGAGCAACCATGGTCTCGCGAGTAGGTGGAGGAGTAGGATTTAGTTTTTCTTTGTTATTTTTAGTTGCTTGTACTTTTTTTGTGTTTTGTAATATATTGTGTTAATGAATAAAATCTATCTTTGTTCATCTATATGATTGAATATTATCTTGTGTGTTCAACAATTGTGTGAATGAATATATTACAAAACGTTGGCCATTGCGTGAATGAATGAATGTTTGGTGTGTTCTTCGTGTTCCACTGTGTGAATGATTTTATTATCAAGTGAATGTGCTCTAAGTTCAGTGATTTGTGATATCAACACTGAACCGAAGCAAAATGGAGAAAATCACAAAGCTAAAGGAGACTTGCGTAATAGGACACGCGCTTTACGTAAGAGCGTGTCTCCCTTTTAGCAGAGGAGAGGGATACATCGAGCATAGATGACGAGCTTCGGTATTAAGCACGTCAAAATTTTGCGTCTCCGCACAGACTTTATATAAGGCGCCATCAGTCTCTCATATTCTCTTCGTTCGTCTTCTCCGCGCAGACAACCCACTATGACCAATGTTCCGCCGCCAAGCCCGCTGAGGGAGCCACCCTACAAGAAACAGTGTTGCCGCTCCCCTGAGAGGCTCAGCAACGAGCTGTTCGAGATGCTGTTCAACAGGCTGTTCGACCAGTTCCAGAGGCTGCTCAAGACAATGGTCGAGGTGCTCGGCGTCGTGGGCCGCAGTATAGTGGTGACGGCGATGGCGAGGAACCTCGGTCGCGAGGTTACACCGCCAGATACGGACCAGCCAGAGTATTCGACGGAGCAGCCGAAACAGCCGGAGGAGGAGGGGGAGGAGGAGTAGGATTTATGTTTTCTTTTGTTGTTTTTAGTGAATGTTGTTTTTATTTTCTTTTGTCTTGTACTTTTTCTTATGTTTTGTAATACATTTGTTAATGAATGAATGTGTTATCTGTATTTATCCGTGTGATGAATATTTTGTGAGTTCAACTGTGAATGAATGAATTAATCATTCAGCGATGAGTTCATGTCTGTGTGTAAGCGAAGACAAAGGAGACATGCTTTCTGTAAAGTACGTCTCATTTCTTTCGCTAATAGGAGACGTGCTTTTTTAGAAGTGCATCTTCCATTAGTCGGAGAGAAGGCGCGTCTCGGATACCTACTTAACTGAGAGGTATTTTATTGTAACGCGTCTTCCTGAACGTTCAGCCGAGCCATGTCAGGTCCTCGCTGAAGCGGGCTCGTCTCGCTTAACCTTATCAAAGACATCCACCTTTGAGCGCGTCGCCCATCTTTGTCTCTTATTTGAGTTTCTTACGTAGTGGACAATACCAAAGTATTCCAATACCACAGTATTATAATACTACCATTTTGTAATACATAAAACTGGAGTAAAGTATTTTATCTCAGTTTTACATTCAAAATAGAAGTACGATCATTCATATCATTGCACCGTTATACATTAAAAATAGAAGTACATCCATCCAAAATAAAACCAGCTCCTTGTTCCACAGTCTTGGATGGATGATTCTCCACTGTTTTATATTCAAAACAAAACCATCTCCTTGTTCCAAATCTGCAAAACAATAATAAAAAATAGCATGAGGGCGCGAGGGAGAGTGTCGGAGGGCAAACACCGCTCCCTCCGGCCTATCAAAAGCGCGAGCATGCGAGGGTGAACACGCGCACGAGAGAGAGAGTGCGAGCGTGCCAGAGAGCGAGCGGCACGAGGGAGGGCGAGGCTGGAGGGAGCAGCGCGAGCGTGCCAGAGAGGGAGGGCGAGGCCAGAGGGAGCGGCACGAGCGTGCCAGATGAGGCGGGAGCGCGTGAGCGGCAGAAAAGGCGGGAGCGAGCGCCTCCGCGCCGTGATAGAGAAAAACTTTGGTTCCCACCAAAGTTTTCAATACTTCAAAAATACTGCAGTATAGACAAAACTGTGGTTTTCAATACAAAGTTTTCAAGTTTTTTGCCAAACACCATTCTGCAAAAATACCATAGTAATCTCAAATACCAGACTATTGCTCTAAAACTACAAAAATACTGTGTTCTCAAACACAACCTTATTATTGTTTCAGCAACTGCGGCCAGCACTTCATCCATCTGAACACAACAAAAAAAAGTCATAAAATGCACAATAAAGCAATGCCAAATCGTAGCAGAATCACGGAATGAGACAGACTCAAAAGAAAACAACACATAAATACAGGTTAGAATCAAAATAAAGGAACATATTTTTCATAAATGAGTCCAATACAAAACCTAATTCACTATGATGGTAGAGCACTGGTAGTCTGGTTGTGAAGTTCTTGTACACAATAACATAAATCAGCAACATGGAAGTGCTACCACAAGATAACATAAACATCACATAGTTATCCCATGCTCCTTCCGGACACCAGGCTTAAATAACCCCCAAATCAGCAAAATCACTGCAATTCAATCCTCTTGCATCAGCAAGCAGGATAGTTACTTAACAGGACTAGCACTCATGCAAGTATCTCATGCAAGTATCCTAACAATTTTATTTTCTTTTAAAATATCTCATGCAAGTATCTCATGGATGAGTCTTCGATAATCCCGCAGCATGTATTTTCAATCTTAACAGATCTCCAAGATCCATTCCTGGATCAAATAATAATCAACCGAAAAGAGGTCAACCCAATGAAACAAAGTAATGCATTACAAAATTTGGGGACGGGTAGAATCAGCGACACCCAGACCCAAGGCGCCTCTTGAAATTCCATGTCTTGACCAAATTGTATCTGGAGAATGGATCCTGTGTTCTGGAACTAAAGACATGGAAATAACTGGAGAACACAGAATATCTATACAATCATGCTAATTGTACACCTCACTGCCAACATCTGTTACAAATCTAAGCATATTGATTGAAAAATTGAAAAATGAAAACAATTGTGTGTAATGACACAAAAAATATCTGTTCCTTGTTAGATTTGTGCTTCGGTCCTAATCAGTATTAGGCTCGGCTGAGAGTGTATAGACAGAGGCATGACGAAGAACAACACCATGGAGCAATGAAGAACGGAGAGGAGAGATCCCACCTGAGGGCATACCTTGATGTGTAGATGAGCAAGATGCAGTGTTGTGCCGAGCCGGTGCAGCTTCTCCTCCTTCTTGTGATGACGCAACGTCCATGGCGATGAAGGGTGGGAAAACCTTCTTCGGGTTTCCCTCTCAAGAGCAGATCAGAGCTCCTTAATTCTTAGGTGGTTTTTGTCTGATAGATAACCATCCTTAGGTTGAGAATGTGGCTCTCCTTATATGGAACGAGAGGGCACCTGAGGGGACCCATCCCAACCTTGTTTGTTGAGGTCTGTCCCCGATCAGGATAGAGGAGGAGGTTAGGAGATTGAGTTAGTTACTCCCGTAACCAACTTCTAATCACCTGTGATCAACTTAATTAATTAATCTCTAACATTCCTCTCTACTTCCATTTCCTTCATGGTTCCTGTTTGTTGGAGTTGATCTCCCGTGGAACCGGTCCTATGATTGGTTCAACTATCTTCCAACGCCCTAATCGCGGGCGTCTCTCACTTCCATGTGGTGGGCCCCCTTTCGTGTGGTGCCAACTATAAAAGAGGAGGTTAAGGCATAACTAACAGAAGTTAGTTGATCCTAATGCCACTCCGCCTGAGATCAGATCATAAGGGCACAAAAACGAAGGGAATAGCTTCACCAGCACCTTCGTCTTCCGACGCCGAGGTGTAAGGATCGAATGCCCAAGAGGGGGGGTGAATTGGTCTTCTTTTCAAAAATTAAAGCAATAAAAACTTAATTACTGAAAACCCAATTCTCTATGCAAACAACCTATGCATTCAAGTGAATAGTAACTTTGCGGTATATGAAATGCATAAGTGTAAGGGGAGAGGAAGAAAGCGCAAACTCCCAAGGAGACACGAAGACACGAAGATTTATCCCGTGGTTCGGCAAGATTGTCAAGATCTTCCTACATCCACGTTGTGGCACCCACCAAAAGGTATAGCCACTCCCAAGTCACCGAGACCAGGGATCTTCACTAAACTTCTCCGTTCGCCAACCTCGGCAAGGTAGAGCTCAAGCCTTGTACAAGTTGGATCCCCGAGCTTCCACAACCGTCTTGGCAAGCTCCGGAAGGCTCTCTTCAATCACCGACTCTTACACGGTGAGTACAATCACCAAGAGACACTCCCTTAGCTCTCACTACACTAGAGACTCCAATCACCAAGAATGGAGACACACAAGCACTATCTCTAGCAAGTTCTAGCCTATCTCTTGGTGTACAAGTGGTGTAAATGATGTAGAAGTGGTAGCTCAATGTCTTGAATGCTGGAGAATGTGTAGAGTAACTCTGGTTGTCAAGACTTATCCAATAGACTGGTTGAAGGGGTATTAATAGCCAGCCTCCACGAAATAGCCGTTGGAAAAGTAGGCTGACATCACTGTTCTGCGAACACCGGATGATCCGATGTTCTCCCTTCAGTTGTCATCGTTCGAATCCAAATTAGCTGATGTCACTGTGTCAGATATGACTGTTGATAGACCGATGTAACACTTGCCTCATCATCGAATGGTCCGGTGGCACTTCATCCAGAACCGGTCTAGAAATAATGCTTACTGGAGTGATTGACCGATGTGTTATCAATTATACATCGGATGATCCGGTGTTACACTTGGTACAGGTTAATTGCTTACTGTGATGATTGAACAACGTAATAGTTTATTCATCATCGGATGATCTGGTGAGTACTTAGTTCTGAGGTTTTCTTCTTCTGCTAAACCAACTCGACCAATGTATTGTTTTCTGGAAACATCGGTTGATCTGGTGAGTTGATTTTGTCTGCTTCGAGTTGTTCTAAGTGATTCTTTTGGAATTTTCTCGAGTGACCTCTTCTACATTGGTTTGAAATGTTCTTCTGATGATTACCAAGTCTTGGGTGTTGTCAATTTCGATGGAATAACTTCGACATATGAGATTTTTCTTTTAGTCTCCATAATAATCGATTGACCTCGTGAGATAGTTTGTTTAGGGGTCTCCAATTATATCTAATGAGCAATAGATGATATACATATAGAGTTCATTAAGTGTGATGAGTGATATGAGAGACCTTGCATCCACAAATTCATTAGTAATATTCAACGGTTGTCATTAATCACTGAAACCATACCTCATGGGCGCCTAGATGCTTTCAATCTCCCCCTTTTTGGTGATTGATGAAAACACAACGAGTAAATCATAATAGCAATAAATTTAAGAATACGATACTCAAGAGGATATGCAATAAGTACAAGATTTGGCACATTAAACTTGAAGACTCAAAAGCGACCAATAACTCGAAAGCTCAACGATCAATAACACATGAGAGAAATAAGAGGCACACGAATACTCAATAAATAGCAAAAGAGTAGCAAATCTCCCAAATTACAAAAGAACTCCCAAAAAGATAAACTCCCCCTACAACTAGGACTCCCCCAGGGACTAAGCTAACCCTCCCCCTGACTCTTCTCCCCCTTTGGCATCAAGACACCAAAAAGGAAGCCAAGTGCCTAAGGATCCTAAGCGCTCGGGGCGATGATGAACTGGTCGCCGTCGGGGGTGCTGTCGTTGGAGCTGCTACCTGCTACTGCAGAAGATGGAGTAGAGGTGACGGGAGCTGCGGGAGCCGCTGTCGGTGCTTGCTGAGTTTGGACTGCAGGTAGTGGGGCACTGACAACGGATGTTGGAGTCTGCTGGAAAAGTGTCATAGCCGGCAGAGGAGAGTGGATAGGTGCACCTGGAGCAAGCAGTGGGGACATGCTGATCGTCGGGATCGGCGTAGTCGGCACTAGTGCTGAAGCTGGTGCTAGGATAGGCGGACCTGGAGCTAGGCCTGGAAGCTGCGACGGTAGGGCAATCCCAGTCTGAGTGTAGAGATTGGTGATCAACCCCAGGATGCCCATCATAGCCTGCTGCATCTGCTGCTGCTGGTTGAGAGAACACTGGTGCATCTGATCAATCAGCCCAGTGAGCCTGTTAGTGTCCTCACGCCTCTCTCGGGCAATCTGTCGCTGCATCTCCTGCTGCTACTGCTGGAGCTCCAAGAGACGTGCAGCCTGCTCAGCTCGGGTCTGCTCAGCTGCAAGCCTATCTAGACGCTGCTACTCAACCATCTGCTGGAGAAGAGAGGTAAGCTCAGATGGTTGAGAGACCCGTGCCTCTGACACCAGAGGTGGAGTAGGTGGTGGCACAGTCGAGCCTCCAGCCTCCGCGTCGTGCTGCCTGGGTGAGGGAGGAGGTGGGAAGTACTCCTTGACACTGTCACTGGTGTCGCTCTCGAACCAAATGTGTTGTAGATCCCCACCCTGAGCCTCAGCCTGTGCTAGTATCTCGTCTTCCTTCTCCAGGTCTGACCAATCTTCCTCTGAGAGACAAGCACGGACTTGACGCTCAACTGGACGGCCAAGGCGGCGGTCTTCAGGAGCTGGAGCACAGTAGTGCCCGAATCGTGTGATGCTCTCGTCGGTGAGACTGTCACGTACGGCGGACCCCTCTAGAGCTATCAAGTAGAGCAAGTGACTGATCCAGTGGCCAAACACAAACTGCCTCATCATCCCAACTCCATCAGTGATGACGTCCTCCATCTCACATATAAGGATGTCCACAATGTCAAACTCCATCCCGTTCATGACATAGAACAGGAGGGTCTGCTGCAAGCTGGTGAACCCCTCAAGGTAGCCAGACCTCGGTAGAAGTGTGCGGTGCAAGGCAAGGTGCACAGTGCGTGCAGCTGGAGTGAGTAGAGCCGGTACCCTTGGCTGGTCTGGAGAGAAAGGCTGGGCGAACAGTGATCGTATCTCGTCATAAGGTGGTGCCACACCTCCAGTGAGCGGTCTCCTCGGTGGGTCAGCCTGTCCATATACCCTCTCGTGCAGGCAGGTGTCATGGAGATCCACTCCTAGCAGCTGTCCCAAAGTCCGCTGGCCCATGAACATGAAATCAATGGATCTGCGGCCCTCAAAGACGTAGAGTGTGGCATAGAACACTCGGACCCAGTCCTCCACGTAGGCACCCCGCTGGTAAGACATCGGCTCCACAAGCCCTCTGTACCTCTCAAAGTAAGGGTGTATCTCTGTCCCGGCTGCAAGTGCGAGCTGATCCCAGTCAATAAAGTTATGCTGGAAGATCTTATGGCCCCAACATCTGTAAGTCTCGTACAACGACGCCTGTGTTAGGGTCCAGAAGCGGCTATCCACAAGTGACTCTTTGGGCTGCGGGAACCACTCCTCAAGTAAAATGCTCCATCTGAGCTTCCTGAACTGCTTAGCCTTCAACTTCCTGTAATCTATCAGGCGGACACCCTCACCAACATGGACGTTGGTGTCCATCTCATAAACGGCTCTCTGAGCCGCCCTGTCCTCCCGAAGGTCAGCTGCTGACGGTCTCGGTCTCGGGGCTGCAGCTGGATGACCCCCACGGGTCGTGACTGAGCGTCGGCGAACTAGCGGCACTTCAGGCTCCTCTTCCTCCTCTGGCTCCTCATGCACCAGAGGCTGCCTCTGTCGGGCCTCTCGGATCCTCAGCGATCCTCCTCGGCCACGCTCTCACTCCTCAGTGGCGTGAGCGGCCGTCAAAGCTTTCTTCTCTTCCTTTGACAACTTTTGCTTCTTAGCGGTCGGCTCCTCAATAGCCTTGCCTTTTCCCTTCTTGTCATGGCCCATGACGACGACGAAGATGAGCACGTGGGACAAATAGCTCGGGCGCACGAGACGGCAACGCAAAGATCGACGCGGTCGGCGAACCCTAGCGACGGTGCGACGGAGAGCACGGCGATGGAGGGCAGTAGCACGGTGGTGCGGCGACAGTGAAGTGTGGGGAGGCGGCGGCGGCGGCGCTGCGTGGAGTGGCGGCGCTGTGTGGAGCGGCGGCGGCGGCGCTGTGTGGAGCGGCGGCGCTGCGTGGGGCGGCGGCGCTGAGTGGCGGCGACGGCCGGAGGCGGCGAAGGCCGGAGGCGGCGACAGCCAGAGGCGGCGGCGGCGGTTGGAGGGCGGCGGCAGGGCGAGGCACGGAGCAGCGGCGGCGGAGAGAAGGTGTCGGGTCGGGGAGAGAGAAGGTGAAGTGAAGCGGCGCACTAAAAAGGTGGGGCCCGAACCCTAGCTCAAATTTTAAAATCGGATGAACCGACGTTAGATGAGGGTTGCATCGGTCGAATGGTACAATAAGGGTATTCCAAAGGTACCATTGGCATCGGATCCTCTGATGATGAAAGGATTAGCATCGGTTGATTTTGGCACAACTTAAGAAATGTGAACATCGGATGCTCCGATGTTTCTCAGAATGAACTTGTCAGTTGATTTGACTTTTTGACTGAGCTAACCCTTGGCACTTGAACAAAAACTGATCCGATGATGGTTCTGCCCTAAGCATCGGATAATCCGATGACTACAAAACATCAACATCCCATATATGTCCTTTGACTTAAACACACAACGAGAAACACAAGTCCTAGGACTTTTTCGGCAACCCCTTACCCCTCAAAAATACTAGTTGCCAATAACTTGGCTAAGCCCTAAAGCAAATAGAACACCGAAAAAACAAGGAAGAAAACATCCAAATAAAATGTAAGGCCCATGCTTTGTGAGCTAGAGGATGAAAACTTCTATCTCTTTAAAGCATGTTCCTTTAGGCGTTAACGCACCTAACATTTTTTTCTTTCCACATCATATGAGTTGAGATATAACATTTCAAACAAGTCTCTTTCTCATGAAGTGGGTTCCCCTTTGTGACAATCTACCGTATGCAATGTCAAACAATTTATAATGCAAGAAATTAAACGTGAGTACAAGTCTATATGGCAGGCATCATGCAAGACATAAATTTAAATCTATCTTGCCAAATTTGAACCTTTCAAAGGCTTCTTCAAGGAGAGCCACTCTCCAAGTCTTGGGGAAACCCAAAAGAACCTCCATCCCAAGCTAACCCTTGCTCACCCCTATCCTTTGAAAGTTAGACAAGACCTATATGTGATGCATTCTTACATGATCATGGCAACTTACATGACGTTCGATGCATCTAACACATTTAATTCACTTCTTTGTCTAGAAAAGGTTTTCTCATCAAGTGGTTTAGTGAAGATATCCGCCAATTGTTCTTCGGACCTAACACCTCGCAAGGAGATGTCTCCCTTAGCTTCATGGTCCCTCAAGAAATGATGGTGAATATCAATGTGCTTAGTGCGGGAGTGTTGAACGGGGTTTTTAGCAATCTTAACCGCACTTTCATTGTCAAAAAGGAGAGGCACACAACCAATTTTAATACCAAAGTCCAAAAGGGTTTGCTTCATATAAAGAATTTGGGCACAACATGCACCGACCGCTATGTATTCCGCTTCCGCCGTGGACAAAGCAACGGAATTTTGCTTCTTGCTAGACTAAGATACTAGGAAACGCCCAAGCAAGTGGCACCCACCGGAGGTACTCTTGCGATCCACACGGCATCCGGCAAAGTCCGAATCTGAGTAACCCAAGAGATGGAATTTTGCACCTTTAGGATACCACATGCCTACACTTGGAGTATGCTTGAGATACCGAAGTATCCTAAAGACCACCTTTCGATGCGATTCTTTAGGTGTCGCTTGAAAGCGAGCACACAAGCATACACTAAATATGATACCGGGCCTAGATGCGGTAAGATAAAGCAATGAACCAATCATAGAACGGTAATTAGATTGGTCAATAGGTTTACCGTCCTTATCCGCGTTGAGATGACAATTTGTTGCCATTGGAGTACTTCTTGAGCTACAATCTCCCATCTCAAATTTCTTCAAGATATCCTTGGTATACTTTTCTTGATAGATGAAGGTCCCCTCTCGAAGTTGCTTGATTTGAAATCCAAGGAAGAAGTTAAGCTCTCCAATCATCGACATCTCGAATTCCCTAGACATCATTTTTCCAAACTCATGGCTAAGAGCTTTGTTAGTTGAACCGAAAATAATATCATCGACATAAATTTGACAAATAAATAGTTCCTCGTCGATGTCTTTGGTGAAGAGTGTAGTGTCCACCCTCCCGATCTTGAATCCTTTCATGATCAAGAAATCCCGTAGTCGTTCATAGCATGCCCTAGGTGCTTGCTTGAGCCCGTAGAGCGCCTTGTGCAACCTAAACACATGATTAGGATTCCTCAGATCTTCAAACCCGGGAGGTTGTTCAACATAAACAAGCTTGTTAATATAACCATTAAGAAAGGCACTTTTCACATCCATTTGATAAAGCTTTATGTTATGATGTGATGCAAAAGCAAGAAGTATACGGATGGCTTCTAGACGAGCAACCAGAGCAAATGTCTCTCCAAAGTCTAGTCCTTCAACTTGCGAGAAACTCTTGGCCACAAGTCTTGCCTTGTTGCGGACCACAACACCGTTCTCGTCTTGTTTGTTGCGGTACACCCACTTTGTTCCAATGACGTTCTTGTCCTTGGGTCGCTCCTCCAACACCCAAACTTCATTGCGGATGAAGTTGTTAAGTTCTTCTTGCATGGCCATCACCCAAATTGGATCTTGGAGTGCTTACTCAATGTGAGTGGGTTCTACACATGAAACAAACGAGTAGTGCTCACAAAATGTAGCGAAATGGCGAGAACGTGTACTTACTCCCCTTGACGGACTTCCGATAATTTGATCAATCGGATGCACCTTGGAGATGCGTACATGCCTCATAAGTGGTTGTGAAGCACTCAGCGGTGGTGATGCGTGTTGCTCTTCTTGTGGTTGGACTTGATCATGGACTTGTTCTTCTTCTTGATGTTGTGTGGCTTGTGAATCTTGTGTCGGCAATGGATCATCTTTTTCTTCTTCGTCAACTTGAGGTGCCATAGATGTGTTGATGTTGGAACTTGAAGCTCCCCCTTGATCATGGATCTCCTCAACTTTAGGCTTGATGTCTCCAATGGTCATGTTCTTCATAGCTTCTTGTAGAGGCTCATCATCTATTTCATCATGACCAAAACTCTCCTCTTGGGAGCCATTAGTTTCATCAAACTAAACATCACAACTTTCCTCAACTAAACCTGAGGTTTGGTTGAATACTCAATATGCTTTTGAGTTTGATGCATAACCAATAAATATACCAACATCACATCTTCTTTCAGACTTACCGAGCCTTTTCTTGTGGTAGATGTAGCACTTGCACCCGAAGACTCGGAAATAGGAGATGTTGGGCTTTCCACCAATGAGAAGTTCGTATGGGGTCTTTTGAAGTAGTCGATGTAGGTAGACCCGATTTGCGGCATGACACGCCGTGTTGATTGCTTTGGCCCAAAACTTCTCGGACGTGCCATAGTCATCAAGCATTACTCGTGCAAGAGTGATGAGAGTCTTGTTCTTCCTTTCAACGACACCATTTTGCTAAGGAGTGTATGTGGCTGAAAACTCATGCTTCACGCCTTCACGATCACACCACTCCCCAATGTTGTAGTTCTTAAATTTGGTGCTGTTGTCACTCCGAACCTTGATGATGGGAAGTTGAAATTCCCTTTAAGCAAGGTTAGCGAAGGTCTTGAACACTTCCGGAGTTTCACTCTTATCACCGAGAAACAAAGTCCAAGCATAGCGAGAGTAGTCATCAACTATAACAAGACAATAGAGGTTACCGCCAAGACTTTGATATGTGGATGGTCCGAAGAGGTCCATGTGGACCTACTCAACTGGCTTGGAGGTTGACACCATTGTTTTTATCGGGTGGTGAGAAGCAACTTGCTTCCTGGCTTGACAAGCGCTACAAAGCATGTTCTTCTCAAATGTGACATCCTTCACGTCGGTCACCATCCCGAGCTTGAATGACTTCTTGAGCTTGCTCATTCCTATGTGAGCTATGCATCGATGCCATAGCCAACCCAAACTCGTCTTGGTGAAAAGACAAGTGGTCAAGCTAGCATCCTTGTTGGAGAAGTCTACTAGGTAGAGATGTCCATGCCGAAATCCTTTGAAGATTAGTTCTTGGATTGTTTCACTAGTCACAACAACATCATTCTTGCTAAAGGTGCACGCTAGTCCAAGATCACATAATTGTGCAATAGAAAGCAAATTGAAACTAAGTGACTTAACATACAATACATTAGAAATAGATAAATCATTTGAAATTGCAATCTTACCTAACCCAATTACCTTCCCCTTAGAGTTATCACCAAAGGTGACTTGTTCATGATTGTCGGGGTTTTCTATGGTGGTGAACATACCATCGTTGCCGGTCATATGTTGAGTGCACCCGCTATCGAGTACCCAATGCTTTCCTCTGGCTTTGTAGTTCACCTACACACATGAATTCAATTTTTGAATTTAGGCACCCAAGCCAACTTAGGTCCTTGTATGTGTGATACAAGTGTTTTTGGGACCCAAAGTTGCTTGGGGAGCTTCCCCTTCATGCCCTTCATGTCTTTTCCAATGAACCTTGCCTTCACCTTGCCATCTACTTTACTCAAGAGATAATAATGATCATTGAAGGTAGACTTGTAGTTAGTTGGCAATTTTGGAGAAGGCCGGTTAGGAAGAGGACACTCCCTTGTATGGTGACCGGTGACCTCACAATGTTGGCAATAAGAACCAACTTCCTTGATGAAGATTGTTCTAAGCTCCGGTGAGGGCACCTTTCCTTTGTTAGGCACCGGGAAGGATTCAAGTCCTCTCTTGTTGAAGACCCTTGCTTGTTGGAAGAGGATTTCTTTGTGCTTGACTTCTCCCTTAGATAGTATTGCCACACTAGTGCGGAGACTTTCAATTTCTTCCAACAAGTCCTTCTCCCTAGCATTCTCTTTCAAAGGCAAAGACTTATGCAAGACATTAGTGGCATGAGAATTAATAGATACCTTATCATTAAGGGTTTCTTTCTTTATAGTTTTTAATTCTTGATCAAGAACTTCATAAGCAAGGTTAAGTACTTGATGCTCTTGAATTAACTCATTGTGCTTTCCCAAGAGTGCTTGGTATGCTATGTCAAGCTCATGATGATCTAGCTTGATTTGAGTCAACTTGCTTGACATGATATTTGAGCGTGTCATGCTCCTTAAGTATGCTTTCATACTTGTCAAGCAAATCGAGGTTAGCACTCTCAAGCTTAGCACGAGTTTCTTCAAGAGCCTTGACCTTACTCTTTTCCCTCTTAATGATAGTGTGGTATTCATTTATCAATGAAGTTAAGTCATCGGGGGAAAGCTCATCATCGCTAGAGTTATCACATACCTTGGTGTTACCTTTAGCCATGAGGCACATGGGAGGTGGATGAAGATATGAATCATCATTGTTGGCAATGGCACGGCCGGCCAAGCTTTCTTCTTCCGCTTCACTCTCTTCATCACTTGATTCTTCGTCGGTGATCCATTCATTTGCCTCACACATCAACACCTTTTGTGGACCTTTTCTCTTCTTTGGGAAGAGTTTTGCCTTTTTTCCTTTGTCACGCTTCTTCTTCCCAAAGAATCTTGGTTTGGGCTTGTCCTCTTCATCATCCTCACTATCTTCAAGCTTGTGATGCTTGCCCTTGTGGTTCTCTCTTCTTTTGTCTGGTTTTGGACAATCATAGGAGATGTGGCCTTGATCACCACAATTATAGCAAGTCTTGTTGTCATCTCTCCTTGGTAGAAAAGCTTTCTTCTTGGGATCAAAGGTGTATCCCTTCTCGGCAATCTTGGAGTTCAAGTGAGAGAGCTTTCTCATCATCAATGCAAGCTCATCATCGTCATCTTCACTTGATGCTTGCTCTTCTTCACTTGAGCTAGGCTCAACCACTTTTTTTTTTCTTGAGACTTGTTTTCTTGGTGGAAGCCTTTAGAGCAATTGTCTTTGAAGATGATTCCTCCATCATCCCTAGTACACTCATCTCATGAGCGTGAATCTCTCCAATAAGTTCCAACACTTCAATGTGATCAAGAGACTCCTTTTGAAGCATGGAGTTGATGATGTTGTACTTTGGCTTAGGAAGGAGCATAAGAATCTTGCGGTTGATGAGACCCTTGCCAAGAGAAGCAATGTCAAGAGCATTAATTTCCTCAATAAGCACATTCAAGCGAGAAAACATTTCATTGACATTTTCATGAGGTAGCATTTTGAACTCATCATATTTGGCTTTAAGCATATGATATTTTAGTTCTTTAACACGAGAAGAACTCTCATGAATTTCAATCAAGCAAGCCCAAATTTCACAAGTTTTTTCTTTGCTAGCAATCCTAGCAAACACATCTTGACTAATACATTCATAAATAGTATTTTTAGCTTTAGCATCCCATTTGACTTGATCACCAACATAATTATGCTCATCGAACCCCGCATGGGTCGCTTCCCATACCTCAGGAGCAATAGCCTCTAGATAAGCACACATGCGTGCTTTCCAATAGGCAAAGTTCTTGCCCTTGAAGATAGGAACCGAACCCCCATTCTTGGCCATTTTAGCTTTCTAGCGGTGAAGCTAGAATGATCCAATGAGCAACCTCGCTCTGATACCAATTGTAAGGATCGAATGGCCAAGAGGGGGGTGAATCGGGCTTCTTTTCAAAAATTAAAGCAATAAAAACTTAATTACTAAAAACCCAATTCCCTATGCAAACAACCTATGCATTCAAGTGAATAGTAACTTTGCGGTATATGAAATGCATAAGTGTAAGGAGAGAGGAAGAAAGCGCAAACTCCTGAGGAGACACGAAGACACAGAGATTTATCCCGTGGTTCGGCAAGATCATCAAGATCTTCCTACATCCATGTTGTGGCACCCACCAAAAGGTATAGCCACTCCCAAGTCACCAAGACCAGGGATCTTCACTAAACTTCTCCGTTCGCCAACCTCGGCAAGGTGGAGCTCAAGCCTTGTACAAGTTGGATCCTCCGGGCTTCCACAACCATCTTGGCAAGCTCCGGAAGGCTCTCTTCAATCACCGACTCTTACACGGTGAGTACAATCACCAAGAGACACTCCCTTACAGCTCTCACTACACTAGAGACTCCAATCACTAAGAATGGAGGCACACAAGCACTATCTCTAGCAAGTTCTAGCCTATCTCTTGGTGTACAAGTGGTGTAAATGATGTAGAAGTGGTAGCTCAATGTCTTGAATGCTGGAGAATGTGTAGAGTAGCTCTGGTTGTCAAGACTTATCGAATAGACTAGTTGAAGGGGTATAAATAGCCAGCCTCCACGAAATAGCCATTGGAAAAGTAGGCTGACATCACTATTCTGCAAACACCGGATGATCCGATGTTCTCCCTTCAGTTGTCATCGGTCGAATCCAAACTAGCTGATGTCACTGTGTCAGATATGACCATTGGTAAACCGATGTAACACTTGCCTCATCATTGGATGGTCCGGTGGCACTTCATCCAGAATCGGTCCAGAAATAATGCTTACTGGAGTGATTGACCGATGTGTTATCAATTATACATCGGATGATCCGGTGTTACACTTGGTACAGGTTAATTGCTTACTGTGATGATTGACCGACGTAACACTTTCTTCATCATCGGATGATCTGGGGAGTACTTAGTTCTGAGGTCTTCTTCTTCTGCTAAACCAACTCGACCGATGTATTGTTTTCTGGAAACATCGGTTGATCTAGTGAGTTGATTTGTGTGCGTTGAGTTGTTCTAAGTGATTCTTTTGGAATTTTCTCTAGTGACATCTTCTACATTGGTTTGAAATGTTCTTCTGATGATTACCAAGTCTTGGGTGTTGTCAATTTTGATGGAATAACTTCGACATATGAGCTTTTTCTTTTAGTCTTCATAATAATCGATTGACCTCGTGAGATAGTTTGTTTAGGGGTCTCCAATTATATCCAATGAGCAATAGATGATATACATATAGAGTTCATTAAGTGTGATGAGTGATATGAGAGACCTTGCATCCACAAATTCATTAGCAATATCCAACGGTTGTCATTAATTACTGAAACCATACCTCATGGGGGCCTAGATGCTTTCACGGGGACACCGCCATCCTCGTCGTGGATCTGCAGCGCCGCCACCTCTTCTCGTCCTCGGTCTTCTCTGCAACGCACGTTTGTCCATCTAAGGTATGTCCAACCCACACCTCCCTTGTTCTTGATTGGTTGGTTAGCACTGTGAACCCTTTGTCCCTTGATTTGCCTAAGATCTCGGTAGTCAGACCACTAGTGATAATTAGCAATCTTACATCAGTATCAAGAGCCACCCTAGATAGTTCCAACCGTGGATTTAGTCTCCATAGCATTAAGAAGGAGGGGATTGAGTCGAATTTAGAACAAAATCCCCAAAATAAGAGAACAAATCCCACAGCCCCAAACCCTAACCCTAAGAGAGTAAGAAGGGGGCAAGATGACTTACCCGTCGGTAGTCCTCATTGTCGCCATCACCGGATCTTCGTCGTTGCAACGCTGGAGTCCGGGAAGATCTAGCCGCTGAGTCGCCTTTCCACTCGTGCGCCCAGGTCGCCTAAGAGAGCGCCACGAGGGGAACGTTCGACGGCGGCACGTCCACCCTTGGATGGCCGCGCATGCTGACGAAAGCCCCCAACGGCGCCGCTGTCGTTCCCGAAACCCGCCGCCATCCTTCTTTTTTGCTCGCTGCGGCGAGTGGAGAGAGGGGCGAGAGGAAATGAGGGCTAGGGTTTTCGAGGAGAGCCAAGACCGACACGTCTTTTATTCAACCGAAATGCCGGGATAGCCGTCGGATAGAGATCAACGGCTGAGGAGCATTCGTCAGGGTTCCAGCCCAATGGGTCACGAGCCTCGACGCGCGCGGGCGCATTGGTGCGTGTAGGTGCGGGGTCCCTGGCCCAGGCAGAAGCGCGCGCGTAGGCTGGCAGGCTCCGCCGACCAGGTCACGGGCCGCGACTTACGTCCATAAAAGTTAGCCCAGTTGGGTGCACTAAGGAGGCTGGCCTCGGCCCGCTTCATTTAGCTACTGCATTTTGGGCCTAGTAAGAATATTGGGTGCATTATTAAGGAACTAAGTTTTGTGCTTCTGAAGCCTTTTTAGGCTGCAGGCCTTTTACTTTTTAAGTTGATTTCAGTGGATTTTGGCACTTGGGCCAAAATTAAACGTAGGGCCCCAATTAGCAATATTTATTAGGAGAATTAAATTTTCTCATCCATTTTAAGTGGTCATTAAGTTTCTATGGAGAATAAGTATATTAAGATAAGTTTCTTTTTCCAAATTTTAGAAATTTGAAAATTTACTGTGTTTTGGGAATAATGAAATATATGTTAAGTTCACCATTTTCTCATTTTGTGAGAATTGGTGGTGTTAAGACTTCCAAATTTTAATAATTTGGAATATTAGTAATAAGAATTATAGAGTTTCATTTTTTCCCAAACTAATTAATATCCACCTATTTACCGTCTTTTGAAAATTGGTGTAATATTCACTATTCAAGTAATATTATCTTGCTACTATAGATAATTAAGTATTTATCAAGTTGATAAGTTTCCTCTGTTAAGAATTAAGTTTATGTCTTCCTATTAAATCTTTTCAGCAATTTAAGAAAATTAATTATAATATTTGAGTAAGCTTCCACTGTGATTATAAGTATTTAGTCATAAGTTTAAGTGCTCAGTCAGGTTCTAAGTAATTAGTAATTAGTTTAAGATTTGATATTTACTTAATTATTCTAAATATAAGATTAGTAATATTTAATGTTGTAATTTTAAGTATTTAGCTATAAGTTTAAGTATTTAGCTATAAGTTTAAGTATTTAGTCATCATTTAAATAGTAAATCACTGTTTTAAGTTTCAGTATTTCGGGAATTAGTTTCTTAAGTATGAGGCAATTTTTCTTAAGTATAAGTAAGATTTCATGTTATGAAAAATTTCATTTAGATATTGAATAAATATCTTGTCAGCGTGGTAATTTTATATTGCGATCAGCGTCACTGATAGAATTTTACTATGATATTATAATAAGTTAATTTGAGCATTTTATGTTACTCCCTAAAAATGACATAAAATTAAAATTTAATCTTATTAAGTAATTAGATTTTGCCTCATATCAGTCTTTTATTAAGTAATATGATGATTCAATCATCATGAGTAAGATTAGTAAGTTCTCATTAAGATTCAGATGTACATAGTGTGCATGTAAATGTAAGTTTAGCAAGCTTTCTTTTAAGCTTCCACTGTTGTTGTAAGATGAATTAGTTTAAGTATTTTTCTATTTAAATTGGATCTAACATGAAGATTTACTTAGAAGAATCAATTTTTTAAGGTGTCCCATTAATTAATTCAGTTCTAATAATTAAGCTTGTTAAGACATAAGCTTCCGCTGTCATCTTTAGTGCGGTAAATTTGTTGAGTAACCAACGTGAAAAATAAATTTACTGTATATTTAAGTTTATTAAGATCTTTTGTATTGGTGTATGAAAATTATGTTGAGTAACCAACTTGAAAGACAAAATTTTCATACTTTAATGTTGTGTTTTGTCAAGTAACTTATGAGAAAGACAGAACACGTCTTTTAAGTAACTTTTAGTTCGTAAAGAATTTCGTTGAGTAACCAACGTGAAAAACGAAATTTAATACGCTTTGAATGTCTTGTTTTGTCAAGTAACTAATGTGAAAGACAAAACACATATTTTAGTTGTTTAAATAATTTTTAGTTCATAATGAATTTCGTTGAGTAACCAACGTGGAAATCGAAATTTGTTATGTTATGAATTTAGTATGTTTTTCAAGTAACTATGTGAAAGACAAAACACAACTTTTGTAATTCATTAAGATAATTAAGTTATCGTATATTTTGTTGAGTAACCAACGTGAAAGACAAAATATTCTATTTTGATTAAGGTGAATTAAGTTATTGTATATTTTGTTAAGTAACTAACGTGAAAGACAAAATATTCTATGTCAAGTAAGATGTATTGAGTATTGTATTTTGTTAAGTAACCAAAGTGAAATATAGAATATATTTAGTCGTGTATGTTTCATTAAGAGTATGGTCAAAATGTTGCATACACTTAGTAATTGGGACCAACTTTATTTAAGTAATTAAGTTTAAGATTAATTCATATTTATTTCTGAATATATATTGTCTCGGATATTAAAAGTAGTTCTCATGCCTTAAGTTTTATTTTAATAATTAAGTCGCTTCATCGGGAATTATCTCGCGTGATAAGCAAATCAGGTATGTCTTTTGTATGTTATTTTACATTTTCATAAGTTTTTCATGTCGATAAGATCCTAAGTAAATTATAAATTTTATGAGAGCATTCTCATTGTACAATTAATACTAAAATAACTATTAAGAATTGAAGATTTTCAATTAAATGTATCTTCAAATACGTATTTTAGCGCTTGTTAGAATTGTTGTTTTAAATTTATTTAGTAGTCGTATATCATGATAGCATATTCTTGCAATGTGCAATTCTGTTATTAAAATTAAGTTATTTCACATGGAATTCGAGAGTAAGAAATTAAATTTTTACATTTTGACATCGTCAAATATGTCAAGCATATCGTTTAGAATCATTCAACCATTAGATGATGGCATGAAGAAATTTTTTATATTCTAGAAAGAGGTTATGTACTCCCATTAGTATTAAGTGATGTTATTTCTTTACATTTTGTTAAGTTTGTAAGGAAATATAATATAATTAAGTGAGTGATCTGGTAAGATGAGACTTTAGTGTTTTCACTCTGTCTTTCCTTAATTAAGTTGATGCTTATAAACGTTATATTAGTTATATATAATTAAGATTACCCAAATAATAATAAGTATGATACTAAGAATATAAGATTATTACTAAGAAAATAAGTTGTGATTTTTTTGGCTTTTTATAAGATTTAAGATCCTCATTTTGAAGCGAGGTATTATAGTCTTTTTAAACGATTACTAAATCAGGGGGAGTTTGACATCTAAAGATACCGATCTTGAAAATAAGTGGTTTGTGTAAGCACTTTTATTTTCAAGATTCATTCTTTATGATGTCGTATCGATATTATGTTAACAATGCTAGACATTGTTCTCACAATACCTGCTATTTAATTTTTCATCATTAGTGGCCAATAATGATGAAGAGTGAAAGCGGCCTCATTTAAGATCACAAATAGGCCAACAAATGTGTTAAGAAATTCAAATGATGATGATCACACTTCATATGAATAAGTTGTGAGTGATTGTCACCCATTTGAATGACTTAAGAATTTTTTAGTTTTTTGATAGAGTCAAATTAGTAGGCTGTAATGAGTCTATAAAAGGTAACGTGACTCTAAAAGGAATAATAAATGCTTTTTAAGTAAGTGTCATCGTAAGATGATAATAAGTAAGACATTCTTGAATAGAATACATTTGAGAATGTTTTAGATGATTTTAACCATGAGTTCTGTCATGAAAGTTAGTGAAGTGAAATATCTTAAAGTAAATCCATTCATGGATTGAAATAAGCATATCTAACATAAGAATATCTCACGTTCAATAAATTCACAATAGATTTTGGGTATTATAAGATATTAAGAAGGACAATTAGTGTTTATCTTAAGTTTAAGACAATAAAGTTAAGTATTTATTAGAGGATGATGTACTATAATAAGTAAATAATGTTGATCAACTATTAAAGAGTAAGTATATTGTCCTCATTGTGATTATGTTAAGATCTTGGTGATGTTTCTTATTTGTTAGTATGTAAGTTTCACCAAGATATAGTAAGGGGGTATTTAGACTATCAGATAATGCATATCTACCATAGTCATAAGAATGAGTAGTATGCATAAATCAAGTTCACGTCTGCTCTTAAGGTCAAGAGTGATAAGTATAGGAACAAATCAGAGATCGATCGAATAGAATTGGTTCCATGTACTTCTGCTGTCGGAAGTTTTTAAGTTTGCTCAAATTAATGTTACACCCTGACAAAGTTTAAGTAACCGGGATATTTTTGGCATAAGTAAATTCAATCCAGCTATAGATCACTGGTTTAGAAATAAAGAAAGTTTTGAAGTTCTATAAGTGAATCAGGCCTCATGATAATATGAGTAAGAATTAATGTCATTTAGATAAAGTTTTAGTTAGATTCAGTTTTACGAGATGTGTAGCAAAATCAACAATCAATTGCTAACACTCATATTTTGGAGTTTTATTATGGAAAAACTCCAATCGAGCGGTCACTACATCATAAGTGATGTATACCGAATGTTCTTTAAGCATGAGGTCATCGAGCAGACACTAGAATTATTTTACCCAGTTTAAGAGTGGTCAACAGCATCAAACCACTTAAGTTGTTTTATATCAAGTGCAACAAGTCAAGTGTGCCACCAAACACTTTGATTTTAGGTTGCAAACAATAAAATCCAGGATCATACTATTGTATTGAGCAAATCAGTGACAAGTGATTGCTTTCGGTACCGTTTATAAAAGGTCTTTCACCCAAGTGTTCAGTGAACACGTAGTCCACACGGGTCTTAAGGAAGAACCTATGGTCAACTGGATACTAAGGGGCCATTAAAAGTAAGGTTATTTCTAAATGTAAGATGTATCGTGGTCGTTCGAGTCAGATAGCACGTAACTGGCTATTCTTGATGTGACTTGCCCTATATGTCAAACATAAAAAACATAACACTGAGTTAGAATTAAGTAAGTATCATTTTTGTGATTAATTATTAAGTTAGTCTTGATCCGTAGAGATCAAGGGGGAGTTGGAGTTGATCTCCCGTGGAACCGGTCCTATGACCGGTTCAACTCTCTTCCGATGCCCTGATCGCGGGCGTCTCTCACTTCCACGTGGTGGGGCCCCTTAACTGTTGTGCCAACTATAAAATAGGAGGTTAAGGCATAACTAACGGAAGTTAGTTGATCCTAATAACACTCCACCTGAGATCATATCATTAGGGCACAAAAACGAAGGGAATAGCTTCACCAGCACCTTCATCTTCCGACGCCGGGGACACCGCCATCCTCGCCATTGATCTGCAGCGCTGCCGCCTCTTCTCGTCCTTAGTCTTCTCTGCAACGCAGGTTTGTCCATCTAAGGTATGTTCAATCCACACCTCCCTTGTTCTTCATTGGTTGGTTAGCACTGTGAACTCTTTGTCCCTTGATTTGCCTAAGATCCCGGTAGTCAGACCACTAGGTATGATTAGCAATCTTACACTGTTGAGTTCCACACACCTTATACATGTCAAGGAAAAGATCATGTTGCCTGCTTTCCTTTCCTAACTCTATCTAATTCTGTCTCATCTTCTTGCAGGGACGATTTCAGTATAGATAATGTGAGGATTGGGGTCCCGACATCGGGTGGTGTCGTGCAATGCGGCACCCAATGACACACACAAAAAGACATAGTAAAGATAAAAAAATTTCATTTCATGATAAGATATGGTTTACCACATAGTGTACAACAGCGATACACACGCAGCGAAAAGTATATACTGACACTCTTAACCTATCTATGCACCTGAGAATCCATCCATGCCCGCGGACGCTTCTCACTAGCAACACGAAGATCAATAGGGCAGCGGCGTAGTGTCACGTGAGAGATACCTCTTGACAGCTCGAGGTCTCATGATCAACTTGGTTGCACTCCTTCCCCCTTAAGTTCCAATCTAATAACCTTCATAACTTTCCCTGGAGTATCCACATAGACATCGATCCAAAATAATCAAATTGAAAGTTATGGTTGAAGGAAGATGGGAGCAAATCTGGTGATTTATTCTGGTTTGGACAGACTTAGTACCTTAGAAGTTATAAAAGGTCCTGTGGTGTCGGAGGCTAAATCTTAAGAGTTGAAGATATCAAGCTTGTATAGAATCTCTCAAACTTTTCAATAGTTATACACACGTGTTCAGCTGAGGAGTGCAACATGATTTATACTGTATGAAACATGGATCATGATGAACTTCGAGAACTTGAAATGGAACTGATTTGGTGGTGTAATTGATTCAAATTTTGAATAGATGAATATAATAGAACCAGTGAGCTTTATGTATACAAAAGTTTTGGAATACATTCTACTCACTAAAAGAAGTATCAATTGTCGTATGATAAGTCCGTGATAAGATAAGACCAATGTTTGAAGTAGAATATCGTTAAGGAATTTCTCCAATAAAGTCTTCTTTTAGAAATCCTATATACATCAATCGGAAGCTTTCAAATTGGGCTTTGAAAGTCCACTGAACTACAATCGCAAATGAGTATCAAAATAGTGTTGATCAATAGTTCATGGGTGTGAAAAATGAAGCATGGAAATGAATCCAAACTCAAATGACAGAGGAAAACTTGAATCTGGAATTTCATTGACAGTTTCTGTTCCAGCCAACCAGTTTGGAGGAATTTGAACATTTCAACCAGTTAGAGGAAATATTAGGACCTGAGATGAATTACAAAGTTGTAGTACACTTAAAATTCTTTCTATAATGTATTTTTTGTCTCCATATAAGTTCTTTTTTAGGAGATATGGATTTTTTAAGTTTGACAAAGTTCCCAGATTTTTAGTGAAATTTTGACAGCACGTCCTTTGTATATGCCTGGTTTGAGCACAAACATACAAATAGATAATATCAAAATTTGACAGAAATTTAAATTACAACATTGTTACACATCTCGTAAGGTTTCCGGAAAAATATCATATGAACCCATTTGAATTTTCTATAGAGAGTTATGGTCAGATTGGTTAAGAGTCCAGAAAATGTTTTCCAGTTTCTGTCCAGATTGACAGTGCTTGCAGTTTTAGAATTTTGACTATGTTCTATGGAGATTGTACTCTAGTTTTTAACATAAAAGTTGTAGGGGACTCTCATATCTTTCCAACCATGTATTATACATCTTCATTGGATTTTTAATCTAGGAGTTATGGCTTCTCTAAGTTAAGTCAAATACTGGCAGAAAAACAGGGCACTCTTGTTTTTGAAATATATGAATTTAAAACCTACTCCAATTTTGAAACTTAGTCAAAATTAGAGCTAGATAGCTAGTACTTTCTTTCTTACAACATCTTGGTTCATTTTAGTTGTTTTACGAGTCACATTGCCGGTACGGATGTCGTCGTCGACGTGCCCGATGCAACTCAAATGCAATGACGATACTACGTCATCATCAAAGAAAATCCTAAACCGGTATTCTAGAATACGTCCCAACGGTGGCCCTAAGAATGGTCACTCGCAAAAATTTTCTAAGTGCAAGACGACCACACAGTTAGTGTATCTGCATAAGACACTCAATTTACAGAACACTCATTATGGTGCGTAGGGCACATCCCACACGGGCGATCATTTCAGATAGTCACAATAATATATATCAAAGTAAAAACATCCGTCTGGTATCATTCCATACAGGTCGCCCCGAACTGACCCACGTCTCGAGGTACATGACCTGGTTTTCTACCGCCCAGCGGGGGTCCCACGTCTTTGCCTAATGTTGCACCAGTAGGAGACGCTTTCGCGTGTTTCTTAAAAAATACACTACATGCTTTTCAACTACATGATAGGTGGCAACATAATTTATCTCTTGTGCTAGGGATCAGCGCTGCGTATGGCACATTGAACATAAGTTCAAAAGTTGCATACTTCGTGTTTTTTAACATACGATGGGATATCTACGCTTTTGTCTGAAGCTCGCCGAGAGCACCGTTTTATATGTTCCCAGAACCATGAAAAGATTCAGAGACTCATATTAACTCTCATGCCAAGCCACGGGGGACAATCATCGTACTACCCCTCGTATGGGGGAGCTTACCACAATTGATCAACTTGCGGTGGCGTACCTTGGGCATGTTTGGTTTGTTGCCTACCAAAGCCTTACCAATTTTTGGCGTGCCTACAAGATTTGGCTTCAGTTTGGTTCTATTCCAAATGTTGGGATGCCTTCAAAATTTGGGTAATGCCAATACAAAAGGTGGCCAAAATGCGAGCGAGCAAAACGGCCGGCAACGCTTTTGCCTTTGTTGCCAGGAGAGAGCGGCATTGGAGTTGCACGCTGTCGAAGTGTTTGATACGACACTTCCCCTGGACCCGCTAAGAAGCAGCCCGCGGAGGTTCTTTTGTGGTTCGGGCCGCCTATGCGTAACACCCTACTCCACGGGGTTTGTGTTGCTGTATTGCGAGATGGTCAGTTGGGATCAGATTGAATTCAATGTCCCTTGAGTTCGTGCGGTACAACCCTTTTATAGTTCTAAGGACCGAACGTTACAAAGCTTGTCTGGCCTGACATGTCGTCTTGGCGTATATAATGGCCTAATACACTGTATAAAGAGTATTAAGCATGATTAATAGTGTGATAACGTGCCTTAATGGTTGCGTTACCCCTATTAACAGCACTCTTGATCGTGTGTCATTAATACAACATTAACGACACATAATTACATCTTGTAACTGCCGCCTTAATTACACTTGATGGATCATGCTGAAGGAGATCTGCTAGTGTACGCGTTGATGAAGGTCCGCAGGCTCCACACGTGGAAGCTCCGGAGCTTTCCCTTATAGGGGGTTAGGTCCGGAGCTATTGTACACGTGTCAGCACCGGAGCTCCTCTTTGCTTGGGGTTAGGTCCGGAGTCATTGTACACGTGTTGACGTTGGAGCTTTCCTTTGTTGGGGTTTAGCTCCGGCTTTCCTTTACACATTTTGACCCAGGAGCTACCCATATGAGGGGAGCGGTCCCAACGCAATGTGACATGTGGGGCCCGAGAAGACCTTCAACTCTGGTATGTAGAACTCCCTTGTACTCTTCGCAGTACTAAGGGGTACCCGGTACGCAGAGTACCGATAGTGGCCCCCGGGCCCACCTCTGGGATAAACCCTTTGGGCTTAGTCATTCTGCCGGAGGTGGGGTCATTCTCGATTTCCGCGCTTCGATTTCAAGAACCTTCTGATGTGCTGTTGGAGCGATGGTCCGGGAGTGAACCATCAACGCGTGGCTTGTTATGAATGCGGCAGATGAGATCTTTGTGTGAGGATCTCACCGCAATTGAAGGTCGCCGGTTCCCAATACGAAAACTGTATCGGTTCCGCGCGCCCTATCAGGGTGTCGCCATCGGGTTTCCCGCCGCTCATCATGACAACGGTTTGCCTTGGGTAAGAACCTCGATCTCTTCGTTGGGGTGGCCCGAGGCCCACTCGTCATTGACGGGGTAGATTTTTGAAAAGTGCCTTCGATCTCACTGCAGTTTCCATCTTAGCGTCGTGGAGGCTTACTTAAGAGGGAAAGTGTGCACGGTTTGAGGACTCTTTATGCCTTTGATCATCTTTGCGCTCGAAGCCTCCCAAACTCCGCCTAACTTCCCTTCCTTTGCTCCGCTTTGTCGCGATGGAGTTGGGTGTCCCGAAGAGCCACCTCAAGAGCGATGATGATCTGAAGAAGGTCCGGACCTACATGGGGTGGTCCAGCGACTCCTACATTAGGATGCCATTGGCACCGTGTAGGTAGAGATCCTCTTCTACCAACGTGTATCTTTTAGCCAATCTGACTATCTGGTCAGCGAATACACTTTCTTCAGGAAGGATGTTGTCTTTCAAGTAGCTCCAGATCTCCGAGATCCATGCATCGGAGCTAACTTGAGATTCCGAGTCTTGCCTACTGGGTTGCTCGGAGCTTCCGATAACACCTACGACCCTTGGTGGACGCCATGGTAGCAGGGCCACCGGCACTGCCAGCTTCGAGGTCCTGGTCTCGCCCCCTTCGCTCAGTTCGACAGGCTAAGCTGTTGGTTTTGACAACCTCCGGACGAAGTTTTCGTCAGGAGCCGGAGCTCCGGTTGAGGCTTTCGTCGAGAGTTCGTCGGCTTCAGAGTTATGAAGACGCTGAACATGATGGAGATCCAGGACTTCTAAGTCCTTCTGAAGCCTCTGGACTTCAAGGAGATAAGAAGCTAATTGAGAATTGTTGCAGGAACATTCACCTTTCACTTGTTTGATGATGAGTTGTGAATCTCCATTTACCAATAGCTGTTTGACACCATAAGATAGTGTCACCTTGATTCCATAGATAGGGCTTCATACTCCGCCATATTGTTGGTTGCCTTGAAACCAAGGTGTACCATGTACTTGACCTTCTCCCCGGTTGGAGCCAGGAGAAGGATTCCAGCTCCGGACCCCTGCTTTTGCATAGAGCCGTCGAAGTAGAGGGTCCAGTGAGGCTCGGTGAATACCGAAACATTGAGTTCTGGTTACTACTCACTGTGGCCCCCAGGGTTTCATGGAGAGGGAGTCCATTCCACCACAAAGTCAGCCAAGGCTTGACTTTTGATTGCTTGTCTTGACACGAATTCTAGATCGAATTCGGCCAATTTTGCTACCCAATTTGCAATGTTCCCGATAGAATTAGGGTTATGCAAAATTGCACGTCGTGGAAAAGAAGTTACCACTGATATTTTGTGGGCTTCAAAGTAGTGACAAAGCTTCCTTGAGGCGATAAGAATTGCGTAAAGCAGTTTATGCACCTCAAGGTATCTGTTCTTGGCGTCGTGGAGTACTTCACTGATGAAGTACAAGGGGCGTTGGATGGTCTGGACCCTTTCAGAAGGACCCGGAGCTTCCTCTCCACTGACCCGAACCCTACTGGAGGGTTCTAGACCTTCAGGTTGTGCTTCTTGGACCCTCCCGGAGGGGTCCAAAACTCCTTCTTGTTCAACCTGGATCTCACTAGGAGGATCCAGATTATCATGATTAGCCAGGTGAACCTCTTCAGACGAATGAGGTTGATCTTCTAGCACTTCATTTTGAGGTTTCGTGTCTGGGAGCTGAGACCCAATCACGTCTTCAGGTGATTTCGGACCCTCCCAGAGGGGTCCGGACGCCTGAATCGGATGTGGCTCTGGTCTTTCCGCAACCAGGACCATACTGACAACTTCGATGGTTGCCGAAATGTAAAGCAGTAAAGGCTCACCAGGATTAGGAGCTACCAATATTGGTAGTTTGGTAAGGAGCTGTTTCAGCTCTTGAAACGCCTTTTCTGCTTCTTCAGACCAATGAAAAAGTCCGGACTTCCTCAAGAGTTTGAAGAAGGGTAGTGATGAGTAGGTTTAGGCCCTATCTTCCGAAAGGTATGTCGATTGGGGTGGAGAACTCGACGTTGATGATCCGCATCACTCGAGCGGTACGAGTACCCCTGCAATCACTACACCACGGCTCCGTTGGTTATCAACCGTGCTGCACACGCTTGACCTCGCCAAGAAGGCTAATCCCTGCAAGTGCAACCGAGAACACGAGCAAGAACGTAGAAGACACGATCTGAAATCGCGAAGTCGGGGTCTCACAAACCGTAGAACGGCGATATTATTGATCTAAGCAAAACCCACCGAATATGACCGGCGGCTGCAGTATTTATAGGCTAGGGTTCGACCAAAACACGATTAGACGCGTCCCTAATGGACTCTTACGGGATACAAGGCCCAAAGGCCCGATTCGGTGGCGCAGCACCGGACAGAAATCTGGACTCGACTTGTTTCGACGATTCCCAAAGACTCCGGAGGAATTTTGAGGTGGGACCAGAACCATTGGAAAGTTTATCTTCTCCTCTTTCCGTGCATATGTAGAACGTCGAAAACGGAGTCCGTATGCCTCCTGGGCGTCTGTTTTAAGGTGGACTGCTCCTGGACTCTGAGTTGAACTCGAGTCCGAGTTGTAAACTGTTTCCATCTACTTGTGGACGTCCCAGGTGGTTCTCCACGCTCCCAAGGCCTCCTTCCTTCACTTGTTGATCATCTCCATTATTCCTAATAACAATTAAATCATCACATAGCAATCTATTCTCAAACTCACATGCAAAAGAAGTTAAGAACGAATTCACCTGCTGATTTAATAACCGTGCCCGTGCTCTTGTGATTGGTCCTTGCAGTTCAATGCGCGTCTCCGCTGTTGTGATGTCCTCATCATCCTCCCCCTCTTGAATTGAAGTCGTCCTCGACTCAAGTTCATCTTCTTCTCCCAAGTACGGTCGCAAATCTGAAATGTTAAATGTAGGACTAACCCCAAAATCGGGAGGCAATTCAAGCTTATATGCATTATCATTAATCTTTTCAACGATCTTAAAAGGACCAGCAGCTCGTGGCATAAGTTTAGATTTTCTCAAGTCGGAAAATCGCTCTTTTCTCAAATGTAACCACACCAAATCGCCCGGTTCAAGTTTTACTTCTTTTCTACCTTTACTACCTGCAATCCTATACTTCTCATTCATCATTTCAATATTTTTCTTTGTAGTTTCATGCATCTTAAGAATGAATTCAGATCGTTGTGTAGCATCCAAATTTATAGTTTCAGAAGGAGGCAAAGGTAGTAAATCAATAGGAGCACGGGGATTGAAACCATACACTACCTGGAATGGACTTACCTTTGTCGTGGAGTGAACAGATCTGTTGTAAGTAAATTCTATATGTGGTAAACACTCCTCCCACAACTTCAAATTTGTTTTCAAGACAGCCCGTAACATAGTGGATAAAATACGATTAACTACCTCGGTCTGTCCATCTGTTTGTGGGTGACATGTAGTTGAAAACAGCAACTTGGTTCCCAATTTATACCACAAAGTTCTCCAAAAATGACTTAAAAATTTTGCATCACGATCAGAAA
Source organism: Tuctoria greenei (assembly GCA_036927565.1). NCBI lineage: Eukaryota > Viridiplantae > Streptophyta > Magnoliopsida > Poales > Poaceae > Tuctoria > Tuctoria greenei. The sequence goes on from JAYESD010000006.1 coordinate 85,388,258, forward strand.
CAATGGTATTTGGCACACCATGTAAACGAACAATTTCCGTCATAAATAAATCAGCAATGTGTGAGGCATTATCATTCTTATAACAAGGTATAAAGTGTGCCATTTTGGAAAAACGATCAACAACTAGAAAAATACTATCCCTCCCCCTCTTAGTCCTAGGCAATCCCAAAACAAAGTCCATAGAAATATCCTCCCAAGGTACACTAGGAACAGGAAGAGGCATATAAAGACCATGTGGGTTAAGACAAGACTTAGCTTTGTTGCAAGTAGTGCATCGTGACACGTAGCGCTCGACATCACGCCTCATCTTTGGCCAAAAGAAGTGTGTGGACAACACGTCTTCAGTTTTCTTCACTCCAAAATGTCCCATCAAACCTCCTCCATGTGCTTCCTGCAAAAGCAATAGACGAACGGAGCTAGCTGGAACGCATAGCTTGTTAGCACGATAGAGGAGACCCTCTCGCAGCACATATTTATTCCAAGTTCTTCCTTCTCTACAATTTTCAAAAGCAACTTTGAAGTCCAAATCAGTAGGATATAATGCTTTAATTGTTTCCAAACCAAAGATTTTATGATCAAGTTGGGACAGCATGGTATAACGCCTAGATAATGCATCGGCAATGATATTTTCCTTCCCTTTCTTATGCTTAATGATGTATGGAAACGACTCTATGAACTCAATCCATTTAGCATGTCGTTTATTCAGATTGGTTTGACACTTAAGATACTTCAATGATTCATGATCGGAATGTATGACAAACTCCTTAGACCAAAGATAATGTTGCCAAGTTTGTAATACACGGACTAAGGCATACAATTCCTTATCATAAGTGGAATAATTCAGAGAAGGACCATGAAGTTTTTCACTAAAGAAAGCAACGGGTTTACCTCCTTGTATGAGAACGCCTCCAATACCAATGCCGCTTGCATCACATTCTAGCTCAAAGGTCTTGTCAAAATCAGGAAGTTGTAGTAATGGTGCTTGTGTAAGCTTCGATTTGAGAGCATCAAAAGCTTGTTGCTGCTGTTCGCCCCCATCGAAATGGAACTCCCTTCTTCGTTAGCTCATGTAGAGGTGCTGCAATGGTGCTGAAATCCCGCACAAAGCGCCGATAAAATCCTGCAAGACCAAGAAAACTACGAACCTGTGTGACGGTAGTTGGGGCTGGCCAGCTGGTGATTGCTTCAATTTTTGCCTCATCCATCTCAATTCCCTGCGAGGAAACGACATAGCCAAGAAACGAGACTCGATTGGTGCAAAAAACGCACTTTTCGAGATTACCAAACAAACGTGCATCTCTCAAAACAGTAAAAACAGCACGTAAATGATCAAGATGTTCATCATATGACTTGCTGTAAATGAGGATATCATCGAAGTAAACCACCACAAATTGTCCAATGAAAGCACGTAAAACCTCGTTCATTAATCGCATAAAGGTGTTGGGTGCATTAGTTAAACCAAAAGGCATGACTAACCACTCATAAAGTCCAAACTTGGTTTTAAATGCAGTTTTCCATTCATCTCCTAGTGCCATTCTAATTTGGTGGTAACCACTACGCAAGTCAATTTTTGTGAAGATGATAGCACCACTCAATTCATCAAGCATGTCATCTAATCGAGGAATAGGATAACGATATCGAATGGTGATGTTATTAATCGCTCGACAATCAACACACATGCGCCAACTACCATCTTTCTTAGGAACCAAAAGAACAGGAACGGAACAAGGGCTAAGGCTTTCACGAATGTACCCGCGGTCCAAAAGATCTTGGACTTGTCGCTAAATTTCCTTAGTTTCTTGTGGATTCGCCCTGTATGCTGCACGATTTGGCAAACTTGCTCCTGGAATCAAATCGATCTTGTGTTCAATGCCCCTCATCGGTGGTAAACCAGGGGGTATCTCGGAGGGAAACACATCCTCAAACTCCAGCAAAAGGTTAGCAACAGCAGGGGGCAATGCAATAGACAATTCATGAAGTGAAAACATGACTTCTTTGCAAACTAAAGCATAGGACATCCCCTTAGCATCGAATAAATCAGCAAGTTCAGATTTAGTTGCGAGCAACGGTGGTGATTTTAACTTAATAACTTGCTGTTTTCAGATTCTAATTTTGTTGCTTTGCCCTCACGAATTTTACTCTTCTCAAAATGCACAATTTCAGCAGGAGTCATGGGGAGCAAAGTGATTTTCTTTCCCTTATGCATGAGAGTATATTTATTGGTTCTACCATGATGAATAGCATCTGTATCAAATTCCCAAGGACGACCCAATAAAAGAGAACAAGCATCCATAGGAACAACATCAAAATCAGCAAAATCATGGTATGAACCAATTGAAAAATGTATTCTCGCTGTTTGTGTTACCCGAACCTTACCGCTGTTGTTGAACCATTGAATGTGGTACGGATGAGGGTGTGCTCTTGTTGTCAAACCGAGTTTCTTGACAACGTCCGTATTCACCAAGTTATTGCAGCTACCTCCATCAATTATAGTGTGTACACGGCAGTCCTTGACGACGAGAAACATGTGGAAGAGGTTGTGTCGTTGTAGCTTGTCGTCGGTCTCCACTTTGGAGCTCAAGGCACGCTGCACAATGATGCTCCTATAGTTCTCCGTCGCCGTTGTACCAAGTACCTCTTCTTCGGTGTGTTCGTCATTTGGATCTGTAAAGTCAGTAGCAAGAGAATTTTCATCTTCAACATCCGAAGTACTATCATACCCGCCATCGTCGCGTGCTATGTATGCCCGTTTGCTCGGGCAATCTCTCATCATATGACCAAGTCCCTGGCAGCGGTGACACTTAATGTCAGAAGTACGACCCGTAGAAGGAGTGGACGACGAAGGCTTGAATGATGTCGCCTTGCTGCCTTCCGGCACGCGAGAAGGTGGAGTAGCAGGTATAGTTTGTTGGCCGCCATTGGGTGGTGTAGTCGCTGCACGGGGGGCCGAAGATGGTGCTGTTTTGGATGGTGTAGTTGCTGCACGCGGCGTGAAGTTGCTCCTCGTGCGTTGTTGCTGTTGTTGTCGGCCCTGCAATTCTTTTTCTGCCAACATAGCAAGCTGAAACAATCTGTTAACAGTATCATATTCTTTGTAATCAACAATGTCCTGAATTTCACGCCTCAACCCCCCATAAAAACGAGCTATTTTATCATTCATGTCCTCTACTACCCCACAACGCAGCATACCCTTTTGTAACTCTTGATAATACTCCTCTACGGACATGTTACCTTGGTCTAAACGCTGCAATTTTTTGCGAAGGTCCCGCTGAAAAGATGGAGGAACAAATTGAACACGCATAGCTTCCTTTAATCTATCCCATGTTGGAGGATCAGTTCTAGTTTTAAACTCACTAGTGGCTTGACGAACTCTATGTTGTTCAGGAACAAGATGGGAATTAAATTTTTGCTCTACTGTCATCTCCCAATCAAGATAAGCCTCAGCATCATAAGCACCAGAAAAAGAGGGTATAGTAAATTTCACTTTAGCAAAAGGATCATCAGGAGGGCGGTTATAATTGTTATGATTATTACCTCCCATACCTCGACGATAAAGTGGCAGTCTTGGCTGATTACTGTGATCTTCCAGTTCATCATAAGCATTGTCTTCTTGTCTTCCAGCGAGAGGCAACCGAGCCTCAAAAGTATTCATCCGAAGAGCAAGGTCATCCAGTTTGCGAGTCAAGTTCGCCAATGACTCCTCCGTTGATGCGTTGTATTTGGCGAACATATCACGTAACTCAACATGTTGAACACATTCGTCATTATTTTCTTCTCCTGCCATTGTTAGTAGGAAACAAAAGACAACAAAAAAAATGTTATCCCTATCAACTACAGTGACAATGTGGAAGGTGGAAGAAAACAATCTCTCTCGTTCAAGCGTCTTACCACGCTCTTACAAGTGTTCTTACCGACACAGCAGGTGGTGTGGACGGTGAGATGAACCAATGAAGCGTGGGGTGATTGCAATGGTACCTGTTATGCTCAAGAGAAAGGTGGAGCTTGGATGGCACAATATGGTGACTAATAAGCAGAAAATCGTTAACAGCTAAACAAAGTTGAATAAGTATTCAATGTAGGAAACTGTTGCTGGTCAACTGAGTGCCCTAGAGCCTAGCACAACACAAGTAAGTATCAAGGCAAAAGAGAGACAGAATGATATAACCAAACAAACAGCACCAAGTGGTATAGGCCAATTGCTTTAATATGCGTGCTCTTCACTATTTTTTTTCTTTTTTGTAATATTTTTTTGATATTTTTTCTTTACTCAGTAGCACAAATATAGGAAGCACACAAATTTTCAGCTCAATTGGATGTAATATGCGGCCTATAGAAAATCAAGAAGGGTCTTTAAAATTCGTGCTGAAACATCGAAGGCCGGATAGCCTATCTTCCGAGGGGAATTTGGGCAATCTAATTTCGCCTAACACGGCTACGCTGCGGAAAATCGGATGCGAAATTTCGCGTAGATGAATTTGAAAAAAAAAAATCGCCCGATTTCGAGTTCGTATGCGAAAGTTATGGCCGTTTTAAGGTAGGCTGTCCGAGTTACGTTTTTTTGGATGTTGATTCCAACTCAGTTTGAGAACGGAACTCGCAAACGGATACGAAAACGATCGGGAATTTGCACAGCAACTAATGGGGTGGTGTGTGATGATTCAAGGATGAATGGCACAAAGATTTGTCACCTAATCTAGGGCTGGCGATGCGGGAGTTCATGCAAGGCGGCTAGCTAGGGCAAACCGATGAACGTGGCGGATCGGTTTGTTATTTAGGGATTGTGGAATAGGTGTCGAATAGCAAGAAAACAAGAACGAAACACGATAACTAGGACCAAAAAACACAAAGCTAAACCAGCAACAAGACTCAACCACACGAATGCAAACTCAACAATGCAAACTAAAAAACGAAACTGCAGGCACTATAGTCTGGGAAGCGGTAAAAACGATCTAATTTTTTTTTTGTGGCTTTTTTGTGGACTCTAGGTACGAAACAAAATCGATCTAATGGAAGGAAGGAAAACAAAGATACCTCACGGGCAACCTGGAAATCTGATACCAATTGATGAGTAGGTTTAGGCCCGATCTTCCGAAAGGTATGTCGATTGGGGTGGAGAACTCGACGTTGATGATCCGCGGCACTCGAGCGGTACGAGTACCCCTGCAATCACTACACCACGGCTCCGTTGGTTATCAACCGTGCTGCACACGCTTGACCTCGCTAAGAAGGTTAATCCCTGCAAGTGCAACCGAGAACACGAGCAAGAACGTAGAAGACACGATCTGAAATCGCGAAGTCGGGGTCTCACAAACCGTAGAACGGCGATATTATTGATCTAAGCAAAACCCACCGAATATGACCGGCGGCTGCAGTATTTATAGGCTAGGGTTCGACCAAAACACGATTAGACGCGTCCCTAATGGACTCTTACGGGATACAAGGCCCAAAGGCCCGATTCGGTGGCGCAGCACCGAACAGAAATCTGGACTCGACTTGTTTCGACGATTCCCAAAGACTCCGGAGGAATTTTGAGGTGGGACCAGAACCATTGGAAAGTTTATCTTCTCCTCTTTCCGTGCATATGTAGAACGTCGAAAACGGAGTCCGTATGCCTCCTAGGCGTCTGTTTTAAGGTGGACTGCTCCTGGACTCTGAGTTGAACTCGAGTCCGAGTTGTAAACTGTTTCCATCTACTTGTGGACGTCCCAGGTGGTTCTCCATGCTCCCAAGGCCTCCTTCCTTCACTTGTTGACCATCTCCATTATTCCTAATAACAATTAAATCATCACATAGCAATCTATTCTCAAACTCACATGCAAAAGAAGTTAAGAACGAATTCACCTGCTGATTTAATAACCGTGCCCGTGCACTTGTGATTGGTCCTTGCAGTTCAATGCGCGTCTCCGCTGTCGTGATGTCCTCATCAGGTAGTGCCCGTTCTGCCAGTCTTGAGGTAAACCGACTAAGCGCAGCTAGGCATCCAGTTAGCTTCTAGACATCTTTAATGCGAGCTGGGGGCCGCATATCTTCAATAGCCTTGATCTTCGCCGGATTTGCTTCAATTCCTCCGTGAGTCACCAAGAACCCCAAAAGTTTTCCGGAGCTAACCCCGAAGACACACTTGTTCGGGTTCAGCTTGGTGCACGTGGTATGCAGCTTGTCGAAGACGGCTTGTAAGTTGTCAAGGAGTGACTCCTTGTTTTTGATCTTCACAACGATGTCATCAACATACACCTCCACCAAGTCTCTAATTAGCTCTCCAAATGTTTTGTACATAGCTCGCACAAATGTTGAAGTAGCATTTTTAAGACCGAATGGCATGGCAGTATAACAATACAATCCATCTACTGTTATGAAGGCAGTATGCTCCTCATCTTCCTTAGACGTTTGGATTTGTGATATCCAGAATATGCATCTAAGAAACACAGTAGCTCACATCCAGAGGCGGAGTCCACTATCTGATCTATTCTAGGTAGTGGAAATGGATCCTTTGGACATGCCTTATTTAAGGTGGTGTAGTCGATACACATCCGAAGCTTCCCACCGGCCTTGGGTACAACAACTGGATCTGCCAGCCACTTTGGATGGAAGACTTCCCGTATGAATCCAGCTTCGAGCAACTTCTTGATCTTCTGTCGGATGACGTTTTGTCGCTCAATTGATTTCTTCTGGGGCTTCTGGTGTACAGGCCGTGCGTTTGGGTAAATCTTCAGATTATGCTCAATCACTTCCCTATGGATCCTAGGCATTTGTGACGGTTGCCAGGCAAACACGTCGACATTAGCCCGGAGGAAAGTGATGAGCGCGAGTTCCTATTTGTTGTTCAGACCCCCCGATATACGGGTAGTCTGAGCAGCATTAGAACCTATTTGGACAACCTTGACGGGAACGTCGTTGTCGCTGCTTGGTTGCACACGAGGTGCGGAGGTAGAGCCTTTGTGACGAATGCTTGGAGGATTCAGAGCTGGCTCCTTACCGGATGCTTCCTCTTGTGTTGTGGTAAGCGCATAGAGTTCTTCCAGTGCAGTAACTCCTGCGGTACGATCTCCGCGGATCAGGAAAACGCCCGTGGGTGTTGGCATCTTCAACACCAAGTAACCATAATGGACAGCAGCCACAAACTTATATAAAGTTGGCTGCCCAGAATGGGATTAAAAGGTAGACTGATCTGCGCGACGTTGAAGACCAGTTTCTCGGTTTTGTAGTTCTCTCGGGTCCCGAAGGTCACTCGGAGTGTGATGGAACCGAGAGGAGTGATGGTTCCCGGACCTACTCCAGAGAAAGGTCGGGATGGGCGAAGGTCCGAAGGCCGGAGCTGAAGCTTAACAAAAGCTTCGAAACTTATGAGGTTTAGCCTGGAACCTCCGTCCACCATTACATGGTGGATTTGGATATTGTTAATGGTGGGTGACACCATCAACGGGAGTTGGCCAGCCCCGATCATGTTTCGGGGGCAGTCCGAAGCATCGAAAATGATGGGAGTATCCATCCACTTCCGATGTGGCTCCGCCTTAGCGTTGGGAGCTACTACGGTCATGTCCCGCTGCATTGTCTTGAGGATGCGGTGAGAGGTGATGTCCCAAGAACCACCATAGATGGTGTTCAGGGTCTTCCGACGCTCGTTGTCAGAGACGTCGGAGTCGTCCTCGACAGTGTTGTAAACGGCTTTCAAGACCTTTTTGGTGTCCTGGAATCCTAGCTCCTCTTCGACCGGAGCTTCATCGACTTTTTATTTTCCTTCCCTTTGATAGAAAGGAGCTTCATCCCGACGCTTGTTATAGCGCTCGGCAAGGTTCTGGACCTCCCGTCACTCTTCCAAGCTATGTCGGTTCGTCTTGTGAATTGGACACCATGCTTTGGAACTGTTATCGTCCTCTAATGAGGGACAAGGTCGCTTCTCGGGGCGTGGCCCTCGGCTTCCAGGAGCTATAGCAGCAGCAACAGCTGGAGTGCTGGTCGACGGCTTCTTTCTGCTGTTGGGCTTCTTTTTCTCCTTGCTACTTCCAAAGGTAGCGGCTTCAGTTTTAGAGGACTTCTGGTTGGCCTCTGGAGCTGGCTTAGAATGCATTTCACAGCCCACCGCAGCTCTAGCACATTTGTCGGCTAGGCTGAAGAGTTTTGTGACGCTGGTAACTTCTTTAATGGCCAGCTTCTCCAGCGTCTTCTTATCTTGAACACCCTATCTGAATGCAATGATAACAGAAGAGCTCGAGATTGAAGGATTGGTATTTCGTACCTGAGAGAATCGCTGGATGAAGGATCGTAGTGATTCCCTTGATGTCTGCTTTACGGCAAACAGGTCCAATTTAGTGCCAGGCCGGGTGTAGGAGCTCCCGAAATTGGCAGTGAATTGTTGGCATAGCTCCGCCCAACTATTAATAGAGTCGGGTGGAAGACTCATGAACCAAGACCTTGCAGTCCCAGTTAAAGCCACAGGGAAGTAATTGGCCATCACAGCTTCATCACCCCCTGCTGCCAGTATAGCAGTAGAGTAGATTTGAAGGAATTCAGCAGGGTTGACAGTCCCGTCGAATTTTTTCGACAAGTGGGGCCGGAACTTCTATGGCCATCTGACCATGCGTAAATGCATGACCAGGGCAGAACAGCCTCCTCTTACTCCTTGAGGAGCAGGGTTGTCTCGAGCCTCTCACGAGCACGCTCGATGTGGACACGACCGTCCTGCTACCGGTAACGGCGATCCAGTTCCGAGCGCGGGTCATGAGTTGGGATCCTGGTGATGGTATGGGTGCGTCGTGCCCCGGGAGCCAACGAAGTCACCTGCTGAGATGCAACACGTCTCCTCTGCTGTGAAACTTGCGGACCAAGTCGGCCCAACAAGGTCCGTCGCTGAGATGGTGCTCGCCCCGAAGGGGGAGGACCTTGATTGCTGATGCCTGCAGCCGCAGCTGCGACCAGATGGTCAACATCAGCTCTCCAATGCTCTATTGCACCCTGGGGTGCACCTGGAGGCGGTGGGTGTTGCATGAGAGCTCGCGCAACGATGAGTGCATGCTCAGGGTTGTTGTTTGTCGATGCAGTGATCGACGCGGATGCTCCATCTGATTGACCAGCATTGTTTGCCGGTACAGATGGTGGCTGTGGCGCCATAGCGCCTGTTGGAACAATGGCAGCTGTTGGTTGTTGTATGTTGGAGGGATTGCCTCTGGCAGGTTGTCCAGCATGGTTGTCATCGGAGGATCCAGCAGCTGAATTCACCATCTTGTGATCTTGGACTTGCTGCCCCCTACCTGGCGCGCCAAATGTCGAAGTGTTTGATACGACACTTCCCTCGGACCCGCTAAGAAGCAGCCCGCGGAGGTTCATTTGTGGTTGGGGCACGCAAAGATCAAGATCAAGATGATGACACCAGAGATTTACGTGGTTCGGGCTGCCTGAACGTAACACCCTACTCCACGGGGTTTGTGTTGCTGTATTGCAAGCTGGTCAGCTGGGATCAGATTGAATCCGATGTCCCCTGAGTTCGTGCGATACATCCTTTTTATAGTTCTAAGGACCGACCGTTACAAAGCTTGTCTGGCCCGACATGTGGCCCTAGCGTATTTAATAGCTAATACACTGTCTAAAGAGTATTAAGCATGATTAATAGTGTGATAACGTGCCTTAATGGCTGCGTTACCCCTATTAACAGCACTCTTGATCGTGTGTCATTAATACAACATTAACGACGTGTAATTACATCTTGTATCTGCCGCTTTAATTACACTTGATGGCTCATGCTGAAGGAGATCTGCCAGTGTACGCATTGATGAAGGTCCGAAGGCTCCACACGTGGAAGCTCTGGAGCTTTCCCTTACAGGGGTTAGGTCCGGAGCTATTGTACACGTGTCGGCACCGGAGCTCCTCTCTGCTTGGGGTTAGGTCCGGAGCCATTGTACACATGTTGACGCCGGAGCTTCCCTTTGTTGGGGGTTTAGCTCCGGCTTTCTTTTACACGTGTTGACCCAGGAGCTGCCCATACGAGGGGAGCGGTCCCAGCGCAATGTGACATGTGGGGCCCGAGAAGACCTTCAACTCTGGTATGTAGAACTCCCTTGTACTCTTCGCGGTACTAAGGGGTACACAATACGCAAGGTACCGACACACGCATTCCAACACAAGTTAAAAACTTTGAACCAAATTGTTTTAAAAATGATAATTCCAAATCAAATTTCATTTCCACTAGTAAATTCCTTGTAATTAAATCTACAAAACAAGATCACACATGGATATATTTCATAAAAATAAAAATTAATGACATGTGTGCTCCACATGTCATATGCATGATTAAAGAAACATTGGTAAGATCGCAATCCAAACATTCATCTACCAATGAATTGACGTTACCCACGTTTTGGTAACACCAAATTTTGAAAAGGTACACAATGGAAACAATCCAAACAGTCCCCTTAACTCTTACCTGACATCGGAGCATTGTTACAGATTATAATAACAAGTATGTTAGCTTTGCCACTTTAATAACTATGCTATAATAGACCTTATGTCGGCATATAGACTAATCCTCACCCGACTACTTTAGAGTTTTCAAAAATAGGTTCTTTTCGAGCGTGTTATTCTCAATGCAACTCTGATACCAGACTATGAGGACTAGGGTCTTGACATTCCAGGAATCATATTGGGTGGTGCCGTGCAATGCGACACCCAACAACACACACGAAAAGACATAGTAAAGATAAAAAGTTTTTATTTCATAATAACATATGGTTTACAACATAGTGTACAACAGCGGTACACACGCATCGGAAAGTATATACTCACACTCTCGACCTATCTATGCACCTGAGAAGTTGTCCATGCCAACAAACGCTTCTCATTAGCAACACGAAGATCAATGAGGCAGCGGCGTAGTGTCACGTAAGAGATACCTCTCGACAACTCAAGGTCTCAAGGATAACCCATAACAGCAACAATAAAATAAAATATGCAAACCACATATAAGCCGTGAGAACGAAGTCTCAACAAGACTTAATCGTCTCGCCTAAACATGGAACTCTACATGCTTGAGACTTATAATATAGGAAATTTTATTTTGCATAAAGGACTCACCTACTAGTAAATCCTTAGCTTTGTTTTAAGGTAGCAAATGACATTCTCTGAGAATGGCACATCATAGACTCCACAATCAGACAGGAAATGCTTCGTCCCTGACGTTACATGCTCAAAGCTGCATAAGCTTTATTCAAGTTAAATGTTTATCAAATGTAAACTTAATTGTGCTATTTATAATACATACAAGTTGCAATACAATAATAATCATAGCAGCATATTCGTAATATTCCAACTACTCTTTATTACTACATTACGACTTAGCGAACAAGTATGCTCAATCCATAACCGCGTGCGACGGTGATTCGAATCAATAACACTCGGATAGCACAATACATACACCCACACTCGGAGCTGCGAAGGCACACTCCATTGATATTGTATCCAGTAACCATTCACTCGACATCTACACGCCGAACCGGTCCCATCGCTATGAGCAGGAGGCCCCACACGGAGCGTAACTGTGCCCGCTGATAGGTTTACACCTTGCTTCTCTCAACCCACACCTATAATGCCTCAACGCTAAGGTGAACAAGTTACATTGGTTTCATGGGTCCCATATATCCAGTATGCCTTCGGTACAGTTCAAATTTGCCCAACAGGGCCGCACACGGCACAGGCCTCAATCAACACAGGCAGGGCTAGGCATCCGAGACCACGTCGCGCTGCATCCTATCCCGCTGCCCGGTCTCATATTCAGTTTATAAACCATTCTCTAAAATAATCAATCCCGGTGACAATGTCGCTTTCTCGCAAGTAGATTCCAACAACTCGACTTCTACCGGATTTCCTACAACATTAGCATGCAATTCTACGTGTTGAGCTATAAACCTACCTATATAATCCATGGGATCGTAGGTCGTGCATTTGGAGTATTCAAACACAATAGACCTAATGCACAATCATATACTAGTCAATATAGTGATAAAAGAAAAACTTTAGAAATGACTTAAATGCAAATCGGGACTTGCCTGGGGTTGCGACTAAGTAAATGTCAGTATATTAGCAACTTGATCCTCCGAGTAGAGCTTCTGGTCGATCCTTTTCATCTCATCCTTCCTGCTGCTCCAGACCTCCTTGCTCGCAACAGTCAATGTGGTTTCCTGCCTCCTCCATATGGTGCTCCTCCGTCGTGATCAGTATTCGATATGAACAATGCACATGTAAGACTTATAGTTTTCAAAAAGTGAATCATATGAATATTGAGAGGAAAACATGTAGTACAAGAACTACAGAAAGGTTGCTGCTCTATTTCAGATTATGGTGGAAATGATTGAGTTCTAGCAAAGTTGAATTGGGTGCAATAGATTATGAACCTGAATGTGACATTCATGTAGAAGAATTATTTTAGCAAAGATGAAACCATATAGAGTTGGAGAGTGAAATTGGCATTCTGTACAGCACTATAGGAAGGTCTGTAGTGTATTTCAATTCTGGTGGCAAGACATGAATTTAGCAAAGTTGATTTAGAAACAATAGAATCATAAACGTTAATATGACATTCATGTAAATGCAAAACCAAATGAGATGGTTCTGATAAAGACCAAACCCAATGGACCTGGGATTTTTGGAGTAGTCCACAGAGGTCAAAAGAAAGGTGCTGGCAAAGTTTCAGCTAAAACAAGGGAGGGATCTGGTTTACAAAATTCCCTAAGGCATTAAGCTTGTCTAAATTTTCCTGTCTGGTATGGAGTTTTGACATAGGCAAAAGTTGGTTTTATGTTTGTAGGAGTCAAGAAGTGTTCAACAAAATTAGTTTCATAATTTTCTAAGCATTCTACAGGGAGATACGTATTTTACAAGTTGCTAACAATTTCTGAAAAAGTTTGTTCAAAGGTATTAAAAGGAATATTATGGCCAAATTTGGTATTTTTCCAATGAACAGATCTTCAGGAATTCATTTCTAACCCTTTTTTCTTCATGGCAGGAAACACTATGGACTTTCATACAAATTCCAGTACACCACTGGAAAGTACATGTCTAGAGGGTTCTACCAAATTTTGTTTGAGAATTTTTCAAGAAATCTACAGAGAGATATGATTTTTAAAGTTTGAATCATTTTCTGTTTTTCTTTTCTATTGAATACTTTGAATAATAGCAGCTGGACCCGCATGGGTTTAAACTGACTAGTGGATTGGAGGCCACACCGGGCAATAGGGTTTAACTGGGCATAGGCACACGGGCTCCCAAGCTACAGAGGATCCCCGGCGCCATCTAGCACTGGCTGACAATGGGCCCGAGCTGCATCATCTTCAACCTCGGGACCAAGAGCAAGAGCCCGAGTGGCGGCGCCCTGGCGGCGCGCGGCCGTTCCGGGGCTGGATGGCAAGTTCCGCTGAGGGAAGTTGGGGCAACGTGACCCCCCGCTTAAGGGAAAGACGTCGGGCAACACCGAAACGCACTGCGGCGACCGAAATTCGGCGGCCCACGGTGGAGGCGGCGGCGAGCTCGCCGGTCATGGAGAAAACAGCGACGAATGAGTCGATTCAACTCTATAGTGAGTCCTAAAGAAACCTTGGGCGAATAGGAATATGATTCCGAGCTCCAAGTGCCCGGAACGAGGCTGCAAGGTAGAAATTGACGGCGACCTAGGTCGAAAATGACGGCGGATGGGAAAACCAACGATACTACGCCCATGATCGATTATTTCCAGTGATTTTTGTTCGAGGCTCTTTGCAAGAAGATTATGAAGCTTTTATCTAATTTGATTGAATATTACTTGAATGTGGAAAACGAATTTCTTGGAGTTCTAGCCGCGGTTCATAGAAGCCGACGGTAGAAAATCCTCAACTTAGCCAAACTCAAGCTAAGAAAGAAAAAAATGACCTTTTAGGACGTATGAGCATAGGATAGGGAACCTTTTTTCGTGCCGCAACTAGATGGGAGAAGCGTTGGAACAGCTTGAGGCCGAAGAAGAGAGGCGGCACGGCCGTTTTGAGCGCCCGGGACGACAACCCGCCATGGTCGCAGTTGGATGCCGAAGATAATGTAGCCGGACGCCGAGGAGGGGGAGCGGGTCTGCGCGCAGCCGTCGGTGAGCTTGGGGGAGCACGTAGATGTCCACACGTGCCGGGCACCGTGATCCAGCCGGGAGCTCGACGGCCGCAGGGAAAAAAAGGGGCTTTGTGTTTGCTCTGGACGGGAAGGAAGAAGCAAATATCCAGGACCGTGTACTGAGGTGATAAGGAAGCAAAGCCTAGCTGGATTCAGCTTGGGCTGAGGCCAAGTGCTGGCACATGGAAGACTTCGCGGTGGCGCCAGCAGAAGCAAGCAGAGAGGCGGTTCAACCTTGTGAAACTGCCAGGTGGGTTCCACATCAACCCCCTTCTTATCTCCTTTCTCTAATGATTTAATTCCCTACTCAAACAAGCTCTAAAATTAGTAGAATTTTGCAGCTAAACTAATTCAAATATATGGAATGTAATTATGAACTCTAATTTGATAATTGACAAAGTTGAATATAGAGTTTGAATTCGAATTTGATTTTCATCTTTTAGGTATTGATTTAACTACTCATAGCAAACAATTTACTAAAACATTATGTTTATGTGATTTGGCGAATCTGAATATGAGAACCCAATGGTGCATTCAAAACTAAGTTTTTAGCTAAGTTAAGCTTCTATTTCAAATTTGAACTTGGCTTTGGATTTCAAATCATAGTTGGAATTCACTTTCTTTTGCAATTACCGAATTGAGCTCAACCATATACTAATACCTTTCTCTACTTATGCTTAAACTTCTAAATGTTTTATACATACATACATACATACATACATACATACATACATACATACATACATACATACATACATACATACATACATACATACATACATACATATATATATATATATATAACATCATTTATTAATTAACATTGTTCGTGTGAGTTTGAATTTCTAGTTCAACTAAAAAATTTTCAAGTCCACATTTTTGTATTCTTGTGCTTTTCAAAAGTGGCTTATACAAATACTCTCTTCCAACTCCTCTGTTGTTCCCCTCTTTAAAGCGGGCCTGTATGCACCACTACAAAAAACATTTTTACAGGCGCCTCGATTTTTTTAAACAGTCGGGCCGTTAAAAAATCCGCCTGTGTTGGCGAATGCGTTAATAGCCGCCTGTGGTAATGTAACTTCACAGGCGGCTCACCTTATGAGCTGCCTGTGTAAATTGACCTATTTCTACAGGCAACCCTTGGAAGACGAGTCGCCTGCATAGTAGCAATTTATACAGGCGGCTGATGCGACCAGGCACACCGAGTGTGCGCGCCAGTTACCGAGGTGTCTTAAACGCGTGCAACGCATGCGTATCCTTTGAATTTAATTCGAACTGCTTTGTGTCCAATCACCACTACACATCAAGAGACGAACCGCCAGCCTGTTACGCTATAATATCACCCGCGCACGCCATCGTCTTCTCTGCACACAGCCACTCTTCCTCTCTTCCCAAAACAGCGCCAAGAACACCATGGCTGACAAGAAAACACTGCCGCCAAGCCCGCCGAAGGACCCCAAGGGGAAGCGTCCCCGACCGGACTCCCCCATCCCCCCAAACATGGAGTGGGCTCTTCGGAAGATGGTGCATGATGTATTTGACAATACATCACGCTCCATGGACCGCCTTGGGCTCGGTCCCCTTCCAGAGTATACTGGAATGTGGACCATGGATCACTACATCTTCAACATGACGCAATGGGCCAGTCGCCTTGGTGTCCTCTGGGACACGCTAGCGGTCGAGCTCGGCATTGGCGCTCGCGATAACCTGGTGGCGGCGATGTCCAGTAGATTGGGCTTTCCGTCTTCGCCGCGGGAGGCACCAGAAGAAGAAGAAGAAGTTCTTCTTTTTTTTCTTATTTGTAATATACTATTTTTAAGATAATGAACTTTAATTTGATGTTCATTGGTGTGCAAAAATAGTTCTAATGTTGTTGTCCTGATGATAAACCACTAAAAATGAACTAATAATGCGTTGCCCTAACGATAAATTAAATCTTTATATATATGTATTATAAGAACATAAACTAGTGGACTATTTATCTCTTTAATGGATGTGCTAGACATTGTTGATGTAGAAAATCATTATAGATATGTATTAAGACTAAAGGGGCCTGTGAAAATAGTATTCTTAGGGGTGACTGCTCAGCTTCCCAGCGGTTATTAAGACTATGCCGCCCGAGAAAATTAGTTTTCTAATTTATTTAAAATGTTTCCCAGGCAGTGATTAAGAAACCGCCACCTGTGGAAAATATTTTCTCTATAAAATGAAGTGTCAGTCGCGCTCCGCAACCCTAACGTTTTCATTTTGCCGCCAAGCCCTCCCCGCCGCCCCCAAACCCTCACCCTCTTCGTCGCAGTCAACGTCGAGCGCCATCCTCACCCTCGGCATCGCCGTCGAGGATCGTCCTCGCCCTCGTCGTCTTTGTCCACGCCGAGCGCCATCCTCACCCTCGGCGGTGACGTCGAGGGTCGTCACCGCTGAGCACCATACTCACCCTCGACATCGCCACCGAGCATCGTCCTCACCCTTGTCGTCGCTGTCCACGCCGAGCGCCGTCCTCACTCTCGACGTCGCAGCCGAGTGACGTACTCACACTCGGCGTTGCTGCCGAGCGTCATCCTCGTCGTCCCATCTGCACGGGGCACCGTCCTCACCCCCAGCATCTCCGCCAAGCGCTGTCCTCACCCTCGCCTTCGCCGCCAGGTCTGCTCCTCTTCATCTGTCACATATTCTCCTTCATACTATTATAGTGAAGTAAGAGAAGGATCGCATAGATGTGGGAGCAGGATAAAACCACTTTCATATCAATGACAAAGAGGAGAAGTTTAACTTTCTCCCAAAGTTGGAGCAATGCTCCATGATCCGTATAAAGTATGGGTTAGATGTTAAACGCATTCAAGAGGTCGAAGTCACACCTCCAAAGGTGGACCCACTGTAGGATCGAAGAGCACGTGAAAAGGTACCAGGGGGGTGAATGGTAGATTTAAAAATCTTACGCAGCGGAAACAATTAAACCCCAATCCCTTCGGTAGAAAACGATATGTTAAAGAAATCGTGTGTGAGACTAATCTAAACGTGTTTCACCGTGACAAATGTGATAGATATCAGAGAGAATCAAATCACTAAGAAAACACAAGAAGAATCGCTCAATTCTGTCGAGAGAAACTCAAGTTATGATCGAAAGATCGAACAAAGGTCAATCTGACCTACCCGAGAAAAACAGTTTCTGGAATGCTGCAAAGAAACTCGTGTAGATCAAAAACCACAAATCCAATGACCGTGGAATTTTTACAGATGATAGATAATAAAGTTATGAAGACAACCCAAAATGAATCACGTCAATTGGATCTGTAAAACTCGAGTTATGATAAAACCACCGACGAAAGGTAGTGCTGTCCAGAAACTCGACGAGTAAAACTTGTCCTGAACAAGTCGGATGAACAAAGCACAAAAGTTCCTTCAAACTACGAATTTTATTTAATAGAACACAAGTGGAACAGCCCCAAAGTCGTGCACAACGAGCTCTGGGCTCCCTTGCTTATATAACCAGCTCGAAAGCCTAGTCAACTCAAATCAGGAACCTAATCCTACTCTATTCACGAATCGTAACTTTCCATAACTGCTTAGGATTCTTCTATACGAAGATAGAAGCAATCTTAAGACTTCCAAAAACCTTAGGAACATATCCCTTATTTCTAAATAACTCAAATTCGTGACCCACACGAAATCCTATCATAACCAACTCAAATCTTTCCATATTTGAGTCAAACCCGACTCAGCCGCAACCTGGGTCCATAACCTAGTCGGTTGGACCTTTCCGACCAACTCTTTACATCCACATCTCTTCAACATGTCTCGGAACCATGTAGCCACATCCATGCACTCCTTACACATGTGCAAACATCTTCCAATGATGTCCACGATACCTTCACATGCATTGTTCTTGATTCAATCATGTTGCGCAACCTCCTGATCAGCTCAACCACAATTCCTCCTGAATTTGGTTGTTGGAACCTCATCTCCTCCCTGAGACTAGTCCAATGGATCCCGTCATCAGCCATGTCTTGAACTCAAGCAACACCTGCACATGAATAAACAATCAATCCATACGAGCCCAAGTCCTCGACTTGACTCAAGTTAGTTCCAAACACAACACCTTACGTTAGAACCTCACATAAGCATGTTGCAAAACAACAATAACACGATATCATCTATGTCAACCAAAAACGCACCAAAGACTTAGCAAATGAATACTAAGCAATCTTTCCAGAGATGTAAAACAAGTACGAAACATTGCAAATGAAAAACAGAAGCATTGCGGTCAAGTTCCGGACCTTGCCAGAGCAACCCGGACCTTGAGCCGGAGCTAACAAAAGCTAGTAGAACCTAGCGCCAGAACTTACCAAAACTAGTATAACCAAGCTCCCGCCGGATCTTACAAAACTAGCAGGACCTAGCGCCGGAGCTAACCAAAACTAGTCGGAACTAGTAAACCCAAAAGCCGGAGCTAGAAAAATCAACTTGGAGCTTAGCAAAAACACGCAGGAGCTATCAAAGACATGTCAGAGCTAAAGACAAAACTCACCGGAGCTAACCAAAACTAGTCGGACCTTAATAAAAAGGTATTTTGGTGATATTCAAAACTTTTATCGTCAAAGCAAGTGTATTCACTACAAGCCAATGTATTCATCACACATATTTGAGGTATGCTTTTATCGTCAAAGCAAGTGTATTCACTTAAAAATTGAGGTATGCTTGCTCCATTTGTTGTTCTATCTGTCAACCACTCATGAATAGGAGAAGGCATAAATCCCATAATAACTTAAGATGTGTGAAGTACCATGCCAATTTTTGCAATACTAGGTAGAGTATTTTGTTGTGCACATGGTACTTTTGAAAAATAGAATATTGTAGCAACTCCTGATCATCAACCTAAAGTGTTGACTTTGCTCGGGACGAGCAAAAGATAAGCTTGGGGGAGTTTGTTGACAGCTGTTATATACCATTTTCACCCGTCAATAAAACTCAATTATGTGAAGGAAATACTATTTCTTGCACACATCACCTTTCTATTTAACCTATTCCCACTTGTCCTTGGAAAAATAGTGCATGCAGGCATTTTATGCAGGAATTGAGGTAAAAGAGGGGGAGTGATCCTACAAAATATCATCTTAGCTAATCAAGCGCCGTCACGTGGAACCACATAGATCAAATGGCCCACAAACAGAAGTATCCGAGGCCATCCAATGGTGTATCACCCATATCAGTAAGGGGGACCCACCTGTCAAGGATCTGGAAAACACAGCCCCAACGGAGCCCTAACCAGGTCAGTCGACCCCCTTGTCGCCCGACTAGGTCGCGCCAAACTCGGTCAATCGACACATGTTGGCTCCTCCTGGCTTCTTGAGGATGATGATGACTGATTCGCGCGCTTTTGGTGGTGGGAACCGACCCTTCTCCACCTATAAATAGGACCCCCTATCCTCACTTCACACACACACCACTTGAGTATTTATTCTATTGTATACACTACTCTCCATAGGTTTAGAGGAGTTTAGGCTATAGAGAGGAGAGCCTCTAGTCCATAGTCCAAGTAGGAAAGGAGTAGAAGGAGTCTCTTCCCAATTCCAAATTGTGAAAGTGAAAGTGCATCTAGGCATCTCCGCGGGTTTTGGATGATTGATGATGACAATTAAGAGACTAATGAGCTAAATTGGTCTTAAGCACAGATGTGATGATTGAATTGAGAGAAAATCCCTCCAAAAAGGAAATGGTTGAAATGGGCGTCGAAGACTCAAGCATAGAAAATAGGTTTCTATTGTGTTGAGTTTAGACTAGCCGTATCAAGTGTGAGGGTGTGTGTATCAAGTGCATTGAGATCATCAAAGAGGGCTCAAAGTGGTGGTTGAGAGAAAACCTAAGTGATAACCCTTTGAGAGAAAATTCCAAGGGACCAGACTTGTCCGGGCCTCAGGCCGGACTAGTCCGGGTATGTTGGAGTTCTGCCTTGGTGAGCATTTGTGGAGCTAAGTCCAGGGAGGCCGGACTTGTCTGCCAAAGAGGTCGGACTAGTCCGGACCCCTAGAGTATTCCGTTTTGAGACGAACTAAATGTTTCTATCCGAGTTCGGACTTGTCCGTTCGGGTACGGACTAGTCCGTTTTGGCCTTAGTGTGAGATCCCAAAACCAAGTCCTAGGAGGCCGGACTTCTCAGCCTCAGCAGCCGGACTAGTCCGGGCTCTCCCAGAGTAGTCTGTTTTCAGCTGGACTAAAGCATTCTGTCTGACCTCGGACTAGTCCGTTTATGGCTGGACTAGCCCGTGTTGCCATAACCGTTTCAAATTCAAATGTTTGTGGGGACATCACCTATTTTTTCGATCGGTTACATCGAATTGTCGGTGGTCCCAAGAGGTCGTACTAGTACGTGGTACAGGGTCGCACTAGTCCGGATTTGTGTTGTTGGCAACAGTTAGTTGTCGGGACCCCTATAAAAAGGGGACCCCTGGCTCCTATTTAAAGTATCTTGAACCCTAGCGCGCCACAACTGCCTTGAGCCTTCCAAAGCCTTCTACTCCGCCTAATTTCCCTCTAAGACCTAATCTTGAAGATATTAGGGTTTGGGAAAGAGAGTGAAGGAAGATCATCATGCTTTGGCTCTCAGTTTGATCTATTGCACTTGGCGTTGCGTTTTGTGGCTTGTGTGAGGTGAGTTTCGTGTGCTCCTTGTTGTATTCATTTGTGGGAGCCTCAACTTGTGCGCAGCCCCAAAAACTTGGTGATTACCCTTTGTTATAGTGGAAACCAAGCCGGCCATTTGTGGTGGCTTGGTGAGAAGAGGGTCAAGTAAGACCCGGTCCTTGTATGGACTTCTCAACGTGGATGTAGGCTTCTTTGTGGATCCGAACCACGGGATAAATTGTGTCTCTCTTCTCGTTTTACTTTTTGTAATCACTAGAATTTATTTTAGGGTTCATATCATTCTTCATATTGATGTTCGTTAAAATCTTGCAACCTAATTGCTCACACTTGTTACTCTAAGTTGTACTAGGTTGCTAGACATTGCATCTATGTGAGACCTATACGTGCTAAATACATTGGCTTTGATGATAAAAGTTTTGAATACTACCAAAACACCATTTTAACAAGGTCCAACTCTAGGTCCAAGCTCCAGCAAGGTCCGACGAAAGGTCTGACTTGTTTTGGATAGCTCTGATTAGCTTTGTCTTTAGCTCCAACATGTCTTTGATAGATCCGACATGTCTTTGTTAAGCTCCGACTTGTTTTGGGTAGCTCTGATGAGCATTGTCTTTAGCTCTAACATATCTTTGATAGCTCCGGCATGTCTTTGTTAAACTCTGATTTGCTTTTTCTAGCTCCGGCTTTTGGGTTGACTAGTTTTGACTAGTTTTGGTAAGCTCCGGCGGATGCTAGTTCTGCTAACTTTGGGAAGCTCCTATTGGTTGTAATTCGACTGACTTTGTTTTAGCTCCCAGTACTTTGCAAGTTTCAGAACTTGATTTTATTGTTTCTCTAAATTGTTCCAATTTTGTTTTACATTCTGAAATGTTGCTTAATATTCATTTACTAAGTTTTTGTTGCATTTGGCTATTATAAAAATGTCCACTTTTACTATGGTTTGCAACATGCTTATGTGAGGTGCTCACGTAAGGTGTTGTGGTTTCGGAACTAATGAGAGTCAAGTCGAGGACTTGTGCTTGGAAGTATCAGTTGTTTGTTCATGTGCAGGTGTTGCTTGAGTTCAATACACGACTGGTGATCGGATCCATTGGACTAGTCTCAAGGAGGAGATGAGGTTTCAACAATCAAGTTTGGGAGGAACTGTGGTTGAGTTGTTCAGGAGGTCACGCAGGGTGATTGAATCAAGGGAACCGCATATGAAGGAAACTGGATGTTGAAGGAAGGTGTTCATACGTATCCATGCGGTGCATGACGTGGCAACATGTCTGTGGGGACCGGAGTCCACACATCCGAGGATCTCATTGGGTGGTGCCGTGCGATGTGGCACCTAATAGCACACACAAAAAGGATACCCCAACATATAAAGTTTTCATTTAATAATAAGAAGAGTTTATAAAAGAGTGTACAACAGGGGTACACACGCAGCGGAAAATACATACTCATAATCTCACCTAACTAAGCAGGAGAGAAGACGTCCATGCCCTAGGACGCTTCTCACTAGCAACGTGAAGGACATTCAGCAGCGGCATGGTTCACATGAGATTTATCTCGATACCTCAAGATCCCATGTACATCCTGAACAACAGAAATAAACCTAATACCTACAAAAACTGTTAAAGCGCAAACGTGAGCATAAGGCTCAGCAAGACTAACCCCTCTCACTAGACATATGCAGGGTGAATACTAAGCATAGGTAAGGAATAGCATAAATAGACTCGCCTACATGTGGATCCTTATAATCAAGTTTTAAGTAGCAAATGACATTCTTCAAGCACGACACATCATATACTCCACAATCAAACAAGAAATGCTTTGCTGATGATATGACATGCCCAAAGCACATAATGCTATTACAGGTAAAGTATGGGGAAATTGTAAACATTTAGTTGTACTATCTCTAAGCCATACAAGGTTGCAAAGCAATTATAATTCAATATATCATATTCTTCTGACTTCTTTAGTATTTACTACGTCACGGCACAGTGAACAAGTGGTACTCTATTACCGCGAGGGACGGATTGCAATCAGGACACATCCGGACAACACGACACATACGCACGTTCAGAAGTGTCAGAGAGTACATAAGTATCTACATATTACTTCAGTACTAGTCGTATATGGCCACCTTTCACAAGAAACCTGAACGTCGAACCCGTCTCACCTTCGCGAACAGAAGGTCTCCGCACGGAACAACTCTTTGTCCGCCGACCGATTTACACCTTACTGTCCTCAACCCACCCCTATCGATGGTGAGTTAATGGCCTCGACATCCCAGTTATCAAGTTATGTCAGTTTACTAGAGCCCATATATCCAGTATGTCGCCGGTACAAGTCAAGCTTGTTCGAAGGGGCCGCATACAAACGGGCCTTAACTAACCAGTCAGAGCTATGCGACCAAGACCACGCCTTGTCGCTTCCTATCCATCTCTGACCGGTCTCAAGTTTAGATTTAACATTCATTCTCTATAAATGTTAACCCAGTGTAGATAAGTGTCAATTTTCTATCTCGCGAGTAGATTCCAACTACTCCACTTCTACCGATTCACCTACAATATTAGCATAGCAGTTATACACGTCGAGCTATCAACCTACCCAATTAACCAATAGGATTGTGGGTCATGCATCTGGAGTATTCAAGCATCCTGAACGTAATGCACAATTCATATGCTAATCAACATAGTGATAAAGCAAAACTTTATAAATGACATAAATGCAAACTGGGGCTTGCCTTAGTTTGCGACTCTATAACAATGTCAGTAGTTATTGGCTTGGTCTTCCTTCGAAGAGTCCGCCATGGAACTTCAAGTTGGAACACCCTGGCCTTCTCCTCCAAGCGAAGCTCCTCACCGATCACCTACCATTACGTTCCTACCAACATGATATGCATATAAGTACATAATGTAATATACTTTAGATTAAACAAGTTAAACAAACTCTAAGACTGGTGAGACTAACTAGAAGGAAGAGGTATGCCTCTGTTGTGTGGTTAAACAAAGGATGGAGTCAAGTGGTCATAGTAGTATCGAGATGTGAATTGAAAGGTGCAATGTAAGCACAAATTGCAACTTGGCACTCAACACTCGACGCTATGCCACTCAAGGACGATAAAGCTGAATGGTGTGGAAGTGTTGGACTGGTAGGGTAAGGATGACCCAAGAGTCCAGGTGGCATTAAAAGCTTGCGTATGATCGGAGTGTACAAGACGAAGGTCATGACTTAGCAGTCGACCAATGAAGTTGTTCCAACTCGTAAAGGAGTAAAGCTAGTTATAGCTAAGAAGTGTTGCCGCAGGGTTCAAGAATAGGACGAGTCAAGGTGGAACCCTAGAGATACTTGGAAAAGAAGTGAGATCGGCATTGCTTGGACTCAAAGAGTTATAAAAAACCCTGTTAACCTGATGTGAGTACCAAGACAACAATCAAAGGACCTTTAGGTAAATCAATCGCTACGACTATCTTCGCAAGCATCGTCCAAGTTCCTACATGACACTATTGCAGTGTTCTTTGCAAGATTGTCCATATGAGCTCAGTAAGCTACTGGGACTTGAAAATGATGCAAGACATTGCCGTGAAGGCATTCTTTGCCATCTCAAGAAGATCGGGTTAGCGAGGTCCACATCGATCCAGACTCGTCAACGGTGGTGGGCGGAATCCCGAATACCACCTTATGAGTCACAAGGTTAGTGATGTCAACTCGATTGTCGGCAAGCGACTCGACGAAACTGTCGTCGATGAAACGACACACCTAGTTACGCAATTCTGCGGACGGTTAGGAAACATCGTCGACAAGAACAAGAAACTCTTATCCAAGGTTCCCCTTGGTCTAGTTTTCCTTGTCGGTCGTAACGTTCTCGCATTACTCAACCACAGGTCATCAGTGATCACCAACCACCTTGGTTTGACCTGGAAGGCATTTTATCGAGGACCTTGGCTATACCTAGGACTCGATCACCCTCACATCGACTAAAACCTAATTTGGCTTGACAACCATTGTCCAACGAGTCGTGCTTGTGTTCCAGCACCACACTCATCACAGGCACCCTTCATCTCGATGCTAGGGCACGATGACGGCTCAGAGCGTCACGACGACGTCATGTGGTCAACGACGTCGACACGACTCATGGTGGAGCATCACGAGCACGCACGGATAGGCCAACGTGATACAAACGACAAAGGAGGTCAACTTGGGGATTTCTATAGGAATGATATCAATGCGGAAAATGGACGTATGGCTTGACGACACATGAGTACCCTTAGCGATCATGACGAACGGACTTCGGTGCGTCAAGCAAGGCAATTCAGGGCAAGGCTCACCTTGTAAGCATTTCACCGAACATCTTGGGAGTGTACTTGATTCCGTCGCTTCATCACCATTCAAAGGGTATCTTGGCACATGTCCTTGTCGATTGCCACATCATTCTACCCCTGCATCACAGACCAGCTCTACACATCAACAAAGTTGGTTCTTCCCTTGTAAACATTTCATTGAACACCTTCGCTGCAGTCACTGATCCAATCAATCTTGCAAAATCAGAGCTAACCTTGGATCAATTGTCGATACTGGTGTGTCAACGACGTGTTCTGGTATCTCATACATCACATACATCCCTCGCTTTGCTAGTTGGGTGAAACCATGGCGCGAAATGCCCTAAGGATGCGAGGACAGCGACAGTGTTGGGACAACACAACGCGAAATGCCGCAACGTGTGAACAGGACTGCACAGTAAGTATTTGAGCCGCACGCAAAGGATGGAGGTGGCTTGGTACATGCTGCAACGAAGGCAATGAATTGGAGATGTGCCGCGACGGCAAGAACGACTGGCGTCATGGACGGCGATCACCGCGATGACCATTGCGTGCAGGCAACGGTGACTGTGAGCGAGAAGACCGACGGCCGGCAAACAGCGGAGTCGGTCATGGGCGTGGGGAAAACACGACCCACGGCGTTGACAGGGCACAGGGGGGTGCGGCGATGGCATGGGCACATGTGAAGCGCGACCAAGGCGCGGACAGTGGCCGACGTGCAGCACAGCTGGGCGCGGCTAGGAAGCCCGGCGTGGTGGACGGCGGGGAGCTCCATGGCGGCCGCTCTAGGGCTGGAGGAACACGGGGCGACGCCGCGGCGGCCGGGAGAGGAGCCGTGGCCAGGAGGCAGGCAGATGGCGGGGAAGGCGCGCGGGCCGGCAGCCAGGCGAGCAGCAAGCTTGAGCGTGCAGGCGAGCGGCGTGCTGTGGACAGAAAGGAGTCGGGCGCTGTGGATAAGACCGGGAGAGGAAGAAGCGAACTCGGTGCTGTGGCCATGAGGATAAACATGACATGTGGGACCCACTTCACTCTCCTCCCTTCTACTTTCCAATTTCAAATAGAGCTAGCAAACATGCTTCAAAAATATTCAACTTTGGCCCAATGACTAAATAAAATGTGAAGAATTTTATGGTGCAATCAGATTTCAAAACTAAGCAAGTTGAATTTTTACTCAAGTTTGAATTTGAATTCAAGTGGTGATACTTGACTCAATGAAATAAATAGTAGATTAGGTTCTAAAATCCTAAAACTTCAAAGTTAACCTTTTTGAACCATAAGGAGCCTCGAGAAAATTTGGAGTTGATTTGGACAGGGTTAAGTACAAAGTTTAAATTTGAAGTCGACTTTGATTAAACTCTCAGTACGTGTCCAATAAATGGAAAACGTGCTTCAAAAATTTTTAAAACTTTACCGAGAGTCAATTTGGAATATTAGAAGGTCATGGAAAAATTTACAGCCATAGATTTGAATTTTTTAATGTCCTATTTTAGGGTTGGAATAATTCCTTTTTCTTTCTCTCTATTTTGTTTTCTTTTCTCCTTTAATTTTTCATTGAAAATGTGAATACTTGGAAATTAAAGATTTTACACCTTAAGTTCCAATATACATTAGCAAACATGTTCTATATGTAAAATTTTAACAAGTCCCTATTTTTAGTGGACATTGGTTAACTCATATGGTTCATTTGAGTTTGGATTCCAAGTGCATTTTCAAAATTTTTAAGTTCGCATTTTTGTTCTTTCGAAAAGCGGGCTTTTACAATCCTTACCCCTTAAAGGAATCTCGTCCCGAGATTCTAACAAGTAGAATAACAGAAACGATGAGGGGACGATCCGTAAAAGAGGGTCCTTGACTAAGGAAAATGGCAATGCCCTTAAAGACTTGGGTTCTATGAAATAGTGATTATCTTCAGGCATCTTAAGAAATTCTAAAGTCTACTTCAAGTGATTCCAGTCTTTAGGTTGATAACCTTGTCAGGATGCTCGACATGACCATATCACGTCGTAAAACTTTCACGTCTGTTACTGAACTTTTATCGCTATACTCTTACACTGACATGACATCTTGTCATGTCCTAGTTCTTGACTGGAAGAATCAGGACTTGTTTTTTTTTGCTTATTTGGGTCACCTCGATAGCTTGAAACTATCTTTGCATTGATTCTTGGCTGCTTGCTTGGTTTTTGCATAGGTCCTTATAACTTAATGTGGTATTTCCCCTGATATGAGTTAAGATGGGTTACGAGGTTAAGCAACAATCATTAACCTTGTTTGATGTTTAGTCAACCATAGGATCCCTTAGCTATAGCATAAGAGTAGTAAAACAATCAACACTCTTATGTGATCAAAACAGCAGGAATACTGAAGATATGGCGACTACAAGGTTTTTGGGTACATCAACATCTTCAAACAATAGAAATAGAAGATGAAGACCCTTTTCGGTGGCACACGAGGATTTAAGGATTCAGCATCCTCATATGTTCCCAACACAGCAAAGAACTCAATCATATGGTAACTACAAGGTAAGTAGTGTAGCAAGGTTACCATATAACAACGCAAGATCTTAGATGGACCCAAAGAGTTTCACGAGGTTGATAATCGAACGGTATCCTCGCGAGGAAGGAGATTTCATGGATTTTACAAGGTTGATCATCGAACTGATGACCACTCGATGATGAACGGTATAGTTGCAACAGTCAAGGTACTTGAATCTAAACAAGTCAAGGATGGACGTTCAAGTGTTTGTTTAGTTGCAAGTGAGGTTGAGTAATTAGTTTTCCAAGTGTTACTCAATGGAAAGTAGATCAAAAATGTAAGAAGTTAAATGGAGATGGTGAAATGATCGTAGTCATTAGACACCTTAGCATAGTTTGAATGGGGTACACAATCTTGCTCTAAATTTTAGTATTACTATGCATCCTATCATTGGTGTTTCACTGGTAATGATGCTTCATGATGCATCGCATGGGTTATGGTGCAATGCCTATGCACATGGTATGGTGCAAATGGTGCATATGTATGGTGCAAGAACGGCAAAGACTTGATTGTTTTTGTCAAAGGAGGTTCATATAA
This sequence comes from Tuctoria greenei, assembly GCA_036927565.1. NCBI lineage: Eukaryota > Viridiplantae > Streptophyta > Magnoliopsida > Poales > Poaceae > Tuctoria > Tuctoria greenei. The sequence goes on from JAYESD010000006.1 coordinate 85,416,391, forward strand.
CAATGACAAAGGAAATAACATTGCTACATCTCATAACATGCCTAAAAAGGAACCTCGTCCACTGTTTCATGATTACGATGCTTCATATGTTTTGTTGAGAAACAAGTTTGGAAAGCCTTATGCTAGGTATGTTGGGCCACACCGCAAGAGTCCATAACCTTGCGTGTGGGTTCCCAAGTGCCTCTTGACTAATATCAAAGGACCCAACACTGCTTGGGTACCTAAAGCCAAGGCTTAATTCTATTTTGTAGGCATACTCCTCCGGTGGAACCAAGTGGGTTCCTGATAGTGGATGCACAAATCACATGACCAAAGAGAGGAAGTTGTTTGTGGAGTATGAAGAAAATGAAGATCCAAGTGAGGGGATCTACTTTGGGGACAATAGCCAAGGAAAAATCGTTGGCACCGGTAAAATTGCTATATCCCCTAATCATACTCTTTCAAATGTTTTACATGGTTATTTACATGATTATAACCTCTTGTCCATATCACAACTATGTGACAAAGATTATAATTGTTTGTCACTAATGAGGGTGTGGTCGTCACTAGAAGAAGCAATGACTCAATTGCTTTTAAGGGTGTATTCAAGGGAAAGCTCTATCTTGTGGATTTCTCCGCGGATAAATCTCAACTTGATACATGCTTAATTGCAAAAAATAACATGGGATGGCTTTGGCATAGAAGACTAACCTATGTTGGGATGAAAAATTTGCAAAAACTTCTTAAGGGCGAGCATATACGTGGTTTGAAGAATGTTGTGTTTGAAAAGGATAGGCCATGTAGCGCATGCCAAGCCGGAAAGCAAGTTGGAGCTTAACATCCATCCAAGAACATCATGACGACATCAAGACCATTGGAGCTTCTACACATGGACCTCTTCGGTCTAATCGACTACATAAGTATTGGCGGTAACAAATATGGCCTTGTCATTGTCGATGATTTTTCACGTTTCACTTGGGTATTCTTTTTGCATGATAAGAGTGAGACTCAAGGTGTCCTCAAGAAATACTTGAGGAGAGCTCAAAATGAGTTCTACTTAAGGATCAAGACCATAAGGAGTGACAATGGCACCAAATTCAAGAACACTCAAGTTGAAGAGTTTTTTTATGAAGAAGGCATCAAGCATGAGTTCTCGTCCCCCTACTCCCCTCAACAAAATGTGGTGGCCGAGAGGAAAAATAGGACTCTCGTTGAGATGTCAAGAACCATGCTTGATGAATACAAGACGTAGGACTGGTTTTGGGTGGAAGCGGTTAACACCGCTTGCCATGCCATAAACTGGTTGTATCTCCATCGCATATTGAAGAAGACATCTTATGAACTCCTAACCGATAACAAACCTAATATTTCCAATTTTCGCATTTTTTGGGAGCAAATGCTATATTCTCATTTAGAAGCCTAGGACTTCAAACTTCGCTTCTAAATCTGTAGAGGGTTTCTTGCTTGGTTATGACTCAAACACTTACACCTATCATGTTTTCAACAAATCCTCCAGAATTGTTGAAGTAGCACGTGTCGTAGTGTTTGATGAGACTAATGGATCCCAAGTGGAGCAAGTTGATCGTCATGTGCTATATCAAGAAGAAGCTCCACGAGTGTTGATAGGAATGATGGAACATGGAGACATTCGACCACAAGAACAACCTCAAGACTCAAGTGATCATCCCACACGTCAAGCAAGCTCTTCCTCAAACAATCAAGCTCAAGACCCTCAAGATGCGTTTCAACAAGATGAAAATGGAGGCATCGATCAAGGGGGATATGAATAAAATGAGGAAGATGAAGATCCAAGAACTCAAGAACCACACCCAAGAGTACATCAAAGCGTCCAACAAGACCATCCAATAGACAACATCCTTGGAGACATCTCCAAGGGGGTAACTACTCGATTCATGTTGCAAATTTTTGTGAACATTACTCTTTTGTTTCCTCTTTGGAGCCTTACAAGGTTGAAGAAGCACTACGAGATCCGGATTGGGTGATGGCCATGCAAGAAGAGCTCAACAATTTTGAAAGAAATCAAGTATGGGAGCTCATGAAGAGGCCAAACTCCAATGTTGTGGTCACCAAGTGGGTGTTCCGCAAAAAACAAGATGAGCATGGGGTGGTTACAAGGAACAAAGCACGACTTGTGGCCAAGGGGTACTCACAAGTCAAAGGTTTGGATTTTAATGAAACCTTTGCTCTCGTAGCTAGGCTTGAACCAATTTGTATATTACTTGCCTTTGGTACTCACCATGATTTTAAGCTATACAAAATGGACGTCAAGAGTGCATTCCTCAATGGCCCAATCAAAGAAGAGGTGTATGTAGAACAACCCCCCGGCTTTGAAGATCAAAACTTCCCAAACCATGTCTACAAATTGCGTAAGGCCCTCTATGACCTCAAACAAGATTCTAGAGCTTGGTATGAGTGCCTTAGAGACTTTCTAACTCAAAATGGTTTCAAAATTGGGAAGGCCGATTACACTTTATTCACTAAGCATTTCAATGATGATTTGTTTGTTTGCCAAATATATGTCGATGAAATTATATTTGGTTCTACTAACAATACTTTTTGTGATGAGTTTTCCAAGATAATGACCGAAAGGTTTGAGATGCCTATGATGGGGTAGTTGAAGTTCTACCTAGGCTTTCAAGTGAAGCAACTCAAGGAAGGCACATTCATTAGTCAAACGAAGTACATACAAAACATACTCAAGAAGTTTGACATGGACAAAGCCAACCTATCAAGACTCTAATGGGAACCAATGGGCACCTCAACCTTAATGAATATGGTTCAAGTGTGGACCAAAAGGTATTATCGTTCCATGATAGGTTCACTGCTTTACTAATGTGCATCTAGGCCCGATATAATGCTAAGTGTTTGTATGCCTGCTCGATTCCAAGCTGCTCCTAAGGTGTGTCATTTTACCGCCGTTAAGAGAATTCTTAGATATTTGGTTCACACACCAAGCCTAGGACTTTGGTACTATGACACCCTCATCTTCATGCATCAAGCATTACATAATTTCATATACATGTTTAACATTGATCCACATAAAAAGGAATGAGTTTAAAATGAATTTAAAGCAAAACCGCACTCAAAAGTTCTGAGAAGTGCGGACTAGTCTGTTTTTTATGCGGACTAGTCCGATTTCTCTCTGACCTCCCTCAGACATGTTCGTTTTTGTTGCGGACTAGTCTAGTTTCGTCTCTGTACAATTCTCGGACTTGTCCGGTCCATTGCGGACTAGTCCGGTATCCCGATTACTTGAAATTTCGCCAAGTCCCAAGACTTGTCCGGACTTGTTCGATGTCTAGCAGCACACGACCATTCATACCAAGATGGGTCTTTGGTCTCATATAATGGAGGTCGAGTCCATCCGGATGCATCACCCGTTGGGTTCTCTTCCTCTTTGTACTCATGGACCGTGGAGGTTGTCAAAGGAATGACCGCTCTCCTTATACGGCTTCTAGTTACCCTGCCAGAGGCGTCACTATTTCGGGCTTCCTCGATGGGAAGAAGATCAATGGTTAGCCTCCGACATTCGTACAAATGATAATCTGGGTTAGGTAACCAAATTTCATCGACAAAGCCAGGATAATAAAATATCAAAGAGCCATCTTAATCATGCTTAAGGGTATGTCCTTGCACTAGATAATCTTCATTAAATAATTCTCGTTCATTTTCAATATATTAAAATGAAGTATATTCTAGTGCTCCTACCCTAGTAGCAATATGGGTAATCAATGAAGTGCATTCAATTGGCCCTATCCTTGAAATGTAATCTAACCATAGTGTCATCATGGCAATAACTGGAGCAACTTTCATCTTTTTAATCATCGACAATAAAATTTGAGCTCATCATCACACACTGTTCTAACAACTCCTCTAGGGAACATAGTCATAGTCACCCATCTATGCATGAAGCGTGAAGTAGGATTGTGCAAGTGGCTATTATTAGGAGCACTACATCTGATCTCACTAGTCAATTCATGCCAAAAACATTGTTTGTTAAACTTGAGCAAAGTGTCTAAATCTAGCAAACAACATTTATGGATGCCTAGGATTTCACTTAATTCTTTCCATATGATGTTGTATTTTTTTGAAATAATCTAAAAGAAATATCATCAAATCTATTTTGAAAGTGCAAAGGGATTGCATGGAGAGAAGGCGTGAACCTCTCTCTTCTATGTGAGCAAAATTCTCCCATCCTAGTGCACACCAAATGGAAAAGAATTCGGAATCCATAACTATTTTGGAGATCAAATCCTGATCATAAGTTTTCGTATGAAAAAACTCACGATCTTGGAGGAGCTTTCGTACTTGATCTTCAACTTCGCTTTGTATGTCGAGGTCGTCACCGTGGAGATGTTGACGCGGGTTGCTCCTCTCACCCATGGGAGTGTCCTCACATACACTCCTCCTCCGTGTACTTGGTGTAGCAACAAAAGAGGGACGTGCACTTGAGTCTCCACCATGGCTTGATCTTGCAGCCTCCTTCCTCTTCTTCCCAAACAACATTTTCATTCCTTTCGCGGCCACAAAAAGCAAGAACACAACAAAGCAAAAACTAGAAAGAGGTGATGTTAGTGAAAGCAAAACCCCCGACGAATTTTCCCTTGAAGAACTGGAGAGCAAATTGCAAATACAAATAAAAGAAAAAAAATTGGGTTGGATTTGAGTAAGAGTGCTTCAATGAAGAGCAAGAAAAACAATGTTAGCAAAGAGTGACTTTAGGGAGGTGTGAAATGAGGTGAAGTGTGAAGAGGAGTGCTCCTCACTGCCACCATTTATAGTGTACATCCTCCAACGGTCATAAGGGAATCAAATGTACACGTTGGAGGAGAGAGAGCGAAAATGGCCCTTTCCCCTAGTCGGCCGAACAGGGGGGTCGGCCGAACTGAAATATGCCCTCCCTTGTTCTCCCTTTTGGCATGTGTCTCCCTAACAGCTGTAAAATTAACACGATGGTGAAATGCCACATTTGGAGCTCAGAAAAATTGTTTTCCGAATAAAAACCCTTTTTTCAAACCCAACGATTTTCTTTTTTGAAAAAAATAAACATAATAGTTGAGAATATAAGATTCTCAACTTGCTAAGAAAACTCAAATATGCTGTGGGGAAAACAAATGAAGAGAAAATAAAAATCAAAGAAAAGATAAGATAACTACCAATTTAACCTATTGGCTAGGTCTCACCAACGTCCGATGAGATGGACATTCTTCCTTCTTCATTTGTTGATATCCATGTCCGGAGGGATGGGCTCGGACAGCTTGTCTTGCTTCTTCCGCCATTTCTTCCTTGGCACCTTGGTGGACTTGGGCTTTTGTGGAGGCCCAAACTTCTCCGTCTTCTTGGGGTGTCAGCGTGGGTGATAAGATGGGTTTTCCGCATAGATTAATTCCCTCATGAATGCAATGAGCGGGTCCACCTTTGGATGTGTGACTTTGACCTCTTGAATGCATTTAACATTTGGCCCATACTTGATACGGATCATGGAGCATTTCTCCAACTTTGGGCAAAAGTTAAACTTCTCCTCCTTGCCATTGATATGGGTGTGGATTTCTCCGGCTCCCACATCTATGCGAGCCTTCATGGTACTAAGGAGCGGTCACCCACGAATGAGCAGTGTATCCTTCTCGACCTCCATGTCGAGCACCATGAAATTCATGGGTATGAAGCAATTCTGGATTCTCATCGGGGTGTCTTCAGCAATACCCACCGGATAACGGACTAAAGAGTCAGCCAGTTGGACATGCACTGGTGTTGGAATAAGCTCTGTGAAGTTCTGCTGGTCGAAGACCACCTTGGGCATCGCACTCACACTTGCTCCAAGGTCACAAAGTGCCTTGTCGAAGTAGTGAGCCCCAATCGAGCAAGATATGATGGGTTATCCAGGGTTCTTCAGCCAGTTGCCTTTCTGTAGAGAAATCATGTTGACATTTTTCATAGGAGGTTCGGGCTGTCTTGGCATCTTGCCATTCTCCACTACTGGAACAGCAGCTGCCAGTTGAGCGAACTGAGTTTCCAGCATCTTGTGGAAGCTCAGTTTATTTTTGAAGGCCGAGGATAGTCCTTCAATCTTGGCATTAATATTCTCTAGGGTCTTGTCATTAGCCAACAGCTTCTTTGATAGGGCATAATTGATCTTTAGTTGGATAATGGCAAGCTCTCTCAAGTTGGGTTTTTTTTCCATTATTGCCATTGTTGTTATACCCTCCTTGAAAGAATGGGTGCGACTGGCCCCACCCTTGACCTCCTAGACGATAGCCATTGTTGTTCTCATTGTTGGCTACATATAAGGCATCCTCACGGGTTTCTGGGGAGTCATTGCCAAAATTGCTAATGTTGCTACAGACTTCACAGGTGATGTGAGAGTCTAGGGCATAGGCATTGTTGGATACGTCCCCATTGGCTTGTCCATCAATCTTCTTCATGAGGAGGTCCAATTTGGAAGTGATCATGTCCACCTTCATCAAGGTGGGCATGCCTCATTGACGGGTATGGAGACACTTGTTGTTCCAACCCATGTTTGACACCATCTTCTCAATTCAGTCTTTGGCTTTGGGCACCGTCAATGAGAAGAAGGCACCTCTAGCAGCAACATCAACATGGTTACGGGCGGAAGGGATCAACCCATTGCAGGAGTTTTGGATAATTAGCTAGTTGTCCATCCCATGGTGGGGACACGCCAGGATGTACTCCTGAAGCCTTTCCCAAGCCTCGGGAATAAACTCCTTGGCATCTTGTTGGAAGTTAGAAATTCTTCCATGTAGGGCATTGGTCTTGCCAAACGAAAAGAACTTGGCACGGAATGTCGTAGAACACTTCTCCCAAGTGTCTACAACACTTCGGTTCTTGTAGAACCACTGCTTTGCCCTCCCAAGAAGGGAGAACAAAAATAGCCTAAGACAGACAACATTAGGAGATACGTCCTTGATCTTAAAAATGTTGCAGATCTCAAGAAACTATTGTAGGTGAGCACTTGCATCCTCTTTAGTCTTCCCACAAAATGGGTTCGCTTGCACCATAGTGATCAGGCCAATCTTGATTTCGAAGTTCATGTCTCCCGTGTTAACAGTGGCCCAACAGGCACATTGTTAGCAGAGGGAGCCAAAAACTCACGAAGGGTCTTCTGGGCCAATGGCGTTTCGGTTGTTGCTGCAAATATGCTGGCTTGATTTGCCGCACGAAGCTTCTAAGGAGTAACGACACGATGTCGATCTCTCATAAAGGACTCGGGATCTTCAACAAAGTTTTTGGGCAAGCGAAAACTAGACATACACTACATGTTCTCACGTAAAATGCGAAAACAAAAAGGTTTATCCTACTGAAACTTATCCAGGGTCTTATCCTATTCATTTACTCATGCAATACTTCAGCTGCCTTCCCGAGCAACGGTTCCACAAATGCTTGTTGACGTTTCTTACATCACAGGTAAAAATTCGCAAGCGCACGGAAACTATCGATGTAGCATTTCCCCTTAAAAGAGTATTCCAAGGGTGTCATTTATATTCTCCCAAAGGAAGGCTACATGGAAGCATAGCAATCATCAAATGGAGGGGATAAGTTGGTCTAGGTAGGGTTCTAGTAAGGATGGGTAATAGATAATTGAGTTAGTGTGACACACACAAGAGCACTCTATCCTAAGGGGGTAAAAAGGTCAAGCGGGATTAAGCTAAGAATTAGGTAGATACTCCTACTATGCTTCTAGTATACATATACATAGCCCAATTTAGATACTAATGATCATATCAATGGTGGATTCTCATGCTAAGTTATTCAACACATTGGGCACGGGTTTACCAGCAATACTAGGACATCTCTCGCAAAGAGCATGTGGCATAGCCGAACATGGAGGATTACAAGGACAGACAGGGTTGTTACCTCCTACTGCTTACCTCTTCAATCCATGGGTCTACGAGACATCCAACGCTACTTAACTATCCTAGCACCATGCTAGAATGTAAGTAAATACCTTAAGAGCTGCAGCACAAGCCATTGTAAGGCAATGACTAACCTAAACATCATTGAAGCAATGTTGAAACATACCATAAGTCATTCATATTAACATGATCATGTCATAACTATTAGGCTATAGTGAGGGTTTGTAGTGTTTATGATGATATAATGAGAGTGGTATAGCATAATCATGAATACTACTCCTACCACATACATAAAATCCACAATCAAACAAGAAAGCTTCATCCAAGTATATGAATAAAAGAAGACTCGAGATAACATCTTTATTAAGAACAAAGTCACAAATACAAAAAGGAATATGAGAGCCATACCATTCACAATTTGTAATTGGGAAGAGACTCCTTCTACTTCTTTCCTACTTTGACTATGGACTAGTGGCTAACCTCTCTACAACATAAACTCCTCTAAACCTATGGAGAGTAGTGGATACATTAGAGTAAATACTCAAGTGGTGCTTGTGTGAAGTGAGGGTAGGGGGTCCTATTTATATGTGGAGAAGGGTCGGTTCCCGCCACCAAAACTGCACGAATCAGTAATCATCATCTTCAAGAAGGCGAGAGGATCCAACATGTGTTGATTGACCAAGTTTGGCACCAGGACCTAGTCGGCCAACTAGGGGGGTCGGGCGACCTAGTCAGGGCTCCATTGGGGCCGTGTTTTCTCCAGGTCCCTGATAGGTGTGTCCTACTTACTGATATGGATGATACACTGTTGGATGGCCACGAATACTTCTGTTTGTGGGCCGTTTGATCCATGTGGTGCCACATGTCAGCGCTTGAATGGCTAAGATGATATTTTATAGGATTGCTCCCCCTCTTTTACCTCAATTCCTGCATAAAATGCATGCGTGCACTATTTTTCCAAGGACAAGTGGAAATAGTTTAAATAGAAAGGTGATGTGTGCAAAAAATGGTATTCCCTTCACATAATTGAGTTATATTGACTGTTGAAATTAGTATATAACAGCCGTCAACAATGATCAAAGTAGGACCACATTCACATGCTCTTACGGAACATATGTCTATCGACGAATGTCGTTCGGGTTGTGTAATAAACCTGCTTCATTCCAAAGGTGCATCATGTCTATTTTCTCATACATGATGGAGGAATTTATGGAAGTTTTCATGGATGACTTTTCCGTCTATAAAAACTTTTGATCATTGTCTTGAGAACCTAGACAGGGTCTTACAAAGATGCCAAGAAAAAGATATAGAGCTAAATTGGGAAAAGTGTCATCTTATGGTCCATGAAGGCATCATCTTAGGACACTTAGGGCCTGTTAGGTTGTTCACCTAAGTTGCCCAAGCCTAACTTTAGTCACTTGCCACACTTGTGGCACGCCTAAGCTACCTAATGTTAGTTTTTGTTTCGTTTGTTACCGTAGCCTAAGCTTAGGCGCACCTAAGAAAGTGTGGCATGCTTAGGTGGTCGATTCGAGCGCCTCAGTGAGGCAATTTTTTGTTAGGCAATGGATGCAAAAGTGCCTAACTTTTGTGGCACGGCTAACTCTAGTCAACAACCAAACATCTGCCTAAAACAGCATGGCATGCCTAGCGTTAGGCTTAGGCAACTTAGGTGTAGAACCAAACAGGCCCTTAGTGTCCGAAAGGGGGATTGAGGTGGCCATAGCTAAAATTGAGATCATTGAAAAGCGTCCACCTCCCACCAACATTAAGAGTATCGGCAGCTTCGTAGGCCATGCGGAGTTCTACCGATGATTTATCAAGGATTTGCCAAAAATCTCTAGACCCCTCACGAGCCTATTATCTAAGGATGTGCCCTTTGATTTCGATGATGAGTGCCACAAATCTGTTGATGTCCTCAAGAAGGCACTCATCACAGCTTCAATCATTCAACCCCCTTGATTAGACGCTGCCATTCCAATCATGTCTGATGCTAGTGATTATGCCGTTAGAGCGGTCCTTGGCCAAACCAAGGATAAGAAGCATCATGCAATAGCCTACGCTAGCAAGACTCAAACAGAAGCTCGGCTTTACTGTGTCACAACTGAAAAGGAGCTCATAGTAGTTGTCTTTACTATCGATAAGTATAGAACATACTTGATTGGAGTAAAATTCAGTCTATACAGACCATGCTCCTTTGAAATATTTGCTCACCAAGAAAGATGCTAAACCTAGCCTAATCCGATGGATTCTCCTACTCCAAGAGTTAGCCTTGGAGATAAGAGATAAAAAGGGAGTAGAGAATTTCATCATTGATCATATCTCACATATGGAAATCCCAAATACACTGGACATATCTACCAATGATTTCCTACGTCATGATATGTTGCTCAAGGTGACCGACTCTAACCCTCAGTATGCGGACATCGTAATCTTCATGGTTACGTGGTACGTACCACAAGGAGAGAATAAGAAAAAGCTCATTTTTGGGAGTCATTGTCACCCCTGTGGGATGATCCATACATCTATAGGGTATGTTCCGATGGGTTACTTAGAAGGTGTGTCCCAACAATCGAAGGCACCAAAATCATCAAAAGATGTGATGCGGCCCCCTATGGCGGGCACTACGGTGTTTACCGTACTCAGGCAAAGATATGGAAAAGCATATTCTTTTGGCCATCAATGTATGTGGATACAAAGTTGTGAGATCTACGTGTTTGAATACATTGACAATTTAAATAAAAGCGAGAGTTCACATGCAAAGTTTTGAATATTGCTGAAAAGCTCACTTCATATTGTCCGAACTTGCGGCAATCTGTTTTACACTGCCCGAACTATCACACACGTGAGATGCACTTGAGTCGACACAAGTCGATCTTTACAAACGTGTTTTTAGGAGTAATGTTACCCTCGATGGTTTTGGATGGTTCAAACTTTCTCAATGGATTTCCGGAGTAACATTTACTCTTTACTTGGTTAGGACTGTCCGAGCTTTCGATCACGTGATTTGCACGTGAACTTGGGATTCGAATGTCAAATATTTTTTCTTTACATTACAGCACCGCTTTTGGTCAATTCGATAATTTTATTTGCAAAAATAATTGCACGGTGGATCTATTTTAACTTGCAATGTTTCAAACTTGCTTTTTGTCTTATGGATTTTTAGCTTAGTATTCTCTTACTAAGTTTTTGATGTGTTATGGCTGATTATGGTGGTTATTATTTTGCTATGGTTTGCAACATGCTTATGTGAGGTGCTCACGTAAGGTGTTATGTTTTTCGAACTAACGAGAGTCAAGTCGAGGACTTGGGCTTGCAAAGAGTTGGTTGTTTGTTCATGTGCAGATGTTGCTTGAGGTCAATACATGGCTGGTAATAGGATCCATTGAACTAGTCTTAGGGAGAAGATGAGGTTCAACAACTAAGTTCGGGGGGAATTGTGATTGAGTTGATCGGGAGGTCACACAACATATTTGGGTCAAGAACAATGAATATGAAGGTATCGTGGACGTTGTTGGAAGGTGTTTGCACGTGTGCAAGGGATGCATGGACATTTCAACATTGTTCCAAGGCAAGATGAAGAGAAGTGCATGTGAAGATGTGGCCGCAAAAGTCCAACCAGTTGGTTTATGTCTCAGGCTGTGGTTGAGGTGGTTATGGTTCGTTTATGGAAGGTTTCGAGTCTGTTTTGGTTAGATTTTGTAAGGGTCACAAAGTTTGTTTTTTTGGGAATGTTTAGGATGTTAATAAGGTGTTTGGAAGTCTTAAGATTGCTTTTATCTGCGTATGGAAGAGTCTTAAGTAGTTATGGTAAGTTTGAGTTAGAGTCCAAGTAGGATTAGAGTTCTAGTTTGGATTGGGTTGGCCTTAGGGCTGGTTATATAAGCAAGGAAGGCCAAAGCTCGTGTAAAGACGACTTTGGTCTGTTCCTCTTGTGTTCTATTCAATAAAGATCGTAGTTTTGGAGGAGCTTTTGTGCCTTGTTCGTCCGACTTATTTCAGACAAGTTTTTCTCGCCGAGTTTCTGGACAGACCGACGTTGCTTCGGTATTTCATTCATAACTCGCGTTTTACAAATCCAATTGACATTATTCTTTTGGAGTTGTCTTCACAACTTGATTCTATATAATATTTAAAAATTTCACGATCATTGGATTTGTTGTTTTTGATCTACACGAGTTTCTTTGCAGCGTTGCTGATCTGTTTTTAAATCGGGTAGAACAGATTGACCTTCGTCTAGTCTTTTGATCATATTTCAAGTTCTACTTAGTGTTTTCACGTGGTTCTTATTACATTAGTTCTGTGACTTGATTCTATACAATATTCTCCTATTTTTTGTCATGGTTGGACACATTGAAAACAGATTACACACACAGTTTCTTAACAGATTAATTTTTTACCATGGGGTTTTCATTGCTTCCACTGAAAATGTTTTTAAATCTGAAATTCACCTCCCCCCTCTGGTAGATTTTCATGTGCTCTTTGATCCTACAATTGGTATTAGAGCCCGAGGCTCTAATATTTCTGATTTCCACGTGTTTTGACTAATCGACATGGAGAAATACTCTGCAAAATATTGTGTGTTTGATGGTGTTGATTTTCAGATTTGGAAGGCACATATGGAGGCCTACATACAAGCGCAAGGCTTCGCTATATGGGAAAGGTCTACAAGTCTTTCGACGTGCCACCAAACGATCAAATTATGGCTGCGAACATGAGAGATGTCGACAACAATAACAAGGCTCGCAACTTGATCATACAAGGATTGACTCAAAGCGACTTCGATCGTGTTGCACACCTTCAATCAGCATACGATGTGTGGAAGGCACTTTGCGACTACCACGAAGGATCCAACACGATCAAGGAGGTAAGGCAAGATATGTTCAAGAAAGAATATACGCGCTTTTAGATGCAACCAAGTGAGTCCATCGATGATTTATTTGATCACTTTAATAAAATTCTGAACAACGTGTGTAGTGTCAATGTTAATTTTTTAGATGCTGAGAATGCTAGGAAATTGTTAAATGCATTATACATGTCAATTTGAAAAATGGAAGTTACATCTATTTGTGAATCCACTGTCATGAGTACACTTACTTTAGATGTGCTATATTCTAAGTTAAAAACTCATGAACTTGACATAATATCACGTACAAACCTCAACAAGTCTCTTGCATTTGTTTCTCATGGTGACATGCCTAGTTCTAGTCAATCTTCATCATTTAGTACACTTGCTTTGCTGTCTTCTCTAACCCTTGGACAGATTGAAGAATTTCTAGAAGAGGGGTTGGCACTTCTCTCCACTCGGTTCTCAAAAGCATTGCAAAATGTGACCACTGGAAGGAGAGGAAGTGGTGGTTCTCAACGATGCTTTGAATGTGGTATGATAAGACATTTTCGTACAGATTGCCCTAACCTTTCAGGTCCTTCTACCTGTGATGAAAAGCAAAAAAAGTTCAAATCCTCTTTTGGCAACAACAACAAGAAAAAAATACTTTCACAAAACTCCAAGTGGTGGACCACATCCTCTCCGCTCTACTAGACAACAACTTGAACCATGTGGACTCCAGAAGTGATGTGGATGAAAACAATTTTTCAACTCTGTGTTTTATGGCGGGCAACTCAAGATCAAGTATGGAGGAATCAGAACACAACAACAACGATGAAGAGGTATGTCCCACTTGTGAATAAATGTGTGATGCTATTTCTCGTGCCACTATTATACTTAAGAAAACAGACAAAAAACTTAGGGACAATGCTATTAAAATTGAATCACTAGAATTTGAAATCAATCGGTTAAAATGTTTAATTCCTAGTGATGATTCTTGTTCCTCATGTGAGTTAATATATGAACAATTGTCCTCTTTAAGAAGTGCGCACACGTCCACTCTTGATAAATTTGAGATTGAAATTCAAAATAACAAAAAGCTTGCTCCACTTAACGATAATAACATGAAAGATGCTAGCTGTTCAACAATTGATTTGCATTGTTCTAGTTGTGATGATCTTAACAAGAAACTACATGATCTTATGAATGAGAATTATGTTTTGAACAATTCTTTACGTGCTCATGAAGTTAAATATTGTTCTAATTGCAAATTAAAAGGAAAAACTTCATGTGAAAACTGTCTAGACTTGTCTAAGAAACTTGATGACATGCATAGGACACTAGATCAGTTTTGTAGTGGGAATAAAACTCTAAACTTGCTGCTGAATTCTTCCAAGACTTGTAATGACAAAATTGGTTTAGGCTTTGATTCTCATGCCCATACTAAGGCACATCCACCTAAGATTGTTAAGTCATTAGGAAGTGGTTTAATGCAAATAGTTTCTAAACAAAAAGAGGTGGTTTTTAGGTTAGTAGGGGTGTTGTCTCTTCGGTTGCGAACACATGTTGCTTGCTGTTCTAGACATGATCATAAAGTTAAATTTTATTATAACTATTTTGGTAAAGATGGTCATGTCATAGATTTTCTTATAGACTAGCTAAACAAGAAAAGAAACAAAAAATGCAAGCTAGATTTCATAACACTCATGAAAAATTTGTTGGACGTGCTAAACTGAATGTTAGGAACTTGCAAAATGCTGTGGCGAGTCAAAAACATTCAAATTTTTCTCCCAAACCTATTTTTTTCGTGCTACTCATAACACACCTCGTAGGTCAGCGGTTAGGTGCAAGAACCCGCAAAATTTGACTCATAAACCTGCTGTTTTGTCTCAGCTTTCGCATGTTATTCCTGCTGACAGCGTGTGACTCAGTACTGGATTCCTAAATGCCTTTTGACTAACTCCAGTATTGAGTCATCGACGTATTGTCCTTCTATGTAGGTTACACACTTGAGGAAGGAAAACATTTGCCTTGTGTATTCAGGTTGCTCACACCACATGACTGGTAACAAAGAATGATTCTCCTCCCTCTCCTTTGTGTCACGTGTAGCGAATGTTACTTTTTCGATAATTTTCAACTCCTATAATTGCTAGGGGTTCGGTTAGAGTAAATAATCACTACACTTTGAAAGATGTGGCACTTGTCAAAAATTTGAAATACAACTTGCTTTCTGTTTCACAATTGATAGATGAAAATTTGGAAATTTTTTAACTAAAAATTGTTGCAAGGTTGTAGATTCTAATGGTGAGCTTATGTTTAACATTTCTCATTATGGAAGAGTTTGTAAATATGATTTTGATATGTCATCCTCTAAGCATAGGTGTCTAGTTGCTAACAATTCAAAAGACTTATATGTTTTGCATCGTAGACTTGGTCACGTAGGCTTTGATCATCGTAACGTGTGTT
The DNA here is from genome assembly GCA_036927565.1 of Tuctoria greenei. NCBI lineage: Eukaryota > Viridiplantae > Streptophyta > Magnoliopsida > Poales > Poaceae > Tuctoria > Tuctoria greenei. Next base: position 85,431,556 of record JAYESD010000006.1, read on the forward strand.
AATGGTCTTGATCGCATTCGTGGGCTACCTAAGCTTAAAGGAGACAACGATATTGTGTGCTCTTCTTGTAGACGTGCTAAGATGGTTGCAGATTCACATCCTGCTCTCACAATGACTATGAAAGCTGAACCGGGACAACTTTTGCACCTTGATACCTTAGGTCCTTCATGTGTTCAATCTTTTGGAAGTACATGGTATGTGCTTGTAGTTGTTGATGACTTTTCTAGATACTGTTGGGTTTACTTTATGGCATCTAAGAATGAAGCTTTTAGTCTCTTTAGAACTTTATTTATTAGATTATCAATTGATCACCCAGGATCTTTAAAAGCAATTAGATGTGATAACGGAACTAAATTTAAAAATCAATAGTTTAATCACTTTTTTTAGGAGAAAGGAATAGATCATCAATTTTCTTCACCCTATGTACCTCAACAAAATGGTGTCGTAGAGAGAAAGAATAGAACCTTAGTTGGGGTGGCTAGTACTATGCTTGATGAATATCAAACTCCTAGGAAATTTTGGGTTGATGCAATGGGGCCACTTGTTATGTCTCGAATCGAGTTTTCTTGCGTGCTAAGCTAGGAAAGACCCCATATGAGCTTCGGTTTGGACATAGGCCTAGTGTCACACACTTTAGGGTCTTTGGTTGCAAATGATTTATTTAGAAACACGGTAATATTGATAAATTTGAATCTAGATCTGTTGATGACATGTTTCTTGGTTATCCATCTCATACTAGAGGCTACCGTGTGCTTTTACTTGACACTAACAAAATCTTGGAGACTTGTGAGGTTTCTTCTGATGAAGCTAGCCCAGGTACTAGCTCTAACATTGCAGGTCCAGATCTATATCCACAGGGGGGAGTATTTTTATTGAAGATGAAGGAGTGGAGCTGCTGCCCGAAATTTTAGAAATAAACAATGACGTTCTAGCTCCTGATTTCAGTCCACAACCAGCACCAACAACCACTATTGCTGTTCAGATCTTCCTCGAGCCACAAGTTCTTTGATTTTTTATGAACATGAATAAGAAGGAGCTTGTGAAGTGTCTACTCCCCTTCGCGTCCTTAAAAGTCATCCTCCACAACATATCATTGGAAGCTTGCACGAACGAGTCACACAGTCCAGGTTTTGCGAATCTTGGATTATTGCCATGCAAGAAGAGTTAGAAATTTTTGAAAGAAATAACGTTTGGGAACTTACACCTCCACCTCAAGGTCACACCTTAATTGGAACTAAATGAGTGTTTAAAAATAAAAAAAGTGAATATGTGGTTGTGGTTAGGAATAAGGCTGGGTTGGTTGCTCAAGGTTTCACACAAGTTGAAGGTCTAGATTTTGTTAAAACTTTTGCTCCTGTTGCTAGATTAGAAGCCATAAGAATTTTGTTAGCTTTTGCTGCATCTAAAGGATTCAAGTTATATCAAATGGAGTTAAAAGTTCTTTTCCTAATGGCTACATATATGAGGAGGTTTATGTCAAGCCTTGTACGGTCTCAAACAAGCCCCTAGAGCATGGTATGATTGGTTAAAAACATTATTACTTGAAAAGGGGTTTACCATGGGCAAGGTTGATAAAACTCTTTTTGTGCTTAAGCATGGCAATGACTCACTATTTGTTCAATTGTATGTGGATGATATTATCTTTGATTGTGCTTCTCATAATCTTGTGTCCAAGTTTTCAGCTGTCATGAATTCAGAATTTGAGATGAGTATGATGGAAGGACTCACGTACTTTTTAGGGCTGCAAATCAAGCAAACTAAGGAGGGAAACTTTGTGCATCAAACGAAGTACACAAAAGATCTCCTTGAGCGATTCAACATGGACAAAAGCAAGCCTCTTCGAACACCAATGGGAACAACAACAACACTTGAACTGATGAAGATGGTGAACCCTAGATCAAAAAGAATATCGAAGCATGATCGAGTCACTTTTGTACCTCACGGCATCACGACCGGACATACAATTTAGCGTATGTCTTTGTGCACGATTTCAAGCTTCCCCACATGCTTCACATCGTCAAGCCGTTAAAAGAATTCTCAGTTACTTACATGGTACTCAAGAATTTGGCATTTTTCTTCCTTCTTCCTCAACCGTTACTTTGAAAAATGTGACACCCGGTTCCAAAAATGAACCAAGTGAACGCATATGTGTGCCCAGGATGTTCGACACACATACACGAGTGCATTCACAAAAGAGTATACAAAATTACCACAGAACAAGATTAATTAACCAAATTTTATTACACAAACCATATTATCCTCAATACAAGTTCTAATGAATATTAATGACAAGTTCAACTAATGCAGCGGAAATAAACTAAATAAGCAAACTAAATAGCTAGGCAGCATAAGCGATAGGGTATAGCGCAGCTCCATGCAACACCACAGGCAAAGTTGACGGTAGACACGGCTTAGAACTCCGCATTATCGCCATTAAACTCCCAATCCTGACCTGCAACTGTTGGGGGGGGGGATTGCAAGAGTGAGTACATGTCGTACTCAGCAAGTGTGGAAATTATGACATGTGGCTGATTCAAATGATGAATATAATAATGGTTAAGTGCTGAAAAGTACATTAAAACATTTGAAAAGCAATATACTACATGTATATGAAATAAACCCATCATAAGCCATGTAGTTATCATAATACGAGTCCATATTCCATATCCATCATCATATACCAATATCCATATTCAATACCAGAAATTAATTCATAACCATCCATAACCATCCCAAAATCCCAATTTTCCTCTAATCATGTGAGGGTCCAGGTTGCTCATAACCGGGAGCACGGCTATCATGATAGTTTTAGACACACTCTACAAAGGTTGTACCGCTTTACCTACGTGTTTGCGATTTTATCACCTTTTGATGACTATAGAATCTCAATTATGTCGTCTCACAATTCCGTAGGTGTGTGGCCAAGAGATCACAAAATATCCTTTACAAAGGGATTACTAGCCTATTTAGACCCCACTGAGGTTTCACCGGTGGCGATGTCTCCAACTGAGCACATCTTCAACCAAGGGCCCCCTCTTGAGCCATTCGGATCCCAGGGTAGTCCCACCAATCATCAACAAACCCAATCCGACTACCCCTTCCCTGAGCATCCTTAATGGCCCAAATAGCACTGGCAAAGCCCTAATTAATCAGCTACGCCGCACCCATACTTGGCCTCATGGTGGCACTATAAATCTTGGATGGTCGCTCCACGAACCGGTCCTTAGATCTAAAGCAAGCAAACCACCATAACATCCAACCCATGCACGTACCAAGCTTGCTTAGATCACCCATTACCATATTAGATTTAACCAGTTCATGTCAACCACAATCTTATTAATGCATAATTAAATTAAGTAGTGTAGTTGTTCTTCCATCTCAATTAATTAAGCGAAGCAAAAAAGGTAAAAATCCCATCCCAGCTCTCTACCATATATTCTAGGTGACAAGTGTGGTTAAACAAAGCTAGTAAACTTCCTACCATAGGATTCCCATCAAATTGACACAAGCATGCAGTTTGCAAACAAAACATTTTTTTAGAACAGGATCAACATGCTTCAAGGAAACTTGCCTTGCTCTTGGGATTGATTCGAGTCAAAGCCATCAAACTCTTGGTGCTGGAGATCCTCAGCAGCACTTTGTAGCGCAAATCCATCTAATTCGCACAATAAACATACAAACAAGAAACACAATCAAAGAGTGCACAAATATTACTAAATATGACATGACATTCATGATTAATGCAAATGCAAGGTAGAACTTGTTAATAGATTGCTTTTAAATGATCACTAAGTAGTTCTAATAGCTCTTAACAAGTTTATACAGGTTTGGATGCGATTAGATCTAATTTTAGAATTAATTCAACACAATTTAACCAGGAAAATCGGACTAGTCCGCTCGGGACCGGACAAGTCCGCACTTTACGAGATCAGTAGATTAGGGTTTTCTAGATTGACGTGAATTTAGAGATTAGGGGTTGAATTCATGTAGGAAAAAATATAGAAGGTATACTAGGTGTTTAGAACTCCAATGAATAAAGAAACTTGGGGGTAACACTTGGATCTTGATGATCTAGGGTTGGTGATGAAAATGGAGATGAATTGGTGATGAAGAACAATACTTGATGGAGATCTTCCATCGGCACTTGTTCTTCTGGTACTCTCAAACACTTCTTGAGCTGGGAAACATGAAACACATCATGTACATCTGAATGGTGAGTTGGCATCTCCAACTTATACGCTACCTCTCCCCTTTTGTCCAAAATCTTGAATGGTCCAATGTAGCGAGGTGCTAGCTTGCCTCTTATGTTAAACCTCTTATGACCCCTCATCAGTGACACCTTGAGGTAAACAAAATCTCCCACTTCAAAGGTTAATTTCCTTCTCCTATTATCCGCAAAGCCTTTTTGTCTTGATTGGGCAGCCCTCAAGTTTTCACGAATTATTTGGACTTGCTTTTCAGGTTCTTGCAACACATCCAGACCAAATACGTGAGTTTCTCCTGCCTCATTCCAAAATAAAGGTGTCCTACACTTCCTTCCATAAAGTGCTTCATATGGTGACATTTTCAAGCTTGCTTGGTAACTACTGTTGTATGAAAATTCCGCATTTTTCCAATGCTTTAAAGCACAAGCTCTTAACATGTCCTCCAAAATCTGATTGGTCCTCTCGGTTTGTCCATCCGTTTGAGGGTGATATGTTGAACTAAAATTCAACCTCGTTCCCAACGCTTCATGCAATCTTTGCCAGAACCTGGAAGTGAATTGTGAACCTCTATCCGAGACTATCTTTTTCAGAACTTCATGCAAACATATTATTCTTCCCATATACAGTTCTGCCAATTTCTCTCCATTATAGGTGGTCTTGACGAGAATAAAGTGGGCTGACTTAGTTAACTGATCCACAACTACCCAAATTGAGTCGTAACCGGACTAAGTACACGGTAAACCAACTATGAAGTCCATACCGATCTCTTCCCACTTCCACTCCGGAATCATTAATGGTTGCAATAGTCCAGCTGGCCCTTGATGTTCCGCCTTGACTCGTTGGCACAAATCACACAATGCTACGTATTCAGCTATGTCCTTTTTCATGCTATCCCACCAATAGCAAGTCTTCAAGTCTTTGTACATCTTCGTACAACTGGGGTGAATTGAGTATGGTGAGTCATGTGACTCTTTTATTATTGTCTCCCGAATATGCTTCACATTGGGTACAACAATCCTCTTACCAAGCCATAGAGTTCCACGTTCATCCTTATCAAATCTGAATTCTCTCCCTTCTTGGGTCCTTTCCTTGATTTCTTGAATTTCCTCATCCTTGGTCTGTGCCTCCCGAATTTCTTGCTCCAAGGTCAGATTTAACTCCATCATCCCCATCTCATTTATGAATCCGAGATTCAACCGTTCAAACTCCTTGCATAACTCGGATGGCAACTCTCGAACCGTAAGTTGATGACTTACTCCTTTCCTACTCAATGCATCGGCCACAACATTAGCCTTCCCTGGATGATAATTGATTACCAAATCATAATCCTTGATGAGCTCCAACCATCTTCATTGCTTCAAATTCAGATCCGTTTGTGTGAAAATATACTTCAAACTCTTATGATCCGTATAAATTTCACACCTATGTCCAATAATATAGTGTCTCCAAATCTTCAATGCATGTACCACGACTGCAAGTTCTAAATCATTTGTTGGGTAATTCTGCTCATGTTTCATCAATTGTCTTGGCGCATAGGCGACCACTTGACCTTCTTGCATGAGCACATATCCAAGTCCTTGTCTCGAGGCATCGCAATATATGTCAAAACTCTTGCTTACATCCGGCAGTACCAAAACTGGGGTTGTTGTCAACCTCTTCTTCAACTGCTCGAAACTGTTTTGACAAGCTTGAGTCCATTGGAATGCCTTTCCCTTCATTAGCAATTTCGTCATTGGCTTGGCTATCTTGGAGAAGTCCTTGATGAATCAACGGTAATATTCAGCCATTCCAAGAAAACTCCTTATTTCCTTTACATTTTGCAGCGGTTCCCACTTAAACACGTCTCTCACTTTTCCGGGGTCAACCGATACTCCTCCTCCTGAGATGATATGACCCAAAAACGACACCTCTCTCAACCAAAACTGACACTTGTTGAACTTGGCATACAATTGATGCTCCCTTAATTTCTGCAATGTAAGCCTCAAGTGTTCCTCATGTTCCTTCTCATCCTTCGAGTAGATCATAATGTCATCAATAAACACCACAATGAACCTTTCCAAGTACTCCATGAAGACCTTATTCATGAGGTACATAAAGTACGCCGGTGCATTGGTCAATCCAAAGGACATCACGGTGTACTCATAAGATCCATACCGCGTCCTAAAAGCTGTCTTGGGTATGTCCGATGGTCTAATCTTCATTTGAAAATATCCCGACCTCAAATCAATCTTAGAGAAGACACAAGCACCCTTCATTTGATCAAACAAGTCTTCTATGTGTGGCAAGGTGTACTTGTTCTTGATTGTTACCTCGTTGAGAGCTCGGTAATCTACGGACATCCTTTGGGATCCATCCTTCTTGTCCACGAATAGAACGGGCGCTCCCCAAGGTGAAGAGCTGGGCCAAATGAAACCATTCTCTAGTTGCTCTTGAATCTGCTTCTTGAGCTCCACTAATTCCATAGGAGGCATCCTATACGGCCTCTTAGCTATAGGTGCAGTTCCAGGTATTAAATCAATAACAAACTCAATATCTCGATCAGGTGGCATACCTAACAACTCGTCTGGAAAAATATCCAAAAATTCACACACCACCGAAATCTCCTCAATTGCGGCACCGTCCATATGATTCAGTTCCAATTGCTTTGGTGTGGTTTGAGATGCTTCGAACTCTACGGTGATCCCTTCTTCATTGGTCAACTTCACCGTCTTCGTGGCACACTTAATAACTCCATTGTGCTTCCTCAACCAGTCCATACCAAGTATAATGTCCAATCCTTGAGAGTCCAAAACAATGAGGTTGGCGGAGAAGTCTACCCCCCTTATTCTAAGGCTTACTTTTGGACATACTATATTTGTTCTCATCTCTCCTCCGGGAGACTTAACCAACAAAGTAAACTTCATATGAGAGATAGGCAAACTATACTTGTCAACATACTTCGATGCAATGAATGAATGCCATGCTCCAGAATCAAATAACATAGTCGCGGGGTTGGAGTTAGCGAGAAACATACCATTGACCACGTCATCCGCTTGTTGAGCATCCTCTGTAGAGACATGGTTCACGTTGCCACGAGCAAAATTCTGTTGTCCACGGTTCCCTTGTGGCGCTCCTCCATTAGGTCTTGGGTTTTGCCTCGACGCATTGCTTCCTTGACCAAGGCCTGACTTAGGACATTCATGTGCAAATTGTCCACTTATCCACAAGTATAGCACTTCTTTACTCCACCAGAATTATTGGGGCGAGCTTGGTTTTGAACACTTGCACCATGAAAAATTAGCACGAGGTGCAAAAGGCTTTGGAGGTCTAGGTGCTTGCATAACAGGGCACTGCTACACAAACTGAGTTGGGCGCGGTGCAAATCCAGGGCGATGAGTAGGCGCAAAAGAGCTGAAGTAAGGTGCATTGGGTGGTGTGAAGCGAGAGCGCACATTACTTCCTTGTTGATGTCCTTGATATGGCGCCTTCCTCTTGTTGTCTTGCTCCATCTCACGGACCTTGTTCTCAACCACAATTGCTTTGCCTACAAGCTTCTGAAAGTTGGCATAATCACGTTTGAGCAATTGCACTTTGATTTCATTGTTCAAGCCCCTCATGAACAAGTATTGTTTCCGGTTGTCCCAGGTCACATCCTCAGGTGCATACCTTGAGAGTTGAGTGAATTTGTTGAGATATTCACCCACGCTCGATCTCCTTGCCTCAAGTTCTCAAATTCTTGCCTCTTCAAGATCATAACACCCTCATGAACATAATGAGAATGGAATCTCTCTTTGAATTCCGCCCAGGTAATTCTCTCTTGGTTCTCATGAGCATTGCAATAAGAATCCCACCAATCCGCAGCTGCTCCAACTAGTTGATGAGAAGCGAAAAGCACTTTCTCCCGGTCACTACATTGGACAATAGCTAGCTTCTTCTCCACGGAATTGAACCAATCATCTGCATCCATAGGGTCAGCGGCTTGAGCAAAGGTTGGCGGCCTAGTCCTCATACTCTCCCAACCAGTTATGAGGAGGTGGGGGTGGCGGTGGAGGCGTGTGGGGCTGATTGTTGATATTGCCAGCCTGCAGCTGTCCCATAGATTGTATCATGGTCTGCATGAGCTAGTTTTGCATAGCCAATAGCTGCTCAATGCTCATAGCTCCATGAGCAGGTCCTTGTCTGCAGTTATTCTAAGGTGCTCCATTGTTCTCCTCCTCATCATTAGCATCCCTCTGGTTGTGAGTCCTCACCATCTGGAGAAAAGCAATAGGTAAGAATTAGAAAACATCCCCAATTATATGCATCAAGGGATATGAAACTAGACTACTAACTAGCCTACGTGGACATGGCAATGCTAAAGCATCCCAAAATCCTCTATTAAGCACACAAGCAAACAATATATAGCAAACAACACACCAAACAAAAGCACATCGATTCCTGAGTGCTCCTACGTGCTCTAAAGTGTCCATTCTATCTACATTTCGTCCTACGGTCAACCTGTGGCTCTGATACCAAATTGTGACACCCGGTTCCGAAAATGAACCAAGTGAACGCATATGTGTGCCTAGGATGTTCAACACACATACACGATTGCATTCACAAAAGAGTATACAGAAAATTACCATAGAACAAGATTAATTAACCAAATTTTATTACACAAACCATATTATCCTCGAATACAATTTCTAATGAATATTAATGAAAAGTTCAACTAATGCAGCGGAAATAAACTAAATAAGCAAACTAAATAGCTAGGCACCATAAGCGATAGGGTATAGCGCAGCTCCATGCAACACCACAGGCAAAGCTGACGGTAGACACAGCCTAGAACTCTGCATTATGGCCATTAAACTCCCAATCCTGACCTGCAACTGTTGGGGGGGGATTGCAAGTTTGAGTACATGTCTTACTCAGCAAGTGTGGAAAGTATGACATGTGGCAGATTCAAATGACGAATATAATAATGGTTAAGTGCTGAAAAGTACATTAAAACATTTGAAAATCAATATATTACATGTATATGAAATAAACCCATCATAAGCCATGTAGTTATCATAATACCAGTCCATATTCCATATCCATCATCATATACCAATATCCATATTCAATACCAGAAATTAATTCATAACCATCCATAACCATAATACAAACCATAATCATCCCAAAATCCCAATTTTCCTCTAATCATGTGAGGGCCCAGGTTGCTCATAACCGGGAGCACATCTATCATGATAGTTTTACACACTCTGTAGAGGTTGTACCGCTTTACCCACGTGTTTGTGATTTTATCACTTTTTCGATGACTATAGAATCTCAATTATGCCGTCTCACACTTCTGTAGGTGTGTGGCCAAGAGATCACAAAATAGCCTTTACAAAGGGATTACTAGCCTATTTAGACCCCACTGAGGTTTCACCGTTGGTGATGTCTCCAACTGAGCACATCTTCAACCAAGGGCCCCCTCTTGAGCCATTCGGATCCTAGGGTAGTCCCACCAATCATCAACAAACCCAATCCAACTACCCCTTCCCCGAGCATCCTTAATGGTCCAAATAGTACTGGCAAAGCCCTAATTAATCAGCTACACCACACCCATACTTGGCCTCGTGGTGGCACTAGAAATCATGGATGGTCGCTTCACGAACCAGTCCTTAGATCTAAAGCAAGCAAACCACCAGAACATCCAACCCATCCACGTACCAAGCTTGCTTAGATCACCCATTACCATATCAGATTTAACCAGTTCATGTCAACCACAATCTCATTAATGCATAATTAAATTAAGTAGTATAGTTGTTCTTCCATCCCAATTAATTAAGCGAAGCAAAAAAGGTAAAAATCTCATCCCGACTCTCTACCATATATTCCAGGTGACAAGGGTGGTTAAATAAAACTAGTAAACTTCCTACAATAGGATTCCCATCAAATTGACACAAGCATTCAGTTTGCAAACAAAACATTTATTTTAAAACAGGATCAATATGCTTCAAGGACACTTGCCTTGCTCTTGGGATTGATTCGAGTTAAAGCCTTCAAACTCTTGGTGCTGGAGATCCCCCGCGGCACTTTCTAGCGCAAATCCATCTAATCCACACAATAAACATACAAACAAGAAACACGGTTCAAGAGTGCACAAATATTACTCAATATGACATGACATGCATGGTTAATGCAAATGCAAGGTAGAACTTGTTAATAGATTGCTTTTAAATGATCACTAACTAGTTCTAATAGCTTTTAACAAGTTTATATAGGTTTGGATGCAATTAGATCTAATTTTAGAATTAATTCAACACAATTTAACCAGGAAAATCAGACTAGGCCGCTCGGGACCGGACAAGTCCGCACTTTACAAGATCAGTAGATTAGGGTTTTCTAGATTGATGTGAATTTGGAGATTAGGGGTTGAATTCACATAAGAAAAAGAAAATAGAAGGTATACCAGGTGTTTAGAACTCCAATGATTCAAGAAACTTGGAGGTAACACTTGGATCTTGATGATTTAGGATTGGTGATGAACTTGGAGATGAATTGGTGATGAAGAACGAAACTTGATGGAGATCTTGATCCTCTTTCCTTTCCTCCTCTTCTTCTTCTTGCTTGGGATCTCCTCCTCCCTCCTTGATGGTGGCTCTCCACGAACTAGGGTTTGGGTGAGGTGGAAAAGTGGCAAATAGATGTCAAGCCAAGAGGTGGGGTTGTTTATATAAAGGTGGAGGCTAGGGTTAGATGGATTTCGAGTTTGAGAGGAGTAGAGGCCGGTTTAGAGTCCCACATGGGCTCTAAAAGAGTTAGGGACGACGTCCCTAGGCCCACTTGACGTGAAACCCAAGAAACAAGTCGTGAAACGAAAGATCAACTCGGAGTCGCAAAATATCGGACAAGTCCGAAAAGGACCGAAGTAGTCTAAAGTTAGTCCGAAAGAAATCGGACAACTCTGGCCAAAAATCGGACAAGTCCGACTTTAGTCAGAGACGAAAATGGACAAGTCCGCTAGAACACCGGACTAGTCCAGACAAGTCCAGGGACTTAGCAAATTTTCAAGGATTCTTGGAACACCGGACTAGCCCGCATAAGAACGGACAAGTCCAAAAGTGTCCATAGGCAAAAACGGACTAGTCTACAGCAAAAACGGACAAGTTCGATGGAGGTCAGAGAGAAATCGGATTAGTCCGCACTTTCCAGAATTTTAAGTGCGGTTTTGTTCCAAATCAATTTTAAACTTATTCCTCTTTATGTGGATTAATGTTAAACATTTATATGAATGTATGTAGGGCATGATGCATGAAAATGAGGGTGTTAAAAAAACTTTTTTTGATGTTGATTTTTGGGGTTGTAGGATTGATAGGAAAAGTAATTCGGGTGCTTGTCATTTTTTTGGTAATTCACTTGTTGCTTGGTTCTCTAGAAAACAAAATTCAGTTGCATAATCTACAGCTGAATCTCAATATATAGCTGCTGCTAGCGTTTGCTCTCAAATTCTTTAGATTGTTCGAACACTTAAGAACTATGGAGGTTATCTAGATAGTGTTCCACTGTTTTGTGATAACACTAGTGTCATTTGCATTGCTAATAACCCCGTGCAACATTCTAGAAAAAGCACACTTATATTAGTATCACTTTCTTCGTGATAATGTTGAAAATAGAAACATTGTGCTTCACCATAATGATTTTGAACAACAATTGGCTGACATTTTTACAAAACCTTTGGATATCACTCGTTTTTGTTTCATTCGTAGTGAAATAGGGGTTATGCATCCTCATGGATTAAATTGAGAGGGAGTTTTGAAAATTAGGAAGTCCATGTGTGAATCTGATATTAAAATAATATAAGTATAGTATTTCATACATATATGACTTTGTAATTCCTTTTACATGCTGAAAGTTCTTACTACATTACTCGTGTTATACATTTTGTAGTTTTTGCCATGACTAGTAATTGAAATAATTACTTACACTAAATCTAGTCATGATCGAACTTTCTTGCTGTTTTGAACTTGTTGCATGCTCACAAGTGCTTTTAATAATAAAAAATTAATCAATCAACTATTCACATGTTGAGGTTTTATGATAAAATAAAAAATGAGAAAAGATCAAGAGAATATTCATGCATCGCACTTCTTCTTTGAAATGGCTTATCATTGCACTTAGATATGAACTTGGAATAATTTGTGTATGACTAAAACCATGTCCTTAAGCTTCTGATTGTCAAATGACATAGGCTTGTCTTGGTTTGTTAGAATAAGGCTGATGCGGCGTATAATCTCTTGCAAATTTCATATAATCTGAATTTCCGCTTTGAAAAATAATAAAATTGCAGAAACACGTGTCATGCTTTTAGGTCTTGAAATAGTTCAATTTGTGAGATCATGACTTGCTTACAACAACAACAACCAATTCTTTGTCCCAAGCAAGTTGGTGTCGGCTAGAAATGAAACCCAATAATTTTTTAAAAGAAGTAATAGAAAATAAGATGAGAGAAAAAACAAATAAAATAAAATTCAGAATTTTATTTATTTTGGAAATAAAATAATAGGAAAGAAGATAAGAGTAACAAAATATGAATAAACTAAGATTCTGGCACATGAATTGCTAAATGCAGCCCTATCATGAGCCAAATCTCTAGGTATGTCCCACTCCTTTAAGTCTCGCTTCACCGCCTCCTGCCATGTCAACCTTTATCGACCTCTACCTCTTCTAAAATTTTCTTTAGTCTCTATAATCCCACTATTGACTGGTGCTTCTAGGGGTCTCCGCTGGATATGTCCAAACCACCGTAGGCGATGTTGAACTAGTTTCTCCTCAATCGGTGCCACCCCTACCATATCACGTATCACCTCGTTCCTAGGGTAGGGGCGGCACCAATTGAAGAGAAACTAGTTCAACATCGCCTACGGTGGTTTGGACATATCCAGCAGAGACCCCCAGAAGCATCGGTCAACAATGGGATTATACAGTCTAGAGACAATTTTAGAAGAGGTAGAGGTTGATCATGACTTGCTTAAATTGAAAAATTGCACTTGATATCTTGCATGGCTTACACAACTTTATGTATCTCATTCATGTGATAGTGTAAGTTACTTGATAGTATGACTTGGATGACTTGGATAATATGCTCATAACAATTAGGATTTCTCTTTTGAACTTTGTTGAGTACATTGTCAAACAGGGAGAAATATGTTACACATTGTTGCACATTCACAAGTTTTTAAACATTCTTCTCAGGGGGAGAATTTATTTCTGAAATTTCTTTCTCATTTGATTTTCAAAAGGGGGGAAAAATTGTTTCTAAAACTTTTCATGGGAATGAGTCAATGTTCGGATTCTATGTGGTGTCGGCAATGCATTCATCAATGGGGAGATTATGAGATCTATGTGTGTTGAATACATTGGCAATTTAAATAGAAGCAAGGGTTCACACGAAAAGTTTTGAATATTGCTGAAAAGCCCACTTTGGATTGTCCGAACTTGCGGGAATCCATTTTGCACTGTCCGCACTTTCACAGAAATGAGATGCATGTGAGTCGACACAGGTCGATCTTTACAAACGTGTTTTTAGGAATAACGTTACCCTCGATAGTTTTGGACTCTCCGAACTTTCTCAATGCATTTTGGGAGTAACATTTACTCTTTACTTGGTCAGAACTGTCTGAACTTTCTGTCACGTGATTTGCACGTGAATTTGGGATTGGAATGTCCGATCTTTTGCCTTTACATTGCAGTGCGGCTTTTGGTCAATTCGATAATTTTATTTGTTGAAATAATTGTGCGGCGGATCTGTTTTAACTTGCAATGTTTCAAACTTGCTTTTTCTCTTATGGAATGTTTGCTTAGTATTCTCTTACTAAGTTTTCGATGTGTTATGGCTGATTATGTTGGTTATTATTTTGCTATGCTTTGCAACATGCTTATGTGAGGTGCTCACGTAAGGTGTTGTGTTTTTCGGACTAACGAGAGTCAAGTCGAGGACTTGGGCTTGCGATGATTTGGTTGTTTGTTAATGTGCATGTGTTGCTTGAGGTTAATACATGGCTGGTGATGGGATCCATTGAACTAGTCTTAGGGAGAAGATGAGGTTCAACAACAAAGTTCTGGAGGAATTGTGGTTGAGTTGATTGGGAGGTCTTGCAGCATGTTTGGATCAAGAACAATGCATATGAATGTATCATGGACATTGTTGGAAGGTGTTTGCACGTGTGCAAGGGGTGCATGGACGTGACAACATTGTTCCAAGGCATGATGAAGAGAAGTGGATGTGAAGATGTGGCCGGAAAGGTCCAATCGGGTGGTTAATGTCTCAGGATGCGGCTGAGGTGGTTATGGTTCGTTTATGGAAGGCTTCGAGTTTGTTTTGGTTGGAGTTTATGTGGGTCATGAAGTTGAGTTGTTCTAGGAATGTTTAGGATGTTCCTAAGGTGTTTGTATGTCTTAAGATTACTTCTATCTGTGTATGGAAGAATCTTAAGCAGTTACGGTAAGTCTGAGTCAGAGTCCAAGTAGGATTAGAGTCCTAGTTTGGATTGGGTTGGTCTTAAGGCTGGTTACATAAGCAAGGGAGGCCAAAGCTTGTGGTAATACGACTTTGGGATGTTACTGTTGTTTTCTATTGAATAAAGATCGTAGTTTTAGGGGAGCTTTTGTGCCTTGTTCGTCTGACTTGTTTCAGACAAGTTTTTCTCGCTGAGTTTTTGGACAGACCGATATTGCTTTGGTATTTCAATCATAACTCACGTTTTACAGATCTAATTGACGTCATTCTTTTTGAGTTGTATTTACAACTTGATTCTCTATCATTTTTGAAAATTTCACGGTCATTGGATTTGTGGTTGTTGATTTACACGAGTTTCTTTGCAGCATTGTTGATCTGTTTTTAAATTAGGTAGAACAGATTGACCTTGGTCTAGTCTTGATCATATTTCAAGTTCTACTTAATGTTTTCACATGATTCTTGTTGAATTAGTTCCGTGAGATAACTCTATACAATCTATACTAGCTTTTGTCATGATTGGACACATTGAAAAAAGATTACACATACGGTTGCTTAGCAAATTGATTTTCTGCCGAGGGGTTTTCGTTGCTTCGGCTGAAAACGTTTTTAAATCTACTATTCACCCCCCCCCTCTCCAGTAGATTTTCACGTGCTCTTCGATCCCACAAAAGGAATTCGTTCGAAGATGCTGCGAATGCAAAAAGCATGGAGGAATAACTCCTCGCAATGTGATGCCCTCACATACAATCTCCATATTTGATGCATGGGGTATCGACTTCATGAGACCTTTTCCAAAAGTTCTATGATTGCGAGTACATTCTGGTAACAGTAGATTATATGTCCAAATGGGTAGAAGCAATACCATGCAAACATGTTGATGCCAAGACTACCCGGAAAATGTTTCATGAAATCATTTTCTCACGGTTTGGAACTCCCTGAATGGTCATAAGTGATGGAGGGTCTCATTTCATTGATAAGACCTTTCAGAACTTTTTGAGAGAGCTTGGGGTTAGGCATAACATTGCTACTTCGTACCATCCCCAAACAAGCGATCAAGTAGCAACATGAAACGAACAAATAAATAATATTCTGCAAAAAGACCATCCTTGAGATGGGGAATGGATGGAAGAACAAACTACCCGATGCACTTTGGGCGTACCGTAACGCCTATAAGACACCCATTGGAATGTCACATTTCCAAATTGTCTACGGGAAAACTTATCATTTACCCGTAGAATTGAAACATAGAGCGTATTGGGTATCAAGAAGTGGAACATGGATCTCCACGAAGCTGGAAAGTTGCCCAAGATGCAAATTTCTAAATTGGAAAAATGGAGAGATAAGGTGTACCACAGTGCCAAGATCTATAAAGATAAAACCACAAGATGGCACGATAAAAGAATTACGCCTAAGCAGTTCAAGCCTGGAGATAAATTTCTACTTTTTGACTCAAGAGTCAAACATTTTGGACATGGGAAACATAAAAGTAAATCGGAAGGTCCCTATACTGTGGTAGATACTTCATCTCATGGAGCAATTACACTCCAAAATGATGAAGGTCATCTATTCATAGTAAATGGGCACCGTCTCAAGTCTTTTTAGAGCCCGAAGCAAATTTGGACAATGAGGAAGACGTAGTCAATTTGATTGACTTTAACGTCTATCCTTGAAATTTGGTTAAATTTTCTATGTCCAATAAAGTAAACTCCAACTCTCACTATTCACTTCCAATCATTCCACTTTTGTCTAAGTAGGAGAGATGTAAAATGTAGAATATCATAAATACTTTTTACTTAGAACTTAGGCACTTATTTATTTTGATTTCATCATATGAAGTGCCTTTGTCAAATAAATTGTGACTCACCGATGTAGGTAAGGCCGGTAGAGTCTTTCACTTTTCCATGTTTTTTTGTGTCAAATAAATATAGGTATAAGAACAAGTGTGGGGGAGGTCCCACAAGCCTCCCAAAGCGCAAACATGTCTGGACCATCATGAAAGAACAATTCAATGCATCGCATGAAGTACCACGAGAAGATTCAACAAAGCCATGATGGCTTAGCCCACTCTTCTTCATTAAGGCGATGGTTTGCGCTCTCTCACCTCATATCTTTCTATACCTGATTTTTTTAGTTGAATTTTGTTATGCATGAAAATATCATTAAAATCAACTCATTGGAAACTAAAAATTTGCAATATCATATTTTTGCTAGAGGATAAAATATTTCTACCCCTCATTTCAATTTCATTACCATGATCCTGAACCATATATAACATTAGGAAAAATATGTCATCTAAGTATTTGATTGGTGTGATATGGTAAATGAGTGAAACTTGGAAACTCTCCATGCTTGAATTAAATTTTGGTATTGCAATTTTTGAAGTCATAGGATTTTTGCCTACCTCCTCATAAGAACATAAATTCTCACCAATGCCATATGATGCAACTTATTGAAAACCACATGCATATGCCACTTGCATTTTCATTGAACGTTGTTAAATTCTTGACCCTATTGAGTGGCTAGCATAATTTTTTTATTTAAGGATTTCTTGTGCACTCAATTATGGCTAAATTTTCATATTGAAAATTAGCATTCATTCATCCATCCACCACAAGAAAAAATGTACTCCATATTTACTTCGCAAAATACTCTCTCCACAAATATTTGCAAAAAAAAAAGAGTAGAAGGCATGGCTACAAGAAAAATAAAATAAAACATACTCTCTACTAAAGAGTGTGATAAACAAAAGTAGCCATGCTTCATCCTTGCATAAAAGGAGAGTACACATTTTGGAGTCATCCTCATACATACCTCCACCATAAGTGCACAAGAAATTTTTTTTCAATATTTTCATTGCTTGGTCCCCTCATAGAATCCAGTCTTTGACTTAGTGATATATGAATTGCAAGTGAACCCCTTTTTATCCCTACCAAGCTCCACAAAAAGATATATTTAGTTGTAGGAAAAGAAGTGGAAACTCATACCATGGTGGAGACTAAACAAATCGAGAGATCACATCATTATTTTGTGGAGTATTGCAATATCTTTTTGACTTGTGAAAATATAGCAGTTTCCGAGTTTAGTACAACTGGAGGAGTCGAGGTGAACTACGTTCATAATGTTCCAACTCTCAAACACCCAAGATGATGTGGTAGCCACATCCACATCAAAGATTCTTCAACAAAGGTATGTGTTGAAATGTTTTGTATACATATTTCATACTTGTAACTAAATTATGATATAACTTAGTATTTTTGCCTTCACTCGAGGACGAGTAAAGGACAAAATGGGGGAGTTTGTTGAAGGTCCTCAAATGCCAAATCCGACCTTCAATACTCTGCATAAAAGATATGTATTGGACAATCAACATAGTGGTAGGAGTTATTCATAATGAATTCCACAAGTGTTGGTGTAATTTTGTATTCAGTTGAATTAGGCTCATAAATAAAGGGATTTGCAGGGACCAATCCAAGAAACACACCTTCTGACCAATCAGCCGCAAGCACGCGGATTCATGTGCCCCCTCAAAGGAGAAAACCAACTAAAAATCACCTGAATCACCCATACCCATGATGGGGCCCACATAACAGTGTTGCCCGAGAGGAGCTATTGGTAGCTCGACCGAACCACCAGGTCACTCAACCTGGTATTCGTGCCAAACTCGGTCAGCCTCCATGTGTTGGCTCCTCACGGCTCCTTGATAACAATGCCAACTGATTCACACACATATTTTGGCGCAAAACCAACCTTTGGAGAGTATAAATAGGGGGTAGAGGCTCACTCTTCTCCACACACCAAAGCTTGAGTCTAGTACTCCACTCCAAAGATGTAGTGTTGCCCAAGTGCTTAGAAAGTAGGGAGAGAGTAAGAAAGAGAAGAAGGAGGAGGCTTTTTCTTGTCGAGCTTCTTCCACTTCAGGATAAGGTTCGAGCTTGTCGTACCCTCTCCACATTTGTACCTCGACGATTGTTTCCAATTCAAGTAAGGTGCATGATTTCCATTTGAGTTCATTTATTTAATTCAATCAAGTTAATTCCTCAGTTGCTTCTTCCTTCATCGCTCTATTCATTTAGAGGCCCTATTCTTTGCAAGAGAGGTTAGGGAAGTAATCGATAGTGTAGGCATGGTTTCTAGGCTTGACGTTACCTTTGATTATCTTGTTGTCCACTTGGTTGTAGAGGTAGGCAGTAGGTGTTGATGGTCCTCTCTGTCCGTTGTAATCCTCCACGTTCTGCTACGATGTAGGCTCATGATGGGAGTTGCCTGGCAGACCAGGGTAAGCCCATGCCCGATACAAGTAGTTATTGATTGACCTGCCTTGAATTAGAAACATTCTCTTAGGAAATCCACTCTACCCCTTGCCTACCACCAAGCTTTGTGTCCTTGGGTGATCTAGTTAGAAGATTAGCACAAACGTTCCTTGGATTTTATATCCTTGGGAATACTGTTTAAGAAAAGGTGCTACATCAGTCTCTGTGCGCTTACGGATTTTCATCTGTGATGTACCAACCATAAACATACGTCGTTTAGCTATGTCTAAGCTGGCTATCAGCGACCTGGACCAACGAGGTGGCGAGGGTGCCAGTCCTTGGTTTGCCAACTCCTTGGATGGAAGCAGGTGGACGGTCTGGCTTGTGGTTGGTTGTCGGAGACCGAGCCTCGTCTACCACATGGCCGGTGCCTCTGCGCCGATAATTGTTGCCTCATTTCCCAACTGCCATGATAGTTGGAACATTCGATGCTGGGAGAGAGGGGCGAGCAGTCGGTCATGGCTTCGCGCTCATTGCTTCATCTATCGGATCGTATGAGCGATTGGTTTTCTACACATGGAGTGATGTTGGGAAGCCCATGGTGGTGTTCGGCCCATCAGCGCTCGGATCAAAGCTTCGTGACGAGACAGAGGTTGGGCTTGATGGCATCGTCGAGCTAGGGCACCCATGCCGGCATCTGGCCCGTCGGTGCCCAGAGCGGAGCTTTGTGATGGGGATGGAGGCTGGGTTTGGAAGAGCCCTTGAGGTGGGAAGGAATGCACGACAGTCCCCATATCTAGTGCGCCAACTGTTAGTATATTGGTTGCCTACTAGTGATGTGTCCACCAGCATTCTGCCTCAAGGCGGCCTAACAACTGGAACAAAGAATTTATACAGGTTTGGGGAAGGTGTCCTACGTTTAGTGCGGTGATCTCTTCTTCCCATTATCAATGGTGGAGTAATACATATATGGGTATGTCTTCTAGTGCTCATCGTTGAGGAGACGAAGTCCCTCTCTAGTGGGTGTCTTCTTCGTTCTTCCTTCACAGGACAGCTTCAGGTCCTTTTTATAGTCGGAGGCAGACCATCTCTTTCCTAGCTAGTTTCTATTTTCCTCATATGGGAAGCAGGGTTTACAAATTTATCCCTATGCTTTATGCTCCTCTAGGCAGGATCGAACAGTGGAGGCTGCAGATGCCCCTCCTTACTTGTTCGGTCACTTCATAGCCTCTCTTGATGCCTTGGTGCTCTGGTTACCATGCCGTCAAAGACTGGACTGGACAGAAAGTGCAAGGGGCATTAGCAGTGGTATTGATGCGGTTTCCCATGCGGAGATCGGGTTGGCATGATCCCGTCTCCAGTGGTCAGGACTCGACAGGACGGATGCATTTGTCATCAAGCCGAGGTCGGGAAGTTCGTCTTCCCAACCACCCGGGTCGGGGGTGCGTCTTCACTAACAAGACTCGGATTCTCCTCTGACACCCCAGTTGCAGGACTTCATCGGGAACGTTAAAAGAATGATGCTATTTAGATAAACATTATAAGCATGAGAAAAAAAGAGAGAGAAAAGAAAAGTAGCCATGTTTTATCCGTGCAAAAAGAAAGAGAGATTATACCAAAAAGGAGTTATCTCAAGTATCCACATCCACTCCCACTCCATCACACATGCACTAGTCTTGAATCAGAAAGTTTTGAATTGAATTCTCCTAAGGCTTACTCTTTTGACTTAGCAATATATGTGATGCAAATATGCCTACTTACTTTCCTTACCAAGCTCCACATACAAGCCATATTCAATGAGTAGGAATAGTAGAGGCACAATGCTTTGGTGAGAAAATATTTCCACTATCCACAAACGAGTGACTGAGAGAATCAATTTGAGGTACTTAATATCTAAATTGAATTCTCCGAGATTTAAGTGGAACTTGATTTCTAGGCTATGTTTGCTCCATTTTCTATTCTACCTTTCAACTACTCATGAATATGAAAAAGCATAAGCCCCATGATAACTTAAGAAAGGTAGGGTATCATAGCCAATTTCTGCAATACTAGATAGAGTATCTTGTTGTGCATTAGATACTTTTGAAAATAAGACATTGTAGCAACTCCTGATCATCAACCTGAAGTCTTGACTATGCTCGGGATGAGCAAAGGATAAAATTGGGGGAGTTTGTTGACGGCTGTTATATACCAATTTCATTCGTCAATTTAACTCAATTATGTGAAGGATTTGTCATTTATCGCACACATCACCTTTTCTATCTAACCCAATTCCACTTGGACATGGAGAGATATGTGTATGCAACATTTTATGCAGGAAATGTAGAGGGACCAATCCTATAAAATATTATCCCAGCCAATCAGGCGAAGACATGTGGCATCCCATGGATCAAATGGCCCACAAACAGGAGTATCTGAGGAGATCCAACGGTGTATCACCCATATACATCAATGGGACCCCCTGGCAGCCACCTGGAGAAAGCGCACGAGAAACGGTGCAATGTCCTGGTCAGTCGAACCAGTGGGTCGGCCGACCTGGTCTTTGCACCAAACTCGGTCAGCCTCCACGTGTTGGCTCCTCCCGGCTCCCTAGGGTCAATGGTGACTGATTCGCGCGCTTTTGATGGCGGTAACCGACCTCAACACTAGTATAAATAGGACCCCCTACCTCTCACTTCAACACACACCACTTGGGCATCATTCTATTGTATACACTATCTTCCATAGTCCTTAGAGGAGTTAGGATGTAGAGAGGAGAGCCTCTAGTCCCAAGTCCAAATTGGGAAAGGAGTAAAAGGAGTCTCTCTTCCCAATTCCACATTGGGAAAGGTATGGCTTATGAATTCCTTCTTGTATTTGTAACTTTGTGCTCAATAAAGATATTATCTTTAGTCTTCTTTTATACGTATACAAGGACAAAGTGTTTCTTGTTTGATTGTGGAGTCCATGTATGTGGAAGGTATAGTGTTTATGATTTTACTCTCATGATCACATCTTATGGTCATAAACACTATAGACCCCCACTATAGTCTATGTAGTTATGATATGATTATGTTAATATGAATGACTATGCTATGCAATTAACATTTGTTCAACAATGTTTAGGTTAGTCATTGCCTTAGGATGGCTTGTGCCATGGCTCCTAAGGTATTTGCTTAGTATGCTAGCATGGTGCTAGGGTATTTAAGTAGCGTTGGATGTCTCGTAGACCCACAGATTGAAGAGGTAGGCAGTAGGTGGTGACAATCCTATCTGTCCTTTGTAATCCTCCACGTTCGGCTATGACACAGGCTCTTGGCGGGAGTCGCCCTAGTATTGCTAGGGGTAAGCCCGTGCCTGATGTGTTGAATAGCATTGCATAGGAATTCATCATTGACATGAACATTAGTATCTACCTTAGGCTATGTATATGTATTAGGAGCATTGTAGGAGCAACTCTCTAACTCTCAATCCAATCTTCCTCTAGGACCCATTTTACCCTTTAGAATAGATTGCCTAGGTGTGTGTCACACTACCCCTATTATCAACTTACCCCTATCCGGATAATGGATTAGTATCCCATAGCTTGACCATAAGAGTAGTATATACTTTACTCCATTGCCTTCCTTTGGGATAAATACGATACCCTTGGGAATACTCATGAGTGAAATGCTACAACGGTATCTTTCGTGCGCTTGCAGATCTCATCTCTTTACCGGAGATGATCTGTGGTGTTAAGAAATACCAACAAGCATTTCTGGCGCCTTTGCCGGGGATGATTTGTTAGTATATCTTAGGAGCCGTCAACACCTCTGCCGCTGCCGCTCGCCTCTGCCGCCACGAGGTAAGCTCCCTCTCCCCTCTCTCCCTCCCTCTATCCATGGTCGGCCCCCTCCCCCTCTCCCTCCCTCTATCCATGGTCGCCCTCTCCATGGCCGCCCCCTCCCCCTCCCTCGATAGCGGACCTCCCCTCCATGGCCGGCCCCCTCCCTCTCCATGGCCGCCCCACCCCCTTCCATGGTCGCCCCCTCCTAGCCGCCCCCCTAACTTCCCCCCTCCATGCCCCCGTTCCTCCTAGCCGCCCTCCCCCATTCCATGGCCGCCCCCCACCCCCTCCATGGCCGCCTCCCCTCCTCCATGGCCGCTCCACTCCCTCCATGTGAATTTTAAGCACAAATTTTTGCTTAATGTGTTGAATTAGTTAGGTTAATTGGTGATTAGTTGATTAGAGGATTGAATTGTGTAATTTGTTGGTTAAATTGGTGATTAGTTGATTGAATTGTGTAATTCGTAGATTAAATTGTTGATTAGTAGAAGAATTGTTCTATTAAATTGATAATGCTTATGTCTATGTTAATCATGCTTAGCTAGGTTTAGATTTAATTATGTTTAGGTTATTTATGCCTATGTTCAATTTTTTGTTAGTTGAGATTAAGTTTGCTAAGCAAGGTTTAGGTCAATGCTTATGTCTAAATTTATAATAAAATTGTTTATGTTTAGGTTTATGTTTATTAATTGATAAGTTACAATTTAATAATTGTTATGCTTACATTTAATTTAATTGCTTTGTTTTTTAGAATATGGTTATAATTTATAATTTGATTGCTTGAGTGTTACTATATGTACAAAAATGGGATTCAGGTCGGCTTGACCCGACACAACCTATTAGGGTCAGATGAATGTGGCCTAGAGGGGGGGTGAATAGGCCTTTTTGAATTTTGTCAGAACCTGCAACACTTAACAACCAGTTCAAAACATGAGATATCGGACTAGTCCGGTAAAGTGCGTACTAGTCCGGTGTGTACGGACTAGGTTGATCAAGTTTGATTTATTAGGTTTGATTCTAGGGTGTAGCAGTGGAAATATAACTGTAATTTATGTGTTGCAAGATTATGTACTAAGGTATATCACAAGTCAATCTTAAATTTGATATTTCAACGTAAAGTGAGCAATATTAATTGAAACCCTAGATTGATATAATATAAAGAACGATGAACACAAAACAAGAACACAAGAGATTTATCCCGTGGTTCGGTTCCCACTGAGGCAACCTACTTCCACGTTGAGGAGTCCACAAAAGGACCGGGTCTTCTCCAACCCTACCCTCGTCGGATCGCCACGAAGGCCAATCCTCTTCCACTTATCAGAAAGGGGTGAATAACCGAATTCAAAGGGGCCTTCTCACAAGTTGAGGTCTCCCTTAGATTACAACACGAAATACCACCAAGTACACCCTCAAAAGATTACAATGAAATCACAGGATTGTGTTAGAGAATCAAACCAAGAGCTCAATGAGTGTTGAACGTGTCTCTCCAATGATCTAGAGTGAATCCTCAAAGGATTGATCTTTGTTGCACTTAATTTCGTGGAGAGATGTGGTGTTTGAGGCTCTTGGGAGGTGTGACAGCGCTAGGGTTCGAGAAAGTTTAAAGTTGGGCCGTGCACTTCTATTTATATGGAGTTTCTAAAAGTTGCCGTTAGGATTTAGAAAGATTGATTAGTTGATCCAAAGATTATATCATCAACGTAAATTTCTAAAAGTTGCGCTATCATGATTTTACTAAATTCCTCACAAAAAGATTGATTAGTTGATCCAAAGATTATATCATCAACGTAAATTTGACAAATAAAAAGATCATTGTCAAAATTCTTTGTAAATAGTGTATAATCTACTTTGCCAATCTTAAAGCCATTTTCAATTAAGAAATCTCTAAGACACTCATACCAAGCTCTAGGAGCTTGTTTGAGGCCGTAGAGAGCCTTATACAATTTAAATACGTGGTCGGGGAACTCTTCGTCTTCAAACCCGGGGGGTTGCTCCACATATACCTCCTCCTTGATTGGTCCGTTGAGGAAGGCGCTTTTCACATCCATTTGATACAGCTTGAAATCATGGTGAGTAGCATATGCAAGTAATATTCTAATAGATTCAAGTCTAGCTACGGGAGCAAAGGTCTCATCGAAATCCAAACCTTCGACTTGTGAATACCCTTTGGCCACAAGTCGTGCCTTGTTCCTTGTCACCACCCCGTGTTCATCTTGTTTGTTGCGGAAGACCCACTTGGTGCCGACAATGTTCGCATTGGGTCTTGCCACGAGTTCCCACACCTCGTTCCGCTTGAAATTGTTCAATTCTTCTTGCATTGCCACAACCCAGTCCGGGTCCTTCAATGCATCCTCAACCCTGCGCGGTTCCAAGAAGGATACAAACGAGTAGTGTTCACAAAAGTTAGCTATACGAGATCTAGTGGTTACTCCCTTTTGGATGTCACCGATGATATTGTCGATTGGGTGATCCCTTTGGACGCATTGGTGTACTCTTGGGTGTGGCACTTGGGGCATTGTATCTTCATGATCATCTTCTTCTCCCCCTAAATGGTTCCCTTTGTTGACTTGTTGATTATCTTTGTCATATTGTGGTTAATCTTGTGTGCAAGCTCCCCCTTGATCGTTGACCTCCTCTTGTGGCTCATCTTCCTCATACACGTGTAGAGGTGACTCTTGTGGTCGAACTTCACCTAAGGCCATTCTTTTGAATGCTTGACAAGGAGCTTCTTCTTTATCTAGTACACATGGATCAACTTGCTCCTTTTGGGAGCCGTTAGTCTCATCGAACACTACGCGTCACGTGCTACTTCAACAAGTCTAGAGGTCTTGTTGAAAACACGATAGGCGTAAGTGTTCAAATCATAACCAAGCAAGAAACCTTCATCGGACTTCGAAGCGAACTTTGAAGTCATGGGCTTCTTGTTTAAAATATAACATGGAGAATCAAAAACTCGAAAATATGAAATATTGGGTTTGTTACAGGTGAGTAGCTCATAGGATGTCTTCTTGAGTAGTCGATGAAGATAAAGTCAATTTACGGCATGGCAAGCGGTGTTAAACGCTTCCGCCCAAAATTGATCCGAGGTCTTGTACTCATCGAGCATTGTTCTTGCCGTCTCTATGAGAGTTCACTTCTTTCTTTTGGCAACTCCGTTTTGTTGTGGGGAGTACGGAGCTGAAAATTCGTGCTTTATGCCCTCTTCATCAAGGTACTCCTCCACTTGTGTGTTCTTGAACTCCGTGCCGTTGTCGCTTCGAATGTTCTTGATTGTCAATGAGAGTTCGTTTTGAGCTCGTTTGAAGAACTTCTTGAGTAATCCTTGTGTTTTTGACTTATCATGCAAAAAGAAAACCTAAGTGAAGCGAGAAAAATCATCAACAACTACTAAACCATATTTTTTACCGCCGATGCTTATGCAAGCAATTGGACCAAATAAGTCCATGTGAAGTAGCTCGAGCGGTCTTGTTGTAGTCATGACGTTCTTGGCGGGGTGAGGTGCTCCGACTTGCTTCCCGGCTTGGCACGCGCTACAAGGCCTGTCTTTCTCAAACACAACATCCTTTAAACCTCGGATGTGATCGCCCTTGAGAAGTTTTTGAAGGTTCCTCATACCAACATGCGCTAGACGTTTATGCCACAGCCAACCCATGTTAGTTTTTGCAATCAAGCATGTGTCAAGTTCAGCTTTATCCTCATGGAAGTCAACAATATAGAGCTTTCCCTTTAACATACCCTTGAATGCAATGGAACCATCACTCCTCTTATAAACGTTCACACCCTCGTTAGTGAACAAGCAATTATAACCTTTGTCACATAATTGAGATATGGACAGTAGGTTATAATCTATGGATTCAACATGTATAACATTAGAAAGTGTGTGTTTAGAAGATATTGCAATTTTACCTGTACCGAGCACCTTTCCTTGACTATTATCTCCAAAGTAGATGCCCTCGTTTGGATCCTCATTTTCCTCATATTCAACGAACATTCTTCTTTCTCCGGTCATATGGTTAGTGCAGCCACTGTCTAGCACCTATTTAGATCCACCAGAGGAATAGGCCTGCAAAAATAGATTATGCTTTGGTTTTTGGTACCCATGCTTGCTTGGGTCCTTGGAGGTTAGTTACAAGACATTTGGGCACCCACACATGAGACTTGGTGTTCTCATGGTGTGGCCTGACATAATAAGCATGAACTTTGCCAAAATTATTTCTCATTAATACATACAAGGCATCGAGAGTTCTAAACAATAACTGTTGTTGTTTATGTAAAGGACTAGTCTGGGAGGCCGGACTTGTCCGGAGGACCGGACTTGTCCGGACCCCGACTGGACTAGTCCGAACTTTTTCAGTTTGAGAGGGTCTTCCCATTACAAAGGCAATCCTCTCCTTGTTGTTCTTATGGCTTTTAGCATGTTGCTTTCCACCATAAGAATAACCAATGCCATATTTGACATTTGGAGGTCTTTGGACCAAGTATGCACTGCGTGCATATTTGATCTTCTCCTTGTAGAATATGCCACTTTGGGTAGGATGCTTATCCCTTGTAGGGGTCGGCTTGTCTTTCAAATGATGTCAATTTTATTGCATGTACAAGTAGAAGCAACCTCAGTTTTAGTGAGTTGAGAAGGTGAACTTGAAGAGGATGAAGGTTCACCTTGCTTGAGCGACTCAACTTGCACTTCAAGGATCTTGTTAACCTTGATCAGGTCAGCATGTTGGTCCTTGATTGTAGCATTTGAGTCGGTTAACTCCAAGCAAGTTTCCTTGCTTGAAGCTAACTCAAGCTCTAGTGATTTGCTTCGTTCCTTTTCAAGTTCTAGAAGCTTGTCAAGTTCGACATATTCCTCCTTTTGGGATATGGTCATGTCCTCTTGACAATGTATTAACATCTCCTTCTCAACAAGTTGATCAAGCAAAAATTTCATTTTTGTGGCTGTTTTCCTATCTAGTCCAATAAGCATATCCTCATTATCACTATTGATTTCTTCATCACTATAATGGGAATCCACGGAAGGGGTTTTAATGGTTACCTTGCGTTTACCTTCATTTGCCATAAGGCAAGTGCCATCTCCTTTCCATGCACCGAGTGTAGGGAAGAGAGTAGACCTCTTGGATGTCTTCTCGATGGCTATGTTGGCCATCTCTCCTTCTTCGGATGATGAGTAATCATCATTTGAGTCCCACTCTTTCCCTATGTGGGCTTGTTCGGCTTGTTTCTTCTTCTTGAAGAATTTCTTGGGTTTAGGCTTGGCTTCTTTGGTCTTTTTCTTGTTCTCTTCATATGGGCAATCAAATATAAAGTGGCTATACTCACCACAATTATAGCAAGCCTACCTCAACTTTGGCTTTGTTCTTTCTTTGTACTTTCCTTCGCTTTATTTATCACCTTGTCTCTTCTTCATTATTCTCTTGAATTTCTTCATGAACAATATCATGTCTTCTTCATCTAATTCACTGCTCTCGTCATCACTGTCTTCTTCTAGTTGTGCTTCTCTAGCTTCTTTAGATAGGGGCTTGAGGGTGGACTTCAAAGCAACCCCTTTCTTATTTGCTGAGGTGAGGTCGGCAATCTCCTTGACATGCTTTGCTTGTTTTTCCATCATCTCGAAGTTGATGATCTTTCCAAGCAATTCATCCGGAGTCATCTTTTTGTATTCGGGACTTTCTCTGATCATGGAGCATAGGGTGACATTGCGAGGCATGAATGCTCTAAGGATGATCTTTACCACCTCGTGGTCATTCCACTTCTTACTTCCGTATGATCTGACCTTGTTGACAAGTGTCTTTAATCTGTTGTACATGTCTTGGGGTGACTCGTCCTCTTCAATTGCGAATCTTCCTAATTCGCCTCAATCATTTCGATCTTTGCTTCACGCACATGTTGGTCACCTTCATGTGCAGTTTGTAGTGTGTCCCATATCTCCTTAGCAATCTCGAGTCCATCCACCTTGGTGAACTCATCCCGTCTGAGCGAATAGGTAATTACGTCCGCGCTTGAGCATTTCGATGAATTGCCTGGTCTTGGCTTGGTGTGAGCTCTTCGTCGTCGTCTGGGATATCTATCCCTGTGCACACAATATGCCATAAACTCGGATTGAGGGAAATTAGATGCATTTTCATATTTTGCCTCCACATTGAGTAATCACTTCCATCGAAATGTGGGGATTTTCCAAGTGGGATAGACAAATAATGATTATTATTGGAATTGAGACAATCATAGTTAAAAGGATATCGGGAGTAGTCGGTGTGACTACTCCCCTTCTTTTCTTCAATCTTCACTTTCCCTTTGGAAAGTGTCTTCTTTATTAGGAGCGCCTTTAGTTCTAGCATCTCCTCATCGTCGTCCTCGAAGTCTTGAATGGCTTCGAGGAGCTTCTCCACCTTGAGGTTCTTTTCATCATCAACCTTTTCTTGGTTGTCGCTCTCGTGGGTGTCCTTCATGTCCGACATGATCTTCTTCGAGCGATCAGTCTCTTTCTTGAAGAACCTTGCTCTGATACCAATTGAATGTGGCCTAGAGGGGGGGGGTGAATAGGCATTTTCGAAATTTTGTCAGAACCTGCAACACTTAACAACCAGTTCAAAACCAGAGATATCGGACTAGTCCGGTAAAGTGCGGACTAGTCCGGCGTGTACGGACTAGGTTGAACAAGTTTGATCAATTAATTTGATTTTTCGATGTATGCAGCGGAAATATACAATCAAATGAAGTGTTACAAGGTTATGACCCAGGTTACATCACAGTTCAATCTTATATTTGATGATTCAACTTGAAGTAAGCAATAATGATTGAAACCCTAGATTATTGTGAAAAATAAGAGCGATGAACACAGTAACAAGACACAAGGATTTCTCCCGTGGTCCGGCTACCACAGAGGCAACCTACGTCCATGTTGAGGAGTCCACAAAAGGACCGGGTCTTCTCCAACCCTACCCTCGTCGGATTGCCACGAAGGCCAATCCTCTTCCACTTATCACAAAGGGGTGAATAACCAAATTCAAAGGGGCCTTCTCACACGTTGAGAGCTCCCTTGGATTACAACACGAAATACCACCAAGAACACACTCAAAATATTACAATGAAATCACAGGAGTGTGTTAGAAAATCAAACCAAGAGCTCAATGTGGTGTTTAACGTGTCACTCCAATGAACTAGAGTGAATCCTCAAAGGATTGATCTTTGTTGCACTTAATTTCGTGGAGAGATGTGGTTTTTGAGGCTCTTGGGAGGTGTGACGGCGCTAGGATTCGAGTCTTTATGAAATATGGCCGTGCAAATCTATTTATATGGGTTTCTAAAAGTGACCGTTAGGCTTCAGAAAGACCGGACTAGTCCGTGGTGGTCACCGGACTAGTCCGGTGTGCTGTGTGTAGCAAATCCTAAATGTCCCGAAATATTGGACTAGTCCCGCTAGGAGCGGACTTGTCCAATTTAGCTTCTGGAAATCTTCGGACTAGTCCGATAGTCATCGGACTTGTCCGTACATGTGAAACCTTAAGTGTATTGGATGACAAGTCCGCACTTGAAGGTCTTGTCCGATTTAGTTCAGAGGGTTTTTCGGACTAGTCCGTGCAAATATCAGACTTGTCCGATTTGGACCAGAGAGAATATCGGAGTAGTCCGGTTGTGATCTGACTTGTCTGATTTTTTGTGACTTGTGAAGTGTTTTGAAGACTAGTACGCACTGGGAGGACCAACCCGATTCTAGTCAGAGAGATACCGTACTAGTCCGATGGATATAGAACTTGTCCGATTTTGTGCAAAGAGGATATCAGACTAGTCCGGTGTCAGTCGGACTAGTCCGGTCCTGTGTAACTTTGTGCAATGTGTGTGTTTAATTGTTATTGAGCTCTTGGGGTGTGTTTCCTTAACACACTCCATACACAATGATCTACTATTCTTTTTCCTTGAGCTCATTTCCACTTTGCTCCTCAATTCTTCTTTTTGGCACTTTGCTTATTTTGCTATTGAAAACTGTGCTCATCTCAACAAAGAGATTAGGATCCCAATTGCTTGTCATAAATCATCCAAAACCGACAGGGGATTCCTAGATGCACTTTCAGTTATAGGTATGTTGTACCTTAGCCAAGGAATAATGGATCGTACTCAACATATGTTGGATACATGTCACTCCTTCGTGGCTAAAGGTTATCATTAACTTAGCCAAAGATTGACGGATCGCACAAAATGCATGAGAGGTACAAGTTATTCATTTATGGCAAGAAGGTATGATACACATTAGCCAAAGAATGACGGAACACACTCAACCATGTTGAGTGCACGTCATTCCTTTGTCGCTAAAGGTTATCATTGTCTTAGCCAAGGAATAACAAGGTACATCCAACCTATAGAAATCTTGAGATGTGGATGAGCGACATAGACAACACCCTACTCGACCACACTCATGGAACCCATATAAGGAACCTAACATCGACACTCATCCCTCCAATGTCAAAGCCATGCTGCAACAAGGTTAGGCCAACCTCATGGCCTACATCCGTCGTTAGGATTTTAGCCCCTATCGCGGACCTTGACCAAGAACAAGCTTGGGGGAGGACCCCCACTTGAGGTAACTTGTATCACACCCCATTTGCACCCCTTTATTTTTCTTTCTTTCCTTCCACCACATTTGCATCTAAAAAATGATGAAATAACGTAGTATAAGTTAGGTTAATAAAATGAAGGATGTGCGGTAAGAATATTTTACTTTGCATATGTTGAAATGATGAATAGTTGCTCTGTTTTATTTTCTCTACTCCCTCGCATACAACTAAGTATTCTCCAAGTATTGGGTTTATTGGCCTAGAATATTCCTGCCCGAAACTTGGAAATTGTGGGTAGCAAAAGCTAAGTTCAATTATAGGTTTTTGTGGGATATGATATGGTGATAAGAGTGTCTAAGGTTGCGTTTGGTTTGAGGGATATGCTGGGATAGAATGGGGCGATCCTAGTTGTTATAGTGTTTGTTTCTAAGACAAATAGGGGATGGAACCATCCCAAATGGAATATTCGACGTAGATGCGGGACACAGTCGTCCCTCCGAAACTAGGACGACGAACTCGTCCCTCCCGAACGCCGTGAGGCTTCCATCATTCCGCTTGGCCGTTTCCTCGCTGAGTTTCATCGCTCATGTGTGCACTCTGCTCCGACGCGGCCTCAGCCATTGGGCGCTTGGCGCTTCTCCTTCGCCCTCGCAGTGCATCTCCTTTGAGCGGGGTGGACTCCGATAACAGCGGCAGCCTCTAGTTGTTGAGCGGCTGCGGCTGGCGCTTTCCGCGCTGCTCTGGCCTCTGCCGACGCCCTCAATCACCTCATTCTCGCTCTAGTATTCGCGACCACGGCGCCTCCACAGCAGCAGCCACGCGCGGGCGGGTCTCTGGCCCCGAACATCGGAGTCGTTCACTCACGAGGCCGGGGCGTCAGCATCGGCCATGACCTCCGCGCGCGCCTGGTGACGGCTTTTGGTCGTCCTCGAAGTCTTGAATGGCTTCGAGGAGCTTCTCCACCTTTAGGTTCTTGTCATCATCAACCTTTTCTTGGTTGTTGCTCTTGTGGATGTCCTTCATGTCCGACATGATCTTCTTCGAGCGATTAGTCTCTTTCTTGAAGAACCTACTCTGATACCAATTCAATGTGGCCTAGAAGGGGGGGGTGAAAAGGCCTTTTTGAATTTTGTCAGAACCTGCAACACTTAACAACCAGTTCAAAACCAGAGATATCGGACTAGTCCGGTAAAGTGCGGACTAGTCCGGTGTGTACGGACTAGGTTGATCAAGTTTGATTTATTAAGTTTGATTCTAGGGTGTAGCAGCGGAAATATACTTGTAATTTATGTGTTGCAAGATTATGTACTAAGGTATATCACAAGTCAATCTTAAATTTGATATTTCAACGTAAAGTGAGCAATATTAATTGAAACCCTAGATTGATATAATGTAAAGAACGATGAACACAAAATAAGAACACAAGATATTTATCCCGTGGTTCGGTTCCCACAAAGGCAACCTACATCCATGTTGAGGAGTCCACAAAAGGACCGGGTCTTATCCAACCCTACCCTCGCCGGATCGCCACGAAGGCCAATCCTCTTCCACTTAGCACAAAGGGGTGAATAGACAAATTCAAAGGGGCCTTCTCACACGTTGAGGGCTCCCTTAGATTACAACACAAAATACCACCAAGTACACACTCAAAGATTACAATGAAATCATAGAAGTGTTTTAGAGAATCAAACCAAGAGCTCAATGAGTGTTGAACGTGTCTCTCCAATGATCTAGAGTGAATCCTCAAAGGATTGATATTTGTTGCACTTAATTTCGTACAGAGATGTGGTTTTTGAGGCTCTTGGGAGGTGTGATGGCGCTAGGGTTCGAGAGAGTTTAAAGTTGGGCTGTGCACCTCTATTTATATGGGGTTTCTAAAAGTGACCATTAGGGTTCAGAAAGATCAGACTAGTTCGTGGTCGACACCGGACTAGTCCGGTGTGCTGGGTGTAGCAAACCCTAAGGTCCTGAAATATCGGACTAGTCCAGCTAGGAGCGGACTTGTCCGATTTCGCTTATAGAAATCTTCGGACTAGTCCGATAGTCATCGAACTTGTCCGAACATGTGAAACCCTAAGTGAATTGGGTGACAAGTCCGCACTTGGAGGACTTGTCCGATTTAGGTCAGAGGGTTTTTTGGACTAGTCCGTGCTAACACCGGACTTGTCCGATTTAGATCACAATGAATATCGGACTAGTCCAGTAGTGATCGGACTTGTCCGATTTTGTGTGACTTGTGAAGCGTTTTGAGGACTAGTCCGCACTGGGGAGGACTAGTCCAATTCTAGCTAGAGAGATATCGGACTAGTCCGATGGATATCGAACTTGTCCGATTTTGTGCAGAGAGGATATCAGACTAGTCCGGTGACATTCGGACTAGTCTGGTCCTGTATAACTTTGTGCAATGTGTGTGTTTAATTGTGATTGTGCTCTTGGGGTGTGTTTCCTTAACACACTCCATACACAGAGATCTATTATTCTTCTTCCTTGAGCTCATTTCCATTTTGTTCCTCATTCTTCCTTCTTTTTGGCACTTTGCTTATTTTGCTATCAAAACCTGTGCTCATCTCAACAAAGAGGTTAGGATCTCATTTGCTTGTCATAAATCGTCCAAAACCCACAAGGGATTCCTAGATGCACTTTCATCGGACAAATCCCATTTAGTTAGAAGTTAAAGTATGCGTCTAAACGGACACAGAGACAAATGACGACGGTGCAGATAGCAAACACCCGCGCGTGAGGACGGAGGACCTTGACAGACCCACTTCTTTGTCTCTCTCTCGTTCCTTCCTCTTCTCTCGTCTTGAAGAGCTGCAGCCTCCGGCGAGCAGCTGACATACGTATGATGACTATAACCGTATATTCATGCCCCTTTTTACTTTAAGAATTGCACCAGATAGGGGGTGTAGTGTTAAATAGGAAGTGTTATGCTGTTGAAATTTTAGGACCTATCATGTTGTACAAAAATGGGATTCGGGTCGGCTTGACCCGACACAACCCATTTAGGGCCCGACAAAGCCCACTTAGTTAGATGTTAAAATATGCGTCTAAACAGACACGGAGAAGAACGACGATGGTGCAGACAGCAAACACCCGCGCGTGAGGATGGCGGACCTCGACAGACCCACTTCCCTGTCTCTCTCTCGTTCTTTCCTCCTTGCTCATCTTGAAGAGCTGCAGCCTCCAGCGAGCAGCTGACATACGTATGATGACTATAGCTATATAGTCATGCCCCTTTTTACTTTAAGAACTGCACCAGATTGGGTGGTGTAGTGTTAAATAGGCGGTGTTATGCTGTCAAAATTTTCTTTCCCCCTCGCTCGTCCTGAAGAGCTGCAACCTCCGACGAGCGGCTGACATACGTATGACGACTATAAGAGTATAGTCATGCCCCTTTTTACATTAAGAACTGCACCAGATTGGGGTGTAGTGTTAAATAGGCGGTGTTATGCTGTCAAAATTTTCTTTCTCCCCGCTCGTCTTGAAGAGCTGCAGCCTCCGGCGAGCGGCTGACATACGTATGACGACTATAACTGTA
This sequence comes from Tuctoria greenei, assembly GCA_036927565.1. Classification (NCBI taxonomy): domain Eukaryota; kingdom Viridiplantae; phylum Streptophyta; class Magnoliopsida; order Poales; family Poaceae; genus Tuctoria; species Tuctoria greenei. The sequence continues at coordinate 85,466,371 of JAYESD010000006.1, forward strand.
TATTAATGCCCCTTTTTACTTTAAGAACTGCACCGGATTGGGGGTGTAGAGTTAAATAGGCGGTGTTGTGTGTCAAAATTTTAGGACCTATCCTGCGTACATTAACGATAATTTCTTTCGCTTTAAACTGCAGAGTCAAACATGGGTGAAGACGGCAGTTGGATGTATACTAGCTGGAAGAGTAGAACTGGTGGTCACTCGGATGAGTGGTACATCAAGTTAGATGAAATTTTTGGATCAAGCATTTTCGTTGTCAACGGATGATAAGGTGTGATGCCCATGTACGAAATGTCGGAACACCAAGTTTTTGAACAGAACGGAACTTTCGTTTCACTTATGTCAAAACGGTTTCACGCCACATTATGAGATGTGGACCTTCCACGGCAAGACTAAGTCTCGATTCGTAGAATAAGTGATGAGGATGATGATGATATAACAGGAGCTGATAGGATGGATGAGATGCTAGAAGATCTGGAAGCAGAGGATCCTCTTACAAATGAGGCAGGGGAGTTCTTCGAGGAGCTCAAGAAATCACAACAGCTGTTGCATGAACACACGGTTGTGACCGTCCTTGCTCTCTTGAACAGATTTATGGCAATTAAGTCTAAGTACTTTTTTCTATCAACCTCTACAATGATCTCATGAAATTGATCTGCAATATCCTTCCACAACCTCACAAAGTGTCTAAAGATATGTATCAGTAAAATATCAAGATATCTGGTCTCGATATGAACTGTGAGAAAATCGATGTGTGCCTAGACAACTGCATGTTATTCTGGAAAGAGCATGCCAAAGAGAACATGTGCTTGAAATGTGGTATGTTGAAGTTGTTAATGATGATGGCGATAATGTGACGACAGATGTCGCACATAAGAAGCTTCATTACTTGCATGTGACACCTCGGTTGAAGCGGTTGTTTCTTTCAAAAAGAACCATAAGACACATGAGATGGCAGAAAGAAGGTAAATGTGAGAACAAATAATTCTTGACGCATCCGTCCGACGGTGATGCATGGAAGGCGCTAGACCAATTCGATCCAGATTGTCCTCGTGATGTGAGAAATGTTTGCATCGGATTAGCGACACACGAATTCTCACCGTTCAGTACAAACGTCATGCCATACTCCTGTTGGCCCATCTTTGTCATTCCATACAACCTACCACGGTCTCTTTGTATGAAGAATGAGTTCATGTTCCTCAGCCTCATTGTACCTGGACCTGATCATCTCGGGTCACGTCTCAACGTGATGTTGAAACCGCTGATCGAAGAACTGAAAGTGTTGTGGATAGGAGTTGAAGCGTACAATAGTTACAAAAAGCATAAATTCAACCTTGGAGCTGCTTATTTGTGGTTCGTCCATGATTTACCGGCATACGGCATGTTTTCCGGATGGAGCACTCACGGTCGTCTGACGTGTCCAATATGTGCTTCGGACACAAATTGCTTTCGACTAACTCATGGAGGTAAAATATCTTACTTCGATTGTCACAGACGTTGGCTACCTTCAAATCACATATTTAGGCAACCGAGGCATGTCTTTAGAAAGAACACCATTGTCACTAGAGGACCACCAAAACGTCTTAACGGGTCAGAAATTTCTGATATGTTGAACAAACTGGTGCTAGATGAAGGTCGTCCTGGATATTTCGTAGGTTATGGAGAGGAACGCTATTGGACTCACATATGTGGACTTTGGGAGTTGTTGTATGTGAAGTCGTTGATTCTAAAGCACAACATTGATGTCTTGCATCAGGAGTGTCACATGACCAAAAGTGTCATAAGCACTTGCATGGATATGCCTGGCAAAATGAAACATAATAAAAAAGCTAGACTAGATTTGGTAGACATTTGTCACCGTCCAACTCTTGAAATCTCTGAAAGTGGTGGTAATCCTTGTGCTTCTTTTTGTCTTTGATATAAAGAAAAGAAAGAAGTCATGAAATTGTTAAAAACTTTGAAATTCCCGGATGGTTACACAGCTAGACTGATGCGAGCCGTGAATGTGAACACAGGAAACCTCACTGGGTTGAAGAGTCATGATTATTACATTATAATGGTAAGACTCTTACCTACTATGTTTCGGGGCTATCTAGATAATGCCATGTGGAAGGTTTTAGCCGAGCTCAGCTATTTCTATAGACAACTTTGTGCTAAAGAAATCAAGATAGGAATGATGGATAAGTTAGATAAGGAGATACCCATACTTTTATGTAAGATGGAAAAAAATTTCTACCAGGTTTCTTCAATCCAATGCAATATTTGCTTATCCATCTTCCATTCGAAGCTAAAGTTGGTGGTCCTGTGTGCAATACAGTTGGATGTATCACATTGAAAGAGCACTACGATATCTAAAACCAATGGTTGGCAACAGAGCAAGGGTTGAAGGGTGCATCGCTGAAGCATATGCTCTTAAGGAAGTAGGATACTTTTGAAGTGTCTACTTTGGAGAAGAAACAATATTAATACTTCGGCGATGCTGTACAATGTGGAAGAAGCACCCCTGTCGGTACACTGCAGATGGGGTACCCTCACACTTAGGATGAAGACAACAAGGTGCGTCCAGAGATGCCACACGTTCTATAGGCGCCAAGGCCTTTGCCTCCCTTGAAGATCAAGCTACGACGCTGCCACGTAAGCCTTGATGATGGGACTTGGCCCCTCTGGTGTGACGGGCTCCCGATGCGCCACGTGTAGGGACGGGACCTCACCCATCCTTGGGAGAGCACCCCCGGGACAGCCACATGGCACGGAGTGCAAAGGGCCAGTACCCCCCAGGGGAAGGAGCACGGAGCTGCCATGTACCCTGGGGAGCCCCGGAGCCGCCACGCGTCACGAAGGACCAGAGCAAGCCTTCCCATCGAAGACCTGCCCCGACGCTGCCACATGTCCTACAGCTCGCCCCACACGGTGAGGTGCGGGAGTTAAAAGGTGGAGCACTCCGCTCTGGTCAAGCACCTGCAACCACCGCTGGCGCACGATGTGGGGCACGCCAACAGTCAGAGACCACTATGACCAATCGCATCACAGTGAAGGTGCTGCAGGCCTATCCCACTCAGCCAAGTGGGTAGCTTGCGGCAACAAGACGAGCTGACGAGATACCTTATGCCGCTGTCAGCAACGGCGCATGGGCTACAGACAAGAGAGGCGGTAAGACGGTGAGTCTCCACTGCCACCCTCAGAGGAAGCTTATGCGAGAAGCCTTATATCTTTAGAATAAGATCGCCCCGAGACCACCTGTCGGGCCTCGGGACCCCACTTGTAAGGCATTCGGTCTTGGTTATAAAAGGCTCGGACCACCATCGCTACAAGCACAGGACTCAGAATCCCCGACACACACACACTCGCATACACAATCATCAGGCAATACAATCCACCGTGGAGTAGGGTGTTACGCTCCTTGCGGCCCGAACCATGTAAAAACTCCACTATCTCTTTCTCTTCCGCTAGAACACTAGTTTGAGGCCTAAGCCTCGCCAAACAAGAACCTCCGCGGGCTGCTCCTTAGCAGATCCTAGCGAAGTGTCGCATTGACCCTTCGACATTTGGCGCACCAGGTAGGGGCTTTTTCCCTCAAAAAAGTGGTAGCTCTTTCACCACCATGGTGTTCATGAAGCCTGCGAGTTGTAGCGAAATCAAGCCACAAAAGGTCGACCATTGTGTCGACAAAGACGTAGAGAGGGAGTTCCAAAGGCCAGAACGTGCTGTGAAAACGGTACACCAGGCTGTGAACTTCGACCTCAACAGCGACCACGAGCATCGCAAAGCACTCCACGTCATCTGTGGAGGATCTTGGGAACCCACTTCTAGGAATGCGGTCAATACCCTGCACCGGGCGATGACTTTGTCAGCCTCTACGCATGCCCCGGCACTGCATCACAAATAGATGGAGATGACGATAAGCTTCGATGCCTCTAACTGCCCCAAGAACATGGCGGGAGCCGGGAAGCTGCCCCTCCTCATCGCCTCCACCATCACCAATGCAAAGTTTTACCACGTCCTGGTAGATGGTGGAGCCGGCCTCAACCTCATTAGCCGTGCGGCCTTCAACAAGCTGAAGATCCCCGTGTCTGAGCTCACACCAACAAGATCATTCTCAGGGGTAGGACCGGAGAGTGTTACCTCCTAAGGCTGCATCCACCTCCGGGTGACCCTAGGGACACCCGAGAACTTCAAGACGGAGAATATCCTATTTGACGTCATGGAGGTTAGCCTCCCCTACCACGCCGATATTGGCAGGCCAACCCTGTACCGGTTCATGGCAGTAGCCCATTACGTCTATCTCGTCCTCAAGATGCTGACACCTTCCGGCGTCCTCAAGATCTGCAGAGATCGTGCTGCTGCGGTGACGGTCTTGGAAATACTCCGAGCGTTGGCATCAGTCCCAGCACCTGTCCTGAGTGATGCTGAGCCAAGTGAGCCTTCGCCAGACCCACGCGCTCACAGCCGCACCGCTGCACCACGAATGAAGCCCTCCGACGACGATGTACCCATCAAGACAATCCAGATTGGCTCTGATGCGGCTCAGACCATCCATCTCACGGGGAGTCTGAACAGCGAGCAGGAATTGGCGCTCACTACTTTCCTACAAGCTAACGTCGACGTCTTTGCCTGGCAACCGTCGCAGATGCCAGGCATCCTTAGTGATGTGATTGAGCACCGTCTGAAGATATACCCCGACGCACGACCGCAACAACAGAGGCCCCGTAAGCAGTCCGTCAAGCGGTAGAACTTCATTTGCGAGGAGATCAAGAAGCTCCTCGATGTTGGCTTCATACGGGACGTCCACCATCTCAGATGGTTGGCCAATCCGGTTGTCGTACCCAAAGCTGGCGGTAAGCTTCGGATGTGCATTGACTACACAACCTCAACAAGGCATGTCCTAAAGATCCCTTCCCTCTCCCTAGAATTGATCAAATCATAGATTCAACTACGGGCTGCGATATGCTATGCTTTCTAAATGCCTATTCAAGGTTCCACCAAATCCCAATGTCTAGAGAGGACGAAGAACATACCGTATTTATAACTGTAGGTGGCCTTTACTGCTATGTCTCCATGCCTTACGGTCTTAAGAATGCCCTCCCCACCTTTGTACGAGCTATGCACAAAACATTTGGGGACCTCATTCGGGACCTAGTAGAGGTATATGTTCATGATATTGTAGTAAAAATCCAGTCACATACATCATTACTAGAAAACCTCGGCCTAGTCTTTGATAGATTGCGAACCACACGCATGAAGCTCAATCCCGACAAATGCGTGTTTGGAGTCAAAGATGGGAAGCTCCTCGGTTTCTTGGTCTCACATCGAGGGATTGAGGCCAACCAAGAAAAGATCAAGGCGGTGGAGCTGATGCGGCCCCCAGCCCGCACCAAGGATGTGCAGAAGCTTGCAGGGTGTTTGGCAGCGCTCAGCCGGTTTATCTCTAGGCTGGCTGAGCGGGCCCTCCCGTTCTACAAGCTCTTGTGCCAGTCTGGACCGTTTGTCTGGACCGAAGAAGCAGAGAAGGCATTCCGCGAGCTAAAGCGGCAGCTTACGACGCTGCCAATAATGGTGGCACCGGAGCCCAGGGAGCCATTGTACCTCTACATCGCCACCACAACAGAGGTGGTAAGAATGGTTTTGGTTGTAGAGTGGGCCGGTCACCAGCAGCACCAACGAAAGGAAGGGGCCCCTGAAGTTGATTCTGAGCCCTAGGGCTTGGAGCTTGCATGGGGCCCCATCGATAGAGGAGCCTCTGGTCCCATCCCCCATAGGACGTCCGGGTCCCCCAAGGGTGCCCCGGAGACCAAGGAGCCTTTGGGTCTCAGCCACCAGAGGACATCTTGGTCCCCCTAGAGGGCCCCGGAGACCAAGGAGCCTCTGGGTCCCAGCCACCAGAGGACGTCCAGGTCCCCCTAGGGGGCCCCGAAGACCAAGGAGCCTTTGGGTCCCAGTACCCAGAGGACGTTCGGGTCCCCCATGGGGGCCCTGGAGACCAAGGAGCCCCTAGAGGATGACCGGGTCCCCCTAGGGGGCCCCGGAAGCCAAGAAGACTTTGGGTCCTAGCCCCCAAAGGAAGCATGTAACCCAGGAGACATGGAGTCACTAGACCTGGAGCAGAGGGAAGAAGATGAGCCGGACACCCCGAAAAGGTCCCGGACCATCCAGTGCCTGGTCTACTTCATCAGCAAAGTCCTGCATGAGGCAAAGCCATGGTACCTAGAAGTGCACAAGCTACTCTATGCGGTTCTAATCGTGTCGAGGAAGCTCCGCCATTATTTTCAGGCACACCGAGTATCAGTGGTGACTTCATTCCCACTGGGAGCAGTGCTGCGCACCCTAAACGCAATTGGCAATATTGCCAAGTGGGCGGCTGAATTAGCGGAATTTGAGCTTGATTTCTTGCCACAACATGCAATCAAGAGTCAAGCTCTAGCGGACTTCGTTGCCGAATAGACGCCCTCACCAAGCAACCCAAGGGGGCAGAAGATCAGTGAGCCAGAGCTCAGGGCTCCGGTACTTACCGGACCTCACTGGACGCTCTTCTTCGACGGATCCTCAAGGAAGCAAGGGTCCGGAGCCGGTGCACTGCTCACCTCGCCAACAGGGGAGCAGTCCAAGTACGCAGTGCGCCTCGCTATCATGGCCACCAACAACATGGCAGAGTATGAAGCCCTCATCTTCGGACTCATAGCTATGCAGGGTCTCAGTGTCTAGCAGATGCTGATCAAGGGAGACTCCCAGCTGTTCATCAAGCAAGTTCAGGGCGAGTGCTGCTGCAATGACCCGCAGCTCGCGGCATATTTGATACATGTCAAGAAGCTAGAAGCTGGATTCGAGGCCTTGGATCTCTGCCATGTACCCCGCGCTAACAACTCTATCGCTGATGCCTTGTCAACCATAGCGTCCACAGGAGCCCCCGTTCCAGAAGGGGCCTTTGGCAGGAGGTTGGTGCGGTCAACCGCTAGGCCGGCAGGGCCTATTGAAGAAGGTGAGCCCAGCTCCACAGAGCTGGCAACCACGGCTGCCCTGCAACCATGGGGGCCGCCATGGTTCTTGAGCGTCACCAGGGATCCCCAATCACCTGGCACCCAAGATCTGGAAGTCCAGGAGAGTCCCGATGCGTGTATCACGGAGGTCCAGGACTACCTGAAGGACAACCTCCTCCCAGAGGACCCAGCATCCGCAGAGAGGATCGTGAGGATGGCGAAACGCTACATGCTGGTAGAAGGTGATCTCTGTTGACGTGATGCCAACAGCGTACTGCTACGATGCATAACTCGGCAGGAAGGCTGCGACTTGCTCGTAGATATCCACGAAGGAGAGTGTGGGAATCACACGGCCCCCCACACACTGGTTGGCAAAGCCTTTTGGCATGGTTTCTGCTGGCCAACAGCACTACAAGGCGCCATTGAACTAGTCAAGAAGTGCAAGGCGTGCCAGTTCCACGCCAAGCAAATTCACACCTCGGCCTAGTCACTGCAGATGATCCCGCCCTCCTGGCCTTTCGCGGTCTGGGGGCTGGATATCATGGGACCCTTTCCCAGGGCAGTCGGAGAGTACCGGTTCCTCTACGTCACCATAGATAAGTGCACCAAGTGGCCGAAAGCAGCCCAAGTGATCAATATCAACAAGGAGTCCGCAGTCAAGTTCATCAAATCAATTGTCTGCAGGTTCGGGGTCCCGAGCAGGATAATCACCAACAACGGGACCCAGTTCACCAGTGCAGCTTTTCAGGATACTGCGAAGATGAAAGTGCATCTAGGACTCCCTTGTGGGTTTTGGATGATTTATGACAAGCAATTGGGATCCTAATCCTTTTGTTGAAATGAATGCAGGCAAATAATAAAAAATGAGCAAAATGCCAAAAAGAAGGGAAATGAGAAGCAAAGTGAATTTGAGCTCAAGGAGAAGAAAATAGTAGATTATTATGTATGGAGTGTGTTAAGGAAACACACCCAAGAGCTCAATCACTTTCAAGCACACACACACAGTGCACAAAGTTATACAGGACCGAACTAGTCCGATATCAGCCGGACTAGTCCGATATCACTTTCTGCACTAGATCGGACAAGTCCGGTATCCACCGGACTAGTCCGATATCTTTCTGATCCACTTCGGACTAGTCCTCCCCAATGCGTACTAGTCCTCAACTCAATGCACAAGTCACACAAAATCGGACAAGTCCGTTGTGATCCGGACTAGTCCGATATTCTTTCTGATCCACTTCAGACAAGTCCGGTGTCTACACGGACTAGTCCGATATACACACTGATCTAAATCGGACAAGTCCTCCAAGTGCGGACTTGTCATCCTAAACACTTAGGGTTTCATAAGTCCGGACAAGTCCGATGGCAATCGGACTAGTCCGAAGATTTCCAGTAGTGAAATCGGACAAGTCCGTTTTCAACCGAACTAGTCCGATATTCCTGGACACTTAGGGTTTGCTACCACAGCACACCGGACTAGTCCGGTGACCACCACGGACTAGTCCGATCTTTCTGAACCCTAACGGTCACTTTTAGAAACCCCATATAAATAGAGGTGCACGGCCCACTTTTATACTCTCTCGAACCCTAGCGCCGTCACACCTCCCAAGAGACTCAAAAACCACCTCTCTCCACGAAATTAAGTGAAAAATCGATCAATCTATTGAAGATCACTTCTAGATCATTGGAGAGACACTTGGCACACATCATTGAGTTCTTGGTTTGATTCTCTAACACACTCTTGCGTTTCAATTTGTAATTTTCGAGTGTGTTATTGGTGGCTTTGTAAGTTGTAATCAAGGGAGCTCTCAACGTGTGAGAACGCCCCTTCAACTTGGTTATTTACCCTTTGTGATTAGTGGAAGAGGATTGGCCTTTGTGGCGATCCGACGAGGGAAGGGTTGGAGAAGACCCGGTCCTTTTGTGGGCTCCTCAACGTGGATGTAGGTTGCATTCGTGGTAGCCGAACCACGGGATAAATCGTGTGTCTTGTCCTTTTGCGTTCTTCATCTTAATTGATCAACTTATTCTAGGGTTTGATTCACTTTGTTCAATTTGAGTTAAATTGTTGAACAAGAGCCTTAATTGTAATAGAATTTGACATACAACTATTAAACTGTCATTCAAGTTTATATTTCTGCTGCAAACATTAACGAATCAATCAAATTGACTGAACTTGATCAACTTAGCCCGTGAAAACCGGACTAGTCCGCACTTTACCGGACTAGTCCGATATCTCTGGTATTGACTTTGTTGTTGAGTGTTACAGGAACCGAGAAAATTCAAAAAGGCCTATTCACCCCCCCTCTAGGCCTACATTCAATTGGTATCAGAGCAGGTTCTTCAAGAAAGAGTGCAACCACTCGAAGAGATCATTTCAGACATGAAGGAAGTTCAGAAAATCAACAACCAGGAAGAAGTGAACAACGACAAGAACCAAAAGCTGGAAAAGTACCTCGAAGCAATTCAAGACTTCGATGATGATGACGAGGAGACGCAGGAGCTGAAAGCACTCCTCAGAAAGAAAGCACTTTCCAAAGGGAAAGCTAAAGTTGAAGAAAAGAAGAAGGGGAGTAGTCACACCGACTACTCCCGATATCCTTTTAACTATGATCGTTTAAATTCAAACAATAGCCATTACCTATCTATTCCTCTTAGAAAAGCCCCACACTTCGATGGGAGTGATTACTCCATGTGGAGGCAAAATATGAAGATGCACTTGATTTCCCTTAACCCAAGTTTATGGCATATTGTGTGCACAGGAATAGACATCCCAGATGACGACGAAGAGCTCACCCCAAGTCAAGAGCAAGCCATCCACAGAAACGCTCAAGCCGCAGCCGTAATCACCTCCTCTCTAAGTCGAGATGAATTCACAAAGGTGGACGGACTGGGGATTGCCAAGGAAATATGGGACACACTACAAACGGCCCATGAAGGTGACCGGCATGTGCGGGAGGCGAAAATTGAAATGATCGAAGGCGAACTAGGAAGGTTCGCAATTGAGGAAGACGAGTCCCCCAGGACATGTACAACCGATTGAAGACACTTGTAAACAAGGTTCGATCATATGGGAGCAAGAAGTGGAATGACCACGAGGTTGTAAAGCTCATCCTTAGAGCCTTTATGCCTCGCAATGTCACACTATGCTCTATGATCAGAGAAAGTCCCGGGTACAAGAGGATGACTCCAGATGAATTGCTTGGCAAAATCATCAACTTTGAAATGATGGAGAAACAAGCCTAGCACGTCAAATAAATAGCCGACCTCACATCGGCCAAGAAGAAGGGAGTTGCCTTAAAGTCCACACTCAAGCCTCTATCCAAAGAAGCAAGAGAAGCACAACTTGAGGAGGACAGCGATGATGAAAGCGGTGAGCTGGACGAAGAGGATATGATTTTGTTCATGAAAAAGTTCAAAAGAATAATGAAGAAAAGACAAGTAACAAAATCAAGTGAAGGCAAGTACAAGGAGAGGACAAAGCCGAAGATGAGGCGGGCGTGCTATAATTGTGGTGAGTATAACCACTTTATAGTCGATTGCGCGTATGAGGACAACAAGAAGAAGAATAAAGAAGCCAAGCCTCAACCGAAGAAATTCTTCAAGAAGAAGAAACAAGCTGAACAAGCACACATTGGAAAGGAGTGGGACTCAAAAGATGAGTCCTCATCATCCGATGAAGAAGAGATGGCTAGCATAGCCATTGAAAGCACGTCCAAGAAACCCACACTCTTCCCCACGCTCGGTACAAAGAAGGGAAATGGCACTTGCCTCATGGCAAAGGAAGGTAAATGCAAGGTAAACATCAAAACTCCTTCCATGCATTCCTACTCAAGTAATGATGAACTAGATAGTGATGATGAAGATATGTTAATTGGATTAGATAGAAAAACTGCTGCTAAAATGAAATTTTTACTTGACCAACTTGTTGAGAAGGAATGGCTAATTGATCGTCCAGAGGACATGATTATCTCCCAAAAGGAGAAGTATGTCGAACTTGACAATCTTCTAGTTCTTAAAAAGGAGAAAAAAATCTCACTAGAGCTTGAGCTAGCTTCAAGCAAGAAAACTTGCTTGGAGTTAACCAACTCAAACGTTGCAATCAAGGATCAACTTGATGACCTGATCAAGGTTAACAAGATCCTTGAAGTGCAAGTTGAGTCACTCAAGCTAAGTGAATCTTCCTCCTCTTCAAGTCTACCTTCTCAACTCACTTCAACTAATCTTGTTCATATGTGCAAATGTGGTAAAATCAACACCAGTTTGAAGGAAAAGTCTACCTCCACAAAGGATAAAAATCCTACCCAATGTGGAATATTTGACAAGGAGAGGATCAACTATGCACGTAGTGCATACTTGGTCCAAAGACCCCCAAATGTCAAGTATGGCATTGGTTACTCTTATGATGGAAAGCAAAATGCTGGAAGTCATACGAGTAACAAGGGAAGGATTACCTTTGTGAAGGGAGGACCCTCACAACCTGGTAACTCGAAAATTAAGAACCTAAACTCTCATGAACACCGGACTAGTCCGGTTGAGGTCCGGACAAGTCCGGTCATCCGGACAAGTCCGGTCACCCAGACTAGTCCGATCCATAAACAACAACAACTTTTGTTCAAAACCTTTGATGCCTCTTATGTATTAATGAGAAACAATCTTGGTAAAGTTTATGCTTATTATGCTGGGCCACACCATGGGAACACAAAATCCCATGTGTGGGTGCCCAAATGTATTGTAACTAACCTCCAAGGACCCAAGCAAGCTTGGGTACCTAAAACCAAGGCATAATTTGTTTCTGTAGGCCTATTCCTCCGGTGGATCCAAATGGGTGCTAGACAGTGGATGCACCAACCACATGACCGGAGAAAGGAGGATGTTCGTGGAATATGAAGAAAACGAGGACCCGAACGAAGGCATCTACTTCGGAGATAATAGTCAAGGAAGGGTGCTCGGTACCGGTAAAATAGCAATATCCTCTGAACACACTCTTTCTCATGTTTTACATGTTGAATCTTTAGATTATAACCTGCTGTCCATATCTCAGTTATGTGACAAAGGTTATAATTGCTTGTTCACTAACGAGGGTGTGACCGTCTCAAGGAGGAGTGATGGTTCCGTTGCATTCAAGGGTGTGTTGAAGGGAAAGCTTTACCTTGTTGACTTCAACAAGGATAAAACCGAACTCTACACATGCTTGATTGCAAAAACCAACATGGGTTGGTTGTGGCATAGACGGCTAGCACATGTTGGTATGAGGAATCTTCAAAAACTCCTCAAGGGCGATCACATCTGAGGTTTGAAAGATGTTGTTTTTGAGAAAGACAGGCCTTGTAGCGCGTGCCAAGCCGGGAAGCAAGTTGGAGCACATCATCCCGCAAAGAACATCATGACTACGACAAGACCGCTCGAACTACTTCATATGGACTTGTTTGGTCCAATTGCTTACATAAGCATTGGCGGTAATAAATACGGTTTAGTCATTATTGATGATTTTTCCCGCTTCACTTGGGTGTTCTTTTTGCATGACAAGTCAGAAACACAAGGGACACTCAAGAAATTCTTCAAGCGAGCGCAAAACGAGTTCTCACTATCGATCAAGAGTATTCGGAGCGACAACGGCACGGAGTTCAAGAACATACAAGTGGAGGAGTACCTTGATGAGGAGGGAATCAAGCACGAATTTTCAGCACCATACTCTCCACAACAAAACGGAGTTTCCGAAAGGAAGAACCGAACGCTCATAGAGATGGCAAGAACAATGCTCGATGAATACAAGACTTCGAACCGATTTTGGGCGGAAGCAATTAACACCGCTTGCCACGCCGCAAATCGACTCTACCTTCATCGACTACTCAAGAAGACTCCTTATGAGCTACTCACCGGTAACAAACCAAACATTTCATATTTTCGAGTTTTCGGCTCTCCATGTTATATCTTGAACAAGAAGCCCAGGACTTCAAAGTTCACTTCGAAGTCCGATGAAGGTTTCTTGCTTGGTTATGATTCGAACACTTACGCCTATCGTGTCTTCAATAAGGCCTCGGACTTGTTGAAGTGGCACGTGACGTAGTGTTCAATGAAACTAATGGCTCCCAAAAGGAGCAAGTTGATCAATGTGAATTAGGTAAAGAAGAAGCTCCTTATCAAGCATTGAAGAGAATGGCTCTAGGCGAAGTTCGACCACAAGAGTCATCGTCACAAATACAAGAGGAAAGTGAACCACAAGAGGAGATCAACAATCAAGGGGGAGCTTCGATACAAGATCAATCACAAGAATATGAAGATGATCAACAAATCAACGAGGGCAACCACTCAGGGGGAAAAGAAAATGATCACCAACACACAACTCTCCAAGTGCCACACCCAAGAGTACACCAATGCATTCAAAGGGATCACCCAATCGACAACATCATCGGTGACATCCAAAAGGGAGTAACCACTAGATCTCGTATAGCTAATTTTTGTGAGCATTACTCGTTTGTCTCCTTTTTGGAACCACGCAGGACTGAGGATGCATTGAAGGATCCGGACTGGGTGGTGGCAATGCAAGAAGAGTTGAACAACTTCAAGAGAAACGAGGTTTGGGAACTTGTGGCAAGACCCAATGCAAATATAGTGGGCACCAAGTGGGTCTTCCGCAACAAGCAAGACAAACACGGAGTGGTGACAAGAAACAAGACACGACTTGTGGACAAAGGTTACTCACAAGTCGAAGGTTTGGATTTCGATGAGACTTTTGCTCCAGTAGCTAGGCTTGAATCAACTAGAATATTACTTGCATATGCTACTCACCATGATTTCAAGCTGTATCAAATGGACGTGAAAAGCGCCTTCCTCAACGGACCGATCAAGGAAGAGGTGTACGTGGAGCAACCACCCGGGTTTGAAGACGAAGAGTTCCCCGACCACGTATATAAACTGCGTAAGGCTCTCTATGGCCTCAAACAAGCTCCTAGAGCTTGGTATGAGTGTCTTAGAGATTTCTTAATTGATTATGGTTTTCAAATTGGCAAAGTAGATTATACATTATTCACAAAGAATCTAGATAATGATCTTTTTATTTGCCAAATCTATGTTGATGATATAATTTTTGGGTCAACTAACCAATCTTTCTGTGAAGAATTTAGTAGAATTATGACAGACAGGTTTGACATGTCAATGATGGGAGAATTGAAGTACTTCTTGGGATTCCAAGTGCGGCAACAAAGGGAAGGAACATTCATAAGCCAAACCAAGTACACGCAGGACATACTCAAGAAGTTTGGCATGGACAAGGCAAAGCCCATAAAGACTCCCATGGCTATGAATGGCCACTTGGATCTCAATGAAGATGGACCAAGCGTCGACCAAAAGGTATATCGCTCCATGATTGGATCTTTACTCTACTTATGTGCATCTAGGCCAGATATTATGTTGAGTGTATGTTTGTGTGCAAGATTTCAAGCCAACCCTAAGGAATGTCACTTGACAGCCGTAAAAAGAATCTTGAGATATTTAGTTCATACACCCAACCTTGGTCTTTGGTACCCAAAAGGCTCCGATTTCAATCTCATTGGTTACTCCGATGCAGATTATGTCGGGTGCAAAGTTGATAGAAAAAGCACCTCTGGCACATGCCAATTCCTAGGAAGATCTTTGGTTTCTTGGTCATCTAAGAAACAAAATTCCATTGCATTATCCACAGCCGAAGCGGAGTATGTTGCAGCCGGGAGTTGTTGTGCAAAACTCCTTTGGATGCGACAAACTCTAAGGGATTACGGTTACAATATGAACTGTATTCCTCTCCTTTGTGATAATGAGAGTGCCATTAAAATAGCCCACAATCCAGTTGAGCACTCTAGGACTAAACACATATACATAAGACATCATTTATTGAGAGACCATTCCATGAAAGGAGACATAACCATCTCACATGTCAACACCCAAAAACAATTGGCCGACATTTTTACCAAGCCACTTGATGAAAAGCGTTTTTGCAAACTCCGAAATGAGCTAAATATTCTTGATTCTCGGAGTGTGGCTTGAAAAGTTGCATACCTGTATGATTGCTTCAAAAAATGTTTATTGAATTGTGAAAATCATCCCTCTCCATTTTTCTCTCGAAAAACTATGTCAATTATTAGATCTTGATGAATTTTGATCATTGTATGATTGTTGTATGCTTACTGGTCAAATTCATCAAGATTAATTGAATTGTTTTGCCTCTCTATTCTCTATTATTGAACCTTCAAATATATATGAATGGGCTATGCAATTCTTTCCTGGTGACCACGGACTAGTCCGTGGTTACCCGGACTAGTCCGCCCATGCAGACTAGTCCGCAGAGTGCCGGTTAGGCCGGACCAGTCCGATAGACCACGGACTAGTCCGATATAGGTCTCTGGATGACTTCGGACTAGTCCGGTCATGTCCGGACTTGTCCGATTTTTCGTGTCCATAACCCTAGCCGCCACCAAACCCTAATCTCCTCACCCTCACATTCACTCTAGGCTTCCTCTCTCTTGCGCTCGAGCTCCCAAGGCGATCTTTTGCATCCTCTGTCGAAAAGCCACTCATTTGGGCGGAGATCAAGCTTGAAGACTTGGGGATTGAAGCTAGTGAACTAGTCCGGCCTCCAACCCCCAAAACTTTGAGCCTCCATCGATTTCTTCGGTAAAAATCTTCAAAATCCTAGAAATTGTGTTTTTCTCAATTGTTGATCGTTTAGCCTAGCACCCTTCACTAGTTACATGTTTAGTTGATGTACTACGTGTATGCTAGACTAGATTTGCATTAGGGATTGTATCCTGTCCAATCTGTTAGGTTTTTGAGGATGAACACCGGACTAGTCCGGTCCATGCACGGACAAGTCCGGTACCCCGGACTAGTCTGTGCCTGAGCACCGGACAAGTCCGATGTTTGTGAACCTGAAACCTAATTCCTTAATTCCTTAATGCCATCCATTGCTATCTTGTCTTACCTATGCCTTGTATAACTTGTCATTATTCTTGCTCAATCATTCTCAGATCATGTCGAGCTCTGACAACGAGATCTCTGACTTTGAGGCCGAGTTGGACCACGAGGTGGCACCTCGGTCCTCGGCGGGTCTTGGCAAGAAACGCCAAGAAAGACCTCCAAGCCTGCTACCTCCCCTCCCCAGGTTCGGAGGAAGGTCTGTGTCAAGAAGCCCACCTCGAAGGCTACTACGTCTTCAAGCGGCCTTCGTCAAGCAAAGGGAAAGGGCAAGGGAGTCGCAACGGGGCCAGTTGGGCCCTTGAAGCTTCATGCTCCCAGAGAAGGGGTCCGGGACCCCAATGAAGAGAAATTCAATGGGAAAGGCAGCGATGTGGCAGCCAAGCTAAGAAGCATTGATTGCTATGGAAGGCCAAAGCAGACAGCTGATGGAGGGTTTTGGTCAAACTTCCATGCAGATTTCTACAGGCTGGTTTACCTGCCGATGAAGACTCCGGTGGTGCGCGGTCAGTGGATTGACTGGGCCCACCTAGAGAAGAATAAGTGCTCAGCTTTTGATGAGGTCATTGCTGCAGCAGAAATGCATGGTCTGAAGGATCTGTTTGCCTTCAGACACAATTGGAATGATGAAGTGATTGCACAATTCTATGCAACGTGCCACTTCTCGAGTGAAGATGAAGAGAGTGTGACCTGGATGACCCATGGATCCAAGTACTCCATCAGTCAGGAGGATTTTGCAAGCTTGCTCCATTTAGACTCTGCTTGAAATGACTACCTGATCATCCACAACATAGGGGTCATTGAGAGGGACAAAATGAAGTTCTTGTATGAGCCCAACTCTAAGTATGTTCCTCCCTCCACAAAGAACATGAAGCCCTTCTTTGTGGTTCTGAACAGAGTTCTCCGGAAGACCATTGCCCCCAAGGATGGGGATGCAGGGAGTGTACAGGGCTACCTTCGGACTCTAATGAGCGTCTTAAGCAAGAAGAGACAGTTTGATGTTGCAGATTACATATGGAACGACATGGTCAACATCTCAAGCACCCCCAACCGGTCCTGTGGCTATGCTCCCTACTTGATGTTCATGATTGAGAAGGTCACAGGAATAGAATTCGTGAAGGATGTAGAGCACACTCCCCTGAGGCCTCAGAAGCCTCAGCCTGTGAGTGTCCAGGCTGCTCCCTCGCCGGCCTCAAGTCCTGAGGCACCGGCAAGAGAAAGAGATGCTGCTAGGGCTCCTCCCCCCTCCAGGGAAGCCCCTCGGAGAGGATCCCCTCAAATACTTGTCCGCGATATTATCCTCCTGCAAGAAGACTGAAGTAAAGCTTCATAAACTCAATCAGAAGAAGAAGGAGGATATGAGATATATCAAAGCCAATGTGAAGCAACTGAGTGAAAAGCTGGAGATCAACCCCATTGGATCTCCAGTAATTTCTGAAGATTCTGATCTTGACATCTCCGAGCTCGGGCCCTTGTCCCCCTCCGAGCTTGCCTATTTTGGCATTGGGGGCTCGAGCAGCTCTGCTCCTCCTCCTCCCTCTCCTCCTCGTCAAGCGGAGAGGAAAGAAGATGAAGAAGATGACGAGAGGACAAACAGCAAAGAGTGAAGAACCTAGGACCTTCCTCTCTCTCTTTTTGGTGTCTTGATGCCAAAGGGGGAGAGATTGAGGGGGAGTCAAGTCTTAGCTTTAGCTGTAATAGGATGCGAGGAGAGAGCCTTCTCTGTACTTTTCTTTGTGATTGTAATAGTTTAACACTGTTTTCATATTAAGTTTGGTCTTGTGATGAATTGCTCAATTTATTTGCGAGTATGTGATGAAAACTGCATTTTTGCTCCTGGAATGTCATATGCACTTGGTATCGGTTGATTAATGTAAATTCTGTCATTCTCAATGTATTCATGCACTTAGTATGCATCCCACCATAAAGAATACACATATGGATAATTCTCTTGTTGCTTGATGTATTTTTGAGTCATATGTGCATACTTTATGAAAATCTCATTTTTTTGCCTTATTTTGTGAAATCTCAATTGGTTGTCATCAATCACCAAAAAGGGGGAGATTGAAAGTGCATCTAGGACTCCCTTGTGGGTTTTGGATGATTTATGACAAGCAATTGGGATCCTAATCCTTTTGTTGAGATGAATGCAGGCAAATAATGAAAAATGAGCAAAATGCCAAAAAGAAGGGAAATGAGAAGCAAAGTGAATTTGAGCTCAAGGAGAAGAAAATAGTAGATTATTATGTATGGAGTGTGTTAAGGAAACACACCCAAGAGCTCAATCACTTTCAAGCACACACACACAATGCACAAAGTTATACAGGACCGGACTAGTCCGATATCAGCCGGACTAATCCGATATCACTTTCTGCACTAGATCGGACAAGTCCGGTATCCACCGGACTAGTCCGATATCTTTATGATCCACTTCGGACTAGTCCTCCCCAATGCGGACTAGTCCTCAACTCAATGCACAAGTCACACAAAATCAGACAAGTCCGTTGTGATCCGGACTAGTCCGATATTCTTTCTGATCCACTTCGGACAAGTCCGGTGTCTACACGGACTAGTCCGATATACCTAGGGATGAAAACGGACGGATACGGACGGATAAAATGCTTTTCCATATCCATATCCACATAATAATTTCGGTAACGGATTCGGATCGGATGTTGCCAGAAACGGATTTGGTATCGGATATGTCGGATGTATTGGAAACGGATTCATCGGATCGGAAATTTATGGATATCGGACGGACTCGGATATTTATTTCGGAAAATACATTTCACATCGTTAAATGATAGACAATAAAAGAAATATAAAATTCACCCACATAACGCATGTAATTAATATTTCACATATCACATCATTTCACATAACACATGTAACTAAATTTTTTAAAAAATAACACATAACTCGTAGTCATAACACAAGTTACCACAAGTATCTAATGATCTCTATTAACACTGTATGATAATGACATGATGTATGAATCAAAAACTTAATCTACAACTTTATATTTTTATTGCAAAATATGTCTAGTTTTTTAGTCACGGGAGCTTCATCCACAGTTTCATGTTTCCATTGTGAATCATATACGTTGCGGTATTGAAGATAAAGATGGAAAAAACTTTTTTTATGCAATAGTGGTTGGGTGATCTAGTGGTTTGGCTCTAGCCTTGCATGTGTGAGCATGTGGGTTCAAATCCCACTTTCAGCAATTCTTTTTATGGATGAGCAGGTAGGTCAGATTTCCATTTGGGCCGCATGTTAGTCAATGGGCCAAAAAAATGATTCGGATATTATTCGGATTTAGATTCGGATATATCCGACAAAATATGGATATCCGACCATTCGGACGGATATTAAGTCGTACAGTTTCTGATCCGACATCCGAATTCAAATATCCGATATTCGATCCATATCCAATTAAAATCCGACAAAAACGGATATGGATAGGATATTTTCGGATCCGATACCCGGACGGATCGGAAAATATCCGATCCGTTTTCATCCCTAGATATACCCACTGATCTAAATCGGACAAGTCCTCCAAGTGCGGACTTGTCATCCTAAACACTTAGGGTTTCATAAGTCCGGACAAGTCCGATGGCAATCGGACTAGTCCGAAGATTTCCAGTAGTGAAATCGGACAAGTCCGTTTTCAACCGGACTAGTCCAATATTCTTGGACACTTAGGGTTTGCTACCACAGCACACCAGACTAGTCCGGTGACCACCACGGACTAGTCCGATCTTTCTGAACCCTAACGGTCACTTTTAGAAACCCCATATAAATAGAGGTGCACGGCCCACTTTTACACTCTCTCGAACCCTAGCGCCGTCACACCTCCCAAGAGACTCAAAAACCACCTCTCTCCATGAAATTAAGTGAAAAATCGTTCAATCTATTGAGGATCACTTCTAGATCATTGGAGAGACACTTGGCACACATCATTGAGCTCTTGGTTTGATTCTCTAACACACTCTTGCGTTTCAATTTGTAATTTTCGAGTGTGTTATTGGTGGCTTTGTAAGTTGTAATCAAGGGAGCTCTCAACGTGTGAGAACGCCCCTTCAACTTGGTTATTTACCCTTTGTGATTAGTGGAAGAGGATTGGCCTTCGTGGCGATCCGACGAGGGAAGGGTTGGAGAAGACCCGGTCCTTTTGTGGGCTCCTCAACGTGGATGTAGGTTGCCTTTGTGGTAGCCGAACCACGGGATAAATCGTGTGTCTTGTCCTTTTGCGTTCTTCATCTTAATTGATCAACTTAATCTAGGGTTTGATTCACTTTGTTCAATTTGAGTTAAATTGTTGAACAAGAGCCTTAATTGTAATAGAATTTGACATACAACTATTAAACTGTCATTCAAGTTTATATTTCTGCTGCAAACATTAACGAATCAATCAAATTGACTAAACTTGATCAACTTAGCCCGTGAAAACCGGACTAGTCCGCACTTTACCGGACTAGTCCGATATCTCTGGTATTGACTTTGTTGTTGAGTGTTACAGGAACCGAGAAAATTCAAAAAGGCCTATTCACCCCCCCCCTCTAGGCCTACATTCAGAAGACCTCAGAGTCCAAGTTTGTTATGCATCCGTGGCTCATCCAAAGAGCAACGGGCAAGTCTAATGGGCCAACGCTAAGATCCTTAGGGGCCTCAAGACACGCACATATGACAGCTTGGATAAGCATGGTGCCAAGTGGGTCGATGAACTCCCCTGTGCACTGTGGGCAAGTCGGACGTCACCCAGCCATGCCGCGGGAGAAACACCTTTCTTTCTGGTGTATGGGACCGAGGTCGTCCTCCCCCCAGAGATTGATGTGGGCTTGTTTAGGGTCCGAGCGTTCGATGAAGCCTCACAGGACTAGCTCCGACGAGAAGATGTCGACCTCATCAACAAAGCAAGGTGGCACACCACCATCCGAAACGCACGTTATCGACAGGCGCTGAGGCGCTACCAAGAGCGGTTCGTGCAGAGTAGAGAGCTCAAGACAGGTGACCTGGTGCTGCGGCGCATACTCTCTAGAGAAGGGTCACACAAACTTTCCCACAGCTAGGAAGGCCCCTTCCGAGTGATACAAGTATCCCGCCCCGGGTGTGTCCGCCTCGCCACGGAAGAAGGAGAGCCCCTCCCCAACCAATGGAACATAGAGCACCTCCGTAAGTTCTATCCCTAAGCTTGAAAGTAGGACAGTTTAGGGTTTCATGGTGCCAAGGAACGGCATGTAGGACAACCAACCTTTGGGAGGGACAGGTCCAGAGTGTTCAGCCGTTTAGCTTGGTCCTGTACCCTAAGCATGAACACTCTACCTCCCTTGCCAACTGGAGTGGGGCCGTTGCCTTATTGTAAAGCCAATTCACTCTTGTGAACACCAATGATAAGAAATTCACTGTCTTACCATATGATTTCTCTTATGATCACTTACATTACCTATTAATTTTGTGGTCAATCAAAATAGAATCATCTTCCGTACATCATTTTTGTATACTTGGTGAAATATTTTCTGTATCGCCCCTAGTGGAGTCATGCAACCCTGCTACAGGCGGATGTATTTGAGGTACCCGCAAGGTGTCCTGGAACCTCACGGATGCCCTCTTACTTGGGGCCCTGTGGTGCCAATTGGTTCCCCGCGAAAGGCCAATGCCTAGCTGGAGGTTCAGAGCTTGCAGCATGCTTAGCTTGGTCCTGTACCCTAAGCGTGTGCACTTTGCCTCCCAGTGCTGCGGCTAGGTATCGGGGGGCCAGGACACTCACACCCCGAATAAGAAGGAAGCTGGACCGTGAGCGCCAATGCACAGAATTACCCAATTCCCGTGTACCAGCCCAGGACTATAAGACATGACTATACTTAAGGATAGGAAAAGACCACCAGCGAGCAAAACAATATGCGCCTCTGTTATGTGTGCAGGACATACAAAGCAGGGTGCAACGGAGCATCCATCTCTGCAACCTCCCAAGGGGCCTGCCGTCAACGTCCCAGAATGTCAACAACAGCACCAAGCCCAAATAAGTGAGTAAAATCTCCTGCCCTGCACTTGTTGCTAACAGGTTTCTCTTGCGTTAGCCTATACACCAGGGGCATGCCGTCGACGACTTCACGACGATGGTGGGCAACGCCGGAGCATCTAGCTCCAGCACCTCCCAGGGGGCTCGCTGTTGATGTACCTACGAAGTTTGTGGGCGACGTCGGAGCATCCAGCTATGGCACCTCCCAAGGGGCCTGCTGTCGACGTCCCAGAACATCAAAGACAACACCAAGCACGAATAAGTGAGTAAACTCTCCTGCCCGCTGTTGTTGCTAACAGGTTTCTCTTGCGATAGCTTGTACACTAGGGGTCTGCCATTGACGACTCTACGACAATGGTGGACGACGCCGGAGCATCCAGCTCCGGCACCTCCCAAGGGGCCTGCTGTCGACGTTTCCATGAAGATGGTGGGCCACGCCAGAGCACCCAGCTCCAGCACCTCGCAAGGGTCCTACCATTGACATCCGAGACCGTCAACGACAACACTAAGCATGGATAAGTGAGTAAACTATCCTGCCCCGCTCTTGTTGGTAACAGGGTTCCCTCGCGATAGACTGTACACCAAGGGCGTGTTGTTGACGACTTCACGACGATGGTGGGTGACGCCAGAGCATCCAGCTCTGACACCTCCCAGGGGGCCCGCCGTCAATGTACCTATGAAGATGGTGGGCGACGCCAGAGCATCCAGCTCTGGAACCCTCCAAGGGGCCTGCTGTCGACGTCCCAGAATGTCAACGACAGCACCAAGCGCGAATAAGTGAGTAAATTCTCCTGCCCAGACTTGTTGCTAATAGGTTTCTCTTGCAATAGCCTGTACACTAGGGGTCTGCCTTTGACGACTCTACGAAAATAGTGGACGATGCCGGAGCATTCAGCTCCGGCACCTCCCAAGGGGCCTGTCGTCGATGTTTGCATGAAGATGGTGGGCGATGTCAGAGCACCCAACTCCAGCACCTCCCAAGGGGCCTGCCATCAATGTCCCAGACCGTCAACGACAGCACCAAGCGTGGATAAGTGATTAAACTCTCTTGCCTCGCTCTTGTTGCTAACAGGGTTCCCTCGCGATAGCCTGTACACCAGGGGCATGACGTTGACGACTCTACGACAGTGGTGGACGACGCTGGAGCATCCAGCTCTGACACCTCCCAAGGGGCCTGCCGTCAACGTTTCCATGAAGATGGTGGGCGACGCCAAAGCATCCAGCTCCGGCACCTCCCAAGGGGTCTGTCGTCAATGTTTCCACGAAGATGGTGGCCGACGCCGGAGCATCAAGCTCCGGAACCTCCAAAGGGCTTGCTGTGAACGTTCCCACGACGATGGTGGGCGGCGCTAGAGCACCCAGCTCCGGCACCTAACAAGGGGCCTACCATAGATGACTCTACGACGATGGTGGGCGACGCGGGAGCATACAGCCCCGGCACCGCCAGGGGGCCTGCCGTTGAAGTCCCGACACGTCAGCGGCAGTAACAAGCGCGGACAAGTGAGTGCACTCTCCTGCCCTGTTTCTGCTACTAACAAAGTTCGCTTGTGGTATCCTGCCCACCAGGTGCCCGTATTCCACGACTACACGATGGTGGTAGGAAGCGCTGGAGCACCCAGCTCCTGCACTCCCTATGGGGCCTGACGTCGAGGACTTCACAGCGACGCAGGACAGAGCCGGAGCAGCCAGCCCCGACTGCCGGCAACGACAACACTCATGCTCCCTCACTTCGACGGGGGCCAGTCAAAGACATCCTGCGTTCAAGTGGCAGGTGTACCCACCAATTTGGCCACGCTTACCTAGGGGCCTCTAAGGGGGATTCCATAGGCAAGACGTCATCTAGCGACAAATCGGCTGCGTCAATTGTGCAAGCGTTGGTCCCTAAAAGGCTAACGACATGAACATAGGCTCTTCAATACCTTACTCAAGAGAAGGAATCGGGGCAACAATCTGGAAGCACACGACAAGCCAACAGACAAAACAACATGAATCCAACTAGTCTCGTTTATTTACACAAGGGGGCCATCCCCGGATACAAAAGCCTTGCACCCAGGTGCTGCCAGCCTCAACTCCGTTGGAACAAAGAAGCAACCTCCCTAGCAAGGTCATGGACTTCGGCCCTAGCCTCATCCTCCCGCTCACCAAGGGGACCTTTCTCCACTGCCTCCAGCGGAATCTTCGGGTACCAGCTTCGGAAGCATACTAGGATGTGGCAAGCCACCAGCTCAGCAAGATCCTTTCCTTCGGCCTCCAGTCGCCTTGCGAGGACGGTGTTCACCGACCCCAATGACGAACAGAGAGAGTCCAAGGCAGGAAGAAGTTGGGCCACCTTCTGAAATGGCTCCCCACGTAGCACGGGACCAAGGCCGAGGGGCTCCAGCACCGCCCCATCACGGGCCAGGAAGTCCCAGACCCATTGGGCTCGGCCGTACGGGAGGCCTGAAGGTTATCCGTCTCTCTCCACGCAGCCTCCTCCCGGTTGGCGAGCTCTTGAGCACAAAACTCTAGATCGTTCTCTCAGTGCTTGATGACAAGTTCCAGGTCCTGCAAAGCCCGACATTTCTCCTCCAGGCCTTGGGAGACCACCTCCTCCTTCGTCGCCAACTCCCATTCCACGTCAACTATGGAAACTTCGCGGCGGACCAACTCCAGCTGCTGATCCTCGCACAGCTTCAGGCTGGCGTCGGCGGCAGCATAGGCCTTCAAGGCCTTCACCTCAAGCTACTTCTCCTTGGCGTCGACCAGCTTCACCAAGTGTCGCTCCTCTTCAAGCTGATCCCACTCTCGGGCGAGAGCAGCCTGCATTTGGCGCAGGATGGATTGGGCTGCGGCAACAGCATCGGCAAGAGGGATTGGCTCAAAAGTCGCCACAGGAGACTGCCTCTCCGCCTCTTCTGCCAATGCTACGGCAGACACCAGCGCCTGAGGACCAATTGGTGCCCCGGCTGGAGCTCCGGGAATCATTGCGCCACTACACGGCGCTGAAGCCCCTCGCTCCGCTACAAGAGGGTCGTCGGTCGCCGGTGACGAGTCGCCATCTTGAGCAACAATAATGTCAGGCGCCAGCGCCGCATCAACAACGGGCAGGTTAGCCTCACCAAAGGGAGCAGCCATGACCAATGTAGCTGCCTCCACGCCGAGCACCTCCCCGCCTGGCACCAACGCCAAGCACCTCCTCGCCTGGCACCTCGACGCCAGGCACCTCCTCGCCTGGCACACCCACACCGGGGACAACCTCGTCGAGCGCCTCTTCGCCTGGTACTTCCACGCCCCGGGCCACTTCAGCCACACCAGCCTTGACGGACAAGGGTGCAGAGTCATCGACGGCACCTAAGGCCGACGAGCCCTCGGGCGTAGGACGTGGCATGGCAGACCCCGTTCCAACCCCGGGAAGGGCGGGGCCTACCAAGCCCACCCCTGGAAGCACCAAGGGCACCAAGTCGGCTGACAACGCACTGAGAAACCAGGATAAAACTCTATCAGAACGTGCGTAGAAAAAATATAGAGGAAGAATATGCGCCTTACTGGCGGGTCGGACCGCTCTAGTGACCCTGGGCGATAGATCGAGATCGTCGGGACCTTCCCTCAAGATTGGGGTTGCCATCATTGGCCCTGACTCTGGATCGGTCCGTGATGGAGCGATCGCCTGCACAATTCCCTCTGCGCCCCCGTCGGAACCAGAGCCGCTGCTGGAATCGAAAACCAAGTTTATGACGGGAGCTTCAGCCATTCCGGCCCTATCACAATGAGAAGTTGGGTGCTATCCCCCCACAACTGCTTCTTTGATGCAAGTGCAGCTGATTCAATGGCCAGACGGCGGGAACGCCTTCCTTGCGACAGAACTGGGGCAGGCTGGTTGCCTTCCAGCCCGACGGAAGATGTTGGGGACCCTACCTCAGCCTTCTCCGACAAGCGAGAGGAATCCAACCTTTGCTGCAACATGATGCGACACCGCGCCAGAACCGCTGAAACCCCTAACGTATCCTTGGGGTGTAGGCGGGCGACACAGAACACATTGACCACCAGCATCGAGCTTAGAAGTCTGTCCCTCACATCGGGGGTCATGAAGAGCGGCTGGCAGTCGATTGGGAAGGAGACATGCTCATCGTCAACCGTATCGCAGGTCACCGCTCTCAGCAAACTCTCCAACTCCTTTGGGGTAAGGTCGTCCGGAGCCAACCGGCACTGATCGTCAGTACTGGCATAGTATCAGGCTTCGTACCGTCGATCCTGTAGAGGGGTGGTACGATGGCGCAAGAAGTTCGTCAGCACCATCAGGGAGGTCAAGCCTTTGCCCGCCAAGAATCAGATCCTTCTCAATATCAGTGTATACTCCTTTGGCAGCCCCTGTAATGCTTCCCAGGTAGTGGGATCAGCAGAAGGACCTACAGTAGGCACCTTCTGCGCATGATGGGGCTACACCCGCACGATCGCCCAATCTTCCCTCCAGGCCTTCCACTTGCCCCCTTTGAGCGAAGGGATGTAGTGTCGGGACGATTTGTCCAGGTGCTGAAAGTAGTAGGCACCCACCTGTGTAGTCTCGCCTTTTTCGGTGGTCTTCATCACGAAGAAGAGTGGGAACATCTCACCGTCAGCTTACATGTAACACCCTCATTTTCATCCATCATGCATTGCATAAGTTCACATACATGTCTAATATTAATCCACATAAAAAGGAACAAGTTTAAAATGTATTAAAAACAAAACCGCACTTAAGAATTCTAGAAAGTGCGGACTAGTCCGATTTTGGTGCGGACTAGTCTGATTTCTCTCTGACTTCGTTCGGACTTGTCCATTTTTGCTTTGGACTAGTCTGTTTTTAACTCTGGACACTTTTGGACTTGTCCGGCCCAGTGCGGACTAGTCCGGTGTTCCAAGAATCCTTGAAATTTTGCTAAGTATGTGGACTTGTCCGGACTAGTCTAGTATTCTAGCGGACTTGTCCGTTTTCCTCTCTGACAAAAGTCGGACTTGTCTGGTTTTAGACCAGACTTGTTTGTTTTTCCCCTCTGGATAAGTTCGGACTTCTCTGATGTATAGTCCGGACTTGTCCAATTTCTCTGTAGACAACTTCGGACTAGTTCGGTCCTTTTTGGACTTGTCCGATAAATCACGACTCCGAGTTGATATTTTGTTTCATGACTTGTTTCTTGAGTTTTACATTAAGTGGGCCTGGGGACGTCGTGCCTAACTCTTTTAGAGCCCAGGTGGGACTCTAAACTGGCACGTACTCATCTCAAGCTCGAAATCCATCTAACCCTAGCCTCCACCTCTATATAAACAACCCCACCCCTTGGCTTGACATCTATTTGCCACTTTTCCACCCCACCCCAAACCCTAGCTCGTGATTAGCCGCCAGCAAGAAGGGAGAAGGAGACCTACAGCAAGAAGAAGAAGAGGAGGAAACGAAAGAGGATCAAGATCTCCATCAAATTTGCGTTCTTCATCAACAATCCACCATCAAGCACTTCATCAACCCTAGATCGTCAAGATCCAAGTGTTGCCTCCAAGATCCGTGATTCTTTGGAGTCCAAAACACCTGGTATACCTTCTATTCTCTTTTCCTTACATGAATTCAATCCCAAATCTCCAAATTCATGTCGATCTAGAAAACCCTAGTTCGCCAATTCTACGAAGTGTGGACTTGTCCGGTCCCTAGCGGACTAGTCCGATTTTCCTGGTTAAATTGTGTCGAATTAATTCCAAAATTTATCTAATCAACCCCAAACCCGTATAAACTTGTTAAAAGCTATTAGAACTAGTTAGTGATCATTAAAAGCGACTCATTAACAAGTTCTACCTTGCAATTACATTAATCATGCATGTCATATCATATTGAGTAATATATGTGGATCTATTGATTGTGTTTCTTGTCTTGTATGTTTATTGTGTGGATTAGACGGATTTGCGCTATAGAGTATCGCGGAAGATCTCCAGCACCAAGAGTTTGAAGGCTTTGACCCGAACCAATCCCAAGAGCAAGGCAAGTGTCCTTGAAGCATATTGATCATGTTTCTAAAATAAATGTTTTGTTTGCAAACAGCATGCTTGTGTCAATTTGATGGGAATCCTATGGTAGGAAGTTTACTAGCTTTGTTTAACCATCCTTGTCACCTGGAATTTATGGTAGAGAGTCGGGATGGGCTTTTTACCTTTTTGCTTCGCTTAATTAATTGGGATGGGAAAACAACTATACCACTCGACTTAATTATGCATTTATGAGATTATGATTAACATGAACTGGTTAATATGATATGGTAATCGGTGATCTAAGTAAGCCTGGTATGTGGATGGGTTGGATGTTATCGTGGTTTGCTTGCTTTAGATCTATGGACCGGTTCATGCAAGAATAAGCCAGGACTACAGTGCCACCACGAGGCCAAGTATGGGTGCGGCGTAGCTAATTAATTAGGGCTTTGCTAGTGCTGTTTGGACCAATACATATGCTCGGGGAAGGGGTAGTCAGATTGGGTTTGTTGATGATTGGTGGTACTACCCTGGGATCCGAATGGCTCAAGAGGGGGCCCTTGGTTGAAGATGTGCTCAGTTGGAGACATCGCCACCGGTGAAACCTCAGTGGGGTCTAAATAGGCTAGTAATCCCATTGTAAAGGCTATTTCGTGATCTCTTGGCCATACACGAAAGGAAGAGTAATTGGCGTTAGGGAGGTTCTTCAGTCACCGACGAATGATGAAAGCACAAACACGTGGGTAAAGTGGTACAAACTTTATAGAGTCTAATAAAACTATCATGATAGCCGTGCTCCCGGTTGTGAGCACCTGAACAACTTCCATGATTAGAGGGGACTTGGTATCGGGTTGGTTATGGTTTGGTACTGGTTATGGATGGTTATGAATTAAATTTTGGTATTGGATATGGTTAATGGTAATGGTGAAATCTAGTATATGGATGATAGATATTGAAATATGGACTAGTACTATGATATTATTTATGGTTTATGATGGGTTTATTTCACATACCTATAATATATTGCTTTTCAAATGTTTTAATGTAATTTTCAGCACTTAGCCATTATTATTGTCGTCACTTGAATCAGCTACATGTCATACTTTCCACACTTGCTGAGTATGACATGTACTCACCCTTGCAATTCCCCCACCAACAGTTGTAGGTCAGGATTGAGAGTATAATGATGATAATGCGGAGTTTTAGGTCGTGTCTACTGTCAGCTTTGCCTGTGGAGTGTTGGAGCTGCGCTTTCCCCTATTTGCTTATGCTGCTTAGTTGCTTAGTTCGCTTATTTTGTTTATTTCCGCTACATTAGTTTAAATTGTCATTAACATTCATTAGAGCTTGTAGTTGAGGATATTATGAGTTCTGTAATAAAACTTTGTTAATTAATCTTGTTCTGTGGTAATTTTCTTTATACTCTTTTGTGATTGCACTCGTGTATGTGTGTTGAACATCCTGGGCACACATATACTGCACTTGGTTCATTTTTGGAACCGGGTGTCACATTACAGCCCACGAACGCCTCATAGAGGTGGACGAACACCGCTATCACGGCGATGGAGTTCGGCGACAGGTGGTGGAGCTGCAGCCCGTACTCCTCCAACACCATGAAAAAGTACCGCGACAGCGGAAGTCCAATCCCTGCAGACACATAGGCAGAGAAGAGGGTGGTCTCTTCTTTGGCAAGTCTTCAAGAGTGGGAGATCCATAGCGGATCATCCTCGCACGCTCTACTGCTAACCAGCCAAGCAGTCGCTGCATCGACAATAGGTTGTCGGCCAACAGAAAGCGAGACGGAGGTAATGGGGAAGCCATTGGAGCAACTGAAGGTGGGAGCTTTGACTAAGGTAAGAAAGCTCGACTGCTCGAGGGAGAAGGAGAAAGCCTAGGATGCGGGGTGTGAATATGGAGGGAAATGATCCCTCTAAAAGGTTTCCTTTTTTAATCACCCCCGCGATGCCTGAGTACCTCGAACGAAGGATCAGCCCACACCACTCAGGATGTGGTGCCCATGGCAATGGGCCCTATGCCCCCGGGTTGGAGCGCTGACCCAGGCGGTCAGTCACCTGGAAAAATAGCTAAAGCAGCTCCCATAAAGGCGGAGCATACGAAAGTGTTGTAACCTCATCGGGAACCGTAGCGGTTAAAGGCATCGTAGAAGGTAGAGAAGCGGCAGCAGCAATAATCTCGTCATCGCAACCTCTCGACTTGAGAAGGACGCGTGGCGATGATAGGCAGAAGCACCCATCGCTTCGGCTATCCAAGACAAAATTTAAAGCGGAGTACGGAAAGACATGGAAAGGGCTCCACCTTTGGGCTCTTGACCACGCCCCAAGGTGGACCCAGGGGCCACTGTCGGTACCCTGCAGATGGGGTACCCTCGCACACAGGATGAAGATAGCAAGGCGCGTCCAGAGGCGCCACGCATTCTATAGGTGCCAAGGCCTTTGCCTTCCTTGAAGATCAAGCTGCGGCGCTGCCACGTAAGCCTTGAAGATGGGACTTGGCCCCTCCTGTGTGATGGGCTCCCGAGACGCCATGTGTAGGGATGGGACCTCACCCATCCTTGGGGGAGCGCCCCCGGGACAGCCACGTGGCACGGAGCGCAAAGGGCCATTACCCCCCAAAGGGAGAAGCACGGAGCTGCCATGTACCCTAGGGATCCCTGGAGTCGCCAAGCGTCAAGGACTGGTGCAAGCCTTCCCGTCGAAGACCTGCCCCTACACTGCCATGTGTCCTGCAGCCAACCCCAGACGGCGAGGTGCGGGAGTTAAAAGGTGGAGCGCTCGGCTCTGGTCAAGCGAGTGCATGGTTTTGTCACGTTCAGCGAGTTCCACAGGCAATGTTGGCCACATAGGCATCAACCTTCGGCCAAACAAGTATAATGGGATGCAAAAAGAAGGAATAAATGGAGGGTCGGGTTTCCTATCCTGGTTTCGAGATTATGTAATACTCTCTCATCTTCTATATATTATAAGTTACTATTATTAAACAAGTATTATTTTAACTTACGATCATTTTTTACAGTGTCGAACTCACAATGTCCATGAAGATTTGCAGCAGCTATCTTATGGATTGGTGAATGTTAGAAGCTATGGTCGATATGACGTAATGGCTTTCGATTCCGTACAACTCATTTTGAAGATCTTTGTCCTCTCGCGGCAACATCAATTCTGGTGTTTTGACGAGAGCAATTGACACTCAAGGGAATGTAATTGATTATTATGGGATCATTAACAAAATTCTTGAATTTACTTTTATCGGAAATAAGACCCTTCGAGTTGTCTTATTTGCCTGTAACTAGTTTGATAGCACTCATGAAACTCGAGAAAACCAATTTGGAATGGTGGAACTGAAACATAAGGACCGACTACGAGGTTACGATACATTTGTTCTTGCACATCAAGTGGAGCAAGTGTATTATCTACCTTATCCATGCATGAAGCTCAGTGTTTGGTGAGTGGTATATAAGGCGAATCCTCGTGAGCGGTTATATACTCCTAGTGATGATGGTTACCATGATAGTAAAGAGGTTGAAGAAGTGTACCAAGAAGAAGAGTTACCAGACACTTTTATCGTCGATCTTGGTGCAAAAATCGATCAATTAGTTGGAGATGTTGAAGATGTAGAGTCAGATTATATGCAAAAATGGAAATTGGAACAGGCCACGATGGAAGATCGTTGGGCTGGTTTAAGGAGTAAGGCACATGATAATGATGTTGATGAATTTTGAAAGTGACTACAGGTAACGTTTTCTTGAAGATAGTAACATGAACTTCGTATATCTTATTTGCATATTTACTGATTATCTATTAAAACATGATGGTGTCAAAGAAGGATAAGAAGGTGCCACCGACGAGGGGGCTCTACCCCATAGACCTAAGGACGCTTTCGTTGGTGCCTCGTCGACCGGGGCAGACGCTCTCAGCCACTGGGGCACGTTCTGAGCAGCTCTAGAGCTTTGTCACAGGTAAATTTCACTCGGTTTTGACAAATTCTTCAAATTCAATTTCCAATTAAACTTACTTATGAATCATTTGAATGTTGTAGTCCTCACTGACTGACTCAGAGGCTACGGCGCCAGTTGAGCTTGGCTACCCTTTGGTGAGCTAGCCCTCGGCCAGCCAGCCCTCGGATGGCGAGCCTTCTGTTCCTAAGCCTTTAGCTTGGTGTGTGACGAGCCTTCTGGGTCACCTGACGTGGCACCCCAGCAGACACGGAGGAGGAGAGGACTCACTTTGTTAGTCCTCATGCGATCCCTTCACAGAGGATCGTGATTCGCCCGGTCGAAAACAGGTAATGAAATCGTAGTGTTCAATTCTAGTTTATTTTGGTTACTTAAGTAATGAATCAATAAATACTTTGCAGGGTTTGGTACGATGCATCTTTCACCGTTGAGACACCACAGACAGGTGAACGGTGTCCTCGGGTCCTCAATGTGTTTGCACTATCCCGGGGTCATCGACGGGGCGCCTGCTCTTACATGGGAGGATTACGCACGCAACCATCACCAGGAGCACGACAACCTTCAGGAGGCCATATGGGCTGATTTTATGGTAAGTATGTTAAATATAGTTTCTATGTTTTAACTCTTAAACTCTTTTAATGAACATCTCTTCAATATATTCTTTATCACAGGCAAGGTATATTTTAGAGGACCCGAACGACCCTCGCATGTTTGAGGATGCGAGGAGAGTGTTTCACTACAATGCTGCCAAGGCGCTTCGACAAGCTTTGTCGAACGCTCGTACTCAAATTATCAACGAGCACTTGAAGGCGAACCAGCACCAAGTGCTACAGTTCCGGCAAGAGAGGAAGAGGCACCTGACGGAGGAGGAGTACGCGCAAGTACATGGGGTGTAGTAAATATTTTTTCTGATAATTTCCTCAATAGTATTTTTAGTGATATACAACTATGTGCAGGGCCACGTGAGCTGGTTGCAGGGTCGGTCCGATGCATTTCGGGCCCTTTGTCAGTATTGGGCTAGCGATGAGTTTAAGTCTAAGTTCAGGAAGGCTCGAGAGTGCAGGTGTGTCGAGGGGAAGAGCAGGCACGACCAAGATAACCACTTGCATTTAGCTAAGCGCATGGTAAGTGTATATAACTTATGTTATATATTCATAATATACTGTTCGTACTAACACGTTTTGACAGGAGCGCGAGATGGGGGTACAGCCGACCCCTGCTGAGATCTAGAAGAGAGATCACAGGGACCCTTCTCAGCCTCAGGGTGCAGTTAGGCCGTTGCCGAGCGATTGGTAAGTTTAGAAATCATTCATATTAAATATAACTATATGTATTGTTGAACTTACACGATTTTCTTGTTTTCCAGGCTAAGTACGGGGAGGAGGCTAAGAAGATACACGGCAAAGATTTCAATTGGGAACATGAACCAATCGATCCTCAAGCCGTGTATGCAAGCGGAGGTGGAAAAGCACACGGAAGGTGAGTTCATAAGTCATTTTATCGTTTTCAATTCAAAATATTCAAGATATTTGAATTTCATATTACTGACTCTTTTTTTTGTAGGCTCACTATATTTGACGGAGTTGTCGACTCAAGAGTAATGAGACCTGCGAGAGGCAGCTCCACGCAGGCTTCGTCGGTGGACACGTCAGGTCCCCGTGTCTCGAAGAGAGACATCGAGATGCAGTCCCTCTAACAAACCATAGAAGAGAACCTCAGGCGACAGGAGGAGGCGGAAACACGAAGGATTCAAATGGAAGCCACGATCTCTTCCCAGGCAGCCTGGATGGCGCAGATGCGGGACATAATGGAGGTAACAAAATGAAAATTGAATTTCTCATTAATTTAGCATAAATGACTTACTAATAGGTAACATCTAATGTTTGCAATGATAGGCCTTGACTTGGGCGTAAGGTCTGGAGATCCAGCTACCACCACTACCGGTCCTTCCGGGCGACCCTTCTTCTGCGGGTCAGGTAATTTCCTATGTCAACTTAACAATTCTAATGTTACCTCAACTTAGCCAAAATAAAACAAGGAAAGAGAGTGAGTGAGAGATAGTAAGATAGAATGAGAGATAGAGTTAGAAGTGGGAGGAAGATTGAGGGAAAAGGATTGAGATAGAGTGGGAGAGGAATGAAGAGGGAGAGGGAGATGTAGCTGGAGATAGAGGGAGGAAGATAGAGGGAAAATGATAGCAATAGGGAGATAGAGTGGGAGAGAGATAGATTTAGATAGAGAGAGAGGAATGAAGAGAGAGAGAGAGGGAGAGAGGGAGATGTAGATGGAGATAGAGGGAGAGGAAGGGAGGGAGAGAGATGTTGATGCATTTCTATTCTAACTCTAAGTTCTATTAATTGCAGGGGATCTGCGACGGCTGCTCTAACTTCGTCATCGTCGTTAGCGCCACCTGGAGTGAGGCGCGATGACGACTTCGGTGGCTTCAGAGGTGGCTTCGGAGGTCAGACGGGTGAGTGAGCTCTTGTTTGGTTTGTTGATGGTGATGCGATGTATCGACAATGTGTTGTGATGCTAATTTATGACTGTTGTGGTCTGTTTTGGGATCTGTTTGTGATATATTGCCAGTTGTGTTCCTGGCCATCGAGCCAGGTAGCATTTTCTGTTTTTTAAAAAAATACCCTATTTTCCACGGCTTTTTATACAGTACAATCGTAAATAAGGTTTCTGACCGTCGCAAACAAGCCTCTGTTATTTGTGACTGCCAGGTCGTCGCAATTAATATCCTATTTGCGGCGATCAGGCCGCCACAGATGTCCGTGTGGGTCCCATCAGATGGGCGTGTGGGTCCCATTGGCTAGTATTATTTGTGACGGTCTGGCTGTCACAAATTGGATCTAAATGTGACGGTTGGGCCATCGCAAATAGATGTGTGGGACCCACCAGCATCGGGGCAATAATTTGCAACGGCTGCAGCTAGTCGTCACAAATAGTCTTATTTGCGACGGTGGTTGTTGCAAATAAGCTTAATTGCGACGAGAAACTTGCGACGACCAGAAACCATCACAAATAGCATATTTGTGACAGTTTATCCCTTATTTGTGACCGCTCTAGCCGTCGCAAATCGTCAGAATTCTTGTAGTGTAAATTGACTATAACCTCTTAAGAAAAATCGAGACTTAATCTATCATCTTAAAATATTAAAACTATAGCTCTGGTACCTATACTCATTAATCCACCTCGAGGTGGAGGCTGTAAAAAACAAGTATCGCATCTCATTTTTTTTCTATAGAAAAAGTCTACATACCCCTCAAAGTATGACCTAGAGACTACTTAACTCCCTTAAGTTGTAAATCGGGTATCTAACACCCTATTCTACCCAAAACTAGTTAATTTACACCCTTAGGTGGTTTTAGGTATTGATTTTGCCACATCAATTATTGATGTGACGTGTCTTGCATGAACTTTGTTGGACCCGCATGTCATTGAAGATAAAATCGCTTCGCTTGTCGCTCCCGCTAATGGTCGAACACGTTGCACTGGCGAGAGCGGGGACACCACGTGGTCACCGGCCGGGAGGTGAGGCAGCAGCTGCTGCTAGGTTCGGGATCATCCACTCACACGAACTTCATGCACGGCCTAGTCATTGGAGGGGCATCCGATCCATCCAACAGCGTTGTGTTTGTGCCGTGTGGCCGGCCGGCAGTCGGGTGATGTCGTTGCCATGTCATTTCTGAAGCAATCATGAGCAGTGGGTGTCGCCACCAAGTACAGCTTCTGTCTCGCGCGCGGACACAGTGCGTGCGCCAAAGCTGGATGCACGGTACCTGCGTGCATTTGTGGTGTTCGCCGTTCGCGCGCATGCATCAGCCTCTTACCCTGGAGTCTCTTGGCTCAGCCTTGCATTGCGAGACGGAAACTGCAAGCTTCTGTGGTTTTGTTTCTAAGATTGCTCGGTGCTTATGCGGCAATGGGCTCTCTGATCAGCAAGGACAATTTTCACCAAGTTGTTCCAAAATCAAATTCATTTTCTAATTGTTGATTGTACTTGTGCCTAAATATAATCCTTTCAAAATCCAAGGCTTTTGGAAGCTGTCGTTGTTGGCAGGTGCCAACACAAGTCGAGTCTGGAGTATGAAGGTTGGATGAAGGGTTCTACAACAAAGTGCATGCAAGACATGCCATATCAATAGATGATGTGGCAAAACCACCAACTAAAACCATCTGAGGATGTTAAATACCTGGTTTAAAATTTAAGGGGTTAAGTAGTCTGCAGGCCAAATTTTAGAGAGGTACTTAGAATTTTTCTTTTCTATTGATGCGATAGAATCGCATCCCTCGTTGCAGGTCGAAGTAGTAGTAGCCCAAGAAGGACCAGCAGCGGGCGAGGTGGATCTGAACATCTCATGGGAGTTACAGTAATGGCGCCAGCACAGTGGCTCCAATTTAATGAGCTGGGGGAATCGGATCATCAAGGCTGGAGTATTAATCTCGGGTCAACTACCACCTCATGGCTTCACATATGCATATGAAGTCGCATTCAACTCCGTGCCATGTCCCTCATTGACCTGGACCTCCCATCTGCGCTATGAGCCCATCTGGCCATCACCAGTCACCACCACCATCACCAGGGCACTGTTGCTCTGAGTCTCTGACGCCGTTCCCGCCCGTTCTTTCATGCGAAGCACGAGCGTCGTATAGACGTAGGAGTACACCGGCGCTTGTTTCACAGTTGGGTTGCCGTGGCACGTCATGGGCAGTTGCGTGAGCAAGAAGGCCAGCGCTGCCCGGGAGGGCAAGGTGGCCGCCCCGCTCCCGCCGGTGAAGGAGATCAATGCTCTTTCGCCCGTGGCGGAGGAGGAGGTTAAAGAGGTGGTGCTGTCCGAGACGCCCGCGCCAGTGCTCCCGAGGCCGCCGCCGGTGGAGAAAGGGCAAGAACTGCCGAAGACGGGCAGCGGCAGCGAGAGAGCGTCGGTGGGGTCGGTCGCGAAGGGGACGATGGCAAAGGCCGGAGGGGAGCAGGAGCTGGTCAAGACAGCGGAGAAGGCAACGGCCCGGGGGACGGCGTCACCGGAGAAGAGCAAGCCCAAGCCGAAGCAGGTCGGTGCCGATAACGGGAGGGCGAGGTCGCCGTCCCCTTCGTCGGCGCACAGGAGGCAGCCGGGCGGGCTGCAGCCGCCTCCGCGTGGCGGGCTGCAGTCGCCTCCGCTGACGCGGCCACGAAGGGAGCCAGTAGTGGTGTCCGGCATTGGGTGCCGCAGCGGCAGGTTCTCGCCGTCCGCAGCGCGGCGGGCTGCCGAGAGCGCGATCCGGAGGACCCACTCCGCCCGGGAGGCCGACATGGCGCCGCCAGCGAAGAGGGCACTCAGCGCCAGCTTCAACGGCGGCCACGGCAATGCTGCCGCGGGCTTCGGGGGCGCCAACGTGCTCAGCAGGCGGTACCCCGGCGAGCGGTCGGGCCGGCGGTCGGAGTCCCCGACTGCAAGCAAGCGCCCGTCGCCGTCTCCCAGCCCCATCCACCGGCAAGCGAGCGCCACGCGCAGGGCAGCAAAAGAGAACTGCTTGAGCAGCACCCCCGAGCGATCCAGGCCTCGTGCCCGAGACGTTGGACCCAACGACGCCGGCCTCGGCGGCGACGAACAGCCTGCGTTCGCCGGAGGAGAAGGAGGAGGAGATCACAAGAAGCCGGTGCAGGGCGCGCTGGGCCAGAACCCCTCGGTAGCCATGGAGTGCTTCATCTTCCTCTAGAGTCCAGGCCCCTTTTAGCTCCCCGTTTTTCCTAGTCGTCGTCTTCTTCCCCGCCCTCTGTAACTTGTTGGACATGTTGTAAACTCGCCGGAGAACTAGCCATAGTTGCAAATATAATTGATAGGAGGATTTGTGCTGCTTAAAACTTGTCAGTTTTTTTTTGGTATATTTCACCTCTATTTAAAGTAAATGGAACACTAAATGGACTGTTAATTTCGGCTTCTATGCGCGCTATACGCGTGACGCACTCCACCCACGACGCGTTAGTGGAGCTCTACAGAAACGTTCAGCCACAGAACGTGTGCATGCGTATTAATTAGCCTAGGTGATTAATTGCTAAAAGAAACGTAAAAGAAACTTAATGTGGAAACCGTGGAATGGAGTAACAACATTTCTCCTCCTAATCCTGACCACGGTCACCCACATCCTTGATGTCTATCCTGCCGCACAACTCTAGGAAACGAACTCGTCCTAGAGCTTTGGTCAGTATATCCGCCAGTTGTTCTTTTGTTGCTGTGTAGTTGATGATGATCCTACCCTCGTCAACGCACTCACAGAGATAGTGATAGCACACATCGATGTGCTTGCTTCGCTCGTGCAAGACGGGATTCTTGTTCAACGCGATGGTCGATTGATTGTCCACCATTAGCTCCGGTGCTCCATGCTCCGTCCCGATCATGTCGGTTAGAAGCTGAGCTAGCCAGACGCCCTAACACGCCGCTGCCGCCGCAGCGACATATTCAGCTTCGCACGATGACAGGGCAACAACCCTCTATTTGGCCGCCTACCAAGTAATTGGGTTACGACCCAGGAGGAAGATGATCCCGCTCGTACTCTTCCGATCGTCAATATCGCCGCCCATATCAGCATCGTTGTAGCCGACCAGCTTGGGTGGCCCGACGTGGTGCTTGGTGTAGTGGATCCCATGACTCTGTGTTCCTGCCAAGTAACGGAGCACCTGCTTGATGGCGATGAGATGATCCTCGCGGGGCGTTTCCATTAAACGGCTAAGATAGCCGACCGGAAATGCCATGTCCGGTCGAGTATGGAGAAGGTACTGGAGAGATCCGATCACACTCATGTACCCAGTGGCATTCACCGTCTCCGCTGTACTCAGCATGCTCAGCTTTAGGCGACTCTCCATCGGAGATGCACTGGGGATGCAGGAACCTAGTCCGCATCGCTCCAATAGCTTGCCAGCATACGCCGACTGGAAGAGGGAGATTCCGTCAGCGCCCTATTTCACTTCAATACCAAAATAGTATGAAAGAAGATCGAGATCACTCATCTGGAACCGGTCCTTCATCTCAAGCTTGAATGCGTCGTTGATCTCCTTGCTGGTACCGGTGACGATCAAGTCATCAACATACACACCGACAATCAGTCGGGTGCCTCGTCTGCTTCGAGTGTACACGTCGTGCTCAGAGCTGCTCCTCTGGAAACCAAGTGATCCCATGGTGGAATCAAACTTGGCATTCCAAGCCCTGGGCGCCTAACGTAGACCGTACAACGCCTTGTGCAGGCGCAATACTTTGTTTTCGCTGCTGGTGATGGAGAAACCAGGAGGTTGTTGAATGTAGGCTTCCTCCTTGATCACGCCGTGGAGGAACGCGCTCTTGACATCCATGTGATGAACTAGCCCTTGTGCGCTGCCAGCGCCACCATCATTCGCACCGACTCCAGACGTGCCACCGGCGCAAAGACCTCGTCAAAGTCAATGCCAGCGCGTTGCACGTAGCCCTTCGCCACCAGTCGCGCCTTGTGTCGCACGATGTCACCGGCTTCATTGCACTTCACCTTGTACACCCACTTCAGGCCTATCGCACGATGACCAGAGGGGAGTGAGGTGATCTCCCAAGTGTTGTTGTCCTCGATCGCCTTCATTTCCTCACGCATTGCCGCATGCCAGGCAGTGTCCTACTCGGCTTCCTTGAACAATGCCGGTTCTTCAGCAGAGGTGTCGCGTTCCTGGTCAAGTCATCAATGGCACGGAGCCGGAGCGGAGCATCATCGTGATCCGCATCAAGATTCTCATCATTGACCTCTTGCTCTTGCTCCTTTTTTTCTGTGTGCTCCCCCGCAAGTGGTGATGCTGGAGGTGGATTCGGTGAAGGTGACCAACTCGATGTCACATACGGTCTCAATGTTGTACTCCACAATGAACGGTTTGGAGTCGTTGACCTTCTCATTATCGTTGTTCTCCCAGCACTATTATCTGGCTTCATCGAAGACGACGTCGCGGGAGATGATGACGCGTTGGTTGACCGGGTCGTAGCATCGATATGCCTTGGGCCCGGCCTCGTACCTGACGAAGATCACCTTTCGACTCCGGTCGTCGAGTTTCTTCAGATTCGGCCGCGTGATTTTGATATGGGCGACACATCCGAACGTGCGGAAGTAGTGGACGGCGGGAATCTTACCATGCCAGGCCTCGTACGGTATCTTGCCATCGATCGCACGCGTCGGGGAGCGATTGGGATGTGGACTGCGGTCGACACAGCCTCACCCCAGATGTAGTCGGGCAGCCCCTTCGCCTTAAGCATGCATCGCGCCATGGCGACCACACTTTGATTCTGTCGCTTCACCACCCCATTTTGTTGTGGGGAGTTAGGGGCGGTGAGCTGGCGCTCAACGCCTCGCTCGGCGCAGTAGCGCCCGAACTCCACGGAGGTGAACTCCCCTCCCTGATCAGTATGCAGGACCTTCAGTTTCTTCCCGGTTTCAACGGCAACTTGGAAGTTCATGATCTCCAATGGCGCTTGATCCTTGCTGGAGAGGAGTCGGAGCCACATGTACCGACTCATCTCATCAACAAGAAGCAGGAAGTACTTGTTACCAATGGGCGTCGCCAGAGTGATGGGTCCGCACAGATCGCCGTGAACCAGTTCAAGAGCCGACTCTGCTTGTCCCCTTGCCTGAGCCGAGAACGGTGCCTGACGCTGCTTGCTGACCAGGCAACTGTCGCACACCTTCTCCACCTAGGTGAGCTCCGGCAATCCTCGTACCATCTTCTGGGTCGTAAGCTTCCATAGCGTGCTGAAGTTTAGGTGCCCGTAGCGGGCGTGCCACTGCCATGCTGCCTCAGAGGCATGTGCCGCCAGGCATACCGGACGCCTGACTACCAGATCTAGGTGGTAGAGGCGCGACTTGTCCCGACCGACCTTGGCGAGGAGGATGTCGTGCTGGTCGAAGATGCGCAGGATGCCGCCGTTGATGTTGACGCGACATCCCAACTCGTCTAGTTGGCCGATGCTGAGGATGCTCGCCTTCAGTCAGGAAATATAGTACACCCCGGTGAGTGCACGGTGCTCCCCGTTCTTGTAGGTGGGGGTAATGGTCCCCTACCCTCGATGTTGGTGATGGAGCCGTTGCCAAACTTGACGGTACCGTAGATCTGGGTGTCGAGCTCAGCAAAGATCTCCTTGGAACCCGTCATGTGGTTCGTGGATCCGGTGTCGAGCACCCATCGCCCACGATCTTGCTGCTCCCCTAAACCGAGGTCCGCGAACACCTTCTGCTCGTGGACGTGGACGGCGCGATGTGGCGCTGGAGTCGAGGAAGCAAGTGGACGAGGGTTGAGGATGACGGAGTGAGCCATCAGCAGGCTATGCTCCTCCTCTTCTCCTTGGGCCAAGTGAGCCTGGGCCGCCTCATCTCGCTTCCTCTTGCGGCATTCCTTGACCCAGTGACCTTTCTTACCGCAATAGTTACATGTGTCGTCATGGCCCGCAGAGTTCTTCCGGCCTTCGACGGGATTCGATTTATCCCCTCTGTTCTTGCCGACGCTCTTGCCACTGCCAGAGTTTCGGATGCCAGAGTTGGAACTGGAGCCCTTCCGCGACTTCATCCGGGCCATCCACTCCTCCTCTGTGAGAAGCAGACGACACCCACCCTCCTTCGTAGGGAACAATTTCTTCTTCCTCGTCTCGACTGCACGGAGCATCCCAACTGCCTCCTCAATTGACATGGAGCCAAGGTCGAGGAGGGTCTCCATGGAGATCGCCACCTGCTCGATCTTGTCGGGGATGACATGCAGCATCTTCTTGATCACCTCCTTGTCAGAGATGTCATCTTCGAGGACGCGAAGTTGACTAGTCACAGCGTTGAGCCGCAACGAGAAGTCTTCGACTGACTCACCAGGTTTGAACTCGATGTCGGCGAAGTCACGCTGCAGGCGCTCAGCATTGGCCTCCTTGACGCGGTCGGCGCCGACGCGCATCTGGAAAATCGCCTCCCACGCGTCTGACGCCGTAGGATTCACAGCCAACCCGGCCTGCATCTCCGATGGCACGGCGCGGAGGATGGCAGTGAGTGCGGTACGGTCATCACGGTAGTCGACGGCGCCCGATTCAATGACGTCCCACAGCCCGATAGCTTGAAGGTTCACCATCATCACGAGTGACCACTCAGTGTAGTTGGTCCTCGTGAGTGTCGGGTACACGATGTTGGCCGACGTCCTCTCGACGACGCGCTCAACAATGTTGTCACGAGCTCCGCTGCGGTGGCGTGGGCGGCGTGGTGGCGGAGATGGCGAGTGTCGCCGATCATTGTCGGCACCATTGTTGCGCGCGGGGCTGTGCGACATGGCCTGGATCGATCAACCTTGCTCTGATACCAATATTGTAAACTTGCCGGAGAACTCGCCAGAGTTGCAAATGTAATGGACAGGAGGATTTGTGCTGCTTAAAACTTGGCAGCTTTTCTGGCATATTTCACCTCTATTTAAAGGAAATGGAACATTAAATGGACCAGCAGTTTCGGCTTCTATGCGCGCTATATGTGTCACGCACTCCACCCACGACGCGTTAGTGGAGCTCTACAGAAACGTTCATCCACAGAAAGTGTGCATGCGTATTAACTAGCCTAGGTGATTAATTGCTAAAAGAAACATAAAAGAAACTTAATGTGGTAACCGTGGGATGGAGTAACAACAGGACATCTGTCGGAGTGTTGATCCGGCAATTCTCCCGGTACTACTGTTGGTAGCGCGCGAAATTTGTAGTTCGGTATTGGGCGCGCAAAGATTCAGAGAATGATGACATGTTGACACGAAGATTTACGTGGTTCAGACCGCCTGAGCGTAATACCCTACTCCACGGGTTGTGTAGTTATTGTATTGGGTGTCAAAGTTGTGTATGGGAGAGGTCTCAGAGTTCAAAGAGCCCTCCTCTGTGTATCGTCGACCAGTTCTTTTATAGTACAAGGACTGATCGTTACACCGTTAGCCTGGCCCGACATGTGGACCTGGCGGTTACTGATGCTTAATACATAATTAATGAGGTTAATTATCCTTAATAGCGTGGTAACGGGCCTTGACAGTGTCCTTACTAGTATTAAGAGCCTTCCAATAGTGTGTCATTAATATGGTATTAATGACACTTAATCGGATCTTGAAGTCTTTGATTGCCCCTTGAAGGTCCGAGCCGTTGGGGGCCCACCAGTTTGATTGTTGAGGCTGAAGGTCCGGTGGTTGGACACGTGGCAGCATCGGAGCTTTCTGTCTAGGATGGGTAGGTCCGATGTAGATGTACACGTGTCAGTACCGGAGCTTCCCTCTGTCGGAGGTTAGGTCCGGGGGTGCCGCACAAGTGTTTAGCCCGGAGCTATCCCATATGTGGGATGTAGGTTCGGTTGCTGTATACACGTGGCAGCACCAGGACTAACTATAGATGGAAGGCAGGTCCGGTCCCGTATGACACGTGGGGCCTTCGCAGGTCTTCAACTCAGACAG
The DNA here is from genome assembly GCA_036927565.1 of Tuctoria greenei. NCBI lineage: Eukaryota > Viridiplantae > Streptophyta > Magnoliopsida > Poales > Poaceae > Tuctoria > Tuctoria greenei. The sequence continues at coordinate 85,509,687 of JAYESD010000006.1, forward strand.
GTGAAATTCCTTTGGTCTTTTTGTAGTCCCAAGGGGTATACGGTACGCAGGGTAGCGACAACATCAATGACGGAAAGCCACTCACTTGCCTCCCCTTCTCTGAATCCCGTCTCTTCTGTTCTTCTTTTTACGAGATCAGATGCAGAGATAAAGGAGACAGACCACTACCGCTGGCCATCTTGGCCAGAGCTCCGTAGTCCGTTCTGACCAGTCGCTGTAGCGGATGGTGGGGCAATGCGGGTGCCCATGCCATGGCGACGCAATCAAGTCCGGCCGCGTCTAGGTTGGTTGGTGCACGTTAGGTTGCAGGCGAATGAGACGAGGTAGCTAGGTTTACCCCACAGCTAGCTTATCTACGTACTACAGTAACTCGCTGGCACGGCAACTCTGCAACGTGGAAACGAACAGATCTACTGTCCTGCAACACCAACACGAGACGTTGTCATTGTACTGCTGAGTTGTTTGGTGGATTGCTTCTGTTCTTGGGCGGTAGTACCAGGCCTGGGCCGGGGGGCGTGCGCACAGGGCCTCCAGTTCTCAAGGGGCCCCTTTTTTCTGTACCAAGTGTCTAGATCAAATTGGATTCGAGATTGAGAATTTCAGTTCTGGGCCGACTACCGCAGCGTGCAGGCGCAGCCCAGTGCTGACGATCCAGTGCAGGCCTAGTGGCTGCCGATCCAGCGCATAACAGTTCATTATGTTTGGTTTCTATACACAGTATTTGCCTATGCGATCGTCTCAAGTCCCGTGCCGCCGAAGCCCAAAACACATACCGGGTCACGATAGATCGTATGGCCGTACGGCTTACATACGCGCGGGCACAACACTAATAACCGAGCAAAGTCTGAAGTCTGCCGCAGCGCCGTGCCACTCAATCCGCTCAGTCCATGTCCCTTTTCTGTTGTGTTTAAGAATTATGTTATGGTAATCTGGTATCGTGCCACACATGGTGATTATTTCATACACTTGTTTTCTTCTTTATTTTAAGAACAAAAGCAGAGTGTAAACATAACTGAGATTTCAATCTAATTAAGTTTTTTTACTGTACTATCATGTCTTATAGGAAGTACGAATCGGGGTCTTAAATAGAAAAAACAAAAACTAGAGAATATAACTCGGTCTAAAAAAAGACTATGAACAGATTGTTATTAAAGAACATCAATAATAAGTATATTTCATGATATAATCTATTGTTATGTAAAGTATTATTATATTATATATAGATTTGTAGTATTATTTTTTATAAAATATGAATAATTGTAATTTTTCGTACGGGGCCTCAGATTTTGCCGGCCCGGCCCTGGGTAGTACTACTACAACATGATTGCGGCGTAAGCGTAAGAAGTGATTCTAATTAGAGGGTCAGTTGCATTATGTAGTACAGTACTAGGTAAGTGTATTTTGCAGCAGCTGCATCTCTCACCCGCTTAGGCTATCCGCACCAGCGCCCTCTAAAACATACTCTATACACTATTCTCCTTCTACTTTTACACTACGTACTCTAAATTACACTGCGAAACAGTGTATCCAGTATGCTTTATAGTGTGCCACTGAGGATGGTCTTAACTACCTATCTGTTGCTGACCAGTATGATGAGCTCCCAGCTCCAGTGCTTCCAGTACAGAAATCTCGTCACCAAGCAGTAAGGTGTGCCTGCCTCTAGATGATGAAGAGATTTTTTTAGATAATAGGTGAGGAAGAGATACAATGTACGTTTTCATATATCCAATGGATACACGCGTCCCCATGGCGGTCGATTGCCTCATGTACAGGAGACATTTGCAATTTTTCCACTTTCGTCGGTCGCCTTGTGTACAGGAGACATTTGCAATTTTTCCACTTCCAAAGTTTCGTTTCGTCAAAATTTCACTTTCAACATGTGTAGTCAAAATCTCATTATAATAGTGAGAATTTTGCTCCTTTCTTATTGAGATGGGATTTCATACATGATGGAGTTTTTTGACAGTAAAAGTTACACAAAAAGATCTTTTTACCCTCCAGTTGACATACTTGTTAAAAAAAATTAAACAAAAAAACGTACAAATCCAGAAAAATATTTTAATTCAGAAAAAGTAATCGAAAAAGTTTAAATGTCATAAAACATAAAAAAACTTTGAAAAAATTTAAAAACATCAAAATCCAGAAAAAAATATTTAAATTCAGGAAAAATATATAACAATTCAAAAAAGTTTTAAATTTAATAAAACAATAAAAAATGCGAAAAATATTTAATTTGCGTAAAAATGTAAAAAAGGTTAAAATCAGAAGAAAAAATGAAAATAGAGTAAAAAAGGGAAAAATTAGGGAGAATTTTATGGTAATTTTGTAAAATTTAGAAAAATAGTGAGAAACAGAAAAATAATGTATACTCACACTTCACATACATAGAGATAAATATTTACATATCACATAGGCAAAATAAAATACACATGTCACATAGTCACATAGAATACACATATAATATAGACGTATCACATATAACATAAACATAACAAATATCACATATATTGATATCACATATTCATTATCACATATAACATAAACATATCACATAGTCTTTCACATGTCACATAATATATATAAGCATATCACCAAGCTTTGGTGGTATTTTTTCCTTGGAAACCAAGCTTTGTTGGAGACCCCTGTATACAGTCTCCACGATGTCAATGAACTCCTCCTTGTCCTTCATGGCCCAGTTGATCTTGTTGTTGTTTTCTGTCACAAGGTCAATCCATTATGTGTCTGTTCCGAAAGAAGAACATCACCGTTGATGGATCATACAACTCGTACATTGTATTGAAGTCAGGAACTTTGGTGATGTCAACAAGGTAGATAACAGCAAAGTTCTTTAGGCTGTAACAGTATTTCAATATCAAAGTATTTCAATACCATAGTTTCTAAATGTTATTACCAGTACGTAAGAAAGGAAAATCCGAGACGAGCCCCAACGAAAAAGGGAGACAAACAAACTGTGTGTCTCCGTCGTTGCGTCTCGCATTATGTTGTCATAAGAGATGTGCGACTGGTGTGTCGCCGATCATCCTAAGTGTGAGACACGCTCAAAGAAAGTGTGTCTCCTTTCTTTGTGTCATAACAGATGTCCTTTATGGAGTCATTGGAAATGTGAGTGGTACGCGTTGCCCATCAGCATACATGCGAGACAAACACTAACAAAGCCCGCCGCAGATTTATTGGCTCATCCGAGACGTGTTTTATTGTAGTCGGTCGCAAATTTGTTTACTGATCTAAGATGTGATTTATAGAAGTCTGTCTCCTTTATTTCGATAATCCGAGACGTTCTCTGTTACAGCTCATCACGCATTGTTTACACGCAGGGTCTCCTCTTAAGTGTCTCCCATCCTTGATTATCCTAATTGCCGACTGCATACTAGAGCTAGCTAGGATTTGGCAGTCGCATTGCGAGTGTCAGCAACATACACATACATGAACATATGTATAGTGTGACACCCGGTTCCGAAAATGAACCAAGTGCAGTATATGTGTGCCCAGGACGTTCAACGCACATACACAAGTGCATTCACAAAAGGATATACAGAAAATTACCACAAGACAAAACTAGTTAACCACTTTTATTACAGAATTCATATTATCCTCAAATACAAGCTCTAAAGATTATTAATGACAAGTTTGAACTAATGCAACGGAAATAAGCTAAACTGAGCAAACTAAGCAAACTAAGCAGCATAAGCAAATAGGGTATAGCGCAGCTTCAATCAACACCATAGACAAGCTGACGGCGGACACGACCTAGAACTCCGCATTATCATTATTATGCTCCCAATCTTGACCTGCAACTGTTGGTGGGTGAATTGCAAGGGTGAGTACATGTCGTACTCAACAAGTGTGGAAACTATGACATGTAGCTGATTCAAATGATGACAATAATAAAGGCTAAGTGCTGAAAAGTATATTAAAACATTTGAAAAGCAATATATTATATCTATGTGAAGTAAACCCATCATAAACCATAATTAATAACATAGTACCAGTCCATATTCCATATCCATCATCCATTATACCAGATTTCACCATTACCATTAATCATATTCAATACCAGAATTTAATTCATAACTATATTACCAACCATAACCATTACCAAACCATCCTAAATCCCAATTTCCTTCTAATCATGGAAGTTGTCCATGTGCTCATAACCGGGAGCATGGCTATCATGATAGGTTTATTAGAGTCTGTAGAGTTTGTACCACTTTACCCACGTGTTTGTGATTTCATCACCCGTCGGCGACTAGAGAAAACCTCCATTATGCCAATAGACTACCATAGGTGTATGGCCAAGAGATCACAAAATAGTCTTTACAAAGGGACTAATAGCATGTATGGACCCACTGAGGTTTCACCGGTGGCGATGTCTCCAATTGAGCACATCTTCAACCAAGGGCCCCCTCTTGTGCCATTCGGATCCCAGGGAGTCCTGCCAACCATATCCAAACCTAATTCGACTTCCCTTCCACGGTGTGCCAAATGATCCATGCAATACTAGCAATACCCTAATTAATTAGCTACACGGCACCTGTACTTGGCCTCGTGGTGGCACTGTTGCCTTGGCTTATTCTCGCATGAACCGATCCTTAGATCTAAAGAAAGTAAAACCATCATAACATCCAACTTACCATGCTTGCTTAGATCACCCATTACCATGTCATATTAACCAATTCATATTAACCATAATCTCATTAATGCATAGTTAAATGTATAGTTGTTCTGCCATCCCAATTAATTAAGCGAAGCAAAAAGGTAAAAAGCCCTTCCCAACTCTCTACCATGTATTCCAGGTGACAAGGGTGGTTAAACAAAGCTAGTAAACTTCCTATCATAGGATTCCCATCAAATCGACACAAGCATGCAGTTTTGAAAACAAACCATTTATTTTAGAAACAGGATCAATATGTTCAAGGACACTTGTCTTGCTCTTTGGCTTGATTAGGATCAAAGACTTCAAATTATTGGTGCTGGAGATCCCCTGCGGCACTCTCTAGCGCAAATCCGTCTAATCCGCACAACAAACATACAAGACAAGAATCACAATCAATAAGTGCACATATATTACTCAGTATGACATGACATGCATGATTAATGCAAATGCAAAGAAAGACTAGTTAATAAGTTGCTTTTAATGTTTACTAATATATTACAATGGTCATTTAGAAGTCTACACAGGTTTGGAGTTGATTAGAATCAATTTAGAATTAAGTCAGCAGGAAACAAATTGCAAAATCAGACAAGTCCGCAAGGGACCAGATTAGTCCGCCCTTCGCAGGAACAGCGGATTAGGGTTTTCTAGATCGACGTGAATTTGGAGAAATGGGGTTGAGTTCACATGAGAAATAGAGAGTAGAAGGTATACCAGGTGTTTAGAACTCCAATCAATCAAGATTTTTGGAGGCAACACTTGGATTTGATGATCTAGGGTCGATAAAGAACTTGATGGTGGATTGGTGATGAAGAATGAAAACTTGATGGACATCTTGATTCTCTTTCGTTTCCTCCTCCTCTTCTTCTTGCTTGGGATCTCCTTCTTTCTCCTTGGTGGTGGCTCTCCATGAACTAGGGTTTGGGGACTTTCAATTGAGGCAAAAGGATATAAAGTCAAGGGGTGGGGTTGTTTATTGTAAGACCTATGTGTGCTGAATACATTGGCTTGTAGTGAATACACTTGCTTTGATGATAAAAGTTTTGAATATCACCAAAACACCTTTTTATTAAGGTCCTGCTAGTTTTGTAAGCTCCCGCGAGAGCTTGGTTATACTAGTTTTGGTAAGTTCCGGCACTGGGTTCTACTAGCTTTTGTTAGCTCCAGCTCAAGGTCCGGGTTGCTCTGGCAAGATCCGGAACTTGACCGCAATACTTCTGTTTTTCATTTGCAATGTTTTGTACTTGCTTTACATCTCTGGAAAGATTGCTTAGTATTCATTTGCTAAGTCTTTGGTGCGTTTTTGGTTGATATGGATAATATCGTGTTACTGTGGTTTTGCAACATGCTTATGTGAGGTTCTCACGTAAGGTGCTGTGTTCGGAACTAACTTGAGTCAAGTCGAGGACTTGGACTCGTATGGATTGGTTGTTTGTTTATGTGCAGGTGTTGCTTGAGTTCAAGACATGGCTGGTGATGGGATCCATTGGACTAGTCTCAGGGAGGAGATGAGGTTCCAACAACCAAATTCAGGAGGAATTGTGGTTGAGCTGATCAGGAGGTTGCGCAACATGATTGAATCAAGAACAATGCATGTGAAGGTATCGTGGACGTCATTGGAAGATGTTTGCACGTGTGCAAGAAGTGCATGGACGTGGCTACATGGTTCTGAGAAGTGATGAAGAGATGTGGAGGTAAAGAGTTGGTCGGAAAGGTCCAACCGACTAGGTTATGGACTCAGGGTGCGGCTGAGTCGGGTTTGACTCAAATATGGAAAGATTTGAGTTGGTTATGATAGGATTTCATGTGGGTCACGAATTTGAGTTGTTTAGGAATGTGGGATACGTTTCTAAGGTGTTTGGAAGTCTTAAGATTGCTTCTATCTGCGTATAGAAGAATCCTAAGCAGTTATGGAAAGTTACGATTCGTGAACAGAGTAGGATTAGGTTCCTGATTTGAGTTGAGTTGGCTTTCGAGCTGGTTATATAAGCAAGGGAGCCCAAAGCTCGTGGTGCACGACTTTGGGGCTGTTCCTCTTGTGTTCTATTGAATAAAATTCGTAGTTTGAAGGAACTTTTGTGCCTTGTTCGTCTGACTTGTTCCAGACAAGTTTTACTCATCGAGTTTCTGGACAGCACTACCTTTCGTTGGTGGTTTTATAATGACTCAAGTTTTACAGATCCAATTGACGTGATTCTTTCTGGGTTGTCTTCACAACTTGATTATCTATTATCTGTCAAAATTTCACGGTCATTGGATTTGTGGTCTATGATCTACACGAGTTTCTTTGTAGCGTTCCAGAACTGTTTTTTCTCGGGTAGGGCAGATTGACCTTTGTTTGATCTTTCGATCATAACTTGAGTTTTTCTCGATGGATTTGAGTGATTCTTGTTGTGTTGTCTTCGTGACTTGATTCTCTATGATATATATCACTTTTTCCACGGTGAAACACGTTTAGATTAGTCTCACACACGATTTCTTTTACAGATCGTTTTTCTGCCAAACCTTGTGTGTTCGTTGGTATTGATTTTCAGGTTTGAAAGGCACGCATGGAGGCTTTCATCCACGCACAAGGCTTTGCAATATGGGAGAAGGTATACAAGCCTTACAAAGTGCCATCAAATGATCAAGTTACAGCTACAAATCTGAGAGATGTCGATAACAACAACAAGGCTCGGAACTTGATCATACAAGGATTAACACAAAGCGACTTCGACTGTGTTGCACACCTCCGATCTGCATACGATGTGTGGAAAGCACTTTGTGAATACCACGAAGGGTCCAACATGATCAAAGAGGTAAGGCAAGACATGTTCAAGAAAGAATACATGCGCTTCGAGATGCAACCCGGTGAGTCTATTGATGACCTTTTTGCTCGCTTTAATAAGATTCTCAGCAACTTGCATAGTGTCAATGTTAATTTTTCAGATGCTGAAAATGCTAGGCAATTGCTAAGTGCATTAGATATGTCAATTTGGGAGATTAAAGTCACATCTATTCGTGAATCTACTATCATGAGTTCACTTACTTTAGATGTGCTATATTCCAAGTTAAAAACTCATGAAATTGACATAATCTCACGTAAGAACCCCAACAAGTCTATTGCTTTTGTTTCTCAACGTGACATGCCTAGTTCTTGTCAAACATCATATTGTGGTACACTTGCTTTGTTGTCCTCTCTAACCCTTAAACAGATTGAGGAGTTTCCAGAGGAGGTGCTAGCACTTCTCTCTACGAGGTTCTCAAAAGCATTGCAAAATGTGAGAACTAGAAGGAGAGGAAGCTCCGGACCTCAACGATGCTTCGAATGTGGTAAGACAGGACACTTTCGTTCAGATTGCCCTAACCTTTCAGGTCCTACCTCCCGGGAAGAAAAACAATCAAGGATAAAGCACTCCTCAACAAATGATAAGAAGAAAAAGAAGGGCTTAACAGGTCGCCAACTGGTGAACAGTTTTATCTCAGCACTCCAGGAACTTGGCTCAAGCGACGTGTACATTGGAAGTGATGAAGATGAAGATGATTTGGCAAACTTGTGCTTCATGGCAGGCAAGTCAAGATCAAGTATGGAGGAGGCAGAACACAACAACGACAATGAAGAGGTATGTCCTACTTGCGAAGAAATGTGTGATGCTATTTCTCGTGCCACTATTATTTTTAAGAAAAAAGGACAAAAAGCTTAGGGACAATGCTGTTAAAATTGAGTCACTAGAATCTGAAATTAATCGTTTGAAATCCTTGATTCCTAGTGATGATTCTTGTTCCTCATGTGGCTTAATATATGAACAATTGTCCTCCCTAAGAAGTGCACATACCTCCACACTTGATAAACATGAACTTGAAATTGAAAAGAACAGAAAGCTTGCTGCACTTAATATTGGAAACTTAAAATATGCTTTTTCTACAATTGATTTGCATTGTTCTAGTTGTGATGATCTTGATAAGAAACTGCAAGATGCTATGAATGAAATCTCTATATTGAACAATGCTTTATGTTGTCATGAAGTTAAATATTATTCCAATGCAAATTAAAAGGAAAAACTTCATGTGAAAATTGCCTTGATCTGTCCAATAAACTTGATAACATGCATAAGACATTTGATCGGTTTTGTAATGAGAATATGAACCTAAACTTGCTGCTGAATTCATCCAAGTCTTGCAATGATAAAACTGGTTTAGGTTTTGATTCTCATGCTCATGCTAAGGCACATCCACCTAAAAGTGTAAAGTCATTAGGAAGTGGTTTGATTCAAAGAGTTCCTAAATAAAAAGAAGTGGTTTTCAAATCTGCGGGAGTGTTGTCTCATTCAGTTTCAAATAAAAAAGTTGTTTGCTCATCTAGACATGAACACAAAGTTAAATTTCATTGTACCTACTGTGGTAGAGATGGTCATGTCATAGATTTTTGTTATAGACTAGCTAAACAACAGAAAAGGGAAAGAATGGTTGCTAGATCTCATAACTTTTATGCAAAATTTGCTGCACATATTGAACCGAATGTGCAACCTGCTTTTTTGAGTCAAAAACATTCAAAGTTTACCTCCGGACCTTCTGTTTTTGCCTTCGGAGCTACTGATTTTTGTGCTACACAAGTAACACCTTATAGGTCAGTAGTTAAGAATAAAAAATCTCAAACTTTGACTCATAAACCTGCTGTTTTGTCTCAGCTTTCGCGTATTTTTCCTGCTGCACGTGGCGTGACTCAGTACTGGATTCCTAAATGCCTTTTGACTAACCCCAGTATTGAATCATCGACGTATTGTGCTTCTATGTAGGTTACACGTTTGAGGAAGGAGAAAATTTAGATTGTGGATTCTGGTTGCTCATGCCACATGACCGGTAACAAAGATTTTGTGTCATGTGTAGAGAATGTTACTTTTGCCAATAATTCTTCAACTCTTATAATTGCTAAGGGTTCGGTTAGAGTGAATGATCACTACACTTTGAAGGATGTGGCACTTGTTAAAAATTTGAAATACAACTTGCTTTCTGTTTCACAATTGCTAAATGAAAATCTGGAAATTATTTTCAATAAAAACTGCTGCAAAGTTGTAGGTTCAAATAGTGAGCTTATTTTAACATGTCACGGTTTGGAAGAGTTTTTAAAGCTGATTTTGATATGTCTTTCTCTAAGCATAGGTGTCTAGTTGCTAATGATTCAAAGGACTTATATTTTTTGCATCCTAGACTTGGTCACGTAGGCTTTGATCATCTAACACGTGTTAGTGCTCTTGATCGCATACGTGAGATGTCTAAGCTTAAAGGGGACAAAGAAATTGTGTGCTCTTCTTGTAGACATGCTAAGATGGTTGCAGGTTCACATACTCCTCTCACAATGATCATGACAACTGAACTGGGTCAACTTTTGCACCTTGACACCATAGGACCTTCACATGTTCAATACTTCAAAGGTAAATGGTATGTACTTGTGATTGTTGATGATTATTACTCTTGGGTTTACTTTATGGCGTCAAAGAATGAAGCTTTTAGTCACTTTAGAACTTTATTTCTTAGATTATCAATTGATTACCCAGGATCTTTAAAAGCAATTAGAAGTGATAATGGAACTGAATTTAAAAATCAATCTTTTGATCACTTTTGTGCTGAAAATAGAATAGATCATCAATTTTCTTCACCATATGTACCTCAACAAAATGGTGTTGTAGAAAGAAAGAACATAACCTTAGTTGAGATGGCTAGGACTATGCTTGATGAATATCAAACTCCTAGGAAATTTTGGGCTGATGCATTAGCAACCGCTTGTTATGTCTCAAATCGTGTTTTCTTGCGTGCTAAGCTAGGTAAAACACCATATGAGCTCCGGTTTGGACATAGGCCTAGTGTTACACACTTTTGGATCTTTGGTTGCAAATGCTTTGTTAAGAAACATGGAAATCTTGATAAATTTGAACCTAGATCCATTGATGGCATGTTTCTTGGTTATCCATCTCATACTAGAGGCTACCGTGTGCTTTTACTTGACACTAACAAAATTGTGGAGACTTGTGAAGTGTCTTTTGATGAAGCTAGCCCAGGTACTAGCTCCAACATTGCAGGTCCAGATCCATATCCGTAGGGGGGGGGGGCATTTTCGTTGAAGATGAGGAAGAATTGGAGCTGCTGCCCGAAAATTCAGCAGCTAAAGACTTTGGTTCAGCTCCGGATGTTAATTCTCAACCAGCACCGACAACCATTAATGCTGCTTCAAATAATCCTCAAGTCACAAGCTCATCGATTTGTGATGAACATGAAGAAGAAGAATCTTGTGAGACATCTTTTCCCCTACGGTTTTACAAAGATCATCCCCCACAACAGATGATTGGAAGCTTGCACGAACGAGTCACACGGTCCAGGTTTTGCAATCCAAACTCTTATGCTCATTCTGCTTTTGTTGCTTCTTTTGAACCCAAAGATATATCACACACACTCACTAATGAATCTTGGATTATTGCCATGCAAGAAGAGTTAGAAAATTTTGAAATAAGTAATGTTTGGAAACTTGTACCTCCACCTCAAGGTCACACTTTAATTGGAACTAAATGGGTATTTAGAAATAAACAAAGTGAGGATGGGGTTGTGGTTAGGAATAAGGCTAGGTTGGTTGCTCAAGGTTTCACTCAAGTTGAAGGTCTAGATTTTGATGAAACTTTTGCTCCTGTTGCTAGATTAGAAGCCATAAGAATTATGTTAGCTTTTGCTGCATCTATTGGTTTTAAGCTATATCAAATAGATGTTAAAAGTGCTTTTCTTAATGGCTACATAGATGAGGAGGTTTATGTGAAACAACCACCGGGTTTTGAAAATCCAGATTTTCCTAATCATGTTTACAAACTGTCCAAAGCCTTGTACGGTCTCAAACAAGCCCCTATAGCATGGTATGATAGGTTAAAAACATTTTTACTTGAAAAGGGTTTACCATGGGAAAGGTTGATAAAACTCTTTTTGTGCTTAAGCATGGCAATGACTCATTATTCATTCAAGTGTATGTGGATGATATTATCTTTGGTTGTGTTTCTCATGATCTTGTGTCCAATTTTTCAGCTATGATGAGTTCAGAATTTGAGATGAGTATGATGGGAGAACTCACGTACTTTTTGGGGCTGCAAATCAAGCAAACCAAGGAGAGTACCTTTGTGCATCAAACGAAGTATACAAAAGATCTTCTAAGGCGCTTCAACATGGACAAAAGCAAGCCTCTTCGAACACTAATGGGAACAGCAATAACACTTGGACTTGATGAAGATGGTGAACCCGTGGGTCAAAAAGAATATAGAAGCATGATCGGACCACTTTTGTACCTCACGGCATCAAGACCGGACATACAATTTAGCGTATGTCTTTGTTCACGGTTTCAAGCCTCCCCACGTGCTTCACATCGTCAAGCCGTCAAAAGGATTCTCAGGTACTTACATGGAACTCAAGAATTTGGAATTTTTCTTCCTTCTTCCTCAACCGTTACTTTGAAACCTTTTTCGGATGCTGATTTTGGGGGTTGTAGGATTGATAGGAAAATTACTTCCGGTGCTTGTCATTTTCTTGGTACTTGTTGCTTGGTCCTCTAGAAAACAAAATTCAGTTGCACAATCCACAACCGAATCTGAATATGTAGCTGCTGCTAGTGCTTGCTCACAAATTCTTTTGATTGTTCAAACACTTAAGGACTATGGGGTTGATCTAGATAGTGTTCCACTGTTCTGTGATAACACTAGTGCAATTTGCATTGCTAAAAACCCCGTGCAACATTCTAGAACTAAGCACATTGACATTAGGTATCACTTTCTCCGAGATAATGTTGAAAAATGAAACATTGTGCTTCACCATGTAGATACCGAACAACAATTGGCTGACATTTTTACAAAACCTTTGGATTTCACTCGTTTTGTTACATTCGTAGTGAAATAGGGGTTATGCATCCTCATGGCTTAAATTGAGGGGGAGTTTTGAAACTTGGGAAGTCTATGTGTGAATCTGAAATTAAAATAATATGAGCATAGTATTTCATACATATATGACTTTGTGATTCCTTTTTTATGCTGAAAGTTCTTACTACATTACTCGTGTTATACATTTTGTAGTTTTTGCCATGTCTAGTAATTGGAATAATTACTTACACTAAATCTGGTCATGGTCGAACTTTCTTGTTGTTTTGAACTTGTTGCATGTTCACAAGTGCTTTTAATCATTAAGAATTAACCAAGTAATCAACTCACATGTTGAGTTTTTATGAACAAATATAAATTGAGAAAAGATCAAGAGAATATGCATGCATCACACTTCTTCTTTTGAGATGGCTTATCATTGCACTTAGATATGAACTTGGAAGAAGTTGTGTATGACTAAAACCATGTCCTTAAGCTTCTGATTGTCAAATGACATAGGCTTGACTTGGTTGGTTAGAATAAGGCAAATGCGCATATAATCTCTTGCAAATATCATATGATCTAAATTTATGCTTTGAAAAATAATAAAATGCAGCAACTAGTGTCATGCTTTCAGGTTTTGAAATAGTTAAGTTTGTGAGATCATGACTTGCTTAAATTGAAAATTACATTTGATCTCTAGCATGGCTTACACTACTTTATGTATTTCAGTGATGTGATAGTGTAAGTTATTTGATAGTATGACTTGGATGAGCTTTGTTTATATGTATATGTTATAATATGCTCATAACAACTAAAGTGGGAGAGATAATTTGTTTATATGCTCATGACTTGCTGAATACATTGTCAAAGGGGGAGAGATAAGCATGAAGAGAAAGAGAATATGTGCATAAGGAGAGATAATAAAGGGGGAGAGATGGGATAATTTTTTGATTTAGATTTTCTTCTCATTTTACTCTTGATTTACAAAGGGGGAGAAATTGCCTTCAAAACTTTTATGTGAATAAGCCAATGTTCGGATTTTAAATGGTGTTGCCAATGCATTCATCATGGGGGAAATTGTAAGACCTATGTGTGCTGAATACATTGGCTTGTAGTGAATACACTTGCTTTGATGATAAAAGTTTTGAATATCACCAAAACACCTTTTTATTAAGGTCCTGCTAGTCTTGTAAGCTCCGACGGGAGCTTGGTTATACTAGTTTTGGTAAGATTCGGCGCTAGGTTCTACTAGCTTTTGTTAGCTCCGGCTCAAGGTCCGGGTTGCTCTGGCAAGATCCGGAACTTGACCGCAATACTTTTGTTTTTCATTTGCAATGTTTCGTACTTGCTTTACATCTCTGGAAAGATTGCTTAATATTCATTTGCTAAGTCTTTGGTGCGTTTTTGGTTGATATGGATAATATCGTGTTACCGTGGTTTTGCAACATGCTTATGTGAGGTTCTCACGTAAGGTGTTGTGTTCGGAACTAACTTGAGTCAAGTTGAGGACTTGGGATCGTATGAATTGGTTGTTTGTTCATGTGCAGGTGTTGCTTGAGTTCAAGACATGGCTGGTGATAGGATCCATTGGACTAGTCTCAGGGAGGAGATGAGGTTCCAACAACCAAATTCAGGAGGAATTGTGGTTGAGCTGATCAGGAGGTTGCGCAGCATGATTAAATCAAGAACAATGCATGTGAAGGTATCGTGGATGTCATTGGAAGATGTTTGCACGTGTGCAAGAAGTGCATGGACGTGGCTACATGGTTCCGAGACGTGATGAAGAGATGTGGACGTAAAGAGTTGGTCGGAAAGGTCCAACTGACTAGGTTATGGACTCAGGCTGCGGCTGAGTCGGGTTTCTCTCAAATATGGAAAGATTTGAGTTGGTTATGATAGGATTTCGTGTGGGTCACGAATTGAGTTGTTTAGGAATGTTGGATACGTTACTAAGGTGTTTGGAAGTCTTAAGATTGTTTCTATCTACGTATAGAAGAATCCTAAGCAGTTATGGAAAGTTACAATTCGTGAACAGAGTAGGATTAGGTTCCTGATTTGAGTTGAGTTGGCTTTCGAGCTGATTATATAAGCAAGGGAGCCCAGAGCTCGTGGTGCACGAATTTGGGGCTTTTCCTCTTGTGTTCTATTGAATAAAATTAGTAGTTTGAAGGAACTTTTGTGCCTTGTTCGTCCGACTTGTTCCAAACAAGTTTTACTCGTCGAGTTTCTGGACAGCACTACCTTTTGTCGGTGGTTTTATCATAACTCGAGTTTTACAGATCCAATTGATGTGTTTATTTTAAGGTTGTATTCACAACTTGATAATCTATCATCTATAAAAATTTCATGGTCATTGGATTTGTGGTCTATGATCTACACGAGTTTCTTTGTAGCGTTCCAGAACTGTTTTTTCTCGGGTAGGGCAGATTGACCTTTGTTTGATCTATCGATCATAACTTGAGTTTTTCTCGACGGATTTGAGTGATTCTTGTTGTGTTGTCTTCGTAACTTGATTCTATCTGATATCTATCATTTTTGTCACGGTGAAACACATTTAGATTAGTCTCACACACAATTTCTTTAACAGATCATTTTTCTGCCAAAGGGGTTGGGGTTTAATTGTTTCCGCTGCGTAAGATTTTTTAAATCTACCATTCACCCCCCCTCTGGTTGATTTTCACGTGCTCTTCGATCCTACATTTATATAGAGGTGGAGGCTAGGGTTTCAATGAATTTTGAGTTTAAGGGGGGTGGAGGCCGGTGTAGGGTCCCACATGGGCTCCAAAAAGAGTTAGACACGACGTCCTTATGCCAACTTAAGGTAAAATCCAAAAACACGACGTGAAACAAAAAATCAACTCAGAGTCGCGATTTACCGAACAAGTCCGAAAAGGGCCAGACTAGTACAAAGTTAGACAGTGAGATATCGGACAAGTCCGAACTTGGTCAAAGGGAAATCAGACAAGTCTGGCCAAAACCGGACAAGTCCGATTTTAGTCAGAGGGAAAACGGACAAGTACAGACAAGTCGAGGGACTTAGCAAAATTTCTAAGCAATTGGAATACCGGACTAGTCTGCAATTGACCGGACAAGTGCAAAACTGTACAGAGAGAAAAACAGACTAGTCCGCAGCAAAACGGACATGTCTGACGAAGGTCAGAGAGAAATAGGACTAGTCCGCACCAAAAACGGACTAGTCCGCACTTCCCAGAATTCTTAAGTGCGGTTTTACACTAAATTCATTTTAAACTTATTTCTTTTTATGTGGATTAGTGTTAAACATGTAAATGAACTTATGCAATGCATGATGCATAAAAATGAGGGTGTTACATATAGCCAAAAAGATCACACCTTAAATTATATTTATCAATCAAATATTAACAAAGTGTTCATCCTGATTACAATATTACTAATTACACACATCATAACTGTCACCATCTAATCCTGTATACCGTAATGAAAATTCTCCCGATCAATAACTTTATTAACGGTGAGCCTTCATAGCCTCTAATGCTCCGACTGAGACATCCTGAAATTGAATAAAATCACTAAAACCATATAAAACATTATCAAATTGCAGTCACATTCGCTTAACCAGTCACATAAGGTAGCAAATATCTGACGGCTTAGGAACAAATTGGTATATAATTGTAATAAACACACATGAACTGTTAGTGAATGGAGAACCGAGCTTACTTGTAGCACAGGCAGTTGGTGAGCATCTACAAGGCATCAACAGAGAAATTGTTCTCATGGTAAAGGACATGGTACTGAGTTGGTGTGCTTGTCTAAAGAAAAAACAAACAATTTATATTCCATTGATGCTTTTATAGCCTGATATCAGAAACTCGTGAGTGAAACACCAATTATCGCATAGGTACCTTGATTCCAGCATGGCTGGAGAGGTAGAAATCAAATTCAGTTGGATGGCAAATGCTAGTGTCAACCACAGTTCCTGCAGTTTTAAGGGTTTGCGAATCAGAATTCATTATACATTGATAGTCCAAACAAACACATTACTTCTGCATTGGACATAAACAAGGAAGATGAATGTATATCGTAATGAAAATTCTCCCTTTGGATCAGTGACTTCATTAACTATGAGCCTTCATTGGACATCCTCAAATTCAATAAAATTACTGGAATGCACGCTTTGAGGGCAGGGTCGAGGCGACAACGTGCTCTGGGGACAGGGGATGAGGTGGTGGCGTGCTCCGGGACGAGCTGGCGAAGGCTCCGAAGCGGCGGTTCTTCAACTCTCTGATGACAGCAGGCCGACGTGCTCTGGGGACAGGGAGAACATTTCCACTTATGTGAAGGCGATGACATGCTCATATTGATTACCGAGGTCGGGGTCAAGGCAGCAGCGTGCTCCGGGGACAAGGGAAGAGGCGGCATGCTCCAGGGTGCTCAACTCCCTGATGACGAAGGTCGGTGTCAACAGCGAGGTCTGGGTCGATGGCGGCAGCGCGACAATGACGAAGAGCGAGTTGAAGAAGAGGGACGGCGGCCGCGTGCTCAGGAGCTGCGGTTTTCTCGATCGAGAGAGCGCACGAGAGCTAAAATTTTTTGCCAAGTATTGGGAGAGAGTGCGCGCTCAGCTTTCCGTGGTGGGAAAAAAGATCTTCGGCATGAATCGGAGACGAGCTCGGGTTACGCGCTCTCAAATTATTTTGTGGCCGAATGTACACGCAACATGTGAAAGATGTTGTTCGCGGGGTGCGATGCCATCTTTTGCATACTCGCATGTCCAACTGGCAACTGTGCGAAATACCTTATATGATCTTTGCAACGCGCACAACTTTCTGAGTGGGACAAAATCTTCAGCATGAATCAGAGACGCACGCAACATAAGGCGTGTCTCACATTTTATTTTGGTTGTACGGGCAAGCCGCATGCAACAGCGGTACAGGTAAGGCGCGTCTCGCGTTATTTTTTCGCCAAACCAGAGACGCTCTTTTTAAAGTGTGTCTCTCATGCACTCGTCTCCTAGTTGCCACTCGCACGACATCGTGAGTGTCTGTTGCCACTTGCACGTTATCGTGAGCGTACGTTGTAGGAATAAACAAACGCAATAGTATTGCAACTAAGCGGTATAATTGGAATTCACGGATAAACAAATGCAATGACATTGCAATTCAGGGATAATTTGCAACACGATGAATTTTATAGTTCATACACATTGCGTGCCCTCTAAACTAATTTCAAATCTAAACTTATTCCTAAAGTTCCCATCGATCAATCTAAAATGTATCGTGTAGCTTGCTCCCAAACACGACTCTTATATTCCGCTGGATCCTAAAAATATTGACATTCTTTAAATTAACAAATGTTGAATGAGGAGTGAATAACCTACGTTACTCACTAACACAAAAGTGTCTAACCTTGATAAGTAGATTATAGCAATCATTTTTAACATTGGGCGCATTTGGATGATGAAGCAAACGCTGAACATCAAGTAGTATAGTTTTGATTGTGAAACCAGTCCACCATCCCTACAAAATATCAATTTAAGCAACATAAGAAACCAATTCAAATAAGTTCGGCGATAATTATTTTCAACATGAGCAAAATAAGTCTATCTTACATTCTCTTGATCAAGAATCCCAATGCAGAGTGCTCTTGAGCGATGGACATTTGGGTGGAAGAAACCACATGGAAAGGAACATCTTGGAGGCATCAACAGATAGACCTCCAAGAAGGAGATTGTCAGGGGGTAGTCACCACCTTCCTAGTCAGTATACGAAGGAAATTCATTAATAAGAGGACAATGATTAAACTCATATGATTGTTGTTGTCGGTACCCTGCGTCCCGAGTACCCCATGATACCGCAAGAAAAGCAACAGAGTTCCATCTGTCTGAGTTGAAGATCTCCGAAGGCTCCACGTGTCCTGCAGCACTGGGCTCGCCTCCCTCCTTTGGGTAGCTCCGGTACCGCCACATGTAACACAAGGCCGGACCTAAATCCCTGTATAGGGAAGCTCCGATCGTGCCACGTGTCCAGGGGCCCCGGACCTAACACCTAGTAGAGGGAAGCTCCGGTGCTGCCACGTGTATAGCAGCTTCGGACCTGCCTCCCCACATTGGGAAGCTCCAGAGCTGCCACATGTTGAGCCTCCGGACCTAAGCCAACAACAGGAAGATGGATATAACTCCAACGGCACGAGAATTCAAGGGGTAGTTAAAGCAACCGTTACAAGACCTGATTTTGTGTCATTAATGCCATGTTAATGGCACACGATCAAAGGACCTTTAGTATCGGTAACGGCACCATTAAGGCGCATTATCACACCATTAATCATGCTTAATACATACAGATCGTGTATTAGGTAATTAAACACCGTCGAGGCCACATGTCGGGCCACACTGACAATGTAACGGCCAGTTCTTGGACTATAAAAGGGTTGTGCCGCACGTCAAGCGGTCATACACATAAGTCATACATACAACAACCACCCGTGGAGTAGGGTATTACGCTCAGGCGGCCCAAACCACGTAAAAATCCTCATGTCACTGTCTTCTTCATAATCTCACACACGCCCCAACCAATCACGAATATCCACGGACTACGATCTAGTAGTACCGGGGGAAGTGTCGATCGCACACCTCGACATTTGGCGCGCCAGGAAGGGGCAGCCCTTGAGATTTCGAGATGGTGAACTCTGCAGTAGCATCACCCAACGACAACGTTGGACAGCCTGACGGACGAAATCCTTCTAGTGCCCAACAGCCAGCTGGCGCTATTGTCCCGGCGGGTGTTGTTGCACCACCACCACCACCTGCTCTGGCTGCCAATGCTGGACAACAGGATGGTGCCCTCGTGTCGGTGATTGCACCGACAAACAACCCGGAGATTGCACTAATCGCTGCGTGTAGTCTGCTCCAGCATCCTCCATCGGTTGGAGCTTCTCCGGCTGCCATGGAACAATGGCGTACTAATGTCGAACATCTGGTTGCAGCCGCAACTGATGCCATCAGTAACCAAGGCCTGCCCCCTGCTGGGCAGGCAACTTCATAGCGAAGGACCTTGTCTAGTAGACTTGGTCCTCAAGTTTCACATCACAGAAGACGTGTTGTATCCCAACAAGTGATGTCGCTGCCCTCCGGGGCATGTCGCACTCATACAACATCGAGGCTCTCGACCCATGATCTGCGGTCAGAGCTTGAATGCCGTTATAGGCAGCAGGACAGCCACGTCCACATTGAGCGTGCTCGTGAGAGTTGAGAGGTTCGGGAAAACCCTTCTCCTTTGGGAGTAGAGGGCGGCTATTTGGCCCTGGCCGTGCACCTTCGCATGGTCCGATGGACGCAGAAGTTTCAGCCTCATTTGCCGGAGAAGTATGACAAAACTGTCAATCTCGTCGAGTTCCTCCAAATCTACTCCACCGCCATTCTCGCGGCGGGGGGCAATGAGGTTGTGACGGCCAAATACTTTCATGTGGCCCTAACTTGGACAACCTGGTCCTGCTTCATGAGTCTTTTGCCTGACTTCATCAACAGTTGGGCTGAGCTATGCCACCAGTTCACCGCCAATTTCTGGAGCTCCTACACCCGACCTGACACAGAGCTGGATCTGTTTGCCATACAACAGAAATATGGAGAGTCGCTGCGATCATTCATCCAATGATTTCTTAGGTACGGAACACAATTCCTTCCATCTCTAACGCATTTGCTGTTTTTGCATTTCGACGGGACGTAAGAGGTAAGAAGATGCTGGAAAAGCTGGTGACAAAATAAGTCACCAGCGTCACGGAACTCTTCAGCCTAGCAGACAAGTGTGTTAGGGCTACAGAGGGCCGTGAAATGCACTCCAAGCCTTCTTCGGAGGCTGGTAAAATGTCCTCCAAGACTAAAGCCACTACCTTCGGTAGTGGAAAGAAGAAGAAAAAGTCCGACAGTAAGAAGAAGTCATCGGTTGGCACGCCTACTGCTGCAGCTGATGCAGCTCCGAGTGGCCGTGGGCCACACCCCAAGAAACGTCCTCGACCATCATCTGAAGACGGCGACGGTCAAAAGATGTGGTTTCTGATCCACAAAACGGACCCCCACAATCTTAAATATTGTCGCAAGGTCCAAAACCTTGTTGAGCGCTTCAAGAAGCGCCGAGAAGAAGCTCCTTTCTGCCAGCAAGAGAGAAAGCAGAAAGTCGATGAAGCTCCGGGTGATCCGAAGCTAGGCTTACAAGACCCCAAGAAGGTCCTGAAGGCTGTGGACAACACCGTCGACAACAATTCTGACATCTTCGACAACGAGCATTGGAAGACCCTTAATACCATATATGGATGGTCCTGGGATATCACATCCCGCCGCATCCTCAAGACCACGCATCGGGAGATGGCTACCACTACTCCTACCGCCAAGGCAGAACTCCACTGGAAGTGGATGGACACTCCCATGACTTTTGGTGCTTCAGACTGCCCAAGAAACATGATTGGAGCTGGACAACTGCCGTTGATGGTGTCTCCTACTATCAAAAATGTCAAGCTCTACCATGTCTTGGTGGATGGAGGTTCGGCACTCAACCTCCTCAACTATGAAGTGTTCATCAAGATCCTGTTGAAACTCTCGTACCTTCGCCCCTCACGTCCTTTCTCCGAGATAGGTCCGGGGACCATCAGTCCTCTCGACTCAATCACACTCCTGGTGACCTTCGGGACTCGGGAGAATTGTAGGACCGAGAAGCTGGTCTTCGACGTGGCGTGTATCAGCTTACCCTTCAACGCCATTTTAGGCAGGCCTTCCTTGTATAGGTTCATGGCCGCAGCACACTATGGCTACCTGGTGTTGAAGATGCCAACACCTTCAGGCGTTCTCCATATCCGCGGAGATCATACTGCTGGAGTGACTGTGCTAAAAGAACTCCACGCGCTTACAACATTGTAGGAGGAAGCATCCGACAATGAGCTAGCTGCTCAACCTCCGAGCACTCATCACTGAGGCTCAACCTCTGCACCACACGTGCTGCCAAGCGGCAACACTGACATCCCCATCAAAGTCGTCCAAATTTGTTCCGATGCTGCCCAAACCATCCGTATATCGGGAGGACTAGACAACAAATAGGAACTTTCGCTCATCACTTTACTCTGGGCGAATGTTGACGTGTTTGCATGGCAACCGTCACAGATGCCTGGGATCCCTAGGCAGGTGATTGAGTACAGTCTGAAGATATACCCTGACATACAACCAATACACCAGAAGCCCCGGAAGCAATCAGTCGAGCGGCAGAACTTCATTTGACAAGAAATCAAGAAGCTGCTCGAAGCTGGTTTCATCCTGGAGGTTCATCATCTACGATGGTTGGCAAACCCAGTCATTGTACCCAAGGCCGGCAGGAAACTTTGGATGTGTATTGACTACACCAGCTTGCATAAGGCATGTCCAAAAGATCCATTTCCACTACCTAGGATAGACCAGATAGTGGACTCCACCTCCGGGTGTGAGCTATTGTGTTTCCTAGATGCATACTCCGGATATCACCAAATCCAAATGTCTAGGGAAGATGAAGAGCATACTGCCTTCATAACAGCAGATGAGTTGTATTACACTTCCATGCCGTTTGGTCTCAGAAACGTTGCTTCAACTTTTGTGCGAGCCATGCACAAAACCTTTGGAGAGATCATTAGGGACTTGGTGGAGTCTACATCGATGACATCATCGTGAAGGTCAAGAACAAGGAATCACTCCTGACAATTTGCAAGTCATCTTCGACAAGCTGCGCGTGACGTGCACCAAGCTGAACCCAGACAAATGTGTCTTAGAGGTTAGCTCCGGAAAGCTCCTCGAATTCTTGGTGACTCACCGAGGAATTGAGGCAAATACGCGCGAAGATCAAGGCTATTTAAGACATGCGGCCCCAACCCCACATCAAGGATGTCCAGAAGCTAACTTGATGTCTAGATGCACTCAACTGGTTCATCTCAAGATATGCAGAACGGGCGCTTCCCTTCTTCAAGTTGTTGAGGAAGTCTGAACCATTCCACTGGTCTGAAGAAGCAGAAAAGGCGTTCCAAGAGCTCAAACAAGTCCTCACCACACTACCAATCCTGGTAGCTCCGAACCCTGGTGAGCCTATTTTGCTTTACATTTCGGCAACTATGGAGGTTATCAACATGGTTCTGGTTGCAGAAAGACTGGAGCCACCTACAATTCAGGAGCCCAGACCCCTCCAGCAGGGTCCGGAGCTACTTGAAGGTGAGACTGGGTCCCAACCCCCTGGCACGGATCTTCAAGGCAAGCTGCCCGAGGATCAACCTCTCTCATCTAAGGGAGTTCACACGGCTGAAGAAGAAGTTCTGAACCCCTCCGGGAGGATCCGGGAAGCTCGAGAAGAAGGTCCAGACCCCTTCAGGAGGGTTCGGGTTGATCAAGAAGAAGCTCCGGGACCTTCAGGGAAGGTCCGAACTTTTCAGCGTCCAGTGTACTTCATCAGTGAAGTACTCCATGATGCCAAGACTCGATACATTGAGGTGCACAAGCTGCTTTATGCGGTTCTCATCGCCTCAATGAAGCTACGTCACTACTTCCAAGCCCATAAGATATCATTGGTATCCTCTTATCCACTGCGTGCTATAGTGCATAACCCCAATTCTATTGGGAATATTGCAAAATGGGCAGCAGAGCTGGAGAGTTTGATCTCAAATTCTTGCCTCGACATGCTATCAAGAGCCAAGCATTAGCTGACTTCGTGGCGTAGTGGACCCATTCTTCATGAAATTCAGAGGGCCCTAGTGAGCAGAAGCCAGAACCCAAGGCCCCGATCTTCACTGAGCCTCTTGGACTCTCTACTTTGACAGCTCCGTGCAAAAGTAGGGGGCCGGAGCTGGAATCCTTCTCCTCGCTCCGACCGGAGAGAAGGTCAAGTACATGGTACACCTTAACTTCAAGGCAACCAACAACATGGTGGAGTATGAAGCTCTTATCTATGGCCTCAAGGTGGCACTATCATATGGAATCAAGCAGATGCTAGTGATGGGTGATTCACATCTCATTATCAAGCAAGTCAAAGGCGAATGTAGCTGCAACAATCCACAACTTGCTGCTTACCTCCTTGAAGTCTAGAAACTCCAGAAAGACTTCCAAGTCCTGGACCTCTGCCATGTCCAGCGTCTCAACAACACTCACTGAATCTGATGAACTATAGGCGAAGGCCTCAACCGGAGCTCAAGCTCCCGACAGAGTTTTTGTTAGGAGATTGTCAAGACCAACCGCTCAGCCCGTCGAACTGAGCGAAGGGGGCGAGACCAGCACCTCAAAGCTGACAGTCCTGGTGGCCCTGTTGCCATGTCATCCACCAAGGGTCGTAGGCGCTGCAGGAAGCCCCGAGCATCCCAATGCACAAGATACGGAGGCTCAAGTTAGCTCTGAGGCACAAGATCCAGAGCTACTTGAAAGACAACATCATTATGAAAGATGGTGCATCCGCTGACCGGATTGTCAGATTGGCTAAAAGATACACGCTGGTAGAAGGAAATCTCTATCAGCGCGGTTCCAACGACGTCCTAATGCGGTGCATTGCTCGAGAAGAAGGTCGCGAGCTCCTTGCAGAAATCCATGGAGGCGGGTGTGGGAACCACGCGTCTTCTCGCACGTTGGTTGGTAAAGCCTTCCGGCATGGCTTTTACTGGCCTACAGCTCTCCAGGATGCAGTTTAGCTAGTAAAAAAGTGTGAAGCATGCCAGTTCCACGCAAAACAAATTCACACACCAGCTCAGTCACTGCAAATGATACCTCCTACATGGCCATTCGCTGTGTGGGGGATGGACATTTTGGGACCTTTCCCAAAAGCCGTTAGAGGTTAGAGGTTCCTGTACGTGACCATCGACAAGTTCACCAAGTGGTCGGAAGCTACTAAAGTTGTGACAATCAAGAAGCAATCAGCTATCAAGTTCTTGAAGTCCATAGTCTGCAGATTTGGAGTTCCGAACAGAGTCATCACTGACAACAGGATCCAATTCACAAGTGTAGCATTCCAAGAATATTGCGAAGACCTCAGCATATAAGTCAGCTACGCATCAATATCTCACCCATCAAGTAATGGCCAAGCTGAGAGGGCAAATGCATAAATATTGAAATGACTCAAGATGCACACATATGAGCGCCCGGAGAAACACAGAGCCAACAGGATAGAGGAGCTTTCATCCGCACTGTGGGTGAGCAAGACACCACCTAGTCGGTCAGCTGGAGAGACACCCTTCTTCCTGGTGTACGGAGCCAAAGCTGTCCTTCCTTCAGAAATCACCATGCGGTCACTCTGAGTCTGGACATTCGACGAAGCCACGCAGGACAAGCTCCGGCATGAAGACCTTGACCTCGTCGATGAGGGAAGGTGTCAAGCAGTTGTTCGGAATGCATGATATTGCCAAGCGCTCCAGTGCTATCACCAATGGCATGTGCACAACCAACAACTTGAAGAAGGCGATCTGGTGCTGTGGATAATACTAACTCATGAAGGGATGGACAAATTGTCCCCCATTTGGGAAGGTCCCTTCCGAGTGATCAAAGTATCCCATCCCGAATGTGTTCACTTGGCAACAGAGGATGGGACTCTGCTTCCCAATCATTGGAACATCAAGCACCCCCGTAAGTTTTATGCTTAGTTTCATGGAGGTGAGTTTGTAATTACACACAATGCAAATTATAGAGTCTATACTTAGAGCCGGGCAGGTCCTAAAGGATAACATCCGGACCCCTCCGGGAGGGTCCGGGCAGTTCAAGCCCACCTAACTTGGTCCGTGTACTAAAAGTGCAGCTTACCTACCCTGGGTTAGAACAAGATGAATAGCACACTTAGCCTGGTTCCGTACCCTAAGTGTGTCCTTGTCTCCGCTATAATTCGGACCTATAATGGAAGACATTGTTGTGTGAAAGCAGACTCCACGTGCATTAATTTTGTACATGATCATTTTTCTTTTATTATCTTTTCCTTCTTGTGTATAACGAAGTTGTGTATTCTTTTTGAGATTTAGTCAAGTTATTCATATGATATACGAGTTATATTGTTGATCTTTTTCGGATATTAGCATTGCTAGATGGTCTACTCGCCTGAACGCCAAAGCCAATGACAGGACCGAAGTGCGCTATCGACTTAGACTGGTCCAACACCCTAAGTACGCCACTCTACCTATATTCTGGTAGGCCTCAATAGGGCGGGTCCGGAAGGCATTCAAATCTGAAGAGATTACATCAATTTACTTGTTACCATGTTGAATTCCTTCGAACCTAAATTTTAAATAAGAACAGTAAGCCGCAAACAACTTATAGACGAGATGGCGAATTTTACTGTTTTTCTTGTCTTTAACGCGGAGGAAAAATGGAAAGTTCATGGTGATGGTGGATGTTGCCGGAGCTACAAAGCTCCGACAACCCCTAGGGTGCCCACCGTCGATGTTTTATACATTGAAAGTGGGCGTCCTCGGAGCTAACAAGCTCCGACAACTCCCATGGGGGCTAGCCGTCGACATGAAGAATTAACTGCGATCGAAATGAAGATGGTGGAGAAATCACCCCAAGGGGGTGCACCGTCGACGTATTATACGTTGACAAGTGGACACCGTCGAAGCTAGGAAGCTCTAACGATCCTAGGGAGCCCGCCGTCGTCGCTCTATGTGTTGGCAGTGGGCGCTGTCGGACCTACCAAGCTTCGACACCTCCCAGAGGGGCCCGCTTTTGATGCTTTATGTGTTGGCAGTGGGCACTGTCGAACCTACCAAGCTCCGACAACTCCCAGGGGCCCCGCAGTTGATGCTTTATGTGTTGGCAGTGGGCGCCATCGGACCTACCAAGCTCCAACAACTCCCACAGGGCCCGCCGTCAATGTCACAAAGGGTACCTGGAGATGTACGAAGTAAACTTTGGACCTAAGAGCTAAGCGTTCTAGCTACAAGTTCGAAGCGTTCAAGTGATCAAGACATTATCAAATCCTTTTGGTACATGTTCGCAATCAAATTTTATACATCTACCAGGGGCCAATAAGATAAAGGACAATGCATTGAAGACAAATACAAAATGGAATTCATTCATTCAAGAATATTGGATTTCATTCATTCAAAGGATTGGATTACAAATTGAGTATTACAAGAGAAAGGCAGAAGAAAAAGGTCCTAGGTCCTATGGAAAAATGAGGCAACTTTCTCGGCAACTTCTCGAGCATTGGCCCTGGCGGCATCCTCCTCTTCAACAACGGGTCCTTTGACGACCGTGTAACACCCTCATTTTCATGCATCATGCCTTGCATACATTCACATACATGTTTTACATTGATCCACATAAAGAGGAACGAGTCTAAAATTGATTTGGAGCATTTAAAATTGATTTGGAACAAAACCGCACTTAAAATGCAGGAAAGTGTGGACTAGTCCGATTTTGCTGAGGACTAGTCCAATTTCTCTCTGACTAAAAATGGACTTGTCCATTTTTGCTGCGGACTAGTCTGATTTTGCCCCTGGAAACTTTCGGACTTGTCCAATTTTGTGCGGACTAGTTCGATGTTCCAAGAATCCTTGAAAATTTGCTAAGTCCCTGGACTTTTCCGGACTAGTCCGGTGTTCCAGCGGACTTGTCCATTTTCCTATCTGTTTAAAGTCGGACTTGTCTGATTTTTTGCCACACTTTTCCGATTTTCTCTCTGGACGACTTCGAACTAGTCCGGTCCTTTCCAGACTTGTATGATATTTCGCGACTCAGAATTGATCTTTTGTTTTACGACTTGTTTCTTGGGTTTCATGTTAAGTGGGCCTAGGAACGTCGTGCCTAACTCTTTTAGAGCCCATGTGGGACTCTAAACCGGCCTCTACTCATCCCAAACTTGACATCCATCTAACCCTAGCCTCCACCTCTATATAAACAATCCCACCCCTTGGCTTGACATCTATTTGCCACTTTTCCACCCCACCCAAAACCTAGTTCGTGGAGAGCCACCATCAAGGAGGGAGGAGAAGATCCCAAGGAAGAAGAAGAAGAGGAGGAAACGAAAGAGGATCAAGATCTCCACCAAGTTTTGTCCTTCACCACCAATTCATCTCCAAGTTCATCACCAACCCTAGATCATCAAGATCCAAGTGTTACCTCCAAGTTTCTTGATTCATTGGAGTCCTAAACACCTGGTATACCTTCTATTCTCTTTTCCTTACGTGAATTCAACCCCATGTCTCCAAATTTACGTCGATCTAGAAAACCCTAATCTGCTGATCTCGCAGAGTGCGGACTTGTCCGGTCCCTAGCAGACTAGTCCGATCTTTCTGGTTAAATTGTGTTGAATTTATTCTAAAATTTTATCTAATCAACTCCAAACCTGTATAAACTTGTTAAAAGCTATTAGAACTAGTTATTGATCATTAAAAGCAATCTATTAACAAGTTCTACCTTGCATTTGCATTAATCATGCATGTCATGTCATATTGAGTAATGTTTGTGGACTCTTTGATTGTGTTTCTTGTCTTGTATGTTTATTGTGTGGATAAGACAAATTTGCGCTAGAGAGTGCCGCGGAGGATCTACATCATCAAGAGTTTGAAGGCTTTGACCCTAATCAACGGCAAGAGCAAGGCAAGTGTCCTTGAAGCATATCGATCGTGTTTTTAAAATAAATGTTTTGTTTGCAAAAATTGTATGCTTGTGTCAATTTGATGGGAATCCTATGATAGGAAGTTTACTAGCTTTGTTTGACCACCCTTGTCACCTGGAATATATGGTAGAGAGTCGGGAAGGGGTTTTTACCTTTTGCTTCGCTTAATCAACTGGGATGGGAAATAACTATACCACTCAATTTAATTATGCATGGATGAGATTATGATTAACATGAACTGGATAACATGATATGGTAATGGGTGATCTAAGCAAGCCTGGTATGTGGATGGGTTGGATGTTATGGTGGTTTTGCTTGCTTTAGATCTAAGGACCAGTTCATGCGAGAATAAGCCAGGACTACAGTGCCACCACGAGGCCAAGTATGGGTGCGGCGTAGCTGATTAATTAGGGCTTTGCCAGTGCTATTTGGACCATTATGGATGCTCGGGGAAGGGGTAGTCGGATTGGGTTTGTTGATGATTGGTGGGACTACCCTTGGATCCGAATGGCTCAAGAGGGGGCCCTTGGTTGAAGATGTGCTCAGTTGGAGGCATCGCCACCGGTGAAACCTCAGTGGGGTCTAAATAGGCTAGTAATCCCTTTGTAAAGGCTATTTTGTGATCTCTTGGCCATACACCAAAGGAAGTGTAATTGGCATAAGGGAGGTTCTTTAGTCGCCGACGGGTGATGAAATCACAAACACGTGGGTAAAGTGGTACAAACTTTGCAGAGTCTAATAAACTATCATGATAGTTGTGCTCCCGATTATGAGAACCTGAACAACTTCCATGATTAGAGGGAACTTGGTATTGGGATGGTATTTGGGATGGTTATGGTTATGGTTGGTTACGGATTTATTTCTGGTGTTGAATATGGTTATTGGTAATGGTGAAATCTGGAATTATTGATGATGATGGTGAATTCAGAGTGGTATTATGATATTACTTATGGTTATGATGGGTTTACTTCACATACATATAATATATTGCTTTTCAAATGTTTTAATGTACTTTTCAGCACTTAGCCATTATTATTGTCGTCATTTGAATCAGTCACATGTCATACTTTCCACACTTGCTGAGTACGACATGTACTCACTCTTGCAATTCCCACCCAACAGTTGCAGGTCAGGATTGGGAGTTTAATGGTGAGAATGCGGAGTTCTAGGCCGTGTCTACCGTCAGCTTTGCCTGTGGTGTTATTGGAGCTGTGCTATCCCTTATGCTTAGTTTGCTTAGTTGCTTAATTAGTTTATTTCCGCTGCTTTAGTTGAACTTGTCATTAATATTCGTTAGAGCTTGTATTCAAGGATAATAGGGTTTGTTTAATAAAATTTGGTTAATTAATCTTGTTCTGTGGTAATTTTCAGTATACTCTTTTGTGATTGCACTCGTGTATGTGTGATGAACATCTTGGGCACACATATGCGTTAGCTTGGTTCATTTTTCAGAACCGGGCATCACAGACCGGATCTAGAGATAGTTGGGGATCACGACTTTTGAAACATGCCAGCAAGTATTCGGCGATGTTCTTGGCCAAGGATTTCCCTTCCGTCTCTAGTTGGTCGACGATGACGTCACCCATTGCATCGAACTTGTTGCTGGTGGAGCTCAATGCCACAAGTGCCTTGTCCCGCTCTGGTTTCAGGTCAGTCGGACGTACCGGACTGAAGCCAAGTGGCACCAAAGCTTTGTTAGCATGCCCCAGGAAATCCCAGATCGCTGGACTCAGTTGCTCTCATATTCCTCAAGACCTTCAGTGACCTCTTGGCGGCCGCAAGCTCCGAACCTTCCCGGGCTACGCGCTCGACCTCCTTGGCATGTTGCTGAATACTCTCAACCACCTGCTTTTCGCGGTCAGCAAGCTCTGACTCTCGGAGGTGGATGCGGTTCCGGCAGTTTGCCAGGTCGTTCTCCCTACCTTTCACCTTCTCCTCCCATGTGGCGACATCAACTTCTCTTTTGCAGAGCTCCTTCCCCATCTTCTAGTTCTTCTCCTCCTCCTGCTTGCACCGCTGCTCAAATTTTTTAGTGCGGTTAGCCAAGCTTTGCTCCCCCAGAGACAACCTCTGGGCGAGCTCCCCCTATCTTTTCAAAATATCCTCTTGCTTCTCCAGGAGCTTCTCCCCCCTCTCGACAAGGTCTGCCCGGCGCTTGAGGAGCTTTTCATTTAATTCATTGAGGATGTCCTGACTATCGTCAGCAGCCTCATTGGTCTCCCTAGCATGCTGTAAAATCTCTCGAGCCTTCTCGTCGAGAGCCTTAATAGCAACCTCCCACTCATTCAGCAAGTGGTCCATCAGTTCTAGCCGGACCTTCTCATTGGCCATCCATTCTCACTGGTCGGCAAGCCTTGACTGCGTCAGCTTCATCTCGAAGTGAAGCATGTTGCGCCAACGCCTCAAGGTGTTGTGCTCTTCTTCGAGAGTCTTGCTTTCATAGTCAAAGGCGAGCTGAACTTGGCACAAACTGGAGCAGGCGTTGTCGATAAACATCGCCAGAGGAATTGGCTCCGGAGCAGCCTGTATCTCTCCCGCCGGCTCAAGCGGATCTTCAAAAATATCGACAATGTCCCACAACACAAGCGTGGTCCCCTGTGACTCCACGACACTAGGGCCGACTTCCGGAGCTAATGAAGAATGTCCCCCTGACGGATCTTCCATCATCGGCTCTGAGGGTGGAGGACCTGCAGTTGACTCTTGTGGGTGCTCCGGCTTCGACATAGACACCTCTGGAGTGGACGCTGCAGCTTCGTCCGGAGCTCCCTCCGCCTCCGGCTCAGGTGCCGGGACTTCAACTTCTTCCGGCTCAGGTGCCGGAGCTTCAGTTACCTCCAGCTCAGGTGTTGGATCTTCTGCGGTCTTTGGCTCCAAGGTCGGAGCTTCCACTATTTTGGCTCGGGGGCCATAACATCAGTTACCTCCGACTCAGGTGCTAGAGCTTCTGCCATCCCCGTCTCCGAAGCAGGAACCTTAGCCGCGTACTCAGAGACCGATGGTGTTTCATCACAAACATCTCCCCCATGGTTCAGCGCTACCACGGGAGCTTCAGGCATCATCTCTGGATCCATATCCACGACAGCTGGCGTCGGAGCTGTCGTGTGATCAACCAACACTCGGGAAGGCACAGGGGTTGAAGCCGGAGCTTCCGCCTGCACAACCTTAGTTGCTGCAGCAGGTGCTGATGTCTCGGTCTTCTTTTTCAATACACTAGAAACAAAAGATTGGGAACATTCAAGAAATGATAAAGACAAAATTAGCACCTCAAGGTGAGATGACAATGCTTACCTTGGGATGCTACCGCTCCAATCAGCACGGAACCTCTTCATCAATCAGCACGGAACCTCTTCATCAGGTGGCCAGTGCCAAAACCCACCGTCGCCGGTGTGGTGGAGGCTCCAGACTACTGCCGGGAACTTGCCGTAGTTGTCGGTGTCACCTCAGCCGAGATCTCCCACGACTGGGAAGAACCTCCAGACCTAGAGCCCATGACTGGCACTCGAGGATGCCGGCACCAAAGGAGACATAGCCGCCGAAGTCCTACTTGGCCGGGGGGGAGAAGCTACTGTAGATGGAGCCAACCTGAGCGAGCTCCTCTTCCGGATGGAAGATTCAGCCGACTCCTTGCCCTTGTCGATGTCATCAACCTTCTGGCTTGGAGCAGTGGGGGCCACCCTCTCTGAAGCTTCGGGGATTGCAACCCCGGAGGTATTGTGTCTCTTAACCACGCCGAGGTCGTCCAGCTCTGGCATTCTCCTCTGGATCTCCCTACTAACCTTTGGAACCATGTTCAGAAGGAGGAAGGCAGCCGACAGGGTCAAGGCATTGCGGGAGATAGCTCCGTTCTGAAACTTCTGGAGATGGAGCTTCAAAGCTTCATCATCCAAGTTGGTATTTAAACTGGCTTCAATCTGGTTATGACTCATTTCACTATTGAAAGCCCATGCGGTCCACTTCCTTGTCTTCAGCAGAGCCAACCTGTTCACCAGGAAATTGCCAAAGACCATCTGAGGTGTCACTCCACCCTCTACGCATTCCTGGATCCTTGTCAGGATGGGCTTGTACGCTTCAGACAGCTCCACAACTACATTCTAGTCATCGGTGTTGACATTGGGGAGGCTCTTGGGCAAGTCCAAACTTTGGTGCTCCTGCACTGCGATGATCATCCAATCTTTCTTCAAGTTGTCCTACTTTACAGATGGGAAGGTCTTCAAGTACATGAAGGGACAGTTCATGCACTTCACGAAGTAGTAGAAGCCAATCAACTTTGTCCCCTTTCCGGTACTGTGGACCGTGAAGAAGGTTCGGAAGAGCTCGATGCACGGTGGCACACCCACCCACGTCTTGTAAAAGTGGACGAAGGTTTCCACTAGCAAGAAGAAGTGGGGGCCGAGGTGATGAAGCTGGAGTCCAAAGAAATCCAGCAGCATCATCAGAAAGCTTGAGAAGGGTGGAATCAGACCCATCATAGCGTACGCCGAGAAGAAGACGATTTCACCGTTGCGCTTCTTCTTGAATGGAAGCTTGCCAAAACGGATATCGTTGTTTTAGGAGTCGCTGGACCACTCCATGTAGGTCCGGACCCTCGACAGATCTTCATCGCTAGTGATCTTGCTCCGCGGAAGACCCAACTCCATCGTGGCAAAGGGGAGCGAAAGTTTGGCTTTGCAAAGGTTGGGAGGCTCTGAGCAAAATTTTGAATGAAAGCATAAGGAGTCCTTAAACTGTGCGGGTGTTCCTTCTTAAGTAAGCCTCTGCAATGCTTGGATGGAAACCACGATAGGATCAAGATCACACTTCAAAAACCTACCCTGTCAATGAAAAATGGCCCCAGGTGAACCGTTGTCATGATGGGAAGTTGGAAGCCCGAGGGCGGCGGCTTGACATGGTGCGCGGAACCGATACGGTTTTCGTATTGGGAACCAACGACCTTCAATTGCGTGAGATCTGCACGCGAGGATCTCACCTGCCGCATCAAGAGGAGCCACGTGGAGATGGCTTAACTACTGACCATCGCCCCAATGACCCATGAGAAAACCTTTGAAGCTGCAGCGCGGAAGTCGAAGATGGCCCACCTCTGGTAGAATAACTTAACCCAAAGGGTTTCTCCTAGAGGTGGGGTTGGGGGCCTTTGTATGTACCCTGCATACCGGATATCCCACGATATCGCCAGAAAAGCTACGGTGTTCCATCTGTCTGAGTTGAAGATCTCTGAAGGCTCCATGTGTCCTGCAACACTGGGCCCGCCTCCCTCGTTTTGGTACCTCCGGTACTGCCACATGTAACACAAGACCGGACCTAACTCCCTGTATAGGGAAGCTCCGGTCGTGCCACGTGTCCAGGGGCCCCGGACCTAACCCCCTGTAGAGGGAAGCTCTGGTGCTGCCATGTGTATAGCAGCTCCGGACCTGCCTCCCCACAGAGGGAAGCTCCAGAGCAGCCATGTGTCGAGCCTTCAGACCTAAGCCAGCAAATGGAAAATAGACAGATCTCCAACGACACAAGAATTCAAGGGGCAGTTAAATCAACCGTTACAAGACCTTATTATGTGTCATTAATGCCATGTTAGTGACACACGATCAGAGGACCTTTAGTACCGGTAATGGCGCCATTAAGGTGCGTTATCACACCATTAATCATGCTTAATACATACAGATCATGTATTAGGTAATTAAACATCGTCGGGGCCACATGTCGGGCCAGTCTGACAATGTAACGGCCAGTCCTTAGACTATAAAAGGGTTGTGCTGCACGGTACAAAGGTCAGGTCCATTCAAGCACTCATACACATAAGTCATACATACAACAACCACCCGTGGAGTAGGGTATTACGCTCAGGCGTCCTGGACCACGTAAAAATCCCCGTGTCACTATTGTGTTCTTAATCTCATGCGCGCTACAACCAATCACGAACCTCTGTGGACTACGATCTAGTTATACCGGGTGAAGTGTCGATCGCACACTTCGACAATTGTGCTTGTTCTTCATGACTTACTTTTTCTTTACTGGGGATGATGCACTGCCACTTCAATAAATCTCCCGATTCAAGCTAAAACAGTTATGTTCTTTAGTCCATTGTAGAGCTACATATATACAACCATGCGACAGGTGCCATATGTACATACATGGGAATGGTTCTTGCGCCACGCCAAGCGCTCCCCCTTCAGTCGGCTATGTGCCTAGCCGATATCTAACCCAGCCATGAACAGTGATGACGACGACGAGGACGGCAATGACGATGACGACGGTGATGGCGAACAGAGGTGGCGGTCGCACTTGAGTTGGTCGATTAGTAAAGGAGTGTTGGTATTAGTAAAGAAGCACTAGAAGTGAAGAGACGAGCGAGATAAACGTGAGACGCGTGGGACACAAAAGTGAGACGCGCTATATGCAATCTTCACTACAAGGATTCCGACCTGTTGCAACGATTGTACTGCAACGAATACTAAATCGTTGCAGTAAGCTTGGCTTTTTGCCACGATTCACTAGTTCGTGGCACTAGGATCTATCGCCATGGAACACAATCGTTGCATTAGGATCTGTTGCCACGAATCACTAGTTCATGGCGTCAGGATGCTAATGCAACGGATCACAATCGTTGCATTAGGATTTGTTGCCACGAAATACTACTTCGTGGCGTTACAGCTTTATTGCCACTGAAAACAGTCGTTGCATTAGGATCTGTTGCCACGAATTACTGGTTCGTGGCGTTACAGCTTTATTGCCATGGAACACAGTCGTTGCATTAGGATTTGTTGCCACGAAATATTGGTTCATGGCGTTACAGCTTTATTGCCACGGAACACCGTCGTTGCATTAGGATCTGTTGCCACGAATTACTGGTTAGTGGCATTATAGCTTTATTGCCATGGAACACAATCGTTGCATTAGGATTTGTTGCCACGAATTAGCAAACAGTTGCATTTGGACCGTAATGCAACGAAACAGAATCGTTGCATTAGGATGTGTTGCCACGATACTCTGGTTCGTGGCGTTACAGCTTTACTACCACGGAACATAATCGTTGCATTAGGATCTGTTGCCACGAATTACTGGTTCATGGATTTACAGCTTTATTGCCACGAAACATAGTCGTTGCAATAGGATCTGTTGCCACGAAATACTGGTTCGTGGCGTTACAGCTTTATTGACACAGAACACAGTCGTTGCATCAGGATCTATTGCCACGAATCAGCAAACAGTTGCATTTGGACCTTAATGCAACGAAACAGAATTGTTGCATTAGGATGTGTTGCCACAAAATACTGGTTCGTGGCGTTACAGCTTTATTGCCACGGAACACAATCGTTGCATTAGGATCTGTTGCCACGAATTAATGGTTCGTGGCGTTACAGCTTTATTGCCACGGAACACAGTCGTTGCATTAGGATCTGTTGCCACGAAATACTGGTTCGTGGCGTTACAGCTTTATTGCCACGGAACACAGTCGTTGCATTAGGATCTATTGCCATGAATCAGCAAACAATTGCATTTGGACTGTAATGCAACGAAACAGAATCGTTGCATTAGGATGTGTTGCCACGAAATACTGGTTCGTGGCGTTACAGCTTTATTGCCACGGAACACAGTCGTTGCATTAGGATCTGTTACCACAAATTACTAGTTAGTGGCGTTACAGCTTTATTGCCACGGAACACAGTTGTTGCATTAGGATATGTTGCCACGAATCAGCAAATAGTTGCATTTGGACTGTAACGCAATGAAACAGAATTGTTGCATTAGGATGTGTTGCCATGATACCCTGGTTCGTGGCGTTACAGCTTTATTGTCACGGAACACAATCGTTGCATTAGGATCTGTTGCCACGAATTACTGGTTCGTGGCGTTACAGCTTTATTGCCACGGATTACAGTCGTTGCATTAGGATCTGTTGCCACGAAATACTGGTTTGTGGCGTTACAGCTTTATTGCTACGGAACACAGTCGTTGCATTAGGATCTGTTGCCACGAATTACTGGTTCGTGGCGTTACATCTTTATTGCCACAGAACACAGTCGTTTTATTAGGATCTGTTGCCACGAATCAGCAAACAGTTACATCTGGACCGTAATGCAATGAAACAGAATCGTTGCATTAGGTTGTGTTGCCACGAAATATTGGTTCATGGCGTTACAACTTTATTGCCACGAAACACAGTCGTTGCATTAGGATCTGTTGCCACGAATCAACAAACAATTTTTGCGTTCTCCTCGGCTTAGTGCTGATCAATGATGTTCATTACTTTTTGCCTCCTGACGACTCAGTGCTGGACTAACGACGCTGATGATTCGTAACATACTCAACGATGTAAAACATCAGGTATTAACACATCAACAAATATGAGGGGGAGAATACCAACGCGCAGATTTAAAAGTATGTTGTGGATCATCAGTGTCCTCAGTCCAGAAGCAGGGTAGAAGCAGCGCCGTGGCCGCCGTGAACCCGAGAACAGATGAGGAGAAGGCTTATCGCCAACGGATCGAGGGGACGGAAGCTACACGATCGCTATGGGCGATGAGCCTTCCCCTCGATCCGTTCTCGAAGATCGCAGAAAATTTATTTCTGCCCGCCTAGGCCCAGAGCCGGGCCTGCCTTTAAGACCATCCGCAGTGGTTCACGGTAAAGCGGTGATGGGACGCGGAGCGGTTCCAATTGAATTCAAAGATGCACATGCGGGATGCATAACTTCTGCAGTACTGCAGGTGCAATAAAAGTCGCTGACATGTGGGCCCCACGGCCAGCTGCAGGTGATTTCAACGCATGCGCTGTGCGCGTCTAAGACGCCTTGGTGACTGGCGCGCACGTAAGCTCGGTGCGCCTGGTCGCATCAGCCGCCTATACAAATGGTTACGGCTTGAACGAAGGACGAAACCTTATGCGGCAAACAACAACGTATAATACTTCCTCCGCCCCAACTCAACTCTATTTCTGTTTTGTTCGAACTAATTACCTTTGACAAATGATTTATATGGAATTTATTAACTTCAATAACATGTAGTACTAGATTGTATATTATGGAAATATTTTTCATGGTGAATCTAAAAGTACAATTCTTGTATTGTTAAAACAGATCAAAATTGCGTAAATCTGAAAGATAGATTTGACGAAACCTAAGACTTCCCTTTGAAAAACTTTTATACTTTACATTAGTTTTACATATGTAATATGCACATAGGATATATCACTAAATAGTTTTGCAAAAAAAAAAACATGCAGGAGAAATATGTATATCCCATATATATGCTACTACTACGTAAATTAGGGGTGGGCAAATAAACCAAGACCGAAAAACCGAAACCGATAAAACTGAGACCGGAACTGAAAAGACCGAAATATCGGGTATCGGGTACTTTTCGGGTAGCAAATATAAATAACGGAAAAATAAATGTCGGGTTCAGACGGATGAATTCATTGTGGAGCTACATGTCACGTACTTAATTATACTAAAAATCATCATCTTCGCTGTCGTCCTCCCACAATGGAGCTACATGACCATCATTGGTATATGTATCATCGTCGTCGTCGTCTTTATTTTCTGATGCAACTCCATCTACCTCAAACCGATCACCTGACATTGTCATTATAAGAGTGGAAGCATCGCCGCTGGCTCCCTCAATGTCATTCTTAGCCCATGCGGTCGTATCCTCATTATTGATATCATCAGTAAGCAGATCATCATTAAATGTCTCAGCCTCCATCGTCTCAGTCACATTATTTTCACTGTCTCCAGGGGGCATGGCAAAACGGTTCCGTGGCTTCATTTTAACAACTGTAGCCCATTTAGGATGCTTCACACTTGGAACATAAAAAATTTGTTCTGCTTGGGTGGCTAGAATGTAAGGCTCATACTGGAATCGAAACAGAGTAGTGTCAATATCTATCATTCCGTATTGATCCTTTTTGTAGCCTCTGCTTTGGTTATGACTGCTTCCAAAAGGCCGATCAAACCATTCACACTGAAATAACAAAACCTCTTGATTTTTTTCAAAATCAACAGCAATGATTTTCTTGATTACTCCAAACCAATCATGATCAGTGCCTCGAACAACAATACCACTGTTTTGGGTCCGTAAATCTTTTTCCACATCTGCAGTTTGAAAGAAGGAGCCATTGATGAATAACCGACTAAAAAAACATGCCCGACGATCAGGTCCTCTAGATAATGCATACAGATAATCGGTTGCTTTGCCTTCTTTGTGTAATGTCGTAATCTGTACACATTAGTATAACAGGTGTTATCGACGACAAACCAATTTTAGAACACATATTTGTTCAATATTTCATCAAAGTGCAAACTTGCATGTACTTACTCGTTTCTGAAACCAATCAACAAACTCATCTCTATGGCGATAGGAACCAGGCTATCCACTGCTTTTAAGCCTGTTTGCTAAGTGATCTCCTCGCCCAAGGGGGTGTCTCGGGTGGGGTTATCAACATCACGAGAATGAATCTTTTTCAGCTCTTCAATATGCTCACTAAAAAGGGTACAAAATTAAATTAGCCATCTACAATAAGCCATATATATAGTATACAACATCTGAGTTATACGTTATTACTTGATCCATGGAGCGGCCACTTCAACGTTAGTAATAAGATAATGCCTGATGTTATGTAGTTCCACCATAGTAAGTTGGTCCCATTTTTACCCTTTTTTAGAATTATCAACTTCTGTAAATATGTTAGAATTATCAACAGAAGGTTCATTTGTAGCTGCAGCTTCATGACATTCTGGCCTATTACGCTTGGTGCTGATGTTATCCAAAAACTGACTACAAAAAGTCATACACTCTTCGGCAATATATCCCTCAGCTATAGAACCCTCCGGGTGAGCTTTGTTACGTACATACCTCTTCACTGTACCAAGGTACCTCTCAATTGTATACATCCATCCGTAAGAAAGAGGCCACCCAACCGTGCTTCTTCGGCAAGATGGGTTGGAAGATGTACCATGATATCAAAGAAAGCGGGAGGAAACAACATCTCAAGCTTACAAATTGTTTCAGGAATTTGTTTGCTCATCTTGTCCAAATCTGGTTCCACCAATTCTTTAGAACAAATTCCAGAAAAGAATGTGCTAAACTCAATTAAAGGTGCAACAACCTTTTCAGGCAACATGTTACGTATTGCAATAGGAAGGAGCTTCTGAAATATAATATGGCAGTCATGAGTTTTTAGACCCGATACCTTACATGCTTTTATGTCCACACATCTCTTGATGTTTGAGGCATAACCATCGGGCACCTTCACATTCCCCAAAAACTTGCACAAGGTGGTCTTCTCATCTTTTCCCAAAGTATACAATGCTGGTGGGAATGTGTACTTGCTCTTTATGAACTTCGGATGTTGATCTGGCCGTATACCCATATCCTTCATATCAAGACGAGCTTGTAGACTATCTTTTGTTTTACCATCCATAGTAAGCAATGTCCCCAATATGCTATCACAAATGTTTTTCTCAATGTGCATGACATCCAAGTTATGCCTTATTAGCAATGTCTTCCAATAAGGGAGGTCGAAAAATATACTTTTCTTCTTCCAATTATGCCATCTATTTTCCTCGGTGTGCTTTCTCTTATTTTCGTCGGTCCAAAACTCACTTGATCAAAACACTCGTATTGTTGGAGTACTTCGTCACCAGAGAGTGATGTTGGAGCCTCTCTATTTTGTGCCTTGTTGTTGAAAGAACCTTTGTTTCGACGCCATATGTGATCCTGAGGTAGGAAACGACGATGACCCATATAACAATGCTTTCGTCCATATTTCAACCAGAAGGCGTTAGTGTTTATATGGCAGTATGGACATGCTAGCTTCCCTTTTGTGCTCCATCCACATAGCATTGCATATGCTGGAAAATCATTTATTGTCCACAATAAAGAAGCTCGCATGACAAATGTCTCTTTCTTTAAACTGTCATATGTTTCAACACCATCAAACCATAATTTCAGTAGCTCATCAATCAAAGGCTGCAGATACACATCAATGTTGTTTCCAAGTGACTTTGGCCCGGGAATTATCATTGACATCACCCAATAAGACTGCTTCATACACAACCAAGGTGGTAGATTATAAGGGATTAGAATCACAGGCCATGTACTGTAAGAAACATTCATTACTCCAAAAGGATTGAAACCATCAGATGCTAGCCCAAGTTTATGTTGCGAGGATCAGATGAGAAATTTGGGTGAATGCTATCAAAATGCTTCCATGCTTTCGAATCGGCGGGGTGGCGTAATATTCCATCACCAGCACGACCTTCTTTGTGCCAGCGCATGTTTGATGCCATTGATTCTCCCATATAAAACCTTTGTAGATGGGGAATAAGAGGGAAGTAACGTAGAACCTTGCGTGCTACAAGCTTCTTGGATTTTTCACAAGGTAAAGCCTCTCTTGCATCCCCAACAGTACTATTTTTCCATCTTAATTCACCACATTTTGGGCAACTATTCAGCAGAGAATAGTCCTTCCGGAATAACACACAGTCATTGACACATGCATCGATCTTTTGGTAGTCCAGCCCGAGGTCACGAACAACCTTCTGAAGTTTATCAAGTGTATTAGGAATGTAGTGGCCCTTTGGAAGCGCAAATGTGAATAGTTCAAGTAACATCTCACAAGCTACTTTGCTCATACCAGTTAAACACTTTATCTGGTAGAACTTGACAATGTAGGATAATTGGGTCAGCTGCGAACAACCTGGATACAACTCCTTTTTGGCGTCAGTTAATAAGTCATAGAATTTCTTTGCATCCCTAGTTGGCTCCTGCTGGTTTATAGCATTTTCTTGATCATCAACATCTGCTGAAGTACCACCATGATCAGTGCCTCTAAGTAGACTGGACAACATATTTTACATAACACCATTATCAGAAATTATCTCCTCATTATTTGCTGATTCCTCAGCAATATTTTCCTGAATTCGTATTTCTCCATGGTGTATCCAACAAGTATAATCCAATAACATCCCATTTCTGAGCAGGTGTAAATGAACTCCCTTGCGTGTCTTTTGGCAAATATTACGACATCTCATGCAAGGACAAGGCATAGTTCGTCCTTCACGAGTGCCCTGAAATGCAAAATTTAAAAATGACTTCATTCCATCCTGCCACTCCCTCGTATGCCTGTCTTTTCCCATCCATGTCTTATCTTCTGACATCACTTCCTACAATTCAATCAGCCATCAGCCTATCCGTAAGAGGATAGATGTACAAGAACACATTATGTGAGCAATTGTACCTAGTTGTTGTTACTCCATGCGCTGCAGCCGGTGGATTCTCCTACAAGCATGGTGGCCGGCGGATGCTCCTCCAAGCGTGGCGGCCGGCGGTTGGTCCTCCAAGCTTGGCGGCTGGCGGATGCTCCTACAAGAGTGGCGGCCAGCTGATGCTCCTACAAGCGTGGCGGCCGGCGGATGCTCCTCTAAGCGTAGCGGCCGGCGGATGCTCCTCCAAGCGTGGCGGCCGGCGGATGCTCCTCCAAGCGTGGCGGCCGGCGGATGCTCCTCCAAGCGTGGCGGCCGGCGAATGCTCCTCCAAGCGTGGCGGCCCGCGAATGCTCCTACAAGCGTGGCGGCACGCGGATGCTCCTACAATTGTGGCGGCCGGCGGATGCTCCTACAAGCGCGTTGCGGAGAGGGGGCCGGCGTTGCGGGTCGAAGGGTACCATAATAAAATATTATTTTCGTTTCTTATTTTCCTTCTTCATTCGGCGTGACAAAAATTTCCCGCCGCGGGCAGGCAGGCAGGCAGGACGAAGAAGCTGGGCTACTTGTTATTTGTGGGCTGAAACTGCGCTGATTCACTTTATATTCAAGGTGGGCCTTCGCGCATTCATGATGCTTGCACAGAGCCGACAGCCTCGAAAGGTCCGGTCCTATCACCGGATTTTCGTGAGATCCTCAAGGGACGCTGCTTCCGATGTTTGGCCTCTTCATCCTCGCCTTCTTAAATCACCCCCCCCTATTGCTTCCAGGATCAAGTTCCCGACTGATTCCCATCCATGTCCCGTGTGTTGCCTGAGAAGTCCTTTGCCTCTGTTGTCGTAGCGCCATGCCTCGCAACCATGTTAGACGTGAGCAGGTACCTGTAGGCTCACCGTCCCTACGCCCTCGTGAGGGGCAATGCACGGTGGTCAACAACCGCCTCATGACCAAGCAGCTGTTCTGGGACCCAGAGGAGGTCGCAGCGAGGCGACGCCCATGGAGATCACCCTGGCCATCCATCACCAACTTGAAATCCCGCATTGCGCTTTCACCGTGTCAACGTTTGGGGATGGTGAGTTCCTGTTGCGGTTCACCCGTGATGACTATCGGGAGCTCGCCATCGAAACGGCAATCATCTCCATGCCGGATGATAACCACTACTTCCGGCCATGGATCTTTGGCGTCGGTGTGCCGATCGTCGGGTGGTTCTTCCACGTGCAGGTTGTCATCGAGAACCTCCCTCTACATGTCTGGTCTTCGGAGGGCATCAGACAGGTTCTGGGTGATGTCTTCCTCTTTGATCACTTCGATGCTTCCACTTACCATCGGGAGCGTGCTGACCTGTGCATGATCGTTGGGTGGATGAAAGACCCAAGCCTCCTTCCTCGGGCCAAAATGGCCACCTTCTTTGCAGGAAGTGATGGTTGGACTGGGAGTGACGGCCGGCCACCGACGGAACCTTTCAACCATGCCGCAGGGGTCCAGCCTGGTGGCCTCACGACGGAGTTCATCATCCACCTGGATCACTACCTTGACTATACACCGCCGGTCCACTCCAACTCCCCGGCCTCCTCGTCATCAGGCGACTCTTCTGACGGACACTCCTCGGTGTCCTCGAACTCTTCGGGGGACACCTTCCCGCAGCCGAAGAGATTCTACTGGCGGCGTGGGGAAGTGGATGAGG
Source organism: Tuctoria greenei (assembly GCA_036927565.1). NCBI lineage: Eukaryota > Viridiplantae > Streptophyta > Magnoliopsida > Poales > Poaceae > Tuctoria > Tuctoria greenei. The sequence continues at coordinate 85,552,666 of JAYESD010000006.1, forward strand.
CGGATAAGCAGCTCTTTTAGTATGGCTACCAAAGTGTCCTAGCTCATGTGTTATGTTTCCTACGGAAACTAAAAATCCTTTACAAATCCTAGCCTTCAAAGGGAGCCTATGTTTGAGAGGATTACGACTGGATTAATTTCCGCGAAAAGATTTCCTGTTTAACATTTCGGTTGTCCTTCCTTTTTCAAACATTTTCTTCCTCGTATTGTCTTCACTTTTTTCTTTGCAGTCCTAGCTACCGGCCTGTTGCATTTTCCTATTACTACTACTTTACGGACCGCTTTGCGGGCCCCGCTGTGGGCGATCTCCTGGCAACTCCACCGGTTTGGGTACAAGGAGGGTTTGGCGATCGGAAAATTCGAACTAATTTTGCACAGATAGTACATCCATGAACAAGAACACCAAGTACATTTAACTTAAAAACATTACTCCCTCCGTCCCAAAATACTACTTGTCCCTTTCGATGGAGGGAGTATCTCCGTCCCAAAATACTTGTCACTTTGGATGGAGGGAGTATATTACAAACACAAGAAAAGATAAACTACAACTAAAACCATGAAACGAAAAACTACAACTAAAAACATGAAACGAAAAACTACAACTAAAAACATGAAAAGAAAACACCTAAATACTACTCTACTCAGCCTCCACCTCCTCCTCCTCGGGTGGGTCCTCGGGCTCCTGACCCTCCTTTAGCGCCTCGGGCTCCGGCGGCGGAAGGTGACCCAATCTCAAGGTCGCCGCCACGACGAGGTTGCGACGACCCGCGACGCCGAGCTCAGCCGCCATCATCTCCCAGAGGGAGTCGAGACGAGAGGCCACGTGCGAAAGGCCGAAGACATAGTGGCCCGTGGTGTCCATTCCAGTACTTTGTGGAAGGGTACCGAGCCCAAGGAATTCAATGGAGTGAGATGTATCCGTAAATACATCTCGGTCCATGTTGAACAGGAGGGTATCCTTCACGCGCGGCGGCGAGGGGGGGTCCAGCCGCGGCCGCTTACCGGCGATCGGGTCCCTCGGCGGGCTCGGTGGCGGAGGGTTGCTCGAGCTCGAAAGCATTTGCTGTATACTAGCCGCGGCTAGGTTTTGTGGAGAGAAGAGAGGATGTTGGAATGGTTGTGCGGAAAAGACAATGGCGTGGGTGACCATCTTATACCCCCTCCGTCCCAAGTGAACTCTATTTTTAGGATTCAAATTGCACATTAGTCAACACATAAACTTACCCTAACACCCTTCATCAATACATATCCTCCCACTTTCCATTCAATGCTAGCAAGTTGCTACGACAACAAAGGACAGTAGCTGAAAATGTGCAGAGCACACAGCTGACATGACCATACAGTGAAAGTAAAGTTGAGCTGGGACAAGAAAAAATTGGTTGGAAATAACTACCCACACACCACCATCCCTCTTCTCTGTGCGTACTAAAAATCACCGGGTGTCTCATCGTCTTCTCCGCAGGTACTAATAAAGAGTAGTAAGACAACACACCATCCTCTACTCCGCCACACACACCATCCTCTTCTCCGCGCATACTCTTCCTCTCCGTCGCGCGCGCCCTCATTGGTTCCTTTCGAAGCCCATGGAGTTCCCCTTGCCGCACGATACTGCGGTCCTGATCGCGGGGTGGGTCGCCGCAACCTCCACCCAGCCCATGGACGACCTCTCCAGTCTGCGCGCCACCTGCAAGGCCATGCACGCGGCATGCCGTGATCCCGCCGTGGGTAGGCGCGTGGCGCTGGAGCGGGAGAGCAGCTGGGAGTGGTTCCAACGGCACGGGAACGGGAGCTACAACGCCCTCGTGGAGTGCCTGGCCAACGTGGGCAACCCTCATGCATGCTACGTCACCGGGTTCGACCTTGTCTTCAACTACGGCCGCGCGCAGGCGCAGCGGGGCACCCAGTTCCTTGCCGGGCGGCCGCGAACGGCCACAAGGTGGCGGCCTACTTCCTTGCCATGCTCCGCTACAACACCGACCGCGGGGACCGCGACGCCCTCGAGTATATTCGGCAGGTCGAAGGCGAGGCCCATGTCGGCAACAACGCGGCCGGGTCCGTCGCGATGAAGAGGACCAACACGGAGTGCTGCCGGTGTCGGAATCAAGCCATGCAGAGGCTCGACATTTTCGTGAGCTGGAGGTTTCTGCGTAGGCCTCCTCCGGGACCGCCGCCGGTGGCGCTGCCCGAAATTGACTATTATGTTTGCCGCTGCCCAACAGGGGGGAACCAGGGACCTGCCCGCTGCGGCCGGCGAGGGTGGTACGAGTGGACCGTCTTCTGTACTGAGAACTGTAGGATTGAGCGCGAGTATGACATGTTTCGCCATAACGTGTTGTACTCTATGGGTTATATTCCCTCCATTCCCTTTTGGATGCGCTACCCCTAGTTCTCGCAACGCCAATGAAAAGTGAACAAAGGGAGTACTGTATATAAAATAGACTTGTATAAGGCATGTTGGTGTGTTTCTCCTATATATGCATGCTCGTCTCTGATGAATGTTGCACTTGTTGTGTTTCCCCTATGCGTGCTCGTCTTTTGTTTAGCCCCGTTTGCATCAAAGAAAACAACATACGAAACATGAAAAGAAAAAATATAAAAAAAAACAAGAGAAACACAACATCACGACTGGAGATGTTTTTTGATTCACGCACGAAGTGGGTTAAAGGTTAAAACTTGGCGTCGTTAAAGGAGATGTTTTTTGATAAAAGGAGAATTTTTCGATAATACATCAGACACATTGTTCATGAACATAAAAGACATATTACATTAACATACTACCAACACATATATTACAAACAAGAGTAAAGAAAACATGGACGAAAAACATATAGAAACAAGAACAAAACTACTCCTAATCCTATTCTACTCGGAGGCCTCGTCCACCTCCGCTGCCGCGCGCGCTGCGGCCGACGCATCCTCCGGCGGCTTCGCCTCCGCCTCCGACAGCGGCGGCAACTCCTCTTCCGTCTCCACACCGAGCTTACAGGCGACGCTGTGCAGAATCTTCCAGCGGCCCTATACCCCAGCAACCTCCGTAATCGTCTCGTGGAGGGCATCGAGACGAGCGGCCACAAAGCTTAACCCGAACAAGTAGTAGCCGGCGGAGTCCATGCTGGGGAGCTGGGGAAGCCTCCCAAGACCCAGACGGCGACTGATGAGAGATGTATTGTTAAATGCATCCCGCGACATTGTGTCCAGCGCTCTTGCATGTTCGACGGCGGAGGACACGTCATCTTCGACATCTTTAATTCGGCGTGTTAATTCATCGATGCGGGCGGTAAAGAGGCAGACAGTCTCCTGTAAGCAATCGGATTGAGGAGATGTGGGCGCCGCCATCAGTTCCACCAGCATTGCCGGCGGCGATGGAAACGGAGAAGGAGGTTCGGAGGACGTCGATGGCCTAGAGCGCTTCGGCGGGGGGCTACCCATTTGTGTAGCGACGAAGGTGCAGAGAAAGAGCGAGAGGTGGTCGACGGTGGTGGGGGGAGAAGTTTGGAGGCTAGGATCTAAGCAGCGGTGCGGCGGAGAAGCAAGAGAATGGTGAGCCTTTATAGCGGGTCGCCGTCTAATAGCGGGCGTGTGGTGAGGGGTCCCCGTCTCGGCGTCGGTTTTTCACAGGCGGTTTTTAAGTTTATCTCAGGCGGGTTTTACTTACCAACCGCCTGATAAAATATTTAATCAAGAATATTAATTAAGAAGAAGTAAATATCTTCACAGACGGTTGGTACTTAATAACCATCAAGGAAGATTTTTATCTCATACGTGTATTACTTACCAACCGCCTGAGATAATGCCCGATACTGTTTTTCAGTTTCCTTATCCCTTGCTTCTTTTTTATTTAGATTCCAATATAAATACTCAAACATGTTTAGATCCTGCAAATTGTGTCCAAATTCGATGATTCATTCTTTTACATTTGTATAAAATCAACATCTACCGCATGAACAAAATATTTTAAAACTTGTATAGCTGACATTGTAATGTTTTAGTAAATATCAAATTAATTACTACTCACATATTATTCACATTTGTGTATCGCATAAAAAAAAGATCCTTCACTCAAATTTGTTTGTATGAACATATTTGTATCATTTATACATGTATGAATTTTGTTAATTTTTTTAAAAGCATTCCAACATGTAAAACTTCAAATTATCCATCATTCTAACTAAATGCTCATATACATATGAGGCATTCATCAAATTATGAACACACATTGATTCAAAAAAATTTAAAAAAATCTGAAAAAATTCATAGAGGTTGGTATGATGAGTAAAAATGTCCAATGAAAAAATAAATGATAAAGGCATTATATTCATCAAGATAGAAAAATGAAAAATAGCATTTGTTGTATGTTTTTTATGTTCTGACCAATTTGAAAAGATTTATGAAGTGAAATTTAATGGTAACCTTTACTTATCAATAATATTACAAGAAAGTGGAATTTTGCCTTTTTAAAGGACCCACATTTAATCAAGAATATTAATTAAGAAGAAGTAAATATCTTCACAGGCGGTTGGTACTTAATAACCGTCAAGGAAGATTTTTATCTCATACGTGTATTACTTACCAACCGCCTGAGATAATGCCCGAGACTGTTTTTCAGTTTCCTTATCCCTTGCTTCTTTTTTATTTAGATTCCAATATAAATACTCAAACATGTTTAGATTCTGCAAATTGTGTCCAAATTCGATGATTCTTTCTTCTACATTTGTATAAAATTAACATCTACCACCTGAACAAAATATTTTAAAACTTGTATAGCTGACGTTGTAATGTTTTGGTAAATATCAAATGTATTTCTACTCACATATTATTCACATTTGTGTATCTCATAAAAAAAGATCCTTCACTCAAATTTGTTTGTATGAACATATTTGTATCATTTATACATGTATGAATTTTGTTACTTTTTTAAAAGCATTCCAACATGTCAAACTTCAAATTATCCATCATTCTAACTAAATGCTCATATATACATATGAGGCATTCATCAAATTATGAACACACATTGATTCAAAAAAATTTGAAAAAATTCATAGAGGTTGGTATGATGAGTAAAAATTTCCACTGAAAAAATAAATGAAAAAGGCATTATATTCATCAAGATAGAAAAATGAAAAATAGCATTTGTTTTATGTTTTTTATGTTCTGACCAATTTCAAATGATTTATGAAGTGAAATTTAATGGTAACCTTTACATATCAATAATATTACAAGAAAGTGGAATTTTTCCTTTTTAAAGGACCCACATTTAATCAAGAATATTAGTTAAGAAGAAGTAAACATCTTCTCAGGCGGCTAGTAAGTAAAACCCATCTGGGGTAACCATCTTCTTTGGCGGTCGGTACTTAAAATCCGCCTGAGGAAATTGGAGTTTCTTGTACATATTTCTTTTGTAGTTTTAGGAGTTCTTGTACATGTTTAGCTTCAATTCTGTTCTTGTACATATTTCTTGTGTTTTGTAATATATATATGTGTTCATTCGTGTCAATGGATACTGGTGTGTTAGAATTTCTAGATTTCAATCAAGTGAATGTGATCTAAGTTTAGTGATGTGTTAATCTATCACAAGTGAACCGAGCAAATTGGACAAAAACAAAAGATCTTAGGGTTTGAAGCTCGTCTTGATTTGTAATTGCAAAGCTAAAGGAGACAAACAATGACTTTAAGCGTGTCTCGCATCGCTTTGTGATCGATGGACATCCGATCTGTCGCCCATCGTTGTCTCCTATTTGGTTTCTTACATAGTGTAATTGGTTGATCATGTTTGCGGTCCGTGCATGTTAGACATAGCTAGAATTAAAACACCTCGGACCTCGGTCATGTTTAACAGCACTAACATGCATGCATATATATATATATATATATATATATATATATATATATATATATATATATATATATATATATATATATATATATATATATATATATATACCTCAAACAGTACATGACGATCTTTCAACAAAAAGAGAAAACACATGTATATCATGAAACATGATCGTGGATCGAGGTCGCACATGCATGTTGAACATAGAACAGAAATAGTATTAGACAACAGACAGAGAAGAAAAGAACAAATGGAACAGGTGCGAAGGATTAGTCCCACCACGGAAAGTTGAGGTCGGTGCACCGACGTTATAAGGCATGGCGCACAGTTGCAGTAAAAAATCCGAATGAAAGTAATGCGTGCAGGACTAGGCCCATGTTCGCTGCAAGGCGTCCCCTGGCACGGACGCGCGGTCACGAAGTTGGCTTAGGCGTGTACGGACGGATTTTTTTATATAACAAAAAATTGTTTTTCCCCGCGTGTAAATTTACTCCTAATGGGACGTGTCGAGCTGTTGGGACCGGGAGGATGCAAACCGCGGTTTCAAGGAAACTGGGGCCACCGAAGGTTCATAATTAAGCGCAGTTTCCTCTAGCGTCCGATTGTCTCGACACGCCCTCTTAGACGACGACCCGCTATAAAGGCTCACCGTCCTCTTGCTTCTCCGCCGCACCACTCCTTAGATCCTAGCCTCTAAACTTCTCCCCCCGCCACCGTCGACCACCTCTCGCTCTTTCTCTGCACCTCCGTCGCCACACAAATGGGTAGCCCCGCGCCAAAGTGCTCTAGGCCATCGACGTCCTCCGAACCTCCTTCTCTGTTTCCATCGCCGCTGGCAATGCCGATGGAACTAATGGCGGCGCCGGCATCTCCGTCTGTGGCGCCTGCACTCCTCATCCCGGTTGGGTTGAGCAGACTCTCAGACTCCTCACCGACCGCATCGACGAACTCGATCGGCACCTTAAGGTGGCCACCGACGCCAATTCTGCCACCGCTCATAGCGCACTAGCACTCAACGCAGTGGCGCGAAAGGTCTTTTCCAACACAGATCGCTCGTGGCCGTCTGGGTCTTGGGACCCTTCCCCTCCACACGAGCATGGACACCGCGGGCCACTACTGTTACGGGTTGATGACTGTGGCCGGTCATCTCGACGCCCTCCACGAGACGATCGCAGAGGTTGCTGGGGTATAGGGCCTCCTGAAGATTAAGCACCGCGTCGCTGGGAAGCTTCGGACTGTGACGGAGGTTGAGGAGTATGAGGTGGCTTGGGCAGCGGCGGCAGCGGAGGAGGCGGAGTACGAGGCGTCTCTTGAGGCGGAGGTGGACGCGGCTATGGGGGCGGCGATAGAGGCGGAGGAGGAGCAAGAGGAGGCAGCAGCGGTGGCAGAGGCGGAGGCGGAGGCAGCAGCGGTGGAGGAGGAGGAGGAGGAGGCGGCACCGGCGGCAGAGGCGGAGGAGGCGGCAGCGGCGGAGGAGGAGGACGTGGTTTTCTCCCAGTAAAGTAGTATTAGGAGTAGTTTATCTATTTCGTGATCTCTGAGTAGAGTAGTATTAGGTGTAGTTTATCTTGTTCTTGCTGTCTACTACGTGTTTTCCTATTACTTGTTTGTTAATGAAATATGTCTTTATGTTCATGAACAATGTGTTCTATATATGCAGTATCGAAAAACTTCTTTTATCGAAAACATCTCCTATATGTTTGTAACTTGGGACCGTCTATATTTCTTGTGGCTGAATGAATGAAATCCGGTAAACATTATCCTTACAAGTAATAGAACTAACAACAGACATGATGCATAATTAATTTGATTAGGAAATTACGTCATCTAAATTGCTAACTAGTCCATCGTGTGATGCAACAGGTGCATGAAAAGTACTTTATCCGTTGTAACTAATATCCGATGACATTGTTGATATATATATCGTATGTACCTGTGATACTTGTATCATAGGCGGCTTTGGATCGACGGCCTGAAGATTAGACATCACAGGGGAAAATGTTTCTTTTTTGTAGCAGTAGTATATACTATGTATATGTTATCATTTCATTGCGATGAATGTTATATATAAAATGTTGATTGTTTACCTTTTACTAGACCATGGATTTGCCGTCCTCCTTTCATGGACTTGGGTGTTCTGTATTTGCATGTCGTTTGCATTAGCACAATGATACATTTGGCGATTCATATTTTTGTTCGTATTTTTTTTTTGGAATGTCCCACTACCGCATGACTGCTTTTACATCTCCATGAAAACAAAGATGAACGGCAGGTAGCGGTCCCTCGAAAAATTTTTCATTCTTCTTGGCATGCACAATTGAGATTTTCACAATTGAAACTTCACTCCGTGCGCCCAAAATTCCAGTCCCGCCCATTTGTAGCTAGCCACGACGAATATAAATGTGCGTCTCCCTCTAATCCCGCAGTGGCTTCCGTTCCCGGCACACATGTTCTCCTCTTAGTGCTGTGTTCCAAACTTGCATTCCTAAGAAATTCCCATGTGAGTGGTGGTGGTGACTGTGGGTACAACGTCGAGCAACCAAGTTTGACGGGCTCTACCGAACCTCTTCGTCACCGACCCCGCCCTGCGACATCCCGGACTCCGGTTTTGTGCTATGTAAGTTCTACACGATCCATGCCGTCTTTTTATAGAGCTACTCCCTCCTTATCGCTTTAGTTGTTGTCCCAACAGCTGCAGCCAGTTCATTCCTAGTTGTCGTCCCAACTCCTTATATGCTCTTATGTTTCATGAATGTCTAGTATAAAATCTGATTAATGGTGCAATCGTGCAATCAACTATCCTCAATCGTTAGATCTGCATCCTACAGTCGATTCATCTTTTTATTTTACCCTAGCATCTGATTGCATTCTACTTTTTTCCATATATAAAATACACTACACCTCTGCCCCAAAATAAATGTTGCTCCGACAGTTTATGGTAGTGTATTTCTAGTACATTTCCATGTCAGGAAAGATAACTATTAAAAATCGCATGTACTATGTAATTTCTTGATTTAGAAGTAAATGACGCCAGGTTTATCTTATCAACCACTCCCAATGTTGTGCTCTCATTCCTGTGTTCCAAACTTGTATTCCTAAGATTTTCAGTTCCTACGGTTTATACACGTTTTTCTTGTTTTTCTTTCTCGGATTGTACGGTTTTTTCCTACTCCTTCATTTCTAATTCCTCTGTTCAAAACAAACATTTTCAGTTCATAGCAACCACACCACCCAATCTAAAATACACATCCTCATGTAATCTGACGTTATCACTGTTACTTACTATATATACTCTTTACTTTAGGAACAAGACACCAAACCGTCATGTCGTCTACAAGTAATCGTGATGGGTAACAAGCACCTGGTTTAACTATAAATGTGTTTACTATCAAAATATACATATTTATAACACGTTAATTCCTTTGCATCGTATGCAGAGAATATTGCAGCACCTGATGCTCAGGAACCCCGAGATTCGTCATCCCATGCTGGTACTACGAGTATAAATATGTACCGGGCTCTACTAAATATTTTAGCATTGCGATTGTAGTTTCCTAGTCCCAGTTAATAGTTAATCAGTATATGTGATGGCATGATTTATTGATGCCTACACACGCACGATGGGCTCTCTCGCCGCCGGCCACTCCGGCACCAGCGACCACAACCTGTTGTTGCTCACTTCAGTGTCCTCCCCGACGCGTCTCCCTCCACCATCGCCACGTCCCATCCTTCACGTGTCATGATGACCCCGCCGCCCGCAAACCACTGTCGCCGCCGGTCACTCTGGCACCGGCTGGCGCCCACGCCCTGCTGGTGAGTATATGTGATGGCATGATTTATTGATGCCTACACGCGCACGCTAGGCTCTCTCGCCGCCGCCACTCCGGCACCGGCGACCACGCCCTGCTGCTGCTCACTTCAGTGTCCTCAGAAACGCGTCTCCCTCAACCATCGCCACGTCCCATCCTTCGCGTGTCATGATGACCCTGCCGCCCGCAAACCCATGTCGCCGCCGGTCACTCCGGCACCGGTCGGCACCCACGCCCTGCTGGTGGTCACTTCACTGTCCTCCCCGACGCGTCTCCCTCCATCTCCACGTCCCATCGTTCGCGTGCCATGATGACCCCACCGCTCGCAAACCCCTGGCCATTACGGTGTACCTACATGCTATGCCCCATATGACATGGCATACCCTGGAAAAAATAGTCCAATATCATTAACCCCTGTCCACTAAGAAATGTTAGTATCATATAGTTTAGAGATGCATGTACATGAGGGTTCATTGCTGCTTATATGATCTCAATTCCGTTTTTTACACTGCCAAATGCGTTGCTGATGTCTGGTAATTAACGCAAGATTATATTCATGTATCCATTCTAGTAGCACTTTAGGGCGAGATGCTAACATGCAGAGCAAAATATCAGTATACAATCCACCTAAATTTAATTCCTAGATCCGCCACACTGTCCTCCTAGCCTCGAGACTTGCTCCGGGGTGATACCAATGGACGCAGATCACCTGACTTATACGTTTTTACTGCACGCGATGCAGTAAAGATCCAACGGAATCACACTGTTGGATCTTTACTGCATCGCCTGCAGTAAAAACGTAAGTCACGTGAGATCACCGGTGTGATCTGGATGTCGATCCTCTGACTTAAATGTGGTCACTGCACTGCCAGACCGAACCCTAGCTTTGTTAAACGTCGCAAGCTGCCCGCCTCATCTGTCTTGCATCCTCTACCTGCTAATACCGCTGACATCCATGACTCGCCCTGCCACCAATTCGCCTCGAGACGCACTCCTGCTGATGTCGGTCAGACCGAACCGGCAGTACTGCAGAGGATGAGCACTCGGTGAACCCTCTCTTTCTCTAGCATCGCCAGCTACTGTCTTGCCTGCTTTGCAGCTGGACTGAAAATCCCCTGTAGTACTACGGGTGCTGCAGCGCCACTGACTACTGCCTGATGCCTGATTGTAGGGTATGAACAGCAACAAAGAAGTCAACAAGTCCAGATGCGTGGTTATATGGCTAAACCTAATGTTTCTGAAAGACTGCGTATCCAGATGTCTGACCAGCTCGGCCAGCAAGTTCGATCCTTGAAAATAGAAATGAAGACCTCAGCTCTCAGGTGCAAGAGTTAGAAGGAAGAAATGATTATATGACCTCCCAGATGGATGGCTTCGTCCAGGCAAATGAACAGCTCAACCAGGAAGTTCAGGCTTTACATGATCTGATGGCAGCCAATTTTGCACGGCAAGAAAATGAGCTAGCAGACATGCGCAGGATGATAGAGAGCTTGCAAAATCAACAACGGCTAGCAGCGACTCCACAAAAGGCTTCTGCTCGCACCAAGTCAAAGCTGGATGTTCGAGAAACTATTCCTAATACTACAACTCGTCGCGGTGCTATTTTAATGGGTACAATGTTGCAACCTAAAAAAACTGTAAATAACATCATCTCGCAACGACGCAAGGGTCCTTGAGTGTTGCATCAATTGCTGGATGTTTGTTGTTAAGTCGACAGACGTATCATGTGCGAATAAATTGATTCTGTTGCCACTAATTTTCAAACCTAGTGCATTAGGATTCTAGTGCCGCTAATTATAAAACGTGGCATTAACAGATTAATGCGACGAAAATAAATTGTTGCAATAGGAAGCTAGCTATTGCCACAAATTATAAAACGTTGCACTACAAACATTTGGCTACGACCAAAAAAGTGTTGCACTAGACTGCTATTGCCACCACCCAGAGAACATCGCATTACGACCCTGTTGCAACAGATTTGAATATGTTGCATTACGAACCTATTGCCACACATCAGAAATCGTTGCAATACAATACTGTTGTCACAGTTTTGAAATCGTTACAATACCGTACTATTCGCCATGAACGTGAAATCGTTGCATTACTGTATTATTGGCCACGGCTGTGAAATCGTTGCGATACCATATTATTCGCCACGAGTGTGAAATCGTCGCGATACCGTACTATTCGCCACGGAAGTGAAATCGTTGCAACACCATAGTATTCGCCACGAATGTGAAAACGTCGCGATACAATATTATTCGCCACGAGTGTGAAATTGTCGCGATACCGTACTATTCGCCGCGGATGTGAAAACGTCGCGATACCATATTATTCGCCACGCGTGTGAAATCATCGCGATACTGTACTATTCGCCACAAATGTGAAATCATTGCAACACCATACTATTCGCCACGAATGTAAAAACGTTGCCATACCGTACTATTCGTTACAGATGTGAAATCGTTGCAACACCGTACTATTCGCCGCGAATGTGAAAACATCGCGATACCATACTATTTGCCACGAGTATGAAATCGTCGCGATACCGTACTTATCGCCACAAATGTGAAATCGTTGCAACACCATTATTTTCGTTGCAATACGTTAAATCGTCGCAATACGTTAAACCGTTGCAATACCATACTATTTGCCACGAACGTGGAGTCATCACAATACCATACTTTTTGCCACGAATGTGGCATCATTGCAACACCGTTATTTTCATTGCAATACGTTAAATCGTCGCAATACGTTAAACCGTTGCAATACCATACTATTTGCCACGAACGTGGAGTCGTTGCAATACCATATTTTTTGCCATGAATGTGGCATTGTTGCAACACCGTTATTTTCGTTGCAATACATTAAATCGTCGCAATACGTTAAACCGTTGCAATACCATACCATTTGCAACAAACGTGGAGTCGTTGCAGTACCATACTTTTTGCCACGAATGTGACTTCGTTGCAACATCGATATTTTTGTCACAATACGTTAAATCATCGCAATACGTTAAACCGTTGCCATACCATAATATTTGCCACCAACGTGGAGTCGTCGCAATACCATACTATTTGCCACGGATGTCAAGTCGTCGCAATAACCTATTGCCACGGCTGTTATCTCCACGAGTCGGAAAAACTATCGCGACGTTCTATTTCATTGCAACAACAACCTATCGCGATGAATTTCGACCTATTGTAACGATATTTTTCATCGCAATAAACCAGAATCTTGGTAGTGCTTGTCTTCCATTGCTGAAAGAGATATGTGCGGCATGAAAACTGCAGAGAAATTAATTTCGGCGGCGATGGTGAAGAGATGTGTGCGACCGGTATGCGTGACCTTTTGTTTCCCCGAGGTAGTATTGATGCGTCCCATCGTTCCATCAATGCACCGGAAACCAACCGGTGCATCGTCGACTCCGCGCAAACTTATTTAAGACGCCCCATCACCTATTAGTTCCCCACAAGCACGTCACTCATTTTGAGTCTATTTCTTCTTCTTCATCATTTTCTCCGCGCCGACGACCCACCACCACCATGGCCAACCTTCCACCTCCAAGCCCGTCGAGGGAGCCACCATGCAAGAAATTGTGCTGCAGCTCCCCCGAGAGGTTCAACATCGAGCAGCACCTCCTTATGGCGCAAGAGGCGTACAACAATACGTCTCGCGCCATGAGTTCCTTGGGTCTGAGTACCCTTCCACAGTTTACTGTGATGGGTACCATCGATCACTACCTCTTCAACCTCACGGGTGTGGCCGATCGTCTCGACATTCTATTCGAGACAATGGCACACGTGCTCGACGCCGAGGGCCGCAGAAACCTGGTGAAGGCGACGGAGAGCAACCATGGTCTCGCGAGTAGGTGGAGGAGTAGGATTTAGTTTTTCTTTGTTATTTTTAGTTGCTTGTACTTTTTTTGTGTTTTGTAATATATTGTGTTAATGAATAAAATCTGTCTTTGTTCATCTATATGATTGAATATTATCTTGTGTGTTCAACAATTGTGTGAATGAATATATTACAAAACGTTGGCCATTGCGTGAATGAATGAATGTTTGGTGTGTTCTTCGTGTTCCACTGTGTGAATGATTTTATTATCAAGTGAATGTGCTCTAAGTTCAGTGATTTGTGATATCAACACTGAACCGAAGCAAAATGGAGAAAATCACAAAGCTAAAGGAGACTTGCGTAATAGGACACGCGCTTTACGTAAGAGCGTGTCTCCCTTTTAGCAGAGGAGAGGGATACATCGAGCATAGATGACGAGCTTCGGTATTAAGCACGTCAAAATTTTGCGTCTCCGCACAGACTTTATATAAGGCGCCATCAGTCTCTCCTATTCTCTTCGTTCGTCTTCTCCGCGCAGACAACCCACTATGACCAATGTTCCGCCGCCAAGCCCGCTGAGGGAGCCACCCTACAAGAAACAGTGTTGCCGCTCCCCTGAGAGGCTCAGCAACGAGCTGTTCGAGATGCTGTTCAACAGGCTGTTCGACCAGTTCCAAAGGCTGCTCAAGACGATGGTCGAGGTGCTCGGCGTTGTGGGCCGCAGTATAGTGGTGACGGCGATGGCGAGGAACCTCGGTCACGAGGTTACACCGCCAGATACGGACCAGCCGGAGTATTCGACGGAGCAGCCGAAACAGCCGGAGGAGGAGGGGGAGGAGGAGTAGGATTTATGTTTTCTTTTGTTGTTTTTAGTGAATGTTGTTTTTATTTTCTTTTGTCTTGTACTTTTTTCTTATGTTTTGTAATACATTTGTTAATGAATGAATGTGTTATCCGTATTTATCCGTGTGATGAATATTTTGTGAATTCAACTGTGAATGAATGAATTAATCATTCAGCGATGAGTTCATGTCTGTGTGTAAGCGAAGACAAAGGAGACATGCTTTCTGTAAAGTACGTCTCATTTCTTTCGCTAATAGGAGACGTGCTTTTTTAGAAGTGCATCTTCCATTAGTCGGAGAGAAGGCGCGTCTCGGATACCTACTTAACTGAGAGGTATTTTATTGTAACGCGTCTTCCTGAACGTTCAGCCGAGCCATGTCAGGTCCTCGCTGAAGTGGGCTCGTCTCGCTTAACCTTATCAAAGACATCCACCTTTGAGCGCGTCGCCCATCTTTGTCTCTTATTTGAGTTTCTTACGTAGTGGACAATACCAAAGTATTCCAATACCACAGTATTATAATACTACCATTTTGTAATACATAAAACTGGAGTAAAGTATTTTATCTCAGTTTTACATTCAAAATAGAAGTACGATCATTCATATCATTGCACCGTTATACATTCAAAATAGAAGTACATCCATCCAAAATAAAACCAGCTCCTTGTTCCACAGTCTTGGATGGATGATTCTCCACTGTTTTATATTCAAAACAAAACCATCTCCTTGTTCCAAATCTGCAAAACAATAATAAAAAATAGCATGAGGGCGCGAGGGAGAGTGTCGGAGAGCAAACACCGCTCCCTCCGGCCTATCAAAAGCGCGAGCATGCGAGGGTGAACACGCGCACGAGAGAGAGAGTGCAAGCGTGCCAGAGAGCGAGCGGCACGAGGGAGGGCGAGGCTGGAGGGAGCAGCGCGAGCGTGCCAGAGAGGGAGGGCGAGGCCAGAGGGAGCGGCACGAGCGTGCCAGATGAGGCGGGAGCGCGTGAGCGGCAGAAAAGGCGGGAGCGAGCGCCTCCGCACCGTGATAGAGAAAAACTTTGGTTCCCACCAAAGTTTTCAATACTTCAAAAATACTGCAGTATAGACAAAACTGTGGTTTTCAATACAAAGTTTTCAAGTTTTTTGCCAAACACCATTCTGCAAAAATACCATAGTAATCTCAAATACCAGACTATTGCTCTAAAACTACAAAAATACTGTGTTCTCAAACACAACCTTATTATTGTTTCAGCAACTGCGGCCAGCACTTCATCCATCTGAACACAACAAAAAAAAGTCATAAAATGCACAATAAAGCAATGCCAAATCGTAGCAGAATCACGGAATGAGACAGACTCAAAAGAAAACAACACATAAATACAGGTTAGAATCAAAATAAAGGAACATATTTTTCATAAATGAGTCCAATACAAAACCTAATTCACTATGATGGTAGAGCACTGGTAGTCTGGTTGTGAAGTTCTTGTACACAATAACATAAATCAGCAACATGGAAGTGCTACCACAAGATAACATAAACATCACATAGTTATCCCATGCTCCTTCCGGACACCAGGCTTAAATAACCCCCAAATCAGCAAAATCACTGCAATTCAATCCTCTTGCATTAGCAAGCAGGATAGTTACTTAACAGGACTAGCACTCATGCAAGTATCTCATGCAAGTATCCTAACAATTTTATTTTCTTTTAAAATATCT
The DNA here is from genome assembly GCA_036927565.1 of Tuctoria greenei. Lineage (NCBI taxonomy): Eukaryota > Viridiplantae > Streptophyta > Magnoliopsida > Poales > Poaceae > Tuctoria > Tuctoria greenei. Next base: position 85,568,688 of record JAYESD010000006.1, read on the forward strand.
CATGCAAGTATCTCATGGATGAGTCTTCGATAATCCTGCAGCATGTATTTTCAATCTTAACAGATCTCCAAGATCCATTCCTGGATCAAATAATAATCAACCGAAAAGAGGTCAACCCAATGAAACAAAGTAATGCATTACAAAATTTGGGGACGGGTAGAATCAGCGACACCCAGACCCAAGGCGCCTCTTGAAATTCCATGTCTTGACCAAATTGTATCTGGAGAATGGATCCTGTGTTCTGGAACTAAAGACATGGAAATAACTGGAGAACACAGAATATCTATACAATCATGCTAATTGTACACCTCACTGCCAACATCTGTTACAAATCTAAGCATATTGATTGAAAAAAATGAAAAATGAAAACAATTGTGTGTAATGACACAAAAAATATCTGTTCCTTGTTAGATTTGTGCTTCGGTCCTAATCAGTATTAGGCTCGGCTGAGAGTGTATAGACAGAGGCATGACGAAGAACAACACCATGGAGCAATGAAGAACGGAGAGGAGAGATCCCACCTGAGGGCATACCTTGATGTGTAGATGAGCAAGATGCAGTGTTGTGCCGAGCCGGTGCAGCTTCTCCTCCTTCTTGTGATGACGCAACGTCCATGGCGATGAAGGGTGGGAAAACCTTCTTCGGGTTTCCCTCTCAAGAGCAGATCAGAGCTCCTTAATTCTTAGGTGGTTTTTGTCTGATAGATAACCATCCTTAGGTTGAGAATGTGGCTCTCCTTATATGGAACGAGAGGGCACCTGAGGGGACCCATCCCAACCTTGTTTGTTGAGGTCTGTCCCCGATCAGGATAGAGGAGGAGGTTAGGAGATTGAGTTAGTTACTCCCGTAACCAACTTCTAATCACCTGTGATCAACTTAATTAATTAATCTCTAACATTCCTCTCTACTTCCATTTCCTTCAAGGTTCCTGTTTGTTGGAGTTGATCTCCCGTGGAACCGGTCCTATGATTGGTTCAACTATCTTCCAACGCCCTAATCGCGGGCGTCTCTCACTTCCATGTGGTGGGCCCCCTTTCGTGTTGTGCCAACTATAAAAGAGGAGGTTAAGGCATAACTAATAGAAGTTAGTTGATCCTAATGCCACTCCGCCTGAGATCAGATCATAAGGGCACAAAAACGAAGGGAATAGTTTCACCAGCACCTTCGTCTTCCGACGCCGAGGTGTAAGGATCGAATGCCCAAGAGGGGGGGTGAATTGGTCTTCTTTTCAAAAATTAAAGCAATAAAAACTTAATTACTGAAAACCCAATTCTCTATGCAAACAACCTATGCATTCAAGTGAATAGTAACTTTGCGGTATATGAAATGCATAAGTGTAAGGGGAGAGGAAGAAAGCGCAAACTCCCAAGGAGACACGAAGACACGAAGATTTATCCCGTGGTTCGGCAAGATTGTCAAGATCTTCCTACATCCACGTTGTGGCACCCACCAAAAGGTATAGCCACTCCCAAGTCACCGAGACCAGGGATCTTCACTAAACTTCTCCGTTCGCCAACCTCGGCAAGGTAGAGCTCAAGCCTTGTACAAGTTGGATCCCCGGGCTTCCACAACCGTCTTGGCAAGCTCCGGAAGGCTCTCTTCAATCACCGACTCTTACACGGTGAGTACAATCACCAAGAGACACTCCCTTAGCTCTCACTACACTAGAGACTCCAATCACCAAGAATGGAGACACACAAGCACTATCTCTAGCAAGTTCTAGCCTATCTCTTGGTGTACAAGTGGTGTAAATGATGTAGAAGTGGTAGCTCAATGTCTTGAATGCTGGAGAATGTGTAGAGTAACTCTGGTTGTCAAGACTTATCCAATAGACTGGTTGAAGGGGTATTAATAGCCAGCCTCCACGAAATAGCCGTTGGAAAAGTAGGCTGACATCACTGTTCTGCGAACACCGGATGATCCGATGTTCTCCCTTCAGTGTCATCGTTCGAATCCAAATTAGCTGATGTCACTGTGTCAGATATGACTGCTGATAGACCGATGTAACACTTGCCTCATCATCGGATGGTCCGGTGGCACTTCATCCAGAACCGGTCTAGAAATAATGCTTACTGGAGTGATTGACCGATGTGTTATCAATTATACATAGGATGATCCGGTGTTACACTTGGTACAGGTTAATTGCTTACTGTGATGATTGAACAACGTAATAGTTTATTCATCATCGGATGATCTGGTGAGTACTTAGTTCTGAGGTTTTCTTCTTCTGCTAAACCAACTCGACCAATGTATTGTTTTCTGGAAACATCGGTTGATCTGGTGAGTTGATTTTGTCTGCTTCGAGTTGTTCTAAGTTATTCTTTTGGAATTTTCTCGAGTGACCTCTTCTACATTGGTTTGAAATGTTCTTCTGATGATTACCAAGTCTTGGGTGTTGTCAATTTCGATGGAATAACTTCGACATATGAGATTTTTCTTTTAGTCTCCATAATAATCGATTGACCTCCTGAGATAGTTTGTTTAGGGGTCTCCAATTATATCTAATGAGCAATAGATGATATACATATAGAGTTCATTAAGTGTGATGAGTGATATGAGAGACCTTGCATCCACAAATTCATTAGTAATATCCAACGGTTGTCATTAATCACTGAAACCATACCTCATGGGCGCCTAGATGCTTTCAATCTCCCCCTTTTTGGTGATTGATGAAAACACAACGAGTAAATCATAATAGTAATAAATTTAAGAATACGATACTCAAGAGGATATGCAATAAGTACAAGATTTGGCACATTAAACTTGAAGACTCAAAAGCGACCAATAACTCGAAAGCTCAACGATCAATAACACGTGAGAGAAATAAGAGGCACACGAATACTCAATAAATAGCAAAAGAGTAGCAAATCTCCCAAATTACAAAAGAACTCCCAAAAAGATAAACTCCCCCTACAACTAGGACTCCCCCAGGGACTAAGCTAACCCTCCCCCTGACTCTTCTCCCCCTTTGGCATCAAGACACCAAAAAGGAAGCCAAGTGCCTAAGGATCCTAAGCGCTCGGGGCGATGATGAACTGGTCGCCGTCGGGGGTGCTGTCGTTGGAGCTGCTACCTGCTACTGCAGAAGATGGAGTAGAGGTGACGGGAGCTGCGGGAGCCGCTGTCGGTGCTTGCTGAGTTTGGACTGCAGGTAGTGGGGCACTGACAACGGATGTTGGAGTCTGCTGGAAAAGTGTCATAGCCGGCAGAGGAGAGTGGATAGGTGCACCTGGAGCAAGCAGTGGGGACATGCTGATCGTCGGGATCGGCGTAGTCGGCACTAGTGCTGAAGCTGGTGCTAGGATAGGCGGACCTGGAGCTAGGCCTGGAAGCTGCGACGGTAGGGCAATCCCAGTCTGAGTGTAGAGATTGGTGATCAACCCCAGGATGCCCATCATAGCCTGCTGCATCTGCTGTTGCTGGTTGAGAGAACACTGGTGCATCTGATCAATCAGCCCAGTGAGCCTGTTAGTGTCCTCACGCCTCTCTCGGGCAATCTGTCGCTGCATCTCCTGCTGCTGCTGCTGGAGCTCCAAGAGACGTGCAGCCTGCTCAGCTCGGGTCTGCTCAGCTGCAAGCCTATCTAGACGCTGCTACTCAACCATCTGCTGGAGAAGAGAGGTAAGCTCGGATGGTTGAGAGACCCGTGCCTCTGACACCAGAGGTGGAGTAGGTGGTGGCACAGTCGAGCCTCCAGCCTCCGCGTCGTGCTGCCTGGGTGAGGGAGGAGGTGGGAAGTACTCCTTGACACTGTCACTGGTGTCGCTCTCGAACCAAATGTGTTGTAGATCCCCACCCTGAGCCTCAGCCTGTGCTAGTATCTCGTCTTCCTTCTCCAGGTCTGACCAATCTTCCTCTGAGAGACAAGCACGGACTTGACGCTCAACTGGACGGCCAAGGCGGCGGTCTTCAGGAGCTGGAGCACGGTAGTGCCCGAACCGTGTGACGCTCTCGTCGGTGAGACTGTCACGTACGGCGGACCCCTCTAGAGCTATCAAGTAGAGCAAGTGACTGATCCAGTGGCCAAACACAAACTGCCTCATCATTCCAACTCCATCAGTGATGACGTCCTCCATCTCACATATAAGGATGTCCACAATGTCGAACTCCATCCCGTTCATGACATAGAACAGGAGGGTCTGCTGCAAGCTGGTGAACCCCTCAAGGTAGCCAGACCTCGGTAGAAGTGTGCGGTGCAAGGCAAGGTGCACAGTGCGCGCAGCTGGAGTGAGTAGAGCCGGTACCCTTGGCTGGTCTGGAGAGAAAGGCTGGGCGAACAGTGATTGTATCTCGTCATAAGGTGGTGCCACACCTCCAGTGAGCGGTCTCCTCGGTGGGTCAGCCTGTCCATATACCCTCTCGTGCAGGCAGGTGTCATGGAGATCCACTCCTAGCAGCTGTCCCAAAGTCCGCTGGCCCATGAACATGAAATCAATGGATCTGCGGCCCTCAAAGACGTAGAGTGTGGCATAGAACACTCGGACCCAGTCCTCCACGTAGGCACCCCGCTGGTAAGACATCGGCTCCACAAGCCCTCTGTACCTCTCAAAGTAAGGGTGTATCTCTGTCCCGGCTGCAAGTGCGAGCTGATCCCAGTCAAGAAAGTTATGTTGGAAGATCTTATGGCCCCAACATCTGTAAGTCTCGTACAACGACGCCTGTGTCAGGGTCCAGAAGCGGCTATCCACAAGTGACTCTTTGGGCTGCGGGAACCACTCCTCAAGTAAAATGCTCCATCTGAGTGCCTTCAACTTCCTGTAATCTGTCAGGCGGACACCCTCACCAACATGGACGTTGGTGTCCATCTCATAAACGACTCTCTGAGCCGCCCTGTCCTCCCGAAGGTCAGCTGCTGACGGTCTCGGTCTCGGGGCTGCAGCTGGATGACCCCCACGGGTCGTGACTGAGCGCCGGCGAACTAGCGGCACTTCAGGCTCCTCTTCCTCCTCTGGCTCCTCATGCACCAGAGGCTGCCTCTGTCGGGCCTCTCGGATCCTCAGCGATCCTCCTCGGCCACGCTCTCACTCCTCAGTGGCGTGAGCGGCCGTCAAAGCTTTCTTCTCTTCCTTTGACAACTTTTGCTTCTTAGCGGTCGGCTCCTCAATAGCCTTGCCTTTTCCCTTCTTGTCATGGCCCATGACGACGACGAAGATGAGCACGTGGGACAAATAGCTCGGGCGCACGAGACGGCAACGCAAAGATCGACGCGGTCGGCGAACCCTAGCGACGGTGCGACGGAGAGCACGGCGATGGAGGGCAGTAGCACGGTGGTGCGGCGACAGTGAAGTGTGGGGAGGCGGCGGCGGCGGCGCTGCGTGGAGTGGCGGCGCTGTGTGGAGCGGCGGCGGCGGCGCTGTGTGGAGCGGCGGCGCTGCGTGGGGCGGCGGCGCTGAGTGGCGGCGACGGCCGGAGGCGGCGAAGGCCGGAGGCGGCGACAGCCAGAGGCGGCGGCGGCGGTTGGAGGGCGGCGGCAGGGCGAGGCACGGAGCAGCGGCGGCGGAGAGAAGGTGTCGGGTCGGGGAGAGAGAAGGTGAAGTGAAGCGGCGCACTAAAAAGGTGGGGCCCGAACCCTAGCTCAAATTTTAAAATCGGATGAACCGACGTTAGATGAGGGTTGCATCGGTCGAATGGTACAATAAGGGTATTCCAAAGGTACCATTGGCATCGGATCCTCTGATGATGAAAGGATTAGCATCGGTTGATTTTGGCACAACTTCAGAAATGTGAACATCGGATGCTCCGATGTTTCTCAGATTGAACTTGTCAGTTGATTTGACTTTTTGACTGAGCTAACCCTTGGCACTTGAACACAAACTGATCCGATGATGGTTCTGCCCTAAGCATCGGATAATCCGATGACTACAAAACATCAACATCCCATATATGTCCTTTGACTTAAACACACAACGAGAAACACAAGTCTTAGGACTTTTTGGGCAACCCCTTACCCCTCAAAAATACTAGTTGCCAATAACTTGGCTAAGCCCTAAAGCAAATAGAACACCGAAAAAACAAGGAAGAAAACATCCAAATAAAATGTAAGGCCCATGCTTTGTGAGCTAGAGGATGAAAACTTCTATCTCTTTAAAGCATGTTCCTTTAGGCGTTAACGCACCTAACATTTTTTTCTTTCCACATCATATGAGTTGAGATATTACATTTCAAACAAGTCTCTTTCTCATGAAGTGGGTTCCCCTTTGTGACAATCTACCGTATGCAATGTCAAACAATTTATAATGCAAGAAATTAAACGTGAGTACAAGTCTATATGGCAGGCATCATGCAAGACATAAATTTAAATCTATCTTGCCAAATTTGAACCTTTCAAAGGCTTCTTCAAGGAGAGCCACTCTCCAAGTCTTGGGGAAACCCAAAAGAACCTCCATCCCAAGCTAACCCTTGCTCACCCCTATCCTTTGAAAGTTAGACAAGACCTATATGTGATGCATTCTTACATGATCATGGCAACTTACATGACGTTCGATGCATCTAGCACATTTAATTCACTTCTTTGTCTAGAAAAGGTTTTCTCATCAAGTGGTTTAGTGAAGATATCCGCCAATTGTTCTTCGGACCTAACACCTTGCAAGGAGATGTCTCCCTTAGCTTCATGGTCCCTCAAGAAATGATGGTGAATATCGATGTGCTTAGTGCGGGAGTGTTGAACGGGGTTTTTAGCAATCTTAACCGCACTTTCATTGTCAAAAAGGAGAGGAACACAACCAATTTTAATACCAAAGTCCAAAAGGGTTTGCTTCATATAAAGAATTTGGGCACAACATGCACCGACCGCTATGTATTCCGCTTCCGCCGTGGACAAAGCAACGGAATTTTGCTTCTTGCTAGACTAAGATACTAGGAAACGCCCAAGCAAGTGGCACCCACCGGAGGTACTCTTGCGATCCACACGGCATCCGGCAAAGTCCGAATCTGAGTAACCCAAGAGATGGAATTTTGCACCTTTAGGATACCACATGCCTACACTTGGAGTATGCTTGAGATACCGAAGTATCCTAAAGACCACCTTTCGATGCGATTCTTTAGGTGTCGCTTGAAAGCGAGCACACAAGCATACACTAAATATGATATCGGGCCTAGATGCGGTAAGATAAAGCAATGAACCAATCATAGAACGGTAATTAGATTGGTCAATAGGTTTACCGTCCTTATCCGCGTTGAGATGACAATTTGTTGCCATTGGAGTACTTCTTGAGCTACAATCTCCCATCTCAAATTTCTTCAAGATATCCTTGGTATACTTTTCTTGATAGATGAAGGTCCCCTCTCGAAGTTGCTTGATTTGAAATCCAAGGAAGAAGTTAAGCTCTCCAATCATCGACATCTCGAATTCCCTAGACATCATTTTTCCAAACTCATGGCTAAGAGCTTTGTTAGTTGAACCGAAAATAATATCATCGACATAAATTTGACAAATAAATAGTTCCTCGTCGATGTCTTTGGTGAAGAGTGTAGTGTCCACCCTCCCGATCTTGAATCCTTTCATGATCAAGAAATCCTGTAGTCGTTCATACCATGCCCTAGGTGCTTGCTTGAGCCCGTAGAGCGCCTTGTGCAACCTAAACACATGATTAGGATTCCTCAGATCTTCAAACCCGGGAGGTTGTTCAACATAAACAAGCTTGTTAATATAACCATTAAGAAAGGCACTTTTCACATCCATTTGATAAAGCTTTATGTTATGATGTGATGCAAAAGCAAGAAGTATACGGATGGCTTCTAGACGAGCAACCAGAGCAAATGTCTCTCCAAAGTCTAGTCCTTCAACTTGCGAGAAACTCTTGGCCACAAGTCTTGCCTTGTTGCAGACCACAACACCGTTCTCGTCTTGTTTGTTGCGGTACACCCACTTTGTTCCAATGACGTTCTTGTCCTTGGGTCGCTCCTCCAACACCCAAACTTCATTGCGGATGAAGTTGTTAAGTTCTTCTTGCATGGCCATCACCCAAATTGGATCTTGGAGTGCTTACTCAATGTGAGTGGGTTCTACACATGAAACAAACGAGTAGTGCTCACAAAATGTAGCGAAATGGCGAGAACGTGTACTTACTCCCCTTGACGGACTTCCGATAATTTGATCAATCGGATGCACCTTGGAGATGCATACATGCCTCATAAGTGGTTGTGAAGCACTCGGCGGTGGTGATGCGTGTTGCTCTTCTTGTGGTTGGACTTGATCATGGACTTGTTCTTCTTCTTGATGTTGTGTGGCTTGTGAATCTTGTGTCGGCAATGGATCATCTTTTTCTTCTTCGTCAACTTGAGGTGCCATAGATGTGTTGATGTTGGAACTTGAAGCTCCCCCTTGATCATGGATCTCCTCAACTTTAGGCTTGATGTCTCCAATGGTCATGTTCTTCATAGCTTCTTGTAGAGGCTCATCATCTATTTCATCATGACCAAAACTCTCCTCTTGGGAGCCATTAGTTTCATCAAACTAAACATCACAACTTTCCTCAACTAAACCGGAGGTTTGGTTGAATACTCAATATGCTTTTGAGTTTGATGCATAACCAATAAATATACCAACATCACATCTTCTTTCAGACTTACCGAGCCTTTTCTTGTGGTAGATGTAGCACTTGCACCCGAAGACTCGGAAATAGGAGATGTTGGGCTTTCTACCAATGAGAAGTTCGTATGGGGTCTTTTGAAGTAGTCGATGTAGGTAGACCCGATTTGCGGCATGGCACGCCGTGTTGATTGCTTTGGCCCAAAACTTCTCGGACGTGCCATAGTCATCAAGCATTACTCGTGCAAGAGTGATGAGAGTCTTGTTCTTCCTTTCAACGACACCATTTTGCTAAGGAGTGTATGTGGCTGAAAACTCATGCTTCACGCCTTCACGATCACACCACTCCCCAATGTTGTAGTTCTTAAATTTGGTGCCGTTGTCACTCCGGACCTTGATGATGGGAAGTTGAAATTCCCTTTAAGCAAGGTTAGCAAAGGTCTTGAACACTTCCGGAGTTTCACTCTTATCACCGAGAAACAAAGTCCAAGCATAGCGAGAGTAGTCATCAACTATAACAAGACAATAGAGGTTACCGCCAAGACTTTGATATGTGGATGGTCCGAAGAGGTCCATGTGGACCTACTCAAGTGGCTTGGAGGTTGACACCATTGTTTTTATCGGGTGGTGAGAAGCAACTTGCTTCCTGGCTTGACAAGCGCTACAAAGCATGTTCTTCTCAAATGTGACATCCTTCACGTCGGTCACCATCCCGAGCTTGAATGACTTCTTGAGCTTGCTCATTCCTATGTGAGCTATGCATCGATGCCATAGCCAACCCAAACTCGTCTTGGTGAAAAGACAAGTGGTCAAGCTAGCATCCTTGTTGGAGAAGTCTACTAGGTAGAGATGTCCATGCCGAAATCCTTTGAAGATTAGTTCTTGGCTTGTTTCACTAGTCACAACAACATCATTCTTGCTAAAGGTGCACGCTAGTCCAAGATCACATAATTGTGCAATAGAAAGCAAATTGAAACTAAGTGACTTAACATACAATACATTAGAAATAGATAAATCATTTGAAATTGCAATCTTACCTAACCCAATTACCTTCCCCTTAGAGTTATCACCAAAGGTGACTTGTTCATGATTGTCGGGGTTTTCTATGGTGGTGAACATACCATCGTTGCCGGTCATATGTTGAGTGCACCCGCTATCGAGTACCCAATGCTTTCCTCTGGCTTTGTAGTTCACCTACACACATGAATTCAATTTTTGAATTTAGGCACCCAAGCCGACTTAGGTCCTTGTATGTGTGATACAAGTGTTTTTGGGACCCAAAGTTGCTTGGGGAGCTTCCCCTTCATGCCCTTCATGTCTTTTCCAATGAACCTTGCCTTCACCTTGCCATCTACTTTACTCAATAGATAATAATGATCATTGAAGGTAGACTTGTAGTTAGTTGGCAATTTTGGAGAAGGCCGGTTAGGAAGAGGACACTCCCTTGTATGGTGACCGGTGACCTCACAATGTTGGCAATAAGAACCAACTTCCTTGATGAAGATTGTTCTAAGCTCCGGTGAGGGCACCTTTCCTTTGTTAGGCACCGGGAAGGATTCAAGTCCTCTCTTGTTGAAGGCCCTTGCTTGTTGGAAGAGGATTTCTTTGTGCTTGACTTCTCCCTTAGATAGTATTGCCACACTAGTGCGGAGACTTTCAATTTCTTCCAACAAGTCCTTCTCCCTAGCATTCTCTTTCAAAGGCAAAGACTTATGCAAGACATTAGTGGCATGAGAATTAATAGATACCTTATCATTAAGGGTTTCTTTCTTTATAGTTTTTAATTCTTGATCAAGAACTTCATAAGCAAGGTTAAGTACTTGATGCTCTTAAATTAACTCATTGTGCTTTCCCAAGAGTGATTGGTATGCTATGTCAAGCTCATGATGATCTAGCTTGATTTGAGCCTTATCCTCCTCAACTTGCTTGACATGATATTTGAGCGTGTCATGCTCCTTAAGTATGCTTTCATACTTGTCAAGCAAATCGAGGTTAACACTCTCAAGCTTAGCACGAGTTTCTTCAAGAGCCTTGACCTTACTCTTTTCCCTCTTAATGATAGTGTGGTATTCATTTATCAATGAAGTTAAGTCATCGGGGGAAAGCTCATCATCGCTAGAGTTATCACATACCTTGGTGTTACCTTTAGCCATGAGGCACATGGGAGGTGGATGAAGATATGAATCATCATTGTTGGCAATGGCACGGCCGGCCAAGCTTTCTTCTTCCACTTCACTCTCTTCATCACTTGATTCTTCGTCGGTGATCCATTCATTTGCCTCACACATCAACACCTTTTGTGGACCTTTTCTCTTCTTTGGGAAGAGTTTTGCCTTTTTTCCTTTGTCACGCTTCTTATTCCCAAAGAATCTTGGTTTGGGCTTGTCCTCTTCATCATCCTCACTATCTTCAAGCTTGTGATGCTTGCCCTTGTGGTTCTCTCTTCTTTTGTCCGGTTTTGGACAATCATAGGAGATGTGGCCTTGATCACCACAATTATAGCAAGTCTTGTTGTCATCTCTCCTTGGTAGAAAAGCTTTCTTCTTGGGATCAAAGGTGTATCCCTTCTCGGCAATCTTGGAGTTCAAGTGAGAGAGCTTTCTCATCATCAATGCAAGCTCATCATCGTCATCTTCACTTGATGCTTGCTCTTCTTCACTTGAGCTAGGCTCAACCACTTTTTTTTTTCTTGAGACTTGTTTTCTTGGTGGAAGCCTTTAGAGCAATTGTCTTTGAAGATGATTCCTCCATCATCCCTAGTACACTCATCTCATGAGCGTGAATCTCTCCAATAAGTTCCGACACTTCAATGTGATCAAGAGACTCCTTTTGAAGCATGGAGTTGATGATGTTGTACTTTGGCTTAGGAAGGAGCATAAGAATCTTGCGGTTGATGAGACCCTTGCCAAGAGAAGCAATGTCAAGAGCATTAATTTCCTCAATAAGCACATTCAAGCGAGAAAACATTTCATTGACATTTTCATGAGGTAGCATTTTGAACTCATCATATTTGGCTTTAAGCATATGATATTTTAGTTCTTTAACACGAGAAGAACTCTCATGAATTTCAATCAAGCAAGCCCAAATTTCACAAGTTTTTTCTTTGCTAGCAATCCTAGCAAACACATCTTGACTAATACATTCATAAATAGTATTTTTAGCTTTAGCATCCCATTTGACTTGATCACCAACATAATTATGCTCATCGAACCCCGCATGGGTCGCTTCCCATACCTCAGGAGCAATAGCCTCTAGATAAGCACGCATGCGTGCTTTCCAATAGGCAAAGTTCTTGCCCTTGAAGATAGGAACCGAACCCCCATTCTTGGCCATTTTAGCTTTCTAGCGGTGAAGCTAGAATGATCCAATGAGCAACCTCGCTCTGATACCAATTGTAAGGATCGAATGCCCAAGAGGGGGGTGAATCGGGCTTCTTTTCAAAAATTAAAGCAATAAAAACTTAATTACTAAAACCCAATTCCCTATGCAAACAACCTATGCATTCAAGTGAATAGTTACTTTGCGGTATATGAAATGCATAAGTGTAAGGGGAGAGGAAGAAAGCGCAAACTCCTGAGGAGACACGAAGACACAGAGATTTATCCCGTGGTTCGGCAAGATCATCAAGATCTTCCTACATCCATGTTGTGGCACCCACCAAAAGGTATAGCCACTCCCAAGTCACCAAGACCAGGGATCTTCACTAAACTTCTCCGTTCGCCAACCTCGGCAAGGTGGAGCTCAAGCCTTGTACAAGTTGGATCCTCCGGGCTTCCACAACTATCTTGGCAAGCTCCGGAAGGCTCTCTTCAATCACCGACTCTTACACGGTGAGTACAATCACCAAGAGACACTCCCTTACAGCTCTCACTACACTAGAGACTCCAATCACCAAGAATGGAGGCACACAAGCACTATCTCTAGCAAGTTCTAGCCTATCTCTTGGTGTACAAGTGGTGTAAATGATGTAGAAGTGGTAGCTCAATGTCTTGAATGTTGGAGAATGTGTAGAGTAGCTCTGGTTGTCAAGACTTATCGAATAGACTAGTTGAAGGGGTATAAATAGCCAGCCTCCACGAAATAGCCATTGGAAAAGTAGGCTGACATCACTATTCTGCAAACACCGGATGATCCGATGTTCTCCCTTCAGTTGTCATCGGTCGAATCCAAACTAGCTGATGTCACTGTGTCAGATATGACCATTGGTAAACCGATGTAACACTTGCCTCATCATTGGATGGTCCGGTGGCACTTCATCCAGAATCGGTCCAGAAATAATGCTTACTGGAGTGATTGACCGATGTGTTATCAATTATACATCGGATGATCCGGTGTTACACTTGGTACAGGTTAATTGCTTACTGTGATGATTGACCGACGTAACACTTTCTTCATCATCGGATGATCTGGGGAGTACTTAGTTCTGAGGTCTTCTTCTTCTGCTAAACCAACTCGACCGATGTATTGTTTTCTGGAAACATCGGTTGATCTAGTGAGTTGATTTGTGTGCGTTGAGTTGTTCTAAGTGATTCTTTTGGAATTTTCTCTAGTGACATCTTCTACATTGGTTTGAAATGTTCTTCTGATGATTACCAAGTCTTGGGTGTTGTCAATTTTGATGGAATAACTTCGACATATGAGCTTTTTCTTTTAGTCTTCATAATAATCGATTGACCTCGTGAGATAGTTTGTTTAGGGGTCTCCAATTATATCCAATGAGCAATAGATGATATACATATAGAGTTCATTAAGTGTGATGAGTGATATGAGAGACCTTGCATCCACAAATTCATTAGTAATATCCAACGGTTGTCATTAATTACTGAAACCATACCTCATGGGGGCCTAGATGCTTTCACGGGGACACCACCATCCTCGTCGTGGATCTGCAGCGCCGCCACCTCTTCTCGTCCTCGGTCTTCTCTGCAACGCACGTTTGTCCATCTAAGGTATGTCCAACCCACACCTCCCTTGTTCTTGATTGGTTGGTTAGCACTATGAACCCTTTGTCCCATGATTTGCCTAAGATCTCGGTAGTCAGACCACTAGTGATAATTAGCAATCTTACATCAGTATCAAGAGCCACCCTAGATAGTTCCAACCGTGGATTTAGTCTCCATAGCATTAAGAAGGAGGGGATTGAGTCGAATTTAGAACAAAATCCCCAAAATAAGAGAACAAATCCCACAGCCCCAAACCCTAACCCTAAGAGAGTAAGAAGGGGGCAAGATGACTTACCCGTCGGTAGTCCTCATTGTCGCCATCACCGGATCTTCGTCGTTGCAACGCTGGAGTCCGGGAAGATCTAGCCGCTGAGTCGCCTTTCCACTCGTGCGCCCAGGTCGCCTAAGAGAGCGCCACGAGGGGAACGTTCGACGGTGGCACGTCCACCCTTGGATGGCCGCGCATGCTGACGAAAGCCCCCAACGGCGCCGCTGTCGTTCCCGAAACCCGCCGCCATCCTTCTTTTTTGCTCGCTGCGGCGAGTGGAGAGAGAGAGGGGCGAGAGGAAATGAGGGCTAGGGTTTTCGAGGAGAGCCAAGACCGGCACGTCTTTTATTCAACCGAAATGCCGGGATAGCCGTCGGATTGAGATCAACGGCTGAGGAGCATTCGTCAGGGTTCCAGCCCAATGGGTCACGAGCCTCGACGCGCGCGGGCGCATTGGTGCGTGTAGGTGCGGGGTCCCTGGCCCAGGCAGAAGCGCGCGCGTAGGCTGGCAGGCTCCGCCGACCAGGTCACGGGCCGCGACTTACGTCCATAAAAGTTAGCCCAGTTGGGTGCACTAAGGAGGCTGGCCTCGGCCCGCTTCATTTAGCTACTGCATTTTGGGCCTAGTAAGAATATTGGGTGCATTATTAAGGAACTAAGTTTTGTGCTTCTGAAGCCTTTTTAGGCTGCAGGCCTTTTACTTTTTAAGTTGATTTCAGTGGATTTTGGCACTTGGGCCAAAATTAAACGTAGGGCCCCAATTAGCAATATTTATTAGGAGAATTAAATTTTCTCATCCATTTTAAGTGGTGATTAAGTTTCTATGGAGAATAAGTATATTAAGATAAGTTTCTTTTTCCAAATTTTAGAAATTTGAAAATTTACTGTGTTTTGGGAATAATGAAATATATGTTAAGTTCACCATTTTCTCATTTTGTGAGAATTGGTGGTGTTAAGACTTCCAAATTTTAATAATTTGGAATATTAGTAATAAGAATTATAGAGTTTCATTTTTTCCCAAACTAATTAATATCCACCTATTTACCGTCTTTTGAAAATTGGTGTAATATTCACTATTCAAGTAATATTATCTTGCTACTATAGATAATTAAGTATTTATCAAGTTGATAAGTTTCCTCTGTTAAGAATTAAGTTTATGTCTTCCTATTAAATCTTTTCAGCAATTTAAGAAAATTAATTATAATATTTGAGTAAGCTTCCACTGTGATTATAAGTATTTAGTCATAAGTTTAAGTGCTCAGTCAGGTTCTAAGTAATTAGTAATTAGTTTAAGATTTGATATTTACTTAATTATTCTAAATATAAGATTAGTAATATTTAATGTTGTAATTTTAAGTATTTAGCTATAAGTTTAAGTATTTAGCTATAAGTTTAAGTATTTAGTCATCATTTAAATAGTAAATCACTGTTTTAAGTTTCAGTATTTCGGGAATTAGTTTCTTAAGTATGAGGCAATTTTTCTTAAGTATAAGTAAGATTTCATGTTATGAAAAATTTCATTTAGATATTGAATAAATATCTTGTCAGCGTGGTAATTTTATATTGCGATCAGCGTCACTGATAGAATTTTACTATGATATTATAATAAGTTAATTTGAGCATTTTATGTTACTCCCTAAAAATGACATAAAATTAATATTTAATCTTATTAAGTAATTAGATTTTGCCTCATATCAGTCTTTTATTAAGTAATATGATGATTCAATCATCATGAGTAAGATTAGTAAGTTCTCATTAAGATTCAGATGTACATAGTGTGCATGTACATGTAAGTTTAGTAAGCTTTCTTTTAAGCTTCCACTGTTGTTGTAAGATGAATTAGTTTAAGTATTTTTCTATTTAAATTGGATCTAACATGAAGATTTACTTAGAAGAATCAATTTTTTAAGGTGTCCCATTAATTAATTCAGTTCTAATAATTAAGCTTGTTAAGACATAAGCTTCCGCTGTCATCTTTAGTGCGGTAAATTTGTTGAGTAACCAACGTGAAAAATAAATTTACTGTATGTTTAAGTTTATTAAGATCTTTTGTATTGGTGTATGAAAATTATGTTGAGTAACCAACTTGAAAGACAAAATTTTCATACTTTAATGTTGTGTTTTGTCAAGTAACTTATGAGAAAGACAGAACACGTCTTTTAAGTAACTTTTAGTTCGTAAAGAATTTCGTTGAGTAACCAACGTGAAAAACGAAATTTAATACGCTTTGAATGTCTTGTTTTGTCAAGTAACTAATGTGAAAGACAAAACACATATTTTAGTTGTTTAAATAATTTTTAGTTCATAATGAATTTCGTTGAGTAACCAACGTGGAAATCGAAATTTGTTATGTTATGAATTTAGTATGTTTTTCAAGTAACTATGTGAAAGACAAAACACAACTTTTGTAATTCATTAAGATAATTAAGTTATCGTATATTTTGTTGAGTAACCAACGTGAAAGACAAAATATTCTATTTTGATTAAGGTGAATTAAGTTATTGTATATTTTGTTAAGTAACTAACGTGAAAGACAAAATATTCTATGTCAAGTAAGATGTATTGAGTATTGTATTTTGTTAAGTAACCAAAGTGAAATATAGAATATATTTAGTCGTGTATGTTTCATTAAGAGTATGGTCAAAATGTTGCATACACTTAGTAATTGGGACCAACTTTATTTAAGTAATTAAGTTTAAGATTAATTCATATTTATTTCTGAATATATATTGTCTCGGATATTAAAAGTAGTTCTCATGCCTTAAGTTTTATTTTAATAATTAAGTCGCTTCATCGGGAATTATCTCGCGTGATAAGCAAATCAGGTATGTCTTTTGTATGTTATTTTACATTTTCATAAGTTTTTCATGTCGATAAGATCCTAAGTAAATTATAAATTTTATGAGAGCATTCTCATTGTACAATTAATACTAAAATAACTATTAAGAATTGAAGATTTTCAATTAAATGTATCTTCAAATACGTATTTTAGCGCTTGTTAGAATTGTTGTTCTAAATTTATTTAGTAGTCGTATATCATGATAGCATATTCTTGCAATGTGCAATTCTGTTATTAAAATTAAGTTATTTCACATGGAATTCGAGAGTAAGAAATTAAATTTTTACATTTTGACATCGTCAAATATGTCAAGCATATCGTTTAGAATCATTCAACCATTAGATGATGGCATGAAGAAATTTTTTATATTCTAGAAAGAGGTTATGTACTCCCATTAGTATTAAGTGATGTTATTTCTTTACATTTTGTTAAGTTTGTAAGGAAATATAATATAATTAAGTGAGTGATCTGGTAAGATGAGACTTTAGTGTTTTCACTCTGTCTTTCCTTAATTAAGTTGATGCTTATAAACGTTATATAAGTTATATATAATTAAGATTACCCAAATAATAATAAGTATGATACTAAGAATATAAGATTATTACTAAGAAAATAAGTTGTGATTTTTTTGGCTTTTTATAAGATTTAAGATCCTCATTTTGAAGCGAGGTATTATAGTCTTTTTAAACGATTACTAAATCAGGGGGAGTTTGACATCTAAAGATACCGATCTTGAAAATAAGTGGTTTGTGTAAGCACTTTTATTTTCAAGATTCATTCTTTATGATGTCGTATCGATATTATGTTAACAATGCTAGACATTGTTCTCACAATACCTGCTATTTAATTTTTCATCATTAGTGGCCAATAATGATGAAGAGTGAAAGCGGCCTCATTTAAGATCACAAATAGGCCAACAAATGTGTTAAGAAATTCAAATGATGATGATCACACTTCATATGAATAAGTTGTGAGTGATTGTCACTCATTTGAATGACTTCAGAATTTTTTAGTTTTTTGATAGAGTCAAATTAGTAGGCTGTAATGAGTCTATAAAAGGTAACATGACTCTAAAAGGAATAATAAATGCTTTTTAAGTAAGTGTCATCGTAAGATGATAATAAGTAAGACATTCTTGAATAGAATACATTTGAGAATGTTTTAGATGATTTTAACCATGAGTTCTGTCATGAAAGTTAGTGAAGTGAAATATCTTAAAGTAAATCCATTCATGGATTGAAATAAGCATATCTAACATAAGAATATCTCACGTTCAATAAATTCACAATAGATTTTGGGTATTATAAGATATTAAGAAGGACAATTAGTGTTTATCTTAAGTTTAAGACAATAAAGTTAAGTATTTATTAGAGGATGATGTACTATAATAAGTAAATAATGTTGATCAACTATTAAAGAGTAAGTATATTGTCCTCATTGTGATTATGTTAAGATCTTGGTGATGTTTCTTATTTGTTAGTATGTAAGTTTCACCAAGATATAGTAAGGGGGTATTTAGACTATCAGATAATGCATATCTACCATAGTCATAAGAATAAGTAGTATGCATAAATCAAGTTCACGTCTGCTCTTAAGGTCAAGAGTGATAAGTATAGGAACAAATCAGAGATCGATCGAATAGAATTGGTTCCATGTACTTCTGCTGTCGGAAGTTTTTAAGTTTGCTCAAATTAATGTTACACCCTGACAAAGTTTAAGTAACCGGGATATTTTTGGCATAAGTAAATTCAATCCAGCTATAGATCACTGGTTTAGAAATAAAGAAAGTTTTGAAGTTCTATAAGTGAATCAGGCCTCATGATAAGATGAGTAAGAATTAATGTCATTTAGATAAAGTTTTAGTTAGATTCAGTTTTACGAGATGTGTAGCAAAATCAACAATCAATTGCTAACACTCGTATTTTGGAGTTTTATTATGGAAAAACTCCAATCGAGCGGTCACTACATCATAAGTGATGTATACCGAATGTTCTTTAAGCATGAGGTCATCGAGCAGACACTAGAATTATTTTACCCAGTTTAAGAGTGGTCAACAGCATCAAACCACTTAAGTTGTTTTATATCAAGTGCAACAAGTCAAGTGTGCCACCAAACACTTTGATTTTAGGTTGCAAACAATAAAATCCAGGATCATACTATTGTATTGAGCAAATCAGTGACAAGTGATTGCTTTCGGTACCGTTTATAAAAGGTCTTTCACCCAAGTGTTCAGTGAACACGTAGTCCACACGGGTCTTAAGGAAGAACCTATGGTCAACTGGATACTAAGGGGCCATTAAAAGTAAGGTTATTTCTAAATGTAAGATGTATCGTGGTCGTTCGAGTCAGATAGCACGTAACTGGCTATTCTTGATGTGACTTGCCCTATATGTCAAACATAAAAAACATAACACTGAGTTAGAATTAAGTAAGTATCATTTTTGTGATTAATTATTAAGTTAGTCTTGATCCGTAGAGATCAAGGGGGAGTTGGAGTTGATCTCCCGTGGAACCGGTCCTATGACCGGTTCAACTCTCTTCCGATGCCCTGATCGCGGGCGTCTCTCACTTCCACGTGGTGGGGCCCCTTAACTGTTGTGCCAACTATAAAATAGGAGGTTAAGGCATAACTAACGGAAGTTAGTTGATCCTAATAACACTCCACCTGAGATCATATCATTAGGGCACAAAAACGAAGGGAATAGCTTCACCAGCACCTTCATCTTCCGACGCCGGGGACACCGCCATCCTCGCCATTGATCTGCAGCGCTGCCGCCTCTTCTCGTCCTTAGTCTTCTCTGCAACGCAGGTTTGTCCATCTAAGGTATGTTCAATCCACACCTCCCTTGTTCTTCATTGGTTGGTTAGCACTGTGAACTCTTTGTCCCTTGATTTGCCTAAGATCCCGGTAGTCAGACCACTAGGTATGATTAGCAATCTTACACTGTTGAGTTCCACACACCTTATACATGTCAAGGAAAAGATCATGTTGCCTGCTTTCCTTTCCTAACTCTATCTAATTCTGTCTCATCTTCTTGCAGGGACGATTTCAGTATAGATAATGTGAGGATTGGGGTCCCGACATCGGGTGGTGTCGTGCAATGCGGCACCCAATGACACACACAAAAAGACATAGTAAAGATAAAAAAATTTCATTTCATGATAAGATATGGTTTACCACATAGTGTACAACAGCGATACACACGCAGCGAAAAGTATATACTGACACTCTTAACCTATCTATGCACCTGAGAATCCATCCATGCCCGCGGACGCTTCTCACTAGCAACACGAAGATCAATAGGGCAGCGGCGTAGTGTCACGTGAGAGATACCTCTTGACAGCTCGAGGTCTCATGATCAACTTGGTTGCACTCCTTCCCCCTTAAGTTCCAATCTAATAACCTTCATAACTTTCCCTGGAGTATCCACATAGACATCGATCCAAAATAATCAAATTGAAAGTTATGGTTGAAGGAAGATGGGAGCAAATCTGGTGATTTATTCTGGTTTGGACAGACTTAGTACCTTAGAAGTTATAAAAGGTCCTGTGGTGTCGGAGGCTAAATCTGAAGAGTTGAAGATATCAAGCTTGTATAGAATCTCTCAAACTTTTCAATAGTTATACACACGTGTTCAGCTGAGGAGTGCAACATGATTTATACTGTATGAAACATGGATCATGATGAACTTCGAGAACTTGAAATGGAACTGATTTGGTGGTGTAATTGATTCAAATTTTGAATAGATGAATATAATAGAACCAGTGAGCTTTATGTATACAAAAGTTTTGGAATACATTCTACTCACTAAAAGAAGTATCAATTGTCGTATGATAAGTCCGTGATAAGATAAGACCAATGTTTGAAGTAGAATATCGTTAAGGAATTTCTCCAATAAAGTCTTCTTTTAGAAATCCTATATACATCAATCGGAAGCTTTCAAATTGGGCTTTGAAAGTCCACTGAACTACAATCGCAAATGAGTATCAAAATAGTGTTGATCAATAGTTCATGGGTGTGAAAAATGAAGCATGGAAATGAATCCAAACTCAAATGACAGAGGAAAACTTGAATCTGGAATTTCATTGACAGTTTCTGTTCCAGCCAACCAGTTTGGAGGAATTTGAACATTTCAACCAGTTAGAGGAAATATTAGGACCTGAGATGAATTACAAAGTTGTAGTACACTTAAAATTCTTTCTATAATGTATTTTTTGTCTCCATATAAGTTCTTTTTTAGGAGATATGGATTTTTTAAGTTTGACAAAGTTCCCAGATTTTTAGTGAAATTTTGACAGCACGTCCTTTGTATATGCCTGGTTTGAGCACAAACATACAAATAGATAATATCAAAATTTGACAGAAATTTAAATTACAACATTGTTACACATCTCGTAAGGTTTCCGGAAAAATATCATATGAACCCATTTGAATTTTCTATAGAGAGTTATGGTCAGATTGGTTAAGAGTCCAGAAAATGTTTTCCAGTTTCTGTCCAGATTGACAGTGCTTGCAGTTTTAGAATTTTGACTATGTTCTATGGAGATTGTACTCTAGTTTTTAACATAAAAGTTGTAGGGGACTCTCATATCTTTCCAACCATGTATTATACATCTTCATTGGATTTTTAATCTAGGAGTTATGGCTTCTCTAAGTTAAGTCAAATACTGGCAGAAAAACAGGGCACTCTTGTTTTTGAAATATATGAATTTAAAACCTACTCCAATTTTGAAACTTAGTCAAAATTAGAGCTAGATAGCTAGTACTTTCTTTCTTACAACATCTTGGTTCATTTTAGTTGTTTTACGAGTCACATTGCCGGTACGGATGTCGTCGTCGACGTGCCCGATGCAACTCAAATGCAATGACGATACTACGTCATCATCAAAGAAAATCCTAAACCGGTATTCTAGAATACGTCCCAACGGTGGCCCTAAGAATGGTCACTCGCAAAAATTTTCTAAGTGCAAGACGACCACACAGTTAGTGTACCTGCATAAGACACTCAATTTACAGAACACTCATTATGGTGCGTAGGGCACATCCCACACGGGCGATCATTTCAGATAGTCACAATAATATATATCAAAGTAAAAACATCCGTCTGGTATCATTCCATACAGGTCGCCCCGTACTGACCCACGTCTCGAGGTACATGACCTGGTTTTCTACCGCCCAGCGGGGGTCCCACGTCTTTGCCTAATGTTGCACCAGTAGGAGACGCTTTCGCGTGTTTCTTAAAAAATACACTACATGCTTTTCAACTACATGATAGGTGGCAACATAATTTATCTCTTGTGCTAGGGATCAGCGCTGCGTATGGCACATTGAACATAAGTTCAAAAGTTGCATACTTCGTGTTTTTTAACATACGATGGGATATCTACGCTTTTGTCTGAAGCTCGCCGAGAGCACCGTTTTATATGTTCCCAGAACCATGAAAAGATTCAGAGACTCATATTAACTCTCATGCCAAGCCACGGGGGACAATCATCGTACTACCCCTCGTATGGGGGAGCTTACCACAATTGATCAACTTGCGGTGGCGTACCTTGGGCATGTTTGGTTTGTTGCCTACCAAAGCCTTACCAATTTTTGGCGTGCCTACAAGATTTGGCTTCAGTTTGGTTCTATTCCAAATGTTGGGATGCCTTCAAAATTTGGGTAATGCCAATACAAAAGGTGGCCAAAATGCGAGCGAGCAAAACGGCCGGCAACGCTTTTGCCTTTGTTGCCAGGAGAGAGCGGCATTGGAGTTGCACGCTGTCGAAGTGTTTGATACGACACTTCCCCTGGACCCGCTAAGAAGCAGCCCGCGGAGGTTCTTTTGTGGTTCGGGCCGCCTATGCGTAACACCCTACTCCACGGGGTTTGTGTTGCTGTATTGCGAGATGGTCAGTTGGGATCAGATTGAATTCAATGTCCCTTGAGTTCGTGCGGTACAACCCTTTTATAGTTCTAAGGACCGAACGTTACAAAGCTTGTCTGGCCTGACATGTCGTCTTGGCGTATATAATGGCCTAATACACTGTATAAAGAGTATTAAGCATGATTAATAGTGTGATAACGTGCCTTAATGGTTGCGTTACCCCTATTAACAGCACTCTTGATCGTGTGTCATTAATACAACATTAACGACACATAATTACATCTTGTAACTGCCGCCTTAATTACACTTGATGGATCATGCTGAAGGAGATCTGCTAGTGTACGCGTTGATGAAGGTCCGCAGGCTCCACACGTGGAAGCTCCGGAGCTTTCCCTTATAGGGGGTTAGGTCCGGAGCTATTGTACACGTGTCAGCACCGGAGCTCCTCTTTGCTTGGGGTTAGGTCCGGAGTCATTGTACACGTGTTGACGTTGGAGCTTTCCTTTGTTGGGGTTTAGCTCCGGCTTTCCTTTACACATTTTGACCCAGGAGCTACCCATATGAGGGGAGCGGTCCCAACGCAATGTGACATGTGGGGCCCGAGAAGACCTTCAACTCTGGTATGTAGAACTCCCTTGTACTCTTCGCAGTACTAAGGGGTACCCGGTACGCAGAGTACCGATAGTGGCCCCCGGGCCCACCTCTGGGATAAACCCTTTGGGCTTAGTCATTCTGCCGGAGGTGGGGTCATTCTCGATTTCCGCGCTTCGATTTCAAGAACCTTCTGATGTGCTGTTGGAGCGATGGTCCGGGAGTGAACCATCAACGCGTGGCTTGTTATGAATGCGGCAGATGAGATTTTTGTGTGAGGATCTCACCGCAATTGAAGGTCGCCGGTTCCCAATACGAAAACTGTATCGGTTCCGCGCGCCCTATCAGGGTGTCGCCATCGGGTTTCCCGCCGCTCATCATGACAACGGTTTGCCTTGGGTAAGAACCTCGATCTCTTCGTTGGGGTGGCCCGAGGCCCACTCGTCATTGACGGGGTAGATTTTTGAAAAGTGCCTTCGATCTCACTGCAGTTTCCATCTTAGCGTCGTGGAGGCTTACTTAAGAGGGAAAGTGTGCACGGTTTGAGGACTCTTTATGCCTTTGATCATCTTTGCGCTCGAAGCCTCCCAAACTCCGCCTAACTTCCCTTCCTTTGCTCCGCTTTGTCGCGATGGAGTTGGGTGTCCCGAAGAGCCACCTCAAGAGCGATGATGATCTGAAGAAGGTCCGGACCTACATGGGGTGGTCCAGCGACTCCTACATTAGGATGCCATTGGCACCGTGTAGGTAGAGATCCTCTTCTACCAACGTGTATCTTTTAGCCAATCTGACTATCTGGTCAGCGAATACACTTTCTTCAGGAAGGATGTTGTCTTTCAAGTAGCTCCAGATCTCCGAGATCCATGCATCGGAGCTAACTTGAGATTCCGAGTCTTGCCTACTGGGTTGCTCGGAGCTTCCGATAACACCTACGACCCTTGGTGGACGCCATGGTAGCAGGGCCACCGGCACTGCCAGCTTCGAGGTCCTGGTCTCGCCCCCTTCGCTCAGTTCGACAGGCTAAGCTGTTGGTTTTGACAACCTCCGGACGAAGTTTTCGTCAGGAGCCGGAGCTCCGGTTGAGGCTTTCGTCGAGAGTTCGTCGGCTTCAGAGTTATGAAGACGCTGAACATGATGGAGATCCAGGACTTCTAAGTCCTTCTGAAGCCTCTGGACTTCAAGGAGATAAGAAGCTAATTGAGAATTGTTGCAGGAACATTCACCTTTCACTTGTTTGATGATGAGTTGTGAATCTCCATTTACCAATAGCTGTTTGACACCATAAGATAGTGTCACCTTGATTCCATAGATAGGGCTTCATACTCCGCCATATTGTTGGTTGCCTTGAAACCAAGGTGTACCATGTACTTGACCTTCTCCCCGGTTGGAGCCAGGAGAAGGATTCCAGCTCCGGACCCCTGCTTTTGCATAGAGCCGTCGAAGTAGAGGGTCCAGTGAGGCTCGGTGAATACCGAAACATTGAGTTCTGGTTACTACTCACTGTGGCCCCCAGGGTTTCATGGAGAGGGAGTCCATTCCACCACAAAGTCAGCCAAGGCTTGACTTTTGATTGCTTGTCTTGACACGAATTCTAGATCGAATTCGGCCAATTTTGCTACCCAATTTGCAATGTTCCCGATAGAATTAGGGTTATGCAAAATTGCACGTCGTGGAAAAGAAGTTACCACTGATATTTTGTGGGCTTCAAAGTAGTGACAAAGCTTCCTTGAGGCGATAAGAATTGCGTAAAGCAGTTTATGCACCTCAAGGTATCTGTTCTTGGCGTCGTGGAGTACTTCACTGATGAAGTACAAGGGGCGTTGGATGGTCTGGACCCTTTCAGAAGGACCCGGAGCTTCCTCTCCACTGACCCGAACCCTACTGGAGGGTTCTAGACCTTCAGGTTGTGCTTCTTGGACCCTCCCGGAGGGGTCCAAAACTCCTTCTTGTTCAACCTGGATCTCACTAGGAGGATCCAGATTATCATGATTAGCCAGGTGAACCTCTTCAGACGAATGAGGTTGATCTTCTAGCACTTCATTTTGAGGTTTCGTGTCTGGGAGCTGAGACCCAATCACGTCTTCAGGTGATTTCGGACCCTCCCAGAGGGGTCCGGACGCCTGAATCGGATGTGGCTCTGGTCTTTCCGCAACCAGGACCATACTGACAACTTCGATGGTTGCCGAAATGTAAAGCAGTAAAGGCTCACCAGGATTAGGAGCTACCAATATTGGTAGTTTGGTAAGGAGCTGTTTCAGCTCTTGAAACGCCTTTTCTGCTTCTTCAGACCAATGAAAAAGTCCGGACTTCCTCAAGAGTTTGAAGAAGGGTAGTGATGAGTAGGTTTAGGCCCTATCTTCCGAAAGGTATGTCGATTGGGGTGGAGAACTCGACGTTGATGATCCGCATCACTCGAGCGGTACGAGTACCCCTGCAATCACTACACCACGGCTCCGTTGGTTATCAACCGTGCTGCACACGCTTGACCTCGCCAAGAAGGCTAATCCCTGCAAGTGCAACCGAGAACACGAGCAAGAACGTAGAAGACACGATCTGAAATCGCGAAGTCGGGGTCTCACAAACCGTAGAACGGCGATATTATTGATCTAAGCAAAACCCACCGAATATGACCGGCGGCTGCAGTATTTATAGGCTAGGGTTCGACCAAAACACGATTAGACGCGTCCCTAATGGACTCTTACGGGATACAAGGCCCAAAGGCCCGATTCGGTGGCGCAGCACCGGACAGAAATCTGGACTCGACTTGTTTCGACGATTCCCAAAGACTCCGGAGGAATTTTGAGGTGGGACCAGAACCATTGGAAAGTTTATCTTCTCCTCTTTCCGTGCATATGTAGAACGTCGAAAACGGAGTCCGTATGCCTCCTGGGCGTCTGTTTTAAGGTGGACTGCTCCTGGACTCTGAGTTGAACTCGAGTCCGAGTTGTAAACTGTTTCCATCTACTTGTGGACGTCCCAGGTGGTTCTCCACGCTCCCAAGGCCTCCTTCCTTCACTTGTTGATCATCTCCATTATTCCTAATAACAATTAAATCATCACATAGCAATCTATTCTCAAACTCACATGCAAAAGAAGTTAAGAACGAATTCACCTGCTGATTTAATAACCGTGCCCGTGCTCTTGTGATTGGTCCTTGCAGTTCAATGCGCGTCTCCGCTGTTGTGATGTCCTCATCATCCTCCCCCTCTTGAATTGAAGTCGTCCTCGACTCAAGTTCATCTTCTTCTCCCAAGTACGGTCGCAAATCTGAAATGTTAAATGTAGGACTAACCCCAAAATCGGGAGGCAATTCAAGCTTATATGCATTATCATTAATCTTTTCAACGATCTTAAAAGGACCAGCAGCTCGTGGCATAAGTTTAGATTTTCTCAAGTCGGAAAATCGCTCTTTTCTCAAATGTAACCACACCAAATCGCCCGGTTCAAGTTTTACTTCTTTTCTACCTTTACTACCTGCAATCCTATACTTCTCATTCATCATTTCAATATTTTTCTTTGTAGTTTCATGCATCTTAAGAATGAATTCAGATCGTTGTGTAGCATCCAAATTTATAGTTTCAGAAGGAGGCAAAGGTAGTAAATCAATAGGAGCACGGGGATTGAAACCATACACTACCTGGAATGGACTTACCTTTGTCGTGGAGTGAACAGATCTGTTGTAAGTAAATTCTATATGTGGTAAACACTCCTCCCACAACTTCAAATTTGTTTTCAAGACAGCCCGTAACATAGTGGATAAAATACGATTAACTACCTCGGTCTGTCCATCTGTTTGTGGGTGACATGTAGTTGAAAACAGCAACTTGGTTCCCAATTTATACCACAAAGTTCTCCAAAAATGACTTAAAAATTTTGCATCACGATCAGAAACAATGGTATTTGGCACACCATGTAAACGAACAATTTCCGTCATAAATAAATCAGCAATGTGTGAGGCATTATCATTCTTATAACAAGGTATAAAGTGTGCCATTTTGGAAAAACGATCAACAACTAGAAAAATACTATCCCTCCCCCTCTTAGTCCTAGGCAATCCCAAAACAAAGTCCATAGAAATATCCTCCCAAGGTACACTAGGAACAGGAAGAGGCATATAAAGACCATGTGGGTTAAGACAAGACTTAGCTTTGTTGCAAGTAGTGCATCGTGACACGTAGCGCTCGACATCACGCCTCATCTTTGGCCAAAAGAAGTGTGTGGACAACACGTCTTCAGTTTTCTTCACTCCAAAATGTCCCATCAAACCTCCTCCATGTGCTTCCTGCAAAAGCAATAGACGAACGGAGCTAGCTGGAACGCATAGCTTGTTAGCACGATAGAGGAGACCCTCTCGCAGCACATATTTATTCCAAGTTCTTCCTTCTCTACAATTTTCAAAAGCAACTTTGAAGTCCAAATCAGTAGGATATAATGCTTTAATTGTTTCCAAACCAAAGATTTTATGATCAAGTTGGGACAGCATGGTATAACGCCTAGATAATGCATCGGCAATGATATTTTCCTTCCCTTTCTTATGCTTAATGATGTATGGAAACGACTCTATGAACTCAATCCATTTAGCATGTCGTTTATTCAGATTGGTTTGACACTTAAGATACTTCAATGATTCATGATCGGAATGTATGACAAACTCCTTAGACCAAAGATAATGTTGCCAAGTTTGTAATACACGGACTAAGGCATACAATTCCTTATCATAAGTGGAATAATTCAGAGAAGGACCATGAAGTTTTTCACTAAAGAAAGCAACGGGTTTACCTCCTTGTATGAGAACGCCTCCAATACCAATGCCGCTTGCATCACATTCTAGCTCAAAGGTCTTGTCAAAATCAGGAAGTTGTAGTAATGGTGCTTGTGTAAGCTTCGATTTGAGAGCATCAAAAGCTTGTTGCTGCTGTTCGCCCCCATCGAAATGGAACTCCCTTCTTCGTTAGCTCATGTAGAGGTGCTGCAATGGTGCTGAAATCCCGCACAAAGCGCCGATAAAATCCTGCAAGACCAAGAAAACTACGAACCTGTGTGACGGTAGTTGGGGCTGGCCAGCTGGTGATTGCTTCAATTTTTGCCTCATCCATCTCAATTCCCTGCGAGGAAACGACATAGCCAAGAAACGAGACTCGATTGGTGCAAAAAACGCACTTTTCGAGATTACCAAACAAACGTGCATCTCTCAAAACAGTAAAAACAGCACGTAAATGATCAAGATGTTCATCATATGACTTGCTGTAAATGAGGATATCATCGAAGTAAACCACCACAAATTGTCCAATGAAAGCACGTAAAACCTCGTTCATTAATCGCATAAAGGTGTTGGGTGCATTAGTTAAACCAAAAGGCATGACTAACCACTCATAAAGTCCAAACTTGGTTTTAAATGCAGTTTTCCATTCATCTCCTAGTGCCATTCTAATTTGGTGGTAACCACTACGCAAGTCAATTTTTGTGAAGATGATAGCACCACTCAATTCATCAAGCATGTCATCTAATCGAGGAATAGGATAACGATATCGAATGGTGATGTTATTAATCGCTCGACAATCAACACACATGCGCCAACTACCATCTTTCTTAGGAACCAAAAGAACAGGAACGGAACAAGGGCTAAGGCTTTCACGAATGTACCCGCGGTCCAAAAGATCTTGGACTTGTCGCTGAATTTCCTTAGTTTCTTGTGGATTCGCCCTGTATGCTGCACGATTTGGCAAACTTGCTCCTGGAATCAAATCGATCTTGTGTTCAATGCCCCTCATCGGTGGTAAACCAGGGGGTATCTCGGAGGGAAACACATCCTCAAACTCCAGCAAAAGGTTAGCAACAGCAGGGGGCAATGCAATAGACAATTCATGAAGTGAAAACATGACTTCTTTGCAAACTAAAGCATAGGACATCCCCTTAGCATCGAATAAATCAGCAAGTTCAGATTTAGTTGCGAGCAACGGTGGTGATTTTAACTTAATAACTTGCTGTTTTCAGATTCTAATTTTGTTGCTTTGCCCTCACGAATTTTACTCTTCTCAAAATGCACAATTTCAGCAGGAGTCATGGGGAGCAAAGTGATTTTCTTTCCCTTATGCATGAGAGTATATTTATTGGTTCTACCATGATGAATAGCATCTGTATCAAATTCCCAAGGACGACCCAATAAAAGAGAACAAGCATCCATAGGAACAACATCAAAATCAGCAAAATCATGGTATGAACCAATTGAAAAATGTATTCTCGCTGTTTGTGTTACCCGAACCTTACCGCTGTTGTTGAACCATTGAATGTGGTACGGATGAGGGTGTGCTCTTGTTGTCAAACCGAGTTTCTTGACAACGTCCGTATTCACCAAGTTATTGCAGCTACCTCCATCAATTATAGTGTGTACACGGCAGTCCTTGACGACGAGAAACATGTGGAAGAGGTTGTGTCGTTGTAGCTTGTCGTCGGTCTCCACTTTGGAGCTCAAGGCACGCTGCACAATGATGCTCCTATAGTTCTCCGTCGCCGTTGTACCAAGTACCTCTTCTTCGGTGTGTTCGTCATTTGGATCTGTAAAGTCAGTAGCAAGAGAATTTTCATCTTCAACATCCGAAGTACTATCATACCCGCCATCGTCGCGTGCTATGTATGCCCGTTTGCTCGGGCAATCTCTCATCATATGACCAAGTCCCTGGCAGCGGTGACACTTAATGTCAGAAGTACGACCCGTAGAAGGAGTGGACGACGAAGGCTTGAATGATGTCGCCTTGCTGCCTTCCGGCACGCGAGAAGGTGGAGTAGCAGGTATAGTTTGTTGGCCGCCATTGGGTGGTGTAGTCGCTGCACGGGGGGCCGAAGATGGTGCTGTTTTGGATGGTGTAGTTGCTGCACGCGGCGTGAAGTTGCTCCTCGTGCGTTGTTGCTGTTGTTGTCGGCCCTGCAATTCTTTTTCTGCCAACATAGCAAGCTGAAACAATCTGTTAACAGTATCATATTCTTTGTAATCAACAATGTCCTGAATTTCACGCCTCAACCCCCCATAAAAACGAGCTATTTTATCATTCATGTCCTCTACTACCCCACAACGCAGCATACCCTTTCGTAACTCTTGATAATACTCCTCTACGGACATGTTACCTTGGTCTAAACGCTGCAATTTTTTGCGAAGGTCCCGCTGAAAAGATGGAGGAACAAATCGAACACGCATAGCTTCCTTTAATCTATCCCATGTTGGAGGATCAGTTCTAGTTTTAAACTCACTAGTGGCTTGACGAACTCTATGTTGTTCAGGAACAAGATGGGAATTAAATTTTTGCTCTACTGTCATCTCCCAATCAAGATAAGCCTCAGCATCATAAGCACCAGAAAAAGAGGGTATAGTAAATTTCACTTTAGCAAAAGGATCATCAGGAGGGCGGTTATAATTGTTATGATTATTACCTCCCATACCTCGACGATAAAGTGGCAGTCTTGGCTGATTACTGTGATCTTCCAGTTCATCATAAGCATTGTCTTCTTGTCTTCCAGCGAGAGGCAACCGAGCCTCAAAAGTATTCATCCGAAGAGCAAGGTCATCCAGTTTGCGAGTCAAGTTCGCCAATGACTCCTCCGTTGATGCGTTGTATTTGGCGAACATATCACGTAACTCAACATGTTGAACACATTCGTCATTATTTTCTTCTCCTGCCATTGTTAGTAGGAAACAAAAGACAACAAAAAAAATGTTATCCCTATCAACTACAGTGACAATGTGGAAGGTGGAAGAAAACAATCTCTCTCGTTCAAGCGTCTTACCACGCTCTTACAAGTGTTCTTACCGACACAGCAGGTGGTGTGGACGGTGAGATGAACCAATGAAGCGTGGGGTGATTGCAATGGTACCTGTTATGCTCAAGAGAAAGGTGGAGCTTGGATGGCACAATATGGTGACTAATAAGCAGAAAATCGTTAACAGCTAAACAAAGTTGAATAAGTATTCAATGTAGGAAACTGTTGCTGGTCAACTGAGTGCCCTAGAGCCTAGCACAACACAAGTAAGTATCAAGGCAAAAGAGAGACAGAATGATATAACCAAACAAACAGCACCAAGTGGTATAGGCCAATTGCTTTAATATGCGTGCTCTTCACTATTTTTTTTCTTTTTTGTAATATTTTTTTGATATTTTTTCTTTACTCAGTAGCACAAATATAGGAAGCACACAAATTTTCAGCTCAATTGGATGTAATATGCGGCCTATAGAAAATCAAGAAGGGTCTTTAAAATTCGTGCTGAAACATCGAAGGCCGGATAGCCTATCTTCCGAGGGGAATTTGGGCAATCTAATTTCGCCGAACACGGCTACGCTGCGGAAAATCGGATGCGAAATTTCGCGTAGATGAATTTGAAAAAAAAAAATCGCCCGATTTCGAGTTCGTATGCGAAAGTTATGGCCGTTTTAAGGTAGGCTGTCCGAGTTACGTTTTTTTGGATGTTGATTCCAACTCAGTTTGAGAACGGAACTCGCAAACGGATACGAAAACGATCGGGAATTTGCACAGCAACTAATGGGGTGGTGTGTGATGATTCAAGGATGAATGGCACAAAGATTTGTCACCTAATCTAGGGCTGGCGATGCGGGAGTTCATGCAAGGCGGCTAGCTAGGGCAAACCGATGAACGTGGCGGATCGGTTTGTTATTTAGGGATTGTGGAATAGGTGTCGAATAGCAAGAAAACAAGAACGAAACACGATAACTAGGACCAAAAAACACAAAGCTAAACCAGCAACAAGACTCAACCACACGAATGCAAACTCAACAATGCAAACTGAAAAACGAAACTGCAGGCACTATAGTCTGGGAAGCGGTAAAAACGATCTAATTTTTTTTTTGTGGCTTTTTTGTGGACTCTAGGTACGAAACAAAATCGATCTAATGGAAGGAAGGAAAACAAAGATACCTCACGGGCAACCTGGAAATCTGATACCAATTGATGAGTAGGTTTAGGCCCGATCTTCCGAAAGGTATGTCGATTGGGGTGGAGAACTCGACGTTGATGATCCGCGGCACTCGAGCGGTACGAGTACCCCTGCAATCACTACACCACGGCTCCGTTGGTTATCAACCGTGCTGCACACGCTTGACCTCGCTAAGAAGGTTAATCCCTGCAAGTGCAACCGAGAACACGAGCAAGAACGTAGAAGACACGATCTGAAATCGCGAAGTCGGGGTCTCACAAACCGTAGAACGGCGATATTATTGATCTAAGCAAAACCCACCGAATATGACCGGCGGCTGCAGTATTTATAGGCTAGGGTTCGACCAAAACACGATTAGACGCGTCCCTAATGGACTCTTACGGGATACAAGGCCCAAAGGCCCGATTCGGTGGCGCAGCACCGAACAGAAATCTGGACTCGACTTGTTTCGACGATTCCCAAAGACTCCGGAGGAATTTTGAGGTGGGACCAGAACCATTGGAAAGTTTATCTTCTCCTCTTTCCGTGCATATGTAGAACGTCGAAAACGGAGTCCGTATGCCTCCTAGGCGTCTGTTTTAAGGTGGACTGCTCCTGGACTCTGAGTTGAACTCGAGTCCGAGTTGTAAACTGTTTCCATCTACTTGTGGACGTCCCAGGTGGTTCTCCATGCTCCCAAGGCCTCCTTCCTTCACTTGTTGACCATCTCCATTATTCCTAATAACAATTAAATCATCACATAGCAATCTATTCTCAAACTCACATGCAAAAGAAGTTAAGAACGAATTCACCTGCTGATTTAATAACCGTGCCCGTGCACTTGTGATTGGTCCTTGCAGTTCAATGCGCGTCTCCGCTGTCGTGATGTCCTCATCAGGTAGTGCCCGTTCTGCCAGTCTTGAGGTAAACCGACTAAGCGCAGCTAGGCATCCAGTTAGCTTCTAGACATCTTTAATGCGAGCTGGGGGCCGCATATCTTCAATAGCCTTGATCTTCGCCGGATTTGCTTCAATTCCTCCGTGAGTCACCAAGAACCCCAAAAGTTTTCCGGAGCTAACCCCGAAGACACACTTGTTCGGGTTCAGCTTGGTGCACGTGGTATGCAGCTTGTCGAAGACGGCTTGTAAGTTGTCAAGGAGTGACTCCTTGTTTTTGATCTTCACAACGATGTCATCAACATACACCTCCACCAAGTCTCTAATTAGCTCTCCAAATGTTTTGTACATAGCTCGCACAAATGTTGAAGTAGCATTTTTAAGACCGAATGGCATGGCAGTATAACAATACAATCCATCTACTGTTATGAAGGCAGTATGCTCCTCATCTTCCTTAGACGTTTGGATTTGTGATATCCAGAATATGCATCTAAGAAACACAGTAGCTCACACCCAGAGGCGGAGTCCACTATCTGATCTATTCTAGGTAGTGGAAATGGATCCTTTGGACATGCCTTATTTAAGGTGGTGTAGTCGATACACATCCGAAGCTTCCCACCGGCCTTGGGTACAACAACTGGATCTGCCAGCCACTTTGGATGGAAGACTTCCCGTATGAATCCAGCTTCGAGCAACTTCTTGATCTTCTGTCGGATGACGTTTTGTCGCTCAATTGATTTCTTCTGGGGCTTCTGGTGTACAGGCCGTGCGTTTGGGTAAATCTTCAGATTATGCTCAATCACTTCCCTATGGATCCTAGGCATTTGTGACGGTTGCCAGGCAAACACGTCGACATTAGCCCGGAGGAAAGTGATGAGCGCGAGTTCCTATTTGTTGTTCAGACCCCCCGATATACGGGTAGTCTGAGCAGCATTAGAACCTATTTGGACAACCTTGACGGGAACGTCGTTGTCGCTGCTTGGTTGCACACGAGGTGCGGAGGTAGAGCCTTTGTGACGAATGCTTGGAGGATTCAGAGCTGGCTCCTTACCGGATGCTTCCTCTTGTGTTGTGGTAAGCGCATAGAGTTCTTCCAGTGCAGTAACTCCTGCGGTACGATCTCCGCGGATCAGGAAAACGCCCGTGGGTGTTGGCATCTTCAACACCAAGTAACCATAATGGACAGCAGCCATAAACTTATATAAAGTTGGCTGCCCAGAATGGGATTAAAAGGTAGACTGATCTGCGCGACGTTGAAGACCAGTTTCTCGGTTTTGTAGTTCTCTCGGGTCCCGAAGGTCACTCGGAGTGTGATGGAACCGAGAGGAGTGATGGTTCCCGGACCTACTCCAGAGAAAGGTCGGGATGGGCGAAGGTCCGAAGGCCGGAGCTGAAGCTTAACAAAAGCTTCGAAACTTATGAGGTTTAGCCTGGAACCTCCGTCCACCATTACATGGTGGATTTGGATATTGTTAATGGTGGGTGACACCATCAACGGGAGTTGGCCAGCCCCGATCATGTTTCGGGGGCAGTCCGAAGCATCGAAAATGATGGGAGTATCCATCCACTTCCGATGTGGCTCCGCCTTAGCGTTGGGAGCTACTACGGTCATGTCCCGCTGCATTGTCTTGAGGATGCGGTGAGAGGTGATGTCCCAAGAACCACCATAGATGGTGTTCAGGGTCTTCCGACGCTCGTTGTCAGAGACGTCGGAGTCGTCCTCGACAGTGTTGTAAACGGCTTTCAAGACCTTTTTGGTGTCCTGGAATCCTAGCTCCTCTTCGACCGGAGCTTCATCGACTTTTTATTTTCCTTCCCTTTGATAGAAAGGAGCTTCATCCCGACGCTTGTTATAGCGCTCGGCAAGGTTCTGGACCTCCCGTCACTCTTCCAAGCTATGTCGGTTCGTCTTGTGAATTGGACACCATGCTTTGGAACTGTTATCGTCCTCTAATGAGGGACAAGGTCGCTTCTCGGGGCGTGGCCCTCGGCTTCCAGGAGCTATAGCAGCAGCAACAGCTGGAGTGCTGGTCGACGGCTTCTTTCTGCTGTTGGGCTTCTTTTTCTCCTTGCTACTTCCAAAGGTAGCGGCTTCAGTTTTAGAGGACTTCTGGTTGGCCTCTGGAGCTGGCTTAGAATGCATTTCACAGCCCACCGCAGCTCTAGCACATTTGTCGGCTAGGCTGAAGAGTTTTGTGACGCTGGTAACTTCTTTAATGGCCAGCTTCTCCAGCGTCTTCTTATCTCGAACACCCTATCTGAATGCAATGATAACAGAAGAGCTCGAGATTGAAGGATTGGTATTTCGTACCTGAGAGAATCGCTGGATGAAGGATCGTAGTGATTCCCTTGATGTCTGCTTTACGGCAAACAGGTCCAATTTAGTGCCAGGCCGGGTGTAGGAGCTCCCGAAATTGGCAGTGAATTGTTGGCATAGCTCCGCCCAACTATTAATAGAGTCGGGTGGAAGACTCATGAACCAAGACCTTGCAGTCCCAGTTAAAGCCACAGGGAAGTAATTGGCCATCACAGCTTCATCACCCCCTGCTGCCAGTATAGCAGTAGAGTAGATTTGAAGGAATTCAGCAGGGTTGACAGTCCCGTCGAATTTTTTCGACAAGTGGGGCCGGAACTTCTATGGCCATCTGACCATGCGTAAATGCATGACCAGGGCAGAACAGCCTCCTCTTACTCCTTGAGGAGCAGGGTTGTCTCGAGCCTCTCACGAGCACGCTCGATGTGGACACGACCGTCCTGCTACCGGTAACGGCGATCCAGTTCCGAGCGCGGGTCATGAGTTGGGATCCTGGTGATGGTATGGGTGCGTCGTGCCCCGGGAGCCAACGAAGTCACCTGCTGAGATGCAACACGTCTCCTCTGCTGTGAAACTTGCGGACCAAGTCGGCCCAACAAGGTCCGTCGCTGAGATGGTGCTCGCCCCGAAGGAGGAGGACCTTGATTGCTGATGCCTGCAGCCGCAGCTGCGACCAGATGGTCAACATCAGCTCTCCAATGCTCTATTGCACCCTGGGGTGCACCTGGAGGCGGTGGGTGTTGCATGAGAGCTCGCGCAACGATGAGCGCATGCTCAGGGTTGTTGTTTGTCGATGCAGTGATCGACGCGGATGCTCCATCTGATTGACCAGCATTGTTTGCCGGTACAGATGGTGGCTGTGGCGCCATAGCGCCTGTTGGAACAATGGCAGCTGTTGGTTGTTGTATGTTGGAGGGATTGCCTCTGGCAGGTTGTCCAGCATGGTTGTCATCGGAGGATCCAGCAGCTGAATTCACCATCTTGTGATCTTGGACTTGCTGCCCCCTACCTGGCGCGCCAAATGTCGAAGTGTTTGATACGACACTTCCCTCGGACCCGCTAAGAAGCAGCCCGCGGAGGTTCATTTGTGGTTGGGGCACGCAAAGATCAAGATCAAGATGATGACACCAGAGATTTACGTGGTTCGGGCTGCCTGAACGTAACACCCTACTCCACGGGGTTTGTGTTGCTGTATTGCAAGCTGGTCAGCTGGGATCAGATTGAATCCGATGTCCCCTGAGTTCGTGCGATACATCCTTTTTATAGTTCTAAGGACCGACCGTTACAAAGCTTGTCTGGCCCGACATGTGGCCCTAGCGTATTTAATAGCTAATACACTGTCTAAAGAGTATTAAGCATGATTAATAGTGTGATAACGTGCCTTAATGGCTGCGTTACCCCTATTAACAGCACTCTTGATCGTGTGTCATTAATACAACATTAACGACGTGTAATTACATCTTGTATCTGCCGCTTTAATTACACTTGATGGCTCATGCTGAAGGAGATCTGCCAGTGTACGCATTGATGAAGGTCCGAAGGCTCCACACGTGGAAGCTCTGGAGCTTTCCCTTACAGGGGTTAGGTCCGGAGCTATTGTACACGTGTCGGCACCGGAGCTCCTCTCTGCTTGGGGTTAGGTCCGGAGCCATTGTACACATGTTGACGCCGGAGCTTCCCTTTGTTGGGGGTTTAGCTCCGGCTTTCTTTTACACGTGTTGACCCAGGAGCTGCCCATACGAGGGGAGCGGTCCCAGCGCAATGTGACATGTGGGGCCCGAGAAGACCTTCAACTCTGGTATGTAGAACTCCCTTGTACTCTTCGCGGTACTAAGGGGTACACAATACGCAAGGTACCGACACACGCATTCCAACACAAGTTAAAAACTTTGAACCAAATTGTTTTAAAAATGATAATTCCAAATCAAATTTCATTTCCACTAGTAAATTCCTTGTAATTAAATCTACAAAACAAGATCACACATGGATATATTTCATAAAAATAAAAATTAATGACATGTGTGCTCCACATGTCATATGCATGATTAAAGAAACATTGGTAAGATCGCAATCCAAACATTCATCTACCAATGAATTGACGTTACCCACGTTTTGGTAACACCAAATTTTGAAAAGGTACACAATGGAAACAATCCAAACAGTCCCCTTAACTCTTACCTGACATCGGAGCATTGTTACAGATTATAATAACAAGTATGTTAGCTTTGCCACTTTAATAACTATGCTATAATAGACCTTATGTCGGCATATAGACTAATCCTCACCCGACTACTTTAGAGTTTTCAAAAATAGGTTCTTTTCGAGCGTGTTATTCTCAATGCAACTCTGATACCAGACTATGAGGACTAGGGTCTTGACATTCCAGGAATCATATTGGGTGGTGCCGTGCAATGCGACACCCAACAACACACACGAAAAGACATAGTAAAGATAAAAAGTTTTTATTTCATAATAACATATGGTTTACAACATAGTGTACAACAGCGGTACACACGCATCGGAAAGTATATACTCACACTCTCGACCTATCTATGCACCTGAGAAGTTGTCCATGCCAACAAACGCTTCTCATTAGCAACACGAAGATCAATGAGGCAGCGGCGTAGTGTCACGTAAGAGATACCTCTCGACAACTCAAGGTCTCAAGGATAACCCATAACAGCAACAATAAAATAAAATATGCAAACCACATATAAGCCGTGAGAACGAAGTCTCAACAAGACTTAATCGTCTCGCCTAAACATGGAACTCTACATGCTTGAGACTTATAATATAGGAAATTTTATTTTGCATAAAGGACTCACCTACTAGTAAATCCTTAGCTTTGTTTTAAGGTAGCAAATGACATTCTCTGAGAATGGCACATCACAGACTCCACAATCAGACAGGAAATGCTTCGTCCCTGACGTTACATGCTCAAAGCTGCATAAGCTTTATTCAAGTTAAATGTTTATCAAATGTAAACTTAATTGTGCTATTTATAATACATACAAGTTGCAATACAATAATAATCATAGCAGCATATTCGTAATATTCCAACTACTCTTTATTACTACATTACGACTTAGCGAACAAGTATGCTCAATCCATAACCGCGTGCGACGGTGATTCGAATCAATAACACTCGGATAGCACAATACATACACCCACACTCGGAGCTGCGAAGGCACACTCCATTGATATTGTATCCAGTAACCATTCACTCGACATCTACACGCCGAACCGGTCCCATCGCTATGAGCAGGAGGCCCCACACGGAGCGTAACTGTGCCCGCTGATAGGTTTACACCTTGCTTCTCTCAACCCACACCTATAATGCCTCAACGCTAAGGTGAACAAGTTACATTGGTTTCATGGGTCCCATATATCCAGTATGCCTTCGGTACAGTTCAAATTTGCCCAACAGGGCCGCACACGGCACAGGCCTCAATCAACACAGGCAGGGCTAGGCATCCGAGACCACGTCGCGCTGCATCCTATCCCGCTGCCCGGTCTCATATTCAGTTTATAAACCATTCTCTAAAATAATCAATCCCGGTGACAATGTCGCTTTCTCGCAAGTAGATTCCAACAACTCGACTTCTACCGGATTTCCTACAACATTAGCATGCAATTCTACGTGTTGAGCTATAAACCTACCTATATAATCCATGGGATCGTAGGTCGTGCATTTGGAGTATTCAAACACAATAGACCTAATGCACAATCATATACTAGTCAATATAGTGATAAAAGAAAAACTTTAGAAATGACTTAAATGCAAATCGGGACTTGCCTGGGGTTGCGACTAAGTAAATGTCAGTATATTAGCAACTTGATCCTCCGAGTAGAGCTTCTGGTCGATCCTTTTCATCTCATCCTTCCTGCTGCTCCAGACCTCCTTGCTCGCAACAGTCAATGTGGTTTCCTGCCTCCTCCATATGGTGCTCCTCCGTCGTGATCAGTATTCGATATGAACAATGCACATGTAAGACTTATAGTTTTCAAAAAGTGAATCATATGAATATTGAGAGGAAAACATGTAGTACAAGAACTACAGAAAGGTTGCTGCTCTATTTCAGATTATGGTGGAAATGATTGAGTTCTAGCAAAGTTGAATTGGGTGCAATAGATTATGAACCTGAATGTGACATTCATGTAGAAGAATTATTTTAGCAAAGATGAAACCATATAGAGTTGGAGAGTGAAATTGGCATTCTGTACAGCACTATAGGAAGGTCTGTAGTGTATTTCAATTCTGGTGGCAAGACATGAATTTAGCAAAGTTGATTTAGAAACAATAGAATCATAAACGTTAATATGACATTCATGTAAATGCAAAACCAAATGAGATGGTTCTGATAAAGACCAAACCCAATGGACCTGGGATTTTTGGAGTAGTCCACAGAGGTCAAAAGAAAGGTGCTGGCAAAGTTTCAGCTAAAACAAGGGAGGGATCTGGTTTACAAAATTCCCTAAGGCATTAAGCTTGTCTAAATTTTCCTGTCTGGTATGGAGTTTTGACATAGGCAAAAGTTGGTTTTATGTTTGTAGGAGTCAAGAAGTGTTCAACAAAATTAGTTTCATAATTTTCTAAGCATTCTACAGGGAGATACGTATTTTACAAGTTGCTAACAATTTCTGAAAAAGTTTGTTCAAAGGTATTAAAAGGAATATTATGGCCAAATTTGGTATTTTTCCAATGAACAGATCTTCAGGAATTCATTTCTAACCCTTTTTTCTTCATGGCAGGAAACACTATGGACTTTCATACAAATTCCAGTACACCACTGGAAAGTACATGTCTAGAGGGTTCTACCAAATTTTGTTTGAGAATTTTTCAAGAAATCTACAGAGAGATATGATTTTTAAAGTTTGAATCATTTTCTGTTTTTCTTTTCTATTGAATACTTTGAATAATAGCAGCTGGACCCGCATGGGTTTAAACTGACTAGTGGATTGGAGGCCACACCGGGCAATAGGGTTTAACTGGGCATAGGCACACGGGCTCCCAAGCTACAGAGGATCCCCGGCGCCATCTAGCACTGGCTGACAATGGGCCCGAGCTGCATCATCTTCAACCTCGGGACCAAGAGCAAGAGCCCGAGTGGCGGCGCCCTGGCGGCGCGCGGCCGTTCCGGGGCTGGATGGCAAGTTCCGCTGAGGGAAGTTGGGGCAACGTGACCCCCCGCTTAAGGGAAAGACGTCGGGCAACACCGAAACGCACTGCGGCGACCGAAATTCGGCGGCCCACGGTGGAGGCGGCGGCGAGCTCGCCGGTCATGGAGAAAACAGCGACGAATGAGTCGATTCAACTCTATAGTGAGTCCTAAAGAAACCTTGGGCGAATAGGAATATGATTCCGAGCTCCAAGTGCCCGGAACGAGGCTGCAAGGTAGAAATTGACGGCGACCTAGGTCGAAAATGACGGCGGATGGGAAAACCAACGATACTACGCCCATGATCGATTATTTCCAGTGATTTTTGTTCGAGGCTCTTTGCAAGAAGATTATGAAGCTTTTATCTAATTTGATTGAATATTACTTGAATGTGGAAAACGAATTTCTTGGAGTTCTAGCCGCGGTTCATAGAAGCCGACGGTAGAAAATCCTCAACTTAGCCAAACTCAAGCTAAGAAAGAAAAAAATGACCTTTTAGGACGTATGAGCATAGGATAGGGAACCTTTTTTCGTGCCGCAACTAGATGGGAGAAGCGTTGGAACAGCTTGAGGCCGAAGAAGAGAGGCGGCACGGCCGTTTTGAGCGCCCGGGACGACAACCCGCCATGGTCGCAGTTGGATGCCGAAGATAATGTAGCCGGACGCCGAGGAGGGGGAGCGGGTCTGCGCGCAGCCGTCGGTGAGCTTGGGGGAGCACGTAGATGTCCACACGTGCCGGGCACCGTGATCCAGCCGGGAGCTCGACGGCCGCAGGGAAAAAAAGGGGCTTTGTGTTTGCTCTGGACGGGAAGGAAGAAGCAAATATCCAGGACCGTGTACTGAGGTGATAAGGAAGCAAAGCCTAGCTGGATTCAGCTTGGGCTGAGGCCAAGTGCTGGCACATGGAAGACTTCGCGGTGGCGCCAGCAGAAGCAAGCAGAGAGGCGGTTCAACCTTGTGAAACTGCCAGGTGGGTTCCACATCAACCCCCTTCTTATCTCCTTTCTCTAATGATTTAATTCCCTACTCAAACAAGCTCTAAAATTAGTAGAATTTTGCAGCTAAACTAATTCAAATATATGGAATGTAATTATGAACTCTAATTTGATAATTGACAAAGTTGAATATAGAGTTTGAATTCGAATTTGATTTTCATCTTTTAGGTATTGATTTAACTACTCATAGCAAACAATTTACTAAAACATTATGTTTATGTGATTTGGCGAATCTGAATATGAGAACCCAATGGTGCATTCAAAACTAAGTTTTTAGCTAAGTTAAGCTTCTATTTCAAATTTGAACTTGGCTTTGGATTTCAAATCATAGTTGGAATTCACTTTCTTTTGCAATTACCGAATTGAGCTCAACCATATACTAATACCTTTCTCTACTTATGCTTAAACTTCTAAATGTTTTATACATACATACATACATACATACATACATACATACATACATACATACATACATACATACATACATACATACATACATACATACATACATACATACATACATACATACATACATACATACATACATACATACATACATACATACATACATACATACATACATATATATATATATATATAACATCATTTATTAATTAACATTGTTCGTGTGAGTTTGAATTTCTAGTTCAACTAAAAAATTTTCAAGTCCACATTTTTGTATTCTTGTGCTTTTCAAAAGT
Organism: Tuctoria greenei; assembly: GCA_036927565.1. NCBI lineage: Eukaryota > Viridiplantae > Streptophyta > Magnoliopsida > Poales > Poaceae > Tuctoria > Tuctoria greenei. Next base: position 85,610,714 of record JAYESD010000006.1, read on the forward strand.
GGCTTATACAAATACTCTCTTCCAACTCCTCTGTTGTTCCCCTCTTTAAAGCGGGCCTGTATGCACCACTACAAAAAACATTTTTACAGGCGCCTCGATTTTTTTAAACAGTCGGGCCGTTAAAAAATCCGCCTGTGTTGGCGAATGCGTTAATAGCCGCCTGTGGTAATGTAACTTCACAGGCGGCTCACCTTATGAGCTGCCTGTGTAAATTGACCTATTTCTACAGGCAACCCTTGGAAGACGAGTCGCCTGCATAGTAGCAATTTATACAGGCGGCTGATGCGACCAGGCACACCGAGTGTGCGCGCCAGTTACCGAGGTGTCTTAAACGCGTGCAACGCATGCGTATCCTTTGAATTTAATTCGAACTGCTTTGTGTCCAATCACCACTACACATCAAGAGACGAACCGCCAGCCTGTTACGCTATAATATCACCCGCGCACGCCATCGTCTTCTCTGCACACAGCCACTCTTCCTCTCTTCCCAAAACAGCGCCAAGAACACCATGGCTGACAAGAAAACACTGCCGCCAAGCCCGCCGAAGGACCCCAAGGGGAAGCGTCCCCGACCGGACTCCCCCATCCCCCCAAACATGGAGTGGGCTCTTCGGAAGATGGTGCATGATGTATTTGACAATACATCACGCTCCATGGACCGCCTTGGGCTCGGTCCCCTTCCAGAGTATACTGGAATGTGGACCATGGATCACTACATCTTCAACATGACGCAATGGGCCAGTCGCCTTGGTGTCCTCTGGGACACGCTAGCGGTCGAGCTCGGCATTGGCGCTCGCGATAACCTGGTGGCGGCGATGTCCAGTAGATTGGGCTTTCCGTCTTCGCCGCGGGAGGCACCAGAAGAAGAAGAAGAAGTTCTTCTTTTTTTCTTATTTGTAATATACTATTTTTAAGATAATGAACTTTAATTTGATGTTCATTGGTGTGCAAAAATAGTTCTAATGTTGTTGTCCTGATGATAAACCACTAAAAATGAACTAATAATGCGTTGCCCTAACGATAAATTAAATCTTTATATATATGTATTATAAGAACATAAACTAGTGGACTATTTATCTCTTTAATGGATGTGCTAGACATTGTTGATGTAGAAAATCATTATAGATATGTATTAAGACTAAAGGGGCCTGTGAAAATAGTATTCTTAGGGGTGACTGCTCAGCTTCCCAGCGGTTATTAAGACTATGCCGCCCGAGAAAATTAGTTTTCTAATTTATTTAAAATGTTTCCCAGGCAGTGATTAAGAAACCGCCACCTGTGGAAAATATTTTCTCTATAAAATGAAGTGTCAGTCGCGCTCCGCAACCCTAACGTTTTCATTTTGCCGCCAAGCCCTCCCCGCCGCCCCCAAACCCTCACCCTCTTCGTCGCAGTCAACGTCGAGCGCCATCCTCACCCTCGGCATCGCCGTCGAGGATCGTCCTCGCCCTCGTCGTCTTTGTCCACGCCGAGCGCCATCCTCACCCTCGGCGGTGACGTCGAGGGTCGTCACCGCTGAGCACCATACTCACCCTCGACATCGCCACCGAGCATCGTCCTCACCCTTGTCGTCGCTGTCCACGCCGAGCGCCATCCTCACTCTCGACGTCGCAGCCGAGTGACGTACTCACACTCGGCGTTGCTGCCGAGCGTCATCCTCGTCGTCCCATCTGCACGGGGCACCGTCCTCACCCCCAGCATCTCCGCCAAGCGCTGTCCTCACCCTCGCCTTCGCCGCCAGGTCTGCTCCTCTTCATCTGTCACATATTCTCCTTCATACTATTATAGTGAAGTAAGAGAAGGATCGCATAGATGTGGGAGCAGGATAAAACCACTTTCATATCAATGACAAAGAGGAGAAGTTTAACTTTCTCCCAAAGTTGGAGCAATGCTCCATGATCCGTATAAAGTATGGGTTAGATGTTAAACGCATTCAAGAGGTCGAAGTCACACCTCCAAAGGTGGACCCACTGTAGGATCGAAGAGCACGTGAAAAGGTACCAGGGGGGTGAATGGTAGATTTAAAAATCTTACGCAGCGGAAACAATTAAACCCCAATCCCTTCGGTAGAAAACGATATGTTAAAGAAATCGTGTGTGAGACTAATCTAAACGTGTTTCACCGTGACAAATGTGATAGATATCAGAGAGAATCAAATCACTAAGAAAACACAAGAAGAATCGCTCAATTCTGTCGAGAGAAACTCAAGTTATGATCGAAAGATCGAACAAAGGTCAATCTGACCTACCCGAGAAAAACAGTTTCTGGAATGCTGCAAAGAAACTCGTGTAGATCAAAAACCACAAATCCAATGACCGTGGAATTTTTACAGATGATAGATAATAAAGTTATGAAGACAACCCAAAATGAATCACGTCAATTGGATCTGTAAAACTCGAGTTATGATAAAACCACCGACGAAAGGTAGTGCTGTCCAGAAACTCGACGAGTAAAACTTGTCCTGAACAAGTCGGATGAACAAAGCACAAAAGTTCCTTCAAACTACGAATTTTATTTAATAGAACACAAGTGGAACAGCCCCAAAGTCGTGCACAACGAGCTCTGGGCTCCCTTGCTTATATAACCAGCTCGAAAGCCTAGTCAACTCAAATCAGGAACCTAATCCTACTCTATTCACGAATCGTAACTTTCCATAACTGCTTAGGATTCTTCTATACGAAGATAGAAGCAATCTTAAGACTTCCAAAAACCTTAGGAACATATCCCTTATTTCTAAATAACTCAAATTCGTGACCCACACGAAATCCTATCATAACCAACTCAAATCTTTCCATATTTGAGTCAAACCCGACTCAGCCGCAACCTGGGTCCATAACCTAGTCGGTTGGACCTTTCCGACCAACTCTTTACATCCACATCTCTTCAACATGTCTCGGAACCATGTAGCCACATCCATGCACTCCTTACACATGTGCAAACATCTTCCAATGATGTCCACGATACCTTCACATGCATTGTTCTTGATTCAATCATGTTGCGCAACCTCCTGATCAGCTCAACCACAATTCCTCCTGAATTTGGTTGTTGGAACCTCATCTCCTCCCTGAGACTAGTCCAATGGATCCCGTCATCAGCCATGTCTTGAACTCAAGCAACACCTGCACATGAATAAACAATCAATCCATACGAGCCCAAGTCCTCGACTTGACTCAAGTTAGTTCCAAACACAACACCTTACGTTAGAACCTCACATAAGCATGTTGCAAAACAACAATAACACGATATCATCTATGTCAACCAAAAACGCACCAAAGACTTAGCAAATGAATACTAAGCAATCTTTCCAGAGATGTAAAACAAGTACGAAACATTGCAAATGAAAAACAGAAGCATTGCGGTCAAGTTCCGGACCTTGCCAGAGCAACCCGGACCTTGAGCCGGAGCTAACAAAAGCTAGTAGAACCTAGCGCCAGAACTTACCAAAACTAGTATAACCAAGCTCCCGCCGGATCTTACAAAACTAGCAGGACCTAGCGCCGGAGCTAACCAAAACTAGTCGGAACTAGTAAACCCAAAAGCCGGAGCTAGAAAAATCAACTTGGAGCTTAGCAAAAACACGCAGGAGCTATCAAAGACATGTCAGAGCTAAAGACAAAACTCACCGGAGCTAACCAAAACTAGTCGGACCTTAATAAAAAGGTATTTTGGTGATATTCAAAACTTTTATCGTCAAAGCAAGTGTATTCACTACAAGCCAATGTATTCATCACACATATTTGAGGTATGCTTTTATCGTCAAAGCAAGTGTATTCACTTAAAAATTGAGGTATGCTTGCTCCATTTGTTGTTCTATCTGTCAACCACTCATGAATAGGAGAAGGCATAAATCCCATAATAACTTAAGATGTGTGAAGTACCATGCCAATTTTTGCAATACTAGGTAGAGTATTTTGTTGTGCACATGGTACTTTTGAAAAATAGAATATTGTAGCAACTCCTGATCATCAACCTAAAGTGTTGACTTTGCTCGGGACGAGCAAAAGATAAGCTTGGGGGAGTTTGTTGACAGCTGTTATATACCATTTTCACCCGTCAATAAAACTCAATTATGTGAAGGAAATACTATTTCTTGCACACATCACCTTTCTATTTAACCTATTCCCACTTGTCCTTGGAAAAATAGTGCATGCAGGCATTTTATGCAGGAATTGAGGTAAAAGAGGGGGAGTGATCCTACAAAATATCATCTTAGCTAATCAAGCGCCGTCACGTGGAACCACATAGATCAAATGGCCCACAAACAGAAGTATCCGAGGCCATCCAATGGTGTATCACCCATATCAGTAAGGGGGACCCACCTGTCAAGGATCTGGAAAACACAGCCCCAACGGAGCCCTAACCAGGTCAGTCGACCCCCTTGTCGCCCGACTAGGTCGCGCCAAACTCGGTCAATCGACACATGTTGGCTCCTCCTGGCTTCTTGAGGATGATGATGACTGATTCGCGCGCTTTTGGTGGTGGGAACCGACCCTTCTCCACCTATAAATAGGACCCCCTATCCTCACTTCACACACACACCACTTGAGTATTTATTCTATTGTATACACTACTCTCCATAGGTTTAGAGGAGTTTAGGCTATAGAGAGGAGAGCCTCTAGTCCATAGTCCAAGTAGGAAAGGAGTAGAAGGAGTCTCTTCCCAATTCCAAATTGTGAAAGTGAAAGTGCATCTAGGCATCTCCGCGGGTTTTGGATGATTGATGATGACAATTAAGAGACTAATGAGCTAAATTGGTCTTAAGCACAGATGTGATGATTGAATTGAGAGAAAATCCCTCCAAAAAGGAAATGGTTGAAATGGGCGTCGAAGACTCAAGCATAGAAAATAGGTTTCTATTGTGTTGAGTTTAGACTAGCCGTATCAAGTGTGAGGGTGTGTGTATCAAGTGCATTGAGATCATCAAAGAGGGCTCAAAGTGGTGGTTGAGAGAAAACCTAAGTGATAACCCTTTGAGAGAAAATTCCAAGGGACCAGACTTGTCCGGGCCTCAGGCCGGACTAGTCCGGGTATGTTGGAGTTTTGCCTTGGTGAGCATTTGTGGAGCTAAGTCCAGGGAGGCCGGACTTGTCTGCCAAAGAGGTCGGACTAGTCCGGACCCCTAGAGTATTCCGTTTTGAGACGAACTAAATGTTTCTATCCGAGTTCGGACTTGTCCGTTCGGGTACGGACTAGTCCGTTTTGGCCTTAGTGTGAGATCCCAAAACCAAGTCCTAGGAGGCCGGACTTCTCAGCCTCAGCAGCCGGACTAGTCCGGGCTCTCCCAGAGTAGTCTGTTTTCAGCTGGACTAAAGCATTCTGTCTGACCTCGGACTAGTCCGTTTATGGCTGGACTAGCCCGTGTTGCCATAACCGTTTCAAATTCAAATGTTTGTGGGGACATCACCTATTTTTTCGATCGGTTACATCGAATTGTCGGTGGTCCCAAGAGGTCGTACTAGTACGTGGTACAGGGTCGCACTAGTCCGGATTTGTGTTGTTGGCAACAGTTAGTTGTCGGGACCCCTATAAAAAGGGGACCCCTGGCTCCTATTTAAAGTATCTTGAACCCTAGCGCGCCACAACTGCCTTGAGCCTTCCAAAGCCTTCTACTCCGCCTAATTTCCCTCTAAGACCTAATCTTGAAGATATTAGGGTTTGGGAAAGAGAGTGAAGGAAGATCATCATGCTTTGGCTCTCAGTTTGATCTATTGCACTTGGCGTTGCGTTTTGTGGCTTGTGTGAGGTGAGTTTCGTGTGCTCCTTGTTGTATTCATTTGTGGGAGCCTCAACTTGTGCGCAGCCCCAAAAACTTGGTGATTACCCTTTGTTATAGTGGAAACCAAGCCGGCCATTTGTGGTGGCTTGGTGAGAAGAGGGTCAAGTAAGACCCGGTCCTTGTATGGACTTCTCAACGTGGATGTAGGCTTCTTTGTGGATCCGAACCACGGGATAAATTGTGTCTCTCTTCTCGTTTTACTTTTTGTAATCACTAGAATTTATTTTAGGGTTCATATCATTCTTCATATTGATGTTCGTTAAAATCTTGCAACCTAATTGCTCACACTTGTTACTCTAAGTTGTACTAGGTTGCTAGACATTGCATCTATGTGAGACCTATACGTGCTAAATACATTGGCTTTGATGATAAAAGTTTTGAATACTACCAAAACACCATTTTAACAAGGTCCAACTCTAGGTCCAAGCTCCAGCAAGGTCCGACGAAAGGTCTGACTTGTTTTGGATAGCTCTGATTAGCTTTGTCTTTAGCTCCAACATGTCTTTGATAGATCCGACATGTCTTTGTTAAGCTCCGACTTGTTTTGGGTAGCTCTGATGAGCATTGTCTTTAGCTCTAACATATCTTTGATAGCTCCGGCATGTCTTTGTTAAACTCTGATTTGCTTTTTCTAGCTCCGGCTTTTGGGTTGACTAGTTTTGACTAGTTTTGGTAAGCTCCGGCGGATGCTAGTTCTGCTAACTTTGGGAAGCTCCTATTGGTTGTAATTCGACTGACTTTGTTTTAGCTCCCAGTACTTTGCAAGTTTCAGAACTTGATTTTATTGTTTCTCTAAATTGTTCCAATTTTGTTTTACATTCTGAAATGTTGCTTAATATTCATTTACTAAGTTTTTGTTGCATTTGGCTATTATAAAAATGTCCACTTTTACTATGGTTTGCAACATGCTTATGTGAGGTGCTCACGTAAGGTGTTGTGGTTTCGGAACTAATGAGAGTCAAGTCGAGGACTTGTGCTTGGAAGTATCAGTTGTTTGTTCATGTGCAGGTGTTGCTTGAGTTCAATACACGACTGGTGATCGGATCCATTGGACTAGTCTCAAGGAGGAGATGAGGTTTCAACAATCAAGTTTGGGAGGAACTGTGGTTGAGTTGTTCAGGAGGTCACGCAGGGTGATTGAATCAAGGGAACCGCATATGAAGGAAACTGGATGTTGAAGGAAGGTGTTCATACGTATCCATGCGGTGCATGACGTGGCAACATGTCTGTGGGGACCGGAGTCCACACATCCGAGGATCTCATTGGGTGGTGCCGTGCGATGTGGCACCTAATAGCACACACAAAAAGGATACCCCAACATATAAAGTTTTCATTTAATAATAAGAAGAGTTTATAAAAGAGTGTACAACAGGGGTACACACGCAGCGGAAAATACATACTCATAATCTCACCTAACTAAGCAGGAGAGAAGACGTCCATGCCCTAGGACGCTTCTCACTAGCAACGTGAAGGACATTCAGCAGCGGCATGGTTCACATGAGATTTATCTCGATACCTCAAGATCCCATGTACATCCTGAACAACAGAAATAAACCTAATACCTACAAAAACTGTTAAAGCGCAAACGTGAGCATAAGGCTCAGCAAGACTAACCCCTCTCACTAGACATATGCAGGGTGAATACTAAGCATAGGTAAGGAATAGCATAAATAGACTCGCCTACATGTGGATCCTTATAATCATGTTTTAAGTAGCAAATGACATTCTTCAAGCACGACACATCATATACTCCACAATCAAACAAGAAATGCTTTGCTGATGATATGACATGCCCAAAGCACATAATGCTATTACAGGTAAAGTATGGGGAAATTGTAAACATTTAGTTGTACTATCTCTAAGCCATACAAGGTTGCAAAGCAATTATAATTCAATATATCATATTCTTCTGACTTCTTTAGTATTTACTACGTCACGGCACAGTGAACAAGTGGTACTCTATTACCGCGAGGGACGGATTGCAATCAGGACACATCCGGACAACACGACACATACGCACGTTCAGAAGTGTCAGAGAGTACATAAGTATCTACATATTACTTCAGTACTAGTCGTATATGGCCACCTTTCACAAGAAACCTGAACGTCGAACCCGTCTCACCTTCGCGAACAGAAGGTCTCCGCACGGAACAACTCTTTGTCCGCCGACCGATTTACACCTTACTGTCCTCAACCCACCCCTATCGATGGTGAGTTAATGGCCTCGACATCCCAGTTATCAAGTTATGTCAGTTTACTAGAGCCCATATATCCAGTATGTCGCCGGTACAAGTCAAGCTTGTTCGAAGGGGCCGCATACAGACGGGCCTTAACTAACCAGTCAGAGCTATGCGACCAAGACCATGCCTTGTCGCTTCCTATCCATCTCTGACCGGTCTCAAGTTTAGATTTAACATTCATTCTCTATAAATGTTAACCCAGTGTAGATAAGTGTCAATTTTCTATCTCGCGAGTAGATTCCAACTACTCCACTTCTACCGATTCACCTACAATATTAGCATAGCAGTTATACACGTCGAGCTATCAACCTACCCAATTAACCAATAGGATTGTGGGTCATGCATCTGGAGTATTCAAGCATCCTGAACGTAATGCACAATTCATATGCTAATCAACATAGTGATAAAGCAAAACTTTATAAATGACATAAATGCAAACTGGGGCTTGCCTTAGTTTGCGACTCTATAACAATGTCAGTAGTTATTGGCTTGGTCTTCCTTCGAAGAGTCCGCCATGGAACTTCAAGTTGGAACACCCTGGCCTTCTCCTCCAAGCGAAGCTCCTCACCGATCACCTACCATTACGTTCCTACCAACATGATATGCATATAAGTACATAATGTAATATACTTTAGATTAAACAAGTTAAACAAACTCTAAGACTGGTGAGACTAACTAGAAGGAAGAGGTATGCCTCTGTTGTGTGGTTAAACAAAGGATGGAGTCAAGTGGTCATAGTAGTATCGAGATGTGAATTGAAAGGTGCAATGTAAGCACAAATTGCAACTTGGCACTCAACACTCGACGCTATGCCACTCAAGGACGATAAAGCTGAATGGTGTGGAAGTGTTGGACTGGTAGGGTAAGGATGACCCAAGAGTCCAGGTGGCATTAAAAGCTTGCGTATGATCGGAGTGTACAAGACGAAGGTCATGACTTAGCAGTCGACCAATGAAGTTGTTCCAACTCGTAAAGGAGTAAAGCTAGTTATAGCTAAGAAGTGTTGCCGCAGGGTTCAAGAATAGGACGAGTCAAGGTGGAACCCTAGAGATACTTGGAAAAGAAGTGAGATCGGCATTGCTTGGACTCAAAGAGTTATAAAAAACCCTGTTAACCTGATGTGAGTACCAAGACAACAATCAAAGGACCTTTAGGTAAATCAATCGCTATGACTATCTTCGCAAGCATCGTCCAAGTTCCTACATGACACTATTGCAGTGTTCTTTGCAAGATTGTCCATATGAGCTCAGTAAGCTACTGGGACTTGAAAATGATGCAAGACATTGCCGTGAAGGCATTCTTTGCCATCTCAAGAAGATCGGGTTAGCGAGGTCCACATCGATCCAGACTCGTCAACGGTGGTGGGCGGAATCCCGAATACCACCTTATGAGTCACAAGGTTAGTGATGTCAACTCGATTGTCGGCAAGCGACTCGACGAAACTGTCGTCGATGAAACGACACACCTAGTTACGCAATTCTGCGGACGGTTAGGAAACATCGTCGACAAGAACAAGAAACTCTTATCCAAGGTTCCCCTTGGTCTAGTTTTCCTTGTCGGTCGTAACGTTCTCGCATTACTCAACCACAGGTCATCAGTGATCACCAACCACCTTGGTTTGACCTGGAAGGCATTTTATCGAGGACCTTGGCTATACCTAGGACTCGATCACCCTCACATCGACTAAAACCTAATTTGGCTTGACAACCATTGTCCAACGAGTCGTGCTTGTGTTCCAGCACCACACTCATCACAGGCACCCTTCATCTCGATGCTAGGGCACGATGACGGCTCAGAGCGTCACGACGACGTCATGTGGTCAACGACGTCGACACGACTCATGGTGGAGCATCACGAGCACGCACGGATAGGCCAACGTGATACAAACGACAAAGGAGGTCAACTTGGGGATTTCTATAGGAATGATATCAATGCGGAAAATGGACGTATGGCTTGACGACACATGAGTACCCTTAGCGATCATGACGAACGGACTTCGGTGCGTCAAGCAAGGCAATTCAGGGCAAGGCTCACCTTGTAAGCATTTCACCGAACATCTTGGGAGTGTACTTGATTCCGTCGCTTCATCACCATTCAAAGGGTATCTTGGCACATGTCCTTGTCGATTGCCACATCATTCTACCCCTGCATCACAGACCAGCTCTACACATCAACAAAGTTGGTTCTTCCCTTGTAAACATTTCATTGAACACCTTCGCTGCAGTCACTGATCCAATCAATCTTGCAAAATCAGAGCTAACCTTGGATCAATTGTCGATACTGGTGTGTCAACGACGTGTTCTGGTATCTCATACATCACATACATCCCTCGCTTTGCTAGTTGGGTGAAACCATGGCGCGAAATGCCCTAAGGATGCGAGGACAGCGACAGTGTTGGGACAACACAACGCGAAATGCCGCAACGTGTGAACAGGACTGCACAGTAAGTATTTGAGCCGCACGCAAAGGATGGAGGTGGCTTGGTACATGCTGCAACGAAGGCAATGAATTGGAGATGTGCCGCGACGGCAAGAACGACTGGCGTCATGGACGGCGATCACCGCGATGACCATTGCGTGCAGGCAACGGTGACTGTGAGCGAGAAGACCGACGGCCGGCAAACAGCGGAGTCGGTCATGGGCGTGGGGAAAACACGACCCACGGCGTTGACAGGGCACAGGGGGGTGCGGCGATGGCATGGGCACATGTGAAGCGCGACCAAGGCGCGGACAGTGGCCGACGTGCAGCACAGCTGGGCGCGGCTAGGAAGCCCGGCGTGGTGGACGGCGGGGAGCTCCATGGCGGCCGCTCTAGGGCTGGAGGAACACGGGGCGACGCCGCGGCGGCCGGGAGAGGAGCCGTGGCCAGGAGGCAGGCAGATGGCGGGGAAGGCGCGCGGGCCGGCAGCCAGGCGAGCAGCAAGCTTGAGCGTGCAGGCGAGCGGCGTGCTGTGGACAGAAAGGAGTCGGGCGCTGTGGATAAGACCGGGAGAGGAAGAAGCGAACTCGGTGCTGTGGCCATGAGGATAAACATGACATGTGGGACCCACTTCACTCTCCTCCCTTCTACTTTCCAATTTCAAATAGAGCTAGCAAACATGCTTCAAAAATATTCAACTTTGGCCCAATGACTAAATAAAATGTGAAGAATTTTATGGTGCAATCAGATTTCAAAACTAAGCAAGTTGAATTTTTACTCAAGTTTGAATTTGAATTCAAGTGGTGATACTTGACTCAATGAAATAAATAGTAGATTAGGTTCTAAAATCCTAAAACTTCAAAGTTAACCTTTTTGAACCATAAGGAGCCTCGAGAAAATTTGGAGTTGATTTGGACAGGGTTAAGTACAAAGTTTAAATTTGAAGTCGACTTTGATTAAACTCTCAGTACGTGTCCAATAAATGGAAAACGTGCTTCAAAAATTTTTAAAACTTTACCGAGAGTCAATTTGGAATATTAGAAGGTCATGGAAAAATTTACAGCCATAGATTTGAATTTTTTAATGTCCTATTTTAGGGTTGGAATAATTCCTTTTTCTTTCTCTCTATTTTGTTTTCTTTTCTCCTTTAATTTTTCATTGAAAATGTGAATACTTGGAAATTAAAGATTTTACACCTTAAGTTCCAATATACATTAGCAAACATGTTCTATATGTAAAATTTTAACAAGTCCCTATTTTTAGTGGACATTGGTTAACTCATATGGTTCATTTGAGTTTGGATTCCAAGTGCATTTTCAAAATTTTTAAGTTCGCATTTTTGTTCTTTCGAAAAGCGGGCTTTTACAATCCTTACCCCTTAAAGGAATCTCGTCCCGAGATTCTAACAAGTAGAATAACAGAAACGATGAGGGGACGATCCGTAAAAGAGGGTCCTTGACTAAGGAAAATGGCAATGCCCTTAAAGACTTGGGTTCTATGAAATAGTGATTATCTTCAGGCATCTTAAGAAATTCTAAAGTCTACTTCAAGTGATTCCAGTCTTTAGGTTGATAACCTTGTCAGGATGCTCGACATGACCATATCACGTCGTAAAACTTTCACGTCTGTTACTGAACTTTTATCGCTATACTCTTACACTGACATGACATCTTGTCATGTCCTAGTTCTTGACTGGAAGAATCAGGACTTGTTTTTTTTTGCTTATTTGGGTCACCTCGATAGCTTGAAACTATCTTTGCATTGATTCCTGGCTGCTTGCTTGGTTTTTGCATAGGTCCTTATAACTTAATGTGGTATTTCCCCTGATATGAGTTAAGATGGGTTACGAGGTTAAGCAACAATCATTAACCTTGTTTGATGTTTAGTCAACCATAGGATCCCTTAGCTATAGCATAAGAGTAGTAAAACAATCAACACTCTTATGTGATCAAAACAGCAGGAATACTGAAGATATGGCGACTACAAGGTTTTTGGGTACATCAACATCTTCAAACAATAGAAATAGAAGATGAAGACCCTTTTCGGTGGCACACGAGGATTTAAGGATTCAGCATCCTCATATGTTCCCAACACAGCAAAGAACTCAATCATATGGTAACTACAAGGTAAGTAGTGTAGCAAGGTTACCATATAACAACGCAAGATCTTAGATGGACCCAAAGAGTTTCACGAGGTTGATAATCGAACGGTATCCTCGCGAGGAAGGAGATTTCATGGATTTTACAAGGTTGATCATCGAACTGATGACCACTCGATGATGAACGGTATAGTTGCAACAGTCAAGGTACTTGAATCTAAACAAGTCAAGGATGGACGTTCAAGTGTTTGTTTAGTTGCAAGTGAGGTTGAGTAATTAGTTTTCCAAGTGTTACTCAATGGAAAGTAGATCAAAAATGTAAGAAGTTAAATGGAGATGGTGAAATGATCGTAGTCATTAGACACCTTAGCATAGTTTGAATGGGGTACACAATCTTGCTCTAAATTTTAGTATTACTATGCATCCTATCATTGGTGTTTCACTGGTAATGATGCTTCATGATGCATCGCATGGGTTATGGTGCAATGCCTATGCACATGGTATGGTGCAAATGGTGCATATGTATGGTGCAAGAACGGCAAAGACTTGATTGTTTTTGTCAAAGGAGGTTCATATAACAATGACAAAGGAAATAACATTGCTACATCTCATAACATGCCTAAAAAGGAACCTCGTCCACTGTTTCATGATTACGATGCTTCATATGTTTTGTTGAGAAACAAGTTTGGAAAGCCTTATGCTAGGTATGTTGGGCCACACCGCAAGAGTCCATAACCTTGCGTGTGGGTTCCCAAGTGCCTCTTGACTAATATCAAAGGACCCAACACTGCTTGGGTACCTAAAGCCAAGGCTTAATTCTATTTTGTAGGCATACTCCTCCGGTGGAACCAAGTGGGTTCCTGATAGTGGATGCACAAATCACATGACCAAAGAGAGGAAGTTGTTTGTGGAGTATGAAGAAAATGAAGATCCAAGTGAGGGGATCTACTTTGGGGACAATAGCCAAGGAAAAATCGTTGGCACCGGTAAAATTGCTATATCCCCTAATCATACTCTTTCAAATGTTTTACATGGTTATTTACATGATTATAACCTCTTGTCCATATCACAACTATGTGACAAAGATTATAATTGTTTGTCACTAATGAGGGTGTGGTCGTCACTAGAAGAAGCAATGACTCAATTGCTTTTAAGGGTGTATTCAAGGGAAAGCTCTATCTTGTGGATTTCTCCGCGGATAAATCTCAACTTGATACATGCTTAATTGCAAAAAATAACATGGGATGGCTTTGGCATAGAAGACTAACCTATGTTGGGATGAAAAATTTGCAAAAACTTCTTAAGGGCGAGCATATACGTGGTTTGAAGAATGTTGTGTTTGAAAAGGATAGGCCATGTAGCGCATGCCAAGCCGGAAAGCAAGTTGGAGCTTAACATCCATCCAAGAACATCATGACGACATCAAGACCATTGGAGCTTCTACACATGGACCTCTTCGGTCTAATCGACTACATAAGTATTGGCGGTAACAAATATGGCCTTGTCATTGTCGATGATTTTTCACGTTTCACTTGGGTATTCTTTTTGCATGATAAGAGTGAGACTCAAGGTGTCCTCAAGAAATACTTGAGGAGAGCTCAAAATGAGTTCTACTTAAGGATCAAGACCATAAGGAGTGACAATGGCACCAAATTCAAGAACACTCAAGTTGAAGAGTTTTTTTATGAAGAAGGCATCAAGCATGAGTTCTCGTCCCCCTACTCCCCTCAACAAAATGTGGTGGCCGAGAGGAAAAATAGGACTCTCGTTGAGATGTCAAGAACCATGCTTGATGAATACAAGACGTAGGACTGGTTTTGGGTGGAAGCGGTTAACACCGCTTGCCATGCCATAAACTGGTTGTATCTCCATCGCATATTGAAGAAGACATCTTATGAACTCCTAACCGATAACAAACCTAATATTTCCAATTTTCGCATTTTTTGGGAGCAAATGCTATATTCTCATTTAGAAGCCTAGGACTTCAAACTTCGCTTCTAAATCTGTAGAGGGTTTCTTGCTTGGTTATGACTCAAACACTTACACCTATCATGTTTTCAACAAATCCTCCAGAATTGTTGAAGTAGCACGTGTCGTAGTGTTTGATGAGACTAATGGATCCCAAGTGGAGCAAGTTGATCGTCATGTGCTATATCAAGAAGAAGCTCCACGAGTGTTGATAGGAATGATGGAACATGGAGACATTCGACCACAAGAACAACCTCAAGACTCAAGTGATCATCCCACACGTCAAGCAAGCTCTTCCTCAAACAATCAAGCTCAAGACCCTCAAGATGCGTTTCAACAAGATGAAAATGGAGGCATCGATCAAGGGGGATATGAATAAAATGAGGAAGATGAAGATCCAAGAACTCAAGAACCACACCCAAGAGTACATCAAAGCGTCCAACAAGACCATCCAATAGACAACATCCTTGGAGACATCTCCAAGGGGGTAACTACTCGATTCATGTTGCAAATTTTTGTGAACATTACTCTTTTGTTTCCTCTTTGGAGCCTTACAAGGTTGAAGAAGCACTACGAGATCCGGATTGGGTGATGGCCATGCAAGAAGAGCTCAACAATTTTGAAAGAAATCAAGTATGGGAGCTCATGAAGAGGCCAAACTCCAATGTTGTGGTCACCAAGTGGGTGTTCCGCAAAAAACAAGATGAGCATGGGGTGGTTACAAGGAACAAAGCACGACTTGTGGCCAAGGGGTACTCACAAGTCAAAGGTTTGGATTTTAATGAAACCTTTGCTCTCGTAGCTAGGCTTGAACCAATTTGTATATTACTTGCCTTTGGTACTCACCATGATTTTAAGCTATACAAAATGGACGTCAAGAGTGCATTCCTCAATGGCCCAATCAAAGAAGAGGTGTATGTAGAACAACCCCCCGGCTTTGAAGATCAAAACTTCCCAAACCATGTCTACAAATTGCGTAAGGCCCTCTATGACCTCAAACAAGATTCTAGAGCTTGGTATGAGTGCCTTAGAGACTTTCTAACTCAAAATGGTTTCAAAATTGGGAAGGCCGATTACACTTTATTCACTAAGCATTTCAATGATGATTTGTTTGTTTGCCAAATATATGTCGATGAAATTATATTTGGTTCTACTAACAATACTTTTTGTGATGAGTTTTCCAAGATAATGACCGAAAGGTTTGAGATGCCTATGATGGGGTAGTTGAAGTTCTACCTAGGCTTTCAAGTGAAGCAACTCAAGGAAGGCACATTCATTAGTCAAACGAAGTACATACAAAACATACTCAAGAAGTTTGACATGGACAAAGCCAACCTATCAAGACTCTAATGGGAACCAATGGGCACCACAACCTTAATGAATATGGTTCAAGTGTGGACCAAAAGGTATTATCGTTCCATGATAGGTTCACTGCTTTACTAATGTGCATCTAGGCCCGATATAATGCTAAGTGTTTGTATGCCTGCTCGATTCCAAGCTGCTCCTAAGGTGTGTCATTTTACCGCCGTTAAGAGAATTCTTAGATATTTGGTTCACACACCAAGCCTAGGACTTTGGTACTATGACACCCTCATCTTCATGCATCAAGCATTACATAATTTCATATACATGTTTAACATTGATCCACATAAAAAGGAATGAGTTTAAAATGAATTTAAAGCAAAACCGCACTCAAAAGTTCTGAGAAGTGCGGACTAGTCTGTTTTTTATGCGGACTAGTCCGATTTCTCTCTGACCTCCCTCAGACATGTTCGTTTTTGTTGCGGACTAGTCTAGTTTCGTCTCTGTACAATTCTCGGACTTGTCCGGTCCATTGCGGACTAGTCCGGTATCCCGATTACTTGAAATTTCGCCAAGTCCCAAGACTTGTCCGGACTTGTTCGATGTCTAGCAGCACACGACCATTCATACCAAGATGGGTCTTTGGTCTCATATAATGGAGGTCGAGTCCATCCGGATGCATCACCCGTTGGGTTCTCTTCCTCTTTGTACTCATGGACCGTGGAGGTTGTCAAAGGAATGACCGCTCTCCTTATACGGCTTCTAGTTACCCTGCCAGAGGCGTCACTATTTCGGGCTTCCTCGATGGGAAGAAGATCAATGGTTAGCCTCCGACATTCGTACAAATGATAATCTGGGTTAGGTAACCAAATTTCATCGACAAAGCCAGGATAATAAAATATCAAAGAGCCATCTTAATCATGCTTAAGGGTATGTCCTTGCACTAGATAATCTTCATTAAATAATTCTCGTTCATTTTCAATATATTAAAATGAAGTATATTCTAGTGCTCCTACCCTAGTAGCAATATGGGTAATCAATGAAGTGCATTCAATTGGCCCTATCCTTGAAATGTAATCTAACCATAGTGTCATCATGGCAATAACTGGAGCAACTTTCATCTTTTTAATCATCGACAATAAAATTTGAGCTCATCATCACACACTGTTCTAACAACTCCTCTAGGGAACATAGTCATAGTCACCCATCTATGCATGAAGCGTGAAGTAGGATTGTGCAAGTGGCTATTATTAGGAGCACTACATCTGATCTCACTAGTCAATTCATGCCAAAAACATTGTTTGTTAAACTTGAGCAAAGTGTCTAAATCTAGCAAACAACATTTATGGATGCCTAGGATTTCACTTAATTCTTTCCATATGATGTTGTATTTTTTTGAAATAATCTAAAAGAAATATCATCAAATCTATTTTGAAAGTGCAAAGGGATTGCATGGAGAGAAGGCGTGAACCTCTCTCTTCTATGTGAGCAAAATTCTCCCATCCTAGTGCACACCAAATGGAAAAGAATTCGGAATCCATAACTATTTTGGAGATCAAACCCTGATCATAAGTTTTCGTATGAAAAAACTCACGATCTTGGAGGAGCTTTCGTACTTGATCTTCAACTTCGCTTTGTATGTCGAGGTCGTCATCGTGGAGATGTTGACGCGGGTTGCTCCTCTCACCCATGGGAGTGTCCTCACATACACTCCTCCTCCGTGTACTTGGTGTAGCAACAAAAGAGGGACGTGCACTTGAGTCTCCACCATGGCTTGATCTTGCAGCCTCCTTCCTCTTCTTCCCAAACAACATTTTCATTCCTTTCGCGGCCACAAAAAGCAAGAACACAACAAAGCAAAAACTAGAAAGAGGTGATGTTAGTGAAAGCAAAACCCCCGACGAATTTTCCCTTGAAGAACTGGAGAGCAAATTGCAAATACAAATAAAAGAAAAAAAATTGGGTTGGATTTGAGTAAGAGTGCTTCAATGAAGAGCAAGAAAAACAATGTTAGCAAAGAGTGACTTTAGGGAGGTGTGAAATGAGGTGAAGTGTGAAGAGGAGTGCTCCTCACTGCCACCATTTATAGTGTACATCCTCCAACGGTCATAAGGGAATCAAATGTACACGTTGGAGGAGAGAGAGCGAAAATGGCCCTTTCCCCTAGTCGGCCGAACAGGGGGGTCGGCCGAACTGAAATATGCCCTCCCTTGTTCTCCCTTTTGGCATGTGTCTCCCTAACAGCTGTAAAATTAACACGATGGTGAAATGCCACATTTGGAGCTCAGAAAAATTGTTTTCCGAATAAAAACCCTTTTTTCAAACCCAACGATTTTCTTTTTTGAAAAAAATAAACATAATAGTTGAGAATATAAGATTCTCAACTTGCTAAGAAAACTCAAATATGCTGTGGGGAAAACAAATGAAGAGAAAATAAAAATCAAAGAAAAGATAAGATAACTACCAATTTAACCTATTGGCTAGGTCTCACCAACGTCCGATGAGATGGACATTCTTCCTTCTTCATTTGTTGATATCCATGTCCGGAGGGATGGGCTCGGACAGCTTGTCTTGCTTCTTCCGCCATTTCTTCCTTGGCACCTTGGTGGACTTGGGCTTTTGTGGAGGCCCAAACTTCTCCGTCTTCTTGGGGTGTCAGCGTGGGTGATAAGATGGGTTTTCCGCATAGATTAATTCCCTCATGAATGCAATGAGCGGGTCCACCTTTGGATGTGTGACTTTGACCTCTTGAATGCATTTAACATTTGGCCCATACTTGATACGGATCATGGAGCATTTCTCCAACTTTGGGCAAAAGTTAAACTTCTCCTCCTTGCCATTGATATGGGTGTGGATTTCTCCGGCTCCCACATCTATGCGAGCCTTCATGGTACTAAGGAGCGGTCACCCACGAATGAGCAGTGTATCCTTCTCGACCTCCATGTCGAGCACCATGAAATTCATGGGTATGAAGCAATTCTGGATTCTCATCGGGGTGTCTTCAGCAATACCCACCGGATAACGGACTAAAGAGTCAGCCAGTTGGACATGCACTGGTGTTGGAATAAGCTCTGTGAAGTTCTGCTGGTCGAAGACCACCTTGGGCATCGCACTCACACTTGCTCCAAGGTCACAAAGTGCCTTGTCGAAGTAGTGAGCCCCAATCGAGCAAGATATGATGGGTTATCCAGGGTTCTTCAGCCAGTTGCCTTTCTGTAGAGAAATCATGTTGACATTTTTCATAGGAGGTTCGGGCTGTCTTGGCATCTTGCCATTCTCCACTACTGGAACAGCAGCTGCCAGTTGAGCGAACTGAGTTTCCAGCATCTTGTGGAAGCTCAGTTTATTTTTGAAGGCCGAGGATAGTCCTTCAATCTTGGCATTAATATTCTCTAGGGTCTTGTCATTAGCCAACAGCTTCTTTGATAGGGCATAATTGATCTTTAGTTGGATAATGGCAAGCTCTCTCAAGTTGGGTTTTTTTTCCATTATTGCCATTGTTGTTATACCCTCCTTGAAAGAATGGGTGCGACTGGCCCCACCCTTGACCTCCTAGACGATAGCCATTGTTGTTCTCATTGTTGGCTACATATAAGGCATCCTCACGGGTTTCTGGGGAGTCATTGCCAAAATTGCTAATGTTGCTACAGACTTCACAGGTGATGTGAGAGTCTAGGGCATAGGCATTGTTGGATACGTCCCCATTGGCTTGTCCATCAATCTTCTTCATGAGGAGGTCCAATTTGGAAGTGATCATGTCCACCTTCATCAAGGTGGGCATGCCTCATTGACGGGTATGGAGACACTTGTTGTTCCAACCCATGTTTGACACCATCTTCTCAATTCAGTCTTTGGCTTTGGGCACCGTCAATGAGAAGAAGGCACCTCTAGCAGCAACATCAACATGGTTACGGGCGGAAGGGATCAACCCATTGCAGGAGTTTTGGATAATTAGCTAGTTGTCCATCCCATGGTGGGGACACGCCAGGATGTACTCCTGAAGCCTTTCCCAAGCCTCGGGAATAAACTCCTTGGCATCTTGTTGGAAGTTAGAAATTCTTCCATGTAGGGCATTGGTCTTGCCAAACGAAAAGAACTTGGCACGGAATGTCGTAGAACACTTCTCCCAAGTGTCTACAACACTTCGGTTCTTGTAGAACCACTGCTTTGCCCTCCCAAGAAGGGAGAACAAAAATAGCCTAAGACAGACAACATTAGGAGATACGTCCTTGATCTTAAAAATGTTGCAGATCTCAAGAAACTATTGTAGGTGAGCACTTGCATCCTCTTTAGTCTTCCCACAAAATGGGTTCGCTTGCACCATAGTGATCAGGCCAATCTTGATTTCGAAGTTCATGTCTCCCGTGTTAACAGTGGCCCAACAGGCACATTGTTAGCAGAGGGAGCCAAAAACTCACGAAGGGTCTTCTGGGCCAATGGCGTTTCGGTTGTTGCTGCAAATATGCTGGCTTGATTTGCCGCACGAAGCTTCTAAGGAGTAACGACACGATGTCGATCTCTCATAAAGGACTCGGGATCTTCAACAAAGTTTTTGGGCAAGCGAAAACTAGACATACACTACATGTTCTCACGTAAAATGCGAAAACAAAAAGGTTTATCCTACTGAAACTTATCCAGGGTCTTATCCTATTCATTTACTCATGCAATACTTCAGCTGCCTTCCCGAGCAACGGTTCCACAAATGCTTGTTGACGTTTCTTACATCACAGGTAAAAATTCGCAAGCGCACGGAAACTATCGATGTAGCATTTCCCCTTAAAAGAGTATTCCAAGGGTGTCATTTATATTCTCCCAAAGGAAGGCTACATGGAAGCATAGCAATCATCAAATGGAGGGGATAAGTTGGTCTAGGTAGGGTTCTAGTAAGGATGGGTAATAGATAATTGAGTTAGTGTGACACACACAAGAGCACTCTATCCTAAGGGGGTAAAAAGGTCAAGCGGGATTAAGCTAAGAATTAGGTAGATACTCCTACTATGCTTCTAGTATACATATACATAGCCCAATTTAGATACTAATGATCATATCAATGGTGGATTCTCATGCTAAGTTATTCAACACATTGGGCACGGGTTTACCAGCAATACTAGGACATCTCTCGCAAAGAGCATGTGGCATAGCCGAACATGGAGGATTACAAGGACAGACAGGGTTGTTACCTCCTACTGCTTACCTCTTCAATCCATGGGTCTACGAGACATCCAACGCTACTTAACTATCCTAGCACCATGCTAGAATGTAAGTAAATACCTTAAGAGCTGCAGCACAAGCCATTGTAAGGCAATGACTAACCTAAACATCATTGAAGCAATGTTGAAACATACCATAAGTCATTCATATTAACATGATCATGTCATAACTATTAGGCTATAGTGAGGGTTTGTAGTGTTTATGATGATATAATGAGAGTGGTATAGCATAATCATGAATACTACTCCTACCACATACATAAAATCCACAATCAAACAAGAAAGCTTCATCCAAGTATATGAATAAAAGAAGACTCGAGATAACATCTTTATTAAGAACAAAGTCACAAATACAAAAAGGAATATGAGAGCCATACCATTCACAATTTGTAATTGGGAAGAGACTCCTTCTACTTCTTTCCTACTTTGACTATGGACTAGTGGCTAACCTCTCTACAACATAAACTCCTCTAAACCTATGGAGAGTAGTGGATACATTAGAGTAAATACTCAAGTGGTGCTTGTGTGAAGTGAGGGTAGGGGGTCCTATTTATATGTGGAGAAGGGTCGGTTCCCGCCACCAAAACTGCACGAATCAGTAATCATCATCTTCAAGAAGGCGAGAGGATCCAACATGTGTTGATTGACCAAGTTTGGCACCAGGACCTAGTCGGCCAACTAGGGGGGTCGGGCGACCTAGTCAGGGCTCCATTGGGGCCGTGTTTTCTCCAGGTCCCTGATAGGTGTGTCCTACTTACTGATATGGATGATACACTGTTGGATGGCCACGAATACTTCTGTTTGTGGGCCGTTTGATCCATGTGGTGCCACATGTCAGCGCTTGAATGGCTAAGATGATATTTTATAGGATTGCTCCCCCTCTTTTACCTCAATTCCTGCATAAAATGCATGCGTGCACTATTTTTCCAAGGACAAGTGGAAATAGTTTAAATAGAAAGGTGATGTGTGCAAAAAATGGTATTCCCTTCACATAATTGAGTTATATTGACTGTTGAAATTAGTATATAACAGCCGTCAACAATGATCAAAGTAGGACCACATTCACATGCTCTTACGGAACATATGTCTATCGACGAATGTCGTTCGGGTTGTGTAATACACCTGCTTCATTCCAAAGGTGCATCATGTCTATTTTCTCATACATGATGGAGGAATTTATGGAAGTTTTCATGGATGACTTTTCCGTCTATAAAAACTTTTGATCATTGTCTTGAGAACCTAGACAGGGTCTTACAAAGATGCCAAGAAAAAGATATAGAGCTAAATTGGGAAAAGTGTCATCTTATGGTCCATGAAGGCATCATCTTAGGACACTTAGGGCCTGTTAGGTTGTTCACCTAAGTTGCCCAAGCCTAACTTTAGTCACTTGCCACACTTGTGGCACGCCTAAGCTACCTAATGTTAGTTGTTGTTTCGTTTGTTACCGTAGCCTAAGCTTAGGCGCACCTAAGAGAGTGTGGCATGCTTAGGTGGTCGATTCGAGCGCCTTAGTGAGGCAATTTTTTGTTAGGCAATGGATGCAAAAGTGCCTAACTTTTGTGGCACGGCTAACTCTAGTCAACAACCAAACATCTGCCTAAAACAGCATGGCATGCCTAGCGTTAGGCTTAGGCAACTTAGGTGTAGAACCAAACAGGCCCTTAGTGTCCGAAAGGGGGATTGAGGTGGCCATAGCTAAAATTGAGATCATTGAAAAGCGTCCACCTCCCACCAACATTAAGAGTATCGGCAGCTTCGTAGGCCATGCGGAGTTCTACCGATGATTTATCAAGGATTTGCCAAAAATCTCTAGACCCCTCACGAGCCTATTATCTAAGGATGTGCCCTTTGATTTCGATGATGAGTGCCACAAATCTGTTGATGTCCTCAAGAAGGCACTCATCACAGCTTCAATCATTCAACCCCCTTGATTAGACGCTGCCATTCCAATCATGTCTGATGCTAGTGATTATGCCGTTAGAGCGGTCCTTGGCCAAACCAAGGATAAGAAGCATCATGCAATAGCCTACGCTAGCAAGACTCAAACAGAAGCTCGGCTTTACTGTGTCACAACTGAAAAGGAGCTCATAGTAGTTGTCTTTACTATCGATAAGTATAGAACATACTTGATTGGAGTAAAATTCAGTCTATACAGACCATGCTCCTTTGAAATATTTGCTCACCAAGAAAGATGCTAAACCTAGCCTAATCCGATGGATTCTCCTACTCCAAGAGTTAGCCTTGGAGATAAGAGATAAAAAGGGAGTAGAGAATTTCATCATTGATCATATCTCACATATGGAAATCCCAAATACACTGGACATATCTACCAATGATTTCCTACGTCATGATATGTTGCTCAAGGTGACCGACTCTAACCCTCAGTATGCGGACATCGTAATCTTCATGGTTACGTGGTACGTACCACAAGGAGAGAATAAGAAAAAGCTCATTTTTGGGAGTCATTGTCACCCCTGTGGGATGATCCATACATCTATAGGGTATGTTCCGATGGGTTACTTAGAAGGTGTGTCCCAACAATCGAAGGCACCAAAATCATCAAAAGATGTGATGCGGCCCCCTATGGCGGGCACTACGGTGTTTACCGTACTCAGGCAAAGATATGGAAAAGCATATTCTTTTGGCCATCAATGTATGTGGATACAAAGTTGTGAGATCTACGTGTTTGAATACATTGACAATTTAAATAAAAGCGAGAGTTCACATGCAAAGTTTTGAATATTGCTGAAAAGCTCACTTCATATTGTCCGAACTTGCGGCAATCTGTTTTACACTGCCCGAACTATCACACACGTGAGATGCACTTGAGTCGACACAAGTCGATCTTTACAAACGTGTTTTTAGGAGTAATGTTACCCTCGATGGTTTTGGATGGTTCAAACTTTCTCAATGGATTTCCGGAGTAACATTTACTCTTTACTTGGTTAGGACTGTCCGAGCTTTCGATCACGTGATTTGCACGTGAACTTGGGATTCGAATGTCAAATATTTTTTCTTTACATTACAGCACCGCTTTTGGTCAATTCGATAATTTTATTTGCAAAAATAATTGCACGGTGGATCTATTTTAACTTGCAATGTTTCAAACTTGCTTTTTGTCTTATGGATTTTTAGCTTAGTATTCTCTTACTAAGTTTTTGATGTGTTATGGCTGATTATGGTGGTTATTATTTTGCTATGGTTTGCAACATGCTTATGTGAGGTGCTCACGTAAGGTGTTATGTTTTTCGAACTAACGAGAGTCAAGTCGAGGACTTGGGCTTGCAAAGAGTTGGTTGTTTGTTCATGTGCAGATGTTGCTTGAGGTCAATACATGGCTGGTAATAGGATCCATTGAACTAGTCTTAGGGAGAAGATGAGGTTCAACAACTAAGTTCGGGGGGAATTGTGATTGAGTTGATCGGGAGGTCACACAACATATTTGGGTCAAGAACAATGAATATGAAGGTATCGTGGACGTTGTTGGAAGGTGTTTGCACGTGTGCAAGGGATGCATGGACATTTCAACATTGTTCCAAGGCAAGATGAAGAGAAGTGCATGTGAAGATGTGGCCGCAAAAGTCCAACCAGTTGGTTTATGTCTCAGGCTGTGGTTGAGGTGGTTATGGTTCGTTTATGGAAGGTTTCGAGTCTGTTTTGGTTAGATTTTGTAAGGGTCACAAAGTTTGTTTTTTTTGGGAATGTTTAGGATGTTAATAAGGTGTTTGGAAGTCTTAAGATTGCTTTTATCTGCGTATGGAAGAGTCTTAAGTAGTTATGGTAAGTTTGAGTTAGAGTCCAAGTAGGATTAGAGTTCTAGTTTGGATTGGGTTGGCCTTAGGGCTGGTTATATAAGCAAGGAAGGCCAAAGCTCGTGTAAAGACGACTTTGGTCTGTTCCTCTTGTGTTCTATTCAATAAAGATCGTAGTTTTGGAGGAGCTTTTGTGCCTTGTTCGTCCGACTTATTTCAGACAAGTTTTTCTCGCCGAGTTTCTGGACAGACCGACGTTGCTTCGGTATTTCATTCATAACTCGCGTTTTACAAATCCAATTGACATTATTCTTTTGGAGTTGTCTTCACAACTTGATTCTATATAATATTTAAAAATTTCACGATCATTGGATTTGTTGTTTTTGATCTACACGAGTTTCTTTGCAGCGTTGCTGATCTGTTTTTAAATCGGGTAGAACAGATTGACCTTCGTCTAGTCTTTTGATCATATTTCAAGTTCTACTTAGTGTTTTCACGTGGTTCTTATTACATTAGTTCTGTGACTTGATTCTATACAATATTCTCCTATTTTTTGTCATGGTTGGACACATTGAAAACAGATTACACACACAGTTTCTTAACAGATTAATTTTTTACCATGGGGTTTTCATTGCTTCCACTGAAAATGTTTTTAAATCTGAAATTCACCTCCCCCCTCTGGTAGATTTTCATGTGCTCTTTGATCCTACAATTGGTATTAGAGCCCGAGGCTCTAATATTTCTGATTTCCACGTGTTTTGACTAATCGACATGGAGAAATACTCTGCAAAATATTGTGTGTTTGATGGTGTTGATTTTCAGATTTGGAAGGCACATATGGAGGCCTACATACAAGCGCAAGGCTTCGCTATATGGGAAAGGTCTACAAGTCTTTCGACGTGCCACCAAACGATCAAATTATGGCTGCGAACATGAGAGATGTCGACAACAATAACAAGGCTCGCAACTTGATCATACAAGGATTGACTCAAAGCGACTTCGATCGTGTTGCACACCTTCAATCAGCATACGATGTGTGGAAGGCACTTTGCGACTACCACGAAGGATCCAACACGATCAAGGAGGTAAGGCAAGATATGTTCAAGAAAGAATATACGCGCTTTTAGATGCAACCAAGTGAGTCCATCGATGATTTATTTGATCACTTTAATAAAATTCTGAACAACGTGTGTAGTGTCAATGTTAATTTTTTAGATGCTGAGAATGCTAGGAAATTGTTAAATGCATTATACATGTCAATTTGAAAAATGGAAGTTACATCTATTTGTGAATCCACTGTCATGAGTACACTTACTTTAGATGTGCTATATTCTAAGTTAAAAACTCATGAACTTGACATAATATCACGTACAAACCTCAACAAGTCTCTTGCATTTGTTTCTCATGGTGACATGCCTAGTTCTAGTCAATCTTCATCATTTAGTACACTTGCTTTGCTGTCTTCTCTAACCCTTGGACAGATTGAAGAATTTCTAGAAGAGGGGTTGGCACTTCTCTCCACTCGGTTCTCAAAAGCATTGCAAAATGTGACCACTGGAAGGAGAGGAAGTGGTGGTTCTCAACGATGCTTTGAATGTGGTATGATAAGACATTTTCGTACAGATTGCCCTAACCTTTCAGGTCCTTCTACCTGTGATGAAAAGCAAAAAAAGTTCAAATCCTCTTTTGGCAACAACAACAAGAAAAAAATACTTTCACAAAACTCCAAGTGGTGGACCACATCCTCTCCGCTCTACTAGACAACAACTTGAACCATGTGGACTCCAGAAGTGATGTGGATGAAAACAATTTTTCAACTCTGTGTTTTATGGCGGGCAACTCAAGATCAAGTATGGAGGAATCAGAACACAACAACAACGATGAAGAGGTATGTCCCACTTGTGAATAAATGTGTGATGCTATTTCTCGTGCCACTATTATACTTAAGAAAACAGACAAAAAACTTAGGGACAATGCTATTAAAATTGAATCACTAGAATTTGAAATCAATCGGTTAAAATGTTTAATTCCTAGTGATGATTCTTGTTCCTCATGTGAGTTAATATATGAACAATTGTCCTCTTTAAGAAGTGCGCACACGTCCACTCTTGATAAATTTGAGATTGAAATTCAAAATAACAAAAAGCTTGCTCCACTTAACGATAATAACATGAAAGATGCTAGCTGTTCAACAATTGATTTGCATTGTTCTAGTTGTGATGATCTTAACAAGAAACTACATGATCTTATGAATGAGAATTATGTTTTGAACAATTCTTTACGTGCTCATGAAGTTAAATATTGTTCTAATTGCAAATTAAAAGGAAAAACTTCATGTGAAAACTGTCTAGACTTGTCTAAGAAACTTGATGACATGCATAGGACACTAGATCAGTTTTGTAGTGGGAATAAAACTCTAAACTTGCTGCTGAATTCTTCCAAGACTTGTAATGACAAAATTGGTTTAGGCTTTGATTCTCATGCCCATACTAAGGCACATCCACCTAAGATTGTTAAGTCATTAGGAAGTGGTTTAATGCAAATAGTTTCTAAACAAAAAGAGGTGGTTTTTAGGTTAGTAGGGGTGTTGTCTCTTCGGTTGCGAACACATGTTGCTTGCTGTTCTAGACATGATCATAAAGTTAAATTTTATTATAACTATTTTGGTAAAGATGGTCATGTCATAGATTTTCTTATAGACTAGCTAAACAAGAAAAGAAACAAAAAATGCAAGCTAGATTTCATAACACTCATGAAAAATTTGTTGGACGTGCTAAACTGAATGTTAGGAACTTGCAAAATGCTGTGGCGAGTCAAAAACATTCAAATTTTTCTCCCAAACCTATTTTTTTCGTGCTACTCATAACACACCTCGTAGGTCAGCGGTTAGGTGCAAGAACCCGCAAAATTTGACTCATAAACCTGCTGTTTTGTCTCAGCTTTCGCATGTTATTCCTGCTGACAGCGTGTGACTCAGTACTGGATTCCTAAATGCCTTTTGACTAACTCCAGTATTGAGTCATCGACGTATTGTCCTTCTATGTAGGTTACACACTTGAGGAAGGAAAACATTTGCCTTGTGTATTCAGGTTGCTCACACCACATGACTGGTAACAAAGAATGATTCTCCTCCCTCTCCTTTGTGTCACGTGTAGCGAATGTTACTTTTTCGATAATTTTCAACTCCTATAATTGCTAGGGGTTCGGTTAGAGTAAATAATCACTACACTTTGAAAGATGTGGCACTTGTCAAAAATTTGAAATACAACTTGCTTTCTGTTTCACAATTGATAGATGAAAATTTGGAAATTTTTTAACTAAAAATTGTTGCAAGGTTGTAGATTCTAATGGTGAGCTTATGTTTAACATTTCTCATTATGGAAGAGTTTGTAAATATGATTTTGATATGTCATCCTCTAAGCATAGGTGTCTAGTTGCTAACAATTCAAAAGACTTATATGTTTTGCATCGTAGACTTGGTCACGTAGGCTTTGATCATCGTAACGTGTGTTAATGGTCTTGATCGCATTCGTGGGCTACCTAAGCTTAAAGGAGACAACGATATTGTGTGCTCTTCTTGTAGACGTGCTAAGATGGTTGCAGATTCACATCCTGCTCTCACAATGACTATGAAAGCTGAACCGGGACAACTTTTGCACCTTGATACCTTAGGTCCTTCATGTGTTCAATCTTTTGGAAGTACATGGTATGTGCTTGTAGTTGTTGATGACTTTTCTAGATACTGTTGGGTTTACTTTATGGCATCTAAGAATGAAGCTTTTAGTCTCTTTAGAACTTTATTTATTAGATTATCAATTGATCACCCAGGATCTTTAAAAGCAATTAGATGTGATAACGGAACTAAATTTAAAAATCAATAGTTTAATCACTTTTTTTAGGAGAAAGGAATAGATCATCAATTTTCTTCACCCTATGTACCTCAACAAAATGGTGTCGTAGAGAGAAAGAATAGAACCTTAGTTGGGGTGGCTAGTACTATGCTTGATGAATATCAAACTCCTAGGAAATTTTGGGTTGATGCAATGGGGCCACTTGTTATGTCTCGAATCGAGTTTTCTTGCGTGCTAAGCTAGGAAAGACCCCATATGAGCTTCGGTTTGGACATAGGCCTAGTGTCACACACTTTAGGGTCTTTGGTTGCAAATGATTTATTTAGAAACACGGTAATATTGATAAATTTGAATCTAGATCTGTTGATGACATGTTTCTTGGTTATCCATCTCATACTAGAGGCTACCGTGTGCTTTTACTTGACACTAACAAAATCTTGGAGACTTGTGAGGTTTCTTCTGATGAAGCTAGCCCAGGTACTAGCTCTAACATTGCAGGTCCAGATCTATATCCACAGGGGGGAGTATTTTTATTGAAGATGAAGGAGTGGAGCTGCTGCCCGAAATTTTAGAAATAAACAATGACGTTCTAGCTCCTGATTTCAGTCCACAACCAGCACCAACAACCACTATTGCTGTTCAGATCTTCCTCGAGCCACAAGTTCTTTGATTTTTTATGAACATGAATAAGAAGGAGCTTGTGAAGTGTCTACTCCCCTTCGCGTCCTTAAAAGTCATCCTCCACAACATATCATTGGAAGCTTGCACGAACGAGTCACACAGTCCAGGTTTTGCGAATCTTGGATTATTGCCATGCAAGAAGAGTTAGAAATTTTTGAAAGAAATAACGTTTGGGAACTTACACCTCCACCTCAAGGTCACACCTTAATTGGAACTAAATGAGTGTTTAAAAATAAAAAAAGTGAATATGTGGTTGTGGTTAGGAATAAGGCTGGGTTGGTTGCTCAAGGTTTCACACAAGTTGAAGGTCTAGATTTTGTTAAAACTTTTGCTCCTGTTGCTAGATTAGAAGCCATAAGAATTTTGTTAGCTTTTGCTGCATCTAAAGGATTCAAGTTATATCAAATGGAGTTAAAAGTTCTTTTCCTAATGGCTACATATATGAGGAGGTTTATGTCAAGCCTTGTACGGTCTCAAACAAGCCCCTAGAGCATGGTATGATTGGTTAAAAACATTATTACTTGAAAAGGGGTTTACCATGGGCAAGGTTGATAAAACTCTTTTTGTGCTTAAGCATGGCAATGACTCACTATTTGTTCAATTGTATGTGGATGATATTATCTTTGATTGTGCTTCTCATAATCTTGTGTCCAAGTTTTCAGCTGTCATGAATTCAGAATTTGAGATGAGTATGATGGAAGGACTCACGTACTTTTTAGGGCTGCAAATCAAGCAAACTAAGGAGGGAAACTTTGTGCATCAAACGAAGTACACAAAAGATCTCCTTGAGCGATTCAACATGGACAAAAGCAAGCCTCTTCGAACACCAATGGGAACAACAACAACACTTGAACTGATGAAGATGGTGAACCCTAGATCAAAAAGAATATCGAAGCATGATCGAGTCACTTTTGTACCTCACGGCATCACGACCGGACATACAATTTAGCGTATGTCTTTGTGCACGATTTCAAGCTTCCCCACATGCTTCACATCGTCAAGCCGTTAAAAGAATTCTCAGTTACTTACATGGTACTCAAGAATTTGGCATTTTTCTTCCTTCTTCCTCAACCGTTACTTTGAAAAATGTGACACCCGGTTCCAAAAATGAACCAAGTGAACGCATATGTGTGCCCAAGATGTTCGACACACATACACGAGTGCATTCACAAAAGAGTATACAAAATTACCACAGAACAAGATTAATTAACCAAATTTTATTACACAAACCATATTATCCTCAATACAAGTTCTAATGAATATTAATGACAAGTTCAACTAATGCAGCGGAAATAAACTAAATAAGCAAACTAAATAGCTAGGCAGCATAAGCGATAGGGTATAGCGCAGCTCCATGCAACACCACAGGCAAAGTTGACGGTAGACACGGCTTAGAACTCCGCATTATCGCCATTAAACTCCCAATCCTGACCTGCAACTGTTGGGGGGGGGGATTGCAAGAGTGAGTACATGTCGTACTCAGCAAGTGTGGAAATTATGACATGTGGCTGATTCAAATGACGAATATAATAATGGTTAAGTGCTGAAAAGTACATTAAAACATTTGAAAAGCAATATACTACATGTATATGAAATAAACCCATCATAAGCCATGTAGTTATCATAATACGAGTCCATATTCCATATCCATCATCATATACCAATATCCATATTCAATACCAGAAATTAATTCATAACCATCCATAACCATCCCAAAATCCCAATTTTCCTCTAATCATGTGAGGGTCCAGGTTGCTCATAACCGGGAGCACGGCTATCATGATAGTTTTAGACACACTCTACAAAGGTTGTACCGCTTTACCTACGTGTTTGCGATTTTATCACCTTTTGATGACTATAGAATCTCAATTATGTCGTCTCACAATTCCGTAGGTGTGTGGCCAAGAGATCACAAAATATCCTTTACAAAGGGATTACTAGCCTATTTAGACCCCACTGAGGTTTCACCGGTGGCGATGTCTCCAACTGAGCACATCTTCAACCAAGGGCCCCCTCTTGAGCCATTCGGATCCCAGGGTAGTCCCACCAATCATCAACAAACCCAATCCGACTACCCCTTCCCTGAGCATCCTTAATGGCCCAAATAGCACTGGCAAAGCCCTAATTAATCAGCTACGCCGCACCCATACTTGGCCTCATGGTGGCACTATAAATCTTGGATGGTCGCTCCACGAACCGGTCCTTAGATCTAAAGCAAGCAAACCACCATAACATCCAACCCATGCACGTACCAAGCTTGCTTAGATCACCCATTACCATATTAGATTTAACCAGTTCATGTCAACCACAATCTTATTAATGCATAATTAAATTAAGTAGTGTAGTTGTTCTTCCATCTCAATTAATTAAGCGAAGCAAAAAAGGTAAAAATCCCATCCCAGCTCTCTACCATATATTCTAGGTGACAAGTGTGGTTAAACAAAGCTAGTAAACTTCCTACCATAGGATTCCCATCAAATTGACACAAGCATGCAGTTTGCAAACAAAACATTTTTTTAGAACAGGATCAACATGCTTCAAGGAAACTTGCCTTGCTCTTGGGATTGATTCGAGTCAAAGCCATCAAACTCTTGGTGCTGGAGATCCTCAGCAGCACTTTGTAGCGCAAATCCATCTAATTCGCACAATAAACATACAAACAAGAAACACAATCAAAGAGTGCACAAATATTACTAAATATGACATGACATTCATGATTAATGCAAATGCAAGGTAGAACTTGTTAATAGATTGCTTTTAAATGATCACTAAGTAGTTCTAATAGCTCTTAACAAGTTTATACAGGTTTGGATGCGATTAGATCTAATTTTAGAATTAATTCAACACAATTTAACCAGGAAAATCGGACTAGTCCGCTCGGGACCGGACAAGTCCGCACTTTACGAGATCAGTAGATTAGGGTTTTCTAGATTGACGTGAATTTAGAGATTAGGGGTTGAATTCATGTAGGAAAAAATATAGAAGGTATACTAGGTGTTTAGAACTCCAATGAATAAAGAAACTTGGGGGTAACACTTGGATCTTGATGATCTAGGGTTGGTGATGAAAATGGAGATGAATTGGTGATGAAGAACAATACTTGATGGAGATCTTCCATCGGCACTTGTTCTTCTGGTACTCTCAAACACTTCTTGAGCTGGGAAACATGAAACACATCATGTACATCTGAATGGTGAGTTGGCATCTCCAACTTATACGCTACCTCTCCCCTTTTGTCCAAAATCTTGAATGGTCCAATGTAGCGAGGTGCTAGCTTGCCTCTTATGTTAAACCTCTTATGACCCCTCATCAGTGACACCTTGAGGTAAACAAAATCTCCCACTTCAAAGGTTAATTTCCTTCTCCTATTATCCGCAAAGCCTTTTTGTCTTGATTGGGCAGCCCTCAAGTTTTCACGAATTATTTGGACTTGCTTTTCAGGTTCTTGCAACACATCCAGACCAAATACGTGAGTTTCTCCTGCCTCATTCCAAAATAAAGGTGTCCTACACTTCCTTCCATAAAGTGCTTCATATGGTGACATTTTCAAGCTTGCTTGGTAACTACTGTTGTATGAAAATTCCGCATTTTTCCAATGCTTTAAAGCACAAGCTCTTAACATGTCCTCCAAAATCTGATTGGTCCTCTCGGTTTGTCCATCCGTTTGAGGGTGATATGTTGAACTAAAATTCAACCTCGTTCCCAACGCTTCATGCAATCTTTGCCAGAACCTGGAAGTGAATTGTGAACCTCTATCCGAGACTATCTTTTTCAGAACTTCATGCAAACATATTATTCTTCCCATATACAGTTCTGCCAATTTCTCTCCATTATAGGTGGTCTTGACGAGAATAAAGTGGGCTGACTTAGTTAACTGATCCACAACTACCCAAATTGAGTCGTAACCGGACTAAGTACACGGTAAACCAACTATGAAGTCCATACCGATCTCTTCCCACTTCCACTCCGGAATCATTAATGGTTGCAATAGTCCAGCTGGCCCTTGATGTTCCGCCTTGACTCGTTGGCACAAATCACACAATGCTACGTATTCAGCTATGTCCTTTTTCATGCTATCCCACCAATAGCAAGTCTTCAAGTCTTTGTACATCTTCGTACAACTGGGGTGAATTGAGTATGGTGAGTCATGTGACTCTTTTATTATTGTCTCCCGAATATGCTTCACATTGGGTACAACAATCCTCTTACCAAGCCATAGAGTTCCACGTTCATCCTTATCAAATCTGAATTCTCTCCCTTCTTGGGTCCTTTCCTTGATTTCTTGAATTTCCTCATCCTTGGTCTGTGCCTCCCGAATTTCTTGCTCCAAGGTCAGATTTAACTCCATCATCCCCATCTCATTTATGAATCCGAGATTCAACCGTTCAAACTCCTTGCATAACTCGGATGGCAACTCTCGAACCGTAAGTTGATGACTTACTCCTTTCCTACTCAATGCATCGGCCACAACATTAGCCTTCCCTGGATGATAATTGATTACCAAATCATAATCCTTGATGAGCTCCAACCATCTTCATTGCTTCAAATTCAGATCCGTTTGTGTGAAAATATACTTCAAACTCTTATGATCCGTATAAATTTCACACCTATGTCCAATAATATAGTGTCTCCAAATCTTCAATGCATGTACCACGACTGCAAGTTCTAAATCATTTGTTGGGTAATTCTGCTCATGTTTCATCAATTGTCTTGGCGCATAGGCGACCACTTGACCTTCTTGCATGAGCACATATCCAAGTCCTTGTCTCGAGGCATCGCAATATATGTCAAAACTCTTGCTTACATCCGGCAGTACCAAAACTGGGGTTGTTGTCAACCTCTTCTTCAACTGCTCGAAACTGTTTTGACAAGCTTGAGTCCATTGGAATGCCTTTCCCTTCATTAGCAATTTCGTCATTGGCTTGGCTATCTTGGAGAAGTCCTTGATGAATCAACGGTAATATTCAGCCATTCCAAGAAAACTCCTTATTTCCTTTACATTTTGCAGCGGTTCCCACTTAAACACGTCTCTCACTTTTCCGGGGTCAACCGATACTCCTCCTCCTGAGATGATATGACCCAAAAACGACACCTCTCTCAACCAAAACTGACACTTGTTGAACTTGGCATACAATTGATGCTCCCTTAATTTCTGCAATGTAAGCCTCAAGTGTTCCTCATGTTCCTTCTCATCCTTCGAGTAGATCATAATGTCATCAATAAACACCACAATGAACCTTTCCAAGTACTCCATGAAGACCTTATTCATGAGGTACATAAAGTACGCCGGTGCATTGGTCAATCCAAAGGACATCACGGTGTACTCATAAGATCCATACCGCGTCCTAAAAGCTGTCTTGGGTATGTCCGATGGTCTAATCTTCATTTGAAAATATCCCGACCTCAAATCAATCTTAGAGAAGACACAAGCACCCTTCATTTGATCAAACAAGTCTTCTATGTGTGGCAAGGTGTACTTGTTCTTGATTGTTACCTCGTTGAGAGCTCGGTAATCTACGGACATCCTTTGGGATCCATCCTTCTTGTCCACGAATAGAACGGGCGCTCCCCAAGGTGAAGAGCTGGGCCAAATGAAACCATTCTCTAGTTGCTCTTGAATCTGCTTCTTGAGCTCCACTAATTCCATAGGAGGCATCCTATACGGCCTCTTAGCTATAGGTGCAGTTCCAGGTATTAAATCAATAACAAACTCAATATCTCGATCAGGTGGCATACCTAACAACTCGTCTGGAAAAATATCCAAAAATTCACACACCACCGAAATCTCCTCAATTGCGGCACCGTCCATATGATTCAGTTCCAATTGCTTTGGTGTGGTTTGAGATGCTTCGAACTCTACGGTGATCCCTTCTTCATTGGTCAACTTCACCGTCTTCGTGGCACACTTAATAACTCCATTGTGCTTCCTCAACCAGTCCATACCAAGTATAATGTCCAATCCTTGAGAGTCCAAAACAATGAGGTTGGCGGAGAAGTCTACCCCCCTTATTCTAAGGCTTACTTTTGGACATACTATATTTGTTCTCATCTCTCCTCCGGGAGACTTAACCAACAAAGTAAACTTCATATGAGAGATAGGCAAACTATACTTGTCAACATACTTCGATGCAATGAATGAATGCCATGCTCCAGAATCAAATAACATAGTCGCGGGGTTGGAGTTAGCGAGAAACATACCATTGACCACGTCATCCGCTTGTTGAGCATCCTCTGTAGAGACATGGTTCACGTTGCCACGAGCAAAATTCTGTTGTCCACGGTTCCCTTGTGGCGCTCCTCCATTAGGTCTTGGGTTTTGCCTCGACGCATTGCTTCCTTGACCAAGGCCTGACTTAGGACATTCATGTGCAAATTGTCCACTTATCCACAAGTATAGCACTTCTTTACTCCACCAGAATTATTGGGGCGAGCTTGGTTTTGAACACTTGCACCATGAAAAATTAGCACGAGGTGCAAAAGGCTTTGGAGGTCTAGGTGCTTGCATAACAGGGCACTGCTACACAAACTGAGTTGGGCGCGGTGCAAATCCAGGGCGATGAGTAGGCGCAAAAGAGCTGAAGTAAGGTGCATTGGGTGGTGTGAAGCGAGAGCGCACATTACTTCCTTGTTGATGTCCTTGATATGGCGCCTTCCTCTTGTTGTCTTGCTCCATCTCACGGACCTTGTTCTCAACCACAATTGCTTTGCCTACAAGCTTCTGAAAGTTGGCATAATCACGTTTGAGCAATTGCACTTTGATTTCATTGTTCAAGCCCCTCATGAACAAGTATTGTTTCCGGTTGTCCCAGGTCACATCCTCAGGTGCATACCTTGAGAGTTGAGTGAATTTGTTGAGATATTCACCCACGCTCGATCTCCTTGCCTCAAGTTCTCAAATTCTTGCCTCTTCAAGATCATAACACCCTCATGAACATAATGAGAATGGAATCTCTCTTTGAATTCCGCCCAGGTAATTCTCTCTTGGTTCTCATGAGCATTGCAATAAGAATCCCACCAATCCGCAGCTGCTCCAACTAGTTGATGAGAAGCGAAAAGCACTTTCTCCCGGTCACTACATTGGACAATAGCTAGCTTCTTCTCCACGGAATTGAACCAATCATCTGCATCCATAGGGTCAGCGGCTTGAGCAAAGGTTGGCGGCCTAGTCCTCATAAACTCTCCCAACCAGTTATGAGGAGGTGGGGGTGGCGGTGGAGGCGTGTGGGGCTGATTGTTGATATTGCCAGCCTGCAGCTGTCCCATAGATTGTATCATGGTCTGCATGAGCTAGTTTTGCATAGCCAATAGCTGCTCAATGCTCATAGCTCCATGAGCAGGTCCTTGTCTGCAGTTATTCTAAGGTGCTCCATTGTTCTCCTCCTCATCATTAGCATCCCTCTGGTTGTGAGTCCTCACCATCTGGAGAAAAGCAATAGGTAAGAATTAGAAAACATCCCCAATTATATGCATCAAGGGATATGAAACTAGACTACTAACTAGCCTACGTGGACATGGCAATGCTAAAGCATCCCAAAATCCTCTATTAAGCACACAAGCAAACAATATATAGCAAACAACACACCAAACAAAAGCACATCGATTCCTGAGTGCTCCTACGTGCTCTAAAGTGTCCATTCTATCTACATTGCGTCCTACGGTCAACCTGTGGCTCTGATACCAAATTGTGACACCCGGTTCCGAAAATGAACCAAGTGAACGCATATGTGTGCCTAGGATGTTCAACACACATACACGATTGCATTCACAAAAGAGTATACAGAAAATTACCATAGAACAAGATTAATTAACCAAATTTTATTACACAAACCATATTATCCTCGAATACAATTTCTAATGAATATTAATGAAAAGTTCAACTAATGCAGCGGAAATAAACTAAATAAGCAAACTAAATAGCTAGGCACCATAAGCGATAGGGTATAGCGCAGCTCCATGCAACACCACAGGCAAAGCTGACGGTAGACACAGCCTAGAACTCTGCATTATGGCCATTAAACTCCCAATCCTGACCTGCAACTGTTGGGGGGGGATTGCAAGTTTGAGTACATGTCTTACTCAGCAAGTGTGGAAAGTATGACATGTGGCAGATTCAAATGACGAATATAATAATGGTTAAGTGCTGAAAAGTACATTAAAACATTTGAAAATCAATATATTACATGTATATGAAATAAACCCATCATAAGCCATGTAGTTATCATAATACCAGTCCATATTCCATATCCATCATCATATACCAATATCCATATTCAATACCAGAAATTAATTCATAACCATCCATAACCATAATACAAACCATAATCATCCCAAAATCCCAATTTTCCTCTAATCATGTGAGGGCCCAGGTTGCTCATAACCGGGAGCACATCTATCATGATAGTTTTACACACTCTGTAGAGGTTGTACCGCTTTACCCACGTGTTTGTGATTTTATCACTTTTTCGATGACTATAGAATCTCAATTATGCCGTCTCACACTTCTGTAGGTGTGTGGCCAAGAGATCACAAAATAGCCTTTACAAAGGGATTACTAGCCTATTTAGACCCCACTGAGGTTTCACCGTTGGTGATGTCTCCAACTGAGCACATCTTCAACCAAGGGCCCCCTCTTGAGCCATTCGGATCCTAGGGTAGTCCCACCAATCATCAACAAACCCAATCCAACTACCCCTTCCCCGAGCATCCTTAATGGTCCAAATAGTACTGGCAAAGCCCTAATTAATCAGCTACACCACACCCATACTTGGCCTCGTGGTGGCACTAGAAATCATGGATGGTCGCTTCACGAACCAGTCCTTAGATCTAAAGAAAGCAAACCACCAGAACATCCAACCCATCCACGTACCAAGCTTGCTTAGATCACCCATTACCATATCAGATTTAACCAGTTCATGTCAACCACAATCTCATTAATGCATAATTAAATTAAGTAGTATAGTTGTTCTTCCATCCCAATTAATTAAGCGAAGCAAAAAAGGTAAAAATCTCATCCCGACTCTCTACCATATATTCCAGGTGACAAGGGTGGTTAAATAAAACTAGTAAACTTCCTACAATAGGATTCCCATCAAATTGACACAAGCATTCAGTTTGCAAACAAAACATTTATTTTAAAACAGGATCAATATGCTTCAAGGACACTTGCCTTGCTCTTGGGATTGATTCGAGTTAAAGCCTTCAAACTCTTGGTGCTGGAGATCCCCCGCGGCACTTTCTAGCGCAAATCCATCTAATCCACACAATAAACATACAAACAAGAAACACGGTTCAAGAGTGCACAAATATTACTCAATATGACATGACATGCATGGTTAATGCAAATGCAAGGTAGAACTTGTTAATAGATTGCTTTTAAATGATCACTAACTAGTTCTAATAGCTTTTAACAAGTTTATATAGGTTTGGATGCGATTAGATCTAATTTTAGAATTAATTCAACACAATTTAACCAGGAAAATCAGACTAGGCCGCTCGGGACCGGACAAGTACGCACTTTACAAGATCAGTAGATTAGGGTTTTCTAGATTGATGTGAATTTGGAGATTAGGGGTTGAATTCACATAAGAAAAAGAAAATAGAAGGTATACCAGGTGTTTAGAACTCCAATGATTCAAGAAACTTGGAGGTAACACTTGGATCTTGATGATTTAGGATTGGTGATGAACTTGGAGATGAATTGGTGATGAAGAACGAAACTTGATGGAGATCTTGATCCTCTTTCCTTTCCTCCTCTTCTTCTTCTTGCTTGGGATCTCCTCCTCCCTCCTTGATGGTGGCTCTCCACGAACTAGGGTTTGGGTGAGATGGAAAAGTGGCAAATAGATGTCAAGCCAAGAGGTGGGGTTGTTTATATAAAGGTGGAGGCTAGGGTTAGATGGATTTCGAGTTTGAGAGGAGTAGAGGCCGGTTTAGAGTCCCACATGGGCTCTAAAAGAGTTAGGGACGACGTCCCTAGGCCCACTTGACGTGAAACCCAAGAAACAAGTCGTGAAACGAAAGATCAACTCGGAGTCGCAAAATATCGGACAAGTCCGAAAAGGACCGAAGTAGTCTAAAGTTAGTCCGAAAGAAATCGGACAACTCTGGCCAAAAATCGGACAAGTCCGACTTTAGTCAGAGACGAAAATGGACAAGTCCGCTAGAACACCGGACTAGTCCAGACAAGTCCAGGGACTTAGCAAATTTTCAAGGATTCTTGGAACACCGGACTAGCCCGCATAAGAACGGACAAGTCCAAAAGTGTCCATAGGCAAAAACGGACTAGTCTACAGCAAAAACGGACAAGTTCGATGGAGGTCAGAGAGAAATCGGATTAGTCCGCACTTTCCAGAATTTTAAGTGCGGTTTTGTTCCAAATCAATTTTAAACTTATTCCTCTTTATGTGGATTAATGTTAAACATTTATATGAATGTATGTAGGGCATGATGCATGAAAATGAGGGTGTTAAAAAAACTTTTTTTGATGTTGATTTTTGGGGTTGTAGGATTGATAGGAAAAGTAATTCGGGTGCTTGTCATTTTTTTGGTAATTCACTTGTTGCTTGGTTCTCTAGAAAACAAAATTCAGTTGCATAATCTACAGCTGAATCTCAATATATAGCTGCTGCTAGCGTTTGCTCTCAAATTCTTTAGATTGTTCGAACACTTAAGAACTATGGAGGTTATCTAGATAGTGTTCCACTGTTTTGTGATAACACTAGTGTCATTTGCATTGCTAATAACCCCGTGCAACATTCTAGAAAAAGCACACTTATATTAGTATCACTTTCTTCGTGATAATGTTGAAAATAGAAACATTGTGCTTCACCATAATGATTTTGAACAACAATTGGCTGACATTTTTACAAAACCTTTGGATATCACTCGTTTTTGTTTCATTCGTAGTGAAATAGGGGTTATGCATCCTCATGGATTAAATTGAGAGGGAGTTTTGAAAATTAGGAAGTCCATGTGTGAATCTGATATTAAAATAATATAAGTATAGTATTTCATACATATATGACTTTGTAATTCCTTTTACATGCTGAAAGTTCTTACTACATTACTCGTGTTATACATTTTGTAGTTTTTGCCATGACTAGTAATTGAAATAATTACTTACACTAAATCTAGTCATGATCGAACTTTCTTGCTGTTTTGAACTTGTTGCATGCTCACAAGTGCTTTTAATAATAAAAAATTAATCAATCAACTATTCACATGTTGAGGTTTTATGATAAAATAAAAAATGAGAAAAGATCAAGAGAATATGCATGCATCGCACTTCTTCTTTGAAATGGCTTATCATTGCACTTAGATATGAACTTGGAATAATTTGTGTATGACTAAAACCATGTCCTTAAGCTTCTGATTGTCAAATGACATAGGCTTGTCTTGGTTTGTTAGAATAAGGCTGATGCGGCGTATAATCTCTTGCAAATTTCATATAATCTGAATTTCCGCTTTGAAAAATAATAAAATTGCAGAAACACGTGTCATGCTTTTAGGTCTTGAAATAGTTCAATTTGTGAGATCATGACTTGCTTACAACAACAACAACCAATTCTTTGTCCCAAGCAAGTTGGTGTCGGCTAGAAATGAAACCCAATAATTTTTTAAAAGAAGTAATAGAAAATAAGATGAGAGAAAAAACAAATAAAATAAAATTCAGAATTTTATTTATTTTGGAAATAAAATAATAGGAAAGAAGATAAGAGTAACAAAATATGAATAAACTAAGATTCTGGCACATGAATTGCTAAATGCAGCCCTATCATGAGCCAAATCTCTAGGTATGTCCCACTCCTTTAAGTCTCGCTTCACCGCCTCCTGCCATGTCAACCTTTATCGACCTCTACCTCTTCTAAAATTTTCTTTAGTCTCTATAATCCCACTATTGACTGGTGCTTCTAGGGGTCTCCGCTGGATATGTCCAGACCACCGTAGGCGATGTTGAACTAGTTTCTCCTCAATCGGTGCCACCCCTACCATATCACGTATCACCTCGTTCCTAGGGTAGGGGCGGCACCAATTGAAGAGAAACTAGTTCAACATCGCCTACGGTGGTTTGGACATATCCAGCAGAGACCCCCAGAAGCATCGGTCAACAATGGGATTATACAGTCTAGAGACAATTTTAGAAGAGGTAGAGGTTGATCATGACTTGCTTAAATTGAAAAATTGCACTTGATATCTTGCATGGCTTACACAACTTTATGTATCTCATTCATGTGATAGTGTAAGTTACTTGATAGTATGACTTGGATGACTTGGATAATATGCTCATAACAATTAGGATTTCTCTTTTGAACTTTGTTGAGTACATTGTCAAACAGGGAGAAATATGTTACACATTGTTGCACATTCACAAGTTTTTAAACATTCTTCTCAGGGGGAGAATTTATTTCTGAAATTTCTTTCTCATTTGATTTTCAAAAGGGGGGAAAAATTGTTTCTAAAACTTTTCATGGGAATGAGTCAATGTTCGGATTCTATGTGGTGTCGGCAATGCATTCATCAATGGGGAGATTATGAGATCTATGTGTGTTGAATACATTGGCAATTTAAATAGAAGCAAGGGTTCACACGAAAAGTTTTGAATATTGCTGAAAAGCCCACTTTGGATTGTCCGAACTTGCGGGAATCCATTTTGCACTGTCCGCACTTTCACAGAAATGAGATGCATGTGAGTCGACACAGGTCGATCTTTACAAACGTGTTTTTAGGAATAACGTTACCCTCGATAGTTTTGGACTCTCCGAACTTTCTCAATGCATTTTGGGAGTAACATTTACTCTTTACTTGGTCAGAACTGTCTGAACTTTCTGTCACGTGATTTGCACGTGAATTTGGGATTGGAATGTCCGATCTTTTGCCTTTACATTGCAGTGCGGCTTTTGGTCAATTCGATAATTTTATTTGTTGAAATAATTGTGCGGCGGATCTGTTTTAACTTGCAATGTTTCAAACTTGCTTTTTCTCTTATGGAATGTTTGCTTAGTATTCTCTTACTAAGTTTTTGATGTGTTATGGCTGATTATGTTGGTTATTATTTTGCTATGCTTTGCAACATGCTTATGTGAGGTGCTCACGTAAGGTGTTGTGTTTTTCGGACTAACGAGAGTCAAGTCGAGGACTTGGGCTTGCGATGATTTGGTTGTTTGTTAATGTGCATGTGTTGCTTGAGGTTAATACATGGCTGGTGATGGGATCCATTGAACTAGTCTTAGGGAGAAGATGAGGTTCAACAACAAAGTTCTGGAGGAATTGTGGTTGAGTTGATTGGGAGGTCTTGCAGCATGTTTGGATCAAGAACAATGCATATGAATGTATCATGGACATTGTTGGAAGGTGTTTGCACGTGTGCAAGGGGTGCATGGACGTGACAACATTGTTCCAAGGCATGATGAAGAGAAGTGGATGTGAAGATGTGGCCGGAAAGGTCCAATCGGGTGGTTAATGTCTCAGGATGCGGCTGAGGTGGTTATGGTTCGTTTATGGAAGGCTTCGAGTTTGTTTTGGTTGGAGTTTATGTGGGTCATGAAGTTGAGTTGTTCTAGGAATGTTTAGGATGTTCCTAAGGTGTTTGTATGTCTTAAGATTACTTCTATCTGTGTATGGAAGAATCTTAAGCAGTTACGGTAAGTCTGAGTCAGAGTCCAAGTAGGATTAGAGTCCTAGTTTGGATTGGGTTGGTCTTAAGGCTGGTTACATAAGCAAGGGAGGCCAAAGCTTGTGGTAATACGACTTTGGGATGTTACTGTTGTTTTCTATTGAATAAAGATCGTAGTTTTAGGGGAGCTTTTGTGCCTTGTTCGTCTGACTTGTTTCAGACAAGTTTTTCTCGCTGAGTTTTTGGACAGACCGATATTGCTTTGGTATTTCAATCATAACTCACGTTTTACAGATCTAATTGACGTCATTCTTTTTGAGTTGTATTTACAACTTGATTCTCTATCATTTTTGAAAATTTCACGGTCATTGGATTTGTGGTTGTTGATTTACACGAGTTTCTTTGCAGCATTGTTGATCTGTTTTTAAATTAGGTAGAACAGATTGACCTTGGTCTAGTCTTGATCATATTTCAAGTTCTACTTAATGTTTTCACATGATTCTTGTTGAATTAGTTCCGTGAGATAACTCTATACAATCTATACTAGCTTTTGTCATGATTGGACACATTGAAAAAAGATTACACATACGGTTGCTTAGCAAATTGATTTTCTGCCGAGGGGTTTTCGTTGCTTCGGCTGAAAACGTTTTTAAATCTACTATTCACCCCCCCCTCTCCAGTAGATTTTCACGTGCTCTTCGATCCCACAAAAGGAATTCGTTCGAAGATGCTGCGAATGCAAAAAGCATGGAGGAATAACTCCTCGCAATGTGATGCCCTCACATACAATCTCCATATTTGATGCATGGGGTATCGACTTCATGAGACCTTTTCCAAAAGTTCTATGATTGCGAGTACATTCTGGTAACAGTAGATTATATGTCCAAATGGGTAGAAGCAATACCATGCAAACATGTTGATGCCAAGACTACCCGGAAAATGTTTCATGAAATCATTTTCTCACGGTTTGGAACTCCCTGAAT
Organism: Tuctoria greenei; assembly: GCA_036927565.1. Classification (NCBI taxonomy): domain Eukaryota; kingdom Viridiplantae; phylum Streptophyta; class Magnoliopsida; order Poales; family Poaceae; genus Tuctoria; species Tuctoria greenei. Next base: position 85,654,605 of record JAYESD010000006.1, read on the forward strand.
GGTCATAAGTGATGGAGGGTCTCATTTCATTGATAAGACCTTTCAGAACTTTTTGAGAGAGCTTGGGGTTAGGCATAACATTGCTACTTCGTACCATCCCCAAACAAGCGATCAAGTAGCAACATGAAACGAACAAATAAATAATATTCTGCAAAAAGACCATCCTTGAGATGGGGAATGGATGGAAGAACAAACTACCCGATGCACTTTGGGCGTACCGTAACGCCTATAAGACACCCATTGGAATGTCACATTTCCAAATTGTCTACGGGAAAACTTATCATTTACCCGTAGAATTGAAACATAGAGCGTATTGGGTATCAAGAAGTGGAACATGGATCTCCACGAAGCTGGAAAGTTGCCCAAGATGCAAATTTCTAAATTGGAAAAATGGAGAGATAAGGTGTACCACAGTGCCAAGATCTATAAAGATAAAACCACAAGATGGCACGATAAAAGAATTACGCCTAAGCAGTTCAAGCCTGGAGATAAATTTCTACTTTTTGACTCAAGAGTCAAACATTTTGGACATGGGAAACATAAAAGTAAATCGGAAGGTCCCTATACTGTGGTAGATACTTCATCTCATGGAGCAATTACACTCCAAAATGATGAAGGTCATCTATTCATAGTAAATGGGCACCGTCTCAAGTCTTTTTAGAGCCCGAAGCAAATTTGGACAATGAGGAAGACGTAGTCAATTTGATTGACTTTAACGTCTATCCTTGAAATTTGGTTAAATTTTCTATGTCCAATAAAGTAAACTCCAACTCTCACTATTCACTTCCAATCATTCCACTTTTGTCTAAGTAGGAGAGATGTAAAATGTAGAATATCATAAATACTTTTTACTTAGAACTTAGGCACTTATTTATTTTGATTTCATCATATGAAGTGCCTTTGTCAAATAAATTGTGACTCACCGATGTAGGTAAGGCCGGTAGAGTCTTTCACTTTTCCATGTTTTTTTGTGTCAAATAAATATAGGTATAAGAACAAGTGTGGGGGAGGTCCCACAAGCCTCCCAAAGCGCAAACATGTCTGGACCATCATGAAAGAACAATTCAATGCATCGCATGAAGTACCACGAGAAGATTCAACAAAGCCATGATGGCTTAGCCCACTCTTCTTCATTAAGGCGATGGTTTGCGCTCTCTCACCTCATATCTTTCTATACCTGATTTTTTTAGTTGAATTTTGTTATGCATGAAAATATCATTAAAATCAACTCATTGGAAACTAAAAATTTGCAATATCATATTTTTGCTAGAGGATAAAATATTTCTACCCCTCATTTCAATTTCATTACCATGATCCTGAACCATATATAACATTAGGAAAAATATGTCATCTAAGTATTTGATTGGTGTGATATGGTAAATGAGTGAAACTTGGAAACTCTCCATGCTTGAATTAAATTTTGGTATTGCAATTTTTGAAGTCATAGGATTTTTGCCTACCTCCTCATAAGAACATAAATTCTCACCAATGCCATATGATGCAACTTATTGAAAACCACATGCATATGCCACTTGCATTTTCATTGAACGTTGTTAAATTCTTGACCCTATTGAGTGGCTAGCATAATTTTTTTATTTAAGGATTTCTTGTGCACTCAATTATGGCTAAATTTTCATATTGAAAATTAGCATTCATTCATCCATCCACCACAAGAAAAAATGTACTCCATATTTACTTCGCAAAATACTCTCTCCACAAATATTTGCAAAAAAAAAAGAGTAGAAGGCATGGCTACAAGAAAAATAAAATAAAACATACTCTCTACTAAAGAGTGTGATAAACAAAAGTAGCCATGCTTCATCCTTGCATAAAAGGAGAGTACACATTTTGGAGTCATCCTCATACATACCTCCACCATAAGTGCACAAGAAATTTTTTTTCAATATTTTCATTGCTTGGTCCCCTCATAGAATCCAGTCTTTGACTTAGTGATATATGAATTGCAAGTGAACCCCTTTTTATCCCTACCAAGCTCCACAAAAAGATATATTTAGTTGTAGGAAAAGAAGTGGAAACTCATACCATGGTGGAGACTAAACAAATCGAGAGATCACATCATTATTTTGTGGAGTATTGCAATATCTTTTTGACTTGTGAAAATATAGCAGTTTCCGAGTTTAGTACAACTGGAGGAGTCGAGGTGAACTACGTTCATAATGTTCCAACTCTCAAACACCCAAGATGATGTGGTAGCCACATCCACATCAAAGATTCTTCAACAAAGGTATGTGTTGAAATGTTTTGTATACATATTTCATACTTGTAACTAAATTATGATATAACTTAGTATTTTTGCCTTCACTCGAGGACGAGTAAAGGACAAAATGGGGGAGTTTGTTGAAGGTCCTCAAATGCCAAATCCGACCTTCAATACTCTGCATAAAAGATATGTATTGGACAATCAACATAGTGGTAGGAGTTATTCATAATGAATTCCACAAGTGTTGGTGTAATTTTGTATTCAGTTGAATTAGGCTCATAAATAAAGGGATTTGCAGGGACCAATCCAAGAAACACACCTTCTGACCAATCAGCCGCAAGCACGCGGATTCATGTGCCCCCTCAAAGGAGAAAACCAACTAAAAATCACCTGAATCACCCATACCCATGATGGGGCCCACATAACAGTGTTGCCCGAGAGGAGCTATTGGTAGCTCGACCGAACCACCAGGTCACTCAACCTGGTATTCGCGCCAAACTCGGTCAGCCTCCATGTGTTGGCTCCTCACGGCTCCTTGATAACAATGCCAACTGATTCACACACATATTTTGGCGCAAAACCAACCTTTGGAGAGTATAAATAGGGGGTAGAGGCTCACTCTTCTCCACACACCAAAGCTTGAGTCTAGTACTCCACTCCAAAGATGTAGTGTTGCCCAAGTGCTTAGAAAGTAGGGAGAGAGTAAGAAAGAGAAGAAGGAGGAGGCTTTTTCTTGTCGAGCTTCTTCCACTTCAGGATAAGGTTCGAGCTTGTCGTACCCTCTCCACATTTGTACCTCGACGATTGTTTCCAATTCAAGTAAGGTGCATGATTTCCATTTGAGTTCATTTATTTAATTCAATCAAGTTAATTCCTCAGTTGCTTCTTCCTTCATCGCTCTATTCATTTAGAGGCCCTATTCTTTGCAAGAGAGGTTAGGGAAGTAATCGATAGTGTAGGCATGGTTTCTAGGCTTGACGTTACCTTTGATTATCTTGTTGTCCACTTGGTTGTAGAGGTAGGCAGTAGGTGTTGATGGTCCTCTCTGTCCGTTGTAATCCTCCATGTTCTGCTACGATGTAGGCTCATGATGGGAGTTGCCTGGCAGACCAGGGTAAGCCCATGCCCGATACAAGTAGTTATTGATTGACCTGCCTTGAATTAGAAACATTCTCTTAGGAAATCCACTCTACCCCTTGCCTACCACCAAGCTTTGTGTCCTTGGGTGATCTAGTTAGAAGATTAGCACAAACGTTCCTTGGATTTTATATCCTTGGGAATACTGTTTAAGAAAAGGTGCTACATCAGTCTCTGTGCGCTTACGGATTTTCATCTGTGATGTACCAACCATAAACATACGTCGTTTAGCTATGTCTAAGCTGGCTATCAGCGACCTGGACCAACGAGGTGGCGAGGGTGCCAGTCCTTGGTTTGCCAACTCCTTGGATGGAAGCAGGTGGACGGTCTGGCTTGTGGTTGGTTGTCGGAGACCGAGCCTCGTCTACCACATGGCCGGTGCCTCTGCGCCGATAATTGTTGCCTCATTTCCCAACTGCCATGATAGTTGGAACATTCGATGCTGGGAGAGAGGGGCGAGCAGTCGGTCATGGCTTCGCGCTCATTGCTTCATCTATCGGATCGTATGAGCGATTGGTTTTCTACACATGGAGTGATGTTGGGAAGCCCATGGTGGTGTTCGGCCCATCAGCGCTCGGATCAAAGCTTCGTGACGAGACAGAGGTTGGGCTTGATGGCATCGTCGAGCTAGGGCACCCATGCCGGCATCTGGCCCGTCGGTGCCCAGAGCGGAGCTTTGTGATGGGGATGGAGGCTGGGTTTGGAAGAGCCCTTGAGGTGGGAAGGAATGCACGACAGTCCCCATATCTAGTGCGCCAACTGTTAGTATATTGGTTGCCTACTAGTGATGTGTCCACCAGCATTCTGCCTCAAGGCGGCCTAACAACTGGAACAAAGAATTTATACAGGTTTGGGGAAGGTGTCCTACGTTTAGTGCGGTGATCTCTTCTTCCCATTATCAATGGTGGAGTAATACATATATGGGTATGTCTTCTAGTGCTCATCGTTGAGGAGACGAAGTCCCTCTCTAGTGGGTGTCTTCTTCGTTCTTCCTTCACAGGACAGCTTCAGGTCCTTTTTATAGTCGGAGGCAGACCATCTCTTTCCTAGCTAGTTTCTATTTTCCTCATATGGGAAGCAGGGTTTACAAATTTATCCCTATGCTTTATGCTCCTCTAGGCAGGATCGAACAGTGGAGGCTGCAGATGCCCCTCCTTACTTGTTCGGTCACTTCATAGCCTCTCTTGATGCCTTGGTGCTCTGGTTACCATGCCGTCAAAGACTGGACTGGACAGAAAGTGCAAGGGGCATTAGCAGTGGTATTGATGCGGTTTCCCATGCGGAGATCGGGTTGGCATGATCCCGTCTCCAGTGGTCAGGACTCGACAGGACGGATGCATTTGTCATCAAGCCGAGGTCGGGAAGTTCGTCTTCCCAACCACCCGGGTCGGGGGTGCGTCTTCACTAACAAGACTCGGATTCTCCTCTGACACCCCAGTTGCAGGACTTCATCGGGAACGTTAAAAGAATGATGCTATTTAGATAAACATTATAAGCATGAGAAAAAAAGAGAGAGAAAAGAAAAGTAGCCATGTTTTATCCGTGCAAAAAGAAAGAGAGATTATACCAAAAAGGAGTTATCTCAAGTATCCACATCCACTCCCACTCCATCACACATGCACTAGTCTTGAATCAGAAAGTTTTGAATTGAATTCTCCTAAGGCTTACTCTTTTGACTTAGCAATATATGTGATGCAAATATGCCTACTTACTTTCCTTACCAAGCTCCACATACAAGCCATATTCAATGAGTAGGAATAGTAGAGGCACAATGCTTTGGTGAGAAAATATTTCCACTATCCACAAACGAGTGACTGAGAGAATCAATTTGAGGTACTTAATATCTAAATTGAATTCTCCGAGATTTAAGTGGAACTTGATTTCTAGGCTATGTTTGCTCCATTTTCTATTCTACCTTTCAACTACTCATGAATATGAAAAAGCATAAGCCCCATGATAACTTAAGAAAGGTAGGGTATCATAGCCAATTTCTGCAATACTAGATAGAGTATCTTGTTGTGCATTAGATACTTTTGAAAATAAGACATTGTAGCAACTCCTGATCATCAACCTGAAGTCTTGACTATGCTCGGGATGAGCAAAGGATAAAATTGGGGGAGTTTGTTGACGGCTGTTATATACCAATTTCATTCGTCAATTTAACTCAATTATGTGAAGGATTTGTCATTTATCGCACACATCACCTTTTCTATCTAACCCAATTCCACTTGGACATGGAGAGATATGTGTATGCAACATTTTATGCAGGAAATGTAGAGGGACCAATCCTATAAAATATTATCCCAGCCAATCAGGCGAAGACATGTGGCATCCCATGGATCAAATGGCCCACAAACAGGAGTATCTGAGGAGATCCAACGGTGTATCACCCATATACATCAATGGGACCCCCTGGCAGCCACCTGGAGAAAGCGCACGAGAAACGGTGCAATGTCCTGGTCAGTCGAACCAGTGGGTCGGCCGACCTGGTCTTTGCACCAAACTCGGTCAGCCTCCACGTGTTGGCTCCTCCCGGCTCCCTAGGGTCAATGGTGACTGATTCGCGCGCTTTTGATGGCGGTAACCGACCTCAACACTAGTATAAATAGGACCCCCTACCTCTCACTTCAACACACACCACTTGGGCATCATTCTATTGTATACACTATCTTCCATAGTCCTTAGAGGAGTTAGGATGTAGAGAGGAGAGCCTCTAGTCCCAAGTCCAAATTGGGAAAGGAGTAAAAGGAGTCTCTCTTCCCAATTCCACATTGGGAAAGGTATGGCTTATGAATTACTTCTTGTATTTGTAACTTTGTGCTCAATAAAGATATTATCTTTAGTCTTCTTTTATACGTATACAAGGACAAAGTGTTTCTTGTTTGATTGTGGAGTCCATGTATGTGGAAGGTATAGTGTTTATGATTTTACTCTCATGATCACATCTTATGGTCATAAACACTATAGACCCCCACTATAGTCTATGTAGTTATGATATGATTATGTTAATATGAATGACTATGCTATGCAATTAACATTTGTTCAACAATGTTTAGGTTAGTCATTGCCTTAGGATGGCTTGTGCCATGGCTCCTAAGGTATTTGCTTAGTATGCTAGCATGGTGCTAGGGTATTTAAGTAGCGTTGGATGTCTCGTAGACCCACAGATTGAAGAGGTAGGCAGTAGGTGGTGACAATCCTATCTGTCCTTTGTAATCCTCCACGTTCGGCTATGACACAGGCTCTTGGCGGGAGTCGCCCTAGTATTGCTAGGGGTAAGCCCGTGCCTGATGTGTTGAATAGCATTGCATAGGAATTCATCATTGACATGAACATTAGTATCTACCTTAGGCTATGTATATGTATTAGGAGCATTGTAGGAGCAACTCTCTAACTCTCAATCCAATCTTCCTCTAGGACCCATTTTACCCTTTAGAATAGATTGCCTAGGTGTGTGTCACACTACCCCTATTATCAACTTACCCCTATCCGGATAATGGATTAGTATCCCATAGCTTGACCATAAGAGTAGTATATACTTTACTCCATTGCCTTCCTTTGGGATAAATACGATACCCTTGGGAATACTCATGAGTGAAATGCTACAACGGTATCTTTCGTGCGCTTGCAGATCTCATCTCTTTACCGGAGATGATCTGTGGTGTTAAGAAATACCAACAAGCATTTCTGGCGCCTTTGCCGGGGATGATTTGTTAGTATATCTTAGGAGCCGTCAACACCTCTGCCGCTGCCGCTCGCCTCTGCCGCCACGAGGTAAGCTCCCTCTCCCCTCTCTCCCTCCCTCTATCCATGGTCGGCCCCCTCCCCCTCTCCCTCCCTCTATCCATGGTCGCCCTCTCCATGGCCGCCCCCTCCCCCTCCCTCGATAGCGGACCTCCCCTCCATGGCCGGCCCCCTCCCTCTCCATGGCCGCCCCACCCCCTTCCATGGTCGCCCCCTCCTAGCCGCCCCCCTAACTTCCCCCCTCCATGCCCCCGTTCCTCCTAGCCGCCCTCCCCCATTCCATGGCCGCCCCCCACCCCCTCCATGGCCGCCTCCCCTCCTCCATGGCCGCTCCACTCCCTCCATGTGAATTTTAAGCACAAATTTTTGCTTAATGTGTTGAATTAGTTAGGTTAATTGGTGATTAGTTGATTAGAGGATTGAATTGTGTAATTTGTTGGTTAAATTGGTGATTAGTTGATTGAATTGTGTAATTCGTAGATTAAATTGTTGATTAGTAGAAGAATTGTTCTATTAAATTGATAATGCTTATGTCTATGTTAATCATGCTTAGCTAGGTTTAGATTTAATTATGTTTAGGTTATTTATGCCTATGTTCAATTTTTTGTTAGTTGAGATTAAGTTTGCTAAGCAAGGTTTAGGTCAATGCTTATGTCTAAATTTATAATAAAATTGTTTATGTTTAGGTTTATGTTTATTAATTGATAAGTTACAATTTAATAATTGTTATGCTTACATTTAATTTAATTGCTTTGTTTTTTAGAATATGGTTATAATTTATTATAATTTGATTGCTTGAGTGTTACTATATGTACAAAAATGGGATTCAGGTCGGCTTGACCCGACACAACCTATTAGGGTCAGATGAATGTGGCCTAGAGGGGGGGGTGAATAGGCCTTTTTGAATTTTGTCAGAACCTGCAACACTTAACAACCAGTTCAAAACATGAGATATCGGACTAGTCCGGTAAAGTGCGTACTAGTCCGGTGTGTACGGACTAGGTTGATCAAGTTTGATTTATTAGGTTTGATTCTAGGGTGTAGCAGTGGAAATATAACTGTAATTTATGTGTTGCAAGATTATGTACTAAGGTATATCACAAGTCAATCTTAAATTTGATATTTCAACGTAAAGTGAGCAATATTAATTGAAACCCTAGATTGATATAATATAAAGAACGATGAACACAAAACAAGAACACAAGAGATTTATCCCGTGGTTCGGTTCCCACTGAGGCAACCTACTTCCACGTTGAGGAGTCCACAAAAGGACCGGGTCTTCTCCAACCCTACCCTCGTCGGATCGCCACGAAGGCCAATCCTCTTCCACTTATCAGAAAGGGGTGAATAACCGAATTCAAAGGGGCCTTCTCACAAGTTGAGGTCTCCCTTAGATTACAACACGAAATACCACCAAGTACACCCTCAAAAGATTACAATGAAATCACAGGATTGTGTTAGAGAATCAAACCAAGAGCTCAATGAGTGTTGAACGTGTCTCTCCAATGATCTAGAGTGAATCCTCAAAGGATTGATCTTTGTTGCACTTAATTTCGTGGAGAGATGTGGTGTTTGAGGCTCTTGGGAGGTGTGACAGCGCTAGGGTTCGAGAAAGTTTAAAGTTGGGCCGTGCACTTCTATTTATATGGAGTTTCTAAAAGTTGCCGTTAGGATTTAGAAAGATTGATTAGTTGATCCAAAGATTATATCATCAACGTAAATTTCTAAAAGTTGCGCTATCATGATTTTACTAAATTCCTCACAAAAAGATTGATTAGTTGATCCAAAGATTATATCATCAACGTAAATTTGACAAATAAAAAGATCATTGTCAAAATTCTTTGTAAATAGTGTATAATCTACTTTGCCAATCTTAAAGCCATTTTCAATTAAGAAATCTCTAAGACACTCATACCAAGCTCTAGGAGCTTGTTTGAGGCCGTAGAGAGCCTTATACAATTTAAATACGTGGTCGGGGAACTCTTCGTCTTCAAACCCGGGGGGTTGCTCCACATATACCTCCTCCTTGATTGGTCCGTTGAGGAAGGCGCTTTTCACATCCATTTGATACAGCTTGAAATCATGGTGAGTAGCATATGCAAGTAATATTCTAATAGATTCAAGTCTAGCTACGGGAGCAAAGGTCTCATCGAAATCCAAACCTTCGACTTGTGAATACCCTTTGGCCACAAGTCGTGCCTTGTTCCTTGTCACCACCCCGTGTTCATCTTGTTTGTTGCGGAAGACCCACTTGGTGCCGACAATGTTCGCATTGGGTCTTGCCACGAGTTCCCACACCTCGTTCCGCTTGAAATTGTTCAATTCTTCTTGCATTGCCACAACCCAGTCCGGGTCCTTCAATGCATCCTCAACCCTGCGCGGTTCCAAGAAGGATACAAACGAGTAGTGTTCACAAAAGTTAGCTATACGAGATCTAGTGGTTACTCCCTTTTGGATGTCACCGATGATATTGTCGATTGGGTGATCCCTTTGGACGCATTGGTGTACTCTTGGGTGTGGCACTTGGGGCATTGTATCTTCATGATCATCTTCTTCTCCCCCTAAATGGTTCCCTTTGTTGACTTGTTGATTATCTTTGTCATATTGTGGTTAATCTTGTGTGCAAGCTCCCCCTTGATCGTTGACCTCCTCTTGTGGCTCATCTTCCTCATACACGTGTAGAGGTGACTCTTGTGGTCGAACTTCACCTAAGGCCATTCTTTTGAATGCTTGACAAGGAGCTTCTTCTTTATCTAGTACACATGGATCAACTTGCTCCTTTTGGGAGCCGTTAGTCTCATCGAACACTACGCGTCACGTGCTACTTCAACAAGTCTAGAGGTCTTGTTGAAAACACGATAGGCGTAAGTGTTCAAATCATAACCAAGCAAGAAACCTTCATCGGACTTCGAAGCGAACTTTGAAGTCATGGGCTTCTTGTTTAAAATATAACATGGAGAATCAAAAACTCGAAAATATGAAATATTGGGTTTGTTACAGGTGAGTAGCTCATAGGATGTCTTCTTGAGTAGTCGATGAAGATAAAGTCAATTTACGGCATGGCAAGCGGTGTTAAACGCTTCCGCCCAAAATTGATCCGAGGTCTTGTACTCATCGAGCATTGTTCTTGCCGTCTCTATGAGAGTTCACTTCTTTCTTTTGGCAACTCCGTTTTGTTGTGGGGAGTACGGAGCTGAAAATTCGTGCTTTATGCCCTCTTCATCAAGGTACTCCTCCACTTGTGTGTTCTTGAACTCCGTGCCGTTGTCGCTTCGAATGTTCTTGATTGTCAATGAGAGTTCGTTTTGAGCTCGTTTGAAGAACTTCTTGAGTAATCCTTGTGTTTTTGACTTATCATGCAAAAAGAAAACCTAAGTGAAGCGAGAAAAATCATCAACAACTACTAAACCATATTTTTTACCGCCGATGCTTATGCAAGCAATTGGACCAAATAAGTCCATGTGAAGTAGCTCGAGCGGTCTTGTTGTAGTCATGACGTTCTTGGCGGGGTGAGGTGCTCCGACTTGCTTCCCGGCTTGGCACGCGCTACAAGGCCTGTCTTTCTCAAACACAACATCCTTTAAACCTCGGATGTGATCGCCCTTGAGAAGTTTTTGAAGGTTCCTCATACCAACATGCGCTAGACGTTTATGCCACAGCCAACCCATGTTAGTTTTTGCAATCAAGCATGTGTCAAGTTCAGCTTTATCCTCATGGAAGTCAACAATATAGAGCTTTCCCTTTAACATACCCTTGAATGCAATGGAACCATCACTCCTCTTATAAACGTTCACACCCTCGTTAGTGAACAAGCAATTATAACCTTTGTCACATAATTGAGATATGGACAGTAGGTTATAATCTATGGATTCAACATGTATAACATTAGAAAGTGTGTGTTTAGAAGATATTGCAATTTTACCTGTACCGAGCACCTTTCCTTGACTATTATCTCCAAAGTAGATGCCCTCGTTTGGATCCTCATTTTCCTCATATTCAACGAACATTCTTCTTTCTCCGGTCATATGGTTAGTGCAGCCACTGTCTAGCACCTATTTAGATCCACCAGAGGAATAGGCCTGCAAAAATAGATTATGCTTTGGTTTTTGGTACCCATGCTTGCTTGGGTCCTTGGAGGTTAGTTACAAGACATTTGGGCACCCACACATGAGACTTGGTGTTCTCATGGTGTGGCCTGACATAATAAGCATGAACTTTGCCAAAATTATTTCTCATTAATACATACAAGGCATCGAGAGTTCTAAACAATAACTGTTGTTGTTTATGTAAAGGACTAGTCTGGGAGGCCGGACTTGTCCGGAGGACCGGACTTGTCCGGACCCCGACTGGACTAGTCCGAACTTTTTCAGTTTGAGAGGGTCTTCCCATTACAAAGGCAATCCTCTCCTTGTTGTTCTTATGGCTTTTAGCATGTTGCTTTCCACCATAAGAATAACCAATGCCATATTTGACATTTGGAGGTCTTTGGACCAAGTATGCACTGCGTGCATATTTGATCTTCTCCTTGTAGGATATGCCACTTTGGGTAGGATGCTTATCCCTTGTAGGGGTCGGCTTGTCTTTCAAATGATGTCAATTTTATTGCATGTACAAGTAGAAGCAACCTCAGTTTTAGTGAGTTGAGAAGGTGAACTTGAAGAGGATGAAGGTTCACCTTGCTTGAGCGACTCAACTTGCACTTCAAGGATCTTGTTAACCTTGATCAGGTCAGCATGTTGGTCCTTGATTGTAGCATTTGAGTCGGTTAACTCCAAGCAAGTTTCCTTGCTTGAAGCTAACTCAAGCTCTAGTGATTTGCTTTGTTCCTTTTCAAGTTCTAGAAGCTTGTCAAGTTCGACATATTCCTCCTTTTGGGATATGGTCATGTCCTCTTGACAATGTATTAACATCTCCTTCTCAACAAGTTGATCAAGCAAAAATTTCATTTTTGTGGCTGTTTTCCTATCTAGTCCAATAAGCATATCCTCATTATCACTATTGATTTCTTCATCACTATAATGGGAATCCACGGAAGGGGTTTTAATGGTTACCTTGCGTTTACCTTCATTTGCCATAAGGCAAGTGCCATCTCCTTTCCATGCACCGAGTGTAGGGAAGAGAGTAGACCTCTTGGATGTCTTCTCGATGGCTATGTTGGCCATCTCTCCTTCTTCGGATGATGAGTAATCATCATTTGAGTCCCACTCTTTCCCTATGTGGGCTTGTTCGGCTTGTTTCTTCTTCTTGAAGAATTTCTTGGGTTTAGGCTTGGCTTCTTTGGTCTTTTTCTTGTTCTCTTCATATGGGCAATCAAATATAAAGTGGCTATACTCACCACAATTATAGCAAGCCTACCTCAACTTTGGCTTTGTTCTTTCTTTGTACTTTCCTTCGCTTTATTTAGCACCTTGTCTCTTCTTCATTATTCTCTTGAATTTCTTCATGAACAATATCATGTCTTCTTCATCTAATTCACTGCTCTCGTCATCACTGTCTTCTTCTAGTTGTGCTTCTCTAGCTTCTTTAGATAGGGGCTTGAGGGTGGACTTCAAAGCAACCCCTTTCTTATTTGCTGAGGTGAGGTCGGCAATCTCCTTGACATGCTTTGCTTGTTTTTCCATCATCTCGAAGTTGATGATCTTTCCAAGCAATTCATCCGGAGTCATCTTTTTGTATTCGGGACTTTCTCTGATCATGGAGCATAGGGTGACATTGCGAGGCATGAATGCTCTAAGGATGATCTTTACCACCTCGTGGTCATTCCACTTCTTACTTCCGTATGATCTGACCTTGTTGACAAGTGTCTTTAATCTGTTGTACATGTCTTGGGGTGACTCGTCCTCTTCAATTGCGAATCTTCCTAATTCGCCTCAATCATTTCGATCTTTGCTTCACGCACATGTTGGTCACCTTCATGTGCAGTTTGTAGTGTGTCCCATATCTCCTTAGCAATCTCGAGTCCATCCACCTTGGTGAACTCATCCCGTCTGAGCGAATAGGTAATTACGTCCGCGCTTGAGCATTTCGATGAATTGCCTGGTCTTGGCTTGGTGTGAGCTCTTCGTCGTCGTCTGGGATATCTATCCCTGTGCACACAATATGCCACAAACTCGGATTGAGGGAAATTAGATGCATTTTCATATTTTGCCTCCACATTGAGTAATCACTTCCATCGAAATGTGGGGATTTTCCAAGTGGGATAGACAAATAATGATTATTATTGGAATTGAGACAATCATAGTTAAAAGGATATCGGGAGTAGTCGGTGTGACTACTCCCCTTCTTTTCTTCAATCTTCACTTTCCCTTTGGAAAGTGTCTTCTTTATTAGGAGCGCCTTTAGTTCTAGCATCTCCTCATCGTCGTCCTCGAAGTCTTGAATGGCTTCGAGGAGCTTCTCCACCTTGAGGTTCTTTTCATCATCAACCTTTTCTTGGTTGTCGCTCTCGTGGGTGTCCTTCATGTCCGACATGATCTTCTTCGAGCGATCAGTCTCTTTCTTGAAGAACCTTGCTCTGATACCAATTGAATGTGGCCTAGAGGGGGGGGGGTGAATAGGCATTTTCGAAATTTTGTCAGAACCTGCAACACTTAACAACCAGTTCAAAACCAGAGATATCGGACTAGTCCGGTAAAGTGCGGACTAGTCCGGCGTGTACGGACTAGGTTGAACAAGTTTGATCAATTAATTTGATTTTTCGATGTATGCAGCGGAAATATACAATCAAATGAAGTGTTACAAGGTTATGACCCAGGTTACATCACAGTTCAATCTTATATTTGATGATTCAACTTGAAGTAAGCAATAATGATTGAAACCCTAGACTATTGTGAAAAATAAGAGCGATGAACACAGTAACAAGACACAAGGATTTCTCCCGTGGTCCGGCTACCACAGAGGCAACCTACGTCCATGTTGAGGAGTCCACAAAAGGACCGGGTCTTCTCCAACCCTACCCTCGTCGGATTGCCACGAAGGCCAATCCTCTTCCACTTATCACAAAGGGGTGAATAACCAAATTCAAAGGGGCCTTCTCACACGTTGAGAGCTCCCTTGGATTACAACACGAAATACCACCAAGAACACACTCAAAATATTACAATGAAATCACAGGAGTGTGTTAGAAAATCAAACCAAGAGCTCAATGTGGTGTTTAACGTGTCACTCCAATGAACTAGAGTGAATCCTCAAAGGATTGATCTTTGTTGCACTTAATTTCGTGGAGAGATGTGGTTTTTGAGGCTCTTGGGAGGTGTGACGGCGCTAGGATTCGAGTCTTTATGAAATATGGCCGTGCAAATCTATTTATATGGGTTTCTAAAAGTGACCGTTAGGCTTCAGAAAGACCGGACTAGTCCGTGGTGGTCACCGGACTAGTCCGGTGTGCTGTGTGTAGCAAATCCTAAATGTCCCGAAATATTGGACTAGTCCCGCTAGGAGCGGACTTGTCCAATTTAGCTTCTGGAAATCTTCGGACTAGTCCGATAGTCATCGGACTTGTCCGTACATGTGAAACCTTAAGTGTATTGGATGACAAGTCCGCACTTGAAGGTCTTGTCCGATTTAGTTCAGAGGGTTTTTCGGACTAGTCCGTGCAAATATCAGACTTGTCCGATTTGGACCAGAGAGAATATCGGAGTAGTCCGGTTGTGATCTGACTTGTCTGATTTTTTGTGACTTGTGAAGTGTTTTGAAGACTAGTACGCACTGGGAGGACCAACCCGATTCTAGTCAGAGAGATACCGTACTAGTCCGATGGATATAGAACTTGTCCGATTTTGTGCAAAGAGGATATCAGACTAGTCCGGTGTCAGTCGGACTAGTCCGGTCCTGTGTAACTTTGTGCAATGTGTGTGTTTAATTGTTATTGAGCTCTTGGGGTGTGTTTCCTTAACACACTCCATACACAATGATCTACTATTCTTTTTCCTTGAGCTCATTTCCACTTTGCTCCTCAATTCTTCTTTTTGGCACTTTGCTTATTTTGCTATTGAAAACTGTGCTCATCTCAACAAAGAGATTAGGATCCCAATTGCTTGTCATAAATCATCCAAAACCCACAGGGGATTCCTAGATGCACTTTCAGTTATAGGTATGTTGTACCTTAGCCAAGGAATAATGGATCGTACTCAACATATGTTGGATACATGTCACTCCTTCGTGGCTAAAGGTTATCATTAACTTAGCCAAAGATTGACGGATCGCACAAAATGCATGAGAGGTACAAGTTATTCATTTATGGCAAGAAGGTATGATACACATTAGCCAAAGAATGACGGAACACACTCAACCATGTTGAGTGCACGTCATTCCTTTGTCGCTAAAGGTTATCATTGTCTTAGCCAAGGAATAACAAGGTACATCCAACCTATAGAAATCTTGAGATGTGGATGAGCGACATAGACAACACCCTACTCGACCACACTCATGGAACCCATATAAGGAACCTAACATCGACACTCATCCCTCCAATGTCAAAGCCATGCTGCAACAAGGTTAGGCCAACCTCATGGCCTACATCCGTCGTTAGGATTTTAGCCCCTATCGCGGACCTTGACCAAGAACAAGCTTGGGGGAGGACCCCCACTTGAGGTAACTTGTATCACACCCCATTTGCACCCCTTTATTTTTCTTTCTTTCCTTCCACCACATTTGCATCTAAAAAATGATGAAATAACGTAGTATAAGTTAGGTTAATAAAATGAAGGATGTGCGGTAAGAATATTTTACTTTGCATATGTTGAAATGATGAATAGTTGCTCTGTTTTATTTTCTCTACTCCCTCGCATACAACTAAGTATTCTCCAAGTATTGGGTTTATTGGCCTAGAATATTCCTGCCCGAAACTTGGAAATTGTGGGTAGCAAAAGCTAAGTTCAATTATAGGTTTTTGTGGGATATGATATGGTGATAACAGTGTCTAAGGTTGCGTTTGGTTTGAGGGATATGCTGGGATAGAATGGGGCGATCCTAGTTGTTATAGTGTTTGTTTCTAAGACAAATAGGGGATGGAACCATCCCAAATGGAATATTCGACGTAGATGCGGGACACAGTCGTCCCTCCGAAACTAGGACGACGAACTCGTCCCTCCCGAACGCCGTGAGGCTTCCATCATTCCGCTTGGCCGTTTCCTCGCTGAGTTTCATCGCTCATGTGTGCACTCTGCTCCGACGCGGCCTCAGCCATTGGGCGCTTGGCGCTTCTCCTTCGCCCTCGCAGTGCATCTCCTTTGAGCGGGGTGGACTCCGATAACAGCGGCAGCCTCTAGTTGTTGAGCGGCTGCGGCTGGCGCTTTCCGCGCTGCTCTGGCCTCTGCCGACGCCCTCAATCACCTCATTCTCGCTCTAGTATTCGCGACCACGGCGCCTCCACAGCAGCAGCCACGCGCGGGCGGGTCTCTGGCCCCGAACATCGGAGTCGTTCACTCACGAGGCCGGGGCGTCAGCATCGGCCATGACCTCCGCGCGCGCCTGGTGACGGCTTTTGGTCGTCCTCGAAGTCTTGAATGGCTTCGAGGAGCTTCTCCACCTTTAGGTTCTTGTCATCATCAACCTTTTCTTGGTTGTTGCTCTTGTGGATGTCCTTCATGTCCGACATGATCTTCTTCGAGCGATTAGTCTCTTTCTTGAAGAACCTACTCTGATACCAATTCAATGTGGCCTAGAAGGGGGGGTGAAAAGGCCTTTTTGAATTTTGTCAGAACCTGCAACACTTAACAACCAGTTCAAAACCAGAGATATCGGACTAGTCCGGTAAAGTGCGGACTAGTCCGGTGTGTACGGACTAGGTTGATCAAGTTTGATTTATTAAGTTTGATTCTAGGGTGTAGCAGCGGAAATATACTTGTAATTTATGTGTTGCAAGATTATGTACTAAGGTATATCACAAGTCAATCTTAAATTTGATATTTCAACGTAAAGTGAGCAATATTAATTGAAACCCTAGATTGATATAATGTAAAGAACGATGAACACAAAATAAGAACACAAGATATTTATCCCGTGGTTCGGTTCCCACAAAGGCAACCTACATCCATGTTGAGGAGTCCACAAAAGGACCGGGTCTTATCCAACCCTACCCTCGCCGGATCGCCACGAAGGCCAATCCTCTTCCACTTAGCACAAAGGGGTGAATAGACAAATTCAAAGGGGCCTTCTCACACGTTGAGGGCTCCCTTAGATTACAACACAAAATACCACCAAGTACACACTCAAAGATTACAATGAAATCATAGAAGTGTTTTAGAGAATCAAACCAAGAGCTCAATGAGTGTTGAACGTGTCTCTCCAATGATCTAGAGTGAATCCTCAAAGGATTGATATTTGTTGCACTTAATTTCGTACAGAGATGTGGTTTTTGAGGCTCTTGGGAGGTGTGATGGCGCTAGGGTTCGAGAGAGTTTAAAGTTGGGTTGTGCACCTCTATTTATATGGGGTTTCTAAAAGTGACCATTAGGGTTCAGAAAGATCAGACTAGTTCGTGGTCGACACCGGACTAGTCCGGTGTGCTGGGTGTAGCAAACCCTAAGGTCCTGAAATATCGGACTAGTCCAGCTAGGAGCGGACTTGTCCGATTTCGCTTATAGAAATCTTCGGACTAGTCCGATAGTCATCGAACTTGTCCGAACATGTGAAACCCTAAGTGAATTGGGTGACAAGTCCGCACTTGGAGGACTTGTCCGATTTAGGTCAGAGGGTTTTTTGGACTAGTCCGTGCTAACACCGGACTTGTCCGATTTAGATCACAATGAATATCGGACTAGTCCAGTAGTGATCGGACTTGTCCGATTTTGTGTGACTTGTGAAGCGTTTTGAGGACTAGTCCGCACTGGGGAGGACTAGTCCAATTCTAGCTAGAGAGATATCGGACTAGTCCGATGGATATCGAACTTGTCCGATTTTGTGCAGAGAGGATATCAGACTAGTCCGGTGACATTCGGACTAGTCTGGTCCTGTATAACTTTGTGCAATGTGTGTGTTTAATTGTGATTGTGCTCTTGGGGTGTGTTTCCTTAACACACTCCATACACAGAGATCTATTATTCTTCTTCCTTGAGCTCATTTCCATTTTGTTCCTCATTCTTCCTTCTTTTTGGCACTTTGCTTATTTTGCTATCAAAACCTGTGCTCATCTCAACAAAGAGGTTAGGATCTCATTTGCTTGTCATAAATCGTCCAAAACCCACAAGGGATTCCTAGATGCACTTTCATCGGACAAATCCCATTTAGTTAGAAGTTAAAGTATGCGTCTAAACGGACACAGAGACAAATGACGACGGTGCAGATAGCAAACACCCGCGCGTGAGGACGGAGGACCTTGACAGACCCACTTCTTTGTCTCTCTCTCGTTCCTTCCTCTTCTCTCGTCTTGAAGAGCTGCAGCCTCCGGCGAGCAGCTGACATACGTATGATGACTATAACCGTATATTCATGCCCCTTTTTACTTTAAGAATTGCACCAGATAGGGGGTGTAGTGTTAAATAGGAAGTGTTATGCTGTTGAAATTTTAGGACCTATCATGTTGTACAAAAATGGGATTCGGGTCGGCTTGACCCGACACAACCCATTTAGGGCCCGACAAAGCCCACTTAGTTAGATGTTAAAATATGCGTCTAAACAGACACGGAGAAGAACGACGATGGTGCAGACAGCAAACACCCGCGCGTGAGGATGGCGGACCTCGACAGACCCACTTCCCTGTCTCTCTCTCGTTCTTTCCTCCTTGCTCATCTTGAAGAGCTGCAGCCTCCAGCGAGCAGCTGACATACGTATGATGACTATAGCTATATAGTCATGCCCCTTTTTACTTTAAGAACTGCACCAGATTGGGTGGTGTAGTGTTAAATAGGCGGTGTTATGCTGTCAAAATTTTCTTTCCCCCTCGCTCGTCCTGAAGAGCTGCAACCTCCGACGAGCGGCTGACATACGTATGACGACTATAAGAGTATAGTCATGCCCCTTTTTACATTAAGAACTGCACCAGATTGGGGTGTAGTGTTAAATAGGCGGTGTTATGCTGTCAAAATTTTCTTTCTCCCCGCTCGTCTTGAAGAGCTGCAGCCTCCGGCGAGCGGCTGACATACGTATGACGACTATAACTGTATATTAATGCCCCTTTTTACTTTAAGAACTGCACCGGATTGGGGGTGTAGAGTTAAATAGGCGGTGTTGTGTGTCAAAATTTTAGGACCTATCCTGCGTACATTAACGATAATTTCTTTCGCTTTAAACTGCAGAGTCAAACATGGGTGAAGACGGCAGTTGGATGTATACTAGCTGGAAGAGTAGAACTGGTGGTCACTCGGATGAGTGGTACATCAAGTTAGATGAAATTTTTGGATCAAGCATTTTCGTTGTCAACGGATGATAAGGTGTGATGCCCATGTACGAAATGTCGGAACACCAAGTTTTTGAACAGAACGGAACTTTCGTTTCACTTATGTCAAAACGGTTTCACGCCACATTATGAGATGTGGACCTTCCACGGCAAGACTAAGTCTCGATTCGTAGAATAAGTGATGAGGATGATGATGATATAACAGGAGCTGATAGGATGGATGAGATGCTAGAAGCTCTGGAAGCAGAGGATCCTCTTACAAATGAGGCAGGGGAGTTCTTCGAGGAGCTCAAGAAATCACAACAGCTGTTGCATGAACACACGGTTGTGACCGTCCTTGCTCTCTTGAACAGATTTATGGCAATTAAGTCTAAGTACTTTTTTCTATCAACCTCTACAATGATCTCATGAAATTGATCTGCAATATCCTTCCACAACCTCACAAAGTGTCTAAAGATATGTATCAGTAAAATATCAAGATATCTGGTCTCGATATGAACTGTGAGAAAATCGATGTGTGCCTAGACAACTGCATGTTATTCTGGAAAGAGCATGCCAAAGAGAACATGTGCTTGAAATGTGGTATGTTGAAGTTGTTAATGATGATGGCGATAATGTGACGACAGATGTCGCACATAAGAAGCTTCATTACTTGCATGTGACACCTCGGTTGAAGCGGTTGTTTCTTTCAAAAAGAACCATAAGACACATGAGATGGCAGAAAGAAGGTAAATGTGAGAACAAATAATTCTTGACGCATCCGTCCGACGGTGATGCATGGAAGGCGCTAGACCAATTCGATCCAGATTGTCCTCGTGATGTGAGAAATGTTTGCATCGGATTAGCGACACACGAATTCTCACCGTTCAGTACAAACGTCATGCCATACTCCTGTTGGCCCATCTTTGTCATTCCATACAACCTACCACGGTCTCTTTGTATGAAGAATGAGTTCATGTTCCTCAGCCTCATTGTACCTGGACCTGATCATCTCGGGTCACGTCTCAACGTGATGTTGAAACCGCTGATCGAAGAACTGAAAGTGTTGTGGATAGGAGTTGAAGCGTACAATAGTTACAAAAAGCATAAATTCAACCTTGGAGCTGCTTATTTGTGGTTCGTCCATGATTTACCGGCATACGGCATGTTTTCCGGATGGAGCACTCACGGTCGTCTGACGTGTCCAATATGTGCTTCGGACACAAATTGCTTTCGACTAACTCATGGAGGTAAAATATCTTACTTCGATTGTCACAGACGTTGGCTACCTTCAAATCACATATTTAGGCAACCGAGGCATGTCTTTAGAAAGAACACCATTGTCACTAGAGGACCACCAAAACGTCTTAACGGGTCAGAAATTTCTGATATGTTGAACAAACTGGTGCTAGATGAAGGTCGTCCTGGATATTTCGTAGGTTATGGAGAGGAACGCTATTGGACTCACATATGTGGACTTTGGGAGTTGTTGTATGTGAAGTCGTTGATTCTAAAGCACAACATTGATGTCTTGCATCAGGAGTGTCACATGACCAAAAGTGTCATAAGCACTTGCATGGATATGCCTGGCAAAATGAAACATAATAAAAAAGCTAGACTAGATTTGGTAGACATTTGTCACCGTCCAACTCTTGAAATCTCTGAAAGTGGTGGTAATCCTTGTGCTTCTTTTTGTCTTTGATATAAAGAAAAGAAAGAAGTCATGAAATTGTTAAAAACTTTGAAATTCCCGGATGGTTACACAGCTAGACTGATGCGAGCCGTGAATGTGAACACAGGAAACCTCACTGGGTTGAAGAGTCATGATTATTACATTATAATGGTAAGACTCTTACCTACTATGTTTCGGGGCTATCTAGATAATGCCATGTGGAAGGTTTTAGCCGAGCTCAGCTATTTCTATAGACAACTTTGTGCTAAAGAAATCAAGATAGGAATGATGGATAAGTTAGATAAGGAGATACCCATACTTTTATGTAAGATGGAAAAAAATTTCTACCAGGTTTCTTCAATCCAATGCAATATTTGCTTATCCATCTTCCATTCGAAGCTAAAGTTGGTGGTCCTGTGTGCAATACAGTTGGATGTATCACATTGAAAGAGCACTACGATATCTAAAACCAATGGTTGGCAACAGAGCAAGGGTTGAAGGGTGCATCGCTGAAGCATATGCTCTTAAGGAAGTAGGATACTTTTGAAGTGTCTACTTTGGAGAAGAAACAATATTAATACTTCGGCGATGCTGTACAATGTGGAAGAAGCACCCCTGTCGGTACACTGCAGATGGGGTACCCTCACACTTAGGATGAAGACAACAAGGTGCGTCCAGAGATGCCACACGTTCTATAGGCGCCAAGGCCTTTGCCTCCCTTGAAGATCAAGCTACGACGCTGCCACGTAAGCCTTGATGATGGGACTTGGCCCCTCTGGTGTGACGGGCTCCCGATGCGCCACGTGTAGGGACGGGACCTCACCCATCCTTGGGAGAGCACCCCCGGGACAGCCACATGGCACGGAGTGCAAAGGGCCAGTACCCCCCAGGGGAAGGAGCACGGAGCTGCCATGTACCCTGGGGAGCCCCGGAGCCGCCACGCGTCACGAAGGACCAGAGCAAGCCTTCCCATCGAAGACCTGCCCCGACGCTGCCACATGTCCTACAGCTCGCCCCACACGGTGAGGTGCGGGAGTTAAAAGGTGGAGCACTCCGCTCTGGTCAAGCACCTGCAACCACCGCTGGCGCACGATGTGGGGCACGCCAACAGTCAGAGACCACTATGACCAATCGCATCACAGTGAAGGTGCTGCAGGCCTATCCCACTCAGCCAAGTGGGTAGCTTGCGGCAACAAGACGAGCTGACGAGATACCTTATGCCGCTGTCAGCAACGGCGCATGGGCTACAGACAAGAGAGGCGGTAAGACGGTGAGTCTCCACTGCCACCCTCAGAGGAAGCTTATGCGAGAAGCCTTATATCTTTAGAATAAGATCGCCCCGAGACCACCTGTCGGGCCTCGGGACCCCACTTGTAAGGCGTTCGGTCTTGGTTATAAAAGGCTCGGACCACCATCGCTACAAGCACAGGACTCAGAATCCCCGACACACACACACTCGCATACACAATCATCAGGCAATACAATCCACCGTGGAGTAGGGTGTTACGCTCCTTGCGGCCCGAACCATGTAAAAACTCCACTATCTCTTTCTCTTCCGCTAGAACACTAGTTTGAGGCCTAAGCCTCGCCAAACAAGAACCTCCGCGGGCTGCTCCTTAGCAGATCCTAGCGAAGTGTCGCATTGACCCTTCGACATTTGGCGCACCAGGTAGGGGCTTTTTCCCTCAAAAAAGTGGTAGCTCTTTCACCACCATGGTGTTCATGAAGCCTGCGAGTTGTAGCGAAATCAAGCCACAAAAGGTCGACCATTGTGTCGACAAAGACGTAGAGAGGGAGTTCCAAAGGCCAGAACGTGCTGTGAAAACGGTACACCAGGCTGTGAACTTCGACCTCAACAGCGACCACGAGCATCGCAAAGCACTCCACGTCATCTGTGGAGGATCTTGGGAACCCACTTCTAGGAATGCGGTCAATACCCTGCACCGGGCGATGACTTTGTCAGCCTCTACGCATGCCCCGGCACTGCATCACAAATAGATGGAGATGACGATAAGCTTCGATGCCTCTAACTGCCCCAAGAACATGGCGGGAGCCGGGAAGCTGCCCCTCCTCATCGCCTCCACCATCACCAATGCAAAGTTTTACCACGTCCTGGTAGATGGTGGAGCCGGCCTCAACCTCATTAGCCGTGCGGCCTTCAACAAGCTGAAGATCCCCGTGTCTGAGCTCACACCAACAAGATCATTCTCAGGGGTAGGACCGGAGAGTGTTACCTCCTAAGGCTGCATCCACCTCCGGGTGACCCTAGGGACACCCGAGAACTTCAAGACGGAGAATATCCTATTTGACGTCATGGAGGTTAGCCTCCCCTACCACGCCGATATTGGCAGGCCAACCCTGTACCGGTTCATGGCAGTAGCCCATTACGTCTATCTCGTCCTCAAGATGCTGACACCTTCCGGCGTCCTCAAGATCTGCAGAGATCGTGCTGCTGCGGTGACGGTCTTGGAAATACTCCGAGCGTTGGCATCAGTCCCAGCACCTGTCCTGAGTGATGCTGAGCCAAGTGAGCCTTCGCCAGACCCACGCGCTCACAGCCGCACCGCTGCACCACGAATGAAGCCCTCCGACGACGATGTACCCATCAAGACAATCCAGATTGGCTCTGATGCGGCTCAGACCATCCATCTCACGGGGAGTCTGAACAGCGAGCAGGAATTGGCGCTCACTACTTTCCTACAAGCTAACGTCGACGTCTTTGCCTGGCAACCGTCGCAGATGCCAGGCATCCTTAGTGATGTGATTGAGCACCGTCTGAAGATATACCCCGACGCACGACCGCAACAACAGAGGCCCCGTAAGCAGTCCGTCAAGCGGTAGAACTTCATTTGCGAGGAGATCAAGAAGCTCCTCGATGTTGGCTTCATACGGGACGTCCACCATCTCAGATGGTTGGCCAATCCGGTTGTCGTACCCAAAGCTGGCGGTAAGCTTCGGATGTGCATTGACTACACAACCTCAACAAGGCATGTCCTAAAGATCCCTTCCCTCTCCCTAGAATTGATCAAATCATAGATTCAACTACGGGCTGCGATATGCTATGCTTTCTAAATGCCTATTCAAGGTTCCACCAAATCCCAATGTCTAGAGAGGACGAAGAACATACCGTATTTATAACTGTAGGTGGCCTTTACTGCTATGTCTCCATGCCTTACGGTCTTAAGAATGCCCTCCCCACCTTTGTACGAGCTATGCACAAAACATTTGGGGACCTCATTCGGGACCTAGTAGAGGTATATGTTCATGATATTGTAGTAAAAATCCAGTCACATACATCATTACTAGAAAACCTCGGCCTAGTCTTTGATAGATTGCGAACCACACGCATGAAGCTCAATCCCGACAAATGCGTGTTTGGAGTCAAAGATGGGAAGCTCCTCGGTTTCTTGGTCTCACATCGAGGGATTGAGGCCAACCAAGAAAAGATCAAGGCGGTGGAGCTGATGCGGCCCCCAGCCCGCACCAAGGATGTGCAGAAGCTTGCAGGGTGTTTGGCAGCGCTCAGCCGGTTTATCTCTAGGCTGGCTGAGCGGGCCCTCCCGTTCTACAAGCTCTTGTGCCAGTCTGGACCGTTTGTCTGGACCGAAGAAGCAGAGAAGGCATTCCGCGAGCTAAAGCGGCAGCTTACGACGCTGCCAATAATGGTGGCACCGGAGCCCAGGGAGCCATTGTACCTCTACATCGCCACCACAACAGAGGTGGTAAGAATGGTTTTGGTTGTAGAGTGGGCCGGTCACCAGCAGCACCAACGAAAGGAAGGGGCCCCTGAAGTTGATTCTGAGCCCTAGGGCTTGGAGCTTGCATGGGGCCCCATCGATAGAGGAGCCTCTGGTCCCATCCCCCATAGGACGTCCGGGTCCCCCAAGGGTGCCCCGGAGACCAAGGAGCCTTTGGGTCTCAGCCACCAGAGGACATCTTGGTCCCCCTAGAGGGCCCCGGAGACCAAGGAGCCTCTGGGTCCCAGCCACCAGAGGACGTCCAGGTCCCCCTAGGGGGCCCCGAAGACCAAGGAGCCTTTGGGTCCCAGTACCCAGAGGACGTCCGGGTCCCCCATGGGGGCCCTGGAGACCAAGGAGCCCCTAGAGGATGACCGGGTCCCCCTAGGGGGCCCCGGAAGCCAAGAAGACTTTGGGTCCTAGCCCCCAAAGGAAGCATGTAACCCAGGAGACATGGAGTCACTAGACCTGGAGCAGAGGGAAGAAGATGAGCCGGACACCCCGAAAAGGTCCCGGACCATCCAGTGCCTGGTCTACTTCATCAGCAAAGTCCTGCATGAGGCAAAGCCATGGTACCTAGAAGTGCACAAGCTACTCTATGCGGTTCTAATCGTGTCGAGGAAGCTCCGCCATTATTTTCAGGCACACCGAGTATCAGTGGTGACTTCATTCCCACTGGGAGCAGTGCTGCGCACCCTAAACGCAATTGGCAATATTGCCAAGTGGGCGGCTGAATTAGCGGAATTTGAGCTTGATTTCTTGCCACAACATGCAATCAAGAGTCAAGCTCTAGCGGACTTCGTTGCCGAATAGACGCCCTCACCAAGCAACCCAAGGGGGCAGAAGATCAGTGAGCCAGAGCTCAGGGCTCCGGTACTTACCGGACCTCACTGGACGCTCTTCTTCGACGGATCCTCAAGGAAGCAAGGGTCCGGAGCCGGTGCACTGCTCACCTCGCCAACAGGGGAGCAGTCCAAGTACGCAGTGCGCCTCGCTATCATGGCCACCAACAACATGGCAGAGTATGAAGCCCTCATCTTCGGACTCATAGCTATGCAGGGTCTCAGTGTCTAGCAGATGCTGATCAAGGGAGACTCCCAGCTGTTCATCAAGCAAGTTCAGGGCGAGTGCTGCTGCAATGACCCGCAGCTCGCGGCATATTTGATACATGTCAAGAAGCTAGAAGCTGGATTCGAGGCCTTGGATCTCTGCCATGTACCCCGCGCTAACAACTCTATCGCTGATGCCTTGTCAACCATAGCGTCCACAGGAGCCCCCGTTCCAGAAGGGGCCTTTGGCAGGAGGTTGGTGCGGTCAACCGCTAGGCCGGCAGGGCCTATTGAAGAAGGTGAGCCCAGCTCCACAGAGCTGGCAACCACGGCTGCCATGCAACCATGGGGGCCGCCATGGTTCTTGAGCGTCACCAGGGATCCCCAATCACCTGGCACCCAAGATCTGGAAGTCCAGGAGAGTCCCGATGCGTGTATCACGGAGGTCCAGGACTACCTGAAGGACAACCTCCTCCCAGAGGACCCAGCATCCGCAGAGAGGATCGTGAGGATGGCGAAACGCTACATGCTGGTAGAAGGTGATCTCTGTCGACGTGATGCCAACAGCGTACTGCTACGATGCATAACTCGGCAGGAAGGCTGCGACTTGCTCGTAGATATCCACGAAGGAGAGTGTGGGAATCACACGGCCCCCCGCACACTGGTTGGCAAAGCCTTTTGGCATGGTTTCTGCTGGCCAACAGCACTACAAGGCGCCATTGAACTAGTCAAGAAGTGCAAGGCGTGCCAGTTCCACGCCAAGCAAATTCACACCTCGGCCTAGTCACTGCAGATGATCCCGCCCTCCTGGCCTTTCGCGGTCTGGGGGCTGGATATCATGGGACCCTTTCCCAGGGCAGTCGGAGAGTACCGGTTCCTCTACGTCACCATAGATAAGTGCACCAAGTGGCCGAAAGCAGCCCAAGTGATCAATATCAACAAGGAGTCCGCAGTCAAGTTCATCAAATCAATTGTCTGCAGGTTCGGGGTCCCGAGCAGGATAATCACCAACAACGGGACCCAGTTCACCAGTGCAGCTTTTCAGGATACTGCGAAGATGAAAGTGCATCTAGGACTCCCTTGTGGGTTTTGGATGATTTATGACAAGCAATTGGGATCCTAATCCTTTTGTTGAAATGAATGCAGGCAAATAATAAAAAATGAGCAAAATGCCAAAAAGAAGGGAAATGAGAAGCAAAGTGAATTTGAGCTCAAGGAGAAGAAAATAGTAGATTATTATGTATGGAGTGTGTTAAGGAAACACACCCAAGAGCTCAATCACTTTCAAGCACACACACACAGTGCACAAAGTTATACAGGACCGAACTAGTCCGATATCAGCCGGACTAGTCCGATATCACTTTCTGCACTAGATCGGACAAGTCCGGTATCCACCGGACTAGTCCGATATCTTTCTGATCCACTTCGGACTAGTCCTCCCCAATGCGTACTAGTCCTCAACTCAATGCACAAGTCACACAAAATCGGACAAGTCCGTTGTGATCCGGACTAGTCCGATATTCTTTCTGATCCACTTCAGACAAGTCCGGTGTCTACACGGACTAGTCCGATATACACACTGATCTAAATCGGACAAGTCCTCCAAGTGCGGACTTGTCATCCTAAACACTTAGGGTTTCATAAGTCCGGACAAGTCCGATGGCAATCGGACTAGTCCGAAGATTTCCAGTAGTGAAATCGGACAAGTCCGTTTTCAACCGAACTAGTCCGATATTCCTGGACACTTAGGGTTTGCTACCACAGCACACCGGACTAGTCCGGTGACCACCACGGACTAGTCCGATCTTTCTGAACCCTAACGGTCACTTTTAGAAACCCCATATAAATAGAGGTGCACGGCCCACTTTTATACTCTCTCGAACCCTAGCGCCGTCACACCTCCCAAGAGACTCAAAAACCACCTCTCTCCACGAAATTAAGTGAAAAATCGATCAATCTATTGAAGATCACTTCTAGATCATTGGAGAGACACTTGGCACACATCATTGAGTTCTTGGTTTGATTCTCTAACACACTCTTGCGTTTCAATTTGTAATTTTCGAGTGTGTTATTGGTGGCTTTGTAAGTTGTAATCAAGGGAGCTCTCAACGTGTGAGAACACCCCTTCAACTTGGTTATTTACCCTTTGTGATTAGTGGAAGAGGATTGGCCTTTGTGGCGATCCGACGAGGGAAGGGTTGGAGAAGACCCGGTCCTTTTGTGGGCTCCTCAACGTGGATGTAGGTTGCATTCGTGGTAGCCGAACCACGGGATAAATCGTGTGTCTTGTCCTTTTGCGTTCTTCATCTTAATTGATCAACTTATTCTAGGGTTTGATTCACTTTGTTCAATTTGAGTTAAATTGTTGAACAAGAGCCTTAATTGTAATAGAATTTGACATACAACTATTAAACTGTCATTCAAGTTTATATTTCTGCTGCAAACATTAACGAATCAATCAAATTGACTGAACTTGATCAACTTAGCCCGTGAAAACCGGACTAGTCCGCACTTTACCGGACTAGTCCGATATCTCTGGTATTGACTTTGTTGTTGAGTGTTACAGGAACCGAGAAAATTCAAAAAGGCCTATTCACCCCCCCTCTAGGCCTACATTCAATTGGTATCAGAGCAGGTTCTTCAAGAAAGAGTGCAACCACTCGAAGAGATCATTTCAGACATGAAGGAAGTTCAGAAAATCAACAACCAGGAAGAAGTGAACAACGACAAGAACCAAAAGCTGGAAAAGTACCTCGAAGCAATTCAAGACTTCGATGATGATGACGAGGAGACGCAGGAGCTGAAAGCACTCCTCAGAAAGAAAGCACTTTCCAAAGGGAAAGCTAAAGTTGAAGAAAAGAAGAAGGGGAGTAGTCACACCGACTACTCCCGATATCCTTTTAACTATGATCGTTTAAATTCAAACAATAGCCATTACCTATCTATTCCTCTTAGAAAAGCCCCACACTTCGATGGGAGTGATTACTCCATGTGGAGGCAAAATATGAAGATGCACTTGATTTCCCTTAACCCAAGTTTATGGCATATTGTGTGCACAGGAATAGACATCCCAGATGACGACGAAGAGCTCACCCCAAGTCAAGAGCAAGCCATCCACAGAAACGCTCAAGCCGCAGCCGTAATCACCTCCTCTCTAAGTCGAGATGAATTCACAAAGGTGGACGGACTGGGGATTGCCAAGGAAATATGGGACACACTACAAACGGCCCATGAAGTTGACCGGCATGTGCGGGAGGCGAAAATTGAAATGATCGAAGGCGAACTAGGAAGGTTCGCAATTGAGGAAGACGAGTCCCCCAGGACATGTACAACCGATTGAAGACACTTGTAAACAAGGTTCGATCATATGGGAGCAAGAAGTGGAATGACCACGAGGTTGTAAAGCTCATCCTTAGAGCCTTTATGCCTCGCAATGTCACACTATGCTCTATGATCAGAGAAAGTCCCGGGTACAAGAGGATGACTCCAGATGAATTGCTTGGCAAAATCATCAACTTTGAAATGATGGAGAAACAAGCCTAGCACGTCAAATAAATAGCCGACCTCACATCGGCCAAGAAGAAGGGAGTTGCCTTAAAGTCCACACTCAAGCCTCTATCCAAAGAAGCAAGAGAAGCACAACTTGAGGAGGACAGCGATGATGAAAGCGGTGAGCTGGACGAAGAGGATATGATTTTGTTCATGAAAAAGTTCAAAAGAATAATGAAGAAAAGACAAGTAACAAAATCAAGTGAAGGCAAGTACAAGGAGAGGACAAAGCCGAAGATGAGGCGGGCGTGCTATAATTGTGGTGAGTATAACCACTTTATAGTCGATTGCGCGTATGAGGACAACAAGAAGAAGAATAAAGAAGCCAAGCCTCAACCGAAGAAATTCTTCAAGAAGAAGAAACAAGCTGAACAAGCACACATTGGAAAGGAGTGGGACTCAAAAGATGAGTCCTCATCATCCGATGAAGAAGAGATGGCTAGCATAGCCATTGAAAGCACGTCCAAGAAACCCACACTCTTCCCCACGCTCGGTACAAAGAAGGGAAATGGCACTTGCCTCATGGCAAAGGAAGGTAAATGCAAGGTAAACATCAAAACTCCTTCCATGCATTCCTACTCAAGTAATGATGAACTAGATAGTGATGATGAAGATATGTTAATTGGATTAGATAGAAAAACTGCTGCTAAAATGAAATTTTTACTTGACCAACTTGTTGAGAAGGAATGGCTAATTGATCGTCCAGAGGACATGATTATCTCCCAAAAGGAGAAGTATGTCGAACTTGACAATCTTCTAGTTCTTAAAAAGGAGAAAAAAATCTCACTAGAGCTTGAGCTAGCTTCAAGCAAGAAAACTTGCTTGGAGTTAACCAACTCAAACGTTGCAATCAAGGATCAACTTGATGACCTGATCAAGGTTAACAAGATCCTTGAAGTGCAAGTTGAGTCACTCAAGCTAAGTGAATCTTCCTCCTCTTCAAGTCTACCTTCTCAACTCACTTCAACTAATCTTGTTCATATGTGCAAATGTGGTAAAATCAACACCAGTTTGAAGGAAAAGTCTACCTCCACAAAGGATAAAAATCCTACCCAATGTGGAATATTTGACAAGGAGAGGATCAACTATGCACGTAGTGCATACTTGGTCCAAAGACCCCCAAATGTCAAGTATGGCATTGGTTACTCTTATGATGGAAAGCAAAATGCTGGAAGTCATACGAGTAACAAGGGAAGGATTACCTTTGTGAAGGGAGGACCCTCACAACCTGGTAACTCGAAAATTAAGAACCTAAACTCTCATGAACACCGGACTAGTCCGGTTGAGGTCCGGACAAGTCCGGTCATCCGGACAAGTCCGGTCACCCAGACTAGTCCGATCCATAAACAACAACAACTTTTGTTCAAAACCTTTGATGCCTCTTATGTATTAATGAGAAACAATCTTGGTAAAGTTTATGCTTATTATGCTGGGCCACACCATGGGAACACAAAATCCCATGTGTGGGTGCCCAAATGTATTGTAACTAACCTCCAAGGACCCAAGCAAGCTTGGGTACCTAAAACCAAGGCATAATTTGTTTCTGTAGGCCTATTCCTCCGGTGGATCCAAATGGGTGCTAGACAGTGGATGCACCAACCACATGACCGGAGAAAGGAGGATGTTCGTGGAATATGAAGAAAACGAGGACCCGAACGAAGGCATCTACTTCGGAGATAATAGTCAAGGAAGGGTGCTCGGTACCGGTAAAATAGCAATATCCTCTGAACACACTCTTTCTCATGTTTTACATGTTGAATCTTTAGATTATAACCTGCTGTCCATATCTCAGTTATGTGACAAAGGTTATAATTGCTTGTTCACTAACGAGGGTGTGACCGTCTCAAGGAGGAGTGATGGTTCCGTTGCATTCAAGGGTGTGTTGAAGGGAAAGCTTTACCTTGTTGACTTCAACAAGGATAAAACCGAACTCTACACATGCTTGATTGCAAAAACCAACATGGGTTGGTTGTGGCATAGACGGCTAGCACATGTTGGTATGAGGAATCTTCAAAAACTCCTCAAGGGCGATCACATCTGAGGTTTGAAAGATGTTGTTTTTGAGAAAGACAGGCCTTGTAGCGCGTGCCAAGCCGGGAAGCAAGTTGGAGCACATCATCCCGCAAAGAACATCATGACTACGACAAGACCGCTCGAACTACTTCATATGGACTTGTTTGGTCCAATTGCTTACATAAGCATTGGCGGTAATAAATACGGTTTAGTCATTATTGATGATTTTTCCCGCTTCACTTGGGTGTTCTTTTTGCATGACAAGTCAGAAACACAAGGGACACTCAAGAAATTCTTCAAGCGAGCGCAAAACGAGTTCTCACTATCGATCAAGAGTATTCGGAGCGACAACGGCACGGAGTTCAAGAACATACAAGTGGAGGAGTACCTTGATGAGGAGGGAATCAAGCACGAATTTTCAGCACCATACTCTCCACAACAAAACGGAGTTTCCGAAAGGAAGAACCGAACGCTCATAGAGATGGCAAGAACAATGCTCGATGAATACAAGACTTCGAACCGATTTTGGGCGGAAGCAATTAACACCGCTTGACACGCCGCAAATCGACTCTACCTTCATCGACTACTCAAGAAGACTCCTTATGAGCTACTCACCGGTAACAAACCAAACATTTCATATTTTCGAGTTTTCGGCTCTCCATGTTATATCTTGAACAAGAAGCCCAGGACTTCAAAGTTCACTTCGAAGTCCGATGAAGGTTTCTTGCTTGGTTATGATTCGAACACTTACGCCTATCGTGTCTTCAATAAGGCCTCGGACTTGTTGAAGTGGCACGTGACGTAGTGTTCAATGAAACTAATGGCTCCCAAAAGGAGCAAGTTGATCAATGTGAATTAGGTAAAGAAGAAGCTCCTTATCAAGCATTGAAGAGAATGGCTCTAGGCGAAGTTCGACCACAAGAGTCATCGTCACAAATACAAGAGGAAAGTGAACCACAAGAGGAGATCAACAATCAAGGGGGAGCTTCGATACAAGATCAATCACAAGAATATGAAGATGATCAACAAATCAACGAGGGCAACCACTCAGGGGGAAAAGAAAATGATCACCAACACACAACTCTCCAAGTGCCACACCCAAGAGTACACCAATGCATTCAAAGGGATCACCCAATCGACAACATCATCGGTGACATCCAAAAGGGAGTAACCACTAGATCTCGTATAGCTAATTTTTGTGAGCATTACTCGTTTGTCTCCTTTTTGGAACCACGCAGGACTGAGGATGCATTGAAGGATCCGGACTGGGTGGTGGCAATGCAAGAAGAGTTGAACAACTTCAAGAGAAACGAGGTTTGGGAACTTGTGGCAAGACCCAATGCAAATATAGTGGGCACCAAGTGGGTCTTCCGCAACAAGCAAGACAAACACGGAGTGGTGACAAGAAACAAGACACGACTTGTGGACAAAGGTTACTCACAAGTCGAAGGTTTGGATTTCGATGAGACTTTTGCTCCAGTAGCTAGGCTTGAATCAACTAGAATATTACTTGCATATGCTACTCACCATGATTTCAAGCTGTATCAAATGGACGTGAAAAGCGCCTTCCTCAACGGACCGATCAAGGAAGAGGTGTACGTGGAGCAACCACCCGGGTTTGAAGACGAAGAGTTCCCCGACCACGTATATAAACTGCGTAAGGCTCTCTATGGCCTCAAACAAGCTCCTAGAGCTTGGTATGAGTGTCTTAGAGATTTCTTAATTGATTATGGTTTTCAAATTGGCAAAGTAGATTATACATTATTCACAAAGAATCTAGATAATGATCTTTTTATTTGCCAAATCTATGTTGATGATATAATTTTTGGGTCAACTAACCAATCTTTCTGTGAAGAATTTAGTAGAATTATGACAGACAGGTTTGACATGTCAATGATGGGAGAATTGAAGTACTTCTTGGGATTCCAAGTGCGGCAACAAAGGGAAGGAACATTCATAAGCCAAACCAAGTACACGCAGGACATACTCAAGAAGTTTGGCATGGACAAGGCAAAGCCCATAAAGACTCCCATGGCTATGAATGGCCACTTGGATCTCAATGAAGATGGACCAAGCGTCGACCAAAAGGTATATCGCTCCATGATTGGATCTTTACTCTACTTATGTGCATCTAGGCCAGATATTATGTTGAGTGTATGTTTGTGTGCAAGATTTCAAGCCAACCCTAAGGAATGTCACTTGACAGCCGTAAAAAGAATCTTGAGATATTTAGTTCATACACCCAACCTTGGTCTTTGGTACCCAAAAGGCTCCGATTTCAATCTCATTGGTTACTCCGATGCAGATTATGTCGGGTGCAAAGTTGATAGAAAAAGCACCTCTGGCACATGCCAATTCCTAGGAAGATCTTTGGTTTCTTGGTCATCTAAGAAACAAAATTCCATTGCATTATCCACAGCCGAAGCGGAGTATGTTGCAGCCGGGAGTTGTTGTGCAAAACTCCTTTGGATGCGACAAACTCTAAGGGATTACGGTTACAATATGAACTGTATTCCTCTCCTTTGTGATAATGAGAGTGCCATTAAAATAGCCCACAATCCAGTTGAGCACTCTAGGACTAAACACATATACATAAGACATCATTTATTGAGAGACCATTCCATGAAAGGAGACATAACCATCTCACATGTCAACACCCAAAAACAATTGGCCGACATTTTTACCAAGCCACTTGATGAAAAGCGTTTTTGCAAACTCCGAAATGAGCTAAATATTCTTGATTCTCGGAGTGTGGCTTGAAAAGTTGCATACCTGTATGATTGCTTCAAAAAATGTTTATTGAATTGTGAAAATCATCCCTCTCCATTTTTCTCTCGAAAAACTATGTCAATTATTAGATCTTGATGAATTTTGATCATTGTATGATTGTTGTATGCTTACTGGTCAAATTCATCAAGATTAATTGAATTGTTTTGCCTCTCTATTCTCTATTATTGAACCTTCAAATATATATGAATGGGCTATGCAATTCTTTCCTGGTGACCACGGACTAGTCCGTGGTTACCCGGACTAGTCCGCCCATGCAGACTAGTCCGCAGAGTGCCGGTTAGGCCGGACCAGTCCGATAGACCACGGACTAGTCCGATATAGGTCTCTGGATGACTTCGGACTAGTCCGGTCATGTCCGGACTTGTCCGATTTTTCGTGTCCATAACCCTAGCCGCCACCAAACCCTAATCTCCTCACCCTCACATTCACTCTAGGCTTCCTCTCTCTTGCGCTCGAGCTCCCAAGGCGATCTTTTGCATCCTCTGTCGAAAAGCCACTCATTTGGGCGGAGATCAAGCTTGAAGACTTGGGGATTGAAGCTAGTGAACTAGTCCGGCCTCCAACCCCCAAAACTTTGAGCCTCCATCGATTTCTTCGGTAAAAATCTTCAAAATCCTAGAAATTGTGTTTTTCTCAATTGTTGATCGTTTAGCCTAGCACCCTTCACTAGTTACATGTTTAGTTGATGTACTACGTGTATGCTAGACTAGATTTGCATTAGGGATTGTATCCTGTCCAATCTGTTAGGTTTTTGAGGATGAACACCGGACTAGTCCGGTCCATGCACGGACAAGTCCGGTACCCCGGACTAGTCTGTGCCTGAGCACCGGACAAGTCCGATGTTTGTGAACCTGAAACCTAATTCCTTAATTCCTTAATGCCATCCATTGCTATCTTGTCTTACCTATGCCTTGTATAACTTGTCATTATTCTTGCTCAATCATTCTCAGATCATGTCGAGCTCTGACAACGAGATCTCTGACTTTGAGGCCGAGTTGGACCACGAGGTGGCACCTCGGTCCTCGGCGGGTCTTGGCAAGAAACGCCAAGAAAGACCTCCAAGCCTGCTACCTCCCCTCCCCAGGTTCGGAGGAAGGTCTGTGTCAAGAAGCCCACCTCGAAGGCTACTACGTCTTCAAGCGGCCTTCGTCAAGCAAAGGGAAAGGGCAAGGGAGTCGCAACGGGGCCAGTTGGGCCCTTGAAGCTTCATGCTCCCAGAGAAGGGGTCCGGGACCCCAATGAAGAGAAATTCAATGGGAAAGGCAGCGATGTGGCAGCCAAGCTAAGAAGCATTGATTGCTATGGAAGGCCAAAGCAGACAGCTGATGGAGGGTTTTGGTCAAACTTCCATGCAGATTTCTACAGGCTGGTTTACCTGCCGATGAAGACTCCGGTGGTGCGCGGTCAGTGGATTGACTGGGCCCACCTAGAGAAGAATAAGTGCTCAGCTTTTGATGAGGTCATTGCTGCAGCAGAAATGCATGGTCTGAAGGATCTGTTTGCCTTCAGACACAATTGGAATGATGAAGTGATTGCACAATTCTATGCAACGTGCCACTTCTCGAGTGAAGATGAAGAGAGTGTGACTTGGATGACCCATGGATCCAAGTACTCCATCAGTCAGGAGGATTTTGCAAGCTTGCTCCATTTAGACTCTGCTTGAAATGACTACCTGATCATCCACAACATAGGGGTCATTGAGAGGGACAAAATGAAGTTCTTGTATGAGCCCAACTCTAAGTATGTTCCTCCCTCCACAAAGAACATGAAGCCCTTCTTTGTGGTTCTGAACAGAGTTCTCCGGAAGACCATTGCCCCCAAGGATGGGGATGCAGGGAGTGTACAGGGCTACCTTCGGACTCTAATGAGCGTCTTAAGCAAGAAGAGACAGTTTGATGTTGCAGATTACATATGGAACGACATGGTCAACATCTCAAGCACCCCCAACCGGTCCTGTGGCTATGCTCCCTACTTGATGTTCATGATTGAGAAGGTCACAGGAATAGAATTCGTGAAGGATGTAGAGCACACTCCCCTGAGGCCTCAGAAGCCTCAGCCTGTGAGTGTCCAGGCTGCTCCCTCGCCGGCCTCAAGTCCTGAGGCACCGGCAAGAGAAAGAGATGCTGCTAGGGCTCCTCCCCCCTCCAGGGAAGCCCCTCGGAGAGGATCCCCTCAAATACTTGTCCGCGATATTATCCTCCTGCAAGAAGACTGAAGTAAAGCTTCATAAACTCAATCAGAAGAAGAAGGAGGATATGAGATATATCAAAGCCAATGTGAAGCAACTGAGTGAAAAGCTGGAGATCAACCCCATTGGATCTCCAGTAATTTCTGAAGATTCTGATCTTGACATCTCCGAGCTCGGGCCCTTGTCCCCCTCCGAGCTTGCCTATTTTGGCATTGGGGGCTCGAGCAGCTCTGCTCCTCCTCCTCCCTCTCCTCCTCGTCAAGCGGAGAGGAAAGAAGATGAAGAAGATGACGAGAGGACAAACAGCAAAGAGTGAAGAACCTAGGACCT
Source organism: Tuctoria greenei (assembly GCA_036927565.1). NCBI lineage: Eukaryota > Viridiplantae > Streptophyta > Magnoliopsida > Poales > Poaceae > Tuctoria > Tuctoria greenei. Next base: position 85,691,351 of record JAYESD010000006.1, read on the forward strand.
TCCTCTCTCTCTTTTTGGTGTCTTGATGCCAAAGGGGGAGAGATTGAGGGGGAGTCAAGTCTTAGCTTTAGCTGTAATAGGATGCGAGGAGAGAGCCTTCTCTGTACTTTTCTTTGTGATTGTAATAGTTTAACACTGTTTTCATATTAAGTTTGGTCTTGTGATGAATTGCTCAATTTATTTGCGAGTATGTGATGAAAACTGCATTTTTGCTCCTGGAATGTCATATGCACTTGGTATCGGTTGATTAATGTAAATTCTGTCATTCTCAATGTATTCATGCACTTAGTATGCATCCCACCATAAAGAATACACATATGGATAATTCTCTTGTTGCTTGATGTATTTTTGAGTCATATGTGCATACTTTATGAAAATCTCATTTTTTTGCCTTATTTTGTGAAATCTCAATTGGTTGTCATCAATCACCAAAAAGGGGGAGATTGAAAGTGCATCTAGGACTCCCTTGTGGGTTTTGGATGATTTATGACAAGCAATTGGGATCCTAATCCTTTTGTTGAGATGAATGCAGGCAAATAATGAAAAATGAGCAAAATGCCAAAAAGAAGGGAAATGAGAAGCAAAGTGAATTTGAGCTCAAGGAGAAGAAAATAGTAGATTATTATGTATGGAGTGTGTTAAGGAAACACACCCAAGAGCTCAATCACTTTCAAGCACACACACACAATGCACAAAGTTATACAGGACCGGACTAGTCCGATATCAGCCGGACTAATCCGATATCACTTTCTGCACTAGATCGGACAAGTCCGGTATCCACCGGACTAGTCCGATATCTTTATGATCCACTTCGGACTAGTCCTCCCCAATGCGGACTAGTCCTCAACTCAATGCACAAGTCACACAAAATCAGACAAGTCCGTTGTGATCCGGACTAGTCCGATATTCTTTCTGATCCACTTCGGACAAGTCCGGTGTCTACACGGACTAGTCCGATATACCTAGGGATGAAAACGGACGGATACGGACGGATAAAATGCTTTTCCATATCCATATCCACATAATAATTTCGGTAACGGATTCGGATCGGATGTTGCCAGAAACGGATTTGGTATCGGATATGTCGGATGTATTGGAAACGGATTCATCGGATCGGAAATTTATGGATATCGGACGGACTCGGATATTTATTTCGGAAAATACATTTCACATCTTTAAATGATAGACAATAAAAGAAATATAAAATTCACCCACATAACGCATGTAATTAATATTTCACATATCACATCATTTCACATAACACATGTAACTAAATTTTTTAAAAAATAACACATAACTCGTAGTCATAACACAAGTTACCACAAGTATCTAATGATCTCTATTAACACTGTATGATAATGACATGATGTATGAATCAAAAACTTAATCTACAACTTTATATTTTTATTGCAAAATATGTCTAGTTTTTTAGTCACGGGAGCTTCATCCACAGTTTCATGTTTCCATTGTGAATCATATACGTTGCGGTATTGAAGATAAAGATGGAAAAAACTTTTTTTATGCAATAGTGGTTGGGTGATCTAGTGGTTTGGCTCTAGCCTTGCATGTGTGAGCATGTGGGTTCAAATCCCACTTTCAGCAATTCTTTTTATGGATGAGCAGGTAGGTCAGATTTCCATTTGGGCCGCATGTTAGTCAATGGGCCAAAAAAATGATTCGGATATTATTCGGATTTAGATTCGGATATATCCGACAAAATATGGATATCCGACCATTCGGACGGATATTAAGTCGTACAGTTTCTGATCCGACATCCGAATTCAAATATCCGATATTCGATCCATATCCAATTAAAATCCGACAAAAACGGATATGGATAGGATATTTTCGGATCCGATACCCGGACGGATCGGAAAATATCCGATCCGTTTTCATCCCTAGATATACCCACTGATCTAAATCGGACAAGTCCTCCAAGTGCGGACTTGTCATCCTAAACACTTAGGGTTTCATAAGTCCGGACAAGTCCGATGGCAATCGGACTAGTCCGAAGATTTCCAGTAGTGAAATCGGACAAGTCCGTTTTCAACCGGACTAGTCCAATATTCTTGGACACTTAGGGTTTGCTACCACAGCACACCAGACTAGTCCGGTGACCACCACGGACTAGTCCGATCTTTCTGAACCCTAACGGTCACTTTTAGAAACCCCATATAAATAGAGGTGCACGGCCCACTTTTACACTCTCTCGAACCCTAGCGCCGTCACACCTCCCAAGAGACTCAAAAACCACCTCTCTCCATGAAATTAAGTGAAAAATCGTTCAATCTATTGAGGATCACTTCTAGATCATTGGAGAGACACTTGGCACACATCATTGAGCTCTTGGTTTGATTCTCTAACACACTCTTGCGTTTCAATTTGTAATTTTCGAGTGTGTTATTGGTGGCTTTGTAAGTTGTAATCAAGGGAGCTCTCAACGTGTGAGAACGCCCCTTCAACTTGGTTATTTACCCTTTGTGATTAGTGGAAGAGGATTGGCCTTCGTGGCGATCCGACGAGGGAAGGGTTGGAGAAGACCCGGTCCTTTTGTGGGCTCCTCAACGTGGATGTAGGTTGCCTTTGTGGTAGCCGAACCACGGGATAAATCGTGTGTCTTGTCCTTTTGCGTTCTTCATCTTAATTGATCAACTTAATCTAGGGTTTGATTCACTTTGTTCAATTTGAGTTAAATTGTTGAACAAGAGCCTTAATTGTAATAGAATTTGACATACAACTATTAAACTGTCATTCAAGTTTATATTTCTGCTGCAAACATTAACGAATCAATCAAATTGACTAAACTTGATCAACTTAGCCCGTGAAAACCGGACTAGTCCGCACTTTACCGGACTAGTCCGATATCTCTGGTATTGACTTTGTTGTTGAGTGTTACAGGAACCGAGAAAATTCAAAAAGGCCTATTCACCCCCCCCTCTAGGCCTACATTCAGAAGACCTCAGAGTCCAAGTTTGTTATGCATCCGTGGCTCATCCAAAGAGCAACGGGCAAGTCTAATGGGCCAACGCTAAGATCCTTAGGGGCCTCAAGACACGCACATATGACAGCTTGGATAAGCATGGTGCCAAGTGGGTCGATGAACTCCCCTGTGCACTGTGGGCAAGTCGGACGTCACCCAGCCATGCCGCGGGAGAAACACCTTTCTTTCTAGTGTATGGGACCGAGGTCGTCCTCCCCCCAGAGATTGATGTGGGCTTGTTTAGGGTCCGAGCGTTCGATGAAGCCTCACAGGACTAGCTCCGACGAGAAGATGTCGACCTCATCAACAAAGCAAGGTGGCACACCACCATCCGAAACGCACGTTATCGACAGGCGCTGAGGCGCTACCAAGAGCGGTTCGTGCAGAGTAGAGAGCTCAAGACAGGTGACCTGGTGCTGCGGCGCATACTCTCTAGAGAAGGGTCACACAAACTTTCCCACAGCTAGGAAGGCCCCTTCCGAGTGATACAAGTATCCCGCCCCGGGTGTGTCCGCCTCGCCACGGAAGAAGGAGAGCCCCTCCCCAACCAATGGAACATAGAGCACCTCCGTAAGTTCTATCCCTAAGCTTGAAAGTAGGACAGTTTAGGGTTTCATGGTGCCAAGGAACGGCATGTAGGACAACCAACCTTTGGGAGGGACAGGTCCAGAGTGTTCAGCCGTTTAGCTTGGTCCTGTACCCTAAGCATGAACACTCTACCTCCCTTGCCAACTGGAGTGGGGCCGTTGCCTTATTGTAAAGCCAATTCACTCTTGTGAACACCAATGATAAGAAATTCACTGTCTTACCATATGATTTCTCTTATGATCACTTACATTACCTATTAATTTTGTGGTCAATCAAAATAGAATCATCTTCCGTACATCATTTTTGTATACTTGGTGAAATATTTTCTGTATCGCCCCTAGTGGAGTCATGCAACCCTGCTACAGGCGGATGTATTTGAGGTACCCGCAAGGTGTCCTGGAACCTCACGGATGCCCTCTTACTTGGGGCCCTGTGGTGCCAATTGGTTCCCCGCGAAAGGCCAATGCCTAGCTGGAGGTTCAGAGCTTGCAGCATGCTTAGCTTGGTCCTGTACCCTAAGCGTGTGCACTTTGCCTCCCAGTGCTGCGGCTAGGTATCGGGGGGCCAGGACACTCACACCCCGAATAAGAAGGAAGCTGGACCGTGAGCGCCAATGCACAGAATTACCCAATTCCCGTGTACCAGCCCAGGACTATAAGACATGACTATACTTAAGGATAGGAAAAGACCACCAGCGAGCAAAACAATATGCGCCTCTGTTATGTGTGCAGGACATACAAAGCAGGGTGCAACGGAGCATCCATCTCTGCAACCTCCCAAGGGGCCTGCCGTCAACGTCCCAGAATGTCAACAACAGCACCAAGCCCAAATAAGTGAGTAAAATCTCCTGCCCTGCACTTGTTGCTAACAGGTTTCTCTTGCGTTAGCCTATACACCAGGGGCATGCCGTCGACGACTTCACGACGATGGTGGGCAACGCCGGAGCATCTAGCTCCAGCACCTCCCAGGGGGCTCGCTGTTGATGTACCTACGAAGTTTGTGGGCGACGACGGAGCATCCAGCTATGGCACCTCCCAAGGGGCCTGCTGTCGACGTCCCAGAACATCAAAGACAACACCAAGCACGAATAAGTGAGTAAACTCTCCTGCCCGCTGTTGTTGCTAATAGGTTTCTCTTGCGATAGCTTGTACACTAGGGGTCTGCCATTGACGACTCTACGACAATGGTGGACGACGCCGGAGCATCCAGCTCCGGCACCTCCCAAGGGGCCTGCTGTCGACGTTTCCATGAAGATGGTGGGCCACGCCAGAGCACCCAGCTCCAGCACCTCGCAAGGGTCCTACCATTGACATCCGAGACCGTCAACGACAACACTAAGCGTGGATAAGTGAGTAAACTATCCTGCCCCGCTCTTGTTGGTAACAGGGTTCCCTCGCGATAGACTGTACACCAAGGGCGTGTTGTTGACGACTTCACGACGATGGTGGGTGACGCCAGAGCATCCAGCTCTGACACCTCCCAGGGGGCCCGCCGTCAATGTACCTATGAAGATGGTGGGCGACGCCAGAGCATCCAGCTCTGGAACCCTCCAAGGGGCCTGCTGTCGACGTCCCAGAATGTCAACGACAGCACCAAGCGCGAATAAGTGAGTAAATTCTCCTGCCCAGACTTGTTGCTAATAGGTTTCTCTTGCAATAGCCTGTACACTAGGGGTCTGCCTTTGACGACTCTACGAAAATAGTGGACGATGCCGGAGCATTCAGCTCCGGCACCTCCCAAGGGGCCTGTCGTCGATGTTTGCATGAAGATGGTGGGCGATGTCAGAGCACCCAACTCCAGCACCTCCCAAGGGGCCTGCCATCAATGTCCCAGACCGTCAACGACAGCACCAAGCGTGGATAAGTGATTAAACTCTCTTGCCTCGCTCTTGTTGCTAACAGGGTTCCCTCGCGATAGCCTGTACACCAGGGGCATGACGTTGACGACTCTACGACAGTGGTGGACGACGCTGGAGCATCCAGCTCTGACACCTCCCAAGGGGCCTGCCGTCAACGTTTCCATGAAGATGGTGGGCGACGCCAAAGCATCCAGCTCCGGCACCTCCCAAGGGGTCTGTCGTCAATGTTTCCACGAAGATGGTGGCCGACGCCGGAGCATCAAGCTCTGGAACCTCCAAAGGGCTTGCTGTGAACGTTCCCACGACGATGGTGGGCGGCGCTAGAGCACCCAGCTCCGGCACCTAACAAGGGGCCTACCATAGATGACTCTACGACGATGGTGGGCGACGCGGGAGCATACAGCCCCGGCACCGCCAGGGGGCCTGCCGTTGAAGTCCCGACACGTCAGCGGCAGTAACAAGCGCGGACAAGTGAGTGCACTCTCCTGCCCTGTTTCTGCTACTAACAAAGTTCGCTTGTGGTATCCTGCCCACCAGGTGCCCGTATTCCACGACTACACGATGGTGGTAGGAAGCGCTGGAGCACCCAGCTCCTGCACTCCCTATGGGGCCTGACGTCGAGGACTTCACAGCGACGCAGGACAGAGCCGGAGCAGCCAGCCCCGACTGCCGGCAACGACAACACTCATGCTCCCTCACTTCGACGGGGGCCAGTCAAAGACATCCTGCGTTCAAGTGGCAGGTGTACCCACCAATTTGGCCACGCTTACCTAGGGGCCTCTAAGGGGGATTCCATAGGCAAGACGTCATCTAGCGACAAATCGGCTGCGTCAATTGTGCAAGCGTTGGTCCCTAAAAGGCTAACGACATGAACATAGGCTCTTCAATACCTTACTCAAGAGAAGGAATCGGGGCAACAATCTGGAAGCACACGACAAGCCAACAGACAAAACAACATGAATCCAACTAGTCTCGTTTATTTACACAAGGGGGCCATCCCCGGATACAAAAGCCTTGCACCCAGGTGCTGCCAGCCTCAACTCCGTTGGAACAAAGAAGCAACCTCCCTAGCAAGGTCATGGACTTCGGCCCTAGCCTCATCCTCCCGCTCACCAAGGGGACCTTTCTCCACTGCCTCCAGCGGAATCTTCGGGTACCAGCTTCGGAAGCATACTAGGATGTGGCAAGCCACCAGCTCAGCAAGATCCTTTCCTTCGGCCTCCAGTCGCCTTGCGAGGACGGTGTTCACCGACCCCAATGACGAACAGAGAGAGTCCAAGGCAGGAAGAAGTTGGGCCACCTTCTGAAATGGCTCCCCACGTAGCACGGGACCAAGGCCGAGGGGCTCCAGCACCGCCCCATCACGGGCCAGGAAGTCCCAGACCCATTGGGCTCGGCCGTACGGGAGGCCTGAAGGTTATCCGTCTCTCTCCACGCAGCCTCCTCCCGGTTGGCGAGCTCTTGAGCACAAAACTCTAGATCGTTCTCTCAGTGCTTGATGACAAGTTCCAGGTCCTGCAAAGCCCGACATTTCTCCTCCAGGCCTTGGGAGACCACCTCCTCCTTCGTCGCCAACTCCCATTCCACGTCAACTATGGAAACTTCGCGGCGGACCAACTCCAGCTGCTGATCCTCGCACAGCTTCAGGCTGGCGTCGGCGGCAGCATAGGCCTTCAAGGCCTTCACCTCAAGCTACTTCTCCTTGGCGTCGACCAGCTTCACCAAGTGTCGCTCCTCTTCAAGCTGATCCCACTCTCGGGCGAGAGCAGCCTGCATTTGACGCAGGATGGATTGGGCTGCGGCAACAGCATCGGCAAGAGGGATTGGCTCAAAAGTCGCCACAGGAGACTGCCTCTCCGCCTCTTCTGCCAATGCTACGGCAGACACCAGCGCCTGAGGACCAATTGGTGCCCCGGCTGGAGCTCCGGGACAACCTCGTCGAGCGCCTCTTCGCCTGGTACTTCCACGCCCCGGGCCACTTCAGCCACACCAGCCTTGACGGACAAGGGTGCAGAGTCATCGACGGCACCTAAGGCCGACGAGCCCTCGGGCGTAGGACGTGGCATGGCAGACCCCGTTCCAACCCCGGGAAGGGCGGGGCCTACCAAGCCCACCCCTGGAAGCACCAAGGGCACCAAGTCGGCTGACAACGCACTGAGAAACCAGGATAAAACTCTATCAGAACGTGCGTAGAAAAAATATAGAGGAAGAATATGCGCCTTACTGGCGGGTCGGACCGCTCTAGTGACCCTGGGCGATAGATCGAGATCGTCGGGACCTTCCCTCAAGATTGGGGTTGCCATCATTGGCCCTGACTCTGGATCGGTCCGTGATGGAGCGATCGCCTGCACAATTCCCTCTGCGCCCCCGTCGGAACCAGAGCCGCTGCTGGAATCGAAAACCAAGTTTATGACGGGAGCTTCAGCCATTCCGGCCCTATCACAATGAGAAGTTGGGTGCTATCCCCCCACAACTGCTTCTTTGATGCAAGTGCAGCTGATTCAATGGCCAGACGGCGGGAACGCCTTCCTTGCGACAGAACTGGGGCAGGCTGGTTGCCTTCCAGCCCGACGGAAGATGTTGGGGACCCTACCTCAGCCTTCTCCGACAAGCGAGAGGAATCCAACCTTTGCTGCAACATGATGCGACACCGCGCCAGAACCGCTGAAACCCCTAACGTATCCTTGGGGTGTAGGCGGGCGACACAGAACACATTGACCACCAGCATCGAGCTTAGAAGTCTGTCCCTCACATCGGGGGTCATGAAGAGCGGCTGGCAGTCGATTGGGAAGGAGACATGCTCATCGTCAACCGTATCGCAGGTCACCGCTCTCAGCAAACTCTCCAACTCCTTTGGGGTAAGGTCGTCCGGAGCCAACCGGCACTGATCGTCAGTACTGGCATAGTATCAGGCTTCGTACCGTCGATCCTGTAGAGGGGTGGTACGATGGCGCAAGAAGTTCGTCAGCACCATCAGGGAGGTCAAGCCTTTGCCCGCCAAGAATCAGATCCTTCTCAATATCAGTGTATACTCCTTTGGCAGCCCCTGTAATGCTTCCCAGGTAGTGGGATCAGCAGAAGGACCTACAGTAGGCACCTTCTGCGCATGATGGGGCTACACCCGCACGATCGCCCAATCTTCCCTCCAGGCCTTCCACTTGCCCCCTTTGAGCGAAGGGATGTAGTGTCGGGACGATTTGTCCAGGTGCTGAAAGTAGTAGGCACCCACCTGTGTAGTCTCGCCTTTTTCGGTGGTCTTCATCACGAAGAAGAGTGGGAACATCTCACCGTCAGCTTACATGTAACACCCTCATTTTCATCCATCATGCATTGCATAAGTTCACATACATGTCTAATATTAATCCACATAAAAAGGAACAAGTTTAAAATGTATTAAAAACAAAACCGCACTTAAGAATTCTAGAAAGTGCGGACTAGTCCGATTTTGGTGCGGACTAGTCTGATTTCTCTCTGACTTCGTTCGGACTTGTCCATTTTTGCTTTGGACTAGTCTGTTTTTAACTCTGGACACTTTTGGACTTGTCCGGCCCAGTGCGGACTAGTCCGGTGTTCCAAGAATCCTTGAAATTTTGCTAAGTATGTGGACTTGTCCGGACTAGTCTAGTATTCTAGCGGACTTGTCCGTTTTCCTCTCTGACAAAAGTCGGACTTGTCTGGTTTTAGACCAGACTTGTTTGTTTTTCCCCTCTGGATAAGTTCGGACTTCTCTGATGTATAGTCCGGACTTGTCCAATTTCTCTGTAGACAACTTCGGACTAGTTCGGTCCTTTTTGGACTTGTCCGATAAATCACGACTCCGAGTTGATATTTTGTTTCATGACTTGTTTCTTGAGTTTTACATTAAGTGGGCCTGGGGACGTCGTGCCTAACTCTTTTAGAGCCCAGGTGGGACTCTAAACTGGCACGTACTCATCTCAAGCTCGAAATCCATCTAACCCTAGCCTCCACCTCTATATAAACAACCCCACCCCTTGGCTTGACATCTATTTGCCACTTTTCCACCCCACCCCAAACCCTAGCTCGTGATTAGCCGCCAGCAAGAAGGGAGAAGGAGACCTACAGCAAGAAGAAGAAGAGGAGGAAACGAAAGAGGATCAAGATCTCCATCAAATTTGCGTTCTTCATCAACAATCCACCATCAAGCACTTCATCAACCCTAGATCGTCAAGATCCAAGTGTTGCCTCCAAGATCCGTGATTCTTTGGAGTCCAAAACACTTGGTATACCTTCTATTCTCTTTTCCTTACATGAATTCAATCCCAAATCTCCAAATTCATGTCGATCTAGAAAACCCTAGTTCGCCAATTCTACGAAGTGTGGACTTGTCCGGTCCCTAGCGGACTAGTCCGATTTTCCTGGTTAAATTGTGTCGAATTAATTCCAAAATTTATCTAATCAACCCCAAACCCGTATAAACTTGTTAAAAGCTATTAGAACTAGTTAGTGATCATTAAAAGCGACTCATTAACAAGTTCTACCTTGCAATTACATTAATCATGCATGTCATATCATATTGAGTAATATATGTGGATCTATTGATTGTGTTTCTTGTCTTGTATGTTTATTGTGTGGATTAGACGGATTTGCGCTATAGAGTATCGCGGAAGATCTCCAGCACCAAGAGTTTGAAGGCTTTGACCCGAACCAATCCCAAGAGCAAGGCAAGTGTCCTTGAAGCATATTGATCATGTTTCTAAAATAAATGTTTTGTTTGCAAACAGCATGCTTGTGTCAATTTGATGGGAATCCTATGGTAGGAAGTTTACTAGCTTTGTTTAACCATCCTTGTCACCTGGAATTTATGGTAGAGAGTCGGGATGGGCTTTTTACCTTTTTGCTTCGCTTAATTAATTGGGATGGGAAAACAACTATACCACTCGACTTAATTATGCATTTATGAGATTATGATTAACATGAACTGGTTAATATGATATGGTAATCGGTGATCTAAGTAAGCCTGGTATGTGGATGGGTTGGATGTTATCGTGGTTTGCTTGCTTTAGATCTATGGACCGGTTCATGCAAGAATAAGCCAGGACTACAGTGCCACCACGAGGCCAAGTATGGGTGCGGCGTAGCTAATTAATTAGGGCTTTGCTAGTGCTGTTTGGACCAATACATATGCTCGGGGAAGGGGTAGTCAGATTGGGTTTGTTGATGATTGGTGGTACTACCCTGGGATCCGAATGGCTCAAGAGGGGGCCCTTGGTTGAAGATGTGCTCAGTTGGAGACATCGCCACCGGTGAAACCTCAGTGGGGTCTAAATAGGCTAGTAATCCCATTGTAAAGGCTATTTCGTGATCTCTTGGCCATACACGAAAGGAAGAGTAATTGGCGTTAGGGAGGTTCTTCAGTCACCGACGAATGATGAAAGCACAAACACGTGGGTAAAGTGGTACAAACTTTATAGAGTCTAATAAAACTATCATGATAGCCGTGCTCCCGGTTGTGAGCACCTGAACAACTTCCATGATTAGAGGGGACTTGGTATCGGGTTGGTTATGGTTTGGTACTGGTTATGGATGGTTATGAATTAAATTTTGGTATTGGATATGGTTAATGGTAATGGTGAAATCTAGTATATGGATGATAGATATTGAAATATGGACTAGTACTATGATATTATTTATGGTTTATGATGGGTTTATTTCACATACCTATAATATATTGCTTTTCAAATGTTTTAATGTAATTTTCAGCACTTAGCCATTATTATTGTCGTCACTTGAATCAGCTACATGTCATACTTTCCACACTTGCTGAGTATGACATGTACTCACCCTTGCAATTCCCCCACCAACAGTTGTAGGTCAGGATTGAGAGTATAATGATGATAATGCGGAGTTTTAGGTCGTGTCTACTGTCAGCTTTGCCTGTGGAGTGTTGGAGCTGCGCTTTCCCCTATTTGCTTATGCTGCTTAGTTGCTTAGTTCGCTTATTTTGTTTATTTCCGCTACATTAGTTTAAATTGTCATTAACATTCATTAGAGCTTGTAGTTGAGGATATTATGAGTTCTGTAATAAAACTTTGTTAATTAATCTTGTTCTGTGGTAATTTTCTTTATACTCTTTTGTGATTGCACTCGTGTATGTGTGTTGAACATCCTGGGCACACATATACTGCACTTGGTTCATTTTTGGAACCGGGTGTCACATTACAGCCCACGAACGCCTCATAGAGGTGGACGAACACCGCTATCACGGCGATGGAGTTCGGCGACAGGTGGTGGAGCTGCAGCCCGTACTCCTCCAACACCATGAAAAAGTACCGCGACAGCGGAAGTCCAATCCCTGCAGACACATAGGCAGAGAAGAGGGTGGTCTCTTCTTTGGCAAGTCTTCAAGAGTGGGAGATCCATAGCGGATCATCCTCGCACGCTCTACTGCTAACCAGCCAAGCAGTCGCTGCATCGACAATAGGTTGTCGGCCAACAGAAAGCGAGACGGAGGTAATGGGGAAGCCATTGGAGCAACTGAAGGTGGGAGCTTTGACTAAGGTAAGAAAGCTCGACTGCTCGAGGGAGAAGGAGAAAGCCTAGGATGCGGGGTGTGAATATGGAGGGAAATGATCCCTCTAAAAGGTTTCCTTTTTTAATCACCCCCGCGATGCCTGAGTACCTCGAACGAAGGATCAGCCCACACCACTCAGGATGTGGTGCCCATGGCAATGGGCCCTATGCCCCCGGGTTGGAGCGCTGACCCAGGCGGTCAGTCACCTGGAAAAATAGCTAAAGCAGCTCCCATAAAGGCGGAGCATACGAAAGTGTTGTAACCTCATCGGGAACCGTAGCGGTTAAAGGCATCGTAGAAGGTAGAGAAGCGGCAGCAGCAATAATCTCGTCATCGCAACCTCTCGACTTGAGAAGGACGCGTGGCGATGATAGGCAGAAGCACCCATCGCTTCGGCTATCCAAGACAAAATTTAAAGCGGAGTACGGAAAGACATGGAAAGGGCTCCACCTTTGGGCTCTTGACCACGCCCCAAGGTGGACCCAGGGGCCACTGTCGGTACCCTGCAGATGGGGTACCCTCGCACACAGGATGAAGATAGCAAGGCGCGTCCAGAGGCGCCACGCATTCTATAGGTGCCAAGGCCTTTGCCTTCCTTGAAGATCAAGCTGCGGCGCTGCCACGTAAGCCTTGAAGATGGGACTTGGCCCCTCCTGTGTGATGGGCTCCCGAGACGCCATGTGTAGGGATGGGACCTCACCCATCCTTGGGGGAGCGCCCCCGGGACAGCCACGTGGCACGGAGCGCAAAGGGCCATTACCCCCCAAAGGGAGAAGCACGGAGCTGCCATGTACCCTAGGGATCCCTGGAGTCGCCAAGCGTCAAGGACTGGTGCAAGCCTTCCCGTCGAAGACCTGCCCCTACGCTGCCATGTGTCCTGCAGCCAACCCCAGACGGCGAGGTGCGGGAGTTAAAAGGTGGAGCGCTCGGCTCTGGTCAAGCGAGTGCATGGTTTTGTCACGTTCAGCGAGTTCCACAGGCAATGTTGGCCACATAGGCATCAACCTTCGGCCAAACAAGTATAATGGGATGCAAAAAGAAGGAATAAATGGAGGGTCGGGTTTCCTATCCTGGTTTCGAGATTATGTAATACTCTCTCATCTTCTATATATTATAAGTTACTATTATTAAACAAGTATTATTTTAACTTACGATCATTTTTTACAGTGTCGAACTCATAATGTCCATGAAGATTTGCAGCAGCTATCTTATGGATTGGTGAATGTTAGAAGCTATGGTCGATATGACGTAATGGCTTTCGATTCCGTACAACTCATTTTGAAGATCTTTGTCCTCTCGCGGCAACATCAATTCTGGTGTTTTGACGAGAGCAATTGACACTCAAGGGAATGTAATTGATTATTATGGGATCATTAACAAAATTCTTGAATTTACTTTTATCGGAAATAAGACCCTTCGAGTTGTCTTATTTGCCTGTAACTAGTTTGATAGCACTCATGAAACTCGAGAAAACCAATTTGGAATGGTGGAACTGAAACATAAGGACCGACTACGAGGTTACGATACATTTGTTCTTGCACATCAAGTGGAGCAAGTGTATTATCTACCTTATCCATGCATGAAGCTCAGTGTTTGGTGAGTGGTATATAAGGCGAATCCTCGTGAGCGGTTATATACTCCTAGTGATGATGGTTACCATGATAGTAAAGAGGTTGAAGAAGTGTACCAAGAAGAAGAGTTACCAGACACTTTTATCGTCGATCTTGGTGCAAAAATCGATCAATTAGTTGGAGATGTTGAAGATGTAGAGTCAGATTATATGCAAAAATGGAAATTGGAACAGGCCACGATGGAAGATCGTTGGGCTGGTTTAAGGAGTAAGGCACATGATAATGATGTTGATGAATTTTGAAAGTGACTACAGGTAACGTTTTCTTGAAGATAGTAACATGAACTTCGTATATCTTATTTGCATATTTACTGATTATCTATTAAAACATGATGGTGTCAAAGAAGGATAAGAAGGTGCCACCGACGAGGGGGCTCTACCCCATAGACCTAAGGACGCTTTCGTTGGTGCCTCGTCGACCGGGGCAGACGCTCTCAGCCACTGGGGCACGTTCTGAGCAGCTCTAGAGCTTTGTCACAGGTAAATTTCACTCGGTTTTGACAAATTCTTCAAATTCAATTTCCAATTAAACTTACTTATGAATCATTTGAATGTTGTAGTCCTCACTGACTGACTCAGAGGCTACGGCGCCAGTTGAGCTTGGCTACCCTTTGGTGAGCTAGCCCTCGGCCAGCCAGCCCTCGGATGGCGAGCCTTCTGTTCCTAAGCCTTTAGCTTGGTGTGTGACGAGCCTTCTGGGTCACCTGACGTGGCACCCCAGCAGACACGGAGGAGGAGAGGACTCACTTTGTTAGTCCTCATGCGATCCCTTCACAGAGGATCGTGATTCGCCCGGTCGAAAACAGGTAATGAAATCGTAGTGTTCAATTCTAGTTTATTTTGGTTACTTAAGTAATGAATCAATAAATACTTTGCAGGGTTTGGTACGATGCATCTTTCACCGTTGAGACACCACAGACAGGTGAACGGTGTCCTCGGGTCCTCAATGTGTTTGCACTATCCCGGGGTCATCGACGGGGCGCCTGCTCTTACATGGGAGGATTACGCACGCAACCATCACCAGGAGCACGACAACCTTCAGGAGGCCATATGGGCTGATTTTATGGTAAGTATGTTAAATATAGTTTCTATGTTTTAACTCTTAAACTCTTTTAATGAACATCTCTTCAATATATTCTTTATCACAGGCAAGGTATATTTTAGAGGACCCGAACGACCCTCGCATGTTTGAGGATGCGAGGAGAGTGTTTCACTACAATGCTGCCAAGGCGCTTCGACAAGCTTTGTCGAACGCTCGTACTCAAATTATCAACGAGCACTTGAAGGCGAACCAGCACCAAGTGCTACAGTTCCGGCAAGAGAGGAAGAGGCACCTGACGGAGGAGGAGTACGCGCAAGTACATGGGGTGTAGTAAATATTTTTTCTGATAATTTCCTCAATAGTATTTTTAGTGATATACAACTATGTGCAGGGCCACGTGAGCTGGTTGCAGGGTCGGTCCGATGCATTTCGGGCCCTTTGTCAGTATTGGGCTAGCGATGAGTTTAAGTCTAAGTTCAGGAAGGCTCGAGAGTGCAGGGGTGTCGAGGGGAAGAGCAGGCACGACCAAGATAACCACTTGCATTTAGCTAAGCGCATGGTAAGTGTATATAACTTATGTTATATATTCATAATATACTGTTCGTACTAACACGTTTTGACAGGAGCGCGAGATGGGGGTACAGCCGACCCCTGCTGAGATCTAGAAGAGAGATCACAGGGACCCTTCTCAGCCTCAGGGTGCAGTTAGGCCGTTGCCGAGCGATTGGTAAGTTTAGAAATCATTCATATTAAATATAACTATATGTATTGTTGAACTTACACGATTTTCTTGTTTTCCAGGCTAAGTACGGGGAGGAGGCTAAGAAGATACACGGCAAAGATTTCAATTGGGAACATGAACCAATCGATCCTCAAGCCGTGTATGCAAGCGGAGGTGGAAAAGCACACGGAAGGTGAGTTCATAAGTCATTTTATCGTTTTCAATTCAAAATATTCAAGATATTTGAATTTCATATTACTGACTCTTTTTTTTTATAGGCTCACTATATTCGACGGAGTTGTCGACTCAAGAGTAATGAGACCTGCGAGAGGCAGCTCCACGCAGGCTTCGT
Organism: Tuctoria greenei; assembly: GCA_036927565.1. Classification (NCBI taxonomy): domain Eukaryota; kingdom Viridiplantae; phylum Streptophyta; class Magnoliopsida; order Poales; family Poaceae; genus Tuctoria; species Tuctoria greenei. Next base: position 85,707,054 of record JAYESD010000006.1, read on the forward strand.
CGGTGGACACGTCAGGTCCCCGTGTCTCGAAGAGAGACATCGAGATGCAGTCCCTCTAACAAACCATAGAAGAGAACCTCAGGCGACAGGAGGAGGCGGAAACACGAAGGATTCAAATGGAAGCCACGATCTCTTCCCAGGCAGCCTGGATGGCGCAGATGCGGGACATAATGGAGGTAACAAAATGAAAATTGAATTTCTCATTAATTTAGCATAAATGACTTACTAATAGGTAACATCTAATGTTTGCAATGATAGGCCTTGACTTGGGCGTAAGGTCTGGAGATCCAGCTACCACCACTACCGGTCCTTCCGGGCGACCCTTCTTCTGCGGGTCAGGTAATTTCCTATGTCAACTTAACAATTCTAATGTTACCTCAACTTAGCCAAAATAAAACAAGGAAAGAGAGTGAGTGAGAGATAGTAAGATAGAATGAGAGATAGAGTTAGAAGTGGGAGGAAGATTGAGGGAAAAGGATTGAGATAGAGTGGGAGAGGAATGAAGAGGGAGAGGGAGATGTAGCTGGAGATAGAGGGAGGAAGATAGAGGGAAAATGATAGCAATAGGGAGATAGAGTGGGAGAGAGATAGATTTAGATAGAGAGAGAGGAATGAAGAGAGAGAGAGAGGGAGAGAGGGAGATGTAGATGGAGATAGAGGGAGAGGAAGGGAGGGAGAGAGATGTTGATGCATTTCTATTCTAACTCTAAGTTCTATTAATTGCAGGGGATCTGCGACGGCTGCTCTAACTTCGTCATCGTCGTTAGCGCCACCTGGAGTGAGGCGCGATGACGACTTCGGTGGCTTCAGAGGTGGCTTCGGAGGTCAGACGGGTGAGTGAGCTCTTGTTTGGTTTGTTGATGGTGATGCGATGTATCGACAATGTGTTGTGATGCTAATTTATGACTGTTGTGGTCTGTTTTGGGATCTGTTTGTGATATATTGCCAGTTGTGTTCCTGGCCATCGAGCCAGGTAGCATTTTCTGTTTTTTAAAAAAATACCCTATTTTCCACGGCTTTTTATACAGTACAATCGTAAATAAGGTTTCTGACCGTCGCAAACAAGCCTCTGTTATTTGTGACTGCCAGGTCGTCGCAATTAATATCCTATTTGCGGCGATCAGGCCGCCACAGATGTCCGTGTGGGTCCCATCAGATGGGCGTGTGGGTCCCATTGGCTAGTATTATTTGTGACGGTCTGGCTGTCACAAATTGGATCTAAATGTGACGGTTGGGCCATCGCAAATAGATGTGTGGGACCCACCAGCATCGGGGCAATAATTTGCAACGGCTGCAGCTAGTCGTCACAAATAGTCTTATTTGCGACGGTGGTTGTTGCAAATAAGCTTAATTGCGACGAGAAACTTGCGACGACCAGAAACCATCACAAATAGCATATTTGTGACAGTTTATCCCTTATTTGTGACCGCTCTAGCCGTCGCAAATCGTCAGAATTCTTGTAGTGTAAATTGACTATAACCTCTTAAGAAAAATCGAGACTTAATCTATCATCTTAAAATATTAAAACTATAGCTCTGGTACCTATACTCATTAATCCACCTCGAGGTGGAGGCTGTAAAAAACAAGTATCGCATCTCATTTTTTTTCTATAGAAAAAGTCTACATACCCCTCAAAGTATGACCTAGAGACTACTTAACTCCCTTAAGTTGTAAATCGGGTATCTAACACCCTATTCTACCCAAAACTAGTTAATTTACACCCTTAGGTGGTTTTAGGTATTGATTTTGCCACATCAATTATTGATGTGACGTGTCTTGCATGAACTTTGTTGGACCCGCATGTCATTGAAGATAAAATCGCTTCGCTTGTCGCTCCCGCTAATGGTCGAACACGTTGCACTGGCGAGAGCGGGGACACCACGTGGTCACCGGCCGGGAGGTGAGGCAGCAGCTGCTGCTAGGTTCGGGATCATCCACTCACACGAACTTCATGCACGGCCTAGTCATTGGAGGGGCATCCGATCCATCCAACAGCGTTGTGTTTGTGCCGTGTGGCCGGCCGGCAGTCGGGTGATGTCGTTGCCATGTCATTTCTGAAGCAATCATGAGCAGTGGGTGTCGCCACCAAGTACAGCTTCTGTCTCGCGCGCGGACACAGTGCGTGCGCCAAAGCTGGATGCACGGTACCTGCGTGCATTTGTGGTGTTCGCCGTTCGCGCGCATGCATCAGCCTCTTACCCTGGAGTCTCTTGGCTCAGCCTTGCATTGCGAGACGGAAACTGCAAGCTTCTGTGGTTTTGTTTCTAAGATTGCTCGGTGCTTATGCGGCAATGGGCTCTCTGATCAGCAAGGACAATTTTCACCAAGTTGTTCCAAAATCAAATTCATTTTCTAATTGTTGATTGTACTTGTGCCTAAATATAATCCTTTCAAAATCCAAGGCTTTTGGAAGCTGTCGTTGTTGGCAGGTGCCAACACAAGTCGAGTCTGGAGTATGAAGGTTGGATGAAGGGTTCTACAACAAAGTGCATGCAAGACATGCCATATCAATAGATGATGTGGCAAAACCACCAACTAAAACCATCTGAGGATGTTAAATACCTGGTTTAAAATTTAAGGGGTTAAGTAGTCTGCAGGCCAAATTTTAGAGAGGTACTTAGAATTTTTCTTTTCTATTGATGCGATAGAATCGCATCCCTCGTTGCAGGTCGAAGTAGTAGTAGCCCAAGAAGGACCAGCAGCGGGCGAGGTGGATCTGAACATCTCATGGGAGTTACAGTAATGGCGCCAGCACAGTGGCTCCAATTTAATGAGCTGGGGGAATCGGATCATCAAGGCTGGAGTATTAATCTCGGGTCAACTACCACCTCATGGCTTCACATATGCATATGAAGTCGCATTCAACTCCGTGCCATGTCCCTCATTGACCTGGACCTCCCATCTGCGCTATGAGCCCATCTGGCCATCACCAGTCACCACCACCATCACCAGGGCACTGTTGCTCTGAGTCTCTGACGCCGTTCCCGCCCGTTCTTTCATGCGAAGCACGAGCGTCGTATAGACGTAGGAGTACACCGGCGCTTGTTTCACAGTTGGGTTGCCGTGGCACGTCATGGGCAGTTGCGTGAGCAAGAAGGCCAGCGCTGCCCGGGAGGGCAAGGTGGCCGCCCCGCTCCCGCCGGTGAAGGAGATCAATGCTCTTTCGCCCGTGGCGGAGGAGGAGGTTAAAGAGGTGGTGCTGTCCGAGACGCCCGCGCCAGTGCTCCCGAGGCCGCCGCCGGTGGAGAAAGGGCAAGAACTGCCGAAGACGGGCAGCGGCAGCGAGAGAGCGTCGGTGGGGTCGGTCGCGAAGGGGACGATGGCAAAGGCCGGAGGGGAGCAGGAGCTGGTCAAGACAGCGGAGAAGGCAACGGCCCGGGGGACGGCGTCACCGGAGAAGAGCAAGCCCAAGCCGAAGCAGGTCGGTGCCGATAACGGGAGGGCGAGGTCGCCGTCCCCTTCGTCGGCGCACAGGAGGCAGCCGGGCGGGCTGCAGCCGCCTCCGCGTGGCGGGCTGCAGTCGCCTCCGCTGACGCGGCCACGAAGGGAGCCAGTAGTGGTGTCCGGCATTGGGTGCCGCAGCGGCAGGTTCTCGCCGTCCGCAGCGCGGCGGGCTGCCGAGAGCGCGATCCGGAGGACCCACTCCGCCCGGGAGGCCGACATGGCGCCGCCAGCGAAGAGGGCACTCAGCGCCAGCTTCAACGGCGGCCACGGCAATGCTGCCGCGGGCTTCGGGGGCGCCAACGTGCTCAGCAGGCGGTACCCCGGCGAGCGGTCGGGCCGGCGGTCGGAGTCCCCGACTGCAAGCAAGCGCCCGTCGCCGTCTCCCAGCCCCATCCACCGGCAAGCGAGCGCCACGCGCAGGGCAGCAAAAGAGAACTGCTTGAGCAGCACCCCCGAGCGATCCAGGCCTCGTGCCCGAGACGTTGGACCCAACGACGCCGGCCTCGGCGGCGACGAACAGCCTGCGTTCGCCGGAGGAGAAGGAGGAGGAGATCACAAGAAGCCGGTGCAGGGCGCGCTGGGCCAGAACCCCTCGGTAGCCATGGAGTGCTTCATCTTCCTCTAGAGTCCAGGCCCCTTTTAGCTCCCCGTTTTTCCTAGTCGTCGTCTTCTTCCCCGCCCTCTGTAACTTGTTGGACATGTTGTAAACTCGCCGGAGAACTAGCCATAGTTGCAAATATAATTGATAGGAGGATTTGTGCTGCTTAAAACTTGTCAGTTTTTTTTTGGTATATTTCACCTCTATTTAAAGTAAATGGAACACTAAATGGACTGTTAATTTCGGCTTCTATGCGCGCTATACGCGTGACGCACTCCACCCACGACGCGTTAGTGGAGCTCTACAGAAACGTTCAGCCACAGAACGTGTGCATGCGTATTAATTAGCCTAGGTGATTAATTGCTAAAAGAAACGTAAAAGAAACTTAATGTGGAAACCGTGGAATGGAGTAACAACATTTCTCCTCCTAATCCTGACCACGGTCACCCACATCCTTGATGTCTATCCTGCCGCACAACTCTAGGAAACGAACTCGTCCTAGAGCTTTGGTCAGTATATCCGCCAGTTGTTCTTTTGTTGCTGTGTAGTTGATGATGATCCTACCCTCGTCAACGCACTCACAGAGATAGTGATAGCACACATCGATGTGCTTGCTTCGCTCGTGCAAGACGGGATTCTTGTTCAACGCGATGGTCGATTGATTGTCCACCATTAGCTCCGGTGCTCCATGCTCCGTCCCGATCATGTCGGTTAGAAGCTGAGCTAGCCAGACGCCCTAACACGCCGCTGCCGCCGCAGCGACATATTCAGCTTCGCACGATGACAGGGCAACAACCCTCTATTTGGCCGCCTACCAAGTAATTGGGTTACGACCCAGGAGGAAGATGATCCCGCTCGTACTCTTCCGATCGTCAATATCGCCGCCCATATCAGCATCGTTGTAGCCGACCAGCTTGGGTGGCCCGACGTGGTGCTTGGTGTAGTGGATCCCATGACTCTGTGTTCCTGCCAAGTAACGGAGCACCTGCTTGATGGCGATGAGATGATCCTCGCGGGGCGTTTCCATTAAACGGCTAAGATAGCCGACCGGAAATGCCATGTCCGGTCGAGTATGGAGAAGGTACTGGAGAGATCCGATCACACTCATGTACCCAGTGGCATTCACCGTCTCCGCTGTACTCAGCATGCTCAGCTTTAGGCGACTCTCCATCGGAGATGCACTGGGGATGCAGGAACCTAGTCCGCATCGCTCCAATAGCTTGCCAGCATACGCCGACTGGAAGAGGGAGATTCCGTCAGCGCCCTATTTCACTTCAATACCAAAATAGTATGAAAGAAGATCGAGATCACTCATCTGGAACCGGTCCTTCATCTCAAGCTTGAATGCGTCGTTGATCTCCTTGCTGGTACCGGTGACGATCAAGTCATCAACATACACACCGACAATCAGTCGGGTGCCTCGTCTGCTTCGAGTGTACACGTCGTGCTCAGAGCTGCTCCTCTGGAAACCAAGTGATCCCATGGTGGAATCAAACTTGGCATTCCAAGCCCTGGGCGCCTAACGTAGACCGTACAACGCCTTGTGCAGGCGCAATACTTTGTTTTCGCTGCTGGTGATGGAGAAACCAGGAGGTTGTTGAATGTAGGCTTCCTCCTTGATCACGCCGTGGAGGAACGCGCTCTTGACATCCATGTGATGAACTAGCCCTTGTGCGCTGCCAGCGCCACCATCATTCGCACCGACTCCAGACGTGCCACCGGCGCAAAGACCTCGTCAAAGTCAATGCCAGCGCGTTGCACGTAGCCCTTCGCCACCAGTCGCGCCTTGTGTCGCACGATGTCACCGGCTTCATTGCACTTCACCTTGTACACCCACTTCAGGCCTATCGCACGATGACCAGAGGGGAGTGAGGTGATCTCCCAAGTGTTGTTGTCCTCGATCGCCTTCATTTCCTCACGCATTGCCGCATGCCAGGCAGTGTCCTACTCGGCTTCCTTGAACAATGCCGGTTCTTCAGCAGAGGTGTCGCGTTCCTGGTCAAGTCATCAATGGCACGGAGCCGGAGCGGAGCATCATCGTGATCCGCATCAAGATTCTCATCATTGACCTCTTGCTCTTGCTCCTTTTTTTCTGTGTGCTCCCCCGCAAGTGGTGATGCTGGAGGTGGATTCGGTGAAGGTGACCAACTCGATGTCACATACGGTCTCAATGTTGTACTCCACAATGAACGGTTTGGAGTCGTTGACCTTCTCATTATCGTTGTTCTCCCAGCACTATTATCTGGCTTCATCGAAGACGACGTCGCGGGAGATGATGACGCGTTGGTTGACCGGGTCGTAGCATCGATATGCCTTGGGCCCGGCCTCGTACCTGACGAAGATCACCTTTCGACTCCGGTCGTCGAGTTTCTTCAGATTCGGCCGCGTGATTTTGATATGGGCGACACATCCGAACGTGCGGAAGTAGTGGACGGCGGGAATCTTACCATGCCAGGCCTCGTACGGTATCTTGCCATCGATCGCACGCGTCGGGGAGCGATTGGGATGTGGACTGCGGTCGACACAGCCTCACCCCAGATGTAGTCGGGCAGCCCCTTCGCCTTAAGCATGCATCGCGCCATGGCGACCACACTTTGATTCTGTCGCTTCACCACCCCATTTTGTTGTGGGGAGTTAGGGGCGGTGAGCTGGCGCTCAACGCCTCGCTCGGCGCAGTAGCGCCCGAACTCCACGGAGGTGAACTCCCCTCCCTGATCAGTATGCAGGACCTTCAGTTTCTTCCCGGTTTCAACGGCAACTTGGAAGTTCATGATCTCCAATGGCGCTTGATCCTTGCTGGAGAGGAGTCGGAGCCACATGTACCGACTCATCTCATCAACAAGAAGCAGGAAGTACTTGTTACCAATGGGCGTCGCCAGAGTGATGGGTCCGCACAGATCGCCGTGAACCAGTTCAAGAGCCGACTCTGCTTGTCCCCTTGCCTGAGCCGAGAACGGTGCCTGACGCTGCTTGCTGACCAGGCAACTGTCGCACACCTTCTCCACCTAGGTGAGCTCCGGCAATCCTCGTACCATCTTCTGGGTCGTAAGCTTCCATAGCGTGCTGAAGTTTAGGTGCCCGTAGCGGGCGTGCCACTGCCATGCTGCCTCAGAGGCATGTGCCGCCAGGCATACCGGACGCCTGACTACCAGATCTAGGTGGTAGAGGCGCGACTTGTCCCGACCGACCTTGGCGAGGAGGATGTCGTGCTGGTCGAAGATGCGCAGGATGCCGCCGTTGATGTTGACGCGACATCCCAACTCGTCTAGTTGGCCGATGCTGAGGATGCTCGCCTTCAGTCAGGAAATATAGTACACCCCGGTGAGTGCACGGTGCTCCCCGTTCTTGTAGGTGGGGGTAATGGTCCCCTACCCTCGATGTTGGTGATGGAGCCGTTGCCAAACTTGACGGTACCGTAGATCTGGGTGTCGAGCTCAGCAAAGATCTCCTTGGAACCCGTCATGTGGTTCGTGGATCCGGTGTCGAGCACCCATCGCCCACGATCTTGCTGCTCCCCTAAACCGAGGTCCGCGAACACCTTCTGCTCGTGGACGTGGACGGCGCGATGTGGCGCTGGAGTCGAGGAAGCAAGTGGACGAGGGTTGAGGATGACGGAGTGAGCCATCAGCAGGCTATGCTCCTCCTCTTCTCCTTGGGCCAAGTGAGCCTGGGCCGCCTCATCTCGCTTCCTCTTGCGGCATTCCTTGACCCAGTGACCTTTCTTACCGCAATAGTTACATGTGTCGTCATGGCCCGCAGAGTTCTTCCGGCCTTCGACGGGATTCGATTTATCCCCTCTGTTCTTGCCGACGCTCTTGCCACTGCCAGAGTTTCGGATGCCAGAGTTGGAACTGGAGCCCTTCCGCGACTTCATCCGGGCCATCCACTCCTCCTCTGTGAGAAGCAGACGACACCCACCCTCCTTCGTAGGGAACAATTTCTTCTTCCTCGTCTCGACTGCACGGAGCATCCCAACTGCCTCCTCAATTGACATGGAGCCAAGGTCGAGGAGGGTCTCCATGGAGATCGCCACCTGCTCGATCTTGTCGGGGATGACATGCAGCATCTTCTTGATCACCTCCTTGTCAGAGATGTCATCTTCGAGGACGCGAAGTTGACTAGTCACAGCGTTGAGCCGCAACGAGAAGTCTTCGACTGACTCACCAGGTTTGAACTCGATGTCGGCGAAGTCACGCTGCAGGCGCTCAGCATTGGCCTCCTTGACGCGGTCGGCGCCGACGCGCATCTGGAAAATCGCCTCCCACGCGTCTGACGCCGTAGGATTCACAGCCAACCCGGCCTGCATCTCCGATGGCACGGCGCGGAGGATGGCAGTGAGTGCGGTACGGTCATCACGGTAGTCGACGGCGCCGGATTCAATGACGTCCCACAGCCCGATAGCTTGAAGGTTCACCATCATCACGAGTGACCACTCAGTGTAGTTGGTCCTCGTGAGTGTCGGGTACACGATGTTGGCCGACGTCCTCTCGACGACGCGCTCAACAATGTTGTCACGAGCTCCGCTGCGGTGGCGTGGGCGGCGTGGTGGCGGAGATGGCGAGTGTCGCCGATCATTGTCGGCACCATTGTTGCGCGCGGGGCTGTGCGACATGGCCTGGATCGATCAACCTTGCTCTGATACCAATATTGTAAACTTGCCGGAGAACTCGCCAGAGTTGCAAATGTAATGGACAGGAGGATTTGTGCTGCTTAAAACTTGGCAGCTTTTCTGGGCATATTTCACCTCTATTTAAAGGAAATGTAACATTAAATGGACCAGCAGTTTCGGCTTCTATGCGCGCTATATGTGTCACGCACTCCACCCACGACGCGTTAGTGGAGCTCTACAGAAACGTTCATCCACAGAAAGTGTGCATGCGTATTAACTAGCCTAGGTGATTAATTGCTAAAAGAAACATAAAAGAAACTTAATGTGGTAACCGTGGGATGGAGTAACAACAGGACATCTGTCGGAGTGTTGATCCGGCAATTCTCCCGGTACTACTGTTGGTAGCGCGCGAAATTTGTAGTTCGGTATTGGGCGCGCAAAGATTCAGAGAATGATGACATGTTGACACGAAGATTTACGTGGTTCAGACCGCCTGAGCGTAATACCCTACTCCACGGGTTGTGTAGTTATTGTATTGGGTGTCAAAGTTGTGTATGGGAGAGGTCTCAGAGTTCAAAGAGCCCTCCTCTGTGTATCGTCGACCAGTTCTTTTATAGTACAAGGACTGATCGTTACACCGTTAGCCTGGCCCGACATGTGGACCTGGCGGTTACTGATGCTTAATACATAATTAATGAGGTTAATTATCCTTAATAGCGTGGTAACGGGCCTTGACAGTGTCCTTACTAGTATTAAGAGCCTTCCAATAGTGTGTCATTAATATGGTATTAATGACACTTAATCGGATCTTGAAGTCTTTGATTGCCCCTTGAAGGTCCGAGCCGTTGGGGGCCCACCAGTTTGATTGTTGAGGCTGAAGGTCCGGTGGTTGGACACGTGGCAGCATCGGAGCTTTCTGTCTAGGATGGGTAGGTCCGATGTAGATGTACACGTGTCAGTACCGGAGCTTCCCTCTGTCGGAGGTTAGGTCCGGGGGTGCCGCACAAGTGTTTAGCCCGGAGCTATCCCATATGTGGGATGTAGGTTCGGTTGCTGTATACACGTGGCAGCACCAGGACTAACTATAGATGGAAGGCAGGTCCGGTCCCGTATGACACGTGGGGCCTTCGCAGGTCTTCAACTCAGACAGGTGAAATTCCTTTGGTCTTTTTGTAGTCCCAAGGGGTATACGGTACGCAGGGTAGCGACAACATCAATGACGGAAAGCCACTCACTTGCCTCCCCTTCTCTGAATCCCGTCTCTTCTGTTCTTCTTTTTACGAGATCAGATGCAGAGATAAAGGAGACAGACCACTACCGCTGGCCATCTTGGCCAGAGCTCCGTAGTCCGTTCTGACCAGTCGCTGTAGCGGATGGTGGGGCAATGCGGGTGCCCATGCCATGGCGACGCAATCAAGTCCGGCCGCGTCTAGGTTGGTTGGTGCACGTTAGGTTGCAGGCGAATGAGACGAGGTAGCTAGGTTTACCCCACAGCTAGCTTATCTACGTACTACAGTAACTCGCTGGCACGGCAACTCTGCAACGTGGAAACGAACAGATCTACTGTCCTGCAACACCAACACGAGACGTTGTCATTGTACTGCTGAGTTGTTTGGTGGATTGCTTCTGTTCTTGGGCGGTAGTACCAGGCCCGGGCCGGGGGGCGTGCGCACAGGGCCTCCAGTTCTCAAGGGGCCCCTTTTTTCTGTACCAAGTGTCTAGATCAAATTGGATTCGAGATTGAGAATTTCAGTTCTGGGCCGACTACCGCAGCGTGCAGGCGCAGCCCAGTGCTGACGATCCAGTGCAGGCCTAGTGGCTGCCGATCCAGCGCATAACAGTTCATTATGTTTGGTTTCTATACACAGTATTTGCCTATGCGATCGTCTCAAGTCCCGTGCCGCCGAAGCCCAAAACACATACCGGGTCACGATAGATCGTATGGCCGTACGGCTTACATACGCGCGGGCACAACACTAATAACCGAGCAAAGTCTGAAGTCTGCCGCAGCGCCGTGCCACTCAATCCGCTCAGTCCATGTCCCTTTTCTGTTGTGTTTAAGAATTATGTTATGGTAATCTGGTATCGTGCCACACATGGTGATTATTTCATACACTTGTTTTCTTCTTTATTTTAAGAACAAAAGCAGAGTGTAAACATAACTGAGATTTCAATCTAATTAAGTTTTTTTACTGTACTATCATGTCTTATAGGAAGTACGAATCGGGGTCTTAAATAGAAAAAACAAAAACTAGAGAATATAACTCGGTCTAAAAAAAGACTATGAACAGATTGTTATTAAAGAACATCAATAATAAGTATATTTCATGATATAATCTATTGTTATGTAAAGTATTATTATATTATATATAGATTTGTAGTATTATTTTTTATAAAATATGAATAATTGTAATTTTTCGTACGGGGCCTCAGATTTTGCCGGCCCGGCCCTGGGTAGTACTACTACAACATGATTGCGGCGTAAGCGTAAGAAGTGATTCTAATTAGAGGGTCAGTTGCATTATGTAGTACAGTACTAGGTAAGTGTATTTTGCAGCAGCTGCATCTCTCACCCGCTTAGGCTATCCGCACCAGCGCCCTCTAAAACATACTCTATACACTATTCTCCTTCTACTTTTACACTACGTACTCTAAATTACACTGCGAAACAGTGTATCCAGTATGCTTTATAGTGTGCCACTGAGGATGGTCTTAACTACCTATCTGTTGCTGACCAGTATGATGAGCTCCCAGCTCCAGTGCTTCCAGTACAGAAATCTCGTCACCAAGCAGTAAGGTGTGCCTGCCTCTAGATGATGAAGAGATTTTTTTAGATAATAGGTGAGGAAGAGATACAATGTACGTTTTCATATATCCAATGGATACACGCGTCCCCATGGCGGTCGATTGCCTCATGTACAGGAGACATTTGCAATTTTTCCACTTTCGTCGGTCGCCTTGTGTACAGGAGACATTTGCAATTTTTCCACTTCCAAAGTTTCGTTTCGTCAAAATTTCACTTTCAACATGTGTAGTCAAAATCTCATTATAATAGTGAGAATTTTGCTCCTTTCTTATTGAGATGGGATTTCATACATGATGGAGTTTTTTGACAGTAAAAGTTACACAAAAAGATCTTTTTACCCTCCAGTTGACATACTTGTTAAAAAAAATTAAACAAAAAAACGTACAAATCCAGAAAAATATTTTAATTCAGAAAAAGTAATCGAAAAAGTTTAAATGTCATAAAACATAAAAAAACTTTGAAAAAATTTAAAAACATCAAAATCCAGAAAAAAATATTTAAATTCAGGAAAAATATATAACAATTCAAAAAAGTTTTAAATTTAATAAAACAATAAAAAATGCGAAAAATATTTAATTTGCGTAAAAATGTAAAAAAGGTTAAAATCAGAAGAAAAAATGAAAATAGAGTAAAAAAGGGAAAAATTAGGGAGAATTTTATGGTAATTTTGTAAAATTTAGAAAAATAGTGAGAAACAGAAAAATAATGTATACTCACACTTCACATACATAGAGATAAATATTTACATATCACATAGGCAAAATAAAATACACATGTCACATAGTCACATAGAATACACATATAATATAGACGTATCACATATAACATAAACATAACAAATATCACATATATTGATATCACATATTCATTATCACATATAACATAAACATATCACATAGTCTTTCACATGTCACATAATATATATAAGCATATCACCAAGCTTTGGTGGTATTTTTTCCTTGGAAACCAAGCTTTGTTGGAGACCCCTGTATACAGTCTCCACGATGTCAATGAACTCCTCCTTGTCCTTCATGGCCCAGTTGATCTTGTTGTTGTTTTCTGTCACAAGGTCAATCCATTATGTGTCTGTTCCGAAAGAAGAACATCTCCGTTGATGGATCATACAACTCGTACATTGTATTGAAGTCAGGAACTTTGGTGATGTCAACAAGGTAGATAACAGCAAAGTTCTTTAGGCTGTAACAGTATTTCAATATCAAAGTATTTCAATACCATAGTTTCTAAATGTTATGACCAGTACGTAAGAAAGGAAAATCCGAGACGAGCCCCAACGAAAAAGGGAGACAAACAAACTGTGTGTCTCCGTCGTTGCGTCTCGCATTATGTTGTCATAAGAGATGTGCGACTGGTGTGTCGCCGATCATCCTAAGTGTGAGACACGCTCAAAGAAAGTGTGTCTCCTTTCTTTGTGTCATAACAGATGTCCTTTATGGAGTCATTGGAAATGTGAGTGGTACGCGTTGCCCATCAGCATACATGCGAGACAAACACTAACAAAGCCCGCCGCAGATTTATTGGCTCATCCGAGACGTGTTTTATTGTAGTCGGTCGCAAATTTGTTTACTGATCTAAGATGTGATTTATAGAAGTCTGTCTCCTTTATTTCGATAATCCGAGACGTTCTCTGTTACAGCTCATCACGCATTGTTTACACGCAGGGTCTCCTCTTAAGTGTCTCCCATCCTTGATTATCCTAATTGCCGACTGCATACTAGAGCTAGCTAGGATTTGGCAGTCGCATTGCGAGTGTCAGCAACATACACATACATGAACATATGTATAGTGTGACACCCGGTTCCGAAAATGAACCAAGTGCAGTATATGTGTGCCCAGGACGTTCAACGCACATACACAAGTGCATTCACAAAAGGATATACAGAAAATTACCACAAGACAAAACTAGTTAACCACTTTTATTACAGAATTCATATTATCCTCAAATACAAGCTCTAAAGATTATTAATGACAAGTTTGAACTAATGCAACGGAAATAAGCTAAACTGAGCAAACTAAGCAAACTAAGCAGCATAAGCAAATAGGGTATAGCGCAGCTTCAATCAACACCATAGACAAGCTGACGGCGGACACGACCTAGAACTCCGCATTATCATTATTATGCTCCCAATCTTGACCTGCAACTGTTGGTGGGTGAATTGCAAGGGTGAGTACATGTCGTACTCAACAAGTGTGGAAACTATGACATGTAGCTGATTCAAATGATGACAATAATAAAGGCTAAGTGCTGAAAAGTATATTAAAACATTTGAAAAGCAATATATTATATCTATGTGAAGTAAACCCATCATAAACCATAATTAATAACATAGTACCAGTCCATATTCCATATCCATCATCCATTATACCAGATTTCACCATTACCATTAATCATATTCAATACCAGAATTTAATTCATAACTATATTACCAACCATAACCATTACCAAACCATCCTAAATCCCAATTTCCTTCTAATCATGGAAGTTGTCCATGTGCTCATAACCGGGAGCATGGCTATCATGATAGGTTTATTAGAGTCTGTAGAGTTTGTACCACTTTACCCACGTGTTTGTGATTTCATCACCCGTCGGCGACTAGAGAAAACCTCCATTATGCCAATAGACTACCATAGGTGTATGGCCAAGAGATCACAAAATAGTCTTTACAAAGGGACTAATAGCATGTATGGACCCACTGAGGTTTCACCGGTGGCGATGTCTCCAATTGAGCACATCTTCAACCAAGGGCCCCCTCTTGTGCCATTCGGATCCCAGGGAGTCCTGCCAACCATATCCAAACCTAATTCGACTTCCCTTCCACGGTGTGCCAAATGATCCATGCAATACTAGCAATACCCTAATTAATTAGCTACACGGCACCTGTACTTGGCCTCGTGGTGGCACTGTTGCCTTGGCTTATTCTCGCATGAACCGATCCTTAGATCTAAAGAAAGTAAAACCATCATAACATCCAACTTACCATGCTTGCTTAGATCACCCATTACCATGTCATATTAACCAATTCATATTAACCATAATCTCATTAATGCATAGTTAAATGTATAGTTGTTCTGCCATCCCAATTAATTAAGCGAAGCAAAAAGGTAAAAAGCCCTTCCCAACTCTCTACCATGTATTCCAGGTGACAAGGGTGGTTAAACAAAGCTAGTAAACTTCCTATCATAGGATTCCCATCAAATCGACACAAGCATGCAGTTTTGAAAACAAACCATTTATTTTAGAAACAGGATCAATATGTTCAAGGACACTTGTCTTGCTCTTTGGCTTGATTAGGATCAAAGACTTCAAATTATTGGTGCTGGAGATCCCCTGCGGCACTCTCTAGCGCAAATCCGTCTAATCCGCACAACAAACATACAAGACAAGAATCACAATCAATAAGTGCACATATATTACTCAGTATGACATGACATGCATGATTAATGCAAATGCAAAGAAAGACTAGTTAATAAGTTGCTTTTAATGTTTACTAATATATTACAATGGTCATTTAGAAGTCTACACAGGTTTGGAGTTGATTAGAATCAATTTAGAATTAAGTCAGCAGGAAACAAATTGCAAAATCAGACAAGTCCGCAAGGGACCAGATTAGTCCGCCCTTCGCAGGAACAGCGGATTAGGGTTTTCTAGATCGACGTGAATTTGGAGAAATGGGGTTGAGTTCACATGAGAAATAGAGAGTAGAAGGTATACCAGGTGTTTAGAACTCCAATCAATCAAGATTTTTGGAGGCAACACTTGGATTTGATGATCTAGGGTCGATAAAGAACTTGATGGTGGATTGGTGATGAAGAATGAAAACTTGATGGACATCTTGATTCTCTTTCGTTTCCTCCTCCTCTTCTTCTTGCTTGTGATCTCCTTCTTTCTCCTTGGTGGTGGCTCTCCATGAACTAGGGTTTGGGGACTTTCAATTGAGGCAAAAGGATATAAAGTCAAGGGGTGGGGTTGTTTATTGTAAGACCTATGTGTGCTGAATACATTGGCTTGTAGTGAATACACTTGCTTTGATGATAAAAGTTTTGAATATCACCAAAACACCTTTTTATTAAGGTCCTGCTAGTTTTGTAAGCTCCCGCGAGAGCTTGGTTATACTAGTTTTGGTAAGTTCCGGCACTGGGTTCTACTAGCTTTTGTTAGCTCCAGCTCAAGGTCCGGGTTGCTCTGGCATGATCCGGAACTTGACCGCAATACTTCTGTTTTTCATTTGCAATGTTTTGTACTTGCTTTACATCTCTGGAAAGATTGCTTAGTATTCATTTGCTAAGTCTTTGGTGCGTTTTTGGTTGATATGGATAATATCGTGTTACTGTGGTTTTGCAACATGCTTATGTGAGGTTCTCACGTAAGGTGCTGTGTTCGGAACTAACTTGAGTCAAGTCGAGGACTTGGACTCGTATGGATTGGTTGTTTGTTTATGTGCAGGTGTTGCTTGAGTTCAAGACATGGCTGGTGATGGGATCCATTGGACTAGTCTCAGGGAGGAGATGAGGTTCCAACAACCAAATTCAGGAGGAATTGTGGTTGAGCTGATCAGGAGGTTGCGCAACATGATTGAATCAAGAACAATGCATGTGAAGGTATCGTGGACGTCATTGGAAGATGTTTGCACGTGTGCAAGAAGTGCATGGACGTGGCTACATGGTTCTGAGAAGTGATGAAGAGATGTGGAGGTAAAGAGTTGGTCGGAAAGGTCCAACCGACTAGGTTATGGACTCAGGGTGCGGCTGAGTCGGGTTTGACTCAAATATGGAAAGATTTGAGTTGGTTATGATAGGATTTCATGTGGGTCACGAATTTGAGTTGTTTAGGAATGTGGGATACGTTTCTAAGGTGTTTGGAAGTCTTAAGATTGCTTCTATCTGCGTATAGAAGAATCCTAAGCAGTTATGGAAAGTTACGATTCGTGAACAGAGTAGGATTAGGTTCCTGATTTGAGTTGAGTTGGCTTTCGAGCTGGTTATATAAGCAAGGGAGCCCAAAGCTCGTGGTGCACGACTTTGGGGCTGTTCCTCTTGTGTTCTATTGAATAAAATTCGTAGTTTGAAGGAACTTTTGTGCCTTGTTCGTCTGACTTGTTCCAGACAAGTTTTACTCATCGAGTTTCTGGACAGCACTACCTTTCGTTGGTGGTTTTATAATGACTCAAGTTTTACAGATCCAATTGACGTGATTCTTTCTGGGTTGTCTTCACAACTTGATTATCTATTATCTGTCAAAATTTCACGGTCATTGGATTTGTGGTCTATGATCTACACGAGTTTCTTTGTAGCGTTCCAGAACTGTTTTTTCTCGGGTAGGGCAGATTGACCTTTGTTTGATCTTTCGATCATAACTTGAGTTTTTCTCGATGGATTTGAGTGATTCTTGTTGTGTTGTCTTCGTGACTTGATTCTCTATGATATATATCACTTTTTCCACGGTGAAACACGTTTAGATTAGTCTCACACACGATTTCTTTTACAGATCGTTTTTCTGCCAAACCTTGTGTGTTCGTTGGTATTGATTTTCAGGTTTGAAAGGCACGCATGGAGGCTTTCATCCACGCACAAGGCTTTGCAATATGGGAGAAGGTATACAAGCCTTACAAAGTGCCATCAAATGATCAAGTTACAGCTACAAATCTGAGAGATGTCGATAACAACAACAAGGCTCGGAACTTGATCATACAAGGATTAACACAAAGCGACTTCGACTGTGTTGCACACCTCCGATCTGCATACGATGTGTGGAAAGCACTTTGTGAATACCACGAAGGGTCCAACATGATCAAAGAGGTAAGGCAAGACATGTTCAAGAAAGAATACATGCGCTTCGAGATGCAACCCGGTGAGTCTATTGATGACCTTTTTGCTCGCTTTAATAAGATTCTCAGCAACTTGCATAGTGTCAATGTTAATTTTTCAGATGCTGAAAATGCTAGGCAATTGCTAAGTGCATTAGATATGTCAATTTGGGAGATTAAAGTCACATCTATTCGTGAATCTACTATCATGAGTTCACTTACTTTAGATGTGCTATATTCCAAGTTAAAAACTCATGAAATTGACATAATCTCACGTAAGAACCCCAACAAGTCTATTGCTTTTGTTTCTCAACGTGACATGCCTAGTTCTGGTCAAACATCATATTGTGGTACACTTGCTTTGTTGTCCTCTCTAACCCTTAAACAGATTGAGGAGTTTCCAGAGGAGGTGCTAGCACTTCTCTCTACGAGGTTCTCAAAAGCATTGCAAAATGTGAGAACTAGAAGGAGAGGAAGCTCCGGACCTCAACGATGCTTCGAATGTGGTAAGACAGGACACTTTCGTTCAGATTGCCCTAACCTTTCAGGTCCTACCTCCCGGGAAGAAAAACAATCAAGGATAAAGCACTCCTCAACAAATGATAAGAAGAAAAAGAAGGGCTTAACAGGTCGCCAACTGGTGAACAGTTTTATCTCAGCACTCCAGGAACTTGGCTCAAGCGACGTGTACATTGGAAGTGATGAAGATGAAGATGATTTGGCAAACTTGTGCTTCATGGCAGGCAAGTCAAGATCAAGTATGGAGGAGGCAGAACACAACAACGACAATGAAGAGGTATGTCCTACTTGCGAAGAAATGTGTGATGCTATTTCTCGTGCCACTATTATTTTTAAGAAAAAAGGACAAAAAGCTTAGGGACAATGCTGTTAAAATTGAGTCACTAGAATCTGAAATTAATCGTTTGAAATCCTTGATTCCTAGTGATGATTCTTGTTCCTCATGTGGCTTAATATATGAACAATTGTCCTCCCTAAGAAGTGCACATACCTCCACACTTGATAAACATGAACTTGAAATTGAAAAGAACAGAAAGCTTGCTGCACTTAATATTGGAAACTTAAAATATGCTTTTTCTACAATTGATTTGCATTGTTCTAGTTGTGATGATCTTGATAAGAAACTGCAAGATGCTATGAATGAAATCTCTATATTGAACAATGCTTTATGTTGTCATGAAGTTAAATATTATTCCAATGCAAATTAAAAGGAAAAACTTCATGTGAAAATTGCCTTGATCTGTCCAATAAACTTGATAACATGCATAAGACATTTGATCGGTTTTGTAATGAGAATATGAACCTAAACTTGCTGCTGAATTCATCCAAGTCTTGCAATGATAAAACTGGTTTAGGTTTTGATTCTCATGCTCATGCTAAGGCACATCCACCTAAAAGTGTAAAGTCATTAGGAAGTGGTTTGATTCAAAGAGTTCCTAAATAAAAAGAAGTGGTTTTCAAATCTGCGGGAGTGTTGTCTCATTCAGTTTCAAATAAAAAAGTTGTTTGCTCATCTAGACATGAACACAAAGTTAAATTTCATTGTACCTACTGTGGTAGAGATGGTCATGTCATAGATTTTTGTTATAGACTAGCTAAACAACAGAAAAGGGAAAGAATGGTTGCTAGATCTCATAACTTTTATGCAAAATTTGCTGCACATATTGAACCGAATGTGCAACCTGCTTTTTTGAGTCAAAAACATTCAAAGTTTACCTCCGGACCTTCTGTTTTTGCCTTCGGAGCTACTGATTTTTGTGCTACACAAGTAACACCTTATAGGTCAGTAGTTAAGAATAAAAAATCTCAAACTTTGACTCATAAACCTGCTGTTTTGTCTCAGCTTTCGCGTATTTTTCCTGCTGCACGTGGCGTGACTCAGTACTGGATTCCTAAATGCCTTTTGACTAACCCCAGTATTGAATCATCGACGTATTGTGCTTCTATGTAGGTTACACGTTTGAGGAAGGAGAAAATTTAGATTGTGGATTCTGGTTGCTCATGCCACATGACCGGTAACAAAGATTTTGTGTCATGTGTAGAGAATGTTACTTTTGCCAATAATTCTTCAACTCTTATAATTGCTAAGGGTTCGGTTAGAGTGAATGATCACTACACTTTGAAGGATGTGGCACTTGTTAAAAATTTGAAATACAACTTGCTTTCTGTTTCACAATTGCTAAATGAAAATCTGGAAATTATTTTCAATAAAAACTGCTGCAAAGTTGTAGGTTCAAATAGTGAGCTTATTTTAACATGTCACGGTTTGGAAGAGTTTTTAAAGCTGATTTTGATATGTCTTTCTCTAAGCATAGGTGTCTAGTTGCTAATGATTCAAAGGACTTATATTTTTTGCATCCTAGACTTGGTCACGTAGGCTTTGATCATCTAACACGTGTTAGTGCTCTTGATCGCATACGTGAGATGTCTAAGCTTAAAGGGGACAAAGAAATTGTGTGCTCTTCTTGTAGACATGCTAAGATGGTTGCAGGTTCACATACTCCTCTCACAATGATCATGACAACTGAACTGGGTCAACTTTTGCACCTTGACACCATAGGACCTTCACATGTTCAATACTTCAAAGGTAAATGGTATGTACTTGTGATTGTTGATGATTATTACTCTTGGGTTTACTTTATGGCGTCAAAGAATGAAGCTTTTAGTCACTTTAGAACTTTATTTCTTAGATTATCAATTGATTACCCAGGATCTTTAAAAGCAATTAGAAGTGATAATGGAACTGAATTTAAAAATCAATCTTTTGATCACTTTTGTGCTGAAAATAGAATAGATCATCAATTTTCTTCACCATATGTACCTCAACAAAATGGTGTTGTAGAAAGAAAGAACATAACCTTAGTTGAGATGGCTAGGACTATGCTTGATGAATATCAAACTCCTAGGAAATTTTGGGCTGATGCATTAGCAACCGCTTGTTATGTCTCAAATCGTGTTTTCTTGCGTGCTAAGCTAGGTAAAACACCATATGAGCTCCGGTTTGGACATAGGCCTAGTGTTACACACTTTTGGATCTTTGGTTGCAAATGCTTTGTTAAGAAACATGGAAATCTTGATAAATTTGAACCTAGATCCATTGATGGCATGTTTCTTGGTTATCCATCTCATACTAGAGGCTACCGTGTGCTTTTACTTGACACTAACAAAATTGTGGAGACTTGTGAAGTGTCTTTTGATGAAGCTAGCCCAGGTACTAGCTCCAACATTGCAGGTCCAGATCCATATCCGTAGGGGGGGGGGGCATTTTCGTTGAAGATGAGGAAGAATTGGAGCTGCTGCCCGAAAATTCAGCAGCTAAAGACTTTGGTTCAGCTCCGGATGTTAATTCTCAACCAGCACCGACAACCATTAATGCCGCTTCAAATAATCCTCAAGTCACAAGCTCATCGATTTGTGATGAACATGAAGAAGAAGAATCTTGTGAGACATCTTTTCCCCTACGGTTTTACAAAGATCATCCCCCACAACAGATGATTGGAAGCTTGCACGAACGAGTCACACGGTCCAGGTTTTGCAATCCAAACTCTTATGCTCATTCTGCTTTTGTTGCTTCTTTTGAACCCAAAGATATATCACACACACTCACTAATGAATCTTGGATTATTGCCATGCAAGAAGAGTTAGAAAATTTTGAAATAAGTAATGTTTGGAAACTTGTACCTCCACCTCAAGGTCACACTTTAATTGGAACTAAATGGGTATTTAGAAATAAACAAAGTGAGGATGGGGTTGTGGTTAGGAATAAGGCTAGGTTGGTTGCTCAAGGTTTCACTCAAGTTGAAGGTCTAGATTTTGATGAAACTTTTGCTCCTGTTGCTAGATTAGAAGCCATAAGAATTATGTTAGCTTTTGCTGCATCTATTGGTTTTAAGCTATATCAAATAGATGTTAAAAGTGCTTTTCTTAATGGCTACATAGATGAGGAGGTTTATGTGAAACAACCACCGGGTTTTGAAAATCCAGATTTTCCTAATCATGTTTACAAACTGTCCAAAGCCTTGTACGGTCTCAAACAAGCCCCTATAGCATGGTATGATAGGTTAAAAACATTTTTACTTGAAAAGGGTTTACCATGGGAAAGGTTGATAAAACTCTTTTTGTGCTTAAGCATGGCAATGACTCATTATTCATTCAAGTGTATGTGGATGATATTATCTTTGGTTGTGTTTCTCATGATCTTGTGTCCAATTTTTCAGCTATGATGAGTTCAGAATTTGAGATGAGTATGATGGGAGAACTCACGTACTTTTTGGGGCTGCAAATCAAGCAAACCAAGGAGAGTACCTTTGTGCATCAAACGAAGTATACAAAAGATCTTCTAAGGCGCTTCAACATGGACAAAAGCAAGCCTCTTCGAACACTAATGGGAACAGCAATAACACTTGGACTTGATGAAGATGGTGAACCCGTGGGTCAAAAAGAATATAGAAGCATGATCGGACCACTTTTGTACCTCACGGCATCAAGACCGGACATACAATTTAGCGTATGTCTTTGTTCACGGTTTCAAGCCTCCCCACGTGCTTCACATCGTCAAGCCGTCAAAAGGATTCTCAGGTACTTACATGGAACTCAAGAATTTGGAATTTTTCTTCCTTCTTCCTCAACCGTTACTTTGAAACCTTTTTCGGATGCTGATTTTGGGGGTTGTAGGATTGATAGGAAAATTACTTCCGGTGCTTGTCATTTTCTTGGTACTTGTTGCTTGGTCCTCTAGAAAACAAAATTCAGTTGCACAATCCACAACCGAATCTGAATATGTAGCTGCTGCTAGTGCTTGCTCACAAATTCTTTTGATTGTTCAAACACTTAAGGACTATGGGGTTGATCTAGATAGTGTTCCACTGTTCTGTGATAACACTAGTGCAATTTGCATTGCTAAAAACCCCGTGCAACATTCTAGAACTAAGCACATTGACATTAGGTATCACTTTCTCCGAGATAATGTTGAAAAATGAAACATTGTGCTTCACCATGTAGATACCGAACAACAATTGGCTGACATTTTTACAAAACCTTTGGATTTCACTCGTTTTGTTACATTCGTAGTGAAATAGGGGTTATGCATCCTCATGGCTTAAATTGAGGGGGAGTTTTGAAACTTGGGAAGTCTATGTGTGAATCTGAAATTAAAATAATATGAGCATAGTATTTCATACATATATGACTTTGTGATTCCTTTTTTATGCTGAAAGTTCTTACTACATTACTCGTGTTATACATTTTGTAGTTTTTGCCATGTCTAGTAATTGGAATAATTACTTACACTAAATCTGGTCATGGTCGAACTTTCTTGTTGTTTTGAACTTGTTGCATGTTCACAAGTGCTTTTAATCATTAAGAATTAACCAAGTAATCAACTCACATGTTGAGTTTTTATGAACAAATATAAATTGAGAAAAGATCAAGAGAATATGCATGCATCACACTTCTTCTTTTGAGATGGCTTATCATTGCACTTAGATATGAACTTGGAAGAAGTTGTGTATGACTAAAACCATGTCCTTAAGCTTCTGATTGTCAAATGACATAGGCTTGACTTGGTTGGTTAGAATAAGGCAAATGCGCATATAATCTCTTGCAAATATCATATGATCTAAATTTATGCTTTGAAAAATAATAAAATGCAGCAACTAGTGTCATGCTTTCAGGTTTTGAAATAGTTAAGTTTGTGAGATCATGACTTGCTTAAATTGAAAATTACATTTGATCTCTAGCATGGCTTACACTACTTTATGTATTTCAGTGATGTGATAGTGTAAGTTATTTGATAGTATGACTTGGATGAGCTTTGTTTATATGTATATGTTATAATATGCTCATAACAACTAAAGTGGGAGAGATAATTTGTTTATATGCTCATGACTTGCTGAATACATTGTCAAAGGGGGAGAGATAAGCATGAAGAGAAAGAGAATATGTGCATAAGGAGAGATAATAAAGGGGGAGAGATGGGATAATTTTTTGATTTAGATTTTCTTCTCATTTTACTCTTGATTTACAAAGGGGGAGAAATTGCCTTCAAAACTTTTATGTGAATAAGCCAATGTTCGGATTTTAAATGGTGTTGCCAATGCATTCATCATGGGGGAAATTGTAAGACCTATGTGTGCTGAATACATTGGCTTGTAGTGAATACACTTGCTTTGATGATAAAAGTTTTGAATATCACCAAAACACCTTTTTATTAAGGTCCTGCTAGTCTTGTAAGCTCCGACGGGAGCTTGGTTATACTAGTTTTGGTAAGATTCGGCGCTAGGTTCTACTAGCTTTTGTTAGCTCCGGCTCAAGGTCCGGGTTGCTCTGGCAAGATCCGGAACTTGACCGCAATACTTTTGTTTTTCATTTGCAATGTTTCGTACTTGCTTTACATCTCTGGAAAGATTGCTTAATATTCATTTGCTAAGTCTTTGGTGCGTTTTTGGTTGATATGGATAATATCGTGTTACCGTGGTTTTGCAACATGCTTATGTGAGGTTCTCACGTAAGGTGTTGTGTTCGGAACTAACTTGAGTCAAGTTGAGGACTTGGGATCATATGAATTGGTTGTTTGTTCATGTGCAGGTGTTGCTTGAGTTCAAGACATGGCTGGTGATAGGATCCATTGGACTAGTCTCAGGGAGGAGATGAGGTTCCAACAACCAAATTCAGGAGGAATTGTGGTTGAGCTGATCAGGAGGTTGCGCAGCATGATTAAATCAAGAACAATGCATGTGAAGGTATCGTGGATGTCATTGGAAGATGTTTGCACGTGTGCAAGAAGTGCATGGACGTGGCTACATGGTTCCGAGACGTGATGAAGAGATGTGGACGTAAAGAGTTGGTCGGAAAGGTCCAACTGACTAGGTTATGGACTCAGGCTGCGGCTGAGTCGGGTTTCTCTCAAATATGGAAAGATTTGAGTTGGTTATGATAGGATTTCGTGTGGGTCACGAATTGAGTTGTTTAGGAATGTTGGATACGTTACTAAGGTGTTTGGAAGTCTTAAGATTGTTTCTATCTACGTATAGAAGAATCCTAAGCAGTTATGGAAAGTTACAATTCGTGAACAGAGTAGGATTAGGTTCCTGATTTGAGTTGAGTTGGCTTTCGAGCTGATTATATAAGCAAGGGAGCCCAGAGCTCGTGGTGCACGAATTTGGGGCTTTTCCTCTTGTGTTCTATTGAATAAAATTAGTAGTTTGAAGGAACTTTTGTGCCTTGTTCGTCCGACTTGTTCCAAACAAGTTTTACTCGTCGAGTTTCTGGACAGCACTACCTTTTGTCGGTGGTTTTATCATAACTCGAGTTTTACAGATCCAATTGATGTGTTTATTTTAAGGTTGTATTCACAACTTGATAATCTATCATCTATAAAAATTTCATGGTCATTGGATTTGTGGTCTATGATCTACACGAGTTTCTTTGTAGCGTTCCAGAACTGTTTTTTCTCGGGTAGGGCAGATTGACCTTTGTTTGATCTATCGATCATAACTTGAGTTTTTCTCGACGGATTTGAGTGATTCTTGTTGTGTTGTCTTCGTAACTTGATTCTATCTGATATATATCATTTTTGTCACGGTGAAACACATTTAGATTAGTCTCACACACAATTTCTTTAACAGATCATTTTTCTGCCAAAGGGGTTGGGGTTTAATTGTTTCCGCTGCGTAAGATTTTTTAAATCTACCATTCACCCCCCCTCTGGTTGATTTTCACGTGCTCTTCGATCCTACATTTATATAGAGGTGGAGGCTAGGGTTTCAATGAATTTTGAGTTTAAGGGGGGTGGAGGCCGGTGTAGGGTCCCACATGGGCTCCAAAAAGAGTTAGACACGACGTCCTTATGCCAACTTAAGGTAAAATCCAAAAACACGACGTGAAACAAAAAATCAACTCAGAGTCGCGATTTACCGAACAAGTCCGAAAAGGGCCAGACTAGTACAAAGTTAGACAGTGAGATATCGGACAAGTCCGAACTTGGTCAAAGGGAAATCAGACAAGTCTGGCCAAAACCGGACAAGTCCGATTTTAGTCAGAGGGAAAACGGACAAGTACAGACAAGTCGAGGGACTTAGCAAAATTTCTAAGCAATTGGAATACCGGACTAGTCTGCAATTGACCGGACAAGTGCAAAACTGTACAGAGAGAAAAACAGACTAGTCCGCAGCAAAACGGACATGTCTGACGAAGGTCAGAGAGAAATAGGACTAGTCCGCACCAAAAACGGACTAGTCCGCACTTCCCAGAATTCTTAAGTGCGGTTTTACACTAAATTCATTTTAAACTTATTTCTTTTTATGTGGATTAGTGTTAAACATGTAAATGAACTTATGCAATGCATGATGCATAAAAATGAGGGTGTTACATATAGCCAAAAAGATCACACCTTAAATTATATTTATCAATCAAATATTAACAAAGTGTTCATCCTGATTACAATATTACTAATTACACACATCATAACTGTCACCATCTAATCCTGTATACCGTAATGAAAATTCTCCCGATCAATAACTTTATTAACGGTGAGCCTTCATAGCCTCTAATGCTCCGACTGAGACATCCTGAAATTGAATAAAATCACTAAAACCATATAAAACATTATCAAATTGCAGTCACATTCGCTTAACCAGTCACATAAGGTAGCAAATATCTGACGGCTTAGGAACAAATTGGTATATAATTGTAATAAACACACATGAACTGTTAGTGAATGGAGAACCGAGCTTACTTGTAGCACAGGCAGTTGGTGAGCATCTACAAGGCATCAACAGAGAAATTGTTCTCATGGTAAAGGACATGGTACTGAGTTGGTGTGCTTGTCTAAAGAAAAAACAAACAATTTATATTCCATTGATGCTTTTATAGCCTGATATCAGAAACTCGTGAGTGAAACACCAATTATCGCATAGGTACCTTGATTCCAGCATGGCTGGAGAGGTAGAAATCAAATTCAGTTGGATGGCAAATGCTAGTGTCAACCACAGTTCCTGCAGTTTTAAGGGTTTGCGAATCAGAATTCATTATACATTGATAGTCCAAACAAACACATTACTTCTGCATTGGACATAA
Organism: Tuctoria greenei; assembly: GCA_036927565.1. Taxonomy (NCBI): domain Eukaryota; kingdom Viridiplantae; phylum Streptophyta; class Magnoliopsida; order Poales; family Poaceae; genus Tuctoria; species Tuctoria greenei. The sequence continues at coordinate 85,733,426 of JAYESD010000006.1, forward strand.
ACAAGGAAGATGAATGTATATCGTAATGAAAATTCTCCCTTTGGATCAGTGACTTCATTAACTATGAGCCTTCATTGGACATCCTCAAATTCAATAAAATTACTGGAATGCACGCTTTGAGGGCAGGGTCGAGGCGACAACGTGCTCTGGGGACAGGGGATGAGGTGGTGGCGTGCTCCGGGACGAGCTGGCGAAGGCTCCGAAGCGGCGGTTCTTCAACTCTCTGATGACAGCAGGCCGACGTGCTCTGGGGACAGGGAGAACATTTCCACTTATGTGAAGGCGATGACATGCTCATATTGATTACCGAGGTCGGGGTCAAGGCAGCAGCGTGCTCCGGGGACAAGGGAAGAGGCGGCATGCTCCAGGGTGCTCAACTCCCTGATGACGAAGGTCGGTGTCAACAGCGAGGTCTGGGTCGATGGCGGCAGCGCGACAATGACGAAGAGCGAGTTGAAGAAGAGGGACGGCGGCCGCGTGCTCAGGAGCTGCGGTTTTCTCGATCGAGAGAGCGCGCGAGAGCTAAAATTTTTTGCCAAGTATTGGGAGAGAGTGCGCGCTCAGCTTTCCGTGGTGGGAAAAAAGATCTTCGGCATGAATCGGAGACGAGCTCGGGTTACGCGCTCTCAAATTATTTTGTGGCCGAATGTACACGCAACATGTGAAAGATGTTGTTCGCGGGGTGCGATGCCATCTTTTGCATACTCGCATGTCCAACTGGCAACTGTGCGAAATACCTTATATGATCTTTGCAACGCGCACAACTTTCTGAGTGGGACAAAATCTTCAGCATGAATCAGAGACGCACGCAACATAAGGCGTGTCTCACATTTTATTTTGGTTGTACGGGCAAGCCGCATGCAACAGCGGTACAGGTAAGGCGCGTCTCGCGTTATTTTTTCGCCAAACCAGAGACGCTCTTTTTAAAGTGTGTCTCTCATGCACTCGTCTCCTAGTTGCCACTCGCACGACATCGTGAGTGTCTGTTGCCACTTGCACGTTATCGTGAGCGTACGTTGTAGGAATAAACAAACGCAATAGTATTGCAACTAAGCGGTATAATTGGAATTCACGGATAAACAAATGCAATGACATTGCAATTCAGGGATAATTTGCAACACGATGAATTTTATAGTTCATACACATTGCGTGCCCTCTAAACTAATTTCAAATCTAAACTTATTCCTAAAGTTCCCATCGATCAATCTAAAATGTATCGTGTAGCTTGCTCCCAAACACGACTCTTATATTCCGCTGGATCCTAAAAATATTGACATTCTTTAAATTAACAAATGTTGAATGAGGAGTGAATAACCTACGTTACTCACTAACACAAAAGTGTCTAACCTTGATAAGTAGATTATAGCAATCATTTTTAACATTGGGCGCATTTGGATGATGAAGCAAACGCTGAACATCAAGTAGTATAGTTTTGATTGTGAAACCAGTCCACCATCCCTACAAAATATCAATTTAAGCAACATAAGAAACCAATTCAAATAAGTTCGGCGATAATTATTTTCAACATGAGCAAAATAAGTCTATCTTACATTCTCTTGATCAAGAATCCCAATGCAGAGTGCTCTTGAGCGATGGACATTTGGGTGGAAGAAACCACATGGAAAGGAACATCTTGGAGGCATCAACAGATAGACCTCCAAGAAGGAGATTGTCAGGGGGTAGTCACCACCTTCCTAGTCAGTATACGAAGGAAATTCATTAATAAGAGGACAATGATTAAACTCATATGATTGTTGTTGTCGGTACCCTGCGTCCCGAGTACCCCATGATACCGCAAGAAAAGCAACAGAGTTCCATCTGTCTGAGTTGAAGATCTCCGAAGGCTCCACGTGTCCTGCAGCACTGGGCTCGCCTCCCTCCTTTGGGTAGCTCCGGTACCGCCACATGTAACACAAGGCCGGACCTAAATCCCTGTATAGGGAAGCTCCGATCGTGCCACGTGTCCAGGGGCCCCGGACCTAACACCTAGTAGAGGGAAGCTCCGGTGCTGCCACGTGTATAGCAGCTTCGGACCTGCCTCCCCACATTGGGAAGCTCCAGAGCTGCCACATGTTGAGCCTCCGGACCTAAGCCAACAACAGGAAGATGGATATAACTCCAACGGCACGAGAATTCAAGGGGTAGTTAAAGCAACCGTTACAAGACCTGATTTTGTGTCATTAATGCCATGTTAATGGCACACGATCAAAGGACCTTTAGTATCGGTAACGGCACCATTAAGGCGCATTATCACACCATTAATCATGCTTAATACATACAGATCGTGTATTAGGTAATTAAACACCGTCGAGGCCACATGTCGGGCCACACTGACAATGTAACGGCCAGTTCTTGGACTATAAAAGGGTTGTGCCGCACGTCAAGCGGTCATACACATAAGTCATACATACAACAACCACCCGTGGAGTAGGGTATTACGCTCAGGCGGCCCAAACCACGTAAAAATCCTCATGTCACTGTCTTCTTCATAATCTCACACACGCCCCAACCAATCACGAATATCCACGGACTACGATCTAGTAGTACCGGGGGAAGTGTCGATCGCACACCTCGACATTTGGCGCGCCAGGAAGGGGCAGCCCTTGAGATTTCGAGATGGTGAACTCTGCAGTAGCATCACCCAACGACAACGTTGGACAGCCTGACGGACGAAATCCTTCTAGTGCCCAACAGCCAGCTGGCGCTATTGTCCCGGCGGGTGTTGTTGCACCACCACCACCACCTGCTCTGGCTGCCAATGCTGGACAACAGGATGGTGCCCTCGTGTCGGTGATTGCACCGACAAACAACCCGGAGATTGCACTAATCGCTGCGTGTAGTCTGCTCCAGCATCCTCCATCGGTTGGAGCTTCTCCGGCTGCCATGGAACAATGGCGTACTAATGTCGAACATCTGGTTGCAGCCGCAACTGATGCCATCAGTAACCAAGGCCTGCCCCCTGCTGGGCAGGCAACTTCATAGCGAAGGACCTTGTCTAGTAGACTTGGTCCTCAAGTTTCACATCACAGAAGACGTGTTGTATCCCAACAAGTGATGTCGCTGCCCTCCGGGGCATGTCGCACTCATACAACATCGAGGCTCTCGACCCATGATCTGCGGTCAGAGCTTGAATGCCGTTATAGGCAGCAGGACAGCCGCGTCCACATTGAGCGTGCTCGTGAGAGTTGAGAGGTTCGGGAAAACCCTTCTCCTTTGGGAGTAGAGGGCGGCTATTTGGCCCTGGCCGTGCACCTTCGCATGGTCCGATGGACGCAGAAGTTTCAGCCTCATTTGCCGGAGAAGTATGACAAAACTGTCAATCTCGTCGAGTTCCTCCAAATCTACTCCACCGCCATTCTCGCGGCGGGGGGCAATGAGGTTGTGACGGCCAAATACTTTCATGTGGCCCTAACTTGGACAACCTGGTCCTGCTTCATGAGTCTTTTGCCTGACTTCATCAACAGTTGGGCTGAGCTATGCCACCAGTTCACCGCCAATTTCTGGAGCTCCTACACCCGACCTGACACAGAGCTGGATCTGTTTGCCATACAACAGAAATATGGAGAGTCGCTGCGATCATTCATCCAATGATTTCTTAGGTACGGAACACAATTCCTTCCATCTCTAACGCATTTGCTGTTTTTGCATTTCGACGGGACGTAAGAGGTAAGAAGATGCTGAAAAAGCTGGTGACAAAATAAGTCACCAGCGTCACGGAACTCTTCAGCCTAGCAGACAAGTGTGTTAGGGCTACAGAGGGCCGTGAAATGCACTCCAAGCCTTCTTCGGAGGCTGGTAAAATGTCCTCCAAGACTAAAGCCACTACCTTCGGTAGTGGAAAGAAGAAGAAAAAGTCCGACAGTAAGAAGAAGTCATCGGTTGGCACGCCTACTGCTGCAGCTGATGCAGCTCCGAGTGGCCGTGGGCCACACCCCAAGAAACGTCCTCGACCATCATCTGAAGACGGCGACGGTCAAAAGATGTGGTTTCTGATCCACAAAACGGACCCCCACAATCTTAAATATTGTCGCAAGGTCCAAAACCTTGTTGAGCGCTTCAAGAAGCGCCGAGAAGAAGCTCCTTTCTGCCAGCAAGAGAGAAAGCAGAAAGTCGATGAAGCTCCGGGTGATCCGAAGCTAGGCTTACAAGACCCCAAGAAGGTCCTGAAGGCTGTGGACAACACCGTCGACAACAATTCTGACATCTTCGACAACGAGCATTGGAAGACCCTTAATACCATATATGGAGGGTCCTGGGATATCACATCCCGCCGCATCCTCAAGACCACGCATCGGGAGATGGCTACCACTACTCCTACCGCCAAGGCAGAACTCCACTGGAAGTGGATGGACACTCCCATGACTTTTGGTGCTTCAGACTGCCCAAGAAACATGATTGGAGCTGGACAACTGCCGTTGATGGTGTCTCCTACTATCAAAAATGTCAAGCTCTACCATGTCTTGGTGGATGGAGGTTCGGCACTCAACCTCCTCAACTATGAAGTGTTCATCAAGATCCTGTTGAAACTCTCGTACCTTCGCCCCTCACGTCCTTTCTCCGAGATAGGTCCGGGGACCATCAGTCCTCTCGACTCAATCACACTCCTGGTGACCTTCGGGACTCGGGAGAATTGTAGGACCGAGAAGCTGGTCTTCGACGTGGCGTGTATCAGCTTACCCTTCAACGCCATTTTAGGCAGGCCTTCCTTGTATAGGTTCATGGCCGCAGCACACTATGGCTACCTGGTGTTGAAGATGCCAACACCTTCAGGCGTTCTCCATATCCGCGGAGATCATACTGCTGGAGTGACTGTGCTAAAAGAACTCCACGCGCTTACAACATTGTAGGAGGAAGCATCCGACAATGAGCTAGCTGCTCAACCTCCGAGCACTCATCACTGAGGCTCAACCTCTGCACCACACGTGCTGCCAAGCGGCAACACTGACATCCCCATCAAAGTCGTCCAAATTTGTTCCGATGCTGCCCAAACCATCCGTATATCGGGAGGACTAGACAACAAATAGGAACTTTCGCTCATCACTTTACTCTGGGCGAATGTTGACGTGTTTGCATGGCAACCGTCACAGATGCCTGGGATCCCTAGGCAGGTGATTGAGTACAGTCTGAAGATATACCCTGACATACAACCAATACACCAGAAGCCCCGGAAGCAATCAGTCGAGCGGCAGAACTTCATTTGACAAGAAATCAAGAAGCTGCTCGAAGCTGGTTTCATCCTGGAGGTTCATCATCTACGATGGTTGGCAAACCCAGTCATTGTACCCAAGGCCGGCAGGAAACTTTGGATGTGTATTGACTACACCAGCTTGCATAAGGCATGTCCAAAAGATCCATTTCCACTACCTAGGATAGACCAGATAGTGGACTCCACCTCCGGGTGTGAGCTATTGTGTTTCCTAGATGCATACTCCGGATATCACCAAATCCAAATGTCTAGGGAAGATGAAGAGCATACTGCCTTCATAACAGCAGATGAGTTGTATTACACTTCCATGCCGTTTGGTTCAGAAACGTTGCTTCAACTTTTGTGCGAGCCATGCACAAAACCTTTGGAGAGATCATTAGGGACTTGGTGGAGTCTACATCGATGACATCATCGTGAAGGTCAAGAACAAGGAATCACTCCTGACAATTTGCAAGTCATCTTCGACAAGCTGCGCGTGACGTGCACCAAGCTGAACCCAGACAAATGTGTCTTAGAGGTTAGCTCCGGAAAGCTCCTCGAATTCTTGGTGACTCACCGAGGAATTGAGGCAAATACGCGCGAAGATCAAGGCTATTTAAGACATGCGGCCCCAACCCCACATCAAGGATGTCCAGAAGCTAACTTGATGTCTAGATGCACTCAACTGGTTCATCTCAAGATATGCAGAACGGGCGCTTCCCTTCTTCAAGTTGTTGAGGAAGTCTGAACCATTCCACTGGTCTGAAGAAGCAGAAAAGGCGTTCCAAGAGCTCAAACAAGTCCTCACCACACTACCAATCCTGGTAGCTCCGAACCCTGGTGAGCCTATTTTGCTTTACATTTCGGCAACTATGGAGGTTATCAACATGGTTCTGGTTGCAGAAAGACTGGAGCCACCTACAATTCAGGAGCCCAGACCCCTCCAGCAGGGTCCGGAGCTACTTGAAGGTGAGTCTGGGTCCCAACCCCCTGGCACGGATCTTCAAGGCAAGCTGCCCGAGGATCAACCTCTCTCATCTAAGGGAGTTCACACGGCTGAAGAAGAAGTTCTGAACCCCTCCGGGAGGATCCGGGAAGCTCGAGAAGAAGGTCCAGACCCCTTCGGGAGGGTTCGGGTTGATCAAGAAGAAGCTCCGGGACCTTCAGGGAAGGTCCGAACTTTTCAGCGTCCAGTGTACTTCATCAGTGAAGTACTCCATGATGCCAAGACTCGATACATTGAGGTGCACAAGCTGCTTTATGCGGTTCTCATCGCCTCAATGAAGCTACGTCACTACTTCCAAGCCCATAAGATATCATTGGTATCCTCTTATCCACTGCGTGCTATAGTGCATAACCCCAATTCTATTGGGAATATTGCAAAATGGGCAGCAGAGCTGGAGAGTTTGATCTCAAATTCTTGCCTCGACATGCTATCAAGAGCCAAGCATTAGCTGACTTCGTGGCGTAGTGGACCCATTCTTCATGAAATTCAGAGGGCCCTAGTGAGCAGAAGCCAGAACCCAAGGCCCCGATCTTCACTGAGCCTCTTGGACTCTCTACTTTGACAGCTCCGTGCAAAAGTAGGGGGCCGGAGCTGGAATCCTTCTCCTCGCTCCGACCGGAGAGAAGGTCAAGTACATGGTACACCTTAACTTCAAGGCAACCAACAACATGGTGGAGTATGAAGCTCTTATCTATGGCCTCAAGGTGGCACTATCATATGGAATCAAGCAGATGCTAGTGATGGGTGATTCACATCTCATTATCAAGCAAGTCAAAGGCGAATGTAGCTGCAACAATCCACAACTTGCTGCTTACCTCCTTGAAGTCTAGAAACTCCAGAAAGACTTCCAAGTCCTGGACCTCTGCCATGTCCAGCGTCTCAACAACACTCACTGAATCTGATGAACTATAGGCGAAGGCCTCAACCGGAGCTCAAGCTCCCGACAGAGTTTTTGTTAGGAGATTGTCAAGACCAACCGCTCAGCCCGTCGAACTGAGCGAAGGGGGCGAGACCAGCACCTCAAAGCTGACAGTCCTGGTGGCCCTGTTGCCATGTCATCCACCAAGGGTCGTAGGCGCTGCAGGAAGCCCCGAGCATCCCAATGCACAAGATACGGAGGCTCAAGTTAGCTCTGAGGCACAAGATCCAGAGCTACTTGAAAGACAACATCATTATGAAAGATGGTGCATCCGCTGACCGGATTGTCAGATTGGCTAAAAGATACACGCTGGTAGAAGGAAATCTCTATCAGCGCGGTTCCAACGACGTCCTAATGCGGTGCATTGCTCGAGAAGAAGGTCGCGAGCTCCTTGCAGAAATCCATGGAGGCGGGTGTGGGAACCACGCGTCTTCTCGCACGTTGGTTGGTAAAGCCTTCCGGCATGGCTTTTACTGGCCTACAGCTCTCCAGGATGCAGTTTAGCTAGTAAAAAAGTGTGAAGCATGCCAGTTCCACGCAAAACAAATTCACACACCAGCTCAGTCACTGCAAATGATACCTCCTACATGGCCATTCGCTGTGTGGGGGATGGACATTTTGGGACCTTTCCCAAAAGCCGTTAGAGGTTAGAGGTTCCTGTACGTGACCATCGACAAGTTCACCAAGTGGTCGGAAGCTACTAAAGTTGTGACAATCAAGAAGCAATCAGCTATCAAGTTCTTGAAGTCCATAGTCTGCAGATTTGGAGTTCCGAACAGAGTCATCACTGACAACAGGATCCAATTCACAAGTGTAGCATTCCAAGAATATTGCGAAGACCTCAGCATATAAGTCAGCTACGCATCAATATCTCACCCATCAAGTAATGGCCAAGCTGAGAGGGCAAATGCATAAATATTGAAATGACTCAAGATGCACACATATGAGCGCCCGGAGAAACACAGAGCCAACAGGATAGAGGAGCTTTCATCCGCACTGTGGGTGAGCAAGACACCACCTAGTCGGTCAGCTGGAGAGACACCCTTCTTCCTGGTGTACGGAGCCAAAGCTGTCCTTCCTTCAGAAATCACCATGCGGTCACTCTGAGTCTGGACATTCGACGAAGCCACGCAGGACAAGCTCCGGCATGAAGACCTTGACCTCGTCGATGAGGGAAGGTGTCAAGCAGTTGTTCGGAATGCATGATATTGCCAAGCGCTCCAGTGCTATCACCAAAGGCATGTGCACAACCAACAACTTGAAGAAGGCGATCTGGTGCTGTGGATAATACTAACTCATGAAGGGATGGACAAATTGTCCCCCATTTGGGAAGGTCCCTTCCGAGTGATCAAAGTATCCCATCCCGAATGTGTTCACTTGGCAACAGAGGATGGGACTCTGCTTCCCAATCATTGGAACATCAAGCACCCCCGTAAGTTTTATGCTTAGTTTCATGGAGGTGAGTTTGTAATTACACACAATGCAAATTATAGAGTCTATACTTAGAGCCGGGCAGGTCCTAAAGGATAACATCCGGACCCCTCCGGGAGGGTCCGGGCAGTTCAAGCCCACCTAACTTGGTCCGTGTACTAAAAGTGCAGCTTACCTACCCTGGGTTAGAACAAGATGAATAGCACACTTAGCCTGGTTCCGTACCCTAAGTGTGTCCTTGTCTCCGCTATAATTCGGACCTATAATGGAAGACATTGTTGTGTGAAAGCAGACTCCACGTGCATTAATTTTGTACATGATCATTTTTCTTTTATTATCTTTTCCTTCTTGTGTATAACGAAGTTGTGTATTCTTTTTGAGATTTAGTCAAGTTATTCATATGATATACGAGTTATATTGTTGATCTTTTTCGGATATTAGCATTGCTAGATGGTCTACTCGCCTGAACGCCAAAGCCAATGACAGGACCGAAGTGCGCTATCGACTTAGACTGGTCCAACACCCTAAGTACGCCACTCTACCTATATTCTGGTAGGCCTCAATAGGGCGGGTCCGGAAGGCATTCAAATCTGAAGAGATTACATCAATTTACTTGTTACCATGTTGAATTCCTTCGAACCTAAATTTTAAATAAGAACAGTAAGCCGCAAACAACTTATAGACGAGATGGCGAATTTTACTGTTTTTCTTGTCTTTAACGCGGAGGAAAAATGGAAAGTTCATGGTGATGGTGGATGTTGCCGGAGCTACAAAGCTCCGACAACCCCTAGGGTGCCCACCGTCGATGTTTTATACATTGAAAGTGGGCGTCCTCGGAGCTAACAAGCTCCGACAACTCCCATGGGGGCTAGCCGTCGACATGAAGAATTAACTGCGATCGAAATGAAGATGGTGGAGAAATCACCCCAAGGGGGTGCACCGTCGACGTATTATACGTTGACAAGTGGACACCGTCGAAGCTAGGAAGCTCTAACGATCCTAGGGAGCCCGCCGTCGTCGCTCTATGTGTTGGCAGTGGGCGCTGTCGGACCTACCAAGCTTCGACACCTCCCAGAGGGGCCCGCTTTTGATGCTTTATGTGTTGGCAGTGGGCACTGTCGAACCTACCAAGCTCCGACAACTCCCAGGGGCCCCGCAGTTGATGCTTTATGTGTTGGCAGTGGGCGCCATCGGACCTACCAAGCTCCAACAACTCCCACAGGGCCCGCCGTCAATGTCACAAAGGGTACCTGGAGATGTACGAAGTAAACTTTGGACCTAAGAGCTAAGCGTTCTAGCTACAAGTTCGAAGCGTTCAAGTGATCAAGACATTATCAAATCCTTTTGGTACATGTTCGCAATCAAATTTTATACATCTACCAGGGGCCAATAAGATAAAGGACAATGCATTGAAGACAAATACAAAATGGAATTCATTCATTCAAGAATATTGGATTTCATTCATTCAAAGGATTTGATTACAAATTGAGTATTACAAGAGAAAGGCAGAAGAAAAAGGTCCTAGGTCCTATGGAAAAATGAGGCAACTTTCTCGGCAACTTCTCGAGCATTGGCCCTGGCGGCATCCTCCTCTTCAACAACGGGTCCTTTGACGACCGTGTAACACCCTCATTTTCATGCATCATGCCTTGCATACATTCACATACATGTTTTACATTGATCCACATAAAGAGGAACGAGTCTAAAATTGATTTGGAGCATTTAAAATTGATTTGGAACAAAACCGCACTTAAAATGCAGGAAAGTGTGGACTAGTCCGATTTTGCTGAGGACTAGTCCAATTTCTCTCTGACTAAAAATGGACTTGTCCATTTTTGCTGCGGACTAGTCTGATTTTGCCCCTGGAAACTTTCGGACTTGTCCAATTTTGTGCGGACTAGTTCGATGTTCCAAGAATCCTTGAAAATTTGCTAAGTCCCTGGACTTTTCCGGACTAGTCCGGTGTTCCAGCGGACTTGTCCATTTTCCTATCTGTTTAAAGTCGGACTTGTCTGATTTTTTGCCACACTTTTCCAATTTTCTCTCTGGACGACTTCGAACTAGTCCGGTCCTTTCCAGACTTGTATGATATTTCGCGACTCAGAATTGATCTTTTGTTTTACGACTTGTTTCTTGGGTTTCATGTTAAGTGGGCCTAGGAACGTCGTGCCTAACTCTTTTAGAGCCCATGTGGGACTCTAAACCGGCCTCTACTCATCCCAAACTTGACATCCATCTAACCCTAGCCTCCACCTCTATATAAACAATCCCACCCCTTGGCTTGACATCTATTTGCCACTTTTCCACCCCACCCAAAACCTAGTTCGTGGAGAGCCACCATCAAGGAGGGAGGAGAAGATCCCAAGGAAGAAGAAGAAGAGGAGGAAACGAAAGAGGATCAAGATCTCCACCAAGTTTTGTCCTTCACCACCAATTCATCTCCAAGTTCATCACCAACCCTAGATCATCAAGATCCAAGTGTTACCTCCAAGTTTCTTGATTCATTGGAGTCCTAAACACCTGGTATACCTTCTATTCTCTTTTCCTTACGTGAATTCAACCCCATGTCTCCAAATTTACGTCGATCTAGAAAACCCTAATCTGCTGATCTCGCAGAGTGCGGACTTGTCCGGTCCCTAGCAGACTAGTCCGATCTTTCTGGTTAAATTGTGTTGAATTTATTCTAAAATTTTATCTAATCAACTCCAAACCTGTATAAACTTGTTAAAAGCTATTAGAACTAGTTATTGATCATTAAAAGCAATCTATTAACAAGTTCTACCTTGCATTTGCATTAATCATGCATGTCATGTCATATTGAGTAATGTTTGTGGACTCTTTGATTGTGTTTCTTGTCTTGTATGTTTATTGTGTGGATAAGACAAATTTGCGCTAGAGAGTGCCGCGGAGGATCTACATCATCAAGAGTTTGAAGGCTTTGACCCTAATCAACGGCAAGAGCAAGGCAAGTGTCCTTGAAGCATATCGATCGTGTTTTTAAAATAAATGTTTTGTTTGCAAAAATTGTATGCTTGTGTCAATTTGATGGGAATCCTATGATAGGAAGTTTACTAGCTTTGTTTGACCACCCTTGTCACCTGGAATATATGGTAGAGAGTCGGGAAGGGGTTTTTACCTTTTGCTTCGCTTAATCAACTGGGATGGGAAATAACTATACCACTCAATTTAATTATGCATGGATGAGATTATGATTAACATGAACTGGATAACATGATATGGTAATGGGTGATCTAAGCAAGCCTGGTATGTGGATGGGTTGGATGTTATGGTGGTTTTGCTTGCTTTAGATCTAAGGACCAGTTCATGCGAGAATAAGCCAGGACTACAGTGCCACCACGAGGCCAAGTATGGGTGCGGCGTAGCTGATTAATTAGGGCTTTGCCAGTGCTATTTGGACCATTATGGATGCTCGGGGAAGGGGTAGTCGGATTGGGTTTGTTGATGATTGGTGGGACTACCCTTGGATCCGAATGGCTCAAGAGGGGGCCCTTGGTTGAAGATGTGCTCAGTTGGAGGCATCGCCACCGGTGAAACCTCAGTGGGGTCTAAATAGGCTAGTAATCCCTTTGTAAAGGCTATTTTGTGATCTCTTGGCCATACACCAAAGGAAGTGTAATTGGCATAAGGGAGGTTCTTTAGTCGCCGACGGGTGATGAAATCACAAACACGTGGGTAAAGTGGTACAAACTTTGCAGAGTCTAATAAACTATCATGATAGTTGTGCTCCCGATTATGAGAACCTGAACAACTTCCATGATTAGAGGGAACTTGGTATTGGGATGGTATTTGGGATGGTTATGGTTATGGTTGGTTACGGATTTATTTCTGGTGTTGAATATGGTTATTGGTAATGGTGAAATCTGGAATTATTGATGATGATGGTGAATTCAGAGTGGTATTATGATATTACTTATGGTTATGATGGGTTTACTTCACATACATATAATATATTGCTTTTCAAATGTTTTAATGTACTTTTCAGCACTTAGCCATTATTATTGTCGTCATTTGAATCAGTCACATGTCATACTTTCCACACTTGCTGAGTACGACATGTACTCACTCTTGCAATTCCCACCCAACAGTTGCAGGTCAGGATTGGGAGTTTAATGGTGAGAATGCGGAGTTCTAGGCCGTGTCTACCGTCAGCTTTGCCTGTGGTGTTATTGGAGCTGTGCTATCCCTTATGCTTAGTTTGCTTAGTTGCTTAATTAGTTTATTTCCGCTGCTTTAGTTGAACTTGTCATTAATATTCGTTAGAGCTTGTATTCAAGGATAATAGGGTTTGTTTAATAAAATTTGGTTAATTAATCTTGTTCTGTGGTAATTTTCAGTATACTCTTTTGTGATTGCACTCGTGTATGTGTGATGAACATCTTGGGCACACATATGCGTTAGCTTGGTTCATTTTTCAGAACCGGGCATCACAGACCGGATCTAGAGATAGTTGGGGATCACGACTTTTGAAACATGCCAGCAAGTATTCGGCGATGTTCTTGGCCAAGGATTTCCCTTCCGTCTCTAGTTGGTCGACGATGACGTCACCCATTGCATCGAACTTGTTGCTGGTGGAGCTCAATGCCACAAGTGCCTTGTCCCGCTCTGGTTTCAGGTCAGTCGGACGTACCGGACTGAAGCCAAGTGGCACCAAAGCTTTGTTAGCATGCCCCAGGAAATCCCAGATCGCTGGACTCAGTTGCTCTCATATTCCTCAAGACCTTCAGTGACCTCTTGGCGGCCGCAAGCTCCGAACCTTCCCGGGCTACGCGCTCGACCTCCTTGGCATGTTGCTGAATACTCTCAACCACCTGCTTTTCGCGGTCAGCAAGCTCTGACTCTCGGAGGTGGATGCGGTTCCGGCAGTTTGCCAGGTCGTTCTCCCTACCTTTCACCTTCTCCTCCCATGTGGCGACATCAACTTCTCTTTTGCAGAGCTCCTTCCCCATCTTCTAGTTCTTCTCCTCCTCCTGCTTGCACCGCTGCTCAAATTTTTTAGTGCGGTTAGCCAAGCTTTGCTCCCCCAGAGACAACCTCTGGGCGAGCTCCCCCTATCTTTTCAAAATATCCTCTTGCTTCTCCAGGAGCTTCTCCCCCCTCTCGACAAGGTCTGCCCGGCGCTTGAGGAGCTTTTCATTTAATTCATTGAGGATGTCCTGACTATCGTCAGCAGCCTCATTGGTCTCCCTAGCATGCTGTAAAATCTCTCGAGCCTTCTCGTCGAGAGCCTTAATAGCAACCTCCCACTCATTCAGCAAGTGGTCCATCAGTTCTAGCCGGACCTTCTCATTGGCCATCCATTCTCACTGGTCGGCAAGCCTTGACTGCGTCAGCTTCATCTCGAAGTGAAGCATGTTGCGCCAACGCCTCAAGGTGTTGTGCTCTTCTTCGAGAGTCTTGCTTTCATAGTCAAAGGCGAGCTGAACTTGGCACAAACTGGAGCAGGCGTTGTCGATAAACATCGCCAGAGGAATTGGCTCCGGAGCAGCCTGTATCTCTCCCGCCGGCTCAAGCGGATCTTCAAAAATATCGACAATGTCCCACAACACAAGCGTGGTCCCCTGTGACTCCACGACACTAGGGCCGACTTCCGGAGCTAATGAAGAATGTCCCCCTGACGGATCTTCCATCATCGGCTCTGAGGGTGGAGGACCTGCAGTTGACTCTTGTGGGTGCTCCGGCTTCGACATAGACACCTCTGGAGTGGACGCTGCAGCTTCGTCCGGAGCTCCCTCCGCCTCCGGCTCAGGTGCCGGGACTTCAACTTCTTCCGGCTCAGGTGCCGGAGCTTCAGTTACCTCCAGCTCAGGTGTTGGATCTTCTGCGGTCTTTGGCTCCAAGGTCGGAGCTTCCACTATTTTGGCTCGGGGGCCATAACATCAGTTACCTCCGACTCAGGTGCTAGAGCTTCTGCCATCCCCGTCTCCGAAGCAGGAACCTTAGCCGCGTACTCAGAGACCGATGGTGTTTCATCACAAACATCTCCCCCATGGTTCAGCGCTACCACGGGAGCTTCAGGCATCATCTCTGGATCCATATCCACGACAGCTGGCGTCGGAGCTGTCGTGTGATCAACCAACACTCGGGAAGGCACAGGGGTTGAAGCCGGAGCTTCCGCCTGCACAACCTTAGTTGCTGCAGCAGGTGCTGATGTCTCGGTCTTCTTTTTCAATACACTAGAAACAAAAGATTGGGAACATTCAAGAAATGATAAAGACAAAATTAGCACCTCAAGGTGAGATGACAATGCTTACCTTGGGATGCTACCGCTCCAATCAGCACGGAACCTCTTCATCAATCAGCACGGAACCTCTTCATCAGGTGGCCAGTGCCAAAACCCACCGTCGCCGGTGTGGTGGAGGCTCCAGACTACTGCCGGGAACTTGCCGTAGTTGTCGGTGTCACCTCAGCCGAGATCTCCCACGACTGGGAAGAACCTCCAGACCTAGAGCCCATGACTGGCACTCGAGGATGCCGGCACCAAAGGAGACATAGCCGCCGAAGTCCTACTTGGCCGGGGGGGAGAAGCTACTGTAGATGGAGCCAACCTGAGCGAGCTCCTCTTCCGGATGGAAGATTCAGCCGACTCCTTGCCCTTGTCGATGTCATCAACCTTCTGGCTTGGAGCAGTGGGGGCCACCCTCTCTGAAGCTTCGGGGATTGCAACCCCGGAGGTATTGTGTCTCTTAACCACGCCGAGGTCGTCCAGCTCTGGCATTCTCCTCTGGATCTCCCTACTAACCTTTGGAACCATGTTCAGAAGGAGGAAGGCAGCCGACAGGGTCAAGGCATTGCGGGAGATAGCTCCGTTCTGAAACTTCTGGAGATGGAGCTTCAAAGCTTCATCATCCAAGTTGGTATTTAAACTGGCTTCAATCTGGTTATGACTCATTTCACTATTGAAAGCCCATGCGGTCCACTTCCTTGTCTTCAGCAGAGCCAACCTGTTCACCAGGAAATTGCCAAAGACCATCTGAGGTGTCACTCCACCCTCTACGCATTCCTGGATCCTTGTCAGGATGGGCTTGTACGCTTCAGACAGCTCCACAACTACATTCTAGTCATCGGTGTTGACATTGGGGAGGCTCTTGGGCAAGTCCAAACTTTGGTGCTCCTGCACTGCGATGATCATCCAATCTTTCTTCAAGTTGTCCTACTTTACAGATGGGAAGGTCTTCAAGTACATGAAGGGACAGTTCATGCACTTCACGAAGTAGTAGAAGCCAATCAACTTTGTCCCCTTTCCGGTACTGTTGACCGTGAAGAAGGTTCGGAAGAGCTCGATGCACGGTGGCACACCCACCCACGTCTTGTAAAAGTGGACGAAGGTTTCCACTAGCAAGAAGAAGTGGGGGCCGAGGTGATGAAGCTGGAGTCCAAAGAAATCCAGCAGCATCATCAGAAAGCTTGAGAAGGGTGGAATCAGACCCATCATAGCGTACGCCGAGAAGAAGACGATTTCACCGTTGCGCTTCTTCTTGAATGGAAGCTTGCCAAAACGGATATCGTTGTTTTAGGAGTCGCTGGACCACTCCATGTAGGTCCGGACCCTCGACAGATCTTCATCGCTAGTGATCTTGCTCCGCGGAAGACCCAACTCCATCGTGGCAAAGGGGAGCGAAAGTTTGGCTTTGCAAAGGTTGGGAGGCTCTGAGCAAAATTTGAATGAAAGCATAAGGAGTCCTTAAACTGTGCGGGTGTTCCTTCTTAAGTAAGCCTCTGCAATGCTTGGATGGAAACCACGATAGGATCAAGATCACACTTCAAAAACCTACCCTGTCAATGAAAAATGGCCCCAGGTGAACCGTTGTCATGATGGGAAGTTGGAAGCCCGAGGGCGGCGGCTTGACATGGTGCGCGGAACCGATACGGTTTTCGTATTGGGAACCAACGACCTTCAATTGCGTGAGATCTGCACGCGAGGATCTCACCTGCCGCATCAAGAGGAGCCACGTGGAGATGGCTTAACTACTGACCATCGCCCCAATGACCCATGAGAAAACCTTTGAAGCTGCAGCGCGGAAGTCGAAGATGGCCCCACCTCTGGTAGAATAACTTAACCCAAAGGGTTTCTCCTAGAGGTGGGGTTGGGGGCCTTTGTATGTACCCTGCATACCGGATATCCCACGATATCGCCAGAAAAGCTACGGTGTTCCATCTGTCTGAGTTGAAGATCTCTGAAGGCTCCATGTGTCCTGCAACACTGGGCCCGCCTCCCTCGTTTTGGTACCTCCGGTACTGCCACATGTAACACAAGACCGGACCTAACTCCCTGTATAGGGAAGCTCCGGTCGTGCCACGTGTCCAGGGGCCCCGGACCTAACCCCCTGTAGAGGGAAGCTCTGGTGCTGCCATGTGTATAGCAGCTCCGGACCTGCCTCCCCACAGAGGGAAGCTCCAGAGCAGCCATGTGTCGAGCCTTCAGACCTAGGCCAGCAAATGGAAAATAGACAGATCTCCAACGACACAAGAATTCAAGGGGCAGTTAAATCAACCGTTACAAGACCTTATTATGTGTCATTAATGCCATGTTAGTGACACACGATCAGAGGACCTTTAGTACCGGTAATGGCGCCATTAAGGTGCGTTATCACACCATTAATCATGCTTAATACATACAGATCATGTATTAGGTAATTAAACATCGTCGGGGCCACATGTCGGGCCAGTCTGACAATGTAACGGCCAGTCCTTAG